>OY978445.1:31002308-33402308 GCA_963854805.1 Plagodis dolabraria | reverse complement strand
CTTTGTGTAATATTCACTTAAAAAACTTTCGCTAAATAGGCACCTGAATCGATCCGGTAAATATAACGTGAGTCCCAACTGGGTGTCTAATTAGTTATTTCTGTAATATTAACAGCCAATAAATTACTACAACATTATTGAATTGAAACATTAAGCCCTCAATCGAAAGATCAATATCGGAATATTACGAACGACCACTTCAACGAAGAACAGAAATAGGAGTTGAGTAGTATTGATATCAATGATCAAACATATCAATACATGTTTGATGTCAATACTACTAAACTTATTTATATACTGGTACTGATATACTATACTTTAAAATTTGCTACATTTTCATATTAAGTATTAACAAAGTCAATTTATTTAAGGGAAAAAAGGTTTCACTCCACAATCCCTTCGACATTTCCCTTCCATTGTTCAGGCAAAGACAATCATATTGAAAGTACTTTGTGCCATTGTACAAAGTGTTTCAATTTAAAAGCTTTTTCATCGCGATCTGACCAACAATAACCAGACCGTTCAGTTTAGAACAGGATCCGTTGCCTTGTTGAGTTGTTGTATAATTTGTTTTTTTACGTACTGAGCTAATGACTTTTATTTTTACTGTGATAATGCGTCGAAGATGTACTTCACCGTAACCTAGAATTACTAGGTCTCAAAAACAGCTGCCGGAACACACTGTTAAATGCTAGGCGACAGATTTTAAAACAAATAAAAAAAATGGATATTTAATTTTGATAACTTTCAATGATGGAATGTTTTTCACGGGGTGCGTGTAATGTGAGAGGAGGGCTTTGTTAATGAGGGAGCAAAATACTATATTTTATCTGTCAGCAGTTCTTATGCGTTACCCGACCGAGGCTAGGCCTGCACATGCCGGTTGTTATATTTTGCTTCCACTTTAATTATATATTCCTACAACTTGATTTAATTGTAAATGACTGCACCTATAGTCATATTAGCGGTTGCTGGTTTACAAGAGGCGCACGTTTATGTTTGAGTGTCAGAAATCGGTCAAATTCAGAAATATCAGAAATTGGGATGATACATAACGACAAAAGTAAGAAAATTAAGGATTGTCTCAATACAAAAACATAAATAGTTAGTGCGGATGTGTAGCGCCCGTCAAGCTAATTTTCTATGTTATATTGTAAGTTCCGGGCCGTGATTTACATGCGGCCCGGGACTGTTTGTTGTGCCCGGCGGGCGGGCGGCGGCGAACGGTTTATGTTCACATTTTACTGATATTGGATCTATTGTGTTCATTATAGTTATAATTTTAAACAGTTGCGTTGGTTTGATTTTGTTTGATTATGTTAAATGCATAACTATCCGATATCGGGTAACTATTTCAAATATACGTATATTATTTTGGAGGTATTAACGAATTAACATATTGTTAAATAATAAACGTAGATAAAGTTCTGCTAAATATAATTTGAAAAATCTTTGTTATGTGAATATTAACGTAAGATTACTTCAAATCTTCGACTACTTTTCGGGCCTTAAATTACCTAAGCCCGTACGAGTGCCAATTGAACTCGCTGACCAAGAGTTCCGTTCTAACACACAATACATTTGTTGTATATATTTACCACAAATTATTATTTTTCTATTTGAAATCTTATCTGTTGAGATACTGAGATCTACACATAGTTTCATTCTAAGTTTTTTTACATAGTTTTATTCAAAGTTTGATTCTAATTGGTTCAGTCCTTTCAGAATAAAGAAGTAACACATACACTCACATTCTCACTCACTCACAAACTTTTGCGTTAATCAGAGTTATGTCTGAAAGAAAATGTCATATTTATTTACAAAATAGTCTTTAATTATCACACAGAAGATATTATTTCTTATTATTTTGTCACAGTAAAATTGATACCAAAACTATTTGGTTTTGCTTTATGTTCTTGTATCAATGTAAGATCATTATAACAATAAGGATTCAAATACAATGCGTCTAATATTTATATTAGTATACACGTATCTCTTTTAATAGCTCGAACAAGAAAGTAGTTTTTGATTGTCTGCCAAAACCTTCTAAAATTTTTTTACTGTTTGCTTTGAAGGTAATTTTCTTCTCAAGCAAAAGTTTCTATGAAATTCCTTTACCAAAACAAAAAATATTATAAAACAAGATAAATCAACTTTAACCGTCATATTAAAAGCATTTAACTACTTATCTCATAAACCCCTTGGAAACAGCGTATCCTTGAGGGATTTATACAATAATATGACAGATAACAGTTTTTTGAATTAAGTATACTGACACTTATTATTCATAACATCAAAGGCTGTATTACAAAATTACAAATTTATGAGAGAAAAAATTATAGTCATGTGCGGGACTCGAACCCGCGTCCATCCACCCCTTTAGCCGGGGTATGCTCTAACCAATTGAGCTAACATGACACAATGACTCATAACTGTAATTCTTGCTCTCATTCTTCAACCATCGTAATGGGATGGAGCGACTATAGATGTCGCTCCATCCCATTACGATGGTTGAAGAATGAGAGCAAGAATTACAGTTATGAGTCATTGTGTCATGTTAGCTCAATTGGTTAGAGCATACCCCGGCTAAAGGGGTGGATGGACGCGGGTTCGAGTCCCGCACATGACTATAATTTTTTCTCTCATAAATTTGTAATTTTGTAATGTAATTCGCTTAGCAGGCGTTATTGCAAACTTAACAATATTAAACTTATAAGGTTGCGTCATCATTTACAAGTTTAAAACCAATTGCAAAATTGGTCTTGTTTGTAGTACAACGCAAGTTGGACTATAGATGTCGCTCCATCCCATTACGATGGTTGAAGAATGAGAGCAAGAATTACAGTTATGAGTCATTGTGTCATGTTAGCTCAATTGGTTAGAGCATACCCCGGCTAAAGGGGTGGATGGACGCGGGTTCGAGTCCCGCACATGACTATAATTTTTTCTCTCATAAATTTGTAATTTTGTAATGTAATTCGCTTAGCAGGCGTTATTGCAAACTTAACAATATTAAACTTATAAGGTTGCGTCATCATTTACAAGTTTAAAACCAATTGCAAAATTGGTCTTGTTTGTAGTACAACGCAAGTTGGACTATAGATGTCGCTCCATCCCATTACGATGGTTGAAGAATGAGAGCAAGAATTACAGTTATGAGTCATTGTGTCATGTTAGCTCAATTGGTTAGAGCATACCCCGGCTAAAGGGGTGGATGGACGCGGGTTCGAGTCCCGCACATGACTATAATTTTTTCTCTCATAAATTTGTAATTTTGTAATGTAATTCGCTTAGCAGGCGTTATTGCAAACTTAACAATATTAAAAATCAAAGGCTGTGTTAGCTGAAATTAAATTATGTTTTTAATAAAATATAATCTTGAGTGGAGCGAGTGACTAATTTAGATACTTTTTATTTAGTTCTACACCTGCAAGAGAATAAAAAAGCAACACACTCAGGAACAATAGCCATTATTGGGCTAATTTATAAACATATTTTATGTAATCACGTAATTAATTAATATGATATTTGACACGTAAGTGGTACGTAGTGGAAATACAATCTTTTACTCAATGAACCTTCTACATCTGCAAGAAATTACAATAATTGGTTATTTAATATTTAGTTTAATGTTTATTGTTTACTTACCTTTAGATGATATTTGAAGTTCAAAAACATATAGTATTACAGTGTGGTTTTGTCACACGTTATTATCGGTTTTTTTTAAATACGAACGCGTTATAATCTTGACGACCTTTTTCATTTCCAATGCATGTTTGGTATTTTTAAGCAAGACGCCTTTTGACTTTTTTTTGTTGACAAAAACGTTGTGAGCTTAAGAGGAAGTTTCTAATTTTTGCGATGAAACCTTTATCGTTTTGATGATGTAGGACAAAGCCAACACAATTTTTTTTAATTTGCCTGACCGCATCAGTTGACGTCTAAATAAGTTTCAGCTATAAGGTAACCGAATAAATTTTACTTCAGAAAAGGTTCTAACGCCCAATTCATTTTCATGGGTATAACCGTTGTTTATTTATTCATGAGAAATTTGTTTTAACACCGGCTGTATCCAGCGTGCGCCAGAATAAATCGGTTATAAGCTTTTAATACTCCGACTTCATCACCATTTAACTCGATGCGTGGTTAATATCGGAGTAGTTTATTTCTTTGAGAATTCGCATGTAATCATGTATTTTTATCATCACCTATGTATTTTTACCAGCGCCTTTACTATAATATACTTTCCTACGTTAAGTATTAAACAATCAGTTGACCCACTTGAAGCTCATAACAAGGTAACTAATATATGACCCTAAAAATACATAAGTAGTCTCAGCAGTCAAATAATTGGCCGCCAAGTCAGAGTATTTATTTTAGGATATCCATTTTAACCGTTATTAGTCCTTATATAACAAGGTACACCGTGTAATTTACCGCTTCCTAACAGGCTTAACATACTATTTCATGCGATTAATGTAGTAAAGTGCAAGAAAAGTAACTGGATACTAAGTAACTCATTACTTCGTCACAATAAAGTAGAAAATCTGTCGCGAAGTATGTCTCACTGTGACGATATTCAAATAATGTGATAGATTATTTAAAAATTTACTTACTATGTAATGAAATATTTGTTCATCTTCACTTGATTAGCTTTAAGCTTAAGATTAAAAAACTGGTTTAATGTGACATTCTCATTTCGTTTCAAATATAATCTGTGGTTTTTAAGAGGAAAATATGTATTGGTTTAATTATCCATGTGTATATTTTATCTGTGGTGTGAATTTAATACTGTACCTAATTGTGTTTGTTGTTAGACTGTGATAAAGCATCATATACGGATTATCATGATCACTTATTAAATCATTATTTGATGATATCAATACTGTAAGTATACTTTATAAGTAGTTTAACTGGTCATGTCATGTTGAGATACTTATTTAAAATAGTTTATATTATGTGATTTATTTATATGTGTAAAAACATTGAAGATTTTATTATGCTTATTGCCATATGTATAGGTCACTTGAATCGTTATTTGATGTTATTAATACTGTAAGTATATTTTAAAAGTAGTGTAACGGTCATGTGACAGTTGTAAAAATAATTATTTAAGTTAATGTTTATATAATGTGCTTTATTTATGATGAGTAAAAACATTGAAGAATTTATTATTCTTATTGCCATACGTGAGCTTGAGATCACACAATTGTCAATTACAAAGAGTACTGTGTTTGTGACGGTAGTCGCTTTATCACCTTGTTTGTTCACTCACTGCGAGTAGCTTCAGTGTCTGTCGGACCACCATGCGGAGCGGACCTCTAGTGGTACCAAAATAGTCTTTAACGACGAAGTGCTGCCCGATTCACTTTCCATCCGACGGCCGTGCCGAACAGACCTCCGGTGGTGTTAAAGTAGTCTTTAACAACGAAGTGCTGCCCAATCAAGATGTTGTGAAGTTAAGTAATTTATTATACTCTTTTTTGATATTATACAACGACAAATATGTTAATCAATAGTTGATAAATGTAAATGATGTGTATATAGTAAGTAACACATTGTTAAAATACGTTTAATAGAATGGCCTCGACTTTCTTGCCCGTTCTTCTAGGAGTGGCTCTATACAACTTTGTTTACTGAACGAGGCAGTAAAGTTAGAATATTTCATTGTTAAAATTGTATTAGAGCGTCGTAGACGCCGAAATTGAATAAATGGTTTTGACTTTAACTTTCATTTATCCAACTAACAAGCGCAGCTCAATTCATCACATGACGAAATGCATCTGTTATAGGCAGAGGTTAATCCGCTTACCATCAGGTGGGCCTCGTGCGTGTTCCGTCACAATCACATAAAAAAGTGTCTAAACTTTATTATCCAATCGTACAACATTTTATCGCAGTACGAAACTATCTATCTACTTTGACTTATACCATTTCTAACAAACATTAAATTACATTTCAATTTCACATAGAATTGAATACGTCTTCGAGCCAGCTCGTTATCAGCAGTTACCTACATCCAAACAAAGCCAAATAAGATATTATCAAAAGAAACGATGTTACGGCAAAAATATTGGGACCGCACTTCCTGATAACGAGCTCCGTTTTGAGAGTATCGGGTTTACTGGGGACTGTCTTATATCAGATTCAGGCCTCTTAGTTTCGCAATAACGTTATGTTGTAGATAGTTAGGTTTAGTGACCACTTCCAGGAACCTGTATTATATGGCGAAGAAATTCCTTGTCGTAGGCCAACTCAATAATATGTTGTATGATTGAGTAGTTCTCGGCTTGAACAAAACAAAAGGAATGGATGAAATAAACTTTTACCGGCCGACAGCCTCATATATTATGTAACTGTCGCGCCGATACAGCGGTGACAAATTATTTACTTAATGATATAATTTAATATATCAATAAAAAAAATAATTAATAATTGAATCTATCTGCTTTATGCATCGGTAAATAGATTTATTTATATAAAAACGAGATTATTAAGCAATAATAATAATACCGTGATTCCGTTTTAAAGAATAAAATATGGGATTACTCACATTTATAAGTTAGATAAGTCCCAATACAGTTTCGAGCAAAGAAGGTGGCCTTCTTGAAGGAGCATTTGGGACGCTTACGTTAACGACTATCTTTCACGCATAATTTCTGTTGTGGTTTATCTTCTTAGTCAACATTTAAAGCACAAAGTAATTGAAATCACCAATTTGTCTTTTTAATTCTATTTTTGTTTGTTAAAATTGGGTTGAGATTTAACAAAATTTTATAAAAATCTTTACTCAGCTTAATGATTCGTTTTACGATTAATTAAGCTGAGTAAAGATTTTTTTTCTCGGGCCAATATACAATTAATATTATTATTAATATAATACTTATTTAGCATTTTTACTTGCGAATCTTGTTTGTTGGTGTCGAAAACAGTGTGAGCTCCGAGCAGCATGAGTATCCGAATAAATGTAGCTTTTTGAAAAAGTTACACAGGTCACGTTTGTTCTCATGATACATGCATCAATTAGCAGGGTCATGGTTGATTCACTAATACTTGTAAGCTTTAATAGGCATGTAGTTATTATTTTTATGTAGAGTGACATCTCTCCGTTAGTTAGCTGGTTAAAGTTTAGCTAGTTTTCGTTCTAATGATAAGTCCAGTTCTGTCACAAAAGATTCGTAAGGGCTCCACACAGCAATAGGTAGGGTTGGCTGTGTATTTTATATTCATGAGATACGTTCCGATACTTACCCGATATTTGATCGAACGCTACACATTAGAAATTAACATTATCTCTATTTGGTACGGTATATATTTAAAAAGTACAAGTAATAGTGTAGTTACTTAGGATTATTGCTCCATATGGAACTTGTCATGAGCAAGTAAAGTACCAGGTTTCTGCCTGACATTTTCATTGAATTCAACTAGAGTGAATTACCTAAACTCCGGCCGCCGAGAGAATGCGTTTCACAGTTCGTTTTGTGAATATTTTTCCCCAGTTCAAAGTAAGATAGACAGTTTGCATAATATTGTATTAGTCAGGCACCGAAGTATATAAAAATAGGGTAAATATTTTATTTTACTCCATTTACAAGCCACAACGCCAATAAAAACACGTACTGTCAAACGCATTCTCTCGGCGGCCGGAGTATAGTGATTTATTTTTACTGGAGGTATGCCTTTATTAACAAAATACTACGAACAATATACAACACTACAGCTACTTACTACAATGAAAGCATTTAGACGACCATTGCAGCATTGCAGACTCACAAGGCAGTCCAAAAGCTCCAGCCCAGTACCAGTTAGCAGCGTGCCCAGCATGCTAGCAGCAATGCCCCGTTGAATCGCAATGCTTATTCGTTAGCTAAATAGGTGCCAGCATTTTGAACATGGTTCGCATCGACCAGGCGCTGTGATAAGTTTTATATATATTTTATATATTTTTTTATTATTGGCTAAATAAATATACCTAATTCAAGGTAAAAGAAGCACGTAGCATCATCGCTACCGACCTTAAGCAGTTTCTAACCTAGAAATACTTTATGGTCCATACAAAACCCAGTACAGGACCCGGCCTTTTTTACGGTTTTATCGGTTTTCCCTATATCCTTGTATTTTATTGCAACCGTCAATATTGTTTTATTTCTAGAACATAAATGAGGGACGAAGAAGGGAGACGTGTTATTTCAGCAAACTAACTGCTTCTATTGAAAATAAAATACAGAAAAAAAATTGCCTTGTAATTATTTACGTATAGAACACCTAAAATTGGTTTTCATAACGTGGAATATATAATGGTTATGTAGCAACTGAAATTGATTAGGTAATAACATTATTAACAACCTCATTCAGAGACGATTAGTCAACATAGTACACAACTAAAACAGTGCTAAATAAATCGATTGTCCTCGCTGCTAGTTGTATGAATGACGATGACATATAATTATAATAAATTATTTTCAAATATTTTTTTCTTTCAATTTATAAGAAAAAAATATTGTACCTACTGCGGTTACTTACTCCGTAGTTTCTATAAGGCAAAGATAGCATTGCGTAGCAGTTTTATTGCTTAAGGAACCATACATTTTAAGACATAAAGTATATTGTGTATTGTTTTAAAGGTGTTGAAAATATTCTTACATTCTTGTAAGAATATTATAATATTATATATATAATAGTAGTTTATGCAACTGTCATACAATAGAGGGTATTAAAACATGAGTGTAGTTTTAGCATACACTACTTTATTTAATCTCATGGCTACATGAAACATTTTTTTACCTGTATTTCAACGCTCTGTGGCTATACGCTTTTCTTGATTTTTCTGGCAAAAAACTATTCGTCAGTTTCGTAGCTGTTTCTAGAATGTCAGGTGGAGTTAAATCATCAGTATCGTGGGTGTTGCTTGACATTTTTGCTACTAAAGTTTTATCCAACAAAATATTACTCAAATTCGTAAGTACGTACTAGCGCCAAAATGGAAAAAGTCTGTTATTGGTCTATTGGCTCGGAACCAGCGCAGCGCGTTGCGCGCGCATCTCGCTCACCTTAGATAATGTGTACTTAAATTGAATTAAAACCTCTTTGGTCGGGACGCATTGTAGTTTAATAATTAAAAAATTGTTTTAAAGCATTGTTTTGTTAGGAGAACAATGCTTTAATTTAACTTTTTAATTTTCTTAAAGAAGTATGTACATAAAATATGCCTATAAAAGTCTGTATTTAATTTCATAATTAGAATATTACCGAATGAGATTATATAAAGTTATTTATAAACTGCATCATCTGGTAATTTAAATCGTCATTCACACGACAGAACTTATTACATTTTAACCGACGCTATGTGTCATGTTCCACCTCATAAATGTGTTCAAAAAAATTACAAATTATTATATCGCTTTATTTACCGTGCCACTACCTCGATTACCAGACAGTAGGACCAAATTTTTTTTAAAACTCTAAATACTTACCCTAGATGTTCCATTGTTATTAAATGTTCCATCATCATCAGCCGGAAGACGTCCACTGTTGAACAAAGGCCTCCCCCATAGAACGCCACAAAGTACGGCTATTAGCCGCTTGTAACCATTGGCTACCCGCGACTTTTATGATGTCGTCAGTCCATCTATTGGGGGGGCTACCAACTGTACGTCTTCCGGTGTACCGTGGTACCCACTCGAGAACCTTTCTTCCCCATCGGTTATCAGTTCATCGAGCAATGTGGCCCGCCATTGCCACTTCAACTTGCAAAATCTGAAAGCTATGTCGGTGACTTAAGAAATTTGGCGAATATCCACGTTCCGGATTATATCGCCCAAAGAAACTCCGAGCATAGCTCTCTCCATGGCTCGTTGAGTGACTCTGAGCTTGTCCATAAAGGCCACAGTTAAGGACCACGTCTCGGTGCCGACCGTTAATAGCAATAGATTGCCGTGTCCGGGGGTTCAATCCTCACCACCGAGTTCAAAAGGTTGATGAAAGGGCATTTTGCAAATACTCGCCTGGATAGCCACCTCCAAAATTTAATAAAATCGTGTTAGTAGTAATAATCTATATAAACATCGTAGAATAAACTTTAAATATTATTATTAATAATTATATATTATAAATTTGAAGCGCTCGTAGCCAAGTTTGCTTAGCCATTCTGATTCGATCAGCAAAGTTAAGCAACGTCGGCCGCGGTCATGACTTGGATGGGTGACCGCTGGTGACATTACTACTGAGCGCTTCCGTGCTTCGGAGGGCACGTTAAGCCGTCGGTCCCGGTTGTTATCTTAGGATAGCAGTCGTTACAGCATGGTGGTAGGGCACTTTGCAAATGCCCGCCTGGCTAGCTACCACCCTCAAGTTGAAAATCTGTCGCCAAGCACCTAACGGTGTGTTCCGGCAGCTGTCCTTGAGAGCCAGTAACTCTAGGTTAGTCTGAACAACATCCTCGACCACATCATCACTTACCATCAGGTGAGATAGTGGTCAAAGGCTAACATATCAGGCATAAAAAAAAAAAAGTAGCTTTGATTGGGGAAAACCTTAGGTGGTACCTAATACACAATAGTACGTTACGACTATAATACAAAAGCCCCAAAGGTCATCTGTAAGTATAAAACAGCCAATTAATATCAAAGAATAAATAAGCTACTTCTACTAACATTACCGAAATATGTGCACAGGCGCTTTTTTATCACTTTTGACAAGCAAATTGTAATCTAGCTGTATGCATGAAAATGTTAATTTAATTGAGATCGCCTTTACTCTTCATTCTGTTGAAAGCGATTCCTTATTCCATAAGTTAGCAGCTTTTCAGTAAATGCTGATATATATATACTTATACAGGTTTTGAAAACGTAATGATATGACAAAAAAAAATTAGATCCTTACTGAAACACTTTATAACGCCATTGCTCTTATATTTTCATAAATAATATGAGTCGAACGCTTTCAATTTGTCCTCGTATATCATAGCACTCTAAAACACAACTTTCAGTCCCAAATAAACAATTTATTATAATGTTCCGTTACCCGTAAAACGTAATCGAAGTCTAGTATCAGTCTGCTTCAATTTCAACTTTATAGTATAAGGAAAAAATACCATTTTGTCCTGAAACCTGCGTGATTGAATCTAGACATTTTGTGAGCAATTTAACTGGTAATTTTCGTTGTCATTGGTTTCGATGAAAAATACGGTCTCGTGAATTGTGACATAATTTTATTAAAGGCAGCTATTTCAAACTTCATTGGGTACATATTGCTGTAGTACCTGGCCGCCTGTATATCTGCTCGTGTATAGTCCACAAAATAAAATGCCGTACAATTATTTCCATTGTAGTACGCATATAAGCACCTAAGTGTGCATTCTGAAATTACAGGCACATGAGACTTAACAACTATGTCTCAAGGTGACGTCGAAAGTCACGGCGCAGTGCAATTCGTGACTTGTGACGAAATGCATCTGTTATAATAGGCACAGGGGCCCAACTCCCACCTTTTAAAAACTATTATAGAAAACCAACGTCATTATTTTAAGCTTAAAATATTGATATTGACATTCGTACCGTTGCCATCACGAAACAATAATGTTCATATAACGCGATCTCTATCGCACAGATGACTTGATTCAATGCATGCAGCTCGCTCTCACGTTGAAGTTCTAATATAAGTTTACTATAGTGATATTATGTGGTAGTGCGAATTAAAATTGTAAATATAAGGTTAAAATAAGACTGAATTAAGAGATGGGAGTCGGCCCCCTGGTTCGCTACAAGCCTCGAACATATCATCACTTATAAACAGGTGAAATAGTGGTCAAAATCTTTTGTATCAGTTAATAATTGTTAACAGAAACTATCATATATATGATAGGTTTTCACCCTTTTGCACAAAGGAATTACTTTGTATTTGCGTTCCACACGCACATACATTAGACAATCACACATTATGTATCTAATTTGAATCTTTCCTCCAAATTTTTGAACACCAAAAGAATGCCGTAATTTAAGCATTTGCACTATTTTCTCAATCCTCCAAATCGGTTCAGTTCTGCATGGATCAATGGCGGACCTTTCTACACACAAAAAAAAAACAAAATTAGCAGTATATACTGAGAATTGTTAGACGATAACAGTACAAATTCTAACTTAAAAATATAATCTCAGATTACCAAAAAGTTATTATTATTATTAAAGCCCAAAAGCCTAAAGTTACGAACCATGTTTTTCGAATAACGTTTATTTAAATTTACCTTGATTTTTCAACAATTTTGAGTGACTTCCAATACTTTCCCGAAGGGACTCTGAAAGTGGAAAATAATATGAACACTCACCAACGACCCAGACCTCAACATAGGGTTCATAGTAGGTAAGTACAGAATAACTCTGGCAAGTAATTGCAAACTATTTGACGAGATAATAGGTTTTCTGTTAGTTGTTGTTTCTTACAATGAAAACTGTGAGTTTCCTTATCTGAGTGATATAATATTAATATATAGCCTTTTTCATGCACATGTCGGTACCTGGAATATATATGATTTACTACGTCGCTAGCTCACCGTGTGACAAGGAAGATGACAGCATAATTATTAAAAGCACAGTCAAATCACCTATTTACATTGTAATTTGCTTCTGTGTCTATAGTTTCTTTGTTTAGAACTATGTTAGGAATACCTAGCTCCCTCGGAAAATTGGAAACTTAAGTCTACTTTGCAACAAATCCAAAACTTGTAATATATTCATTTAGCAAATCACTGTAGGGCCTCCGCTAGCAACAAAGCGCGTAATGAGTACATAATGTAAGTCTCTAAAAGTGCTAAAGGACTGCGCTGACTAGATCTATCGATTTGGTAAAATTGTTTTGAAGGATTTATTATTTGGTGGTATATTATGAGAGAATACGGTGTCATTAAAATAAATAGAAATGCAACTCCTAGGTACTGAAATTGAAAAGGTTATTAATAATGTTTAAAATAAATGAAAGTTTAATCAGAATAACAGAATGAATATACACATATATTTTATATAACCTGTAATTTGTTATTTAAGGAGCTTGTCCCATACAAATAATGGTAATAGGTTCAAAGTTGTAATGAACATGGAGCTGAAACATTCCAGTTTGGAGTCGAAGTTCCACAGGGAACGTTTGACATAGACCAAAATCTCCAGTTCATCTGCTTATTAAAGCGTGAGAGCTGTGAATCAGATAATATTGTGGTACTGCTTACTGGTGCTGAACCATTATTTTTTTTACAATTTAATGATTTTTACTAAGTCACACCTCATAGAAAAAACATTTTTTGATTGAAAATACAACACGATACCTAAATTATGTTATGTTTAATTATCGTAATAGATAGAACAACTCTGGTCAATAATTTCTTAAGTAAAAGGAAAGAAAATTTATAAAGCATGTTTTTTTTTATTTTAATTGTGCCTATGTTTAATAATATATTCATATTTTCACATATTGCCAACATTTATTAGCGTTCATAATATACGTTCTGAAGTAGTTCGTTAGATTTTTTTTTATTTTTTTTTATGCCTGATAGATTCGCCTTTGACCACTATCTCACCTGATGGTAAGTGATGATGTGGTCGAAGATGTTGTACAGGCTAACCTAGAATTACTGGCTCTCAAGGACATCTGCCGGAACACACCGTTAGGTGCTTGGCGACAGATTTTCAACTTGAAGGTGGTAGCTAGCCAGGCGGGCATTCGCAAAGTGCCCTACCACCATGCTGTAACGACTGCCATTCTAAGACAACAACCGGGACCGACGGCTTAACGTGCCCTCTGAAGCACGGAAGCGCTCAGTAGTAATGTCACCAGCGGTCACCCATCCAACTCCTGACCGCGGCGGACGTTGCTTAACTTTGCTGATCGATTCAGAATGGCTAAGCAAACTTCGCTACGAGCGCTTCAAAATTTCCGTACTCGACGGTAGCAAGCTACTAATTTGAAGACTCATAAGTCTTCAAATTAGTAGCTATTTAACATCTCAACTAGTACGCCAACACACAACTTTAAATTTGATTTAAAAATTGCAGCGTCGACCAATACATAGGAAACAATACATTTTGATCTGCTAACTGCGGTATGAAATAAGTTTCAACCTTGGCTTTAATTTCTGATAGTAATAATTAAATGCAATGAGCGACGCCCTTAAGTCAAACACATGGTTTTCAATCTCTCTAAACCCGACATATTCCAATTATTTCCCGGTATTGGAATGGCAATATTATTGTGCTCTGGCCTTCCAGCCTCGGTAAAAACATTGCTGTAATAGCTAATAGGTGACAGCTTTAAAAAAGTTGTTTGCAACAAAGATGATATAAATATATTGTAAAAATCTCACCCATTAGTTTACATAAGAGCACATGTAAATAAATTGGAACAGAGTTACTTATGTTACAGGTCTTTAATAATCGTGAGGTTCTCAAGGCAGCTGCTGCCGGAACACACTGGTGATGGATTTTCTACTGAAAGGTAGCCAGCCAGGTGAGTATGTATTCGCAAAATAACCAACCACAAAGACGTAAAGCTGAAGCTCGCGACAAGATTCAACGACCCCCTGCCCGGTGCTTATATGTGCATATGGGCTGTCTTAAGGACTGCCCGTCTATAAGCTTGCCTAGTATTTTAAATAGCTCATAATTATTTTTCAATAAACACTAAAAAGCTCCTAAAACTAAAACATACGATCTAATGTGTTCTATGACAAAGCCAACCCAAATTGATAAAGTAATAAACGAAAACAAACATAGCTCGGAGCTTACCAACAACTTTATGTCAACTCTAGAACCAAACTAATACAAATAAAACAAAAGCTTGCCATTTCTCTCTAATTTAATTTGTAGACAAATAAAAACTGACCTTTCGCACACAAGGGAACTAAAGGTGAACTAACAAATAAATATTGTACGCATAAAAGATAAGATTATTTTTGCACTAATTACGTGGGCAGCGATCGGAGGATGCAAAAAAAAGATTTTATTTCAATAAAATTTAATTATAAAAATTACAATATAAAATAATTCTAAGTTAAACTAAAAGTACGATAAATGATCGATGCAAGACCAAGAATGCGGCGTGTTGCAATCGTGCTTCCTCGAAGGCTCGGATTGACGTCAATCGCTGACACGTTCCGCTGACGGTGCGCCTGGCGTGGTGCGATGTCTATCTAGGCCATCGCTTACGCGGCTCTTTCCATAGTCTAGCCTTGCGTAACACCTCCCCCCGAAGAACAGCGAGTATTGAAGACCTTGGTCGTAAATTGAGCTGGGGGTTGGTCGGGATCAAACCTTCTGGTAGTCGGTTCTGGTAAGGCGTAGACTGCCTGTAATTCCGGCTGCTCTTCTCCCGAGATTACTGGTGAATTCTTCGTTGGTTTCTGGTGGTATTTGCGATAGTACAGGGCACTGGCTAGTGCGCATGCACTTTATATGATGACGTACATCGGGATGGTAGTATGATAAAAGCTGTAGTCGACCTCTTCGTTTAAATTCAATGGCTGTTGCTGAGAAATCTTAGTATTGATTGTGTGTAGATTACTAAGATTAATAGTGTTCAGCTTCAAAGTTGAGACTGTAGGGTGAATGGCGGCGGTGACATTAGGTAGGTCCATTATTTTCATCGCCTGTCCTCTTAAACGATCGTTTGTGTTAGAGATCGTAAAATGCAATGTTTCAAGATAGCATTGGTGTGGCATTACAGCGAGATAGCTTCCTTGTAATATTTTGTATAGATCTTGTCCGCAGGATAGGTGGACCTTTGTTGGAGCAGGAAAACTGAGAGTGTAATGTCTCTCGTCAAGTTCTTCGTAGGCCGGTTTAGTCAGTGATACTGTGGTAGGGCTGCAGGCGGCGCTTCTTTGCTGCGTGGTTATGAGCTGTTGTATGCAGTCTTCGGACGTTCGGCTTTGAAAGCTCTGTTCTTCCACACAGAGGTACCATTTACTGGTCTTCGGGCATTCTGCCACTATGTACCTGAAATCTTTCTCGTGTAGGGCTAGGAAGGGATATGGAGGAGAAAGGATTTCCTGGTTTTTGTTCGGGACAATAGATAATTTATATAAATCGTATACATAAGATAGGATTATAGGGAATTTATAGACTACCACTATTTCATTACCTACATAATAAGAACCTAGTTTTAGTACATCAAAATATTCCCTAGTATCTAAGTCTACTACTCTGTCTCTACCATATAGTGTGCTTAACTTATTAATCATAGCGCGTATCGCGTACAGGTTCAATACCGAATGATGCGTAGTGGATGCTCTTATGAATGCTAAAACATTTTGGATTTTAACTAATTCCTGTGAGATGGAATCCACATTATCACTCAATATCATGAGTATTTGGAATAGGTGTGCGTATTTTATTAAATCGTTATCTCTTGTAGCTTCACTCTCATTAATTTTATTAACAAGTATTAATATTTTATTCTGATTTTCGACGATGTTCTCTATTACCTTTGAGTATTGACTCATCCAATCCTTAGATAGACTAACATGACTGTTTAATTCAGTAAGCAATTTATCTTCGTTACTATAAAGTGAGTTCAACGCTTGATTATAATGTAATGCATCGGTATAGTCAAGGTTACCCGTTATGCTTTTTATCACAGAGCCAAGACCATCTACGAGTCCTCTTTTAACACGATGACTTTCAAATGTCTCTAACTGCTCTAATACACTGTCAAGCTTATTTCTGAGGTAGTTTATGTGAGGTTCAAATAATGAATTAGTTTTATTATGAAGGTTAGGGCTAATACTGTCTAACTGCAAGTTAACTGAGGTGATTCGGTCTCTTATATCTACAAGATTAATATGCTGTAAGAAAGAATGGTAATGGGAGACGATTTTTGCTGGTCCTAATTTAAATGGTAAGATTCCAGGTCCGTCGTCTAGACTCTCAAGTCTTATCTCTTGCATGAGAGCTGGTTGCAGGAGAAGATGGAGCATCAGGAACATTCTGCAACAATGTGGCTGACTTAGGGACTCTCTTAAGCCTATTTTTGGCAATGGGACCTCTCTTTTTCTTAGTGTAAATATGAATAGGGAGATCAGCCATTACAACATCATGCGTATACCGGGGAGCTAGTTTCTGACGCGAAGCCAACGGATTTTTAACGAAAATCTGTTGCTCAGAAGATTACTCAACCTCGGGTTCCCGGTTCTTATTTAGATTGTTTGTAAGGTCTTTACGAGAGGCGTTAGAAAGTTCATGAATGGCATTATAAGCTAAAGTCATCTTCTCTTTATGATTTATCGTGTACTGTTGTAACAGTTGAGCTGAGATATCAATGTCAAACGGATCGCGGGGATCAAAGTGTCCGGTTACTAGGTCAATGGGTTTGCATTTAGTAAGGCTGTGGATGCTGCTGTTGTAACCTAGCAGAGCGTAAGGCATCAAGTTAATGACTGATTCAGATTTGTGACTGAGCTTCAGTATGCGGAGGTGTTCAAGTATGGTTGAGTGGAACCTTTCAACTATCCCGTTTTCATTCGGTGCATGAGGGGCTACCCTGTGATGTATAATTTTATGGACTCTTACAAATTCCGCTATTAGTTGATTAGTAAATTCGGTGCCGTTGTCAGTAACTATAGTGATGGGTATGGAATGATGAGTGCTGAAATTTAGTAATGCTTGGACTACGCTAACTGCCGTGCCATCTCTCAAGTGATAGGCTTGAGCGTACTTAGAAAATGCATCTACTATTGTCGTGAACTTTTCGCTTTGAATAGTTAGTAAGTCCAAATGGATTAATTCGAATGGCTTAGTAGCAGGTGGCACTATCTTAAATTGCTGTTTTATTGGGTTACGATCGTACTTAGCTTGTCCGCATACCGTACATTCATTTATAAATTTAGCGATGTTCTATCTCATTTTCGGCCAATAGTATTTATGGGACAAAGCCAGGCAGCATTCATTAATACCCCTATGATTAGATTATTAAATTTTATTGAAATAAAATCATTTTTTTTGTATCCTACCGACTGCGCCAATTACGTGGGCAGCGATCGGAGGATGCAAAAAAAAGATTTTATTTCAATAAAATTTAATTATAAAAATTACAATATAAAATAATTCTAAGTTAAACTAAAAGTACGATAAATGATCGATGCAAGACCAAGAATGCGGCGTGTTGCAATCGTGCTTCCTCGAAGGCTCGGATTGACGTCAATCGCTGACACGTTCCGCTGACGGTGCGCCTGGCGTGGTGCGATGTCTATCTAGGCCATCGCTTACGCGGCTCTTTCCATAGTCTAGCCTTGCGTAACACACTGGTATTGTGTAGATTTACTGTTATGTATGTTTTGTTTATTACATGTACCGACTTCGAAATCTCGTAAAACTATCGCAACATAATATTATGCTACAAATACGTCTTGTTAATCTCGTAGTTTTATCAGAGCTAGTCTAGTTGTTCTTATCCGGTCAACCAGCTTAGACATCTGCTGTGGTGAATACTTCGATAAGTGACTACTAGTAGCAGTTGCTACTTCGGAGGAGCCGGTAGATGTCAGTAGTTATGTTATACAACAGTTTAAATACATTACTGTCAAGCAGTTGGCAGTTTTCATATCGCCTAAAAACGAACATTAGGCGATATTAAAACTGCGACACTGCATGGCAGTAGGGTATATTGAAAATACCGCATGGTACATGATTATTATTGATTATAGTACTACTGATTATATATTTTTTTTACGATTGCATGTCGTAAAAGTAAACTTTAATTCGCCCCATAACCTACACCACACTATTCCAGTCGACAAAAATGCAGAGTGTCGCTGTGTACTAGGCTAACAACAGGGACAATTAAAATTTTGGCGTTCTTAGTATCTGTTTAGTAGCGGATCTACTATCAACGAAAATTTCATGAGTTGTCATCAGGTAGGCGGAAAGTCATAAAAGCGATCACAATATTTTCATTGTATTGTTAATGTGTGGGAAATACTAACTGAGCCAACTTCCACCTAATATGTGGAATAGGTGTTACATAAAGACAACATGACAATATGCCGCCACAATTCACATTAAAACGTGACTACATTAATTTGGCTGCCGGAATAATTGAAGGTTTATTAGAAGGCTTATTAAACATGTTAGGGCTCCAAGTCAAAGCTCAAAATATCAGTTACTGCAACACAAAGCTAATTTGTAGCAAATGAAAATAAAATCAAATCTCATACATTTCTACTTATACCTTTTTCAAGAGAAACGAATTCCCTTTTACTGCTGAATTATTCCGAAAAACATATTGTCAAATCCAGTACATTAACATCACTTCAGTGAACTGTACTTAAGGCATCCTGAACTAACGCAAACAGTTAGTAAGTGAAGCCCACATCCTGCTCGGAGGCTGACGCCATTAGTCACCCTCTCGGCCACCGGATACTTGACGACCATTCACGGATCTCTTCTCTCAGATGTGCCTATGATGTGCTTATCGATTAGTGAGATCAGCTTTCCACTCAATTATGGATAAGAATAATAGAAACAGGAAGACTTTCATCTGCCCTCGCCTTTGCCTTCGTTATTATGTATAATTGTATATCTAAACTAATATTATAAAGAGGAAAGATTTGATTGTTTATTTATTTTGCATAGGCTCTGAAACTACTGGACCGATGTGAAAAAGTTTTATTTATATTTTATTGCTGATAGGTAAGCCTTTGACCACAATCTCACCTGATGGTAAGTGATGATGTGGTCGAAGGTGTTAACAGGCTTAACCTAGAATGAATGGCTCTCAAGGACAACTGCCGGAACACACCGTTAGGTGCTTGGCGACAGATTTTCTACTTGAGGGTGGTCGCTAGCCAGGCGGGCTTTCGCAGAAATGCCCTTCCACCATGCGGTGAAGCTCAAGCCCGCGGCGGGATTCTAACCATGGACTTGCTGCGCGGCAGTCCATAGCCAAAGCCACTGAGCTATCACTGCTTCTATCCTAAATTATCTCTGATAAACATAGGCAATACAATATTTTCAAAAAGGTTAAATGTTTATTGAAATTTGTGTTAAACAACCGGGGCGGGCCGCTAAATCCTCTATAACAGCCTGGCCACGGGACATTCGCCGATGCGAATATTCGCGCGGTGCGAATGGCGAAGCGTCTAGTGACTGAAATAAACTCATAGCAATGTACTTATCAAGCCACGCGCAATGGCGACCGGCGATGCCACCGGCGAAATGTACCGACTACCGACCGAACCGCGCGGGCGACTTGCCGCGCGGCGGGCGAGCAAAACAAAAGCATGAATCAGTACGGCGCGAGCCACGGAGTCGAACGGCAGTCGCCGCGAATAGTGCAGTGATTAAACCAGTTTAGTTGTTTTCGCCGCGAAAAATGAACACCGAGACTTTTATTGCTGAAATACTAGCAAGACCAGCTATTTGGAAGTCTGGCCATCCAAAGCATAAATTTAAACATTTAGATTTTTTATTTTATTTTTCAGTGGCACTTAAAATTCTATTTTCATTAACTTTTTTCTCCAATTCTGGTGGATAAATTCGTAATTTTGTATTATCGAGATAATTTCGATAAAGACATTTGCTGACGAACTTCCTACTGGTCGCCGCGGCGAACGTGCCTGCCCGTGGCCTGCAAACGGCGCCGCGCGAATGGTCGCGTCGTCCTCCGCTTCGACGTTCGCGCCGCCGATCCCCGTGGCCAGGCTGAAGACTGTTTCTTCTGTTGGATGACGTAAAAATGCGACTCAAGAAAAGAATGCGCTGAATAAGAAGCACGCCGTTAGTGCTGTGCTGTGCACTTACAGACACTATATTCAAGTGAAAAAAAAAATTATGCTCATTATATGTCAGAGCCATATATAAAATTGCGGGTAAATTGCAGTGATGTAAATATATGAAGGAGAATTGTGAGCTAACCTCACAGTTTCAATATTGCTGTAAAAAAACATGAATCAGTTTTATTTCTATTAGTATGAAGAGACATATTAAATTACTGTTTAAGAAGATGTGCCCTGTCTTTACATAGCACTCAATTCTTGAGAGTACATTCCAAACAATTTCTCTCCTCATTTAGAAGCAAATGGAACCCTACATTCGTAACCTTTGTAATGAGGATACTCATAGCAAATCCATGTTCCATTTCCATAAACGTAACAATGAACGGAATTTTCATATATAAACGACGCCAATAGTCGACATGTCTTGTGTGCCCTATCGATATATATCTTGTGTATCTTTCGCATAAAGCTCGTGTTATGCAAACACGAGCTACGTGACGAGAATTCTCAACGAATGTGTGTCGACAAAGCGATGATGTCAAAAAATTATAGCTATTTTAACAGTTACACGCTACCCTTTAATCTATGGGCAAGGATGGAAAACAGAGTTAAAATGGAACAGAAACCTCTCGACTGCCGTGTCTGTGAACAGTTTGTATTATTTTTATTAAATTTCCGTGATAGGTTCTGTTTCTATGAGACTGCGACTGCGAGACTGCGCTAATTATTTATCCTCTGACTTTATTGACGAAGGTACGATACCCATCGAAGACGTCCTCATCAGGAATCTTACCGCGTATTATTATGTAATACTACAGTTTACTCACGTGTTCAAGCTTCTATTTTTTAGCTGCTCAGGTAATTAATACGAGTAGGTATACAATATTTTTAATACCATCCCGAGTTCAATTATCAAGCATTACTTTCAAGTTAAATTACAAAATTGTTTAAGAGCCAAGAAGTACGAACAGTTTGTAACATAACTCAAATATTGACAATGGATTTATGATCTGAAAACCAACCAAAATCTGATTCAATCTTGAAAGTTATCCAGGTAATCAGACAACTTTTGAAGGTATAAAAACGTTATTTTCGTTTATGACTTAATTAACAATCTCCAGTAAAAGTTTTTCATAAATCTATCCGGTAGTTTTTTCATGGATAGCATTTCATGGATTTGAAATATAGCTCTTTCTTTCAATATTGTCGTTGGCCTAGCCTTTGAAATCAAACTCACCTGATGGTGTTATATGACGTGGAAAAATTGTAAATAGGTTAGAATGGGAATTGGCTCTCAAAACAGCTGCCACAACAAACTGTTCCATGCTTGGCGACAGATCTTCTACGTGAGGGTGCGTGCATTTGCAAAATATTCCACTATCACCGATTATTTCACCAATATGGATCTACCAATTTTAGCCTTGACTCTTAGCTTATCCGCTTCAGCACTAGATACGATAACAAATTAGTATCTTGTATAGCTGTTCAGAATCCTTATGAATACTTAAGTAATCTAAGAAAGTACTAACTTATTCAAGTACAGATCTTAAATATCTCTCTGATCTGTCTGATTCGACTAAGAGCGACAAAAGCTTGGCCCTTGGCAAAAATTTTAGTGCGATCAACGACGGCTCTGTCACGGTAATATATATAGATAATATTACGGTGTCTCTGTCCAGTGTCGGTCCGTGCAGTTTGTGCACTATCACACAGCCCAACATAATATCAGTAATAGCGTTTGAGTTTACCTTGACCCCGTAACGCGTCAAATTTGACAGTGCTATAAATCACATTTACAGGTATTACAGCTTATTTTCACCTTAAGCAGATATCGTCCTTTATGACAGTTTAAAAAATGAATAATAATGAGCACATTGGCATCTCTTGACTTCAATGTCATCTCTTTTCTTCAGGTGGTCAAGGGGCTAACGCACTGGGAGCAGCAAGTTCAAATTACTTAAATTTTGTGAACTAAAAATATGTAAATATAGTTGCTAAATATCATGCTGAATATTTGATAATTTTGCCACAATCAAAAGTAAAAATAAATTTGGATGGGAATAAAAAGTTCTCTACGAATATAATTAATTGGGCAGTCACAGTTTGGTAGTCATAGATGCTACAATTGAAAGCTTATTTGCATGTAAAATGAATACTTGGTATTTATTCAATTATTTTAAGAAAACATTACTATATAATTTGTTTAATATACCCAATACTTTTGTACAAACAAACTTGAGTTTTATCTTACGTCCGATCGAGCAATTTCACGCCCCTCGACCTTTTCATTTAATTTGTAACTGATATGGAAGGTATCTCTTAAATTTTCCGCGAGTTTTCAATAAAGTTACACTAAATGGTAGCTGGATATTTCGAAGGTGTAGTTAGTGTCGTCTGTGATCGCATCATCATCATCCGAAAACGTACCGTGACAAACAGTACTGACCGTGTTGTATTCTAGACTGCCTAACATCTTCTGCGTTGAAGTGACATTAAGGTATAAACCAGTAACTACAAAAATAAAGTGTATCTACACTTTATTTTTGAGAATAAAGTGTATCTACACTTTATTTTTGAGTTACAGGGTTTCAAATTGTTAAGGAGGGTATTGTCGACTATTGGGTTACTTATGGTCATAATATTTTTTTGTATATTATAGAATAACCCAAGTCAATGTTAGTATGTGTAAGCTGGATTTAGTATACAACTGTGCATTTAAAAAAAAACGCGCGTGGAAGACAAGGTAGATAGTTAATTCTCCTATTTTTTTGAATTACAATTTTGCGTACTTCCCCTACAAAAATAGGAGGTATTACTGTATAAATTTTGTTTCAGAAATAAAACTGCCGTTTAAAACTTATATAACTTAAGTATTCTGTCTGATGGTTAAGCGACATCAGTAAGCTTCGTAATTAAAATATTTTGCCGCGATGTGCCATCCGGGCTCACGTGATTAAGTTAGTTAATGATGTTATTGTTAGGGTTGTAAAGCTAAAATAGAAAAGGCCGCTTTAGTCGGGCGGTAGGTCTTTATTTACTCAACCCTAATCTCATTTAGTAACAATACCATACATATATACATGGCTTTTATTTTCTTGACAGTCACTTGCCTGACGACAATACTTTAATACATTCTCATTGAAAGTGCAAAAGTGAAGAAAGTAGCTAAGAGTGCTCTTCTCTACGTTTTATAGATCGGCGTCAAATGTAATCGAGATAATTGGCAGGTGCTGGTAAAGCAACAGAGATCATAGTAAGTAGGTATATTGCTGTTACGAAATTGGGTTGGATTTCATTTCGTAAATTGAAGTAGTTTTGTCCCGAATCGAGAAAGTTTTAGTAAGCAAGTCTCAGGTGAGTTTCGGAAAATAAGATATTTAATGTTTTTGGTTTTAACTTATTCGTCATTATTTAGATCGACAAAATTAAATGCAAATAACTGTGTTATCATAGAACTATTGATAGTTTCTAGATTTTAACTACATAAAATATAGTATAGGCATATTAGTTTTGTATATAGATTTAAAGCGAAGGAAGAAACATAATTATGGCGCAGTGACATACCTGGTATCGTTTGGAAGCCGTTATTTATTAATGACTAGCTGCGCCCTGTGGCTTTACCCGCGCGTACAATCATGAAAGTGATGATGATGATGGTGATCCAGAATCTAAATTATGTATATTACAAGTTTAATGTAAATCGTTTCAGACATTTAAGCGTAAAGGAATACATACACACTCCCATCATCACGTGTTTACTCAATCAAACACTTTTGCATAATTCCATATTAGTGTGCTGCGTGTGCTATAATAGCTATATTTAGCTTTATTTCTTATTCCCTTGATACCCGGACTACAAATACAAATAATTTACTAATAACACCAAAACTTACATAACAATAATTGCGCTTAGCATAAATTCAATAAAATTTATAAAATAAACTTGTAAAAATAACATATTATAAGATTATAAATAACAAATAGTACCGTAAATGTTGCAATGGAAGTAGGTACTCCTATCCCATATTATAATTGAGTGCAACTGTTTAATTGATGTAGGTGTATTTATCATTCTATCTTGATGAATATATTTATTGTTAAATAAATTACGATTTGAATTTGTAAAAAGTAATACATGTATTATAGTTATAGTCATATCTATATGTGTAATGGAGTGTTTTGAGTCTAATTAATTAAGCGTGATGATATGTATAGGTATGTATTATATATGTATGAATTACCAGAAGGTCTTCATATAACAATATCTCGGTACACGTGACACGTAGGTATATAATCATTGTTTACAGTCTAGGCATGAAGTCTAATGTACTATACTAAGCCTGAAATTCAGGCACTGATTAGTGGTAGTTCCTTTATTACCACTCAACAGTACCTAATATACAAACAGCGGTCTGTTTGAGCCAGTGTCTATAGAACATCGTCGCTTAACTACAGATTAGGTATAGTAAAGTTCAAAGTTTATCCTTCTTCTTATTCTTCTTCCTGCCCTTATCCCTCGCCTTGCATTCTTCATTATCTCCGTTCTATCGACTCTCGTTTAGTTTATACGTCTTTCGTACTGATATAATATTTCACGTAGTCCATCTTCCTAATCCTCTAACTGTGGTACTACATGTGCGCGGGGTATGCTACGCGGGTGTCATCTGCTCCCAGAGACTTATCGCTTTTTTCCCGCCCTGCTTTTATCCTGTTCCACACATCCCGGATAATGTTACAATCGTTTTGGCTCAATCAGTTAGAAGTAATGCAATGTGGACATCATGCTGCAAAACTAGAAATGCATTGTAGATACAATACATAATTATTATTGGAGGCTTTTTCATAGATGTATAGATTTTATATTGATTATCACGAAAACACTAACTTGCTGCGCGATGCGCCTCTGACGCGTGCACTCCGCTACCTCGACATTATCGCGGCACAAGTGGACCTATTTTGTTGTGATCTCAGCGAATTTACAAAGGTTCCATTACATGTTCTATGTTATAGAAAGTACATACCAAGAATTAGATATTATAAATATATAGCTACTCTATTGTATTGGGTGTGTACCTGTTAAGATGTATGTATGGAAATAAATAAATAAATAAAAGTACCTAGGTACTTAGGTATACTCTCTCCACTTCTGTCCAACATCTATACGGAATGTATTATGAGAACCGTTCTGGAACGATGGGACAAAGGTATTTCAGTGGGAGGTCGAAGAATATCTAACTTGAGGTACGCCGGCGACACTACTCGTCTCACACGAACAAAAGAAGACATGGAAAACTTACTGACACGTCTAGAGTTAACAAGCCTCTCCTACGGACTTGCAGTCAACAGAGACAAGACCAAGATGATGATAGTGGACCGAGCAAAACTAAATCATCCTGACGTCTCTATGACTGGCTACTGTGAGGTTGTCGAATCTTATGTGTACCTCGGTTCCACTTTCACAAACACTGGAGGATGTGAAGATGAGATCCGAAGGAGATGTGGTATAACTCGATCTGTCGTTGACAAGCTAAGAAGAGTATGGTGTAACCGTAACATCACCAAAGCCACGAAAGTCCGCCTAATGAGAAGCTTAGTCTTCCCAGTATTTTTTTATGGCGCAGAGACGTGGACGGTTCGCCTAAAAGACCGGCGCAAAATCGACGCACTCGAGATGTGGTGTTGGCGGCGACTGCTGCGAATGGACAGCGTTTAGGACCAACGTCTCGATCCTGGAAGAACTAAATGTCTAACAGGGATTATCGTCGACTGTGCAAACACGAATACTAAAATATTTCAAACACTTTGTTCGAAACAAACATTCCATGGAACGAATCGCTGTCCAGGGACGGGTAGAAGGCAAACAGTCACGCGGTCGATCACCTATGCGTTGTACAGACATAATTAAAGCTACAACACAAACCTCCATAGTTCAGAGTTCCCGAGACGCTGAAGACCGCAACAAGTGGAGGCGCATCGCGAGGTTGCTGCTCACTGCTTTAGCCAATGAAAATGCAGCATCATCAACCACGACCACTTTGTCAAGAGTGAACGACTAAGGAGGACCTAGGTACTTATAAATATGTAAACTATGTACCTGATAGATATTCCACTAACGCACGTCATACGTTTCCCTTGGGAGTAGAGTGAAGATAATAGCATGATCTAAGTACTAGGGTGAGGTGCTATTGTTGACCATATCGTTACATTACGTTAGATGTAATGGCGGTCAGTAAAAAATAACAATAGTGGGTATTACTTTTGTATAACCTAGGCTACTGCCTCATAGTGTCGTAACGTAGCGTGGGACGGCATGATACAATATTGCACCAACACTTTACTAATGGAGCTTCTAGCTCTAATTCGGTTGGGTAATGAAGCTTATATCGTATCGCCTAAGTAGAGCTCATTACAATGAACATAATGTCGTACAGTGTTTATTGAATAATAACAAATATAATTCATTATCATCTAAATTTTTAATATAATCCTTGTTCACAACCAATTTCCGGTACAGTTCTAAGCATATGAATATAAGGACTGTGCTGGATGACGTTAAAGATGTCTACTAGAAACGCAGTTATATATACGCAGTTTCAATGGCAATACCACGTTAACGCAAGTAGGGTGATGCTGCACATTACAGAGAGAAATACACACGACTAAGGCAGGGGTTTACTATGAACGGGAGAACCAAAAGAAATACAAATGTAATTTTCGTAAATGATATTAACCAGAATATTTTAAGGCAACTACCTAGATAGGTACTACTTTGGAAACTCTCCACAATAATCTCTATACCTGGTATTTCATATTAAAACAAAAAGTAGTTTCTATTTGAGTCAAATCAATATTAACAATTTCATGTAACCCGGTGGATAAATAAGAGTAAGGACTACGTTATAATTAATTTCAGCCGTAATTACAGTTTTAATTGCTTTCTGATAGGAAATGAGCCTTTTCATCAAAATATTATGTTACCCGTTTAAACTTGCCTTTTGCTATGCCATTAAAAACAAATTTGTATTATATGGAGATTAGCGCGTTGGTATGTGTGTGTAAAAGCCTTGACTTTGGATTAAGATGTCCTGGATTCTTAGTTATAAAATGTTACTTAATAAAGTTAGAAGTTATAAGATTTGACTGACTTGAAATATTAAGAAGCAGTTACTGCAAGATTGCGGCTCACCTTTTATTACACGGGACCAAAAACAAGTCATGGTTCGGACACAGGTTACATACTAAGTTTGGGTGATAAAATACTCATGCCTGAGGAATCTATGAACGTGCCATATTTCACCAATGTCTGTTTATTCGTTTTGCGAACAAACAAACATAGACGCACAATCTTCTGCATTAATATGAGTCTGACATCACCGTAAAAAAATATAAAATATGATTTATGGAACAACATGTTCGTTAACTGATTACATTCCTTAGAAATAACTTATTCCATCAATATATTCAGATATTTTCTTGTAAATAAAATCTATATTAAAAGTCTTTTTTATTCAAAGGGAAAGTTATAACACTCCCTCAGTATACAAATCAAGTGCAAACATTTAAGTAATAATATCAATAATACAAGCCAATACTCGAACAACAATATCGAAACTTAAGAAAATAGAGTTTTGATTGGTAAAATGATGTTTAATTGAAAAGAAAGATCGTGTTTATTGTAAACAATTTCCGTAGAAACACTTCGATACCTAAACAATGCAATCAGTTTGTTTAAATATTTGTAATTGATTTTGTGTTCTACGATTGGTCAATCAGTACTTCAGTACTAATATTATAAATGCAAAAGTAACTCTGTCTGTCTGTCTGTCTGTTACGCTTTCACGCCAAAACTACTGGACCGATTTGAATGAAATTTGGTATGAAAATAGTTTGAGACCCGGGAAAAAACGTAGGATAGTTTTTATCCAACTGCTCAAAAAGAGGTTAATGTTTTTGCGCGATAACCGACATACGCGCGGGAGCCGCGCCTGGAAAGCTAGTCAGGATTATAACTTAATGACCAAATGACAGTGTAGCAGCATGGAACAGAGCACTTTAAATTCTATTCTTTGTTTCTATCGGATTGTGACGGAACAATCACGTTTTAAGTTGTGATTAAGCGATAATCTCTACTTATACCTAACAGTTAAAATGCAACTGTCATAGGCAGCAGTTATCGCTTAACTAGCACGAGGCAAACCTGATGTTAAACAGTAATCTCTGCCTACAACATATGTATATGTGCTACAAGTGACGAGCTGCACTGCACCCGTCACCTGAGACATACTGTGGATAAGTCTCAAGTGCCTGTAACTTTACTGGCTCTCAAGGACTGCTGCACAGCTGTTGGTACACAGTTTCAGGTGCTTTCGAGAGTGGTAGCTAGCCAGGCGAGGATTCCTAATATGCCTGTCCACGATGCTGTGAAGCTCAAACTGGCGGTGAAACCATTGACAGGCTGCAGGTCAGTCCATACCTACTATCGTTTGGCTATTACTGCTTCAAGTTGTTATTGCTATTTTTGCTACTGAACTGATTTACTCTTTAGGGGTGAAATATGGATGCACATTGCACATACACAAGATGCAGCACTAATATTGTTTTTGAAATATTTTAATCATATAATATCTAAAAAACAAACATGGCTTTAGAGACACTAACAAGAAGGTGATTGTAAAGGTTAAGGTACATATATACATTATCATCACAACTGTATTCACCGAAAGGGTAATCTGAAGGGACATAGATAGAAAAAGTAGAAACAAAAACATCCTCGATTTTCCATACAAATGTTCGCATTATGTGGTATGAGCAATGAATGGCGAGCATATTGCAACTACCCGGGTACTATTCTCGTCTGTTAGGTACTTAAAACTCACAAACTGCTCTGAATTGAACTGAAACCACAGCAAGCTTTACGCCAATCGAAATTTACCAACGAGGTAAGAAAAAAAAATATTGACTATTTCCACCACAAAAGTGATAGAAATAATTCTTTTCAAAAACAAAAACTTTTCTCGTACAAGTCGTACAATACTTTAATTTGCTTATACTATTATTTCCAGGCCCATTTTAATGCATTTTCTTTTTACATGATAATGCAGTCAGAGTCGGAGGTATTTAGCCAAATTGATTGTAGCGATGTTTTACTTGGCTTCTTGCCTCCGTGCTACGCCGAGCTACCGATATAGGCCAAGTAATGATTTAAATTTGCCCATTGACGATGCATTTATAATATGTACATTTTACATACATTTTCTTAAAATATTCTACGAATAACATACTCTGTGTGTTTTGAGCCATCCTCAATCACAACTTCTATCTACAACAGGCAGATTGTAAACACTCAACAATCGCCAACCTGCGCGAAATTGATCAAGGAAATGATTCTTAATCTCAACCGGAAGGTTTTCTTTTAAATTCCTGCATAAAGCGGCCTATTGCCGTAAAGTTTACGGTGATGATATCATTGATAGCGGGCGGCAGGTGACCCCCCTCGGGGATCCAGGGCACTCAAACTGGAGTTATAGCAGTTTAAATGTTATTTGTGACAAACAATGTTAGATCTAGAACAGTTCCTCTGAGATTGTATGATTGTGAGCTAAGATACTGAATGCTTTGTAGAAAGACATATTGTAAGTGTGTACTACTATACGTCATCTTCTTACCCGTATCCCACGTATGCAGGTCATATGTCTCCTCCAACTATACAAAGGACAACACAAGAATATATTGACAATATACACCGGCCCATACGTGACACATTTTCAATAGTTATGCCTTTGGTTATAAGGCCCACCACTGGCAGAGCACCCTCTTTGGAGCTTTCGTTGGTAGTCCATAGTAAAGTCCAAAGAAATCGGGGTGATAGGTGATGTGAAGCTCTGTTGTGCACCCAATTGATCCAATTGCACAAGCAGCACACAAACTGAACAACAGCTTCAACTACATCATCACTTACTATCAGGTGAGCTAGTTGTCGAGGGCTAACCAGTCAGGTTTAAAAAAATTTGAAGGCCTTCGGGCGTCTTAAAAACACTGCAATGTGAAACGAACAAAAAAGGACAAGTTGTGAAAGCCCGCTTGGCTATCTACCACCCACAAGTAGAAAACCTAGCATCCTCGCATCTAACGCTTGGTACCGGACAATGGTTGTTTTAAGAGCCAGTAACTCTAAATCAAGCTTGTCGATTCCTCGGATTGTATATACAAAATATACATATGAAATTAGCCAATTTAGTAAATCGATTAATTAATAATTCCCGACTACCGTTATATTGTACCTTATTTTGATAAAAATCTGTGTGACACAGGATTAAGCAAACAAAGATTCCTGACATCATCTCTGACAGATCAAGCAAATAATCAAGGTGTATTCAAACCTTAATAGAATATGATTTTTCAGTTATTAATTATCTATAAAATCTCTATCAAAGTTCCGCTATGCGTCAACATTCGATAGGGAATATACAAATGTAAGGTAAGATAAGATAAATTTTTAAGATAGGTTTGTAACTGATTTCGATTAAGAGCGTAGAGACTCGTGATATAAGATGGATTAATGGGTAGATTGCGGAGGGGAACCGTTTGTCCACAATATAGCATAATACTTTTTGCCTTTATTATTTAACAAATGTCGCGTCGGTGTCCTCAGCAAATAAAATTAAAACAAACTCGGTTGTTAAATCCGTCGGTAAGCTGCCGACTGGATTGTTTATTTGTAAAAGAGGAGATGGAACTCCGACTAATCTGGATATGGTAATGTCAATACTTTTATTTATGGAATCAATGTAAACAAATCTCTGCGACACTAATAATAAGAAATGTATTTAAAAAATATACAAACTTAATTAAATTTAAAATTTAAGAAAAACATACAAAATTATAAATGTATACTTATGGAGCGACAATTTTGCCTTATTTTAAAGTAAATACCTTTGTGGCAAAATATGTTTTAAACAAATTATATAAAAAAATAAGATTATTTGATGACCTTTACGACAATTGGCTTGAAAAGTAATTTGGAAATAAAACACGATTTGTAAAACTAGATACTAAGTTGATATCTTTGAATCAAACATTCTCATTATTCATCACATATTCCCATTTTATAGTGTGTTCCGGCAGCAGTACTTGAGAGCCTTAAAAAATACAGGCACATGAGACTTAACAACCGTATGTCTCAGTGTGGCGAGCGCAGTGCGATGCGTTTTGGATGAAATGCATTTGTTATAGCAGAGGTTAGTCCGCTTAACATCAGGTGGGCCTCATGCTTGACAAAAACATCAAAACAAATAGAAACTATCTCTAATTAAATTGAACAAAAACTTTGTATAAAACTTTGATTTCTTATAAAATAAAGGCCTTTCCTTTGATCCTCCCGCCTTATTTTCTAGTAGCGATGAATCTATTAATAGTTACTACGGATCTGTTAATAGATTCATCGGGAACTAATAGTATAGTATAGGCCTGAAGCTTAAATGCTTAATGTAATTGTATCTTTTTTATTATAAAAGCTAACGTGGTTTTCACTCATTTTAGTAAATAATACGGGATAACTCACGTGAATCAGTCAGATAGCTCCGACTATAGTTTCAACCACATTCGGTGGTCTTTTTCAAGGAGAGCTCGGGACGCCCGCGTTGACGTCTCGCTTAGCACTGCGGGCGGCAGCTCGTAGTCCGCGTGACGTCATCGGTTGGTGCGAGGGGTGGGTTGCAGTTGGTCGTGTCGTCGACTGATGCGAATCCTCTTCGTCGCTGATGGTGAAATCCCGGCTGGCATGGGGAACGTCCCAGCAAAAAGTGCTAAGCGAGACGTCAACGCGGGCGTCCCGAGCTCTCCTTGAAAAAGACCACCGAATGTGGTTGAAACTATAGTCGGAGCTATCTGACTGATTCACGTGAGTTATCCCGTATTATTTACTAAAGTAATTGTATCTTTCAGTAGTTTCAGTATCATGTCAACGACTATATTAACCTAACATTAAAGCAAAATGTTTCTCATGTTTCAATTAATTAGAAATTATTCTGTGATGAGAGAAATTTAAAATTCAACCTGGAAAGCTCGAAGATCTAATGTTGGCACGCAAAATATTCACAAAAAAGAAAATCAGCAGAACTTAACATACAAAGAATAATTACATACACTTGTAATTAAGAACGTTTTTAGGGACTTTGAAGACTTGACGGAATATAAAACGAAGCCACTCTACCTACCACGCAGTATTTATTATTTCGATACGTAGATCGAACAGTTACTTGTTTATTGTTGAACGTTAGACATTGGACTATAATCATACCTATTTTGTCGCTTGTATATATCACCTATCACAGTTTTTACGATAGACTAAAAAGAAAAAAGCGTTAAAAGCCACGTTTCTACATTTTATGTAAGCTTCATTTCACGACTGCCAAATAAAAGGAGTGCCAAATGAAAAATGTTTTCAAGGTTAATGTATGAACGTACTATGTTTGTGAGTTTTTTATTCCACCATAACTTCTAAACGGCTTAACCGATTATAATGTATTAGACCTCATTAGATTTGTCTTGATAGCGCAAGTGTCACTAGGTAGGTACATAAAAAAACTAACTGACGGATTTCAGACGCCATACATTCAACTGGCTACCTATTGTAACGCTGTTTGCGGGTTTATATTGTTGTAAAGTATCTCCGAATCACGGAAATGTTTCGTACTAGATGAAGTTAGCAGTCACCCATCCAAGGAAGTAACAATCGCAGGAAATATTGTTTAACCTATGATCGGTTTACAACAACTAGACAAGCTCCGCTACTAGTAGTATACCTAGTGCTAGCGTTTCAAACGTCCGTCTTACGTTAAAAAGAAAAGGCAACTGTAGCCTGTTTAGCGGAAAGAACAATAGCTTAAGATATGATATGTTCAATCCCAGTATTACAATCCAGTAAATGTCATACCGTGGTTCAATATAACCCAAGCCACAGTAACAGCCCCTAGCATATATAACAGTAGGTAATTATAATTAAGGACGTAATTTGGCGACAACCGCGACCTCAATTTATGCGAAGCTGCGGCCGCAACGATTACTGTGATTTATGAATAATCAAGGAGTTCTCACAAACAGGACGTGTCCAATCATTCTGTTTGTGAATAGTATTGCAGGGAAGTTATTGAAGTGTAGTGGATTATTAATTGAATGCTCTAAAAAGCACGTTACTAGCTCGAAATACGAGAGATAAATGAGGTTTAAGGAAGGTATGTTAATTTTATAATGGATACAAGCTCCTTGATTGCACAATTTAATTATATTCATAATTAAATTATGTTAGATAATATGTATCCTATTTACAACAACTTATGTACCGCTTCCGCTACCGGCTTTGGAGAGCCTTCCAATTTGTTTGTTGTATTAATTGTTCTTATATTATTTTTTTTTAAAAGAGTGCTTATATCTTTGAACATAAAGGACATGTTAATTATCATGTATTTATATTTTTATTAAATATTTGATTTCCGCAATATAACGGCTACATAAATTTCATTGATAAGTTTGTATGTACTTGATTTTTATTAATTTGGAAGTTTATGTTTTTAAACCGTATTAACGTATTATTTTATATTATAGCGTAGTTTATTTAAACTTCTTTATCAGACATTAAGAAAACTACAAAATAATATTACGCAGCCATTCTTGTAACAATTTAAGCTCTAGTGTTTCCACGGCAACACTAAAATTAATACATTTGCCTACGGAAACCAAGTTCAACAAAGTTAGAGATAGGTTCTCGCCCATGAATACACAGATTTCCCCTAACAATCAGTTTCTTCTTCAACTCGGAAGAAGAAACTAAATGCAGCCTCCAGATCTAATAAGAGGACAATTGCTAAGGCAAGGTCTGAGCACACCAGCAGAATTGGCGACCAGCTAGCAACATTTCCCTCAGGATAGATAAGGTAATTTCTGCCAGACCTCCTTACCAGCGTTACGTAAGTTGGATGACTCTCTGGCCCACAGTGCCAAAGAGAAAGCCGACCTTTTAGGTACTCTCTTTGCCTCTAACTCGACTCTCGACGATAGGGACGCGACACCTCCGATAATTCACGGATGTGAGAGTTCCATGCCGAATGTACGTTTCTCGCAGAGAGCGGTACGGAAAGAACTCTCCTCCCTTGATGTGCGAAAGTCGAGTGGGCCAGATTGCATCCCGGCTATTGTCCTCAAGTCATGTGCTCCTGAGCTGACTCCGGTGTTAACGCGCCTTTTCCGGCTCTCCTACTCCAAAGGATGCGTGCCGTCTTCGTGGAAGGTTGCTCTCGTACACCCTATTGCCAAAAAGGGTGACCGTACAGACTACAGTACAGTCCAACTATAGGCCTATAGCAATCACTTCTCTACTCTGCAAGGTGATGGAGCGAATAGTCAACGACCAGCTCCTAGGTTACTTAGAGGATCACCAACTGATCAGTGACCGCCAATACAGTTTCCGTCGTGGTAGATCGGCTGGTGATCTTCTGGTTTACCTCACTCATCGTTGAGCTGACGCAGTCGAGAGTAGAGGGGAAGCTTTAGCGGTCAGCTTAGATATTGCTAAGGCTTTCGATCGGGTCTGGCACAGGGCACTTCTTTCGAAGTTACCATCCTATGGTCTTTCCGAGGGGTTCTGCACCTGGGTCGCCAGTTTTTTATCTGGACGGAGCATTTGTGTCGTTGTCGACGGAGCTTGCTCCGATCCCATGCCGATTAATGCTGGCGTCCCTCAGGGATCAGTGTTATCGCCTACGCTATTTATTCTGCATATCAATGATATGTTACAAGTTTTTAACATGCATTGCTATGCGGACGATAGCACGGGCGATGCGCAATATTCTGGCCGTGTTAGTGCCCCTCGCGACGAAGTAGAAAGAAGCAGAACTGGTCTTGTGTCTGAAGTCGAGGGTTCATTGGAACTTGTCTCAATGTCATTGGGGATAGCAGAACCTTGTCCAATTCAACCACAAAAAAACTCAGACATGCGTTTTCACCGCGAAAAAGACCCCCTTATCATCGCTCCGCAATTTCAGGGTGTTCCCCTAGAAATCGCAGAGAGTATTGGAGTTCTTGGCGTCGACATTTCCAAAGATGTCCAGTTCCGCTATCACATCGCGAGTAAGGCTGGGTTGGCATCCAGGAAACTTGGTGTGCTTAACAAGGCAAAGCGGTACTTTACGTCGAGCCAGCGACTTTTGCTTTATAAAGCACAAGTTCGCCCTCACATGGAGTACTGCTCTCACCTCAGGAATGGCGCACCAAAGTACCAACTCCAGTCTCTCGATGCTATTCAGCGTCGAGCGGTCCGAATTGTCGACGACCCCGAGCTCTCTGACCACCTTGAGCCACTGAGCCTCCGTAGAGACATCGGTTCGCTCTGTGTATTCTACAGGCTCTATAACGGAGAATGCTCTCAGGAGCTGTTTGATCTTATACCGGCTTGGCGATTCTATCATCGTACATCGCGTCACCGTTTGAAAGCTCATCCACACATAATCGAGTCCTGGAAGTCTCACACAGCTCGATTTATGCGTTCCTTCTTACCGCATACTTGCAAAATGTGGAATGATCTTCCAGCTAGCGTTTTCCCGCAGAGCTACAATATGGATTCCTTCAAAAAGAGTGTTAAAAGAGTCTTACAGGGTCGGCAACGCATTGGTAACGCCCCTGGTGTTGCAAATGTCCATAGGCGACGGTAACCGCTTACCATCAGGTGGGCTGTCTGCTTGTTTGCCACTCCATCATATAAAAAAAAACCATAACAAAAGGATGCAAAGTTCAATGTCGACTTTGATCTAGAGGTACAGTCAGAATATTAATCGACATAGGAACAAAAGCGAAGGTATAAAAAAGGTTTCAAACTTTTGCAGTTTTCCTTTAGGTAAGTACATCCGTAAAACGGCGCTATGGCCGTTATAGACGTAGTAAACCGCTATAGATATTGTTACTGATATTTCAGCAAATTTTCTTCATTTTCATATGAAGTATTAACAAAGTCAATTTATTTAAGGGAAAAAACGTTTCACTCCACAATCCCTCCGAGATTTTCCTTCAATTGTTCAGGTGAAGACAATCCTATTGAAAGAACTCCGTGCCATTGTACAAAGTGTTTCAATTTAAAAGCTTTTTAATCTCGACCTGACCAATAATAACCGGACCGTTCAGTATAAAGCAGGACCCATTGCATTGTTGCGTTTACCGAACTAGTGACTTGTACTTTTACTTCGATAATGCGGTCGAAGATGTACTTCACGGTAAACTAAAATTACTGGGTATAAGAATAACAGCCGGAAAACACTGTTAAGAGCTTGGCGACAGACAGACAAATAAAATATATAAAAACAAAAAATGGATATTTAATTTTAATAAATTTCAATATGTATTTTTCACGGGGTGTATATACATATGTAAAGTTGGAGCAGGGCATTGTTCCCATTATGGGAACATGCGAGCCCGACACGCACTTTGCCGGTTGTATTTATATTTGTTCGTTATTATCTCCGCAATTCGAGAATTGATTTGGCTGACTCTTTCTTTAATCGTTCTCGTTATCTATGATATTGGAGGGTCAGTAAATCAGTAAGGTGTATGGTCAGTGCGGCCCATTCAAATGGTAGGTTATTCTTAATTTAAGAAACTTATTAGATTCACTCTTAGTTAATGTGTTTCTAAAGTGGTTCAGTTACAAGAAATATTATCGAATTAAATATTTTAAAATTTAATAAATATGGAGGTAATTTTTTTACCATCTGAGTTGCAAGAAATAGTATTGTGATTCAAACTTGTAACTTGATTCAAATACTCATAACCAAATATAATTGTTATGTCATAGTCGAGTATGGTACAAAACCAACTCCCTATCATTAGAGTAGCGAGTAGTTAGTGCGGATGTATAAAGCTCGCCTCGAACTAAATTACAATGTTATATTGTAAATTCCGGGCCGTGATTTACATGCGGCCCGGGACTGTTTGTTGTGCCTAGCGCGGGCGGGCGGGCGGCGGTCGCGAACGGTTTATGTCCACATTCTACTGATATTGGATTTATTGTGTTAATTACAGTTATAACTTTAAAGAGTTGCGTTGGTTTGATTTTGTTTAAAATTATGTTAAATGTATAATTATCCGATATCGGTAAACCATTTCAAATATACGTATATTATTTTGGAGGTATGTATGAATGTAATATGAAATTTTGTGCTCTAATTGTATTACTTTAGCCGTCATAGGGGACGGTGCGCGGCCATCAACCAGACTACTAGACTTCATCTGATCGAAAGAAGTGTTTTTTCAAACACTTTATTCTCGGTATGATGTCGCTACCCTTCTATATTTCTAAATTTTTGGGGTGTAGTGGGGTGTTTAGCAGTGGGACCTTTACAGAGCTGCCGGTCGACTTGCGTTACGCGGGTGGTAGTTGCTGACTGGACTGCAGACCCTCATAACTCTCTGTTAGTGGCTCCAAGAAGCTGTTGTGTGCACAGCGGCCACACCCTGGAAGCCACGTCGACCCGTGGACTAAACCTAGCAGAGGGGGCTGTGTACCTCAAACGTGTACAGTTGGGCGGGTGATCCTCCGTGTAGCACATGAAGACTGCGTCGGTAAGAAGAGGCGAGCACCGTCAGTATGGCAAATGATTTCGGCGAACTTGGCGACGTAGCACGGCAGTGTAATTGGCCGTAAAGGGCGCATATTGTGGATCTAAGAGTGATATGCGGCCATTTTACTGCATCCTCCTATCTCTTTCCAGTCGTATTGGTTCCCAATCCATTGGTTCCGAGGGGTAGAGGACGAGAGAGTGGGTTTGCACCAGCGCAACTGCTTGTCCGCTTAAATAAATTCACGCGCAGATGACCTTAGCTTATCTAACTGGCTTTACGCGACTCAAAAAGCCCTGCGGCGATGGAGCTTTGGTGGTGGGGTGAAGGACGACGGTGTGTCCAAACCTTAGCTAAAGCTCTGCACGTAGGCGATCAGACGATCAGTGGTCGCTCCCAGAATCGATTTGAGGTGGGAGGATGGGTTCGGCAGCACGTCTGATGACAAAGCAGCCCTATTAAGGATCGCTCTGCTTTCCCCTGAATAGGGGAGGGGCCTAGAAAAGGTGGCCCAAAAATAGTCCGCCTCATTAATACACCAGATGTCAAACCGCGGTCATCTGGACATCGAACTAACGCGGTCGAAAGAGACAAAATTATAGTTTAAAAAAAGAACTGATGATCGGAGCATGGAATGTTCGAACACTTCTGGATAATAGCAATAACCTCTGTCCTGAAAGGAAAACAGCTCTAATTGCGAGGGAATTGGCCCGCTACAGAATAGATATTGTCGCACTTAGTGAAACGCATCTCAGTGATAGCGGTAATCTTCGCGAGGACCTCGGGGGCTACACTTACTACTGGAGTGGAAAACCTACAGGAGAACGTGCTGCAAGTGGTGTTGGTTTTGCGATTCGTAACAAATTGGCAGACACCTTACCAGAACTTCCGAGAGGTGTCAATGATAGAATTATGACCTTAAGGCTGCCGCTTAAAAACAACGTCTATCTCAACTTCGTTAGTGTTTACGCTCCTACACTTCCATCCCCAGACGAAGAGAAAGCCAAATTTTATCAAGAGCTTCGCCATGTCCTGGAGCACATTCCAACTAAGGACAAGATTGTTTTGCTAGGTGACTTCAACGCTCGTGTGGGGGCAGAGTTTGATATTTGGGACGGAGTACTCGGTCGTCATGGTGTCGGGAAATGCAAAGCCAATGGCCTGGATCTTTTAACGCTGTGTGCTGAGTTTGGCCTTTCTATAACCAATACGTGTTTCTGTATGCCGGACAAATATAAGACCACCTGGATGCATCCACGTTCACGTCACTGGCATCTTTTAGATTATGTGATTGTCCGGAAAAGCGATCTTAAAGACGTCCATATAACGAGAGCTATGAGAAGAGCGCAAGGATGGACGGACCATAACCTTGTCAGGTCTAAGTTAAGTATGACACTAAATATGCCACGAAGGTCCTGTCATAAGAACCCAACAAAACTAGATGTACAAAAACTAGTCCATTCTGTAGAACTTCAAAAGAATCTGGATGATGCTTTTAGTGCCGTACCATCTTCGTCTATAGAAACACCTATAGATGAAGGATGGCGAGAATACGCTGAAAACCTTCATGCATGTGCTCTACAAGTCCTTGGTAGATCGTGTAAGAAAAACCAAGACTGGTTTGACGCCTCAGACGTGGAGATTCAAAAGCTCGTAGAAGATTAAAGACGTGCACTTAAAAGTCAATCGAGTGTCTCAGAAAGAAAGATCTCACAGCAGAGGCTACAACTTAAGGTTCGAGACCTCAAGGATAGATGGTGGGCAGAGAGAGCGCAAGAAATGCAGAATTACGCTGATTCTAATCAAACAGGCAAGTTTTTCGCAAGTATACAAGCCGTATTTGGTCCGAGGATGAAGAAGATGGCGCCAATTTTGTCCATTGATAAGCAGCGTCAACTGACAGACCATAATGACATTTTAGTAAGATGGGCAGAGCACTTCAACGGAGTTTTAAATCCTGCCACACACAGTGCTGACCTTGCGTATGTCAATGCGATTGCGACCTTGCCTGTTTGTGAAGACCTGGCTAATCCGCCTACTTTTAGGGAATTTAGTACAGTGATGCAGAAACTAAAAAATGCAAAAACACCTGGTGCAGATGGACTTCCAGCCGAGGTTTATAAGTATGGCGGGCCCAATATCAAATGTAGGTTATTTGATTTGATCTTGAGGGCGTGGGAGGCGCAGAACATTCCGCAAGACTGGAGAGATGCCTCAATCTGCCAGCTGTACAAAGGAAAGGGTAGCGTGTCGGACTGCAGTTCTTATCGGGGCATTTCCCTTCTCTCGGCAGCAGGAAAGGTGATGGCACACATTCTCAATTCCCGCCTTGGGAAACTGGCTGAGAGAGTACTGCCGGAGTCGCAATGCGGGTTCCGCCCGAACCGAGGAACGGTTGATGCCATCTTTGTGGTGAAACAAATGCAGGAGAAGAGCCTTGAGCAGAACAGTCCTCTCTTTATGTGCTTCGTAGATCTGGAAAAGGCATTCGACCGTGTGCCACGAGAAGCTCTCTGGGTTGTCCTCAGAAAATCCGGATGTCCTGAGAAATTTACGAACATAGTTAGGCAGTTCCATGACAATATGAGAGCCCAGGTTATGCACGAGTGTAACTTCTCAGCCCCTTTTCCAGTGACTAGTGGTGTAAAACAGGGATGCGTGATGGCACCTACTTTGTTTGCTCTCTATTTTGCTGCAGTGTTGGATGACGCTTTCGAAAGTTGTGGTGGACGTATCCAGCTGAATGTGCGAACGGACAAAAGTGTCTTTGACCTTTCACGGTTTAGAGCAAGATCGCGAATCTCTAACCTCTACATTATGGAAATACTTTATGCCGATGATGTGTGCCTGATGGCGGACAGCATGGAAGCCTTGCAAACTCAAATGGATGCCCTACAGGAATCATGCCGCAAGTTTGGTTTAGTGATTAGTGTATCCAAAACTCAGCTTGTCAAGCAACCACCAAGAGGCAGTGGTTCTGACACGAAGACGCTGTCCATTGATGGGACAATCTTGGAGGAGGTCACTAACTTCCGTTACCTGGGATGCCAAATTAGGAATGACAATCGACTTTCGTCGGAGATTCTTGCGCGTATAGCAATAGCTGCGTCCACCTTCGGAAAACTGAACCAGCGTGTGTGGAAGTCTCATGATATCACGCTACAGACGAAACTTGCAGTATATCGTGCTTTAGTGCTACCGATCCTTTTATACGCCTCTGAGACCTGGTGCCCATATAAGGCTGATATACGGAAGCTGGACGCTTTTCACATGAAATGCCTGCGTTCAATATTACGCGTTAAATGGCAGGATCGCGTCACAAATGCTGATGTTCTCCGTCGCTCACAAGCTCACGGTATGGAGGCCCTGTTGATGAGAGTTCAACTGCGTTGGTGCGGCCACGTTCAGCGAATGGATGACTGCAGACTACCGAAGAGCGTATTCTACTCGGAGCTCTCGAGTGGAAAGCGTAGTTCCGGCGGGCAGTACCTGCGTTATAAGGACGTTCTTAAACGGAATTTAAATAGTTGTCACCTACCAACTGACAGGTGGGAAGAGGAAGCCTGTACTAGATCAGTTTGGCGTTCTAAGGTCAATAAAGGTGTGTCTTCTTTTGAAGACGCTCGCCTTTCTGGTTTAGACTTGAAGCGTCAAATTAGAAAGGATCAGCCTAAACCCACTACACTTACAACTCCACGGGCCAGCTGTACTGCCCGACTTGTGCCCGAGTGTTCAAGACGAAGTTCGGGTTCGCCAGCCACGCTCGAGCTCATGCCAGAAGATAGCCAAGGTCGCCATCGTCGAAAACGACGCGGACGACATCATCATCATCATCATCATATTTCTAAATAAAATTACAAGCACTATCGCGTGCTAAGCGAAAATCATATCAAACAAATTATTGGAGTACAAAATTTTATGCCCAAGGCGGGAATCGAACCCGCGTCCTCCGATATCGCGTCGGATGCATAATAACTACCCTATTACCCTAGTAGTTTATATCATCAGGTAAAAGAAACACGTAGCATCATCGCTACCGATGCAAGGCAGGCTCTGACCCAGAAACAATTTATAGTCTATACATAATGTGGGACAGAAACGTTCCTTTTTTATGGTTATATCCATAGAGATATATAAATCTTTTCTGTGGTTATATCGGTTTATTTTCCCTATATCTTGTATTATATTGCTACCTACCATATTGTTTTGTTTCTAGGACATAAATGTGAATTACGTTGAGGTTAATGCTTTTTTTTATGCCTGATAGGTTAGCCTTTGACCACGACCTCACCTGATGGTAAGTGATGATATGGTCGAAGATGTTGTTCAGGCTAACCTAGATTTACTGGCTCTCAAGGACAACTGCCGGAACACACGGTTAGGTGCTAGGCGACAGATTTTCTACTTGAGGGTGGTCGCTAGCCAGGCGGGCATTCGGACTATTGCTTCAATTGAAAATAGAATATGACGTCGAGAAAAAATCCTGATTGTGGGAAGCCTTCTGAAGAAGTGAAAACAAACAAATCCCCCATTGGGTACAGACTTGTTCAGCGGTGGACGTACTGGTTAATGTGATGATGATAATTATAGAAGATAACAAAGAATGATAGGATTTAATGTTTTTATGTGGCTGTTTTGAAAAATTAAGTTACTTAAATTTACATGACTGAATTATGTTAAATAATAACTTTAATTCTACTATATCTTAGCTGAAACATACAGACAAAAAATAATTCATATTGTAAATAATCTAACTACTTAAAACAGTTTTCAATAATTTTGCCTGTAACGTACATATGTCTTACAAAAAAGGAGCTAGAAGTTTCTCAACACTACTAGTTCCACGTATAGGGGACGAGCCTAGTGTCATGTACTGGGTAATAACACTTATTATAACCTTATTATTGTAAAACTTAAGATTAAATATTACTAAGAAATTATTGTATAACTTAATATATATCGAAGCCAGCGTTCGCGCGCTGCTTGCCCGCGAGTTATTGAATGTATCGTATTACGTAAATGGGAAAAAGTACCCCATGTCCTAATCCAAGAACCATGCATGTGAAGAAATTGCCGTTTTTACCAATAAATCAAATATTTAAATTTATCACTGTGAAAAATTACAGAAGCAACCTGGAATACAATATTATTCCATATAACGTTTCTGAAATTTAAACATAATGTATTCAAGCTTAAAGCCACGCGTGAAGACTGACGTCAAAACAAAACCACTCTTGTTTAATGTGAATGTACACAGTGAGAATGTTACAAATGCTTACTTTGTTAGCTAAATAGTTTATGTAATTAATTATACCTCTGCCTCTACTCAAAGCAAGACTTTGACTTGAATAAACCTTATACAGATTCTGTTACTAAATTCCATCGGAAAATACGATGTATGGGACTTCTACCAGTTTGTGAAGCGCTCGTAGCGAAGTTTGCTTAACCATTCTGAATCGATCAGCAAAGTTAAGCAACGTCCGCCGCGGTCATGAGTTGGATGGGTGACCGCTGGTGACATTACTACTGAGCGCTTCCGTGCTTCGGAGGGCACGTTAAGCCGTCGGTCCCGGTTATTGTCTTAGGATGGCAGTCGTTACAGCATGGTGGTAGGGCACTTTGCGAATGCCCGCCTGGCTAGCTACCACCCTCAAGTTGAAAATCTGTCGCCAAGCACCTAACGGTGTGTTCCGGCAGCTGTCCTTGAGAGCCAGTAATTCTAGGTTAGCCTGAACAACATCTTCGACCACATCATCACTTACCATCAGGTGAGATAGTGGTCAAAGGCTAACCTATCAAGCATAAAAAAAAAAAAAAAAAAAAAACATGTTATTGTTATTCTTATTACATACATGGAATAAGAATAACGTGATACCAAAAGTTCAATAATTCAATAAAAGCACGCCCAAGTGTTGTGCATTGTACGAAATGGTGGTGGGGCTGGTGACATTTCTTGTAGTGGGTGGTGGTTGGTCACATTTCAACAAATCTTATGAGCTCAAATTAAATATAGCAATAATATAAAATTAATTAAATATAGCAATGGGTTTAGCTGTTCAAGGGTCATTGTTCGGTAAAGATGGAAGAGCTGACTTATGAACCTCCGCGCTCAGTTCAATTCTATCCTAAAAAGTGAGCCTAGATGGCTCACTTTTTTTAACCTTTTTCAAATTCAAATCATATTTCCAAGTCTTATTATTTTATAATTAGAAAAGCAAATACGGGATACAGTTTTGATATATTTTTATTCAGGATTTCACAGGGATATGCCCGGGCAAATTTGTTCAGATAATAACCAAAAACATGTACTAGAACAAACTATCAATTACCTGACAGTAGCACGCCCTGTCTTAATCTGCTCTCTTTCTTGCAGTAGATCTGCTATTTTGTTATAGATAAACATACACTGTCTCGGTGGTGTTTGTGTAAAAGCTCTGTTTTGTATTTCCAAATCCGGGTTCAATCCTTAGATCGGGTAAGCAATGGTTTTTTCTTATCTTTTTTTGTAGCAGTACCGCGTGTGTAACTATTTTTGGAGGAGCATAATAGGCTTGTCCTATATTACAAGCAACTACATGTCCAGTGAAGTATGAGACTTTTCTGACTGGTATTATTTTATAGAGCATTGATGTATTTTAAGCAAACACACAGAAATCATTTCGGATGGATAAAAATCGAATGGCAAGCACCCACTTCCATTGCAATATTGGAAATGCACTAAGACCGTATGCTGGGGTTGCTGGTGCAACTCAAGTTATCTTTATCGATCCGAAATAATTTAATCGATATTGGATATTTTAGAACAAACTAAATATTTTCTGTAACTAACGACGGCATGTGTTCAGATGTAACAAAGTAAAAATGAAGCGCTTTGAAGCGCTCGTAGCGAAGTTTGCTTAGCCATTCTGAACCGATCAGCAAAGCTAAGCAACGTCCACCTCGGTCATGACTTGGATGGGTGACCGCTGGTGACATTACTATTGAGCGCTTCCGTGCTTCGGAGGGCACGTTAAGCCGTCGGTCCCGGTTGTTGTCTAAGGATGGCAGTCGTTACAGCATGGTGGTAGGGCATTTTGCGAATGCCCGCCTGGCTAGCTACCACCCTCAAGTAGAAAATCTGCCGCCAAGCATCTAACGGTGTGTTTCGGCAGCGGGCCTTGAGAGCCAGTAATTCTAGGTTAGCCTGAACAGCACCTTCAACCACATCATCATTTACCATCAGGTGAGATAGTGGTCAAAGGCTAGCCTATCAAGCCTAAAAAAAATCGGCGACCGTGAATTGCTTATCCTTAATCTTGTTGGGGGGTTGAAGTGAAAGTCTTGTTTTTCCTGATAGTAAAATTTTTCTTAAAATGTGTAGTTGTTCCGTATTTTTTTATTACTGCGTATTCGTGTACATACACTAACATTGAAAATTTGCAGATGTATGCATTAAACTTTTTTGTAAAGATCTTTTTGTAGAGTTCTTTTTTCAAGATAAAGATGTACAAATAATCTATTCTGTTGCAATACTTTTTAACTTATCCGGTTCCATTAAAGGGTATAATCATCCCCTTAAATCAGCCGGTTCGTTAATATTATAAAAAAAATAATTAATTACTCAGCTTTCTATGTGTACGTCATTTTCGAGAAAGGATTAGCTGCTTTTTGCGCAGATCTCTTTACGTCACAGGAAGCGGGCAAGATAAATTATCATAAATCAAGCTACAAAAAAGCGTTTTGCAATATCAATGTATAGGATTAAAAAGCATTATTCATTCAAAGTACATATCTATTTATTTTAAATGTAAGTATTTTTTGAGTGCAATTTCTTGTAAAGTTGGTAAGTGCTGATACGTCAGTTGTCGGTGAGGGTTCGTGATGTGGTAAGCAGGTTAGACATTTAATGATAACTGGCTATAAATACTAAATATTCGGATGACATTTAGACGCGGATAGAGTATTTGCAGCTGCGGTGTACATGTGGTCGAAGCCTTGTCTTGCCGCAGGCGTCATAGGCTTGCTTACAGTCGTGTTCGGATAGACTAGAACTGATACCTAAGTTATACAAAATACTTGGCACATAAATAATCGTTCGTTCTGGAATAAGTCATTCATAACTATTTATTGTACGTATGATATCCATAAATATATCATAAACGAACAATAATTAAGGTAGGGTGGGTCATTAACGCCCACTGTTTAATTACGCCTATGAAACCGAAAACACACTATTTATGGCGTGATTCAGTTAACACATCGCGTACCCATAGAACAAACCTATAGGAAAGCGCAGGGCAAACGGCAGCTCGCTTGCACCGCTATTTTGCGAGTGAAGCCCTTTGATCCGGCCAGACCGGTATCATACCATGTTATTGTAATAAGTGCAACGGCAAAATTGTAAGTATTGCTGTTTTTTTATATGTTTTTTGTATATTTTTTGGTCTAAATTGGTTCAAGATGAAGTTATATTATGATTTCTTGAATATTTGGTATCAATTTTGATATTTTTGTTTTTTAAAAATGTGTCTTTTTGTTTATAACGCCCAACCGGTTAATAACGCCCGACAAATTGATTGCGCCCAATGAACATTTTATAATTATCTAAATTCAGGCAAATACTCATGTAAATAATCTCTAATAATCTCTAATACTCAATAATACGCAAAGTACTCATGATAAGTTATGTGAAAATACTCAAAAATATCCTCAAATTTGATCAAATAAGAATATACCATGTGATATAAGTAGTTTTGTTAAATTAGACTAAGTTTGTCTTAAATGTTGAAATTTTTGTTAATACTTAGTTTACTTAAAGTTAACGTGAAGTGAAATTTCGGATGTGAAATAATTGTATTTTTAGCGAGTCTATTTTTGCATGTAAAGAATAGTTTATGGAGCGAGCGTCAATAGACATTTAGTTTTTAATAACGCCCAAAACAGAGTTGAGAAAAAAACTTTATAGACATGAGCATTAGAGGTAAAACACATTCTTAAAGTGTTATTTTTTTATAACCAAATAAAGAAACCATTGTTTGAAACATCGTTTGTTTTCATAATCATATAAATACCAAAATTATTTGAAATCAAAGTAAGGTGGGCGTTATTCACCTACTGTACCTTATTATAGTCCTGCAGTTTGAATTTGACCCTTCTTGTGATATCTGTAAACTGTCATTTTGATATTATTTGTATAGGATACACAATACTCACGTGACTAACACATGTTACAAGAATTGTAGTGGCTTATTTGTAGTAGCTATTTATGATTATTAAAAAATATCAAACAATTTTAAAATTTGACTTTAGAGAGCATTTTCTCAAAAGCACGCAAAGTGAGTTTGGTGAGGATGATTTTATGAAGGAATTACTCTTTATGACTGATTATTTTTCAAGTATTATCTCGCATGTTGATTTAAACGGTCGCAGACAGGTTAGTAGAACACTGTAGCACAACTTTTTTTTATTTATGATAAGCCAGCTTTTGATTACTATCTCAATTGATAAGTGTTGATGCGGTCGAACATGGTCTTTAGGTTTACCTTCTGGCTCCTAAAGCAGCTGCTGGACTAAACAGTTAGGTGCTTGGCTATAGATTTTCTACTTGGAATTTTGAAATTTCCTACCACCGTGCTTAGTATTAACTAAAATGTTACATAGCACCGTCACAATAAGCTGTGACGCATGATATAAGTCTACGCTTCGCGTCATGTTTTAAAAGTAATTGAAAATTAACTAAATATCTAGCAGCTTTTGTCAAAAGATCTTATTTTGGTATTTTATATCATGATACTAGTATATCATAATACAAAATACTTAGTTAACTAATAATTATGCACAAGCTCGTCTCTACTGGAATCCGTCAGTAATTACGTGAGGCCAAGCTCCGGGCAAGCTTAGACGCTCCAGCTTAAAGCTCTAATCCTAATTTGGTCACTACTTACGAGTGACCCTCAGTTTAATTACATTATTTGAGCTGAACCAAGCAGTAACATTTTAAGTTTGGTAATAAATCATTTTGATGATGTGTATACTGTACTGTATCAGCTGGATTGTCCACTGCTGAACACAGCCTCCTCCATTAAAGAAGGGTTTGCCATAATCCCCGCGCTTGGCAGGTATCTTGGGGATCGCAGTGAGATACTAGTTCCTTAGAAAGCGCTGCTGCCCACCTTCTGGTTTCTTGCCTTTCGTCGCCTCTTACGACACCTCATCAATTACGACTTTTCAGAGGTGCTACGAATAACGTATAATATAGTAACCAATGCCATTGGCATATATGGTTCAATCTTATTGGCATAATAAAAAAAAACACTAGAATGAATATTATGGTATTGAGCACATAAGACAACACAACATTATATTATATATATAACAAAACAAAGTCTATAACGCTATCACGGTTTAAATGGTATTTTTTGGTGTTATGTATTTTATTTATTTCTTCTGGACTTTATACAAGCAGAAATGAAGAAGAAAACAAAGTTTGTATTGCACTTATATTATATTAAAAACAAAACATTTGAATAAAGAACTTTTAGGTATGAATATATTTTTAAAATAATAATTATGTCAAAAATATATTCATACTAAAAAGTTTACTGCTTTTCCCTACGAATAAATATAGGATTTTCCATACATATTCACGTTATCGTTCACACAGAACTGAACCGATAAAACGCAGTCGTAGTTTCTTTGAAACTGCTTCACGCCTCACAGTGAACCTGCTCTGGCTGTCTCAGTCGCGTCGGTTTGGTATGAACGCAGCCATGGAACTATTTATTTTTAACTTGATTCATATATTTAATTTCGACATACAACAAACCTAATTATTTGACTGTCATGTGAAGCAATGTTCGATCGTACCTGTAACAGAGAAAAGTACAAAGTCAAAATCATATAAGTACCTATTCCAGTTTATCGTCTAAAAATGCCATGTTAAATAAAAAGGTCATCAACAATATTATAATTATATATTTGAAATAAACTAGTGAATACAATACTATACCTATTGGATAAATCTTGTAATAATCTTCTCTTAATACATTATAACTATATACAATTATTTACATAAAAGAGGCCCCGTCACTAAGGTCACGTCTCGCCCCCTCCGCCTCATTCCCCGGAACATCGCGTCCCTATCTGAGATATTTCCGGCACTTGCTTCCGAGATAAATTACACGGAAATAGATATGTTATACAATAAAAAAGTATCATTGATAAAATATATTTGTAGGGACGTTTGATCGTAATCTAATGTGGGTTGAGGTAAATCGTTATGTTAGCCAAAAAATATTTTGTAAAGTAAACCTGTTTATTTTGTTATCCATACATTTCCCGGATTCTTAATACTCGAGCTGCAAAAATTGACTAAGGAAATGAATGTTCTGAATGAGCAGCATGCTATTACTCACGTCAGCAGCGTGAGGAGTACGAAAGTGCAAGCTGCGGTGCAATGCACGATTATTATAATCTATAAATATCCTTGGTTACGTTTATTTAGATATATATAACGTGTTAATTTTCTTTTTAAATTATTTAACCGAGGATCGAACCCTCGAGAATTGAACCAGACCCTTTACACCACTCGACTCGACGAGGCACTTCTGCATGTTGTTACCTTAGTTACCTAGAACGCAGATATGTATACCAAGTCACATAAAACTGTAAGAGTACTTCTGAATTCAATCTCATAACATCATCAAAAGAATCCGTTTAAATAAATGTTTAGAGGAGATCTAAGAGTTAAAGAAACATTACATACTCATAAAATAAATACATGTAACCAACTGTCACAATACCTAATTGTTATTTAATTACTTGCCCTGAAGCTTTACTGCTTTAAAGTAATTTTATCTTTCAGAATCACGTTGACCCATGTTAACCTAATATTAGAGCAAAATGTGTCTCATGTTTTAAATAAGTAATGTAAGCGCGATGACAGAAATTTAAAAGTCACTCGGGAATTTAACAATTTATATTTGCCTAATTTATTCGTATTTCAGCGCTCGACGGTTCTTGTATGCTCACAAAATGTTCACAAATAATGACATTGAAATAAATATTCAACACTTATGGTTTAAAAAAAGGAATAAAAATGGCCACAAATTTAGAAAAGCTTAGATGATAAATTACATTTGTTCTCTGAATGAGGAAACAACTAATAAAAAAAAACTTATTCTTTAACGACATCCAAAAAGTCCTTCTTTTCACAATTAGACTATATGTTCGTTATGCGATTACTCAGTTAATTATGAATTGATTTTTGTTGAGTTAGTCCCATTTACATTTCATCATAATCGGTTCAGTAGTTTTTTAAGGTAAAGTCAATAAACTGAAACATACATTAGCATACCTGATTGATGATTTAATGGTAATTGCAACTCTTGTCACTGGCGATGTGAGATTAGTGCTATGAATCGACATGCAGGCGCCGACTTCAACAAGTTATTTCATACTATTCAGTGTTTGAAGTTGGGTCGGTTTTTTATAAATATTTTTTGTTAAAGATAGTTCAAAACGATATTAGCTATTGAAATATAAATAGCATCAAATAAACGACAACTCTGAATTTGTTCTTAATTTCCTAATCAGCGTGTAAACTATCATCAAGAGCATTCCTCGAGAGGTTTTTCGGAAGGAGGTTTAACATAAAATCGAATATAAAGCTTTCTAGTTAGAAAATCCTCCTAGTAACATTTAATCAGTGAAAATATCAATCGACTACCAACTATAATTTCCAAGATAATTCCCTTTTAAAGGAAAACATATAGGTGTATAGAAAGGCCAGTGTAAGCTTGGTGACATGGTTCTGTTTGCAGTAATAGAACCCAACAGTGCTTTAACATACAACGAGATTTTCTAAAACTGCGCAGAGATTCATTTTTATTTCTTGTGCTGATTTTTGAATTAATTCCACTAATATACGGCAGCTTTGTATCGTCCTGCTACCCCAACTCCCCCACCAAGAGAGTTTTACTTTCTATTTGTGGATTAATTAAAACTTTCAGCATTTCCTTTGTAAGTTGTTGGTACATTTGTACAAAAGTCTTATTGAGATTAGAGGTTTACGGTTTATTATGTTTAAATGGAAATGAAGACTTTTTGAAGCGTTCTTAGCGAAGTTTGCTTAGCCATTCTGAAGCGACCAGCAAAGTTAAGCAACGTCCGCCGCGGTCATGAGTTGGATGGGTGAACGCTGGTGACATTACTACTGAGCGCTTCCGTGCTTCGGAGGGCACGTTAAGCCCCGACGGCTTACGTCCCGGTTGTTGTCTTAGGACGGCAGTCGTTATATGGTTCATGATGGTAGGACGAATGGGGTTATTCCTGTTGTCCCCCACTTTTCGCCCCCAGTGGGGGACAAAAGGAATGTTTTTACCTTTTGAGCCCCATAGGGGCCAAAAGTAATTTGAATTCCTGTTGAGCCCCATGAAAATGTATTGTAATATTTCGTACTAATGTGGTGTTTCATTAATTAACCGCTATGATCCACTATGATTCCCTATTTCAGTCCCCCAGGGGACTGTACAACACTCACTATTCCACTAGAGTCCCCAAAGGTACTGTACAGCACACACTATTCCACTTCAGTCCCCCATTGCCCGCCTGGCTAGCTACCACCCTCAAGCAGTAAATCTGTCGCCAAGCACCTGTGTGTTCCGGCAGCTGTACTTGTGAGCCAATAATTCTAGGTTAGCCTGAACAACATCTCCTACCACATCATCACTTACCATCAGGTGAGATCAAAGGCTAAACTATTAGGCATAAAAAAAAGTGAGAATGCTGCACACTGTCAAGTGTTATAAGGTCGACTGGCGTAAAGAGACGATTTGCAGTTTCAACCATCTGGGTTCGTTTCCCGCACGGACAAGCTATAGGAGTTTTCTGACAAAGACATTTTCATTCAAATTCAAAGAGCATTATATATTTCATTTAAATGTAAATGTATAAGAAGTGTTTTTTTTTGTACTGGATTCAGACGCAACAAGCTCAAGGCCCACTTGATGTTAAGCCGTAACCTCTGCCTATAACATATGTGTTTATAAACATTACCTACTATCGCAATATTGTGCGCATGGAACCGACATCGACAAGTTATTTCACACTTTTGTGTGTTGAAGTTTGTTCCAGATTTTGGTGAAAAAATAAAATTCACTCTTTTTAGTTACCCTTTTTATTTAATAAAAAACGAGTTGGGTTTTAGAAGAACCAGTTACAAGCAAAATACCTACACTCGTTATTTATAGCTGAGGTAAAAAAGTGTCCCAGTTTTGTTTTTCGGATGAAAAATAGAGTAAGTTTTGCACAAGCTTTGTTGACAAAAATGGATAAAGTTTTAACGAGGTATTTGACATCTCGGGAAACATATATATATAAGTTTTTGTTATGAATGTATTTTTTGTCACTTTTCTTTTTACGGGTTATCAATCACACGATAACTAAGTCAATCACAAATTAACTTACGTATTAACAAGCTAAATGTACATACATATTGTATATACGATAATATCACTAACATTAGTGAGCTACGTTACTTTGCAAACTTAGTAATATTTAGCCCCCAATTAAAATTTCTAACGGAACACAAACGGAATAACTCAAACGACCATTTCTATAATTCATGTTGTTATTATGTATGAAAATCTAGATCCAGGCAGCGTACAATGATTAAACTTGTTACCTGCGCTGGCAATAGTTTTGAAAACGTAGCGAGAACGTAGCGTAAGTGGAGCCTCCTGAGCGCGCGGCTCCACATTGCTCTGGGGGTCACGGTACCCAAGATCGTCACCTCAGTGATACAGATCAAATGCTCTTTTTAACAGTTATGCTGGCTATATCAACCAAAACTGTAGAATTGATGTTGAGTTAGAGCTGCGAGCGAAAAATAAAATACCTTTTGTACCGTATAACTATTGTACAGTCCAGTTCCCAAATACGTAAAACGACTTAGCTAAGGACCAGCTTTAGCTACTTAGGTAATACGTAGATAGACGAGCCGAAGTAACATTACCAACGGCCCGGGTAAAGACTTAAGTCTCGAGCACCGGCGCAGATTCGCTAGTTATTCGGTATTTTGTCAGATACTTCATCTCTACTCCGCCTGATGACGACCAGACAGACGGCGAAGCGAGACCTTTACATAGTAGACATTGGATCAGCACCTATAAGCCAGCCTTCGACACCTGATGTTAAGTGTCGTAGTCGAAGCTTGTAAACAGGCTTAACCTAGAATGGGAACCAACTCCCAAAGACAGCAGCTGCAACATATTGCTAAATGCTTGGCAACAGACTTCAGACGCAACAGACAGTTTACTGGAGAGGGGTATCTAGCCGGCGGATATTCGCAAAATGCCCCATCATCATGCATAAATACCGATTTAGTGAAATTTCCGTCCAATATGCCACCAAGTTTTAAAAATAAACAATTTGTTCTGTTCTAATATTATTTGCCACATCCGGTTTCATTAACGGGTATTATCACCGTCATAGGTACTTAAGATAACTTGGAAACCAATTACTCAGCTCTTACGTCTTCGGGACAGGATTAGACTTTTTTGTTCAGAACCTTTAACGTCACTTCAACGGGAGCTTTCAATATAGATTATCAAATTTCAAGCTGCATAAAAACTTAATTACGATGTGAAAAATTGAATAGAGGTAAAATTTGTGGTGCGGATTCTACAAAGTTACTGATTTATAATAACTGATATTATTATGTAACCATTTGTTAGTTTGAAGGTCGCCTGAATCTGATGTAGTGGTAAAGTGATCAGTCCAAGCGTGAGGACTGGTTTCCGAAGTCGGAACATACTATATGTTACATAATGACAAATTTACGAGAGAAATAATTACAAAAAGTTAACATACCTGACTATTATAGTAATGTTATCTAATATTACTATAGGCGTATACTTTGATTTAAGTGACAAAAATAACCGTCCTATTTCTGCTAAGTAATGCAAACCTGCAGATGAAAGGTAAGTGAGGCTTACTTCAGGATATTGAATATCCGATGATTGTACACTTGACTGGGTTCAAGGAGAGGCTCAAATCAATTTCAGAGGAAATCTTGAGCCGAAATATTCTGTAGTATGATATCTTAGCAATGTTCCATACTCGAGAGCATCTCTATTATATACTTCTTGTAAAATTAATGTGAGTATTACTAGTTGAGGTATTAAACTACTGTGTGGTCATAAAGATTGCTGAGCGTGATTCTGAATATACTCAATAGTGCATCAAAGCCTAGACTACTCGTGATAGAATGCTAAGGCTAACCATTAACTATTGTCTCATCTGTTGATGAGGTCGAAGTGGAAACACGCATCTAGAATATGGACTAACTTTCAAGTGCAATTCAAAACGCGATTATATGATTAACACTTGAGAGACGTTATTTATGCTGATACTTCTAGCCTTTAATCACTATCTCACTTGATGGTAAGTGATGATGTAGCCGAAGATGTGGTTGTGCTTACCAAGAATTACTGGCTCTCAAGGAAAGCTACTGGATCACATCATTAGGTGCTTGGCGACAGATTTTCTCCGTGGAGATTGTAGCTAGCCAGCCTACCACCATTGCGAGATTTTGCTTAATGATAATCAACAAACGGTGAAAATCAAGCTCGCGGCGGGGATAATGTCCCATGGACAACTCCCTCACGGAGTGGAATTCTAGTCTTACCTACACCCCAAGGAATCATGTAACTACAAAGCATTGCAAAATTTTCTTATTTATTTAACCTTCAAATTTAATCTATGTAAGTTAATAATATACGAAAGTCATTCGACCAAGTATATGAAGCTAATCAAAACTGTATTTATATCAACATTTTCACACACTTGTGGTCTAAATTAAATGAATTTACGAACAAAGTTTCAGCTTTTAAATAAATTGACAAATTCTTTGCTTTTTATTACATAACATAACATTTGAGAATAGAGTATTCTTTCTCCTCGTGGACATAGTGTCTTGCAACCTACCTTGCGTAACCTTGGCTCCCTCACTCCACTCAGGACTCTAGTGCTGAAGTTCCTTTAACTGTACACTACGGTCTGTAAAACCATTTGTTACTATCGGGATTCAATATGTCGCTCGCGAGACGCAGCTTTGTCGCCTTGGTGCATATAACCTACCTGCATGCTGTTATAACATCTGTGATAAGATAATGCACGATGGTACTTGGGAATATTACCTGAAACAAGGAAACAATATATTATTAACATTATTCGACCATAGCTCAGTTTGTGACACAATATTTAATATAAGACTTCTTGCATATATTAATAACTAGCTATATGAAAGTATCCTACGCTATGTGCTATTTTACTATGAGTATAACATATAGCATACGAGGGCCTATAGTATCTTTACTCTTAATTATATTTAAATCGGCCTAAGCCTTTTCAGCCTGAATTAGTGACATACACACAGATATCCATAATGGTCAAATCAAAAACAAACAACAAATTAAAATAATATCATTAAGTGCTATTGTTTTTTATTTCTATCAGTGTAAGACTCGCCCGTCGTTACAATATTGATTCAATCTATTATACTACATTTGTGTTTATTGATATAATACTATTACTAATATTGTGGGTACAATATTATTAATAGTATCAATTATACACGTTATATCTCTTTTACTACACAATTCAAACTTAGCAAACAATTTATATTTGCATTTGTTTCTAAACAAGGAAATATAACTCAAGCTGTCTTATTCAAAGCGTTTAAACGAGTCTGATGAGAGAGATAGATATGTAGATATCTATCTCTCTCATCAGACTCGTTAGAAACTCGACGTCACCTTGAGGAATACTTACAAAAGATATATAAGCTTCTGCGATTTGAGAATAATTAAATTAATTGTAACAATGGCTGTGTTGGCCAAAATTAAAACATTGTTTTATGCCTATATTACCTCCCATTTGTCGTCAATATTTTTTTTGCTGACAACACTTTAAAACCCAGTATTATAAGCGTATCTTCCATGCCTTTTACATCCAAAACACAAATAATTATATTACAAAATTACAAATATACGAGGGAAAAAACTTAAGTCATGTGCGGGATTCGAACCCGCATCCATTCCCTTTAGCCGGGGTATGCTCTATCCAATTGAGCTAACAAAACAATGAGTCATAACTATTTTTTTTATCCTATCGTTCATCAACCATCGTATTGGGATGGAGCGACATCTAAAGTTCAACTTACGTTGTACTAACTACAAACAAGACTAACTTGTGCTACACGAAAGATTTTCATTTTGAGGGTACCCCAGGCGAGCATTCACGAAATGCCATCCTATCATTGGAAAAAAATACATTTACAATAAAATAAACTTACCTACACAAGTGAGCGATTGAAAGATGTCAGTAGCACAAGTTTGTCAGTGTCTTCTCGTGACGAGGGTGGACTGTACAACAATAGAAGAAATGTGTTCTTGGTAACTTTTTCGTATCGAAAATATACTTCACCAGACAGGTTATATTTTAGGGTTCTGTAAGACAACATATTTTGAAGAAACGAAAGTTTGAAAAGCTTATTTGCTTAGATTTGGATTGCCAAGGGGATAACAGTGATAGTTAAATGTTTATAATAAGCCTTGCCGAGTTAATTATGCTCTCACAGTCCGTGACCACTCTTTATTTTTTATAAAGTTTCTTAAATATTTGTGCGATGATAATTAGCAACTAAAGAAATAAAGTTCACGGAAAACAAACATGTCCGTGTTATGTCAATTTACTAGTAGGCAGAGATCTAAAATACAATTCCTTAGATTTTTTAAATGTGGTAAGTTTTAACAAAAGTAAGACCTCAAGGAGATAAACTAACAAAAGTATAAAAGCAGCCACTTTCTTAACGATGAACCCATTGTTGAAAAAGCTCTGAAAGAATTAGGTGAACATAAAAAAGAGAAATCTTACTCAGCGAATAAGATAAGCCACTTCAATTAAAACTAACGAGATAAGTTCACAGAGACGGTTTCTATGTCTTTTTAACTTCTTATAAGATAATGGTAAGTAAGTAATTGTGACTTAAGTTTACTGTATTAAGATGTTACAAGTTACTTAATTTGTCTAGAGTTTGGGAATAATGGTTGAAAATGCCAGACCTTTTTTTAATTTTTAGTTTATAACGACATTCTTATACTTTATTAATAATTTAGTTTTGGATAGTGATGCCCCAGTGGCTACTGGTATGATTTTTATTGACATAGACCACATCACTCACATTATAAGTTTTGTTGGTCTTTACGCTGCAGTCGCAACGTTCCTTTAACCTTTCAGCAACACTTTTACGACATTTCTGTTTATTTCTTTCAATATTGATGAATGAATCTTTCAATATTGAACATTTCTTAGTTTTCCAAAATTAAATAATATTATTTTCAAAGAAATTTAATTACTTCACGACAAAAATATTGTCTTAACTTCTCGAGATTCAGGAAAAGTACCTAAGCATAATTTGATCCAGAAAACGAAACCTACTTGTAATTAAATTCAGTTTCAACAAACTTAAGCAACAAAGGGCCCGTTTCAGAATGTCCTAATAAAGTTTCGGGTTGCTATGCAACACATAAAATAACTGAATGATAGAAATGACAGTTAACATGCAGCGCGTTTCAAGCTTTCACCGATGGATAGGCTAAATCGATGACTGTGAAACGCAAAGATAGTGTTTTGTTTAATAAATATGTTCTGGGTAGTAAAACCGGAACTTACTCGAACATTCTGAAACGGGCCCTATATAAGTTGTTCTCGGAGCTTCAACAATTTAAATCAGTATAGTATAGAAGCAAATGTTGGATATTATCACGTTTGTGACTATACTACTTAGTTTAAAGAGTCTTATAATAGCCAAATAAAATTTATTCATCAGAAAAGCAGAGATTGCGATGATGACTGCAAAAAAAAAGGAAATTGTGCTTTCATAGATAGGGTAGCTTTGAAGAGCAGTTATTCGGGAGACACCAGTATAGTGCCAGAGTATAGTGGTTTGTCGCGGTATGCAATGTTACACGTTTTGGGTTTATTACACTGTCGCTTTAGGTTTATTTATACATTTACCAATATGGTATAGTTTTCCAAGCTCTATCGATCAACTCCCGACAGCCACGATGCAACTTAACTCTATGACAAAATAAATATAATAATAATGATTATTATTATTATAACTGATTTAGTAACTGTTCAATTAAAACGGTAAAATGTATCCTTAATATGTTATTTAGAATACACATGAATTCAGGAATATTATGAATGATAAAAAATAAATATTAAATGTGACAGAATGCATATATAAAATAGATGTTGACCTATGAATGAAATTCTATTGTTTTCGTTATAATGTGATGTCCAAAGATTGTAATTGTAACTCCTTAATCTAAATAATATAATTCGAAAAACAACAATATTATGCAGTTATTTTTAAATAATCAAAATATAAGCAAAGTTTAACATAAAAGTGATATCAGTTTTTAGTGAAAGCTAGAACTTTCAAATATTTGTATCCTTCCAAGGGCGCACGTTTTCGGATAACATCACAAAATAGCAACGGGAGATACATTACCACGCACATGACCATAATTTTTCTTCACGTTATTTTGTAATAGAACTTTCTATATATTTTGACCACATAGACTAGGACTAGGAAGTTTTATGTTCAATCCTCCTTAGTCGTTCACTCTTGACAGAGTGGTCGTGGTTGATGATGCTGCATTTTCATTGGTTAAAGCAGCCCTCGCGATGCGCCTCCACTTGTTGTGGTCTTCAGCGTCTCGGGAACTCTGAATTTTATGTTTAATACGTGTCAACTATCACATTACTTCTAAGAAACAGAAACAATTTTCTACGGTATATGGGAGAGAGAGAGATAAGCAGAGAATTTATATATATAATTTCTCTCCGCATCTCTCTTTCTCAAAAAGTGAACTCGACAGTGTTAACCAACTCTTAAATTGGTAACAAACTTTTATAATTTTTATTTGTTAAAATGACACTATGGTAGTCATATTTCATATGTTGCAATAATGCAGCAACAAAACTTTAATGAGGAGCTGAGAATTATTTTAATAAATGGGTAATTAAAACAGGTAATAGCTCCCAAACTACTTCCATGACAACCACATTTTACAACTTTATTCCTTTTAAAAACAACATTGTACGACTAAAAGCTGTGAACGACGATGTTTTACAGTAACAAGAGAGCAGCCTTTTATTTACAGATTTACATTCTCTTTTAGGGACTTTCTGACAAATGGCTGGCATTTTACGGAAATAAAGACTGACTTAGGTACGTTATTTTTATCGACAATTTTGTAATGTCTATTTTTGCCTCAAATAATTATTCTTATTAGACTCCATTCAGTTTTAAGTGTTAGATTCAGGACCGTTCCGTATCTTCTCAAAATGGTAAGTGGTAGCAGCTGACTTATGGAGTGTATATAAAAAAGTCCTTACTATTTAAAGCGACAGAAGGTGATCAGGACCCTGGCTCTGTACGATGACGTAGGGGAGTGGCGAAGTTACTAATATTGAAAAAAGAAATGTATTTTGTACCGATCCTTCTAGAACATAGGACTTTCCGTACATACTTCTTCAATATAACGAGTTAAGTACATCAATATAGACATCGTTGATATAAAAAGAAAAATAAGTTATTTCTCTGAATTCTGAATAGATACTGTATCCGCCGGATTGCCCACTGCTGAACACAGTCTCCGTCTGAATCGTTATTTGGATAAATTTAATACCCTATATAAGTCTAGACCATGTAAATGCTAATTAGAAAATAGGATGGTCCGCATGTTATGCTTATAAAGCTTAACGAAAGTATTGCATACTCTTATCATTATGAATAATCAGAATAATTTTATAATGTATACAATCTTTATTGCCAGTAAGAATATTATTGGGCGCAGCCATGCTTGTTTAGTACCAACTTCACATTTTATTGAATAGTGTTAGTTACTGTTCTGAGAAAGGAAATGTTCAAGAAGCAAGTTCTCATGAAGAAAACGTTTAAATAAATTAATCACTACTCTTTAGTGCATCAAGTCTTTCATTCCTGCAGTTCTGAAGGTTTATTCCCGAAAATATTTGAGTCCACTGTATAAATGGTTCTGCCCGTTCATAATACACTCGAGAGCAATGAATCCGGGTCACTTAAAGAATCCTAAAAATCTCGGAAACTAAAAATGCTAGGTTAATGCAATAAATTGTATTTAATAGACAATGTAATACTCCTTAAATGAAGGTATTAAAACTTCTTAGTTATTGTAAAGTTATATCATAAAAAAATCAAATTTGAAAAAGGGCCACTTTCGAAGATGGAACTACGAAATTACAGCATTTGGTTTTGCTTTTGTTTGTAATCTGTCATTTATGTGGGTACATAAACCATGTTGATAGTGCTCTATATTCATTATTCAAGCTGAAATTATGTCGCTTACGCCTGAAGAATGCACCAGAATACTTACAATGCTGGAAACCGGCCGGAGTCAGCGCGATACAGCCAGGACTGTCGGTGTGTCGCTGTCAACAGTACAAAGAGTTCTCCGACGTTACGAAGAAACTGGTTCTAACCTACGCAGACCAGGAACGGGCAGAACCAGGTGTACCACAGCACGAGAAGACCGATACTTGGTGAACACCATGCTTCGAAATCGCTTTCTCACAGGAACTGAACTCACCAATCAGTTTCGACGCCTCGGAGGAAGTAACCCAAGTGCATGGACAGTAAGACGTCGGCTTGCTGAATCTAACTTAAAACCCCTTAGACCTGCAAACGGCCCTAAACTGGAGCGTGGGCATCGTATTTCGAGACTAAGATATGCCCAGAGCCACGTAAATTGGAGTATTGAAGATTGGTCAAAAGTTATGTTCTCCGACGAATCAAAATTTATGCTCTACAAGCACGATGGAAGACACAGGGTGTATCGAAGACCAGGGGAAAGATTCAAGCAAGCATGCATCGAAGAAAAAGTAGCCTACGGTGGTGGGTCTGTACTTGTGTGGGCCGGAATTTCTTCTGAAAGTCGCACAGAGCTGGTGATCATAGAAAACGGCTCTTTAACTAGCGTAAGATATGTGGAAGAAATCCTCAATGATCACGTTGGTCCATTTATGGTCAATTTAGGTGAGGATGCTATATTTATGCATGACAATGCCCGACCTCATACAGGTAGGATTGTGAATGACTACCTTCAAGAGATGAACATTACTCGTATGGAGTGGCCAGCGCGCAGCCCGGATATCAACCCGATCGAGCATGCTTGGGACGAGCTAGGCAGATGCGTAAAACAACGAAACCCTCCCCCAATCACGCTTCGTGAGCTCAAAATTGCTCTCACAGAGGAATGGGAGAATATTCCCCAAAATCGTATAAGGAACTTGGTGTACAGCATGCCAAACCGCGTAAACGCAGTAATGGAAGCACGAGGAGGCAATACGAAGTATTAAAATTCAAGAAAATCGTAGTTAATAAAGGTCAAAAATTTCATGTTTCCAATTTTTGTTTTAAGGAGAGATCAGCAGTTTTTTTCTTTATGTAATTTTGTGTTAATAAAATGTATGGTGACTCATATTTTTTTTACTTTCATTTAAGGAGTATTACATTGCCTATTAAATACAATTTATTGCATTAACCTATCATTTTTAGTTTCCGAGATTTTTAACATTCTTTAAGTGACCCGGATTCATTGCTCTCGAGTGTATTAACTCTCTCCTAAAATCCGTGATGTAGCTGTGCAGGTAAAGTGTGCTATATTCTAGTGAACTATTACAAATGTTTTCCATTAAATTATACAATGCAACGCATAGGAATAAAGCTATCTAAATGATTATTTTGTCACAAACTCTCAGACACTTCGAAACTGACGTGCATTCAACGGAGAGAGAGATATTTGCATTTCGAGCACAGGTTAATCTTTGGAACAGAAAGGTTTTGAAGCAGTGCTAGCCAAGTATTAGCTATGGTCTGCCGTGCCGCAAGTCTATGGTTCAAACCACACCGCCGGATTGTGCTTCACCGCTTGGTGAAAGTGCATTTTGCGACTATTTGTTTGAGCTAGCTAGCTACCACTCTCACGTAGAATATATTCGCCAATCACCTAACAGTTTGGTCCGGCAGTAGCTCTTAAGAGCAAGTAAGAAATACATAAGGAGGGTTTACCGCTAAAAACATCGTGGGTGTTGTGTATGTTCAAGGCAAGTGAACATTAAGACGACGAATTGAAAATAATGGCGTCAGAGATCTCAATTTTTCGCAGCAATTACTAAACATTCGGAAATGATTTTTACGTATTTTGTTTACCATGTTATTGACATCATTTTTATAATAGCTTTACATGATTTGTTTACTTTCATAACATAGAAAAAGCTATCAAAAACTGCTCTTAAAAAATAGAGATTTACATTTTATAGGAAGCCTAGATCGATTTAAGCCTCTTAAGTATCTGTATAGATGAGTCTTAAAACACACTACAATGTGGTAATTTGGTATTTGAAAATTTGCTATGGTGTTTATTTTAAACTAGAAATACTTTTTAGGTGTATACGGACTTTCAGCACAAGCCATGTCACGTGCGAATCAATACGTGATCTTTCCTCCCCACGCGAAATAGTATGTGGAGTGTTAACCGATTTGAGATTACTTTTTTATCACTGCGTCGTCTTAAGATAACTTAGTATGAAAATAACATTACAATGTTTCACAAATACCATATACGTACTGAACTTATCCAACGTAGTCGTCGCTTACCTGAAACAAAAATATATCGAAGTCATACATTTGTAAAACAAACACTTTCTGTATTAATCTCTCAAATATCTATATAGTATGGTTGGGAAAACTTTCCATACTTATGTCCTATATTTAGAGAAGACATATTGTACCAACCCCACCCTCCCAGCCCAGGCTTAATTCATAATCAGTATTCAAAATCTGTCAGTATACACCCAAGACACGATAAAAGTATATTTCATATTCAAAACATCGTAACTCAAAGAAAACGCCAGACCAATATTAAAATAGACAATCCCCAGACCAAATTTCGATAGCTAAAACTTTCAATCTTCTAATAAATATATACCTCTGATATTGAATTCTCAGGCATGTTTTCAAATATAGTTCAGCCTCAAAAACTTTTGTTTTGCTAGGAAGGTAAGCTCGTAAAACTATCTCAAGAATATTTCAGTTGAGATATAGTTTTTTTTATGATAGCATAAAATACATAGTATTAAACAAGTACATTTTATTTATATTAATTTGTTTTTGAGTTTTCGAAAGTACAGTCACGTCGATACATTTGAATACAGTGTACGAGTAGTTTTTCAGACGTGATTATATATATTTTATGTCTGCTCTTAGATCGTTTGACAAAACTATAGTTTTATATAATGCTCCGAGTTTTTATTCCCATCACCTACTGGGGTTCAAGTTAGGCCAACAATTTGCTTAGTTCATCTTAGTCTCCTTACATAGCTATAGTAAGACTGGGACTGATAGTTGTTTCTGATGTAGATATTTTTGACAGCTGCTATCAGGCGTCTGGATATGACGTGTCCAAAAGCTAGGAGACAAAAACCTCGGCTCAGTATCACGCGCAACCAATATCGTCCATTAATGAATGAAATTCAATGATTATCATAATCTATGATGCACATTGATTAAAAAAATAAACCAATCGCGAATCGGACTTGCACAATAAGCTTCTCTGAATGTTATCGACCATTTCCCATTTTAATAAATTCTAAAGATATTCAATTTTAAACCTATCGATAGTCCCGGAACGGATGAGATCCGTTCGGATTTAAAGATTTTATGTAAACCAACAAATCGAAAGCGTTATAACAATCTCAGATATTTGCAAGAAAACAAACCTCAAATAATTACTTTAACCAAACAGACGCAGCACTCTAACGAATGAGATATTCGGTGAAAAGAAAGCCAACCACAAATTTTGATAACTCCACAACACCAGGAAAATCTTTAGTGAGTATAAAAGCGCTGCCGAATAGCTGAGAGCTAATCAAAAGTTGATTTCCGGCGGTCGTACATTATATTAGACCGTAACGCGTAAGATCCGAGCATCAGTTGGGCATGAATAGAGTAGCGCACGGATAATGAACGGTAATGAATATATATATGAAAAAAAATCATTCCTATTCCGCCTGCTGACGACCAGACAGACGGCAAAGCCAGAACTTTACTTACATGGTACACATTGGACCAGCCAGCCCTCGACACCTAATCGTAAGTATAGTAGTCGAAGCTTGTAAACAGGCTTAACCTAGAATGGGAGCTAGCTCTCAAAGATAGCAGCTGCAACATATTGCTAGGTGCTTGGCGACAGACTTTCTACTGGAGAGTGGTAGCTAGCCGGCGGATATTCGCAAAATGCGCCATCATTACGCACAAACACTGATTTAGTTAAATTTTCGTCCCATAAGCGGCCAAGTTTTAAAAATAAACATTTTGTTCCGTTATAATATGTTTTAGCAAATCCGGTTTCATTATAGGGTATCATCGCCGTCATAGGTACTCTAAATAATTTGGAAACTAATTAATAACTCCGCTTTTTACTTCATCTCCGGGATAGGATTTGCCTTTTTTGTCAAGAAGCTTTAACGCCTCTCACGGGAGCTTGCAAGATAAATAATCATATTTCAAGCTATAAAACTTTAGTACGATGCGATATGAAAAATTGAATAGGGGTGAAATTTGTGGAGCGGATTTTACAGTTACAGATTTTTTAGTAAGTATAATAACTGATATTATAAAGTAAGCATTTGTTTGCAAGGGTGCCTGTATCTGAGATGGTAAGGTGGTCAGTCCTAGGGCGAGGATTGGTTTACGAAGTCGGAAGATACTTTTAGGTGCTTGGCGATAATTTTTTTACTTCCTAGGCAAAAAAATAATCAGGATTTGACCTTGAAGTGCTGCGCTCGTAGCGTAGCTTGCGTCTACTACGCATATCTTATTATGTTATTTGAAGAAACTATTGATGATGATTTCACACAGTTGTCACGAATTCCAATATTTTTATTTATCTTATGTGTGAGTGATAAGTTATTTGGCTGTTGTTATTATTATACAATATTATTTAGGTATTTGCACCCTGCCGTTTCGTTAGCGAGATATTATTAAAGAAAAAACTATAAAACCAGATTTTTTTGTAAATAACACGAAATAACTTTTTATGGGTAATCGCAGGAATGCTGTTTAAGTTACAGAAACGGACGTAGAAACGGGAGACTGTGTGTCTCGTTTATGCATTCCTTTAGGTTCAGCAGCTAGGGACCAATCACCACCGTACATTGCTATCATTTAATCCGTATATTATTGATGTCCATAACAATAGACAGTTTTGATGATCATTCATTTCTATAGCATAGTATAACTATACTATTGCTACTCAACGGTTCTCTCTGGCTCGTGTGAAATAAATATTAAAATTTGTAAGGTTTTTTTCCATATTTCAATTAATGGTTGATTATCATAATGTAGGTACAATGTAATTTTACATAAATCGTACACAATGTAATTTTAGCATACCAAGTGATATATATGCGAATATTTTTTAAAAATTAAAATAATAAAATGTGTCAAAAATATCACCGATAAGAGAGATATAAACCTTTGCAGCCGGGACGTACACATCTGACCTGAGCTACCGTGGTGACGATTGGTAACGGAGAATATTGCCATTCCATCGGTACATCCTTCGACGTGAGCGGTCAGATGCCACGCACAATTTTCAGTCACCTCTTTCGACATTTTAACGAAGGCCATGGAATATTCCTTATATGTATGCTTCCGCGAGGAACTGTATTGAATAAGCAATAAAAAAATTGTAGGCCGATCCATTAAATCACTGATTTTATCTTCAGCAGGCAGATTGTTACACCTCAATAATCACCAATCTGCGGCTAATTAACCAAGGAAACCGACCCTTAATCTCTACCGGAAGGTTTTCATTAAAATTCTAGCACTAAGCGGCCTTTTGCGGTAAAGTTTTTAAAGGTGATAATATCATTCATAGCGAGCGGCAGGTGAGCACGCCTCGGGGACTCTGAGCTCAAACGGAGATTTGAGAACGAAGTAATGGCAGTTAAAATGTAATCAACGACAAACCATTAAACATTCTAAATGCAAGATCTTGAACAGTACCACTGAAGCTGTATGATTTTGTATATTTTGAAGAATGTAAATAACACAGTGTGTACCACTAGGTATACGTCGCCTTCCTGCACGTATCCTACGAACGTGGGTCGAGATGTGTCGTCTAACTGTACAAAGTACAATACAAGAACATACTGTAGAAAGTATTAGCTTCGGTTAGGCTAGCCAGCCAGTAGTGGGTTGCTGCTCATTTGGAGGATTCTTTTCGACACCTTCTTGTATGTCATCCAGTAGGCTCACGTGGAACAGTCCTTATTAATAATCACAAATCATGTCTATCAATTTATCTAATACATGAAACTGTACGATTGGTTGTTTCAATTGTTTTATATGTTATACTTATAAATTATTTTGCAGTAAATATTTATTGTATTGTGTTTAAATATAATTTTCATATCCCTGATATTAGTTTTTTCAATTAAAACCTCACTGAGTATATTGTAACCTCAGAGGCGAACCTGTAATTACTAAAAATTAGTTTTTGTAGTCCAGTGGCAGTGACTATAGACTGCCGCCCAGAAGGTCCATGGTTCAAAGCTCATAAATATGTTATTATTTTTAAACAAACTAAAAAGAAAGTATTCTGTGACTTGTGTAGGTAGCTAGTTGTGCCAAATCTACTTACTATCTGGCAGCATTATAACCTCAGGCTACCTTCCGGGCTCTCGCGCAATCCTGGCATTGAGCGATAAAATCAAACCACTGCTGAGGCAATCCCAAACTTAGGCACTTCACTACACACTTCGCTGTTCAATCAACAATCAAAGTTGTTCGAAGGTTATAAAATTCAAGGCTGTGATCGCATACTGTAATATTTACGATGAAACTTTGCTGCTGAAAATGAGGGTTAGTTGTGAATAGTTGTCAGTTGATTTTATTGGTGAATGAAGTAATCCAGTTTAGTTTCAAATGTATCCAACATTGGTACTCAAACAACCACGCGCATGTTTAATTCAAAGTTGTTCAAAGAAACATTTAGAGGTCGCGGAGATGTAAGCTATTGAAGTATTATAATTCTGTGTCGGTAAACTGAGTAATTTGAGGTAGATTGTAGATTGTAAGGCTGAGCTTGAACCTTCTTGAAGCGTTGATGGCTTCGTTCAAGCATTTGCCTGTGTAGATTCTGAATAAGATATTTTTTAAATCGGATTCGTGTGGTTTGTACATTTTCAAAATATGAAATTATAATTTATTCATAGTTACTGTTAAAGTCAAGTTCTTAATATGCAGAAAGAACACAAATACTAATGAGGATATAAATACCCATGGAGAACAAAGAAATTTACGTAAATTTTAAATACGGGTATCTAACTTCTAGAACAGTAGCGACACCTCTCGCTGATCCATAACTATAAAGGACTCTCACTCTTACCATGTGAAAATGTTCTTTAAGTTCCCGCAATTAAGACTTAATATTGATTGAAGCATAATAGCGTTCTCAGAGTAGTTTGGGAGATTCCCTAGAGGGCACGATTTGTGATGAACGATGCGATCCGACCATAGATTATATAAAACAACGAACTTCGTACCACAAATTCGATTTTCGTTGTCTAAAGTGTCGCCCGTAACACGAAAAACGAAACTTCGTTGAATTGTAGTAGCGGCCCAGATCGCTATATCGCGGTCTCCACCTCTGTGGGTGCCAAGCTTTAGAGGTAGTTAGCATTTTACTAAAAACGCTATATATATTCGCCAGCAACAAAAGCCTCACAACTGTAAGGTATTTTCTTATACCAAATAGAGTTTATACAAACAGAAACTAAAAACAAAGTTTCTTAAGCAATTACATTATATTATAAACAAAACATTTGAATATAGCAACAACCTTTAAAAAATCAGTCATACTAAACATATTGATAGATGTAGGCGTAATGCATATTCACGTTATCGTTCACACTGAACCGACAAATCGCAGTTTCACGTTATAGTACAGCACGCCTCACAGTGAGCCTGCTCAGTGTCGGCCACTGACTATACGTTTGGTATGAACGCAGCCATGTAACTGATTATTTTTAGGGTTCCGTACCCAAAGGGTAAAAACGGGACCCTATTACTGAGACTTCGCTGTTCGGCCGTCCGTCCGTCTGTCACCAGGCTATAGCCTGGTGACAGACGGACGGACGGACGGATCTCAAGGACGGTGATAGCTAGACAGTTGAAATTTTCACAAATGATGTATTTCTATTGCCGCTATAACAACAAATACTAAAAATAAAATAATATATATATTTAAGAGGGGCTCTCATACAACAAAAGTTTCTTGCTCGATACTACCTAATAACGGTGACAGGTAGACGCTTTAACTTCACAGAATCACAGGATATTTAGATTTATATTATCATTAAATATGATTAGTTAAAATAAATAATTAAGGGGGTTCCCATACGATAAAAGAGGTTTTCGCCGTTTATTTGCTCAAAATAATAATAATGAAAACAGACAGAAACTTGATATATTCACCGAATATTCAGTTTTATATATACTTTTAAAATAAACAGTAACACTTGAAAAGTGTCTGTAACTTGCAAGATTAGGTTACAGATAATAATGCCGAACCCTTCGTGCGCGAGTCCCACTCGCACTTGGCCGGTTTTTTAATTTTATTCATATATTTGATTTTGAAGTATAACAAACCTAATTATTTGGCTGTCACGTGGAGCAATTTACTCGTTCGTACCTGTAACAAAGAAATATACAAAGTTAAAATCAAATGAGTATCTATTCCAGTAAATCGTCTAAAAATGTCACTTAAAAATTGTATTTATTTATTTATTTATTTATTTATTATAAAATCAATAACAACATCATTACAGAATTACCAATGCGACGCTGTAAGAAAAAAATAGTACTTAGTATACAATATAACGAAATATTTACCTTCAGAATAAAATATAAATATACTGAGAAGAGATAATATGGTCGTGTTTACAAATGAGGTTATAAATATTTATATAAATATGTGTTTGATTACAATATGAGAGTATTATTCACATATTGGATAAATCTCGATAATCATCGTCCCTAAGTACATAGTATGTAACTGTATACGTAGAAGAGTCCATGCCTCGCCCCCTCCGCCTCATTCCCCGGCACATCGCGTCCCTATCCGAGATATTTCTCCCACTTGCCTCCGAGATAGATTACACGGAAATAGATATGTTATACAATAAAAAACGGATCATTGATAAAATATATTTTTATCGACGTTTGATCGTAATCTAATGTGGGTTGAGGTAGATCGTTATGTTTGCCAAACATTTTTTTGTTAAGTAAACCTTTTTATTATGTTATCCGTACATTGCCCGGCTCATGAATAACTTAAAGCAGATTTTCTACTTTAGCAAGCCAAATTGGTGAATCTGTAAATTTGGCAAAATGCCTTTCCAGTGCGGCGGTAGGGATCGAACTATGGACCCGCGGCACGGCAGCCCACTATTACCGCTCGGACATCATTTTTTTGTATTTGCTCTTCACGTCACAGAAACTTTACAGATTTAATTGGAATTTGGCACAAACTTGTCTTCTATTAACACCAATGGTAGGTTTGATCCTAATTTACTGAATAGTTCCCAAGGTAGCACGATTTAAGTAAATTCTACGTGAGCGAAGCCGTGGGCGGTAGAATGTACAATAAAGTATACGTAGATAGGACTCATTAGTCGAAAATTTGAGCATTCAACAAGAATTCTGTATGAGGTCTGTTTGAAATTCAGCCAAGGGACTGTATCGTCTTCGTGACGAAATCCAAGTTTCGTGATAAATAGGCAACTTAGGCATATCTTGAGGAATTTATATGTTGAATCTAGTATTCTGTGTGCGACTTTACTCGATCTACGTGTGATGCTTCGTAAGTGGTTCATATTTAAGCTCAAACTGACGCTTTTTATTCCATTTTAATTCAAGTGAGTTAGGTTGATAATTTCACTCAAGGCTGTCATGGAGCAATGAATATATATTCATTGCTTATTTTTGAAGTATTTGCGAGTGATTAATATAAAATTGCGTGAACATTGCTGAAATCTAAAACGAAGATGTAGAAATGTGATTGAAGAATACAAGCCAATAATGGAAACTCACCTATAAAGATAACTGCCTTTATATGAATATACCCTGTCCGGTGCTTGTAAAACACAGTATCCTTCAGAGCATTTTGTAGTTAAACGAGCATTTACACTACCACAGAAAGGTCACATTTTAACAAAAGTGAACACACATTTATTGTAAATTCCTTATCAAGTTCCAAAAAAATGACTTAAAACAGCTGCTGTTCAGGTATCTTTTCCATCTATAAAAAAACTACAGCACGACAAGACGGCAGTCTTGGCAACAAAACCCACTCAAGTGGAGTTTACCTTCAAAATAACCTAAAAGTAGGAAATCTCCCCTCGAGAATAGATTGCGCTAAATTTACTATGAACCTTTTTCCAACAAACGAAAATTCAACGTATTTTGAGCTTACCCATTTCGTAACTTTACTCAGGGTTTAATTTTCACTGAAGGGCAGAACGACATCGTTCTGAAAACAATCTCCAAGACTATTTGTACCTAGAGAGTACTTAAGGAAAAAATGGTCTGAAGTAAGAGATACCTCACTTCAGACCCATACGGGCCAGTACACTATACTCCCATCCACGAGAGGGAAGGCAATGTTCTGAAGACCCCGATGGCTCTTTATGTGCCTCCATGAAAACCTTCTTCTAGCTACTTTTGATATTGCCTTCTCAGGCATGTTTTCTTATATAGTTCAGTCTCAAAAACTTTTGTTTTGCTGGTAAGGTAAGCTTGTAAAACTATCTCAACAATATTTCGGTTCAGATATCGTTGTTTTTTTATAATAGCATAAATTTGTTTTTGATTTTTCTAAAGTGCACTTCCATCGATAAATTTGAATGTAGCGTATGTGGAGTATTTCAGACGTGAATATAATAAAAATATATAATATATTATAATACAAAGGATGGGTTGCAATAGTAGGTACTACTGATGTTCGTTATGTGGCAAACTTGTTGCTTCTATAAATATTGTAGAAATTTAAATACTCTTTGTAGAACAGCGTGATAAAACGAAAAATAGGCCCGTCTAAGGTAACTACTACTGCAGCATATGTATACAAGCTTAAGTCCAAATTATTACTTACACGATTTGATTTGACATTTTGAATTTTATCGCTAATAGGTCTACCTTTCGGCAACAATCTAACCTGATCGCCTCGGTCTACTATAGTAAACAGGCTTAACTGAGAATGGGTACATGCTTATAATAGATTTAATGGTAAATTCTTTACAAAATATGACAATATATAAATAAACACAGAAAAATTTAAACAAAAACAATCCCTTAAAATAAATTAATTCACCGAAAACATTATACAACCACTTCCTTCTCCAATCTCCATATCCATTTTCCAACCTTGTAAATATCTTCAGTCATTTTATATTAAATGTAAATGAAGAACCAAATTCATCAGCACAGCGCGTGTACAGTGAGCACCACTCCGGCTTGAATAATTTATTGAATAGAATGAATTTATTTATTCAGTTGTAGCAGTGGAATATAGTAAAAAAATATAATACGTACCCGGGGGTGGGGAGCGGGGGCGGGGAGCAGGGGGCGGGCAGTCGTAGCGTCGCGATCAAACGCATCGTGGTAATGTGGAAGATCTCTGATGTTCTTATTTTATTCCGCGGTTTTGTTCTATTTTAATTATGATAAAAACTGAGTGTGCTATCATATCTCAGGAAGTTCTCGACAGTAAGTCAGTATTCAGTTAGCAACATTGTCCTGTTTGTACCTAACGTAGGTTTAATGCAAGAATGTCAGTGTTGTTTGTCCTGTATATGAATATGGAATTTCATGTTATACAAAAAAAATGAAAAAACTTGTTTAGTTATGTTCTGTTAATTATCTCCTGGGCGGGTAGTTGTGACAACACTATTTCAAAATTGCTCTAATATAATTTTGTATTTAAAAATATAAATAGCAGTACTTAGTAGCTATTTCATGCAATATATTGTGATTTATTGAGCATACTTCACCTGCCAAGAAGATAAATCCTTTACAAGCACAACAACAGAAACTTGCAGACATCACTTTATTATCACAAAGGAACATAACCTATAACAATGGAATCCACACAGCAACAAACTTTCATAGAGATGATGGAGGCTCTCAACAGGCGTATGGATCAATTTGAAGGTGAGCTTCAGAAGTCCCCTCCTACAAGTAACACTACTAGTAGCCTGGCTGCCGAATTTGCAGCATTTAAAGTATTTACAGCTGAAATGTTTCGGGGTTTCCAACAACAATTGGGTATCCTTGCACAGAATATTGACAATCTAGAAATGAATAGTCGTCGAAAAATCTTGCTTTTGCATGGTGTGAAGGAAGAGGAGAAGCAAGATTTGGCTGCACATGTGGTCAATATAGTTTGCAAGCAATTCAAGTTGCCTCATTTTGCAGTCAGCTCAATAAGTCGCTGCCAAAGAATGGGCCGCACCACAAGCGATAAGCCCAGGCCCATTTTAGTGAAATTGAAGAACTTTGATGAGCGCAATAAGATATGGTTGGCTAAATCTTCTCTTAAGGGATCTTCTATTACACTGTCCGAATTTCTGACAAGGCCGAGGCATCAGGCGTTCATGGAGGCGAGGCAACGCTTCGGTATTAATAAGTGTTGGACCAGAGACGGATTTGTACATATCATCGGGCCTGACGGGAAGCGCCACCGCATCAGCAGTATTTGTGAGCTGCTGAAGATTGCTCCAGAAGTCTCCAATCCGTTGCCTGTCACGGCTCCCAAAGAAGTTGCTGTAGCGTCTAAATCACGGAGAGCCGCAGGGACATCTCGTAAATAGGATATAAGTATACCGTGATGCAACATTATTTCGTATTTGTACCCACATTCTCATTTGTTTATTTCCTTGCGTTATATACTTAAATGATAATTTAGTGGGTAGTATATACAAATACAATAATTATTGTCCAGTTGGGCAAATACGCAAACACCCAATATGTACTTGTTCTTGTTTACTTTCTTCTTTTTTTTGTTTGTTTGTTCCATGATTCCATCTCACTCTTTGGCATGATTATTATTATTTCTTTGTTAATGGCTTCTGCGGTTTAATGTTACCACAATTCTGCCAATGTCCGTTCATGCTAGTTTCATAAGTCACGTAGAGATATTATTTTAATTTAGAATATGATCGGTATTTAGAATGAAGAAACGACCAGACTTTCGAAGACCATGATGATTTATCTAAAACAAAGAAATGACATAACTACATAACTAAAATAATCTCTAAAATACTTATTACTAACATTAACCTACATAAATGTTACAGTACATACAGCTATATATATTTACATAACAGACAATATTCACAATTTAATTTTGTTAATATTTACAAATTTACACAATACATGGTTGATTAATGGGGAAAACATAAGGGAAAGAAGACATTTAATTGATGTTGGACGAGAGACTTCAGGAGGGAGGATATCATACAGTGAAAAGCAACGATTTGGACATTCAAAAAAGATGTGGTCTACGTTTCCTTCGTCGAGACCACACTCACACAATGAGTGGTCCCTAATCCTAATTTTCATTAAGTGAACTGGAGTACAGGCATGACCCAGTCGTAGACGGCAAAGTGTTGATGTGGTTATTTTATTGGCTTTATGAAATTTGAAGAACCAGGGAGTTTTTGGAATGGTGGGTTGAATATCTCCATAATGTCTACCTTTGTATTTAATGGAATTTTCCCAATATTTAGACCAACATTCAAACAGCTGTAATTTTGGTAAAAGACACAAGTCATGGGAGTATATTTTGAAGTGCTCAAGGGAACCTATTTGTGAAGCAGTTTTTGCGCAAGAATCAGCTGTTTCATTCCCAGGAATTCCAGAATGGCCTGGAATCCAAGCAAGAACAATGTTGATGCCAAGGGTATGACAATGAAAAAGAGACTCTCTAATTTTTAAAATCAATGGGAAACGAGATTTTGAACGAAATGGATTGGACAAAATACTTTGAAGACAACTTTTGGAATCGGAGAAGATTATAGAATTATTTAAATTATGGGATTTGACAAACAGTACTGCTTCCAGTAAAGCCAAGGCTTCACCAGAAAATATGGAAGAGTATGAAGGACATTTGAAGCTTAAAGAAATTTTGGAAGAGGGAAACCATACCGCTGCACCAACCACACTATTAGAAGATAGTTTGGATGCATCTGTGAATAAATAATGCCAACCTCTATATTGGGTATTAATCCGTTCACTGAATATGACACGGGCATTAGGACAGTCCTTATCAATACCAAAATGTAGTAAAATGTTAGGCTCAGAAATAAGTACCTCATAAGAAGTTGCGAAAAGGGGGTTTATGGGAAATTGACAAAGAGGATCAGGTAGTTTTGTAAATTTTATATAGCTAATGACAATGCATGGGAGACTATCCATGTTTACAGAATCAAAAAGGTCAAGAAGAAGCTTTAATTTTGGAATGAGAGGGTGATTGTAATTTTGAATTAATTTGAAAATAAATCTATCTGAAAGAAATTGCCTACGAATGTTTAAGGGTGGCTCGCCACATTCTACTTGCATTGCATTGATGGGTGAAGATTTCATGGCTCCTATGATAATACGCAGGCATTTTGATTGGATCTTGAAAATTTTGGCTTGATTAGATTTGTTACAGGTATTCAGGAGATATGAGCCATAATCAAAATGGCTTCTAATTATGGCATTGTATAAAAGTTTTTGGGAGTATGGATGAGAACCCCACCACACCCCTGAAAGAGACCTCAAAATATTAACATTTTTTTCAGCTTTTTGTGAAATGTATTCAAAATGGGGGGTGCCAGACATTCTCACATCTAGTTTTATGCCTAAAAATGTAGTATTATTAACCTGGGGAATGATTTCTTGACCTATGTACAAAATAACTGGAGGTATAATCCTTTTTTTAGTAAAAACAACAACAGAACTTTTTGAAGCAGATAAGGCAAGACCATGTTCAAAAAGCCAATTGTTAAGATATGATAAAGCTGTATTTAGTTTATTGGTTGCTTCATCAATGGACTGAACTTTAAGATATAAAGCTAAATCATCTGCATATTGAAGTATATCACAAAATGATAGAACAGATCTATCTAAGTCATAGGTATAAAGGCTATACAGTAAAGGACTTAACACTGAGCCCTGGGGTAAACCTCTCCAAATAAACTTAGGAGGGAGAAAGTGCTGATTGTATTTCACAATCACAGTACGTTCTATCAGCATATTACATATGAACCGAACAAGCTTTACTGGTATACCTATCTGAATAAGCTTATTCCTGAGAACTGGAAGAAGGACATTATCATAAGCAGATGCTATGTCTAGAAATACTCCAACAAGGTATTTCTTTTCCTTATATGCAATGTTGATGTCTGTTGTCAACAGGCTTAAATTATCCATGGTGCTTACTCCCTTTCTAAAGCCAAATTGAGTCTTTGCTAAAATAAGCTCATTTTCCACAATCCATTCCAGTCTATGCTTAATCATATGCTCCATTATCTTACTCAAAACTGATGATAAAGCTATTGGTCTGTAACTACCTGGATCTGAAGTAATTTTACCAGGTTTTAAGATAGGAAGAATTATTTGCGTTTTCCATTGATCGGGCACTATACCATACTCAAAAAAATAATTTACAATATCTAAGTAGGTTTGCTTACATTTTATTGAGGACTTGATAATAAATGAATAGGGAATTCCATCAATACCAGGAGATGAGTCAGTCAGTCCGTCTAGTGCAAGGGATAATTCTTGGAAAGTAAATGGACAGTCAAAACAATTATGAGAAGGAAGAGGTGATGGGGCTAAAGGAATAAGATCAGCAGAGGGGACTGAAGGAGGAGCCAACTTATCCGAAAAGGCCTCTAGCCATGATAAAGGGTCATTTGAAGAAACAACTAGGGTGTTAAAGGAACCTCGGAAACGTTTTATTTGTTTCCATACTAGTGAGGAAGGAGTTCTTGGTGATAAGCCTTCACAATAAGATACCCAGCCACATTTTTTCCTTTTGCTAACCAATTTTTTATATTTGGCTGCTGCTGCCTGGTACTTTAAAAAGTTTACTTCAGTCATACAAGAATTATAATTTAGTTCTGCTTCTTTTCTTCGTAAAACAGCTTTAGTACATTCAGAATCCCACCACGGGGTGGAGACTGCAAAATCTTTTGGTGGTTTCTTCAAAGGAATATGAAGGGAGGCTGAAGATATTATCATATCTATAAAAAGGTTATATGAAATTAGTGGATCAATATCTAAACAGATGAGGATTCTAATTTAAGGTCAAGAGCTGATGAGTATGAAAGCCAATCAGCTGCAGAAAGTTTGTATTTTAGGGAAGGACTAGGATTACAGTATCGATTGACTCTGTTTTGAATGGAAATGATGATAGGAAAGTGGTCACTACCATAAGTTGAAGGAAGGATTTCCCATGTGAGGAGAGAGGAAAGGGTGGGAGAGCATAAAGTTAAATCAACTGCACTTTTCGGATTTTGATATGGATAAACTCTGCGAGTAGGAGAACCATTGTTAATTACACAGAGATTGACTTCATCAAAAACATCAACAAGAGAATGAGCATAGGTGGATGAGTAGTGAGTACCCCACATAGTGTGATGGCCATTAAAATCACCCATAACTATCATTGGGGAAGAAACAGAAGAAAGCAGATAAAGTATATCTGGAATAAGAGTAGAATCTGATCTATTGATATATATGGAAATAAAGGAAATATTCAAAGATCTGATACCAACAATGTTGATACCATGAGGATGTGAGGGAAAGGAAATTTGGGAAAAAGGAATAGTGGACTTAATAAATAAGGCACTACCAGCACACCCGTCAGCTCTGTCATCCCGGAGGCAGTAGTATCCTGGAACCCGAAAGTGGGACCCAGGAACCAACCAAGTCTCCGAGATAGCAATAACTGACGGGTGATATTTTACAATCAAGTGTGCAAGTTCATGTTTCTTGCGTCGCATACTCTGTATGTTCCATTGAAGCATGGTTAATGGATCCATGATGACCAGACATAAAAACTAGCTGTGAGAGTTTGTTGGCAACGTTGGACGGTAACGGTTTAGGGTTCATCATTATTATGTTTATAACTAAAGATAACAAAGTTTCTATCATATTCTCATGCTGAGGAGATGATCCTGATGTTTGGTTGTCATTTAATGCACAACCATTTGGCATGATTGATGCAGGAGTTGCAACAATTTTGTGGTGGGCAGTGGAATCATAAGATTTACCAAGAGTAGACTTATTTAGAGGACGGATATGTGAAATTGTTATTTTGGAAGTTTTATTATGAATAGGTTCAGAAGGACTTGCAGTTATACAGGTTAGGGTAGACGAAGAAGATGATGAAGAGAGACTTTCTTGTGCAACTTCTGCGTATAAACGGGATACTCTTGGAAATTGTGTTGCAGCTTCCTCATATGAGACACTATTTCGAGCCATAACACTTTTGATTGACTTTTGCCTCTCGAGCTCTGGGCAAACTTTATTTGTAGCAAAATGCTGTCCTAAACAATGGAGACAAGTAGATTCTTTTTCTGTGACATTACAACTATCACCTGGATGTTCCTTGGAGCACCGGAAACAACGAGGTTTAGACCTACATTGCGTTTTTGTGTGTCCAAATCGGCAGCATGTGAAACATTGAATGGTGGGGAATAAATATATCTCAACAGGTAATGATGTATAAAATAAAAATACTCTGTTAGGAAGCATTTGACCAGAAAAAGTTATTACCACTGTTTGAGTAGGAGTCCAGGAGACTTTCCCTTCATCTACAATTTTTCTACTGAAGCGACGAGCTTTAAGGACCTTTCCACACCCAGCTGGAAGCTCCAATGAGCTTGCAAACTCAGTCACGGACATTTCCGTTGGGACCCCACGTATGAGACCCATCCGAGTTACATTATATGTAGGAATAGTCGCTACATATTTGCTCACACTCAATACCGGTGATGTAATGAATTTGTTTGCATCAGAGGCAGTTAAGAATTCCACAGATATTTTATTCCTTCCCACTCTCTTGATGCCATCAGCACAGATGTTATTTATTTTGTGAGTTTTAAGGAACTGGCCAAATTTGATGGGTCTTATCATCGTCCCAACAGAAGGGTCGGATTCGGTGCGAGAAACATGGACTACAAAAGGGCCTTTGTCTGAAAGAGAATATGATAACCCTCCAACAACCATTGAAGGGTCTACATATACTGTTTCAATTGAAGCAGAAGCTAAATCTGGCGAAATTATAGATTTCTTGGCTGGTGGATGCACTTCAGTCTCAATACGTCGCTTAGTAGCAGTCGGATGCTTTAAAGGATCTGGGGGATCAGGAGGATTCGTCGGATCGAAATCCATGATTGATGAATTGAGGTTATGAAAACCTCAAATTACAAAAATATACAATAAACTATTAACTAATATACTTACCTATATCACTATACAATACTACACTAAGATAAATCAAAATAGTGGCTTAAACAGCCAGAAACTCTAAAAAAATCGAAAAATCTCTCTGACGCGATTAATCGCTATCACTTTCGAACGCAGAATTCCTCTTTGGCATGACGCATGACATATAATATTGACGTTGCGAAACTGACATTTGTTATTTGTTGACAGCTTGGGGCACGTTCCCGGTGCCGGGTGTGTTCCGGAAACTAAAGCTAAAAATATTCTACTTGGTTTCTACGCTCAAAAATATTTTATTGTCATGTCATGACTTATGTAATGTCACAAAATAGCATTTTTTTTCTTCTGGTCTGCTTTTGAATTCATGTTATTAATGATTTCTTTATTTATTTTTATTTTAATTTTTTATGTGCTCTCTCTCTTACTTTACAACCGGCAGATGAAGTATTGTTTTTGCTTTAATTTTATTTATTTTAATATTAATACTTTTTATTTATTATTATAATTATCGTATATATATATATTATTATTTATAGTATTTATTACTTGTTTGTAAGATGAATTCTGATGAAGACTGTAGTGATACAGAGCAATATGTATCTTTTTCATCTAGTAATGAGCCTAGTGATGAAGATAGTTTTGCCAGTATCCCAACATTGAGTGATAATATTAAGAGTGAATTTTCTGATGTACCTAAGAATTTCAATGTAATTCATATAAATGCCCAAAGTATTCCGAAGCATTTTCCCGATATGTTGGCGTCATTTGACAACAAAAACTTACACGCTATACTAGTCTCCGAAACATGGTTAAAACCATGTCTCCCTTCTACCTCTTACTCTCTTTCTGGCTTCATTCTCATCCGGAATGACAGAACTGACCGTAGTGGCGGCGGCGTGGCCATTTATTTACGCGCACATATCCCTTACTCTATAGTTAATATGTCCACGCAGCCAGCTCCAGTTAATGCCGGTGAGCATTTGTTCGTTGAAGTCATACTTTCTCACACCAAAGTTCTTCTCGGAGTCTATTATAGCCCTTCCATGCGAGTTAATTATTTCTCATCTTTTGAAAAAATATTAGACGAACTTATCCCTGCTTATGGCCATGCCATTATTATGGGGGACTTTAATACGTGCCTGTTAAAAAAAGACTCTCGTTCTTCCAGTTTAGTATCTACAATTAATTCTAGCAACATGCACATCTTGCCCCTCAATGCTACACATAATTCTCCAAATTGTTCTCCCTCTCTTCTTGACCTTATGTTTGTATCATCATTGCAGCATGTTGTCAAGCATGGTCAATGTTCAGCAGATGCTTTTTCATACCACGATCTCATTTTCCTTTCTTATAAAATTCGTCCTCCTAAAGCTAAACCCAAAATCATTCTGCAACGTAGTTTTGGTACCATGGACGTGGAAAAACTTCGCGATGATGCTAGTAAGGTTGACTGGTCTGACGTTTTAATGAGTGAAAATATTGATGACCAAATCACAATATTCAATTCAAAGATCATTCAGCTTTATGATATTCACGCTCCTTTGCGGGTCATAAAAATAAAGCATCTTCCTGCACCTTGGCTCACAGATACTTTAAAAAACTATATGCAAAAAAAAGTTACAGCCAAAGCACAGCTTAAAACCCGCCACAATGAATTGAATAAAGAGAGGTTTAAGCAGGCACGGAATCGCTGCAATAGGATGTGTAGGGATGCACAACGTCGACACATCCATGAGTCTGTAGAAAATAAAGACCCAGCACAAGTCTGGAAATTTTTACGATCATTAGGTGTTGGCAAATCTCGTCAAGATTCTATTCCTCACAACTTAGACCTAAACTCTTTAAACCAGCACTTCTCATCGTCGTCTACCATCGGTACGAATGAAAAACTAGCCACAATAAACTATCTTTCTGGTCTGCCAACACCTGACTATTCTCAATTTGTCATAAGTCAATTCGCCGCATGTGATGTTAAAAAGAGTATCCTATCCATTTCTTCCAATGCAGTGGGTGGCGACGGTATTAGTCGTAATATGATTGTTCCTATTTTGGATGAAATTCTTCCTATAATATGCCATATATTGAACAGTTCTATTTCGAAGAGTGCCGTACCCACCTGCTGGAAGGAAGCTCAAATTATTCCGTTGCCAAAAAAAAATAACCCTACGTCCTTCTCTGAATATCGTCCTATCTCGATCCTTCCTTTTTTATCCAAAGTTCTCGAGCGTTTGATACATAACCAGCTTAACTCTTTCATTAATTTAAATAGTCTTTTAAGTCCGCATCAGTCTGGTTTCCGCCCCAGTCATAGTACTGTCACTGCTCTTATAAAAATAACCGATGACATAAGATTTGGGATGGACAATCAAGACCTAACGATCCTAACCTTGCTAGATTTTAGCAATGCTTTTAATAACGTTGACTTTGATATCCTCATTGCATTGCTCCGCTCTATTAACATATCTCCATCGGCAATTGACTGGTTTCATAGTTACTTGTTTGGACGTCGGCAACGTATTCGCTTAGGAGATTTTTTTTCTCCTTGGTGTGATATGAATGCCGGAGTCCCACAAGGCGGCGTTCTCTCTCCACTTCTCTTTGCAGTTTTTATTAACTCTATTTCTACATCTCTTACTTCTTCCTACCATCTCTACGCAGACGATCTCCAAATTTACTCGCAAGCTCCACCAGATCGATTAGATCAAGCGATTGATACAGTTAATGCTGACTTGCGTCGTATTGAAAACTGGAGTAAGTCTTATGGCCTCAAAATCAATCCTTCTAAGACTCAGGCAATAGTCGTAGGCAGTTCCAGAATGGTTTCGCGAGTAGATTTCTCAACTTTGCCAAAACTAGTATTTGCGAACGTTTGTATTCCATATAGCTCGCAAGTAAAAAACCTTGGAATCATAATAGATAGTTGTCTATCATGGGAACCTCAGCTACAATCGCTAAGGCAAAAAATATTTGCTTCAGGGTCATCTCTTAATCGAATACGTAACTTCCTGCCCACTGCTACCAAAACTGCTCTTGTACAATCTCTCCTTCTTCCAATACTTGACTATGCTGACGCCAGCTATCCTGATCTCTCCGAGGACCAGCTTAACAGACTTGAGCGACTTCAAAACTATTGTATTCGTTTTATTTTCGGCCTCCGAAAATATGACCATGTTTCCCAATTTCGATCTAAGCTCAAGTGGCTGCCCATTCGTCTTCGTCGGAATACTCGTATACTTACTCTTCTGTATAACATATTATTTAATCCTTCTACCCCTCTTTATTTAAAGGCTTGTTTTAAGTTTCTGCACTCTACCCATTCTCTTTCTCTTAGGTCATCACATAACCTTCTCCTTCACTCACCGGCTCATAATACAGTCTTCTATAAATCGTCTTTTTCCGCACAGGCTGTGCGCCTATGGAACGCACTCCCTGTCACAATCAGACGTGCCCAATCACTCAATGTTTTCAGATCACAGGTTACCAATTTCTACCTCTCCACTCTTAATTAATACTATTCTCTGACGTTTCTACTTTTTAAAATTTTTGTTTTCTCTTTATTTTGTTTAATAATAATTAATTTATATATTTATTGTGTATGTATTATACTATATATCATATCTGTAAGATAGTTAATATATATTTTATGAATATATATATATATATATATATATATTCATAAATACATCCCGCAATTATTGTTATTGGACGTCCGTATACAGCTATTAGGCGTCCGTATATAATATTGGACGTCCATATATAATATTGGACTTCCATATATAATATTAGACGTCCATATATAATATTGGACGTCCATATATATAATATTGGACGTCCATATATAATATTGGACGTCCATATATAATATTGGTTCAGGCCATGGTACGATACAATTCCAATTTTATCATACCTATATTTATATTTAACCCACAAATGAAGTTATTACGTACCTAATTAAGCAATATTCTTCTTAAATTTATAAAAAAAATAGACTAGACAAACATGTACATTTTATATGCTTGTTACCAATAGCTTTATATGGACGCTCAATTGCTATATACGGATGTCTAATTCAAATCTATAGTCTATTTTTTTAGCAAACGAGTACCGAACATTTTACTGTGTTGCTATTGGCCCGCGTAATCAACATAAAATTCGTTCCACACGAACTCTGTAGTTACATGTAGGTATATGCAATTCGAAAAATATTGCTTGTAACGAATCAATATTAAAGTGGCAACTTTTGTATTAGGGTAAGCAAAACAAAGATCGTTTCGGAAAAAATGTTGTTGCTAAGTCAACAAATCGTCTCGTCATACGTTTGCCGACGTATCACTGTGAGCTCAACCCAATTGCACTCGTTTGGTTTCAAGTGAAAGGCTATGGCAGGATATTACAAAAGTTATAAAATTTATGAAGTCTGAACTCTTTTGTTACAAGGAGTAGATAAAGGGAATAGATAAAAATGGTGCTCTTGTCACAATCATGTAATAACTAAGATAGAAACAAAAATGTACGGAACCGACAATCATGTACAAAATATGTTGAACAATTTATTATTGACGTATCTGCAGAAAGTTCATCAGAAGGATGACGAAAATTTTTAAGATTACAAGAATTGTAGTAGAATTATTTGATTTATATGTTGAATTGCATAATATATATACTATTACAATATTGTTTTATATCATGAACGCGAACAGAAAATTTCGTTACGAATATACTCAGCATGCAAATTTAAATCGTAAAATAATAACGTAATTTTTTCTACGGTAAATTTTAGAAGTATTCAATATGATCGGGCTTTGACAATTTCAAAACAAGAACAAAGACATTGACCAATGACGGCAATTACCCATCTCACTCTGTCAATATCAGAAATGTGCGAGAGACATACTCAGTACTCGTTTGTTAAAAAAAAACAGACTATAGTGGGATAGTCAAGAGAATTTGAATAAAAATATTATAAAGTTATTTTATTACCAATTTGTAATTGTTGTGATCGTAATTATAACAATTTTAGTCTGAAAATTCTGCTTTACTATTTTTTAAAGTAATTTTCACGTCCAGCACTATGTGCTGACATATAAGGTGATTTTATTAATATTTGTGACATTGATTAGTTATAGTAGTTGATAATCTGTTGTGAAAATAACTTCTGTTAACAATATACGGCGAAGTTGACAAATTGTTAAAGGCATAAACTTTTAACAATAGTGCGTTAATTGTCTCAACCTTACTCTAAATCAAAGATGTTTTAGAATTACAGTATCTAAGTACTTACCTAAGTTGTGTATCTAGCAGGAAGTGCCAAAGTTGTACCTATATAATGTGGATATTAATTTATCAACAATACTGCGGGGGATGGTGTAGAATTGATAACGGAATGTGTTCCACTCTTTTTTAATATTCACATACACAAAAAGTCTGTACTATTGCTTAAGCTATGGCACGTTAGCTTTGGGAATACTAGCAAAGACAACCGCGGTCTACGAACACGGTGTATCTACTCTATTCACACACACGCACGATTGCTACGCGAAGTCAATGAACTGCTATACTAGGCACAATAGACAGCTGTTTTGTGTACCTATTCTGCCTAGTCGGTCTTTGGCGGCTTGCGACAAAAGAACGCGCGACGCGGTAGCGGTTTATCACAATATGGCATACCTAAGTAGCTGCAACACAATACAGTACGTACCTACGTAAACTTGAAATTAAAAAGAATGTAGGTAAGTAAATTTTTTTTATCATTTAGATGAGTTTAATCGATTGGCGATTATGCAAAGCATTCGACAGTCTAGCTAGATTGGCCGGTAAGGCCTTCGCGTTCGTCAGAATAGGTACGTAAAACAGCTTCGTCTATCACTAGGGCAAAACAGCTGTTTTGCCATAATGATAGCGTCTAATTGACATCGGGTAGCGTTCGTACATGTGAGAATGGAGTAAACCGCGGTTCTCGATATCATACTAAAAGGCAACGCGCCGCGCTTAGAAAATAGTTATACTGATTTTTTTGTATGTGAAAATTAAACATGAGTGGAACACATGCCGTTATCGATTCTACACCATCCCCCGCAGTATTGTTGATGAATTTATGTCAACCTTATATAATAAACGTTGTGTTGTTAATTTTTTGTTGATAAAATTAATCAACGCTTGTTTTCTTATTTCTAGCTCTTGCGTATTAGCGTTCTAAGTGCTTAGCTAAGTTGTGTGTCTAGCACGAAGTGCCATAGTTGTACCTACATAATAAACGTTGTGTTGTTGGTGTTGTTGACAAAATTAATCAACGTTTGTCTTCTTATTTCTAGCTCTTGCGTCTTAGCGTATTATAAGTCTACTCTCTCTCTCTAAAACACGGAATAAAAGTGATACATCTACATGTTTTTTGTTTTTATTTATTTACCTAATATGGGTTACCCTGAAATATAAATATTACATATAGGTACACTATGCAAACTAACTTATTCTTTACTTTACCTACACACAAACTACCTACAACAAAAAACCCACCTATTACACTAAATAGTCAAATTATCACACTTTCTATATTGATTCTGCAACAAACTAGCCACAGTTTCATCATATGTGCCGTTTGTGGTGAAGTGTCACAGGTCCGTTCTGTACTTCTGTACAACATCTTGTCCTGCATGATTTATTTGTACCTACCAACTACCTGCGCCCCGCAGTTTTACCCGCGCGCTGATGAAAAAGGGTGATGATGGTGATGATGAACAGTAGTCTTTATGTTAATCCAGGGTATAAGCTATCTCCATACCAAATTTCATCCAAATCCATCCAGCCGTTTAGGCGTGAAGAAGTAACGCACATACCCACAAACTTTCGGCACATACCTACCTATTTAAAATATTTTTGTTTGCGATATATCAATGAAAGTCGAACCATGCCGAACGAATTACTATGTTTGACGACGGACGGAGATAGTGTCTCAAGTTACGTCACGATGTGTTTAATTTAATTTTGAATTAGGTTCTTCAGATAAGTTAATATTTTAAATTCACAGAGCAATAAATTTTCGCGGAGAGTAGGTACCTGTTACCTGTAGTACCTATATATACGTTAGGTACGTTGCTCGTGTGAGATAATATGATGAATAGATTACAATATATGATCGCCCTAAATAAATATGTAATATATTACATACCTACCTATTTAGGGCGATCCTTCTGTTGTTCTTTGTTTTTAGTCATCTTTCGTTTTATAATAACATTAGTAGGTAGATACTGTTTCAATATTGCAAGTGATTGTGACAACATGATTGTCATTGATTACATTTCTTATAAAATTGTGTTTTATCTCTGAAACATATAGGTATGTTTATGGCATCAATATGAAAAGAACAAACTACTACATTTACTACGAACAAATAATTTTACTTAATTTTTACAATAATTATTTATTACATAATTTGTAACTTACTGCATTTACTACAACATATTTTGTAAAACAGTGACGGCTCAGTGGCATTAGCTATGGACTGCCGGGCAGCAGTCTATGGTTCGAATCCCGCCGCGGGCTTGAGCTTTACTACTGGGTAGAAGGGCATTATGTGAATGCTCGCTTGGCTAGCTACCACCCTGAAGTAGAAATTCTGTCACTTAACACTTAACGAGAAGCAGTGATGGCTCATAGCTATGGACTGCCGCGCAGCAGGTCTATGGTTCAAATCCCGCCGCGTGCATGAACTTCATCGCATGGTGGAAGGGTTTCAAAATCTGTCTCTAAGCGGTAATCACGATGTCATCGTGGTTCTACCAATTCTGGTAGAACATATATGAAAAAAAGGCCCAAAAATTTCGGACTGGGTAGGTAGGTAACTGATTTAAATTATTTTCAATAAAATTCAAAAACTAATCATAGGTTAATTTTGATTAGGTAAGTGCCTACAATCATCGCTAAGTTTACTATATAAACTTTCGTACTACCTTATACCTACTACAAATATATACCTACACTTATTCTATGAATTTACGTAGGTAGATACATAGTACTAACTTTATTATTTGTTGTGATCTTATAGCTATGTAGGTAGATAGGTATGCAATGCAATGCGCAATGTCGATTTGACATCGCTGACAGTTGCGTACCTAGGCAGGCCTATATGATAAATGATAATTATATTGTAGATAGAGCTTTTAACTCTTTAATACTTTGTGTTAGGTAGGTACTTTCTCAAAGGTAGCTATATTGCTGCTTAGACTATATGTAAAGTTTTATTCTATCTTGATGATTAGGTAATTGGCAGTGAATAACAATCGTTCCCGTAAGTGTTATTCTTGCTACTACATGCGATTTATTGTGCAAAAATCTCAGAAACAGGAGCTAAATTTTCTTTATCTTATTATAAACTATTTGTGTACTTAACTTTATCAAAATCCATTGTTCCTACGTGTAGATAGATAATAATAAATTATATAAAAATATCGGGCATCCGTATATATATAGATTTGACCAAATTGTTATAAATGTACATACAAGCGATTGTCAAAGAAAGAGAAAGTAAACATAAAGATGGCAACGTCGCACTCACATATGTCGTTCATCCTATGAGGACGCTAAATAGTCGATGCCATAGGTAAATCACGATCAATATATCCAGGACGCCTATAATTTATGACCATGGTTCGGGGTTCAAAAATGTTGCGGCACGAACGCAAGAAGAATATCGCGAAAAATAAAATTATCGGAAAATGGCGTATCTCACGGAGCTGGCAATCGAAGAGCTAAGCAATATTCATTAAGACATGTTAAAAAAAGCAATGGGAACTGGAGGACGTCGTAATAATGCACCACGTGCATGACGCCAAAAAGCTTCTAGGATGTAAATATATATATATATAAATATATGTATGTATATATAGTACTATATGTATCATATATATTATGGTGATATTTATGTAGTTATTTTATACTGTAATACAGCAATCTATATTTATATTACGTATGTATATAAGACTTGCACCACCCTCTCTGCTCAAAAAAAAAAATTCTCTGTCCATCCAAAGGTTGTCTGGAAGAGATCGCTTTTAGCGATAAGACCGCCCATTGTACCTTACTATTTTTATTGTTTCTGTGTATTTTTCCTGTTTTTGGTGTCAATAAAGAGTTATCGTATCGTATCGTATCGTATTATAGAACATCATTCTTATATTCTGTTTCTTTGCTTGGTTTTCTTACAACTATACTCGTACATTTGAAGCTCCGTAACGACGCTTGAATAAAGTTCAAATAGCTCAAGTTAGTAAGTCTCGTAGTTGAGTTCGAATTTAGACTACTAAGTTGTGCAACTACTTGTAACTACGGGAAAAATAAGTACAAGCGAGAACCTTGCGTCCGCAACGAAAAATATATCCCTACATTAGCTTTTTTACGATCAAAAATCCCTTGTCGGCGTGTTCTCCTGCTCGCTCTGTATTCATAGAGATACAAACCATGGTCGTGTTTGATTAAATTCTTTGGTAGGCACCTACGCAGGGGTCCACAATTAGGGGTGTGAAATGTTAATACCGCGGCGCGGTCTCCCACCGAAAAATCCCCGCAGTTATATTTTATATTCTAGAACATTCGGTTAACTAAGCCAGTCGTTAACGATTTTAATAAAGCTGCTGCTACAGAGCTGTTTATTAAATTATTGGACGAGGGAATACTCGTGTGATTTTGCTTAACGAGACTGAATCACAAAGCGAAAATGACCATTTTTGTTATTTTGAGCTATAGTTTAAAATTTCAGTATTTGACAAGTAACAACTGTTACAAGGACCGTCATGCATCATATTACATCCATCCTATGACCCTTATCCCACATATGTGGGGTCAGTTCTTATTATATTTAGTTGTATGTTTTCTATTGTAGTTTTATATGACTATCGACACCAGCCCTGCTTCAAACGTTCTAATCCCGCTATGGACATACAGCTTCAATTTGTAATAGAAATGGTCGCCGAGCTAGCTTGTGTCATTTTTAAAGCGCTCGTAGCGAAGTTTGCTTAGCCGTTCTAAACCGATCAGCAAAGTTAAGGCTCGGAAATTACGAAATAGTGCCAACATGATATGGAAAATCTCATAAACCAGGTATCGGATGGTACTGCAATTTAAATACACGATACTCAAGGATATAAGTAATACTTTCATCGATTTCAAAATATGGTTCCTAATAATTGGCTCGATAGAAAAAAATGACAAAAACATCTCTGAAAATAGAGGATTCCTACTTTTTCCGCCAGATTTTAGTATATTAAAATTTGTTTTTTTCTAAAATATTGATTTTTTAAGTACAATAAATTTCATTGATTATTTTTATCCAAAAAAAGCACAGTTAAAGCGTACTGAGCCTGTTTACAAAATGTCACATACGCCCTTTCATTCCGAGATAGCATCATGTTGCACTATTTACTCCAGCGATCTACGTATATTGCTATCATCCTCGCTCATATCGCGGTCAGCCGCGTCGTGCGTCGGACCTGCGTCACTTTTCTCGGCGATCTCAATTAAAATAAAAAATGGGTAAAATTAGAAATAAACGCTTTGGGAGTGCAAAAAAGATGTGTAAAAATCGTCAAAAACGCATGATGGACATAATAAGGTAAGCATCTATGGCTTCCTTTCTCCATGTATGTATATATCTCTTATATTAATGAAATTATCATATGATTGTGAACCCTAACGCAATATAAAAAACACTTCAAACATTTTACAAGACGTAGGTACAACTTTAGCTACCTAAAATAATTATTATAAGCAATATTCAGAATTTTTCCTAATGAATGTGTCGTAATAATTATTTTAGATGCATCATGATTAATTTATACAGTTTCTGACAATAAGGCACAAAGGTTATATGCATAATTTTCGACTAATCAATCGTCGTTCAAATAGCGCATAGTAAGTAACATCGCTTCGCAATTGAGAGGCACGTGGAGCGAATCCAGCGTAAAGAGATTCTTTTTGGTCAAATTTTAATTTTACGACATAATTCTTAATATTACAATAATAATTTTTCGTATGTACGTGGACCAATATAATGTGTCTGACAGTAAGGCATAAACGATATGTGTGTAATTTTCGACACTTTTGTCAATGACTGTATAGTGTGTAACTACTGAAGTCGAATCGGAAGATCGATTACCGTGGATCGAATCTCACATACTTAGATTCATTTTGGTGCCTTTTTTATTTGTATTACTATTTATTTGATACGTATTATATTTACGTACAATTAAGTTTTCTGACGCGTGTTCAATTTACAATTACAATGCTTGCAAATTTATTAGATATCTCGAGTTTCCATGTTTTCATATAATTAGAGAGTTTAGTATATCTAATGAACGTGAACATTAAATAGGTATTACCTAATCTAGCTACCTGACCACGATTTTAACGTAGATCTCGGAAAAGTATGTCTTTTATCTTGGATGGACACGAGTCAATGGAAACAATGGAAAGGTAAGAAAAACATGAACATGTTGAAATTATACCTAGGTACTTACTTTACGAAAATATTGTTCAGGCCACAGCGTAATAGTAACAGTAGAACAACATTATCAATTTACTACAAACCTATGTTGAGTAAACACCGTCCTTCTGTCCACTACTATAGAAATAAACGGTCAAATGCGTGTCGAGCCACGCACAATGTAGGGTTCCGTAGAAGCCCGTTATTATAATATAAAACGATTCTGTACTTCTTTATCCTCCTCCACTTTCTTTATGCTAAATTTAAGAAATAAGAGTACGATTATTATTTAGTAACCGGCTAGGACTCGCGTAATATTTACCGGATATTGCTCCGACCAGTTTCGAACTTATTTGAAGTTCTTCGTCTGGGAGTCACGATTGTGCACAGCGTCGAGCGCGGGCCTCAGCACATAACTGGCGTTGAGACGGTTGCGCCGCAGCTGTCAAAGTCAGGATTTCTCCGTCCGAACTGTCACTACTGTCACTATCACTGTGATTGTCACTGTCGTTTTGGTAGGTAAGGGAATGTTGACACACTACACTTGTACTATCTTCTTCGCGGTTCCACCCCGATGCCGTATCACAAATGTTAAGGACTGGTATCCAGGCCGGCGGAATGTTCCATCCACGATCCCGATTAAAATTAGGGTGGCGTCTAATTTCGATGGCCTCTCGTACTTTACGCGGAACGAAGAACTTCTCTCGCGCTAGTACGGCCGTCTTATCAAAACGGAGATAGTGTGCGCCTGGGATTTGGGAATGCTCTGCCACTGCCGACCTCACGGTATCCAAGTTTTTGACACTTCTGATATGCTCTGTCACTCTGGTGGAAACATTGCGTCGAGTCTCGCCTATATACGAATTACCGCAATCGCATGGGATCTTGTACACTCCAGGGCAGTTCAGAGTATCTTTGTCCTTAGGAGACCGGAGCAGTTGTCGCAGCTGTCCGGCTGGACGGAATACAGCCTTCATGTCAAACTTCCGTTTTAGGTAGTGCCCGATTTGGTCAGTCACCCCCTTCACGAAAGGCAAGTAAATAGGAGACCGTTCCACTTTTTGCTGCCGCTGACGTTGACTTGTACTTGCCCATTGAGTACATCTTCTCCAGTTGAAGCCGTTACTCTCTAGGACGCTCTTGACATGATAAAGTTCAGCCTCGACGTGTTGAGGGTCACAGATATGCAGAGCTCTATTTATAAGCGTTCGTGACACGGACGCCAGCTGTGACGGGTGATGGTGCGATTCTGCCTGTAGGTACCTATCCGTGTGTGTCGGCTTCCGATAAACAGTGTGAGCCAACCTGCCATTTGGCTCCCTAATGACACGAACGTCCAGAAAAGGTAGACTACCGTTTTGTTCTTCCTCAAACGTGAACTGAATCTTCGGGTGTATTGTATTTAAGTACGTACCGAACCCACTGAGTGCAACCTTATCAATAATGGCAAACACATCGTCGACGTATCTCCACCAGTACCTTGGCTTGAGGGCAGCATTTGTCAGTGCCGCAGCTTCAAACCACTCCATGAAGATGTTGGCCACTACGGGAGCTATCGGCGAGCCCATAGCCACACCGTCCACCTGTAGGTAGTATTCACCGCGCCAAACGAAGTATCCGCTCTTGAGACTGGTCGGAGCAATATCCGGTAAATATTACGCGAGTCCTAGCCGGTTACTAAATAATAATTATGGACAAAACTCGCGACAGTTTTTTAGCTCAAGAGTACGATTGCCGCCAAGTTATTATTTCAGTTATAATTCGAAAATTAAACTAAATTCGTTTGTGAATTCTATAGGTAGATACTCGAATGAAAACGTAACGATAGCGCGATTCAGAATCTGTTGGTACATTGTAAGAATTTGAATGTATTTAATTGTTTTGTTTTAGCATAATATAATATTCTATTATAAAATAATTGATATATAAATGAAAGAAAGCTTATAAATGTGCTATCATGCTATATAACCAGTCTGGCCACAAATACAGTAACTTAATTTTTTTTTTCTTTAGAATTATTTAGAATTTTGAACGCGTTAGTTACTTAAAAAATTTATTTTGATTTTGCGCCATTTTAAATATTATTTCGTGTTCATTATCAAATGACAATATGAAATGAGGTGTTAAAGAAAATAGGATAGTAGTATTCGCCTTGTGCAAAGTATGTATTGAGAAGTCGCGTTGGTATTATATTCATAATCCAGACACTTCAAAAGCTTGGTATCAGCCGTAGTTATGTTCGTATATCGTAATATCAACAGATACAACAACACTTCTTCTGTTGAAGACCATAAAAGATCAGGGCAGCCGCGTGTCTTAGAACTACAAATTAATGCTGTTAAAGCCGGGATTGGTCGAAATCTCATTAGGAAGTAAAAATATTATGATAACTCAACAATAAACTTATTGCGAGAAATGAAGATTCCCGCTAGGAAAGTGTCGCGTATTATGAAACAAGACCTGAAGCCCAGTGCTTATCGTCGATATACAGGACATGCCCTAAATCAATCTCTAAAATTAAATAGAGTGCCTTCCGTTGCGATACGCAAGTGAAGGGAACAGAAATATTCTCTTTACCGATGAAAAAATTACACTATTGAAGAGCACTACAATCAGCAAATTGATGATGTGTGAAATAAAATGATCGATGACCTTGGTACGACAGGTACAGACAGCAAACACTTCTAGTGTACGGCGAAAATGAGGTCCAAAAAGTACTTAATACCTGTATAATTCGAATCTTTGTGATGTCATATCTTTATCTATACTAATGGAAATAGTTTGATACCCGGGAAAGGACATAGGATAGTTTTTACCCAACTGCACAAAACGAGGTTAATAGTTTTGCGCGATAACCGCAATACGCGCGGGTGGAGCTGCGGCTGGAAAGCTAGTCTATTATGTATGACGTCATCATCATCATCATAATCATCAGCCGGGAGACGTCCACTGCTCAACAAATGCCTCCCCCATAGATCACCACAAAGAACGGCTATTAGCCACTTGTAGCCATTGGCTACCTGCGACTTTCACGATATCGTCAGTCAACCTAGTGGTATGACATAGGGCATACTTATAGTTTAAAGTCTTTACCCCTTATAAACAACCAACTACTTCATCTTAGTCACTGTAAAGGATTTATTCTATAGATTTTAAATTTGGTACAAAATTATCCAACACCCAAGTTCAACAACTATTTCTGCTAAACTTATAAAGTTATGTCAACCGCTATACTTTTCCTTAAAAGTTCATAAAACGCACTATCAGCTTGAATTTTTCCAGATTTTTCAAGCCCGCACTTAAGCTTTTAGAGGGGGGGGGGGGGAGCGCCCTGCTGGAACAAAAATTTGCACTTTAAAGTTTAATATTTCGTAAATGGAGCATTTAATCGAAAAACAGTATTACCAACCCCTAAGTAAATTAAGACGACCTATTCAACCATACCACATACGAAGAGATAGATAACAAATAAAAATTTCATCTTCACATCACATGCATGGGAGGTACCCTAAAAAAAAATCACACTTTTAGGTGATGAAGTCTTCTTTTTATGACCCTTGCTACTTACGGGATCGATTTTCATTCATTGTCAACGACTTTATCATCAAGATAAGGCTTCACCGATTTTGATGAAATTTAAATTGAACCAAACAACAAGTATCAGCTTTCAAACAATAAAAGATTTTTTTAAATCGATTCACCCATCTAATGTTCTGAGGTAACAAACATATAAGAAAAAACAGACGATTTAAGAACCTCCTCCTTTTTTTGAAGTCAGTTAAAAATACTAAATAGTATAACCCGCTATTTGTATTTTGATCTGGCGTAAAAAAGCTTTTTTATGATTTTCTGTGTAAATTTTACACGATATACTTGTTTTTGTAATAAATAAACCATCTTTTCTGTAACAGCTTACGCCTTACATCAAAGTAGATACATAGTTCATGTTCATTAAAAATGAACATACACAAAAACTGCAAAAATCAAGCAAGTTGGTAATAATCAAGACTAAACTTGTACTACTGTAGTTATAGTAAATTTATTAACTGTGTCACACTATGATATTTACAGCATACAATAAACTAATGGTTGGTATCATGTATGCGTACTAGATGGCGCTTCAGCACACATCACATTCGTGTGTGACAAGATAGTTTCTACTAGTTCTACTAGAGAGCGCTCTAAATTTTTAATCAATTAAAATATTACCGTTGACTTGCGGACGTGGCGCCATGTACACCGCGAAGTAAACACGCGAGGAGAAGTGGGGACAAAATCTAACATCTGTTTTTAGAATTCTGTCCCTAAAGCAACGTCCACCTCGGTCATGACTTGGATGGGTGACCGCTGGTGACATTACTACTGAGCGTTTCCGTGCTTCGGAGGGCACGTTAAGCCGTCGGTCCCGGTTGTTATCTTACGATGGCAGTCGTTACAGTATGGTGGTAGGGCATTTTGCGAATGCCGCCTGGCTAGCTATCACCCTCAAGTAGAAAATCTGTCGTCAAGCACCTAACGATGTGTTCCGGCAGCTTTCCTTGAGAGCCAGTAATTCTAGGTTAGCCTGAACAACATCTTCGACCCCATCGTCACTTACCATCAGGTGAGGCAGTGGTCAAAGGCTAGCGTATCATGCATAAAAAAAATAAAAAAAAAGAGAAAGAAAATTAGCGCTTAATAACTTACTTTTATTCCGGCAATTCTAAATTCAAATTCATTTATTGGCCTTATAACTACATATGTTACACTAGGCAAGTCAGCATACATTTTTTTTTTTTCATATTATATAACAAAAATTAAAAAGTAAAATTTAATGGTCATAAAATAATCTAAAATTTCAAAATAATCATAATGGATTTAGTTATAAAATAAAATTTTAATTTAAGTCAATAATTTAATTTTAAATTCATTTAGTTAGTTATTAATTAATTAAATTCAAGAATGAAGATTCGGTTACTTCTAAATTTAAAAATTCTTTAAGCGAATATAGTGGAGTAGACTCAAAAAAATGTTTCATTTTCCTTTTAAATTCATTGGAGTGTAGATTGGCTATAGCCAAAGGTAACTTGTTGAACAAACATATTTTGTTCTCAATGCCTTGTTGTTTTACTTTCGACAGCCTTACCCTTGATTTACAAAGCATCTCGTTCCTCCTTAGATTATTTTTAAGATTGTACGTGTGTGTGGGCTTTTTTATTAAATTATCCTTTTCTTCATAAATTTCTAGTAAACAATTATATATATACAGAGATATAATGGTCATGATTTTATTTTCTTTAAAATATTTCCTGACTGAAGTTCGCTTTCGGAGCCCGAACATTATTCGTATCGCTTTTTTCTGGGCTCTTAATACTTTTATTATATCAGCACCATTGCCCCACACGGTGATTGCGTATCTTAAAGAAGAGTGTATGTATGCATAATATATTGACAATAAAGATTTTGTGTCGATCAGATGTCTTAGTTTTATTAATGCATAAGTCGCGCTTGATATTTTTTTACATAACTTGTTAATGTGATTCGAATGACTGAGTGTATAGTCAATAGTATATCCTAGAAATACATTTAGAATATACAATTAGAAATACAATTCTAGGTGTAACCAGCGTATCGCCACAGGAACACTTACGAGATACACATTTTGCCAGACTTTGTCAGGTAACAGCTCTTATTCTAATTTGGTGACGTAACTCAAGAGCGCTATTCTAGTAACCCTAAATTTAGTTTTTATCATAAATATGGATTGCACAAAATTGTTACGAATTTGAAGGTATTTGTTCATCTTGTAGAAGTGATAAGTAATTTGGCTGTTTCTTTATTCCTAACCAATATTATTACTTACTCAATTATTTGCAGTTCGACGGGCTGAGCTCAGTTCTCTGATTTGTTAGTGAGATTTTATCACAGAAAAATAACTCTTTCCAGAATTGTTCGCAAATGACACCAAATAGCTTTTATGTTTAATCGTTGGAATTATGTGAAAATGAGTCATTGCACTGTAAAAAACGGGAGAGTCTGGCTGTCTCGATAGTGCATTCGTTTAGGTACAGTAGACCAGGGACCAATCACTACTTACCTACCTTTGCTATCATTTATTCCCTCTTTACTGGTGTCCATAACAATGGACATATTTAATGGTCATTTATTTCGAAACCCTCATATAACTTCTCCAGTCATACAACCGTTCTCTCTGACTCGTGTGAAATAGAACTTCATTATGGGTCCCTCTATATACAACCGTCTGCCGAACTCGATAAAAAGGGACGCAACTTCCACCATGGTTTTTAAATCAGGACTGAGAAAATGGCTCCTTGACTACTCAATCTACTCTGTAGATGAGTTTTGTAATTTGCCAATTATATAATTGTACAATTATAATCTTATTTTTCATCATTTATTGTATTATATAATTTATTATGATTTAATTGCAATTAATAATTAATTTTAATTTAATTTAATATTTTTTATTACAAATGTTGCAATTGCTAAATGTTATTATGTTATATATTTCATAATTTGGTTTTTACAAATCAAAATAATGTATGGACGCGATTGACTTGTAACTTGGTGTTATAAATAAATTATTGTATTGTATTGTATTGTATTGTATTGTATTTATCTGAACACTTACCTATATCTGAATTACAAAATTAAATCTCATTATGTGCACATAACGCACATAAATTGTACACTATGTAACTATAACATTCCAAGTACTACGCGATAGGTTTAAAAATTAAAAAATAATAGGCTAGGACATGTATAGTATTTCAAACCTGGGCTACTTATCCTATGGTTTTATTATCTAACCATCGTACGGGGACCATACATTCTTCTAAATTTCTTTGTAATATATTAGTAACGTGATTCCTTACTCCTATCAATCTTTAATACGGAATGAACAGTTAGGAAGTGTGTTATCGAGAATCTCCACGGCGGAGGCTGGCTCCGTCCTCATCCATCACGTGCACTCGGTACTTACTGCTCAGTGTGTGTTCGTACACGTTACTTATAGCTATCTAGGTCAAGGACTAACGGCGATCTCTCAATGTTACTTTAATAAGAACAAATTGTGGTCTAGGAAGAACTTGTGTTTATTGTGTTGCAAAAAGTCACAGGGCGGTAAGCCTGACCTGGCTAGCTAAGCACTCTCAAGTAAAAATAATATTGCCAAGCATCTAATCTAATGTAGTGGTACCCCGTGGAGTACATGGCTAACATTGCAGCCCCCATCTCTCGTGGGGTCGTAAGAGGCGACAGGAAAAAGTCAGAGAGTGGATAGCAACGCCTTCAGAAGAAAAACATCTGACACTTCGATTGCCAAGAGAACTGCCAAGCGGGAGACATCATGGCAAATCGCTCAGCATTGGAAGATCCAGCTGATACAGTATAGAATGTTCTCGTCGCCCATGGAGTGAGGCATACATTCACAACAAAACCGTTATTTGTGAATATTCTTTAAGTTTATCAGTTCGGTAGCATTGATGCGGTCTCCAGTCTTCAGTAGTTTGTGGACATTAGAAAGCGCGTCATCTGTTGATTTATTGATAGGTTGTTGATAAATTGGTCAATCGATTGTACACATATGCATTAAAACTTCCTTACGATGTTTCTCTGTGCGTTGATTTAGTTTGCGACACGTCAAGATAAAAAAAATAGTTTACACTCTAAGCGCCTTAAGACATACCTACCTATAAAATTTATACAATCTCTATATATATAAAAATCAATTGCGCTTCTTTGTCTCGCTAAAACTCGAGAACGGCTGAGCCAATTTAAATGATTTTGGTTTCGATAAGTAGTCGTAGTCCAGGATAGGTTTAAAGAATTGCCATTTTTCCATAAATTCTTATATGGAAGAATGGCGAGGAAGATAGTAAAACCAACAATTTCATTTTCCCATATAAACTGTTCTATCTATACTTTCCTGTTAAACATTTGACGTTCGTCCGTTAGCATAGGTGATACGAAGGGTCATCTAGTCATATAATAGAAATCCTCCTTGTGGCACTTGTTCCAGTTCATACGGTTTTCCGTATAACCGGATAAATTTTGGCGTCGCGGCACAGATCAAATAGTTAATGTGGCGCGGGTTGAGGAAGTTAAGACGATAATCCGGTTGAGAAATTATCGGATGTGGCACGTAAGAACGATTAGTCTCCTGGTACCCGGACAACATTGGAAAACTTTATTTATCTAGTGGCAAACTTTCGGGCACTCACCGGAAACGAGAGGTGTTTTTAACGTGATTGAGCATCCTTCGAGACCACCCAAGACTTCGCCCACGTTGAGTTTGTTTACCTATTTCTCTGAGAACTGTTTATTATTTCGCACAAGATATCAAGGAATCGAGAACATAATGTTATAAATATAACGTTGCTGTAGTATTTGCTGTTACGTATACCTACAACAGAACAGGTCCTGCAACAAGTTTATTAAAAGTACACGAGTTTCCACTTTGAAGGTATCGTTTTACTAATGGTTTTACTAAAAAACCTTGGAAAAGGTTGGATAAAGGTTTTTCGATTGTGAACATACAGATTTTGTCTAACCCTTGCGTAAGTGTAGCACAAAAGGATGTCAATATCGGCTTTGATCTAAAGGTACAGTCAGAATATTATTGGGTTTGGGAACAAAAGCTACGCTTTGGACGTTTTGCAGCTTTGCTACAGGTACCTATATCGCTGAGAAATGGTGTTGTTTTTTGAAAACCATGCCATATTATGTGTAAGTGATGAAATGTGCGCAACACTGGTTTTCTAAGCCATTCCAATATCTTATTTTGATCATGCTTCAGAAAACAAACCGAGAAAGCTGAAGCTGAATTTGTATTAACCCGTGTTGTGCTAATCCGCAGTTTCCAATTATGATAAAAAATATTCGAGCCCGAAGGCCAATAGCTTTTTAATAGGCAGGTAAATTTTATTGTTAAATTAGTAACTGTCGTATATAGTCACATAATAAGCGGTTCATTTATGCGATAGATATTTCCAGCATTCAGAAATAATCTAATGTATTTCACTGATTTAACTCTTACTGTATCAGCCAGATGTTCTATCCCCACCGCCAGCGCCCCGGCCATTCTATACGATGACCCTCATCGTATAGAATGGCATTTTGCGAATGCTAGTCTGGCTAGATACGACCCTGAAATAGAAAATCATTATGCACCCAACAATATGTTCCAGCAGCAGTCCTTGAGAGCCAGTAAATTCTATAATTACAGGCAAATGAGACATAACAAATGTATTTCTCTGGGTTATGAACGCAGTGCATATTGCACTTGTGACAAAATGCATCAGCTATAGGCAGAGGTTACCGCTTAACATCACGTGGGCCTCAAGCGGGTTTTGTCCCGATCTTATAAAATAAAATAAGGTTTACAAGAACTTTTCCGAAGAGGACTGGTGTCAAAACAGCCGACCAGTGTTCACAATGCATACTGTATGGGTTTACATCTAAGATTTTTTTACCTGTAGATGCGTTGTATGCCCTCCATATTTACTAGACGAATTCTGGGTAATTACCAGAGTCACTACCAGTCTTGCACTTCCGAGCGTCCGGTGAATACATCGCCACTAATCGTGTTTTTTAGGAATAATCTGTGGACAATATGCCTTCCTTGTGTCTTTAGACTCTGCACCAATTATACAAGCACTGTGAGAGATAAGAAAACTGTTTCATTTCACGCGTAGTTATTGCTTTTATTGAGTAAATAGAAAATATTGACATTTTGTTTTATCTAAGGAACTATTCACAATGAAATGGATGAGCGAGATATGTGTATCGTCGGTGGTGACACGAATTGGTTATATTTATCTCTTTCTTACAACAGATATGACGCATAATATTTGAACGTTCTTTCCTTGTCATTACAAACTGCATATACATGTGCGTAGGTATGTAGATAGGTAAATTCTAGTAAGCTTTTAGAGCAGTGGTGTTCGGATATAACAACTCTAATATTTCAACTCTCTGGTTTACATATTATGATTTCTATATGCAATTAGCATTAGCAACTAATAATTATACTCCCTGGAATGCGCTTCATTGTGATCTGTCTCAAGGCCTGCCAGTCTTAAGGCCTGCCAAATATTTAAAACATTGTATAGTTATTGTTCTATAGAGATCCAAAAAGTCCCCTAAAAACTATTATTATGTGTTGTATCATGAAGCCAACTACAACAAGGAATTAACGAAAACAAATATAGCTCGGAGCTTACCAACAACTTTATGATAACTCTGGAACCAAACTAATATAAATAAAACAAAAGCTTGCCATTTCTCTCTTATTTAATTTGTAGACAAATAAAAACTGACCTTTCTCACACAAGGGAACTAAAGGTGATCTAAGAAATAATTATTGTACGCATAAAAGATATTTTTGCCTTTGCACTGATATTGTGTAGATTTAATGTTATATTTAAAACTAGTGACTTCGAAATGTCTTAAAACTATCGCAGCAATAAGCTAAAATACGTCTGGTTAATATGGTAGTTTTGTTTCATCTGCTAAGAAATGCATTTGTTAATGTAGTCGTAGCAGATCTTTGTTTATATTTTTAGTGGAGAATCCCTTCAGACACCTGGTGTATACAAGGTAGATTGCAGCTGCGGTAGTTCACATATTGGACAAACGAAGTGAACTATTAGTGAACGGGTCAAAGAACATATCGCAGCTGTGAAAAATCGCCAGGTGGAGAAATCTGCTATAGCCGAACATCTGCTAGAGTCAGGATCTGATCACTGGATTGAGCTCCACGACCCGAAAGTACTCTCAACGGAACGTCACTACCATTCTAGACTAGTACGAGAAGCTATTGAAATAAGGAAATATAATAATTTCAATCGAGAGTACGGTTTTAAGTTAGCTGCATCCTGGAATCCAGTGCTAAGGAAATGCACCAAACGCGTTTTACCTTCATTAAGACCTGTGGATGTTGTCAGTGTTGTGTGTCGAGACGACACATTTCTAAATCAAATGCGGGTAGTTGGAGAAAATACCCGCCCTTCAAGACGTTGACACCCGCCTCTTCAGTCCGCTAGTGACCACGACCAATGCAACTTGGTCGAAACGTCAAGGTAAATAAATAAAAAATATACATGTTTTATCGCGATGAAGTCCCGTTAAATACTTATAACACAGATTACCCCCTCGGGGGTAGTCTGTGACATAACTATGTGTTCAAGTCGCGAAAGTCTTAAAGTAACAATGTAATATCTAACAACACTTAGCAAAATACTGTTAAATGGTATTACATATTTTATACATATATATTATTACTAGCTTTGCTACCACTCTAGAGTAGGTAGAATGTTTTTCCGCACCGCGCACCTCACAGTGCGTCTCGGAAACTGTCTCCCCGAGAGAGTATCTAAACGACATTGAATAATATATTCGACCGCATCTTCACTTGCAGAATGCGCGACAACAGGAGGTATAGTGGTCGAGGACCAGATTAGCAAAAATATACTTGCTCGGCGAACGCTATGTAGTGGCAAGTAATATACGTCTTCTAAACATTACGTATTTTTTAAATATTATAAATTAAACCGGCAAAAACACTCACGTTGGGGATCGAATGCGTCAACCCGGGTTTCGATCATATCAGATGCTCATCATCAGGGCGAGTGCGCAGCTGCGTCTGCGAGTTCACGACGGGCACTGCGGCGCGCGGCCCGCGCGGCTCGGCACGATACCGGCGGCGCCGGCGGCAGCGGGGAGCTGGGTGGGGGCGGAGCGAGCCCAGCGCTGCTGGTGCTAGGTGACGAGCTCCTAGCGTGCCCGGCGGAAGACGGTGGGCCTATTTCGTCGTCTGTGATCGCATCATCATCATCCGCACACGTTACGTGTATCCCCAACGTGAGTGTTTCTGCCGGTTTAATTTATAATATTTAAATATGTTTGAAATTCACGAGAATTTCTGTTAAAAAATTACGTATTTTTATGTACAATACACCACAATGTTTCCCTTTTTCACGTAATATCCTGTATTTTGTTATTAAGTTTGGGGTCCTCAGCGCGAGTCCGATTCACAATTGGCTAGTTTCATTATTAGATAACAGTAGGTACGAGATAACATAATATGTAAGCGTACAGATATTTTTCAACTTTTACTTAAATAATTTTCTCGTATGTTGATTATTCTTTATTACGAGTATGTTCATTGACGCAAGAGCTCGAGGGTATTGTTAGTCCGGTGTCAATACTCGCAATGTAAAATCTTTTTAATTGGAATACAGTTGTACATCAAAGTGCCGACATCTATAGAATCCTATTGTCCGCGAGGTACGTAACTATAATAGCACATTATCTCAAACCGTATGGGTAGTGTTAAAAACTGGCTTTGTATTCAGCTCAGTATTGCCTTAATGGATTTAGTATGCCTACGTATGAGTATAGATATACGTAGAATATACGCGTTAGAGCCTGGTTACAACACATATAATTATACGCCGATACAATCCCCCAGAGGGCAGGCACAGGTATCGAGGAGATGTGTTGTTATATAAAGTATGAAGTAATAGCTGTATTGGTCTATCAGGCATTTTTCTCCAGACTCCGTACTGCTACTAACTGCTATTTATGGGTGTCGTAAGAGGCGACTAGAGTTAAATTACCGGAAGGTGGGCAGCAGTGCCTTCTGGGGAACTGATACCTTAAAGCGGTCCCAAGAAAAAAAAAAAAAAAAAAGCAAGCGTGAGGATTGTGGCAACCCCCTCTTAATTATCCCTCTACTATTTGTCTGTGTTTAACAGTAATGATATAAGTACATTTAAAAAGTAGACGCCAGAACAACGTTAAAATACCCAGATCAAATTTTGACAGCTTAACCTTTCAATGCTCTTATAAATATTACTTTCTTGAACGCAAATACTGAGTACAAGGTCCACCCTCAGGGAGAGCTAAAGGTCGCCGTAATCTGCTGAATAAGTGCGGATTTCGCATATTCGGTATATTCGCCTTTTATTCGGGGGATTTGGGACTTTAAGTAAAAAATGATTTGAATCTATATTTAAAGGCACCTATCTTATATGTAGGTGTCCCATACCTTACCAAAGGTTAGTTAATATTGGTAAGCTTTTTTAGTTAATATTTGTAATATAAGAAGGCCTCACTCTCATTTAAACCCACTGAACAAACTATGAGCAAAATCCTAAGGGTACGTGCGGGGAGAGGTATAATATTAGAAATAATACAATCGTGTAAGAAGCCACAACGATGTAATAATATTCCTCAATACAAAAAAATTGAAAGTTTACAAATGTAGGCGGAGAATCTCGTCAGCGCGATCTAGGATTTGTAACACATTTTACTACCGCCATCTAGGGTGTAAAGGCAAAACCTTGTTGTGCTTTGACAAGCTAAGTAAATCCCGACATGGCTTTGCTAATATTAATATCCGTCATTTCAGATAGATGGTGATACCATAAACAATTAAAGATAATTGTACATGACTGCGTACGACGCAGTTGTGATGTTATATTTAATTAATGTGCATTAACATACCGCCCACCAAGGGCAAAGTGAACCTTTGTCCTTAATTAAACACAAAATATGATTTTATTGCAATGATTGAATCAATTATCGAATTAACAAATAAAAACTCCTTGCCAGTGCACATTTTACAATTATTTAGAGTACAATATTTGATTCTTATATGATTTTACTGTGTGTGACTTTTACATGTTAGTTATAAATAAACCTTTTTGTTATAAAAATGATTTTTATTATTTTATATGAGTAAACATTATTTGTTTTAACTGTCGGTTACTGGTAAAAAACATAATTTAGAAACAGGTCTTTTTAATGTTCCATTTTTAGTTTTAAGTGTTACCACTCTTACAATATTGTCCAGACCAGGATGAGTAGCAATGATTCGACCGTAGAGCCAACGACAAGGAGGTAAATTATCCTCTCTTACGACTACTACATCCCCAATGCTAGGTTTAGAAGTTTCACTTGACCATTTGTACCTGTGTAAAAATTTTGTGAGATATTCCTGCGACCACTGTCGCCAGAATGTTTGTAACATTCTTTGAGTATGTTGCCATCTCCTCAGAGAACTCACGTTCTGCATCTCAAAGTTGTGATCTGGTAATGTCACTAGTGGTTCTCCGACGAGAAAATGTCCGGGCGTTAACACAATGAAATTATCGGGTTGGTCGGCGATTACTGACATTGGTCGAGAATTAAGGCAGGCTTCAATTTGGGCCAAAACCGTGGCCATTTCCTCGTATGTCAGCGTTGAGTTACCGATGATTTTCTTTAAATGCAGCTTCACTGATTTGCAACCGGCCTCCCATAGGCCTCCAAAATTTGGAGAGTGCGGTGGAATGAAATGCCACTCACAATCATTATTTGCTAAAGACACTGCGACTTCTTGAAGAATTTGTTTTTGCTCGGCAACACTGCATTTCCTTAGTTCCGTTGACGCTCCAATGAAGTTGGTGCCATTATCGCTCCACATTTGCGAACAATGCCCACGTCTCGCAACAAACCTCTTAAATGCTTGTAAGAAACCTTCAGATGTCAGATCACTCACAACCTCGAGGTGTATGGCCCGTGTTGCCATGCAGACAAATAAAGAAATGTATCCTTTATGGGATTGGTGCCCTCTTCCTTTAGACGTCCTAATCTGGATCGGCCCTGCGAAGTCTACTCCACTATGGTAGAACGCGCGCGTTGGTGTCACTCTTACCGCAGGCAATTGTCCCATCAAAGGGTTTTTAGTAGCTGCTGTTGTTTTAACACAAGTGACACATTTGCGGTATTGTGCTTTTACCAGTTGTTTAGCACCAACGATCCAGTACTTGGTCTGAATGTAAGCCAACATTAATTGTGGACCACCATGAAGGGTTTGTTTGTGGGCGTCTGCTATTACCAAGTCAGTCAGATGTGACTGCCGTGGTAGCAGAATGGGGTGTTTCCTGTTAAAACTCAAAGGCGCCTGATCTAACCTTCCTCCCACTCTTAGTAACCCATTGACGTCAAGAAAAGGATTCAAGGATCGAATGCCCTTGGGTAAGTCTTTTTTGTTCTGTATTAAACTAATCTCATTTTCAAAGTTGATTGCCTGACATTCCTTGATGAATGTGTTTAATGCTTCTGTCAATTCTTTTGCTGTAAGATAATTTGAAGTTATATTTTTTCCAGAGAGCTTATTAGAATTATTAACAAATCGCTTGCAGTACGCTATTACTCTAATGGTTTTTGTCAAAGATGAGAATTTGTTCCATATGAGATCGCTTTCAGTAGCACAATGAACCTTAGCTGCCTCCAATTCCGTAACAACTTCCTTTGGTTTCACGTAATAAATAGTTTCGCGAGATAAGAACTCTGGTCCATGATACCATAAATCGTTGCACACTAAATCTGATGGTCGCAAGCCTCGTGATCCACAATCCGCTGGGTTATGTTTCGATATTACGTGAGACCAATTTTGGGGCTCTAAGTTCGAAAGTATTTCTGATACCCTATTCGCCACGAAAACAGTCCATTTGCTTGGATGACTGTTTAGCCATGCTAAGACGACTGTTGAGTCAGTCCATGCGTGGATGTTGTGTTTCTCTATGTTCATCACTTTTGCAACCTCCACTAGCAATTTACAGAGAAGAACAGCGCCGCACAATTCTAGTCTAGGTATCGACACTTGTTTGACAGGAGCTACCTTCGTCTTTGCTGTTACCAATGAAACTCTCACCTGTCCTTTGGAGTCAATAACGCGGAGAAACACAATTCCTGCGTATGCGACCTTGGACGCATCACAGAATCCATGCAGTTCAACAAGGATATCATCAGCTTTGGTGCCTACCCACCTTGGCATCCGTATGTTACTGAGTAATGCTTGCTCTTCTCGGTAAGTCAACCATTCCTTCAATATATTGTCTGGAACTGCTTCGTCCCAGTCCAACCCTGCTAACCAAAGCTTTTGAATTATTATTTTGGCTACGATAATGCTGGGTCCTACCCAGCCAAGTGGATCGTACAGACGAGAAATATCTGAAACAATTTTTCTTTTTGTTACAGGGTTCTGTATCTCCGGGAAGCTGACCTGATAGCGGAAGGTGTCATCACTACGGTTCCAGGTAAGTCCCATTATTCTAATCAAGTCGTCTTCCTTTATCTCCAATCCTGCTTTTAAATCCCTCTCCTTTTCCTTTCCGTTCATTGCTCTTACAAGCTCTCTGTCATTACTATTCCACTTTTGTAGCTCGAAACCTGCTCTGCTTAGTAGCTTATTCATTTCCTTAAATACCTTTATTCCTTCTTCATAATTTTGAACTCCAGTCATAAGATCGTCGACATAAAAGTTTTTCAGTGTTCTTTCAGCTGCTGATGGATAATCTCTGCCATGATCCTGTGCAACTTGTTGAAGAGCTTTGACTGCCAGATATGGTGCTGAGGCCGTGCCAAAGGTGACTCGGGTAAGTCGGTAATCTTTCATATCCGAATCTCTATTTTCTCTCCAAAGTATTCTTTGGCAATCAGAGTCTTCAGTGTCAGTCTTCACCTGCCTATACATTTTAACGATGTCGGCTGACATGCAAATTGGCGATGACCTCCACTGCATTATGATATGCCTAAGTTCAGGCTGCAACGTAGGTCCTACTAGCAATTGATCATTGAGTGAGAGATTATTTTTACCTTTGCAGGATGCATCGAATACCACTCTTACCTTGCTGGTTTCTTTATCATGGCGAACAACAGCATGATGCGGTAAGTAAATAGCATTCGGTTTTTCGATTTCTTCTGCAGGTACCTCTTCCATGTGACCCAACGTCAAATATTCCTTTATCACATCTTGATAATTGCTATTTAACGACTTGTTTGTGAGTAATTTTTGCTCTAATGATTTAAATCTCTTTTCAGCAACCGTTCGAGAACCTACAACCTCCGGATGTCCATTCCTGAAAGGAAGGCGTACGATATATCGCCCACTTTCATCCTTCCGAGTAGTATCGGCAAAGTGCTGCTCACAACGTCTTTCTTCTTCTGTGAACATCATCTCCTTAGGCTTTTGTACATCCGATTCTAACTCCCAAAACCTTTTAAGCATTTCGTTTTCGTTAGCGCAACAATGCATAACATTAATGTTAGAAGATGGCTTGGAGACTGAATTTACAACACCAGACAATATCCAGCCTAAGCTAGTGGCTTGTGCTACTGGTGAACCAAGTGGTCCTCTCTTCAAGCCGTCCTGAAGAATACTGCTGTATACTTCTGCTCCCAAAAGAATATCAATGCGATTGGGAGTATGATATTCCGGATCAGCCAACATTAGTTCGCTGAGTTCCTGCCAGTCTATGGCTTCAATTCTTCTTGAAGGAAGAAGTGATGTTATACACTTAAGTACATGTGCTTTTACCGGAATTTTCACCTGTGGGTCGATCCGTGATTGAATTTCGATAAGAACCATTGCCTTAGAAACAATATTTTTATCCCCACCTAACCCTGTTATTTGACCTGTTGTCGTGGTTTTCTTTAACCCTAGGTACTGTACTGTGGCTTCCGTGACAAACGATGCCTGTGACCCCTGGTCTAGGAGTGCACGAAAATTGTATACTACCCCGCTTTTCGACATAGCCTTCACAAGTGCGGTGGCAAGCAAGACTTGTCTTTGAGCTTTACCTGTGGCAAAACACGAGACCATAGGTCCTGTGGTTGTTGCACTTGAAGATGCGTTGGTGGCACCTACTGAAGAGTTGGCAACATGCTCACCGTTGTTACCCTCAACTGATTGTGAACCCTTAGGATGCAGCAACGAATGATGATTGCGCTTGCATATGCGACATTTTAAATTAGTACGACATTCTTTGGCCGAATGATTGCTACCCATGCAATTGTAACAAACGTTGTTGTCATAGACAAACTTGCGTCGAGTTTCGACTGTTTCGTTTTGAAACCCTTTGCATTGACTTAATTTGTGACTCTGTTTACAGAAAGGACACGACAGATTCGTTCCATTGTTTGCGATATGAAGTGATTTGACTTTATTATTATTATTTGTCCCCCTATATCCTGACGTTGATGTTGGCTTGGTATCCAGAAACTCAAAAGCACGAAATCGTTTCGTCAAAAACTCTTTGAATTGATCATACGTGGGTAGTTCATTTAATAAATTATTATTGGTTACGTTCAACTCCCATTGTCGACGTGTTTCTGGATCCAATTTTGACGTCAGAATATGTATTATTAAAATATCCCAACTCTTTACATCTACTCCTAAATTAGAGAGGGTGGCTAAGCAATCATTAGTTGTATCAACAATATCTTTCAAACCTTTTGCTGACTCATGTTTTAAACTATTTTGATTTAATAAGCGATTCAAAACCTGATGACATATATGCTGCTTATTGTTGTAACGCTCTTCGAGCAGTTTCCAGCACCTGGTGTAATTGCTGTCGGTAATAGGAATGCTGCTCAATAGCTGCTCACACTCACCGGTTAAATACCCCTTAAGATATAACAACTTCTGAACATCGTCTAAGTCCGTATTGTTATGCACCAGTGACTGGAACAAGTCTCGAAAAGTGTTCCATTCCGAATATTTTCCCGAAAATGTAGGAATTATAATCTTTGGTAATTTTACAGAACATGATTTTACACGTGCTTGTGCAGGAACCGATTGTTCACTTGAGGCTGGTAAAGACGACTTGAGTTCACATTTGTATTCAAAATAGACTTCTTCACCCCGATCAAACATACTATCCTTAATGTAATTAGTATTTTGAATATCTTTTCTAGAAGGAACTGCACGAATTAACTCTTTATGTCCCGCACGAAAGTCAGACCAAACCTCCTCTAGCAGCTCTAACCTACCATTGATATAATCTGTAGTTACTCTGTCTTTGGGACTTTTTTTAAAGTTGGTTCTGCTTTTAACAAGGCGATTATAAAGTTCCTCTTGAAAATTAACCAATGAATTTACGGAGCGTTCTTCGGTCTCAGATGATTTCATTGTGATGAATCAAGTTATTTAAAACAAATAAGAATTAAATTATATGAAAATTGCCAAGTTCCTTAAAGTATACTTCCTAAAAAATTACAAGTGTCGGAAATTTCTTATCAGATATTTTCTAAGTCCGGTATAGTATGAATTGAAATTTTTTACAAGTGTTTGAATTTCTGATCGTGAATTTTCTAAGTCCGGTATAGTATAAATTGAATATTTTTACAAGTGTTTAGAACCTTGTCGCTCCAAAATCGGGCATAGGTTCCCCGTCTGTTCACTTTTGGGCGAACTATTCTAAGTGTCTAAACTAACATGCAAACACAATTTCTTACTAAATATTTAAATATGAACAAATTATTTAAAGTCAAAATTTTGCAAAGTCATTTCTTCTTTGTTACTATATTCACTTCACTATTATTTAATAATTTGAAAGTACTCACTGTTTTTCTTCTTAACTCACTTCAAACCAAACAATTGAATCCAAACCAATTATTCCAATTCCAAACCAATTAGCAAGAGACTCGATGGATGATTTGATCCCTTGTTCCTGACAGTTCCCTTACTGTCACGTACTTGTTGCTCGATGCACCTTCCTTCAACAGCAAGGCGGTTTGCCTTGCTTGAAAGATCCGTTGTAGTTGGGTCTCAACTTCAACGTGATAATTCCGACAGTGTCACTCCGGGCGCTGTTGCCCACTTCCCCGCTTGCAGATGTTGCAACGACAATCCGCCGTCCCACAAGCTCAAAAAACCTTCCTACGTCAATACTGACGTCACCCGAACTCGAAGGACCATGAACAAACTATGAGCAAAATCCTAAGGGTACGTGCGGGGAGAGGTATAATATTAGAAATAATACAATCGTGTAAGAAGCCACGACGATGTAATAATATTCCTCAATACAAAAAAATTGAAAATTTACAAATGTAGGCGGAGAATCTCGTCAGCGCGATCTAGGATTTGTAACACATTTTACTACCGCCATCTAGGGTGTAAAGGCAAAACCTTGTTGTGCTTTGACAAGCTAAGTAAATCCCGACATGGCTTTGCTAATATTAATATCCGTCATTTCAGATAGATGGTGATACCATAAACAATTAAAGATAATTGTACATGACTGCGTACGACGCAGTTGTGATGTTATATTTAATTAATGTGCATTAACACCCACCTTCCCACCATGCGGTGAAGCTCAAGCCGGCGCTAGGGATCGCACTATGGATCTGCGGCCAGTCCATCGCTAATACTGCTCGGCCATCATTTGCTCTTTTTTTTTATTACTTATAGGTAAGCCTTTGACCACAATCTCACTAGATGGTAAGTGATGATGTGGTCGAAGGTGTTAACAGACTTTACCTAGAATTACTGGCTCTTAAGGACAGCTGCTGAAACACACCTTTAGGTGCTTGGTAACAGATTTTCTACTCGAGGGTGGTCGCCAGACGGGCACTCGCAAAATACCCTTCCACCATGGTGTGAAGCTCAAGCCCGCGGCGGCATTCAAACCTTGGGCCTGTTGCGCGGCACTCAATTCCACTGAGCCATCACTGCTTCTGTATTTGCTCTTCACGTCACGGAAACTTTACAGATTTAATTGAAATAGTTAAACACCAATGATACGTTTTATCCTAATTTACTAAACAGTACCCGAGGTAGCACAATTTAAGTAAATTCTACCGCCGCGGGTGGTATAGTGTACTGTAGTGTACTATAGTGTAGTGTAGATATAACTCATTAGAGTCAAACATGAAAGCATTCAAGAATTCGTTTTGAGATCTCTTTGAAATTCAGCCAAGGGGCCGCATCGTGTTCGTGACGATATCTGAGTATGGTGATAAACAAGCTGCGACGGTTTCAGGAATTTATATCTTGAATGTAGTATTCTATGTGCGCCTTTACACGATGTACGTGTGATGTTTCGTAGCGAGTTAATATTTAAGTACAACCTGACGCTTAATATTCCATTCTTGACATTTACCCACAAGGCTATCATGGACCGATACGTTAAGTATAACAAGGGTAGGATGATGATGAATAGGACAGAGATGGTAAATGATAATCATAACATTGCTGATATAACCTATGCACTCGTAGCGAAGAGGTCACGTAGAGAGCCTTTGAACATTCACATCACCCCGGGGTGAGTCCGATCACGTACACGCTACAACTACGGCGCGTATTCCATTCTGTGTTAGATATATGCATATATAGGTACAATGCTAGACAATTTAGACAATGTAATAATTTTATTTCATATAAATTAGTATAGTGACAGCAGAGTTGGTCGAGTGGCGTATAGCGTCGTTTTGGAATCTCAAAGTCCCCAGGTGCGATCCCTGTGTCGGACAGTTATTGGGTTGTTAACTTGTTACTAACAAAACATTATTCAATAGAAGACTGGCACTGGGCCTTGTGAATGGTAATAGGTTCATCGTACATAGAGTCAAAACACATCTGTTCTGTCTTCTATTGGATGTTCGTAACAGGCGGCTCAAGTATTATTTTTTGATAAATAGCATGCCACTACTGAGTTGTAACTAACATTGACGCGCGAACAAGCTGCCGCATGTAAGGCAGCATTGCATTTTGCAGCACAAGACGCTCGTTTAAAATGGACTGCTAGCGGGGTAGAGCCAAGTCGGGGTAATTTTGATTACATATAGTTTTGTTTCTAAAGTGGTTATATTATAAGAAATAATATCGAATGAAATATTTTAAAATTTTACAAATATGGAAGTAATTTTTTTATAGTCTAAATTGCAAGAAATATTATTATAATTCAAATATGTACCTAAATACTCAAAGCCAAAAAACAATGTTTTGTCATAGTCGAGTATGGTACAAAACCAACTCCCTATCATTAGAGTAGCGAGTAGTTAGTGCGGATGTGTAGCGCCCGTCGAGCTAATTTACAATGTTATATTGTAAGTTCCGGGCCGTGATTTACATGCGGCCCGGGACTGTTTGTTGTGCCCGGCGGGCGGCGGTCGCAAACGGTTTATGTCCACATTCTACTGATATAGGAATTTATTGTGTTAATTATAGTTATAACTTTAAACAGTTCCGTTGGTTCGATTTTGTTTGAAATGATGTTAAATGCATAACTATCCGATATCCGTAAAACCTTTCAACTATACGTATATTATTGTTGAGGTATATAAATGTATTAATCTTTGTCATGTGAATTATTAACGTATGATTACTTCAAATCTTCTACCTAATATATATACCCCTATATTTTTTGGGCCTCAAATTAGCTACATCACGTGGTAGTTATTCAATAGAAACTGGATGAGCTGTCTTAATTTACACGCATAATAACATATTACCAACACAGCACACAAAATCTAAAATAAAATTAATTATCGTAATAATTTGCCTGACCACATCAGTTGAAGTCAAAATAAGTTTGAGCTATAATGTATCCGAATAAATTTTACGTTCATAAAAGGTTGTAACGCCCATTTTCATGGGTAAAACCGTTGTTTATTCATTTACGAGAAATGTGTTTTAACACCGGCTGTATCCAGCGTGCGCCAGAATAAATCGGTTATAAGCTTTTAATACTCCGGCTTCATCACCATTTAACTCGATGCGTGGTTAATATCGGAGTAGTTTATTTCTTTCAGAATTCGCATGAATAACTTATGTATTTTTACCAGCGCCTTTACTATAATATATTTTCCTACGTTAAGTATTAAACAATCAGTTGACCCACTTGAAGCTCATAACAAGATAGTAATATATGACCCTAAAAATACATAAGTAGTCTTAGCAGTCACATAATTGGCCGCCAAGTCAGAGTATTTGTTTTAAGATATCTATTTTAACCGTCATTAGTCCTTATATAACAAGGTACACTGTGTAATTTACCGCTTCCCAACAGGATTAACATACTATTTCATGCGATTAATGTAGTAAAGTGCAAGAAAAGTAACTGGATACTAAGTAACTCATTACTTCGTCACAATAAAGTAGAAAATCTGTCGCGAAGTATGTCTCAATGTGACGAGCGCAGCGCAATTCATCACATGACGAAATGCATCTGTTATAGGCAGAGGTTAATCCGCTTACCATCAGGTGGGCTTCGTGCTTGTTCCGTCACAATCACATAAAAAAGTGTCTAAACTTTATTATCTATATCGTACAACATTTTATCGCAGTACGAAACCATCTATCTACTTTGACTTATACCATTTCTAACAAACATTACATTACATTACTATTTCACATAGAATTGAATACGTCTTCGAGCCAGCTCGTTATCAGCAGTTACCTACATCCAAACAAAGCCAAATAAGATATTATCAAAAGAAACGATGTTACGGCAAAAATATTGGGACCGCACTGCCAGATAACGAGCTCCGTTTTGAGAGTATCGGGTTTACTGGGGACTGTTTTATATCAGATTCAGGCCTCTTAGTTTCGCAATAACGTTATGTTGTTGTGATTTAGTGATCACTTCCAGGAACCTGAATTATATGGCGACGAAATTCCTTATCATAGGCCAACTGAATAATATGTTGTATGATTGAGTAGTTCTCGGCTTGAACAAAACAAAAGGAATGGATGAAAATAAACTTTTACCTCATCCATTTTGTAAATGTCGCGCTGATACTGCGGTAACAAATTATTTAATGATATAATTCATTATATCAATAAATAATTTAATTAATAATAAAAATAATAAAAAAAAACAACTTGACAATCAACGTGAAAGGTCAGTAAATTTCAGATTTATTTTCAAAAAATAATTAATTTTATTTTCAGATAGTAGATAGGCATTTTCTGCCCATCACCCGCATTCTTCCTAGTGGAATTTTGCGAGGTATTGTTTGTGGGGCTCGGTTGGGCCTCTGTAGTTAGTTTCATTAGCTTATTTATTCAATAGCTTTTTGACATTTCTTGTCGAGCTAATTTCTAAGCAGTTATTTTTGTTTCCATGGCAACGCTGCCTGCGACACCGGCGCGAGCACTACGACGACGGTGTTGACGGGAGCCTTCATCGGGGTTGAGACGTCACACTAGAGATTATAAGATAAGCTTTGCTTTATTTTGTAAACAATGCTTTGTGCCCCAACTATGAATGCTGTAACGGGGATCTTTGTATCGCAAGATAGCCAGATGTTGTGTCCGCAGTGCCCCCAGGCTCGTTATTTCAAAGGTCATAAAGGCCTCAAAATTCACCAAACAAGGTGTCATAAACAAACAGAAATTCCCCTTTCGGCACCAATTAATAATCAAAACGTAAGTAGTAGCAGTGTTGCGAGCCCTGCTACGCCTTCCAAACCGTTTTAGGAGGTTTTAAGCTCTTACAAAAATAACATTCCTTTATTAAAACGCATACCTCGGGGTGCAAGAATTTTTGTTGCCCAATCTTTATCTTGTTCCATTAAAAACGTCTTGGCTACTAATACTACGCAAGCCTGGGAGCATCTTCTAGCATTCCCGTACCACGTATTTCACGTGAATTTTGATCCGTCTAACAAAAAATCACTTACTACTAGAGTAAAGGAAAACTGCGTGAAATACAGGGCACGGGAAGAGCAATCTTTTGGCACAACTATAATCATTCCGCCTCTGCGGCGGAATACAAAAACAAATAATTTCGATTCAGCTACTATTAAAATAGTAGAAAACAAAATTACTGTTGGTGATATTAAAAACGCGGCACGCATCTTGTTTTCGAGTGATACAATCGCTCCTTTTTCATCTGATACGTTGAATTCCCTAATAGAAAAGCATCCGCCTGCAACTGCAGATCTCCACCTTCCCGAATCTCCTATACAAGACATTGTTGAGGTGACCCCACAGGATGTTTCTGCAGCCGTGGCATCTTTTTTAAGTGGCTCAGCCGGTGGCCTTGATGGCCTCACGCCTCAGCACTTAAAAGATATTTTATCTTTTAGTTCTGGTGAGGTAGGCGAGACACTTTTAAGGGATGTGACGGCTTTGGTTAATTTGATGTTGTCGGGTCAGGTCAACAATGAAATTACCGAAATTCTGTACGATGCGAATTTATGTGCCCTAAATAAAAAAAGATGGTGGTATTAGGCCTATAGCAGTAGGCACCACTTATCGTTGCCTCACAGCCAAATGCGGTTGTAGGAAAAAGGTTGCTTTTTTGCTTTTTTAAGTAATCTTTTTCAACCACTGCAACTCGATTTTGGTTCAAAGGGTGGCTGTGAGGCTGCTGTACATTCACTTCTCACATTTCTTGATCAAAATTGTGGAGATGTGCTTTTGAAGGTGGATGTTAAAAATGCATTCAACTTTTTAGATAGAGGCACTCTTTTGACTGAAGTGAAAGATAAAATTCCGGAATTATACCCTTTTCTTTGGCAATGCTACGGCAAACCGTTAAAATTAACATACCAAAATAACGTTATTTTATCATCCGTAGGATGTCAACAGGGTGATCCTCTGGGACCAGCCATCTTTAGCCTTGCGATCCACTCAATAATTCAACGTCTTCAATCAAAACTTAACGTTTGGTATTTGGATGACGGAACCTTAGGAGGCGATGTGAACACGGTTTTGGATGACTTGCGAGTACTTATAGACGATTTTCGTGTTATTGGCCATTGAACTAAATTTTTCTAAATGTGAACTTTTTGTTTGTGATACTTGTCCGGATAAAGTTTCGATTATTGAAAAATTCAACTTACTTGCGCCTAATATAAAATTAGTAGAAAAAAGTTCGCTTCGTCTTTTGGGTTCACCGATTCTTAACGAATCTATATCACCATTTGTCGAAGAACAAATTCAAAAGTTTAGAAATGCTTCTAGCAGATTATCCAAAATTAACGCCCATATGGCTTTTACAATTAAAAGATTTTGCCTTTTCGTTCCTAAATTTACATACTATTTAAGATGTTGTCAGCTGTGGCAACACAGTGAGCTTTTGTTAAGCTTAGACAACTTAGTAAAAGATACGTTAGTGTCGGTTTTGAATGTTGAGATGGATGATAGGGCTTGGGTGCAAGCTTCCCTCCCTGTGAGGTTGGGGGGCATAGGGATACGCAAAATTTCTTGTGTGGCATTACCAGCTTTTTTGTCTTCTGTACACAGTACACACAAATTAGTAGAAAAAATTCTTGCACGATCTTTAGGCTCTTTCGAAGTAGCATATCTGGCTGAGGCCAAAAACACATGGAGACTGGCTTGTCCAAATACTGAATTCCCAAAAATGTTGTCATCTCAGAAACAGTGGGATCGGCCCCTATGCGAGCTAACACGGAAAGATCTTTTAAATACGTGTTCTAGCATCGCAGATCGTGCTCGTATTCTCGCTGTTTCTGTGTGGGAATCCGGTCTTTGGTTACAGGCCATTCCTTCTTACAAAACTGGTAGCCTTATAGATCCATCCGCTTTTCGTCTAGCTATTAGCTTACGCTTGGGTGCAAGGTGTTGTGTTGCACATCACTGCCAGTGTGGTACTGCAGTTGATCAACTCGGTCACCATGGCCTCTCCTGCTCTCGAAGTGCTGGTCGAATTTCCCGCCACGCCAGCCTTAACGATATCATTCGTCGGGCTTTTACCAGCGCCAATGTTCCAGCTATTCTCGAACCGAATGGTCTGATGCGTGACGATGGTAAAAGACCTGACGGCATGACTCTGGTTCCGTGGAAGTTAGGACGGCCCTTAGTGTGGGACGCTACTTGCGTGGACACTTTAGCGCCGTCACATCTTTCTGAAACCAACGTGAGGGCTGGCGCTGCGGCTACTTCGGCGGAGCAACTCAAGCGGCGCAAATATGCTAACCTCGGTATGGGTTACATATTTGAGCCGTTTGGTGTAGAGACGTTGGGTCCGTGGGAACGGGGAGCTCATCGTATTTTCCAAAACCTATCTGAGCGCTTGGTCGATGCGACGCGTGATCAAAATGCTGGCACATATTTGGCTCAATGAATAAGCATTGCAATTCAACGGGGCAATGCTGCCAGCATGCTGGGCACGCTGCCAACTGGGAGTGGGCTGGAGCATTTGGACTGCCTATGAGTCTGCTATGACTTATAGGTGTCTAAATGCTTTTATTGTAGTAGCTGTAGTGTTGTATATAGTTCATAGTATTTTGTTTAATAAAGGCATACAGCCGGAATAAAAAAATAATAATTGAATCTATCTGCTTTATTCATCGGGTAAATAGATTTATTTATATAAAACGAGATTATTAAGCATTAATAATAATACCGTGATTCCGTTTTAAAGAATAAAATATAGGATTACTCACATTTATAAGTTAGATAAGTCCCAATACAGTTTCGAGCAAAGCAGGTGGCCTTCTTCAAGGAGTATTTGGGATGCTTACGTTAACGACTAGCTTTCACGCATAATTTCTGTTGTGGTTTATCTTCTTAGTCAACATTTAAAGCACAAAGTAAGTAATTGATATCACCAATTTGTCTTTTTAATTCTATTTTTGTTTGTTAAAATTGGGTTGAGATTTAATTAAATTTTATAAAAATCTTTACTCAGCTTAATGATTCGTTTTACGATTAATTAAGCTGAGTAAAGATTTTTCACTCGGGCCAATATACAATTAATATTATAATTAATATAATACTTATTTAGCATTATAACTTGCGCGTCTTGTTTGTCGGTGTCGAAAACAGAGTGAGCTATAGAGTATCCGAATAAATTTTACTTTTTGAAAAAGTTACACAGGTCATGTTTGTTCTCATGATACATGCATCAATTTGCAGGGTCATGGTTGATTCACTAATACTTTTAAGCTTTAATAGGCTTGTCGTTATAATTTTTATATAGAGTGACATCTCAAGATAGAGACCCGTTACTAAGCTTGTTAAAATTAAGCTAGTTTTCTTTCTCATGATAAGTCCATTTATCTCACAAGAGATTCGTAAGGGCTCCACACAGCAGTGCCCTTGTATGTAGTTACCTACCCGGAGTAAAATGTTTGTAGTAGTTAGGGTTGGCTGTGCATTTTATATTCATATGAGATACGTTCCGATACTTGCCCGTTATTTGATCGAACGCTACACATACTTCAATGCGTAAGAAATTAACATGATCGGTCGGTACGGTATATACTTAAATAGTACAGCTAATTTAGGATTATTTCTACCATATTGAAGTTGTCATGAGCAAGTTACTAATAAAAGTAGAGCAAGTAAATAAGGCTTCTGTCTGACATTTTCATTGAATTCAACTAGAGTGAATTATTGGTTTATTTTTACTGGCGGTATATATGCCTTTATTTACAAAATACTACGATCGATATACAACACTACATCTACAACAATAAAAGCATTTAGACAACCACTGCAGCATTGCAGACTCACAGGCAGTCCAAATGCTCCAGCCCATTACCAGTTGACAGCATCCCCAGCATGTTGGCAGCAATGTCCCGTTGAATAGCAAAGCTTATTCATTGAGCTAAATGGGTGCCAGCATTTTGATCAAGCGTCGCATTGACCAATAGCTGTGATCAATTTTATATTTTTTAATTTATTGGTTATATATATAGAATATTAGGTAAAAGAAGCACGCAGTATCATCGCTACCGACCAGCAGTAGTTTCTAACCTAGAAATACAAAATTCAGTACAAGATCCGGCCTTCTTTACGGTTATATCGGTTTTCCCTATATCTTGGTATTTTATTGCAACCGTCAATATTGTTTTATTTCTAGAACATAAATGTGTAGGGACGGTAAAGGGAAACGTGTTATTTCAGCTGACTAAAGCTTCAATTGAAAATAAAATACAGGACACAATTATCGTGTAATTATTTAAGTATAAAACACCTAAAGTTGGTGTCGTCCGTAAGTGGAATATGCAACGGTATAACAACTGAAACAATAAAATGATTAAGAGGCCGTTCTCGTATTTGACTAATTTCGGACAATTTTGCTTCGTGATTGTAAGAATGTGATACAATATATTAGTAATTTTATTTATGGTTTGGTTAGTACAACTCTTTATCTTGCATGTAGCGCGAATGTTTTTTTCAATTAGCTTCTAAATTAGTGGTAAATCACCGGCTCATTATTATAGTATATTTTGAGATTTAATTTCTATACTAAAAAATTACTTTTTCATAAAATGATATGATAACTAGATATGATAGCTGATCGGTAATAGCAATGGATCGCCGTCTAGCAGGTCCGGGGTTCAATCCTCACCACTGAGTTCAAAAGCTTGATGAAAGGGCATTTTGCTAATGCTCCCACATCCAGGCGAGCATTTTATGATAGCCACCTCCAAACTTTTATAAAATTGTGTTAGTAATAATCAATATAAACATCGTAGAATAAACTTAAATTATATTCTATGCGGAAAAAAATAGGTGATACCTAATACACAGTTTTACGTTACGATTGTAATACAAAAGTCCTTATGATTTTTTTTACTTTTTACAAGCATATTGTAATTTAGCTGAATGCATGAAAATGTTAATTTAATAGAGATCGCGTTTTCTCTTCATTCTGCTGAAAAAGATTCCTTCAGTACTAATATTTTAAATGCGAAAGTAACTCTGTCTGTCTGTCTGTTACGCTTTCACGCCAAAACTACTAGACCGATTTGAATGAAATTTGATATGGAAATAGTTTGAAACCCGGGAAAAAACATAGGATAGTTTTTATCCATCTGCGCAAAAAGAGGTTTATGTATTTGCGCAATAACCGACTTACGCGCGGGCGGAGCGGCGCCCGGAAAGCTAGTAGTATTCTATAAGTTAAGAAGCTATTCAGTAAACGGTGATATAATATATATATATATATATATATATATATATATATATATATATATATATATAACTATACGTAAGTTTTGCAAACGAAATGATATGACAAAACATAAAAAATTAGATCCATACTGAAACATTTTATTTATTTATTTATTCATTACAACTATTCTTACAGGATTAACCCCAATACAATAGTGTAGTCAAAAATATTGCAATTAATAAAATAACTGTATACATTAATTATTTAATTTCATTATTAAATTAGTAATACCTATTATATAAAATCATGAAATCCCATTATCTTATTTAAAATACTAATACTATGTCTTTCTTATTAAATACTTAAAATTAATTAATTGTCAATCAAACCATATTTATTAAATTATAACTATAGTCATCTTACATTAAATAACGATTAGTAAATTATAGAAATGTCATATTAAATTGTAATTGTTGTCATTTGTCTTAGCATAACACAGATCGAACAATAGTACCGTTTTAAATTCTGCTACGGAACAAGCAAACAGATCTATTTTATCTGCAACTCGATTTAGCGCGTGCAGCGTCCGATTTATTGGGGTCTTAGCGAGTAAGTTAGTCCTGGCACGAGGGACCCATTTTATACCGTCATTGCTCTTATATTTTCATTAATAATATGAATCGAACGCTTTCAATTTGTCCTCGTATATCATAGTACTCTAAAAACATAAGTTTCAGTCCCAAATAAACAATCTATTATAATGTTCCGTTCGCAGTAAATTGTTATCGAAGTCTAGCATCAATCTGATACAATTTCAACTTTATACTTTAAGGAAAATGAACCATTTTGCCGTGAAACTTGCGTGATTGAATCTAGACGTTTTGTAAGCAATTTAACTGGTAATTTTCGTTGTCATTGCTTTGGATGAAAATATACGATCTAGTGAATTGTGACATAATTTTGAATAATGGCAGCTATTTCTACCTCGTGCAGTATATATTGCTGTATAAGAAGGCCGCTCGTGGCATTTGCTCGTCTATACTCTACAAAATAATTCACCGTACAATTATTTCCAATGTAGTCTTGAAATTAAATCCTAGTTTTATTCTAGCTACCATCTTCGACCCCGTGGCCCGTGGACATGGCCTCGTGTCATGCCGGGTTAGAATGTCACCCCCACGTTTCGACCTGTGTGTGTCGTAAGAGGTAACTACAGGTAACTGAAACGTGGATAACAGCGCCTTCTGGGGTACTAATATCTTAAACTGCGATCACCAAGACGCCTGCCAAGCATGAGGATTATGGCAAAACCACCTTAAATGGCTGCGGTCAGCAGTGGACCATATGGCTGATACATTACATATCAACAGGTGAGGTAGTGGTGAAAAACTTGCCTATAAAGTATATAATTGTTTACAGAAATTATCAGATTAGTAATAGTTTTACACTCTGTGATACTTTTATGCACAAAGAAATCATTTAGTATTTACATTTCACATGTACACGATCACAAATGTTATACCCATTCTTAACCTAATAAACCTTTCGAATCCTTCGTCTAAATCTTTCGAAACCTTAAATGGTGTACCTTCTACAAGCAAAAAAATATCAAAATTGACATTGGCATTTACTGAGAAGTATTAGTCGATAAAAGTACAACTTAGGTAAATAGTTGATTGTTATACAAGGGTCGAAAGGAATCAATTCCCATACAGCTATAATAAGGAAACTAAAAAATAGTATTTTTTCTAAAATAATAAAATGAGTAGCACCTATTTAAAATTAATTGAAATTTTTGAAATATTTTTTTGTTTGGAATATTGTATATGTAATTACTAATTATCTTAAATATTAAGTATAATATATGCATAACATAATAATTTAAGTTAAATGTTTATTTCATTTGAGTGTATGATGAACAAAAAAAACTAATATGTAGTAATATTTAGCTTACAATTGTGCCGTATAGTTTAATTGTATAGTTTAAATTTGTTATTAATTTCAATATACTGCTACGCACTTAAGCTACGCCACAATAACGCTACGTCGTAGCTGAGTCATAATTTCCGTGAGTTAAACTAAGATCCTTGATGAAATCCACACAATGTAATACTCGTAATTCAACTCTTCCATCAGGAATAAAATCTATAGCTAAGCAATTATGCTGCTGGCAGCTGCTTCAATTAAACGATTTATAATTCCTAGTCTAAGAGTCCTAGTCTGTTACCAATTAGGAACACACTGATAAATGCTTAGTGATACATTTTCTGCTTGTAAATAAATAGATAGCTAGCCAGGCGAGGATTCTCAAAATGCTCTACCACCATGAAAACATATATAGGTTAACGTGATAAGGTAGATGACACCCGTCTCTTCAGTTCACTCGTGACGATTAAAGCAAAAGCACCTAACGGTGTGTTCCGGCAGCTGTCCTTGAGAGCCAGTAATTCTAGGTTAGCCTGAACAACATCTCCGACCACATCATCACTTACCATCAGGTGAGATAGTGGTCAAAGGCTAACCTATCCAGCATAAAAAAAAAAAAAAACACATTAATCCTTTTAGGTAAACCATACAATCAATCAAAATGAATATTCAAAGCCCTTTCACTGTGTTTTACTGCAATATTTCTTTCAGAATTATTTTAAGGCGAAGCAATCCCTAATTCGACAATATTTTGTGGTATAAAATTTAAATCATAAATATATTACGTGTCATTAAAATTTGATTTGAAACAAGCATCTACTTTGAAGTGTATCGAAATGTTGAATTGAATTAGTAAAAACTGAAGCTTGGGTTAGACCAAAAATTCGAAGATTAATGCAAACATTTTGTAGATATCGTCTGTCTATTACTTATATAACTATATATAGACTATGTATAGGTACCACTTCATATTGCAAAATCCGGCCAGTACACACGCCGATGATTCCATCAAAATACACAATTTAACAGAAAATCTTTAGTTTTTAATCAAATCACAGCCTCTGCGCATCCATGGCCATTGACACTGAGCTATTACCGTTCAAATGTTGTTTCAAAAATAAATATATTGTTTATAAATTCTTCATAACAGTGTAACAAATACATACATAATTATAATAATCCTAGTTTCTATATATCTAAATAATCCTAATAAACATATATATTCATGCATCTTTAGGCAAAGGGTTCCAAACTAGGCGCAGCCTGTATCTTGGTAACCCTTGATAACTCTCTATTGTAAATTGTATATCCTCTTATTTAAACAATTAATAAATTTCTAATTTACTTTTGGTTCACAACAACAAATAGCACTTATCTTGTACTCTCAATGTCTATATTTAAGCTTCATTTGATGTAGTAGTTAGGAAACCAGAGAGATTTTATTTGTGTGGGGAGTGTACCTATGTGTAAATAAAAATAAACTGCCGTTTAAACTTATTTGAGTTAATATGGTTTTCTGTTTGATGATTTAGCGACATAGTTTACTATTTAAAACGTAGCTTCAATTTAAATAATAATAGTATGGTATTAAAATTGTTTCCGCGATGTGCGTTCCGGGCTCACGTGAATTATGATGTTAGGCGCTAGAATTTTATTTATTTAACCCTAATCTAGTAGTTACAAAACCATACATGCATTTTTCTTGACAATCGCTTGCCTGATGGCAATACTTATTAAAATTGAAATGTTTATTTCACAGAATACATCATCTAATGCATGTGGTTATAATTTTAACAAATTGAAGTTCCTACGCATAATTTGATCCAGAAAACGAAACCTTCTTGTAATTAAATTCAGTTCCAACAAACTTAAGCAACTCCAAGTTTCCGGAACTTCAACAATTTAAATCAGTAAAGTATAGAAGCAAATGTTGGTTATTATCACGTTTGTGACTATAGCTTAAAGAGTTTTAGCATAATCAAATAGTATTTATCAGAAAATCAATGACGCTGATAACTGCAAAAACGTACCTACCACATTTTGCACGCCAGAAATATGTGATTTCAAAGATTGAAGAACATTAATCAGGAAGAGGCGAGTATAGTGCCAGAGTACTATAGTGATTTGAAGCCATATATAATGTAACTCGTTCTAGTCGTGCACTTTAGCATTAGGTTTATACATTTACCTGTACGGTACAGTATGGTATAGTTTGTATAATTGGTTTTTACTTGACTTTCTAACAAAATAATTAATAAAATGTGACATAATGCAAAAATAAAATAGATGTTGAACTGGTAAATTCACACGTATCCGAATGTGAGCATTTATGAATAATTAATTGTAATGTCACAAAGCAAAAGATACAAATACAATTATAGTAACTTTTGCTCTAAATAAATTAATTCGTAATAACAATATGCAGTTATTTGTAAATACTTCAAAAATAAGCACTCTTTATTCTTTTTTTATATCCTTGAAATGACGCTCGCTCCGCGGATTGCATTACAAAATTACAACGACAGGAAAAATATCTCGATAATTTTCTTTTTGTGATTTTGTAATAGAACTTTCTATATATTTTTTAACGCATAAACTAGTCCTCTCATGTACCAAGGAAGTTTTATGTTCAATACGTGTCAACTATCACATTACTCCTAAGGAAACAGAAACAATTTTTCTACGGTACATGGGAGGGAAAAAGAGATGCAGAGAGAATATATATTTTTAAATATAATTTCTCTCTGCATCTCTTTTTTTCAAAAACTCCACAGTGTTAGCCAATTCTTAAATTGATTAAAAGAGTATGATTTTTATTTGATAAAATAAAACACCAGTGAAGTCGTTTCATATGTTGTAATAATGCAGCATTGTTGCTGCTTTAGAGCGGAGTTGAGAATTGATTTAATAGATTGGTAATTAAAACAGCTAATAGCTCCCAAACTACTTCCATGACAGCCGTATTTTACAACTTTATTCCTTTTGAAAACAACATTGTACGCCTAAAAGCTGTGAACGACGATGTTTTACAGTAGCGAGAGAGCAGCCTTTTATTTGCAGATTTACTTTCTCTTTTAGGGACTTTCTGACAAATGGCCGGCATTTTACGGAAATAATGACTGAGTGACGTTATTTTACAAAAAAATCTTAAATTTTTAATGTCAGTTTGTGCTTCCAATAATTCTTGTCATTACACTCCATTCAGTTCAAAGTTATAGATTCAGGACTGTTCCATATCCTCGCAAAGTTAACAAATGGAGTGTATGTGCAAAAGCAGACCTTACTTCTTAAAGCAACAAAAGGTGATCAGAACCTTGGACGTACGATGTCTAGAAATAGGACTTTCCATTCCTTTGTCTTTAGGAGTTTAGTATTACAATATAGACATAATTATTATCAAACAAAATATTTGTTGTTTTTCTGAATTCTGTTAATTAATATACCGAAGTCTAGAGTATGCAGGTGCTATTTGTATTACTTGATCTGTGGCGGCCTAATATCATAAACACTGTAAGGATTGCTTTTTAATTTTGGCGGATAGTTTTTTGACCACTATCTAACCTAATGGTAAGTGATGATGTTGTTGAATATGTTGTTCAGGTTAACATAGAATTACTTAGGTGGTAAAGATAGCTGCCGGAACACACCCTTAGGTGCTTGGTGACAGATTTTCTACTTGAGGGTGGTATTCCAGGCGGACATTCACAAAATGCCTAACCACCATGCAAAATAAAATAAGAGTAGTGTGATGTGAACCTTTTTAAATCAATACAATTCTCTAAGATTCGTCTGAGAACCAAATTTTTTATTGTTTATGGGATATGAGGGCAAACGAGCCTGCGGCTCACCTGGTGGTAAGTGATCACCGTCGCCCACAAACATCCGCAACACCAGAGGTCTCGAGGATGCGTTGCTGGCCTTCAAGGAAGGAATATGCTCACTTCTTGAAGGCTCCTAAGTCGTAAGTGCTTGGAAATACTTCACCTGGCAGCTGCTTACTTAACGTAGTATCTTTACACTGCTATTTTGAAAGGTGAATATTTGCACTTATATAAATATGTATTCAATGCATAAACTACTAACTCGTAAACTATATACAAAAACATATGTTTTGTACTCAAATGGTATCCCCCTAGGATTCCAAGCGCTCGCATAGTCGTTCTTAACCGATCAACTAGCAACGCTCTCGGCATCTAATACTTGATGAGTGACTGCCGTGTCGCAGGTCTATGGTCCAAACCCCACCGCCGCCGGATTGTGCTTCACCGAATGGTGAAAGGGCATTTTGCGACTATTTGCATGAGCTTGCTAGGCCACCACTCTCAAGTGGAAAATATTCGCCAAGCACCTAACAGTTTGGTCCAGCACCAGCTCTTAAGCGCTTTAAACATCACGTAGTTGTAGTGTATGTTCAAGGCAAGTCAACTTTAAGGTAACAATAAAACACTGTTTCACAAATACCATACACGTACTGAACTTATCGAATGTAGTCGTTCCTTACCTGAAACAAAAAATATCAAAATTACACATTTGTAAAACAAAACACTTTCTGTAATCTCACAAATACCTCTATGGTATGATTGGAATTTGGGAATTTGGGCCTTAAAGTCATAAAAGCGAAGTCAAAACTTTCCACAATTATGTAGGTATAATATATTAGGAGAAGAGATATTGTACCAACCCACATGAGCGGGGCAAGGGTAGGAGATGACCATAAAGTAATACCGAATCACTCCCGGCGCCTCTCAGGCTAAAGTCATAATCAGTATTCAAAAACTGTCAGTATACACACAAGACGTATATTTCATATTCAATACATCGTAACCAAAAGTAGGCACCAGACCAATATTAACATAGACAATCCCCAGACCATTACATCTTAAGTACACAGACATCTTAACTACAACGAGGTTTGCATATTTTGAAATACCTGAAAATAAGTGTGTCAAGTGGAGGCTAATGGTGGCCGTAATCTGCTGAGCAAGGGCGCTGCGGATAATCCGCCTTATATTTGAAAGCCTTAGATTTGGAACTTTTATCAAAAATCCATTCGGATTTTTATTTAATCCCTATCTAGAATCTTAAATGAAAATATGAGACTTATGTCGGTGCCCTAGCAGTTTTTTGTTAAATTTTTAGATATTGGCCTTAACAAAGATTAGCTAATATTGACAAATTTTGGTTAGTTAATAATTATAAAAATAACTGGCGCAAACCAACGATGCTGAGCACCGAAGACCGCAAGGCAGTATGGAAAGGCAAGGAGCTGCACGGGAGGTTCGTCCGGGCTTTCACGCTTCGGTGAACTGGCTACGCTTCGGATACCTCTTTGGGGAAACCGAGGGTTTTGCTTGTGCAACTGCAGACGAAGTTATGATGACGAACAACTATCGGAAATATATCCTGAAGGACGGTACGGTCGACGTTTGTCGAGCATGCCGCCGTCCCGGAGAGTCACTCAGGCATATCATTTCCAGTTGTTCGCATCTCGCTAACGGTGAGTATTTGCACAGGCACAATCAAGTTAGTGGCCAGGATCATCCACCACTAGAAATTTGCTCTTCAATACGGCCTTGTTGAGTCATAGGTGCCGTACTACCAGTACGCACCGGCGCCAGTTCTCGATAATGATCGTGCATTGCTCTACTGGGACCGCTTGTAAACATGTCAAAAATGACACTGTCTTGAGTCAAAATTGCGTTGTCAAACGACGATTTCTTCTAAAATTTATGAGGTTGCATTCTAAATTTGGTGATTTTATGTCAAATAATGCTAGCAACTAAGAATTAAAAGCTAACGTTCTTTGGTTCCGATTTTAAAGTCAGGCGGCCCTATATAAACGGAACATTCGCCTACTTCGATCATTCTTTGCTTGGATTTCAAGAAAATCTAAAATTAAAATACAGTACAGGAAGAAACCCTCACTGAAGAACTGAAGCCACCAAAGAAGATTGCTGGTCCACCAAGGGAAGACTAGACTGGCGCAGCCCTCTCGACGCGGCCCTACATCCGGTGCTCCTGAAGTTGGTGGGAGCTACGTGGCGAAGCCCCTCAAGCGCGGCCACCCTTATCTCCGTTCTTAATTCCTTTCTCTCCCACCAGCTCACCGGAGTCAGTCCACAAACACATACGCGGACCAGCAAATCAAGGTGGCCAGGTGCTTGTGAGGTGTACCTGCCTCCACTTTCCTGCGGCGAGGCGCTACTACCTCTGCGCGGCTGCACACGTTCCTGACGAAGTGTTGGTGAGGTGTGCCTGCCTCCACTCTCCTGCAGAGTGGCGCACCCTCCTCTGTTCTGCTGCCCTCTACTTACGTTCCTGGTGAAGTACTGTTTGGCGAGGCGCTCCTACCTCTGCGCGCTGCCCTCAGTCCTACTCATATTTCTGGCGAAGTGTTGGTGAGGTGTGCCTGCCTCCACTTTCCTGCTGCGAGGCGCACTCGCCTCTGCTCTGCTGACCTCTACTCTACGTTCCTGGTGAAGCGCTCCTGGCTCCAAATTATTTCCGAACGGCTAGATTTTCTTTTTTCTTTTTTTTTAATTCCTATTTTTTTTATTTGTTTGTAGGCTAGTTTTATACATCCGTTTAAGTGAGATATAACGAGAGCCCAACCGTTTGTTAATGACAATATAGATATAGTTTATTTTCTCTCTTTTATTTTCATCAGTCTTTACTTATTTTGATTTTATTAAGTCACACTTCATTTCTATTACGTGACACGCTCTATCATCACGGACAGGACTATTATTTGCAATAAGCCTGATATCGTGGTGGTCGACCGATCCCAGCACCGGGCAGTGCTTGTCGACATCACCATCCCACATAACGAGATCCTCGTGAAGGCCGAGAAGGACAAAGTCAGCAAGTACCTTGACTTGGCTCACGAGGTAACCGCCATGTGGGATGTTGACTCGACGATCATTGTCCCGATAGTCGTTTCAGCGAACGGCCAAATAGCGAAGAGCCTCGACCAACACCTCAAGAGGCTCTCATTAGACGGTTGGATCAAGGGTCAGATGCAGAAGGCGATACTCGACACGACACGCATTGTCCGAAGGTTCCTCTCTCTGCAGCCCTAACCGTTGGTAGCTTGGGCCCTGCCTCGCTGCCGGCGACATCCTAATTTTAAGTTTTTTATAATACTTTTTTTTTATATGAATGTTGTACAAAAATTAAAATTATGTAATCCAATAAATAACGTGAATAATAATATCTCTGAAAAACATATCAGGTAAAAAAAAATATATTCCAGAGAGTATCTATTATAAGATCTGTCCCTATTATAAGAGTTTACTCTGTAAGTACTGTATGAATACAGTTACAAAAACTATTATCCCAATTAAACATCCGTGGTATGATATTTTGTGATAGCAATTTTTTATGTTTAGTTTTTTTTGTCTATGACATTTAGGTTAATATTTAATTGGTATACGTTTGGCATCTGGTGCTTAACTCGCTAGCTTCACTCTCAATTTTAAATTTGTCACTAAGCATCTAACGTTGAGTTTCGGCAACTATTGTCAACATCAGTCAACCAACAACGATCACATTCAAATGTATAAAATAAGGAAGATGTCAGCATTTAACTTAAAGGACAATTAAATAACCTACAAATTTAGATTGTAATTTGTTTCTACCTCAGTTTGTTAGCTTAAAACTTTTTAGCGAATACCTTGCACGCTGTGGAAACCGGGAACTTAAGTCTACTTTGGAAGATATGTATATTTCAGACCGTACAATAAAAAACCAAATCAAATGCTTGTACTATATTAATTTAGCAAATCACTGCAGAACCTCCGCTAGTCCCACAGCGAGTGATGTATACACTCTGTAACCCTCTAGAGGTGAGTAAAGGACGCCGGTGACTAGATAAATAGGTAAGAGTTAACGTATATCCTTGTTGTAATATTATTTTGACGTATAAGTTCTTTGCTGGTATTTATGTCACTGTAGTCTCAGATAAACCATCCAAAGATGACCACGATCCTCAGTCATGAGGACGACTACAGAGGGAGAGAGATAACATTTAAAATAAATAGTTATATATAAGAAGTAAAGTTATTAAGTATATATTAAAAACTAATAGTTTGAAATAAAAAGACTAATCAGAATAGAAGCATGAATTAACACATTTATATTTAAATCTTGAAATTTGTTATATAAAGAGCCTGTCCCATACAAATATAGGTAATAGGTTCAGAGTTGTGATGAACGTTAATTATTAAAGCGTGAGAGCTGAGAATCGGACAATATCAACTTAAATTGTTGTACTGATTACTGGTACTGCACCATTTTTTTTACAATTAAAGCATACCTATTAAGTTAATTTGTAATAAGTCACATCTTATAAAAAAAACTTACTTTTTGATTGAAAATACAACGCGATTGTCAATAAATTTTTACGTAAAAGGAAAGAAGAATGACAAACAATGATTTTGCTTTTAACTGTGCCTTTGTTTAGTAATATTACGAATATTTTCACGTATATAAGAGGCATTAATTGACGTTACAATTTCACGTTCTTTCCAAGTAGTTCGTTTACTTTCCGTACTCACTGATAGCTAGCTGAAGATTTTTGAAGCCATAAACGCCTTATCTGGCACGCTACCGGCTCACAAATTTAGGTTTTAATAACATTTTGTGACTATCTACACAGTACAAATTTAATTGAAATTTTACAGGATTGACTAGTAAGGCGGTACACAATACATTTTTTTATGCTAATTATGGCATAATATACATTTCAACTCTTATCAATTATCTCTGTGCTGTCAAGATATACTTAATCTAATGGACGACGCCCCTAAGTCAAACACAAGGTTTTCATCCTACTCTGTAACCCCGACATATTCCCATAATTTCCCCTGGTATTTCCCTGACAATCTAATTGTGCGCTGGCCTTCCGAAGGCATTTTGCATCACGTGAATGTTTAGCCATCCCGTCCGATAGGGTAGGGATCATTTTCCTGACCAAATTACATATTGATCTGGGGTTTTTGTACTTGTGTATGAAAGTTTATTGAATATACGGCGGTAAAAGATTACTGAAGTTATAGGCTAGTTATTTAGTGTAAAAACAAACATGTTTTGTCCTAATATTGGTAAAATTCCACTCTTAGTAGTGAACATAGGAACATATTTTATAAAAATGGAAATGTTTTTACTTCAATAAAGGTGAGGTTCTGAAGGACAGCTGCTGGAACACGCAGGTGACGGGTTTTCTACTTGAGGGTAGCTTGCAGGTGAGCATTCGCAAAATGCGCAACCACAAACTAGTAAAGCTGAAGTTAGTGGCAGGATTCAAGGGCCCCCTGCGCAGCACTCCATGCACGAGTTATATATTACATGTTATAAGAATGTCAAAACTATTTTGTAGTATGGAAGTAAATTGGAAACGTGCTATTGCAAGACTAAAGCTCAAAAAGTTTCACAAAATCTGTCGCCATATCAGATAAAGCTCATAATCCCCACACGCTTGTATGTTGTGTTGTATTCGTTTAACATTGTCAATTATAGTCTCGATCGTGCGCTCGGTAAGTCAAGACCTCCTGAAGATGCTTCGTTTAGAAGCGAAACTAGTCGGGTATTCTTCCGGTTAGGCTGCGTGATGTTTGTGACGTCACGTAGATAACAGGAAAATTAGGCGGAATTGTCACTAGATATATAATTTTATGCTTTTTTAAGTGTTTTATTTAAATATTATTTAATATTTTTTAGGATACTTTTAAAAGTATTTGTTATTATTGTCAATTATTATTATTACTTATGTTACATTAATAATATTAGAGTAAACACAATAAATAATATAACGACATGTCTGATTAAGTTTTTAAATAGTTTATAATTAGAACAAGGCACACGTTTACATACTGAAGCGCTTCTATAGTTATAAACATTGAAATATAAGTAACGAACTAGTTGTTCTTAAATATTAATTTTATATTTTTTGAAATATATGAAATAGAAAATTTAAATACTTATTTATAAACATATATTAATTTTAAACTATTTTATCATTTCACAGTCTTGTTGGCCGAGTCGCGTAAAATAACGCGAATAAAGTATAAAGTAAAAGTCACTTATTATTTACTCCGAGAGAAATCATCGACACTATTTTACCCGAAAGGGAAGGGAGACGTATATACATAAACACACAAGTTACGCAAGCACGAAGATGCAGATTTGATTAAAGAATACAAATCTAGAAAGGAAACTGGTTTACTGGAGGAAAATTGCCGCATAACACATTCAGGTGCTTGTGAAAGATTTTATCCTATAGGGTGGTAGCTAGCCAGGCGAGCATTCAAAAAAAGTCCTACTAAAATGCAATAAAATTCAAGTTCACGATAGTTTAGAACCATAGATATCATTTGTCATTGAATTTGTGACAGTCAAATCATTACGTATAAATCTAACATATACTGCACTATCTTGAAGCGCTCGAAGCGAAGTTTGCTTAGCCATTCTGAATTGATCAGCAAAGTTAAGCAACGTCCGCCGCGGTCATGACTTGGATGGGTGACTAGCTGTGGGGAGCTGCTGCTGAGATAGAGACAATCTTTATCTTACAAAAGCGTGCAATTCGAGCCATATATGAAATGGATCCTAGGGAATCCCTGAGAGATCTTTTTAAAGAAATTGATATTTTAACTTCACCAACTCTGTATATATTTGAAAATATTATGTGTTTTCGTAAAAGTTTGAGCAAATTTAAATCAAACAGTGACACTCACGATTATAACACTAGGAATAAAGATAAAATAGCGGTGCCAGGTTTTAGATTAGCAAAGATAAATAAAAGGTCCTTCTTAGGGAATTGTGTGTGGTTTTATAATAAATTGCCCAAACATATTACAACGCTCACAGAAAGAAAATTCAAATTGCATGTGAAGAATATTTTGATAAAGAAATCTTACTACACAGTTTGTGATTACTTAAACGACAAAAATGCTTGGAATGGTTCGCCTCTGCCAAGCTAGCGCCTAACACCTACATAATGTAAATTAAGTATTGTAATAATTTTACTATATAGTATGTACTTAACACATTTTTAAAAAACGTTTAAAAGAATGGCCCCGAGTTTCTTGCCCGTTCTTCTCGCAGTGGCTCTATAATTTTTGTTTGCTGAACGTGGCAGTACAATGTAGTATATTTCAATATTAAAATTTGTAATTGACCTTCATAAGAGCGTCGTAGACGCCTAAATTGAATAAATTATTTTGACTTTGACTTTAACCGCTAGTGACATTACTACTGAGCTTCCATGCTTCGGAGGGCACGTTAAGCCGTCGCTCCCGGTTGTTGTCTTCGGATGACAGTCGAATATAGCATGGTAGTAGGCATTTTGCGAATGCCCGCCTGGCTAGCTACCACCCTCAAGTGGAAAATCTGTCGCCAAGCACATATAATGGTGTGTTCCGGCAGCTAGCAGTAATTCTAGGTAAGCCTGAACAACATCATCGACCACATCATCACTTACCATCAGGTGAGAGAGTGGTCAAAGGCGAACCTATCGGACATAAAAAAAAGAATTGAGTTAGCTAGAACTTACTAGTACTTTTGAAGCACGAGTGATGATAAAGAAACAAATATACAGATCTATAACAATTAATAAAGGGGCTCATATAATTATAAAGCTAACACAACACAAGAAGAAAGAAAAAACAACAAATAAGAAAACAATCAACTTTGCTCTGTCACCGTTAATTCTTCTCCACATGCTTTGTCCACTGTGTCCATGAGGATATATAATTTTGCGGACAAAAGCTCTCAACAGAACTACTTTGATACACTTATCTATATTATCTCTTCCCACTACTAATGTGCTGGAAAATATAATTAGCGAATACGACAGTCCTTATTTATTATAATTACATACTTTAATTCTCTTAGGATTATTAGTGTCAAAGTTTTGTTTCTGCCTTCATTAACTGCATTGCTTATTCATCTTGATTTTGTCTAACGACCGGGTATTAATCTTCGTACGTCTTTAAAGCGTCACACTAAGAAGAAGAATTCTGGTAAGAAGAAGTTTCGATAGATTTAATCACATCACTGTTCTTTGAACTAATTTATTACATGGCTGCATACTGTATAATTATATTTTGAACGTTTCTTCTTGTAATGTGTAGACTGAGTAGCAGTAGTCTACTTGCTTATTCGATCCTGATCTAAGAGAGACGAATTACTTAGCATTCCATGGATTCACCGTGCGGGTGCCGGGTCCACAGCGTTGCAGAGGAAGAGGCTAGAGGGGCCTGGGGCTTGCAACCCAGGTGCAGGGTAAAGAGGCCTCATTACAATGCATCAACGCTCCCCTCCCCGCTCAAGCCTCCTCCCCTACCTAACCAAATTTGGTAAGATCCTACTAATGCCGCCTTAGATACACGTTCTAGGATGGAAGTTACGGTTGTTCTTGGCAGGCCGAGGTCTTTAAGTAGGTTATATAGGGATTTCGTTGGTATACCCCTTGCTCCAACTTCTACAGCATATAAATTAACCACATACCTAACCGTTTTTGGTTAATTCATTTGTTAGGTCATAATATTTGTTTGTTTTTAATGTGTGGTCCTTAGGTATGTTTGTTTCCCACGGCACAGTAAGTTCTAGAAGTACTATAACAACGTTGAATTTCTGACATATTATATCCAAACACATTCGGCGCCTTGCCGTTGGTCACCCTATGTCCATTGGTAACAATTATTACAATAAAATAACTTAATTCCAAAATCTACCGAAGTTTATCTACTTTTCCCAGGAAACAACTGGAACTAACTTTGTGCAAGAAGGTACTATTCTCTATTTGGGAGATCTCCGTGACAGTGTTTAATTGATGAGTGTTGGTTTTTAACCGACTTCCAAAAAAGGAGAAGGTTCTCAATTCGTCTGTATTTTTTTAAATGTTTGTTACCTCAGAACTCTTGACTGGGTGAACCGATTTTGAAAATTCTTTTTTTGCTTGAAAGCTGATGCTTGTCGTTTGCTCCCATTTTAAATTTCATCAAAATCGGTTTATCCGTTTTTGAGTTACACTCCAATAACTGAAAAAAGATTTACCTATCTGGATGATATAGTCGTTGACAATGAGTGACAATCGATCCCGTAAATAGCAAGGGTCACTAAAAAGAGAGAATTTTTTTTATTTACCAAAAAATGGAACCGACTTCAACACCCAAAAGTGTGAAATAACTTGTCGAAGTCGGTACCATGCGCACAATATTGTGATAATAGGTACTTGTCAACTATCATGATACCGACTTTAACTTGTTGAAGTCGGTATCATGATAGTTGACAAGTTTCACACTATTGAGTGTTGAAGTCGGTTCCATTTTAGGTAGATTAGAGGGTAGATTTTAGGTAGATTTTTTTCACTCTTTTTAGTGAGTAGTATTTTTTACTGGATATAAATGGGGAGCAGCAGACCCAACAGTACTCCTAATGTTCATTAAGATGCAAATGTAACTCACAGTAAATATTGTATGTCGTGATAAATGAACAATAGGCCTGTCAGATGTAACATCTACTAAATCATAATATAAGTACGAATTAAAATTACGGTAATATACAAAGATGTGATGTTATGTCCATTTCAAAATTACAAATATACGAGAGAAAAAAATATAGTCATGTGCGGGATTCGAACCCGCGTCCATCCACCCCTTTAGCCGGGGTATGCTCTAACCAATTGAGCTAACATGACACAATGACTCATAACTGTAATTCTTGCTCTCGTTCTTCAACCATCGTATCGGGATGGAGCGACACCTATAGTTCAACTTGCGTTGTACTACATACAAGACCAATTTTGCAATTGGTTTTAAACTTGTAAATGATGACGCAACCTTATAATTTTAATATTGTTAAGTTTGCAATAACGCCTGCTAGGCGAATTACATTACAAAATTACAAATATATTTTTTTTCTCTCGTATATTTGTAATTTGGAAATGTAATTCGCCTAGCAGGCGTTATTGCAAACTTAACAATATTAAAATTATGTCCATTTGTTAGCTGATAGGATAGTTTTCGCCGACAAACCATCAATGTTATATAATAATGTGATCGAAGATAAAAAACAGGCTGTACCAAGAATGTACATTAGCTAGTAATATATAACTGCTCCTAAAACATTATCTATAGGCTATTCCCAATCCAAATTTTTATACATTTCTGTGTCCATTTTCCATGATGTAAATATTTTCAGTCCTTTAACATTATATGTAGATGAGGCACCAAATTCACATCAGCACAACGCGTGTAGCCCACTCCGGCTTTGATGCGAATGAATTAAGTCAGTTTTTTAGGGACATAGATGCTGGGTACCGACTGTTCGGTCGTCCAGCTCCACCGGATTTCATAATTAAGTCAGCTGTAGCAGTAGAATGTTTTTTTTTATTGGTTAGCCTTTGACCACAATATTATGTGATGGTAAGTGATGATGTGGTCGAAGGTGTTAACAGGCTTAACCTAGAATGACTGGCTCTCAAGGACAGCTGCCGGAACACACCGTTAGGTGCTTGGCAATAGATTTTCAACTTGAGGGTGGTCGCTAGCAAGGCGGGCATTCGCAAAAATGCCCTTCCACCATGCGGTGAAGCTCAAGCCCTCGGCGGGATTCGAACCATGGACCTGCTGCGCGGCAGTTCATAGTCAAAGCCACTGAGCTATCACTGCTTCAAAAAATGATATAGATAAGTTAATACCGGTTGCAGGGGGTGGGGGGCGCGGGGTCAAATCGACGAGATCAAACGCTCCGTGGAAATGCGAAAGATCTCAAATGACCTTATTTTCGTTTACTTAACATCTTTGTTCAATTTCAACTATATTAAAAGGGGAGGGTGATCTGATACAGGAAAAAAGTGAAAGTTCTCTACTGCACGTAAGTATTTAGTGATCAACATTATTCAGTTTGAATGTAGATTTAATGCAAGATTTGATTGAAATTTTGAAGCGCTCGTAGCGAAGTTTGCTTAGCCATTCTGAATCGATGAGCAAAGTTAAACAACGTCCGCCGCGGTCATGACTTGGATGGGTGACCGCTGGTGACATTACTACTGAGCGCTTCCGTGCTTCGGAGGGCACGTTAAGTCGTCGGTCCCGGTTGTTGTCTTAGGATAGCAGTCGTTACAGCATGGTGGTAGGGCACTTTGCAAATGCCCGCCTGGCTAGCTACCACCCTCAAGTTGAAAATCTGTCGCCAAGCACCTAACGGTGTGTTCCGGCAGCTGTCCTTGAGAGCCAGTAACTCTAGGTTAGTCTGAACAACATCCTCGACCACATCATCACTTACCATCAGGTGAGATAGTGGTCAAAGACTAACCTATCAGGCATAAAAAAAAAAGATTATCTCATCATCTTCCTACCTTTGTCCCATTCATGTAACGTTAGTTCAATATGTCTTTTCTAACAGCACTGATATTATAATAAAAACAGTGAAAAAGAATTCGCTAGCAATACACATAACCTAACAAGAACATAATTCTTAAAATAATGGCTACTTTTTATGGCTAGCCGTCTAATACCTGACACTAACACTCCTAGAAATGCTCCCGTTTTGGTAGTATACCCAATACCTTACTGCTAATCGGGGCGTTAAAATTGTACATTCCTCCTTGTACGCCCATTGTGCAGCAACACCCCACATTAATAATTGCTGTAGTTATAAACAAACTAATCATTATGAATATTTTTATAATACAAAAATTTTAGCCAAATATGTGCCAGCATTTTGATCACGCGTCGCATCGATATAAGGCTCTAAAATTTTAATGATGAGATAAAACGGTTGTAAACTGTACACTATACGATCAAAATGCTGGCACATATTTGGCTCAACGAATAAGCATTGCAATTCAACGGGGCAATGCTGCCAGCATGCTGGGCACGCTGCCAACTGGGAGTGGGCTGGAGCATTTGGACTGCCTATGAGTCTGCTATGACTTATAGGTGTCTAAATGCTTTTATTGTAGTAGCTGTAGTGTTGTATATAGTTCATAGTATTTTGTTTAATAAAGGCATACCGCCGGTAAAAAAAAAAAAATATATCTATGTAAAATTTTAGAAATAACTGTAAGTTTTTTAGGAAATCAACAAACATTCATCGTTGCTAGAAACCTTAATAAAGAACTCATAAACCACATGCAATAAGATATATAAAGGAATGGCGGACTGGAACCCTTCAAGTTCTCCCCTATTTGAGCCATATTTAACAAATTCTGAGAAGTTTCCGCAACACCTTTTTCTTGTTCACGTATAAATTTCATATGGGGCCTTTTTGAGCCGAAGATATCTAAATGTCAAGAATTTTTATTAATACATATTTTTTGCTTAGCTATCTACTACCCTCGAGCCTCGAATAGAAAATCAATAACTTATTTTTTCCTTGATAGCTTAATTATTTTTCACAGACATTTTGATTAAATACGGTATAAAAAATAATGGTAATTAAGGGTGAATAATTAAACGAGTTTCTAGATGGATTAATATTAAATAACTACAAAACACACCTTACAGTGTAGTACATTAAGTCTTCGATCTATATCAATTCAAATAATGCATTATTTTAAAGATTTTCATCCACAAATAGAAAATGATATTTTTTTATTAAGAAGGCTCTAAAATTTTAATGATGAGATAAAACGGTTGTAAACTGTACACTACACGGGACAAAAAATAGGTAACACAAATGGAGGAACATCTTATGTATTCTTTTCTAAAATTGTATTATTTGCATTAACGCCTTCTTTATGAAGCTTACAAAATTACAACGAAAAGAAAAACATAGACTACGAGCGGGATTCGAACCCGCGACCATCCGTCCCTATAGCTGCCCTTCCAACTGAGCTATCGTATTTAAAAAAAATCATACGGTGCCTACGAATAACAATATATATGGTATTCGTAGTACGGTGCAAAACCGTGGGAGCTAGATTTAATTCTATGTTTAGCTCGTTTGACAACTTCGATAACATCACCACTTACCTGGTGTGTGAGATGGTGTTCCCAGGCTGTAATAGTGTCTGAAAAAGTTCTTGACTTCTGTAATTATAAAACGGTTACCCCGTGGGGTGCCGGGTTAGAATTGCACCTCCCCTTATCATCCCGTGGGTGTCGTAAGAGGCGACTATGGGAAAAAATACATGGAAGGTGGGCAGCAGCGCCTTCTAATGAAACTGCCAACTTACATTGCGATCCCCAAGACTCCTGCCAAATGTGGGGATTATGGCAAATACCCCCTTAATAGGGGAGGCTGTGTTCAGCAGTGGACAATCTGGCTGTTACAGTACAGTACAGTAATCATAAAAAGAAAAACGTATTGAAGTTCTAACTCTCAAGACAATTATTCCATTGTACACCAAGGCGAGAAAACACAGCTCAATATATGTATTTCTTCTTACCGCACACATGCAAAATGTGGAATGATCTTCCATCTAGCGTTTTTCCGCATAACTACAGCATGGATTCCTTCTAAAAGGGTATTAAAAAGTCTTACAGGGTCGTCATCGCATTGGTAACGGCCAGTGTAACAAATGTCCATACGCGACGGTAACCGCTTACCATCAGGTGGGTCGTCTGCTTGTTTGCCACTCAATTTAGTAAAAAAAAGTTTTTGTATTGCTCATAGGCTAACCGTTTACCACTATCGCCGCTCGTCGAAGATATGAAATAGGATGGAAACATACAGCTGCTGGAACACCGTTACGTACCTTGGGACGGAAACTCTCCTGCTTGTACGTGCTAACTAGTCCGGCAAGAACAATACATCGTCAAATGCCTTCGGTGAAGTTCAAGTTAGCAAAGTGAGATATTCTGCCGCAAAGCAGTTGTGTGCAAACACTACTGTGTTTAGGCGTGAAGGGCGCTGTAGTAAGTGTAATATTTGAAGCAGTGATGGCTCAATGACATAGGCTATGGATTGCCGTGCAGCAGGCCCATGGTTCGAATCCCGCCGCGGGCTTGAGCTTTACCGCATGGTGGAAGGGCATTTTGCGAATGCCCGCCTGGCTAGCGACCACCCTCAAGTGGAAAATCTGTTGCCAAGCACCTAACGGTGTGTTCCGGCAGTAGTCCTTGAGAGCCAGTGAAATTACAGGCACATGAGACTAAGAACTATGTATCAACGTGACAGGCGCAGTGCAATTCGTGATTTGTGACGATTTGCATCTGTTATAGGCAGAGGTTAGTCTGCTTAACATCAGGCGGGCCTCGAGCCTTTTTACCGTCAAAATAACATTAAAAAAAACTGGACAAACTAGACAAGAACTAATGACTCAGAGAGAGAGGCGCAGTGCAGTGTCAAGTATAATGAGGACAGTGACTGTATAGGACAAGTGCGACTTACTAGATATTTTTTTAAGGTTCAGCCTTTTAAACATATGTCGGATGGACGGACGTATAAGAAGTTCAAAGAGTTCAGAGAGAAAGTGCTTTAAAAAAGAACGTACAACGTGGACTAAGAAATAAATCTGCCAAGTGCGAGTCGGACTCGCACACGAAGGATTCCGTACCATTAGCTACACAACATTAGACTTCATATTTTAACCTTTTTTTGTTTTAACGCGCGCGAGCCGACACGCACTTAGCCAACTTTATGTATTTGTTGTTATAGCGGCAACAGAAATACACCATCTGTGAGAATTTCAACTGTCTAGCTATCACCGTTCTTGAGATACAGCCTGGTCACAGACGGACGGACGGACGGACACACGGCCGGACGTTCGGTCGGACGGACAGTGAAGTCTCAGTGATATGGTCCCGTTTTTACCCTTTGGGTACGGAACCCTAAAAAGGACTCCGTTTTATGGTACAGGTCCCTTTTTAGTACAGGTGTGTAATGAACTGCGTTTATTATGATTTTGTCTGTTTGTTTCTTTTAAATTTAACTTTTTATTAGTATGAAATATTAATAAGTCTAGAACAATTGTATTTCTTTTATTATAAATTGTGTCCGTGCGTCACTTAGGTCTTGGCTGAAAATCAGCGCTGTAGGTTTATCTGCAGCATTATGCTGAGCCAAGTCCTTTTTTGGACTGCACATGACAGTAGTTATTTTAAATTTCTTTGTGAATTGAACATGTGTTGTAGATATGTTATAATTTTTTTTACATTATGTACAAATTAAGACTGCATACTTTTATAGGTATATTTTTATGTGTTGTATTTACTGTATTGTATTTTTTTTGCTGTCGTGTGTCTAATATGTCAATAAAATGATTTTTTTCTTTCTTTCTTTCTTTACTCGTACTTACTTAAGTGATGTGGTTCGTACCGTCTACCGGTTTATACATGATGTCGTTAACTTTCAGTATAAAGGTCAGTCAGCTGCCTTACTGACACCTTTTGGAAATTCTCGATTGGAAAGTCCCTGCTACCAGACTGCTAGCAGGGACTCAGAGTAGTTGGTACGTAGTGAGACATATTCAGTTAAAACCCCAACTCATATATATATATGTATATATATCACACGTAACAATAACAAGAAAACTAGATGACACACAATATTGAAATATATTAATTCTCAAGTAAACATGAAGGAACCATTTTCATTAAGTACTCGTACATAAATATTATATGATTTTCCTCAATAATATACTTACATTACTTTTCATATGAAATAATTCATGAACGAATAAGATTGGGTTGACTGTTTATTCGATGTACAGTTTAGGGACAGAAATAAATTTTGAAGCGCTCGAAGCGTAGCTTGCTGTATAGTTCTTAAGTGGGGGCAGTCAAAAATAATTCCCACGCTAGCTCCGCCCATGCGGCGCAACGATCCCCGCTGCACCGAACGAGGCGATGTGCAGCAGCGGCGCACGCGTCTCGCTTATAAACATATTTGTATACTTGATATTAGATTCGCGAACACAGATACCATTGAGACGATTTCAACTTTTTTTATAATCTTATTCACGTGACGAATTTCGATATATAAAGTAGTCGCTAAGCGACCAAGTCTCAAAAAAAAAAAAAATTTAGAATAAAAAAAAAAAAAAAAGATATATAAAGTAACTTTGTATATACTGCAATTGATGTCACGTTTTTATTTTTATCAACATTACTAATATTTCTTAGTAAGAAATTGATTATTTGATTTACTTTTCAAAATTATTCTTACGGTCGACAGACTTATTACTTATTACCATATGTTCATGTCTGCTCGACTTTATTGGTATATATTATTGATATATCATATTATACATATTTAACTGACTTCCCAATAGAAAGAGGGTTCTTAAATTGACTTGTCTATTATTTATTTTATGTTTGACCACACATAACTTTTTTACTGAACCTTACAATATAGAAGATTATTTGTTTGCTAGTACAGTTTAACTCTTTATTGGTTTCATTTTAATTTCATCAACACCGGCGAACGGTTTGCCAGTTACAGTCAACTTACTAAAAGTAATTTGCCAAAATGCCTTGACGATCGCAGTGCTTCTAGCAACTAATGTAAGTGGCAACTATGAATATAGATGAAAGTTATTGTTCAATATTGATAAAAACACAAATTTGAGATCATATTGAACCGATATCAACCAGTTATTTCAGACTGTTTAATTTAAAAAATTGTTTTCATGTCTTTTTTTTTAAAGTTTCTTTGCTATGTTGTTGCGTCGCAGTCTCCGTGTTTATAAAAAAAAACATACTGCACTAAACCAACATAAGTGAGACAAGGGTCGGAATATGATGGTGGTACATAACAGCCCAAACGGCACGATATATATTGATAAATGGGGTGTTTTTAAATTCTCCGTAGTAACGAAAGTAATGTTACTTGGCATCCGCGTGGACGATAATTTATGAATGAATCAACATTGTTCTCAGTATCTTGGAATGTGATTAATAAGATTACATGTTACACATCATTAGAGTAAAGTAAAATACCATCAAATTGAATGAGCAAAATATTATATTATATTCGGTGAATATGGGTACAATTGACCTGAAATAAATGGATTTGATTTGATTTCATTAAATGTTAGTTGTGGGCAATATATTTTACCACGACTCGTCATACAAATATGAATTATAGTTTTTCATAACTGTGCTACTGTACACGTTCCCATAATAATATAAAGCAGGTTGTTTTTTTTATTGCTATCATATAATTTTTGACTATTAATTACTTATGTTGAAAATATGTTCGTAATTCGTATACATCCTATTTCGTTTAATTTTTCAGTTACAGTGGTTTTACTACCACTCTGCTTTCATATACCAACTATGGTAAAAATTAGACCAACCAGATATATATCTAGCCACTTCTAAACAGCAGGATAAGATTTTTTTTTACCAAACTTGCAGAAGAGTCTACATACGCAATTGTAAGGGCCTTAAACTTTGGGATATTTTATGAAAAAAACACACAGCTGCAGAAACATTGTAGGGAACATGTTATACAGGCTTTTTTAATGAAACATGGCAGACAAGTGAGAGGTACTGGAACAGGTGACTAAATTAGACTTTAAAATAAAAATAGTGGATTCTTAGAATGTTAGTAAGTGGTATAGTCTACAGAGGTTATCGACAAATTAAGTTAAGATGTATATAAATTAACAAAAAATCATTTATAAAATAAAAAATATATTGTTTTCAATTTATACAGTTTTAATGATATGCAAAAGTGTGCGTGAGAAATAACGAGTATCGGAAACGGAAAGTCAAGTTTTTTTTCAAGTTTGCAGTCCCCGTGACCACGATCACTGCAAAGTGTTTGAAACGTCAGGACAAAAATAATGATAAATATATATTATATAACCCGCGTCCTCCGATATCGCGTTCGATTTCCGTCTTGGACATAAAATTTTGTACTCCAATAATTTGTTTGATATGATTTCGCTTAGCACGCGATAGTGCTTGTAATCATATTTAGAAATATAGAAGGGTAGCAACATCATACCGAGAGTTAAGTGTTTGAAAAAACACTTCTTTCGATCAGATGAAGTCTTGTAGTCTGGTTGATGGCCGCGCACCGTCCCCTATGATGGTTAAAGTAATACAATTGGAGCACAAAGTTTCGGCAGAAATGCCAATGTCCAGGTGGCTGAGATGGTGTTAAGCATCCGACGCGATATCGGAGGACGCGGGTTCGATTCCCGCCTTGGGCATAAAATTTTGTACTCCAATAATTTGTTTGATATGTATCTATCTATCTAAAGCCGTTCCGCCAACAGGGCAGTTATACAAATATAATGAACCAAGGTATGCATGCACAAAGCAGGTATACAAACTACAAAACTAAGTTATTTGCCTATATGTATACAATTATGGTTAGAAGGACATAATCAAATATAGATACCTACATAGTAGTCCATTTAAATGTTACAATTTAAGGACCGAATATTGCAATTCCTAGAGGGCGCAATTTTACTTTTGAGACAAATCTAAGTTTGTGGGGTCGCCACCCTTGTGCCCCGGCCACCATCTTGATAAAAGGGGTGAAAACACTTATTTCGCGATATCTCGGAAACGATGTGTCCTACAAAAAATTCCACTGCACATAATTTGTAGCAAATTATTTTTCCTACAAATATGTTATTATAACTTTTTGCCCTAAATTAAAAATGTAAGAAGTTATAAGCAAAAAAGTGAGAAAATTTTCATATTTTTTTCTTGCTCTATAACTTTTTTTTCTTATTTTACAAAATAATACCTCAGACCAACATTTTTGATTATCTTTTGACGATTTTTTTATTTTATTTTAATTCATTTAACACACTGTTACAGCGCTCCAAAGTTGACCAGGTTCGTCAATGCTCATGAGAATCCGGTCAAAAAGAAATGTTTAACTTATTATATTTTTTATTGTAAATATATTCTTAAAAAAAATTGTTGAATTCGTACAACTTTACTTCTTCATTCCTGTTTTCCTTACCATAGAACTTACTAAATTTAACTTACGGAAGGATAAGCAGGTAGAAAAGGTCTGAGTAACCGTTTGGGTTCAAAGGAACATCTGCCTGCTACGACTATTATTATTATACGTAGGCTTAGCTGTTTCTTCTATCTCATTTTATTCTCTTAGTTGTGCTACATTTTTTGCAACGTGTAAACGTATTGAAAATTGTGGATATTATTTTCAGTTTTATCAATTAACCTGCGAGTTTCATAAAAAAATCCTGAGCAGATCATCTACGACATTGTTCTAGGGTATTTTTTTTGTAAAATGTATAAAAAAGTTATAGAGCAAAAAAAATTATTATTGCTTATAACTTCTTTAATATTTAATTTAGGGCAAAAAGTTATATAAATATGTTTGTGGGCAACACAATTTGCTACAAATTATGTTCTGACAATTTTTTTATAAAACGCACAGTTTCTGAGATATTGCAAAATACGTGTTTTTGTGCCGCATTGCCACGTTGTATGGCAATGCTTATCCTTTGTCCAAAGTATATGCCAGCATTTTGGTCACAAGTAGCGTCGACCAGACGTTTTGAGACGCCTTTGAATAATAGTTTGGCGCTCGGTCCCCACGGTCCCAGCGTTTCGACCCTAAAAGGCACAAACATGTAACAACTACTGAGATTACTATATTTGCGCCTTTCGAGGCCTTCTGCTAGTTCAGCCGCCGCACCGGCCACTTTTTGGGTAGCAGGAATATGAGAAGGTGCTAAGGTATCGACACAGGTAGCGTCCCATACCAGAGGCCTTCCCATCCTCCACGGAACCAAAGTCATGCCGTCCGGCCTTTTACCATCGCCACGTACAAGGCCTAAGCATTTAGTTATACTACAAATGTGCATTTAGCCTTCAGTTTGATAATATCAATCAATTTTTTTATTGATATATATACCTGCAAAATACATTTTACAGACAATCCGTTACCTGAAGCCTTCAGAAAAGCAACTGTACATTTCTGTTTGTCCGACAATCAATTTCGCACAATTTGTTAGAATGTGTAGATAGAATTTGTTAAAAGGTAGAAGTAAGGATAAATGTCGGGAGAGCAGTCGAATGACACCTGTCAAAAATCCAAAATGGCGATTTCAAGACGGCCACCATACAAACTGCTCCGCCCCTGCTGAAGCTCGGCCTTCAGAAAGGGGGTGTAGTGAATATGAATAAATGAATTTAAATACATAAATTCAGATAATTTCACGTCAGATTTTTTGCACGTCAAGAGTAAAACATCGCTCTTTACCATCTATCTAATACCCTAACTAATAACCGAAAAGGGGGCAAAAGCGAGTATAATACATATCAACGATGGCATACGCAAAGGCATATTGCTTCAGATAGGAGGCCGGCCATAAAATTTAAGTCTTACTCCGCACAACTATGTCAATGCGTTGTCTTTTGTGAAGGTACTCAGAAAAAATATATTGTTTATACCGACCCTACAGAGGTGTGACAAGTGCAGGGCGATAATAATGTAAAGTTTTTTTTTTCAGTGTAAAAAGCATGATGCTCGGTGGCTTTGGCTATGGACTGCCGCGCAGCAGGTCCATGGTTCGAATCCCGCCGCTGGCTTGAGCTTCACCGCATGGTGGAAGGGCATTTTAGCGAATGCCCGCCTGGCTAGCGACCACCCTCAAGTGGAAAATCTGTCGCCAAGCACCTAACGGTGTGTTCCGGCAGCTGTCCTTGAGAGCCAGTAATTCTAGGTTAAGCCTGTTAACACCTTCGACCATATCATCACTTACCATCAGGTGAGATTGTGGTTAAAGGCTTACCTATCAGCAATAAAAAAAAAATGTATATACACATTTATACGTTTTTGTTATTTAAGTTTACCTGCTGCTCTGCTATGGATAGGTCAAAATATTTTTTTGCCTAATATAGGTATTATAATATTTAAATAATATATTTAATATTATTTCGTAAACGAAATAATATTTAATATATTTCGTTTACGAAATTTCCTGTGAATAAAATGTGCAAATTTAATAATACTTTATTCAAAGATTACTCACTTATTTTCATATAGTGGAAGAACACAGTCTAAATTTATTATATGAGATGGCGACTCCGACAGTTCTCCCTGTTCCGAGTGATCTCGGACTTTGACTGATTTATTATTTTTTTTCCTGAGAAAGAAGGTGCATTTTATGAGCACAGTCTATTTTATTATATATATGTACAGAATCTATTTATTCCACTCTATTATATTTGTATAAATCGTTACTTATATGTACATGTCTAAGTGATAAAATGTATATTTAAAAGTACCTATGCAGGTGACTTTGTAGATAATCTCTTGAATATATACCTACTTGCCTGATTCTGAATATTCTTTCATTTATATAAATCTACATTTAGTCTTGAGGGACATGAACAATGTTCGATGTTTTATTGCGATATACCCACCAAACCAAATGCTTTGATTTGCTACGCTTGTGTTATTATTATTTAGCAACACTCAACTCCATTTACGGTTGAACGTCAGCTGTACTTTAGAGCCAGATAATTTTAGTTATCACCTGTTTGGTACCTTCTACCACATCACTTACCATCAGGTGAGACCATAACTATACATTACCAGATATTATTATAGTATCCAACTAATCGTACTTAGATTAGTACGACATTTAGTTATTTTATAGCTCCATTACAGTACTATAGGAACCTAGTAACCTAGTAGGTATAGAATCTCTTAGTTCGATAGAGATAATATGTTTCATGAATAGAATAAACACCGAAATACAAACGAATATTAAATTTGCATAGGTAAAAATAAACTGAAATATTATACGCTCTCTCATAATTCTTGCAAAGTCTTTGTATCGACTCTTCTGCTTCGTTTTTTATTTTTTAGGTATCTTTATTTCCCATATTGATTGATATACCTACCAAGATACGTATTTATACTGCACAGCACAGGTGATAGCGCGCGAGCGATAGGTCCACGTCCAACGGCGCACAGCGCGGCACTGAAGGACAGCTCTTACGCATTGATTTTATTTCGTAATCCTAAGCTAATAAGGTTGAATATCGTATCTTCCGATTGACCGTAATCCTGCACAGAACTAAAGGTCGTAAGTCTAAAACACTATTTAATTTATTATGACAATACTAATTACTCTAGGTAAATTTTACTTATACAGCGGATAATAAACTACATTTCCTTTCTATGTGTGTTTATTATTAATATGTAACTGATGTAGTTTCCAAGAAAACTCCAATAATTTAAAGAAAAGGCTTCATTTTGAAAAATTAAAACTATCGAGTAAATTTCTTTCAAATGTGTTTCTGACTGTACAACTGATAGAAAAAGGTTTGAAATATCAAATATTTAAGTTTTCGTGTTGATTGCATATTTCAGTTGCTTAAAAAAACTAGTCGAATGAGAGTATTTTTTCCGCAGCCTCGTCTTCCGCTGGCGGTCATGCCGTGGATGGGTGTCAAATGTATGATGAATTACAATTGTTGGCATCGTGCTTTAAATCACGACGAACGGCGATAGTAAGCATCGTGCTAGAAAATCACCAGAATGATGATCCGAATTACTTATCATCGACATTCTTATCGACGGATCAAAAATCTGTATATACTTCCTGTATATTATACAGATTTTTATTAATTTAAATGTTTTTTGTTGTTTATTAATGGTATAAATAATTTTTTTATAGCCTTAATCGCAGACTGATTATCCTCAAAGATAGACATATGAATCATTTTACAATTTAAAATTTCTTTAGTTATGTTATAAAGTACAATTAAATCTTGAACAGCCCTAGCTAATGACAAAATCTCTGCCTCAGTAGAGGACAGTGCAATAGAACTTTGCTTCTTTACACACCAAATTACAGGACAATCATTAAAGAAAATTATATAACCAGAAACAGACTTTCTATCCTTCATATTAAATCCCCAATCTGCATCTACATAAACATTCAAGTTAACTTCATCAGTAATGTATCTTTGGAATATTAATTTAAGCTCTAATGTTCCCTTTAAATAGCGAAGGATTCTCTTTAGCCCAACCCAAGCAGCAACAGTTGGTCGCTCTTGAACTTGGCTAAGACAGTTTACAGAATACAAGATATCAGGTCGAGAGGTCATTGACAAATACAACAATGCACCTACAAGTTTACGGTAAGGACCATGAAACTCTTCACCATCTACAAAATCTGATACAGTAGACTTAGGAACTAAAGGAGTGTCACATGGCTTACATTCTGTCATTTTAAATCTAGCTAATAACTTATCAATATATGCCTTCTGACTTAAACAAAGTTTATCATGAACATATTCTAAATTTATACCAAGGAACTCATCAGCAATATCAGCTTTAGACATTTCAAATTCTTTTCTAAGTAATTGAATAACAATCTGAACTTCAGCCTCATTTGAACCTGCTAATATTAAATCATCCACATAAAGAACTATATATGTCTCACAATTATTAGACCTCTTTACAAATACACATGACTCAAATTCAAGTTGCTGAAAATTCAATTTAAATATAAAATCTGTGAATCTTTTAAACCACTGTCTAGGTGCCTGTTTAAGTCCATACAAACTTTTAAGCAATTTACATACTCTACCAGATTTATCATCATAACCTTTAGGTTGATCCATAAAGATTGTTTCATCTAACTGACCATTTAAAAAGGCAGTTTTAACATCTAATACATACATATTAAAATTCTTCTGAAGGAAAATAGCAAACATTAATCTCAGATATGACATGCCTATAACTGGCGCATAGGTTTCAAAATAATTTATACCTGATTTCTGCTCAAAACCACGAGCAACTAACCTAGCCTTATGAATATTATTCCTTTTTATACATAATACCCATTTACAGGTCATTGACCTTTCACCTTCAGGTAGTTCAACAAGCTCCCACACCTTATTCTTATGTAAAGACTCAATCTCTTGATCCATAGCCTGTTTCCATAAAACTTGCTCATTTACAGGCAATTCCTGTACTTCTTCATACGAGATGGATTCAAGACTTTCTACAGTCACTTCATAGACATAATGATCCTTAAATCTAGCTGGTAGCTTAGTTTCTCTTTTAGATTGTCTAGGCCTGTTATTCTCCGCTTCATTTTCATCACAATCCAAGAATTCATCTTGACCACCATCAGCCATCCCTGGCTCTTCAGCTGCCTCAGGAACCACATCAGACTCAGGAACAGTCTTCTCTCTCATTATATTATCAACAGAGTCAGGAATACTCATCCTCTTCTCTTCATTAAATATTACATTACGTGAAACAGCTACACGATTAGTTTTCTGATCCAATAAACGATAGCCCATATTGGAGTATCCTACAAAAATCATTTTTCTAGATTTTGGATCCAGCTTCTTCCTCAGGTTATCAGGTACTCTCATATAAGCATCACATCCGAAAACCTTGATGTTATTCAAATTAGGTGCTTTTCCAAACTTAAGTTCAAAAGGAGTTTTACCCACTGTATGGTTCGGAATCCGGTTCTTCAGATAAGCAGCAGTCTGCACCGCATAGCCCCAAAAAGTCTTGGGCAGATTTGCATCAAAGATGAGAGCTCGAGCCTTCTCCAACAAATACCTATTAGCTCTCTCCGCAACACCGTTCAAGGGAGGTGTGTATGGTGGTGCAGGATCTAGCAAAATATTCTTCAATTTACAATAGCGTGCAAGCTCACCTGATACATATTCCTTGGCATTGTCACATCTTATTTTATATACTTCTGGATTCTGCCTGAAAAACTGCTTGAATATATCAATAATGTCACTTTTATTTTTCAATAGATGTACTTCACAAAATCTTGAACAATCATCTATTATGGTAACAAAGTACCTCTCATTATCACTGGCAGGTGGGTCAAGCGGACCACAAATATCAGTATGAATCATTCTCATGGGTTTATCTTCCCTCTCTCTCGGACCTTTGCCCATTGGCACATTGGCTTGTTTAGCAGTCACACATTCTTCACAAAAATTTAAAGAGTCTGATACTGGCAATCCCAACTCTTTCATAACATTGTTGCTAGAATGTCCCATACGCCTGTGCCATAACTTTGCATCTTGCTCAACAAAGTGTGTTACAGCTGATGTACTAATAGGATCAAACTGACTTAAATACTGACCTTTTTCATTCAATCTGGCAATAACAAATTTTTCTTTATTCATCTTAACTATTGCAACATTATTTGTGAAGATAACACTGTAACCAGCTCTCTGTATGTTTTTCACAGATATCAATTGACCATTCAACTCTGGAATATACAAGACTTCTTTGAGAGTTATTTCTCGACCATTCAGCATTCCGACAATTGTCCCAATACCTTTGACTTCTAGAACTTCAACTTTAGATGCACATGTCACAGTGCCACTGTGGGGCCTCATGTCCTTAAACCATTCCTGTTTGCTGCACATGTGCGTCGGTGCACCAGAGTCCAACATAAAATGTTCACTTGTTTGATTGACCATAAAGGTAACCGCAGTAGACTCACTGTTATTTGACTTTGGCTTAGTACGACAGTCCTTTTTCAAGTGGCCGGAACGTCCACAGTTAAAACATGTTGTTTTTCTTGGACAATATTTTGCAACATGACCCTTTTTCTTACATTTGTGACACGTAATATGTTGGTACTTTTCGGCATTAAATGCTACATTTGTTTTTGTATTTTCTGTCTTCTTTTCACTTGTGTCACTTTTTAATGCCTCTGCATTTAGTAATCTTTGTATAACAAAATCTGAAGTCAATGTCGTATCTGGCTGATTTTCTATTGTTGCCTTTACTATATCATATTCCGGAGGTAATGACATTAAGATATAAATGACAATATCCATGTCTTTCACAGTTGTTCCAGAAGCTCGCAATTCGTTCACCAATCCCAGTATTTCATTTATATGTTCCTGCATACTGCTATCACAGCGTTTTTTTGTGTTCGTGAGTTTCTTTCTTACTAGGATCTGGCTTACAGCACTTGATTTTCCATATTTTTCCTTTAAAGCATGCCATAGTTTATATGCTGTAGTTTCATCCGACATCGCCATCAATATGGAATCATCAATCATACTTAGTAACAATGCGTACACCTTTTTCGATTTAGAATCCACAGTTTCTTCCTTTATTAGAAACTGATCCAGGTCTTTTGCAGCAAAAATAGCTTCTGCCCGACGTTTCCACAACAGATAATTCGTCCCTCTGAATGGTTCGACAATATATTTTATATTTTCTTCCCGGGCCGCCATATTGCATAGCCAGCCACACGACACGAAACAGCCCAAACCACCCAAGTAGAAAATCTTTGCTTTTACTTCTGCTCCAACACTTCCTTATGATTTTTTGGAACCACGCTCTGCTGTTGTTTATTAATGGTATAAATAAATCAGTGGCCGATAAATACTGAAGCTTTATTAAGAATAAACGAGCACAACAAAACTATACAGTTTCAAGACGTACCACAGACTACCCAGAATGTTGCCATGAGTGATTATTCCTAACATTTTTAATGTTTCGTACTTGAATACGGGATCAATTATAACGCTTGGGCTGGTCGTCCGTCCGTCCGAACTTCAAAGGGCTGTATCTTTAGAGTCATAATACTAATTTAGTTGATATGTTCACAGAATATGTGCTAGTATAACGGAACGAAAAAGCTTCAAACTATTAAACACTACAGCTAGTACAACGAAAGCATTTAGGTAACCTAAGGGCTATTGCAGGCGTATGTAGTCCAAATACTCATCTCTAACAGTTGGCAGTCTATTGCAGAATATTGGTAGTCGTATTTTACGTTGCTAGCTCTAAAAAGTATACATTTCAGGGGTCTCTTCACTTATCACTTTATAACAATAATTGCTACACATTAATCTGTAAACAGCATTCCACAACTACGTCGATTATTCCACATGCCATGCTCGAGCGTAAACAGGTAAACACAACGAGATGCTCGAAGCAGCGAGGTGTGAGCGAGCACTTAGAGCGACGCGTTCAGGACTCGAGCGAGCGTAAAAGCGTGAGCCAGGTGTGTGATGTTTGAAACTGTTATCGTATTACACTGAGATGAAATTTATTTTCAGTTTATTTTTAGATACACGGGTTGCTCGTTGTCTGATTTTATATACAATTTAATAACTTTGGCTAAATTAATATAATAATAATAATAACTATTGAAATTTACATATCTTATTGAAAACCATATTCACGTAGTTCAGACAACGCATTATGTAATTTTAGAGTTCCGTACTAGAAACGGGATCCTGAAATGATGGGGTTTGTCAGATAAAATAAGGACACCATTTACGTACTACGTTTATTGAATGCCTCAAACGACACGTCACAACAGCTAATATACTTAGGAGCTACGACATTGTGCGCTGTAAGCAACTATAACTTATGCTATACATTTCACACTTCACCTCCGGGGGTGAAAATAAAAAAAATATAAGGACATATATATATTTTTTTTAAATTATATTTTAACAACATTTCAAACATAAAGTAAACGTTTTTATAATAATAATATCTATGAAATACAATTAACAATACAAAACTTCTTTAAAAAAATTAAACGACATAAGGCCTAGTTCTATTTTTATGAATTACATCTATTTTATCATTTTTAGTTAATTTGACATTAAAACCTAAGTCTTCTAACATTACAAATGGACCTTTATATATAGGATCCAGTTTACGACCACTTTCGTTTTTCACTAAAATTAAATCATCTTTATTATACTTAATCGAGTTAACTGACTTATCGTATACATCTTTCCTCTTATACTTCTTATCTACTAAATTATTCTTTGCATCAGAGTGAGCTAATTGTAACATATATTTCAACTGTAAAGGATAATCATCAAAATTGTAAAGTTCTACTGAGTCAGCGATTTGAGAAGGGATACGGCAAAGTTTTCCAAATACTAGTTCGAAAGGCGTGGAATTTGTTTCCGTATGAACTGTGTTATTGAAACTAAAGCACCAAAACGGTAACCAATAACTCCATGTATAATTTTCACACTGAATTCTTAAAAATGCACCTAGTGTCTTGTGTGCATTTTCGAGAGCACCAATGGATTGATGATGGTAAGCTGTTGATGATAGTTTTTCAATTTTTGATATTTTATATACCTGTTCCATAGTCGAAGAGATGAACTCACTGCCTCGGTCTGTTGCAATTACTTCGGGAACTCCAAATCTAAGAATAAAATGTCTCACAAATGCATCAGCAATAGATATAATTTCTTTATTTTTAAGAGGTATTGCTGGAACAAATTTTGTCAACTCACACTGTAAGGTCAATATGTAGCAATTTTCATCTACGTCCTTATCTAAGGGTCCTACTATATCTAAAAATATTTTCTCAAATGCCGAAGATGCCGTGGTTGTTATTTCCATGGGCTCCTTAATATAACGAAAATATTTCATTTTCTGACCTGTTCCTCGCGCATGCCGTCTCTGGGTGCTCTAATCGTAGGTCTTTCGGGGTGGGCAGCGTCAGCGCACCTCTGTGTTCTCGGCCCCGCGACAGCTGACAGCTGACTCGCTGGTGGTTCCTCGCGCATGCCATCTCTGGGTGCTCCAATTGTAGTTCCTCGCGCATGCCGTCTCTGGGTGGCCTAATCGTAGGTCTTTTGGGGTGGGCAGCGTCAGCGCACCTCTGTATACTCGGCCCCGTGACAGCTGACTCAGCACTCGCTGGCGGTTCCTCGCGCATGCCATCTCTGGGTGCCCTAACCGTAGGTCATTTGGGGTGGGCAGCGTCAGCGCACCTCTGTGTACTCGGCCCCGCGACAGCTGCCTCAGCACTCGCTGGCGGTTCCTCGCGCATGCCGTCTGTGGCTGCCCTAACCTAATAATCCGTTGCCCCCGGGGAGCTCTCAGTAGTGATGACTTCAGTCCTACGATCATCATCCAATGTCTCCGGGGAGCTTTCAATAGATATGACGTGACTCGGCGGACAGGTCTGTAGAGGACGGCTAGTGCTCGAGGCAGCGCCACGGCTGTGGCGTCTTCGTCCGCGTCTCCCTGTGCCAGCAGCAGCGCTTGTTGCTGCACTCGAGCCAGCGACACCTGACTCAGCGCTAGCTGGCGGGTCCCTGGCAAGCTGCCTCCGGGTGTCCTCCCTGCTGCTAAATTTAGAAGCTTAGCGGAGAGTCGCCGAACTGGTGCACGATGACACGGCGTTGGGCCATAATATAATAAAAATTAACCCAGCAGAACAAATATATAAACGGATACGTCCAATCACACAAAGATCAGTAAAAAATTTCGATACGCCTATGGTCTGCCCGAGTGAATCCCGGCGAGGCGCTTGTTTCTCTGCGGCTTTTGGTCTTTTAGGCGGTTGTGCCGCGGCTTTTTTTTTGGCCTTTTTGGGTGCCTTCTTCTTCTTTTTCTTTGGCTGCTGTTGCATAATAGTTTTCGGCAGGTTGGCAGGCGCCATCAGTGAGGTAGGCGCCGTTTCCTCTACGGTCGTGGGGATGACCGGGGCGGTGCCTCGCCGGGTGGGGATCGTTCCAGCCCTTTTATTTCTGATTTCCATCTTGAACACCGGGCAGGCCGCGTAGTTGGCCGGGTGCCTTGGGCACTCCCTTGCAGTGTGTCTTCTCCGCAGCGCACACATGCCAGCACTCTGTGACAGTTATGTGATGAGTGTCTAAATTTCTGGCACCTGTGGCATTGCGCTGGCCCTCTCTTTGCTCTCCATTCTTCTTTGATGACCCCTGGCATCATTAAAAGTTTTGTAATTTCGTATATTGCGGGTGTGAGGTTCGGGGTTTTTTGCAGTTGCACATGTAATATGCTTCCGGGACGTCCTTGTCTACCTTGTGTCTTGTCCTTGTCTACCTTGTGTCTTGTCCTTGTCTCTTGACGTATTCCGGCTTAAAACCCTTCTCAATCAAGGCCTCTTCTATTTCTTCCACTGGCGTGTCGGAGGGCAGCCCGCGGAGTGCTACCTTTAAACTTCTTTCACTGGGAAGCGAGTATGAAAACCAACTTATATTTTCATTTTTCTCTAACTCTGTGAGATACGATTGTATTATTCTATACTCGTTCTCGTCTGTTGGATTAAAACGTATACCCTGTCCATAGGGGAATCCGTTTGGCGCTCTGCCTAATTTTGTAGCTAATAGCTTGAAATGCTTTGTCCAATTGTAAATGCATTCGACTACGAGCGCTGGGTAATGCGGTGTCTTAGTGGCAGTCGGCATTTGTTGGCTCTGTGCCATCGGCGCTTGGGCAGTTTGGGCGCGCGGCACGGCTTGGGGGCGTGACTGGGCGGCAGGACTTGCTCGGGGGCGTGGCTCGGAGGGAGTTGTACGGCGGTATATTGCTGTCCCGCTCATGGTGCGAGTGGTGCTGCCTCATGATGTCGTCCTGCTCTCACACTTTGCTGCCCCGGTTTTTCTGCGTTGCTAGCTAGCAACGCGAAGCTAACTTGCGCGAACGTATGGGTCTTCGCAGTGGCTTTCGGTAGGGGCTGCTGCTTGGCGGCTTCAGTGTTTCTGTTATTTCTATGGGGCTGCGCTCTCTTTCGAGTGTCCTTGTCTTAGCGGCCGGCGGGGTCGCTGACAGGGACCTCGTGCGCGGGCGCTTCTTTGTTCAACCTTTCTTGGCGGCGGCTGCTTGTTGGTTTGCTCTTTTCTTCTCAAGAATTGCGCGCGCGACTTTTGTTCAGATACCACTGTTATATGATATCTGAACCGGCTCTCGTTGGCCAGATGTCCCCTCAGTAGTTGTGACCACTGGCACAATCGAAGCAATTTTTGCTAAGAAAAATTAATATTAATATTTAAATGAGGGAGCTAAAATTTACTTATATGTATATGATAAGGACTCGACCGGTTTTATATATTATTAAAGGTGTACTGATGACATTGTGAAAGTCGCAGGTAGCCAATGGCTACAAGCGGCTACTAACCGTTCTTTGTGGCGTTCTGTGGAGGAGGCATTTGTTCCACAGTAACTACTCATACATATAAATAACTTATACATATGAACTATTTTGAACAACAATTTGTGAAGTTGTTAAATACACCGTAGCTGAGTAGACTGATTGTAAGTAATGTTGCGGTCGTGGATAGTTATCATGCTTAACCTAGAATGGGCGCTGGTTACCAATGGATTTGTCCGAAATAATTGTACAGCATAAATGATACCAAATAAATATTGGTACAGGATAATATTAAAACATAAACACCACCCAGTACCTAATACTCCAAAAACATTATCAAAACTCTTTGCTTATACAATTTCCATATCCGTTTCCTAACTTTATATATTTTTATGGTTACAAATAGAAACCGGGATCCTATTTACTAAGCCTCAGCTCTTTGTCCGTCCGTCCGTCCTTTAAAGGACTGTATCTTTGGAGCGGTAATATGTAGCCGTCATTTTAACAAAATATATATAAGTATGGCGGATTGCCAAACAATAAAAATAATAACAATAATATAAATTTAAAAGGGTGTCCCCGTATATAAACTTAGATTTTTAAACGTATTTTCTTTTCATTCTACCTTAACAACGGCAATATAGACATGCGTCAAACTTGGTATGATTATAGTCCAATATTTAACATACAACAACAAAATACAAGTATTATAAACAAATGACAACTATGAAACAAATAATGATTTTTTGTTACATACTGTGTGAGACTCCAAATCGCACTTTATTTTATTTTAAGTCCTATAGGTTGTATGTAAATGAGGCACCAAATTCATCAGCACAGTGAATGTATCCCTCTCCGGCTTTGATGCAAATCAATTACGTCAGCTGTTTCTGTAGAATAAAGAAAAGTTAATGCGTGACCGAGGATGGGGGGCGAGGAGTCACAGACGAGATCAAACGCTTCATGGAAATGAGGAAGATCTCAAATGATCTTTTTTCACTAAACGGCTTTGTTCTATCTCATTTTATTATAAATGAAACTAAACTAAGAAATAATAATAATAAACTAAGGTATATCTGAGACAGGAAGTTCTCGACTGTAAGTCAGTATTAGTTGTAGTACATTATCCTGTTTATCCGATTTGATGCGAGATTTTTTCTATATGTATATTCATTCGTTTTATACAAAAGAACATAACGTTATGTCTGTTTTCTGGAGGGGTAAGCAAGGATTACGGATTTTCACTTATTATACGTGTCTTTATATTATTCTAATTTCTGTTATTTTGAATGCAAATAAGTACCTACAATACGTGGTACCGGTTACTATTAGGAAAATACACCACTTTTAAAATCATTCAATTTCTACATAATATGTCCTACTAACAGAAAGTTGAACACGATTTGTCAAGTAAATAAATAACAACAAAACTTCGAACTAAAAAGTACCTACTTGATACAAGCCTCTAGCAAGGTAGTTGTGTATAGAGTGAATTCACAAATTCGACCTTCTATTCCTTCGTGCCACAACTAAAATCACATCGCGTCTTTCCATCGTCAAACGCATGTATAGCTCTTACAAAACCTCGCATTTACATCTAAAACTATACTAATATTAAAAGGAGAAAAGATTTGTATTTTTGTATGCAACGAATAAACTTAAAAACTACTGAACCTATTTGGATGAAATTTGGTATGGAAATAGTTTGAGACTCGGAAAAGGACATAGTAGTTTTTATCCAACTGCACAAAAAGAGGTTCATGGTTTTGCGCGATAACAGAAATAAGCGCGGGCGGAGCCGCGGCCGGAAAAGCTGTATAATATATGAGAAATAAATTAGAACTAAAAAATTGTTTTATGTTTTTTTTAATACGGAGTATACCTTGTATTCCATTTAGTATTCTTTAACCTATACATTTGAAGCAATTGTAAAGCTGCTTGTATTCTTAACGACCATCTAACAATTGAAATGAACGCCCATACAAGTGTTCTCTGCAGTCACTACTATTGGGTCGGTGACTGCTGGAGCCATTTACATCTGAGCACTTCCATGATTCAGAAAGCACGTAAAGATGTCGGTCTCGATTGTTATATTATAATGGCAGTCATCAGGCTATGTCAGGGGTCCTTGGGTTGCCTAAAATCTCCTACTCGGGTACCCACCAATGTGTCTAGTGCGGCTGGGCGGATGCCCAGCCGCACTAGACACATTGGTACACATTGTACACATTGTAAGAGTATGCGCTGGTGCTTGTAAGAATATGATCTCGGGAACTAGATGATATAAAAAGGCCCAAACATGCTGGAATAAAGGATTGATATGGAACAGATTATTTCATAAATTCGTAAAAAAACTATGAATAATATATTTTTATTGCGATAACAAACCCGTTTAAATTTAACTCGCTAATTTCTTTAGAAATCAACATCCATTCATCGGCTCAAGATCTCTTTATAAAGACCTCGTTAACCGCGTCTAATGAAATATTCAAAGGCATGACGGAACGGTACCCTCCAAGTTTTCCTTTATTTAAGCTGACTTGAGGAAATTTATAAAAGTTTCCGAAACACCGGAATCCTTGTATACATTTCATCTGGGGCCTTTTCGGGCTAAGTTTTAGAACCGCGGATAATTTTTTGTACATTTCTGAATGCCACGCGTTAAATGACAAAGATTATAAAAACTAAGTAGGTAATTAAAAGTTCAGTCATTGTTTTTAATTTCCCTTTTATGCAAACATGTGACTGCTACTAAACACTAATTGTAATCACAGTGTTTAACATTACATATTATTTGCATTAACGCCTGCTAAGCGTTCAAACAGAACCACGTTACAGTATAAAATCGAATATAATACAGTATTTGTTCATAAAAGCGCACACTACGATCCCCAAGATGCCTGGCAAACGTGGGGATTATAGGCAAACCCCCTTAATAGGGAAGGCTATGTTCAGCAGTGGACAATCCAGCTGATACAGTATTTATTCATAATAGATCATTCACTGCGATCCGCAAGATGCCTGCCAAGCGTGGAGATTATGAGAAATCTCAATAATAGGGGAGGCAATGTTCAGGAGTGGACCATTGTTCATTATATCGCACACTTCAATCCCCAAGACGCCTGGCGAGCGTGGGGATTATAACAAACCCCATAATCGGCGTGGCTGTGTTTATCAGTGGACAATCCGACTTAAACAGTATTAGTTCATTATATCACACTGCGATCCCCAAGATGCCTGCCAAGCGTGGGGATTATGAGAAATCTCAATTATAAGGGAAGGCAATGTTCAGGAGTGGACCATCGTTCATTATATCACACACTTCAATCCCCAAGACGCCTGGCGAGCGTGGGGATTATAACAAACCCCATAATCGGCGAGGCTGTGTTCAGAGTTCAGCATTGGACAATCCGGCTTAGACAGTATTCGTTCATTATTTATTTATTTCATTATTTATTATTATATCACACTGGGATCCCCAAGATGCCTGCCAAGCGTGGGGATTGTAGCAAACCCGCCTTAAAAGTGAAAAACCGGGCTCAGCAGTGGACAATCCAGCTGATACAGTATTTGTTCATAATAGCGTACACTGCGATCCCCAAGATGCCTGCCAAGCGTGGGGATTATGAGAAACCCCTTAATAAGGGAGGCTGTGTTCAGAAGTGCACAATCCGGCTTATGCAGATATAATTATAACCTAGAGTTACTGGCTCTCAAGGACAGCTGCCGGAACACACCGTTAGGTGCTTAGCGACAGATTTTCTACTTCAATCATTTCTTTCTCTTATATTGCCGAGTAGATTTTTTTTCTACTTATTGTCTTTACTTCCCAGGTTTACTGGTCAATAGACTAGTAGTACATAACTTACCTAACCTACTTACAATTTATTATTTTTACACGTAACAACAATCTATCTTCATATTATCTTCTACATAGCCCACAAAAATGGATACGGACTAAATGTTATCGAACGTACGGGTGCGCTGGAGTTTCGAAAAAAGTTGTACAGCTCTACTCTCGACAACGCACACCTGGCGACTGGCGGGGGTCGGCCGATATATATTTCACTTTATTTTCATTAAATAATCTTACGTTTTTTTTTTCAATAAACTAATACCAAAAAAGTATGTGAATGTTTTTTTAGGATTACACACATATTTTTTTGGTAATTATATGTTCGATAGAAACTGAATGCAGTTGTTTTTCATTCCATAGTCGGGAACGTCAAAATGGGTGTTTTTTAGGAAAGTTTACGTTTTTTTTTAAAGTCTATATAAAAGGTAATATAAGGCACCTAATAAGCTACGATCTCAATACCTCATACCTCAACTAATTAACCAGATACCTGTAGAAATCAAAGAAAAAAATAACCCCTACAGATATCAAAACTGTATTGAAACAATATTATTTGGTAAAATAAATTGGATCATCCTATGTAACGCCATGAAGACAATGATTTTCGTTGTGTGTGCGTACGCAACATCTGTATTGATAATTGAACTAAGCGCAACTCTCAGATAACACACACACTGAGAAAGCTTGTGGACTGCGCTGATGTAGTTTATAATGTACCCACTTGTTTGTAGTATTAACATATTTTTACTTTTTGAATACTTGTCGAGAACGTAAGTGGCTGGATAAACCTTACTTAGTTTTAATATTGTTAAGTTTGCAATAACGCCTGCTAGGCGAATTACATTACAAAATTACAAATTTACGATGCTCCATCCCAATAAGATGGTTGAAGAACGAGAGCAAGAATTAAAGTTATGAGTCATTGTGTCATGTTAACTCAATTGGAGAGAGCATACACCGGTTAAAGGGGTGGATGGACGTGGGATCGAATCACGCACATGACGATGTTTTTTCCTGTCGTAAATTTGTAATTTTGAAACCTTACTTAGGTTTTTATACACTACTTATCATATCACTATTGTAATACATAATGTTGATAAATAAATAAAAAAATAAAAAAATCACACCTTCGACACACCAGTCGATAAAAATGCAGGGTGTCAATGAGCACTACGCTAAAATCAGGGCCAATTACAATTTTGGCGTTCTTAGTATCTGTTTAGTAGCGGATTTACTATCAACAAAAATGTTTTATGAGTTGTCATCAGGTAGGCGGAAGGTCAAAAAACCGAAGCTTACCTACACTTTCACAATATTTGCATTGTATGGTTAATGTGTGGGAAATACTTACTGTGCCCACTCCATATCACTTTGTCGAATCCAGTACATTAACATCACTTCAGCGGCCTGAACTAAAGGCATCCTGACGCAAACAGTTAGTAAGTGCTGTCCACATCCTGCCCGGAGCCTGACGCCATTAGTCGCCCTCTCGGCCACCGGATATTTGACGTCCATTCACGGTTCTCTTCTCTCAGATGTGGTTACAATGTACTTATCGATAGTGAGATCAGCTTTCTACTATTATGGATGAGAAGAATAAAAACAGGAAGACTTGCATTTGCCCTCACCTTCACCTGTGTTATTATGAATTATGTAGTATGGTATATTCCTCTATAAGACTGTTTCATCTTTTTCTGTTGGGTATTGTAAAAATGAGATCTAGGAAAAGAATGCGCTGAATGTGCCACTTGCCGTTAGTGCATACTGATTGGTTCATAGGGAACTCAGCTTGATCTGAGCGAATTTGCATTAGGTGATTAGGTGACCGTTTCGTTCATGCAATTGCATTTTTTGGGCAGTATTGAGATCATTGACTTCTACATTATGGGGCCACAATGATGACAGTTTCAGATTATACATTCGCTTCAGAACAACGTTATATCAAGTATGTTATTGATCTGATATATAATATCTAATTATAATTTTTTTATAATGTAAATATATAATAATGTAATATAATAAATACCTCAGCCGCAAAAACGCGTTCGCGTAATAAGCAGATTTAGCTATATTTTGGTGAGTATTTCATCTTATTTCCTTGGATGCGCATAAAATACTAGAAATTTTCTTGATGTTTCTTCATATCAAGTTCTAAATCAAGAAGCGTCGCTATTATTTAGCTTCCTATACATGAAAGCACAGTTTGTAGATTCAAAATCAAGTTTGTTCCATGATCTTATCGATTCATGTCATAAAAGCCGTGAGTCAATTCAACGTCGAACCTTATTTAAGAAAATAATACTTCTTTGAGCCTTTGTTATTTGGCTCAGGATTTAACTTATTCTAAGTTCCCGGTCGACAATCGTCCCAAAAACAATCTCCAAGACTATTCGAACCTAAAGAGTTTGTGAACACAAACAAAGGCTCCAAACTCAGGGGTATGAGCTAGGACAAAATCAACTTAGTCCCAAGAGAGTGAAGACGAAACTCTGAAGACGATGCCCTTTGTGTGACTCCATCTAAACTTTGTAACAGCTACCTCTGATATTGACTTCTCATGAATGGTTTCCAATGTTGATTTCACTTCCAACACTTTGTTTCACTGGGCAAATAAGTTATGTAACGAACATATCTGTTAAAATTAATTAATTCTGTTGAACTTTATTCCTTTATATTTATTTAACAATAAGGTACCTAATTTGTATTTCTTTAGTTATTGCGTTCTTGAAAGCGGTATTTACATAGGTTTAAAATTATGAAGTCACGGGAGCGAAATATTGATTTTAGGTTTAGGTCTTCGGCAAAACTAATTTGAAACGTCCCGTGCGGCGAACGCTTACTCAAATCCTGGAATTCATTGTCATATACCCACTCTTCCAAGTACACGGGGGTCGCTACTATATACTTTCTCCAACAACACAAAGGAACACAAAAGTTTTTTCTTCGGCCACCTGTATGACGCCAACTCCCTTTGTGTAGTATACCCGCTACCTACCGTTTGTGCATTCGTTTCGAGAACTGATGATATACAGTAATAGCATCGTAAAGAGCTCCGATGGTAGAAGGTATTTATTCAATTCTTTTGTAATAAAGTAGCTAAGGTAACTTTAACTGACATATTAACAAAAAAAATTTGAAAATAACATTAAGTTTGTCAAATCAGGTACAGTGACATCACTTCAGCGGACGAACTAAAGGCATCCTGACATCAAAGAGTTCGCAAGTGGAGCCCACTTCCTGCTCGGGGCCTGATGCCATTAGTCGTCCTCTCGAATATCGGATATTTGGAGACCATTCACGGATCTCTTCTCTCCGCTATGTCTATAATGTATGTGGTATGTATCGATTAGTGAAATTAACTTTCGACAATTAGGCATACATTAAAAGAGAGGAAACATATTTTGTGGGTCAGCGTAAAGCAGCTAAACAGCGTAAAAAGGGCTTTAAAACATAACAAAACATGTCTCATGACTGATAAAGATAAAGAAAACTGTTTAAAGATTCATATATTGTTTTTTTTATGTTTTGTGCTGGTTTTAGTAATAATCTAGCAATTTACGAACACTTGGCGCCTAACTGCTACCCCACCTCCCCCACCAAGAGAGTTTCGCTTTCAATTTGTGGATTAATCAAAACTTTTGGCATTTCTCCTTCTTTGCAAATTGTTGTTTCATTTGTACAAAAGTCTTATTGAGATTAGAGGTTTACGGTTTATTATGTTCTAATAGAAATGAGAATGCTGCAGACTGCCTAGACGATCGGGTAGTGCCAAGTGATGATTTGCAATTCCAACCGAATGAAATCACCGCTAAGCAATATGGAGTCTGGATCTGTACCCGGTATACAAATAGAACGCCCCCAGTTACATGGGATCGAAATATATCTGTTGAAAGTGCTTGCTAAGACACCTATGCCTACCCCTTTGCAGACATCACGTTTTTTTTTTTTTTTATTGCTGATAGGTAAGCCTTTGACCACAATCTCACCTGATGGTAAGTAGAATGACTAGCTCTCTAGTACAGCTGCCGGAACACACCGTTAGGTGCTTGGCGACAGATTTTCTACTTGAGGGTGGTTGCTAGCCAGGCGGGCATTCGAAAAATGCCCTTCCACCATGCGGTGAAGCTCAAGCCCGCGGCGGGATTTGAACCATGGACCTGCTGCGCGGCAGTCCATAGCCAAAGCCACTGAGCTATCACTGCTTCATTTATACTATACGATGTTGTTTTTATTATTTACTCCTTGTCACGTAGCGGAGCTAAAGGTTTACCAAAACGTACTAAACAATATTTGTCATAAGCACATCAAGGACTTGTAACTCAATACGTCAAATGAAAACAATAATCTAACAATAAACCGGTAAAATGCTGAAAGCTGCAAAAATGAATGGATTTCACGTCCAGTGAAACCTTGAGCAGCGAGCTGAAGGTATTGTAAAAAGAACGATTCTTGAGGCGGCGGCGGGAACCTATTATCGACTATAACCGATTTTTATAAGGTACCCGCTGTATAACTGAAGAACAGAAAATGGGTAGGTATAGTATAGGTTACCAAGAATGACATACCTCGTACTTATAAAATAAAATAAGGCCATAACCATGGTAACCTTCTTCGTCACGTCGTCGTCGTGGGCGTGTAGCGCGTCCCGAGCTCATGTAAGCTCAGCGACAGCTCCAGAGAGTTGAAATACTAAATCTTAGGACAGCTCAGACTCGGTGGCGGGGTGAGGAAGGCTGTATTGGGTGGGGGTGAGGAGTGTCCATTCTATACGTAGTATTATTATACTTATGTTCTATGCTTATATTTAAATCTAGTTACATATATTGATATTAAAATTTAATAAGTATTCAAATAACGTACAATCGTTAATTTTTACACCCTACTACTAAAAACTGTTTCTGCTTCAAATTGACCGTAAACTTTAGCAAAGACAATAGTATCACTTTCTTTTGGGGCCGGCTGTCTATGGTTTCGCAGAATGCTTGTATTAATCACAACCTATTTGTTTTTAATCTTGAGAAAATCAATAGTTTTTTTTTTTTTTTTTAAGCCTGATAGGTTAGCCTTTGACCACTATCTCACCTGATGGTAAGTGATGATGTGGTCGTAGATTTTGTACAGGCTAACCTAGAAATTACTGGCTCTCAAGGACAGCTGCCGGAACACACCGTTAGGTGCTTGGCGACAGATTTTCAACTTGAGGGTGGTAGCTAGGTAGGTGGGCATTCGCAAAGTGCCCTACCACCATGCTGTAACGACTGCCATCCTAAGACAACAACCGGGACCGACGGCTTAACGTGCCCTCCGAAGCACGGAAGCGCTCAGTAGTAATGTCACCAGCGGTCACCCATCCAACTCCTGACCGCGGCGGACGTTGCTGATCGATTCAGAATGGCTAAGCAAACTTCGCTACGAGCGCTTCAAAAAGTTACTGAGTTGTTACGATAATTGTATCGGTATCTACTATCAATTATATAGATTTTGGGAACAATAATCTGTAGTATAACATAATCCTGGAAATAGACATTGATACATTTTCATTTAATGCGTACTAACTACTTATTCAACCGATTGCAGGCTTCCCTAACACGAACCACATAACACTGCTTAAGACCAGGCTATTAAACGGTCGTTAAGTAGCATATACCCCATCCAGTGTTCCCTATGAAGCTGCAGTAAAGCTTTTAGGTACTAAGATAGTGATGAATACAATGACTCGAGATATATTGACTAGAACATACCTACATTACATCACTCATACTCTTTCCCGTAGGGGTAGGCATAGATCACAGGTTTCCACTTGCCACGATCCTTGCATATCTCTTTCGCTTCAACTACATTATTCAATACTTTCATACTCGTACATGAGCGTCGGTTTAGGGTACTACCGACCTGGCTTTTTTCTTCGTCTTCAGTTTGATTTCGCAACGTTCACCTAGGTCTTCTACTTCCGTTCACTTGTCGATATGATGTAGATTAAAATCCTAATCCAAAAACCAAGTGTTTATGCGCTTTAAAATTAATAAAACTATTCAGGAAGTGCTTGAAATTTGTGTTGCAACGTTGCAAGATTCTATTCGAAATGACAGATATACAGAAGGACAAGAAAGTGACTTCATAGTGCATTGTGATCGAGTTGTGAGCTGTATTTAAAGTTTCAGCCGCAAAGCTAATCAGTATGTGCTCGAAATTTAAGTTGCGAGATTCTACCTGGAACGGTGACAAACAATATTTTTTATAATTAAACGTATATTAATCTAAGAAAAAGTATTATATGTACCTATATAGAATTTCAAAATAAAGTGCGCATTTATGTGAGTAGAACAGTCATAGAAATGGGCTTTAGAAATTGGGTGCAGTTATGCCTTGCTTGCAACGTGAATAATGAGGTAAGAAATAATGTATTTATATTAAGTTAACAATATTAACGACATTCAAACGAGGTATGTAACTCATACCTATCAAGTAATGAAACCTCCCAGTAGCTCCCTACCTATTTGCATTCTCTCGCCGCTACTTAGTTGCAATCACTTGGCACATCTAGCTCACTTAGCGACGTTAAGCGCCACAAGGGGGGATGACTCAGCTCCACTCCCTCCCGCAGTGCAGCCACGCGATGGGCTTCAAGGGCGTAAAGGCGCTCGTGTCATGCCAAAGGAGAGGGAAGGGTTAATAATGTAAGTGGTAGATGACCCGGATTATAAATGTTATGCTGTTTTTGTGAAGTCATGGCGGCCTTTAAACACCTTTAGAAGCATCTTTTTCACCATAGGCTTGGCTTTAATTACGGCTCTCAAGGACAGCTGTAGGCACAAACCAGCGGTGATTGGAGACATTTTATATCTGAGGATGGCTAGCCAGACCAATATTCGTGAAATTCTAAACCTCACACAAATAATAGCGAAAGAGCACTATGGATCATCCACCACGGTTTCTGCCGCAGGCCTGAGGCACGGTAATGTTAACTATACAGTATCTTAACTCGGCTCTGTCGTAGAAATAACTACATACAGCCGCGCTGTACGTAAACATGCGATAGGGCTACCCGCCTCCAGTATTTTAATTACATTTGCCTACTTTGTGTTTCCATTTAGTTTTATGATTGTAAATATTTTTTTTTTAATATAAGTAAACAAATAAAATTCTTTGTGAAATGAACAGCAAGTGTTCACTAAAAATGCGTGTTGTTTTTTGACTAGTAGGTCTTAAAAATTTTCGACCGAAAAATATTTGTGAGACGTACGAAATGCTTTATTATTAAATTTTAAAGTATAAAAAATCTGCATTCTAATGTATAGCTTATAACTACCTATTTCACTCGTGTCAATCACTTTCCTTTTATTCTATTAACTTTTTTTATTAATCGAGACATTTTTTTCGGTGGATTAAAGGAAATACTTGTCCATCAAAAAGACACACATTATGTACCGTTAACTATGTAGGCTTTCTTAGTATTACCTTTCAGTTTCCAGGTTATCTAAAAAAGTTATCTCTGGATGCGTTTTTGACGAAGTCATGCAACCAAAAACAGCACAATATATCCTACTCGTCATATTAAATATGTTATGTGTACATAAACTTATTTTTAGTTAAAATATCGCGCGTTTATTGTTAAAAAAATAACACACCTTCCATTCGTCACTGCGGCACAGACGCGACTGTCTGCGTACCGAGCGCAGACCGAGATCGAGGCGCGTAGGTACAACATGCGTTTCGTCCGTTTCTATGAAGTTGAAATACTGTACAGATAACATTACCGTGCCTGAGGTTCACCGCATCCTTGTAAGAGCATTTTGCAAATATTCGGCTCGTTGGCGAAAACTCCTTGGTGGAGGGGTGAGAGCGCTGCTATTGAGTCCCGGCGACCTGGATACAATCAATTCCTGGAACGTAAAGGTATGAGTTTTCTGGATTGACTTACTGGATTGGAACAGTGCCCAGTAGATTACAATAGGGTCACCATTTGTTGCAAAGAATCAAAAACATGTCAAAAGGCAAAACGTGGGTGTACAAGCCCTCTCTCTCTACCTAACCCTCTAAAGAAATAATACTCGAGGGACGATATATGTATAATACTTCTTTTCTCTACGTTTGATAGATCGGCGTCAAATGTAATCGAGATAACTGGCAGGTGGCAGGTCGAGCAGATGCAATAGAGATCACAGTATATTGCTTCTACGAAATTGGGTTGGATTTCATTTCGTAAATTGAAGCAATTTTGTTCAGAATTTTTTCAATTTTGTTCAGAAGTCTTAGTGCGTAAGCCATAGTGGAGTTTTGTTGGATAAAGTCTTTTGATGTTGAATAAATGGTTTAACAAAAAACTTATGTTTATTCATTTAAACAAAATAAAATTTATTGAATCAACATGTATCTAAATAAATAAGAATTCATAATCGAGCCATAACTTTACAGGTTTAACAAATAATTAAAATATTTAGCACGCTAAGAATCCCGAACTGAATCAATTGTGACAAAATCCAAAAAGTTTTTTTGATAAATATTGTTTTTGTGAATTCCTATCAATATGACTCGTAATTTTAGGAACCTTCAGTTTACGAGCGTGACACGGAGAAGTCACATATTCTTGGCATTGAAAAACATGTTTTTAACATAGTAATTTTTTTATAACATTTTTGCACAATACCCAACAATAACTTCACCATATCTAAATTCAGAAATAACAACATTTTATTGAGTGTTTAACTAGTAACATGATATCTTCATAGTATTTATCTCGTCATGTGTTAGATATTTCCAGCCTGATTGCATTGATATTTTCAGCTCGTCATAATATTTTTTTTTATAACAATTTTGCACAATACCTAACAATAACTTCACCATATCTAAATTCAGAAACCACTTAACATTTTATTGAGTTTTTAACTCAATAAAACTAGTAACATGACATCTTCATAGTATTTATCTCGTCATGTGGTGTTATATATTTCCAGCCTGATTGCATTGATACCCCTATATTTTCAGCTCGTCATAATATCACACACCCGAGTCAAACGTCAATTGCCGAGAGTGCGACACTCCGACGTCTAATGATATGCTAATAGAATTTCGTCTTCTTCGCTCTGTAATAATGTTTAGCTGATACAATTCGACAGCTGCGTATTGCCGCTTGAAATACGAGAGCTAATCTTGTTTTTTCCTAGACATGATACTTTGCCAGTTCAGAGTTGAATACTTTGAATTTTGTTTATGTCCCGATTTTCAATTAAGGGCAGACCGTTCATAATGCATATATTTCAAATTATCTTTACGCTAGTTTTTGACTATATTCTCACCTGATAGTAAGTTTCGATATAGGCAAAGATGGGGAACTGGATTTTAGGGAGAATTGCCGGAACTATGATTCGTTTCCGGTGCTTGATGATGAGAATTCTACGTGAGAATGGTAGCTAGTCAGGCAGGCATTTACATATGCCTGATCGCCATGCAGTAAAGTTCGAGCCCACACACTGCGGTGATATTCAAACCATGGACCTATTGGGCAGCAGTTCATGGTCACTGCCTCTGGGCCATGAGCTCTAAATGATCGACGAGTATTATATGACGAGCATCTCATCTGTCTGTCGTTTCTAGGAAGGTTTTCATCCAAATTCCTGCATAAAACAGCCTTTTGCCATAAAGTTTACGGTGATAATATTATTCATAGCCGGCAGCAGGTGAGCCCACCTTGGGGACATGCAGGTTTAATACAAGACTCTCAAACCGGAGTTAGTGTGTGACATAATATAATGGAGACAGATAAGATAAAGCGCCATTTACTTTAAGCCGCTATAATTCTAAATGTAAGATCTTGAAGAGTATGTTTGTGTAAACATATGTACTGAATGGGTTACGTACACGAAGTAATGAGTAGATTAACGTACTAAACATCATTAGCCTACCTTTATCCTACGTATTGTAAGGTCGGTACATTAACTTATTAGAATATTTTAGACATATATGTTTTCTGTAACTAGACCAAGATCAACACAAGAACATATTGAAATAGGATTTAGCCGCGATTGTATAACCAGCCACCAGTCTAATTCCATCCCTGATTAGGAATAGGTACACTTGTTGGCTGCTATCATTTATATGAACTGCTGTAGATGATTAGAATCCCGCTGCGGGCTGATGCATAACAATGATCATCTAGAAATGGTAAGGCTACTCCCAATTCCGGTGTTTTATAACCGCAGACAAGCATCCGGACCCTCTGCCAATCCCGGACTTGGGCAATAAAATCAAACCGCTGCCGAAATTATCCCAAACTTAGCCACTTCAGTACACGCTTCGCTGTTCCATAAACATTCAAAGTCGTTCAAGGGTCACATTTTCAAACCTGGAACTGCCTAATAACGAAGTGGATTTTATAAGTGGTAATAAATTTTCCTCGACTAGCTGTTGATGAGCTTGAACCTATATGAAACGTTGATGACTTCGTAATAATTTGGAATATAAGGACTGTTTCATATCCTCTTATTGAAAAATTAAACAATTATGCTCTCACAGTCCATGCCCAATCATTATTTTTTTATTAAGTTTCTTTAAATACTTGTACGATGATAACTAGGAACAAAAGAAACAAAGTTCATGAAAAATTTACAAGCACGTCAATTACAGAAACTAATAAAAGCAGCAACTTTATGATCATAACATTCTTGAAAAAGCTCTGAAGGAATTAGGTAAATGTAAAAAAGAGAAATCTTATTCAGCGAATAAGATAAGCCACTTCAATTAAAACTAACGAGTTAAGTTCACAGAGACGGTTTCTATGTCTTTTTCAACTTGTTATAAGATAATTGTAAGTAAGTAATTGTGACTTAAGTTTACTGTATTAAGATGTTACAAGTTACTTAATTTGTCTAGAGTTTGGGAATAATGGTTGAAAATACCAGATTTTTCTTAATATTTAGTTTATAACGATATTCTTAAAGTTTATTAATAATTTTGTTTCGGATATTGATGGCCCAGTAATGGCTACAGTCTACCGCGCAGTAGAGGTCCATGGTTTGAATCCCACTGTGTCTTTAAGTTAAGAAGGTCCCTACGAATATGTGTAAAAAATGTAAGTCAAGCTCAATAAAAGCAGAACGCAAACTTTACCGTGGCGGGGATGGTTTGAAGAAAGTGTAAGTGCTGGTAGATGGCAATATGTGCGTCACTTTTGACATAAGACCAAAACATGACTAGTGAAACGTAGGTGCACAAGCACCTTTCGTTTCACACACCTATACGTACATCTACCTGCAAGTTCGTGTACAGACGTAATTTATATTTCCTATACTTCAATCAAGAATAGAGTTGTAGGAATATGAACATTGTTAGTTGATAGATAAACTAATTAACAAGGCTACTTACACTACTTAACTATTTAAACAAAAAGCTCAAAAAGCTATAATAGCACTGTAACTTAACGTCCTTCTAAGTTTCTATCTTTCACGCTCAATTTACCTTCAAAACATTGATTCCTATATTACAAAGTAAAATAATGGAATACTAAATATTGAATGCAACATTTTGAACGTTACGTTGGGTCGTGTCCAACAACTAAACAATATAATATGACTAGAATCTAGTGTATAATTATGACAAGTGGAATATAAATATCTCCATTCTGAATTCTCATGGCAAACTAAGTTCCTTTATAAGCTGATAAGTGTCTGAAGGCCGTATAGAACGACGAGAGTATATATAAAGCTTGAAAGACTTTTCTTACGACACATACGGGGAGACGGGAAGGGGCGGGGGAGGGCAGTACCTTACGGGGCAACTGGGCACTTCACGTGTCATCCCAGAACTCTACATGTCTATACTGTAGTTAATACAAATTAACAATATTCAAACGCTATTTTTTTAGATTCTGACTTATTTTTATTGAGTTACTATGTAATTATCTTTTACAATTGAAGTTGCCAAGTAAAAAGTTTATAATAAGCGACACCTAGTGGATTACGCTCGCGTCGTCTCGGAGCGATCACTACAAATGTTTTTCTTTTAGATAGCTTCATTCCGTAACAAGTTTCTCTTATTATTTGTTCGGTTTAATTTAGAGAAAAAAGAAATTTACAGAAGGAAATCCGTTGGATAATTTCAAACCGGATGTATACATAATACGTTTCTATGCACAGTTATAATACATTCCATTATATTTATTAGATCAATGACTTTCTAAATGACAGATTCTAGGTTTTCTTCTGCCATGACATCATATTGATCTATAGAGAATTGTTTTATTATTATATGCAACATTGACTTTAATTTTAATTATTACCTTGACATTATAACCATTTTAAATATTTTTATTTTACTTGTATTGTTCCATAACATTCTAAAGAGCATAGTGCCACTCACCAACAGTTGCACGCCTCATAGGCAGAACATGATAAAAGCTACCATCTTTTGTGCATGTGTTGTTTTTTCGTGTGTATGAAATTTCTCATGTATACAATTTGATTAGACTAGCTATATGATTCAGTGCGACTTGTCTAGGTATAAATGGTTTAATTTTGCGTTATTTTTAAATAAATGTAAGTATTTTAAATTTTAATGTGTATTTTTACAAGATATTGTTTCAATTATCCATATTCAAGATCACTCGTCAATGGCGGTTTCATATATTGAAGTGAAAAATGTGTTAAACAACAGAAAAGTGTGTGTGTGTGTGTCACACGTGATAGGGGAGACCGCCAGATCTGTTTTATGTGCCTATTGTGTTCTACCGGACACATTTTCGAGCTGCTACTGGAAATTCCTTTTTTTTAGCCTTTGACCACTATCTCACGTGATGGCAAGTGATGATGTGGTCGAAGATTTTGTTCAGGCTATCCTAGAATAGCTGGCTCTCAAGGACAGCTGCTAGAACACTATGTTAGGTGCTTGGCAACAGATTTTCTTCTTGACGGTGGTAGCTAGACCCAACCATATTCAACTTGGGCATCGAACCCAGGTCTTTAAGATTCCGGTGCTACTTGACACTGGACGCTACTTGACCGACGAGGAAGCCTCTCCTGACCCTTATATCAAGCCAATTATTTAGCCATCTTTCTACCAGGGGCTGTACAACTTCTTATTTTAATAATGTGATAGTAGCCAAAGAAACGGTTCTACATGTACTCGTATTTATATAATCAAAAATATCGTATTTTATGAAGCTTAAATGTTCTCTTTTTATTAATATATTGTTCGTTATAACTCAATGGTAGGTTTTCAATTATTCAAGAGTTAAAATGCAATTTCCGGTAAGAAGCTTTGAAATGTCTTGTGCCAGAAGGAATTGGACTCGTAAGAAAACTGTCAATAAAGTTACTGGCGATGACATCTCGATATTCCACAGGAACTATCTCAAAAACCGGAACGTGTCTGTAAATGACGGGATAATATAGGTAAATGTCATACCTACATATCGTCGGAAGGCTTTGGGTGTAAGCATATTTAAACGGTAACGCGCTGGTTTAATCTCTGTGTGGCTGGTGAATCGTAAAAATAATAGGGTAGATATAAAACTGACAACTTTTCTATACTTTCACAAATGAAATGCGTCTCGTATTCTGAGCTTACCTACGTTTTTGTATGTATAATCTAAATTTTCATAACTTTTTGATATTTATTGTTGTTCTGTATGTAGGTGCCAACTTATCGACGTTTAGCCGTTATGTAGAAAGTATTGTGTTCAGTAGTTCATTCAAAATATTATTAAATATTTGCTGAACGCTATAGTAGAATCTTTAAAGAGTCATTTTAAAGACCTTATCGTAGTACTATAAAATGATTTTGAATTTTTATTCCCTCTTTTTCAGGTACGTTCTTTGCTCCAAATTTCAGTTTCAGCTCAAACGACGTTTGCCTAACCGATACACGGGTATGTATGTAGATAGGATTGGAGATAGTCAAGTTTTTATTGCAACAATATTCATGTGAAATTTCAAATAAGCCTCAAAAATAAAAAATCATATAGTTGATGGTATCCACAAGTGCTTAGGTGCTTTATATGTGTACGATTCCGGAAATAATGATTCCATAGCGTTTTATTTTGCAGACCACAAATAGTCATAGTGATCAGCTACTACAGCGTTAGTTAAGGTTTAAATAGCTGCCATAGTTCAAAACTATGTAGCAACGCAATTCACGTCACAGTATTTTTTCATCCGAAGCAATGACATAGAATGGGGCTTGCTAAATTGCTCACAAAACGTCTAGATTCAATCTCGTAGGTGTCACGGCAAAATAGTCCTTTTATCGTAGGTATTAAGTTGAAATAGTAACAGGGACAAAAATTTATTTAGTTTTACTATGAACGTACACGTACACGTACGTAAAACAATTTAATAAATTGTTATTTGGGGACATGAGTAAAACTTGTTTTTTTAGAGGCATGATATATATCTACTACTAGGTATTTATTGATTGATATTGCCGAGCACGAATTGAAAGCGCTTATCTCATACAAATGAAAATACAAAGCAATATGTATCGGAACAAATTATTTTATTTCTCTTTGTGGAATCATTCCGTTGTTATAATCTATGTATAGTATACTAACGTAGTAATGTTTGCATTAACGGCGGCTAAGCGAGTTAGCTAACAGAAACGTAACGAAAAGAAAAATTTGAACTACGGAGCGGGATTCGAAGCCAGGACTAAAAATAAAAAAACACTAAAAATCTTTAATAATTTTTATATACTTACCTCATTTGTAAAATAATAAAAGTATAAGATTGACAAGAGCATCATGTAACTAATCCCGAGGTATTGGATTCAATTTCTGTCTTGGACAACTGTTATTGTTATTTCCTTATTTCCTAACATAAATTCCAATCGGTACAGGTGGTATGGGACTGACAGAACTTAATAAAGATAAAGATCATTTATTTGCATACAACATGAGAAATTTCATACACACGAAAAAATAACACATTCACAAAAGATGGTACAATATATAATGAATATATATTATGAAAATGTGTCCGGTAGAACACAATAGGCACATAAAACAGATCTGGGGTCTCCCATATCACGTGTGACACACACACACACACTTTTCTGTTGTTTAACACATTTTTCACTTAAATATAGTAACCGCCATTGATGAGTGATCTTGAATATGGATAATTGAAACAATATCTTATAAAAATACACATTAAAATTTAAAATACTTACATTTATTTAAAAAAACGCAAAATTAAACCATACCATTTATATATAGACAAGTTGCGCTGAATCACATAGCTAGTCTAATTAAATTGTATTCAAGTTCATAAATGTAAAAAAAATATCAGAAACAAAAAGTATTTTTAATGTTGGTAAATTAAAATAACGGAAGTTTTGAAACCGTCCCAAAGATTTTCAGGAGTAACAAATCTCAAGTAATTACATTATCCACAAGCACGGTTCTCTAACAAATGAGTTATTGTGAAAAGAAAAGCAACCAGAACTTTTGATAACTCCACAACGACAGGAAAGTCTTTTGTGAGTATCAAAGTTCCATCGGATAGCTGAGAAATATTCAAAAGTTTATTTCCGTCAGTAGAGCATATTAAGTAATACTATAAAGAGTCAGATCCGAGCTTCAGACGAATACAGGGTCAGGGCCTACTGATATAAATTAGATATGTTTTTGTTGTGTGGTTTACAGTGAGTCAGCGACACCCAATTACTGAATTTGTCATCAATTAATTTGAATCCAAACGCTTAGGAATTCATAGTATATAATTCACCGAAAACAGTATTTTTTATGGAAACACAGTTTTCATAAATTCTAGTGAATTAGGTTCCGTAGACCGAGATCAAAATTGAAATAATTATAGTTCGTTTATGCAGATTGGATTTTTTATACAAAGAGTGAAGTTTGCACTTTAATAGTAGTAGTGTGCAGAATAATAATGCCCAGGAAAGTTATAAAAATATTGTTATTCAATATTGAATGTATCATTCTCCATAGTAGGTAGTGAGGATTTCGTCTCGTGCCAACAAGTAATGGATAGGTTAATGCTAGTACATACTTTCTGCAACCGTCAGTTCACACAGTCTCAAATGTGGATTATTATTATACATAAGTAATAGTAGGTACATAGCGTCACTATATACACAACACACTTTTTCATTGTCATAACGACAATAAAACTCGTTTATCGTGATATGGTGAAATGCTAACCCTGTTGTAGCTATGCTACTGCATGCTGTCGTCACTATGTTCGCACCTCGGGCACAGATCGGAACCGGCACGTCACGGGCTGCTATAAACAAAGATTTATACAAAAGTTGATATCTGACGGATAATGGAAATAGGCGGAAATGTTTATTTCCTGTTATTGTTGTTGTTTAGGCTTTCAGTTTATTTTGTTGGAGTTCTTTTTAATATACGAAGTTTTACTACGCGGATTCACTGAGAAGGATGAAGTTCAAGGAATGGGAAGGGTACGTAAAGCGCCTCCTTTACTCCCTGGATAGCAAGTTCCAGGCCCGAAAGTTCTCTTCCTCTGCAACGTGATTGACATGGCGGCACCCACGCGGTGATCCAGGGATTGCTAATTTATTCGTTTCCCTAATGTAGTTTCATTAGGATACATTTTGTTAAAATTGATTAAGGCTGATTCTAGTATCTGTCCGATTTCACAGGGTATATGTTTATGCACGTTGTGCTGGTTGGGTAGTGGAAGCCAAAGACAATATAACAATAATACGACCCTACCTCATAGGCAGGATGGCATTGATAATAAAAGTATACCACCGGTAAAGGAAAAATATTCTTTCATTCCATATTCCCTTTGAGATTGTTCTTAAAATGTTAAACAATAACAATAGTAGGTATTGAACGTTTGCCGTGTGTTTGTAAAGTGTGTTTCAATTTAAAAGATTTTCATCGCAGCTCGACGAACAATACCGGACCGGTCAGTATAAAGCGGGACGTATATAACCACTGCACAATACATACATACGTGAATGTGTACATTTGATGCTACTTCGTTGTCGGTATAAACTTATTTATGTTAGGAAACTAGTTACTATGTGCCCTGTCTGATGTTTAATACAGCCCGTAACAAGGAAGAACTGTTCAGAATACATATAATTTCTTCACAGCACTTCTTGGCATGTGCTATCCGAGACAGGTAGTTTTATTTTAATTATTATTACCAACGGGATATTTACCGTGTTTTTGGTTAGTTTTGTGCTCCCGATATTTCGGCACTGATGCAAGCGCCATGATCACGAGTAAACTGAAGTCTATGCGAGTGGATGGTAGGCACTAAGCGCAGACGAACCGGTCTACCCTCTTTCTAGTACGTTTTTTCGGCAAGGCGATACTATTATTGTCATTGTCACTCACACCACTATTTAAATTTCGACATACAAAACTAACGGTATCAGGTCGTGAACTATTTGTAACATCTCTTCGGCTCTTGCATAGGTTAACCACTGGATTCCATGTTCTCGACAGTTGAAACCCATCTTCCCTATTGAAATTTCGATTTAATACCATCCACTCGCATAGACTTCAGTTTATCATTGTTTATCATGGCGCTTGCAACAGTGCCGAAATATCGGGAGCTCAAAACTAACCAAAAACACGGTAAATATCCCGTTGGTAATAATAATTATAATTTTAATGACCGTGACAGGTAGTTTTATGTTCGACTTTTTTTGATTATCCAATATAATAGACTTCAATTCAGAACGTGTACTACCCGTTGTCGAACTTGTGACGGGCACAAATAAAATAACTTTATTCATAGTTTACCACTAATATTTCACAATATAAAGTGTGCATAGTCAACCCGAGACTGTGGTGTCTACCTACTTGTAACCTCAAGATGAATAATTTAAATTAGATTCAATTTAAACAATGTGCTCTCTGTTGAACCTATCAAAGTTGTTAACTTACTTTAATTGTCTAAATATGTTATGTATATAAAAATTGGTTGAGGCTTCAAGTGACCTTATTAGTTACACTCCACTTAACATTTAACTACTCAATTCATAAAACATCGCTACAATACTATCTAGGTCTTGGGCTGGCTACTCAATTTAAGGACACATTAGCTATCGTCAGGGCCTGATTAACCCTTAGGCTATTTAGGCTGCAGCCTAGGGCGCGAGGATCGGAGGGGCGCGCTGAAATCGTGTCTTCGCATGCACTATTAATAATAAATAATAATAATAATAATAAAATTTTATTTCGGTACAGGCAATTTTACACAATTACAAGTTAAGTGAGCTCCTGGTTCCTAAACTAGGTCCATACAGACCCGTGCGATAGGTTCCAGGCCTCCTTCGTCGGTGTATAAAGGTATCTAGATATTGCCAAAAAGTTACACAATCTATAACATGTAGGTACACATTTATACGATATACTAAACAATATTTAGTAAGTACAATAGTACCATAATAATGGTACTATTGTAAGGCTTAAATATCACTGTAAAAAATGAATCTGTATTATTTAACTGTTTCTACATTATTTAACATTATTTCTATATATTAACATGCAATATTTTAATTTCAATTAGAATAATAATTAACAATATAATTTACAATAATAATATTTCCATTAATAAAATAAAAGTTACACAATTTCACAATTTACACAATTTCTAACATGTAGGTACACATTTATACCATGTACTAGACAATATTTAGTAAGTACAGTCTTAATCTAGCATCATTGCATCTGCCCTACATATTTCAACTAGACGGAGACAAAACACTAAAAGCAATGGTTAGTGCACAGCTAAAAGCAAGTTCTGTTCATTTATCTAACGTTGTTATATACTCTTTATGAGACATTACATGCTTCATCATCATTTACAAGTTTAAAACCAATTGCAAAATTGGTCTTGTTTGTAGTACAACGCTGTAGTACAAGTTGAACTATAGGTGTCGCTCCATCCCGATACGATGGTCGAAGAACGAGAGCAAGAATTAAAGTTATGAGTCATTGTGCCATGTTAGCTCAATTGGTTAGAGCATACCCTGGTTAAAGGGGTGGATGGACGCGGGTTCGAATCCCGCACATGATTATAATATTTTCTCTCTTAAATTTGTAATTTTGTTACGTAATTCGCCTAGCAAGCGTTATTGCAAACTTCTTCTAAAAACATTAGCTTATTTTGATGGTTCGAAAATTTTGAATCAGAGGCAAGAAAGAGATGCGAAGTAACCACATACAAATGAAATGTAAGAAGAAAGAAAATTTTGGTTTCTTTCTTTCTTCTTTTTGATGAAGTTAAAACGGGGCACATTGAATTAGAAGGGAGACGTTCTTTTATCGTGGATAATTATTGTGCAGCTATTGATTGTCTTCAAGTGCACTTAAAAAACAGCAAATTATTTATAATACAGAAAACACAAAGTTTAGTTTCTTATGGAAACTACATGGACTAAACGACGGTGAATTTATTAGAAACAAAGCAAAATAGCTAAAAAAAACCTATAACCCACGATTTAGAAGAAATCTTCGCAAAAGAATGCGTCCGGTTGGCGTAGCTTTTAAAATCTGACCCCGTGGCCGAGCATTCTATTTCAACCAGAACACCAAAGAGATTGTTGCAGTTCATATTTTTTTAAGATTTAATGCATGTTCCTGAATTTGGATTTAATATTAAGATTTTTTTTGACACTAAGCGTTACAGCGGCCTCAGGTCTTTTTCAGCACTTCAAAGAGTAAAAATAACTTGCGCTCCACACTCCGGCACCAAAAACTTGCAGCGCTCTCTCTAATGAACATAGAAAGTGTTTTTTTACAAAATATTTGAATAAAAGTGGAAAGATTTGCAAACGCTAAAGCATGGAAATAGTTATTTGTTATACAAGAGTGCAAAGTTGCTTTTTAACCGCGTGTTCAATTTTGATGACCGAGCAAGCGAAGGATTCTAAAATTGAATCACGAGCGCAGCGAGTGATTCAAAATTAGAATCCTGAGCGTTAGCGAGGGAATCAAAAGAGCACGAGGTGAAAAATCTTTGCACTCGAGTGCAACACGTAACTTTTCATTCCACCTCAGCGAGGAAATGACTAAATCGCGTGATTGTTGAGGGAGAAAGCTCATTTGCGCATTATTAACAGTTTCAGTCAATTCTGTTGGCGTCAAACAAACTTCCTCGTCGCTAGAATCACTCATTTTACTTGTTTTCAAGTTTCTTGTTTTTAATATAAGGTTTAACAATGACGTGAAAAAATGCCGCGTAAAGAACCGCGTACAAAGCAAATTGAAAAAAGAACACCAAGAATGTTCCGAGTCTGAGTTTTTGACAATTTAAAAAAAAGTTGTATGATATATTCGGCACCATAGAGGTAGCAGTAAATAGGTTTAATGTTTTTTTAAATTCACAAACTTAGTGCATACGATGTTCTAAATTCAATTTACTTTATCCTCTAGAGAATAAAAACGGCTTTTCCACTCAGATATTGAAGATTAAAAATACTCTTTCCGAGATGGTGGGATGAAAAGGACTTTTGTTTATGATTTTTGTTAATCGGTTTCAAAGCGGGGCATGCACCGTCGACAACGACCTTGATGCTCCGATCTCCCAAAAAACTGGAGATCCATTCGCACAATTTCTCGGGGAGCCCATAGGAAGGAAGCTTCGAAAGAAGCGCTTTATGCCACACCCGATAAAGGCCTTCGCTATGCCCAAACTACTCGCCAACGTCTCACCCTTGGAATCCACTACCTCCGCCCATCGATGCGTAAGTTATACCTTTCAAAATATCACCGGCTGAGCGACCGCGACGAAAACCGTGCTGGCGATCGCAAGTCAGCTGGTGCTCTTCAAGATACTGCAAGAGCTGGTTGTTGATAATGAAGATAATGGTATCTTGGAGAACAGAGACGTTATGGCTAAGTATATGGTGGTAATTTGACGGATATGAGCAGTCACCTTATTTAGGGATCAGGTGCACCAAAGCCTTCTTCCACATTTTTGAGACAACGCCTGATGTGTAGCAGAGCCGGAAAAGCCGCGTTAGAACCGATGTCAACTCTGAAGCACAAGTCCGCAGCACTATCGGAAGTATGCCATCATGGCCAACTTGACTTATGAATGACCAAGGAAAACAGTGCTTTCCGTACTGCATATTGCCAAAAAATTATTGGTGAGTTCCCTTGGTCATCCAAAGTCAAGTTAGACGCAAAGAGAAAGCCCAGAAGATCTGTGCAAGAGCGGTAGAGATGACTGGCAAAAATTCCCCTGGTCAGCCCTAGCAGGAGACCAGAATGCATGTATTCCCGAAGGAAAGTGGGCTAATCTCTTGCTAAATCTGCCGAAACGCTCCGACTTCGCTCTTGCGATTACTCTTTTGAAGGACCTGGAGGCAAAGTTATATTGCTTTTTGAGATCGCTGGTATTTAAATCCTTAGATGCCACTGAATCGGCTCAAGCTTGGTAATGGTCTCGTTTTTGATCAGGGGCCATTTTACAAGAGCCACCAAACCAGGGCTGGGACCTGCCAAAGATGGGCACTGCAGAATATGGAATAAAGAGTTCCGTACCTTGAAGCACTACATCAACAAAATAGTCGACAGTGACATCTGGATCATCCGGCAAGAAGCAAACTTGCTGCCATGGGTAGGATGCAAAAAAGGACCGCGTCCCATCCCTCATGAGGTGCTTTGCCTTTAAGTATGTAGGTACGGTCACGGGTCAGCTAAAATATGGTTTGCCACCCTTAGGTCGAATGTCGTGCAGATTAAAGTAACGTTACTTTCGCTTGCAGATCGATCTGAAAACGTTTATAGGTAGTATGAACCATGTTAAAATTTGAACACTATCAAACAAAGTCGAAACTAATACACTACTTTTTAGCTGACCGCACCACATCTGGCGGGGGCGCGTCCTCATAATTAGCCTAGAGCGGTCAGAACTCTTGATCAGTCCCTGACTATCGTGACAACGTTTTTGAGTTCCGTTTTATATAAAAGTGAGTATAACTAGTAGTGACGATATTATGTAAAAATACGCAAAAAATATTAGTCTTATATAAGTTTAGCAGTCAATGTGAAGTGTTTATGGTGTATTTTTTTACAAATCTTGCCGTATGACATTTTCACTATTCGCTCAAAGACGCGTATATTATTTGTATTTGCCTCGTCGCCAGTTACTGTGTACTAGGAAGAATTAGAATTAAGGACTCGGGAGCTCTATGACACACAAGAAGTTGGCAGTAACTGATTTTTTATTACATCTTTTTACACTTCTACGTAACCAGGCTATTATAATATACTACAGTATTTAATATTCTATTTTAGTGCCATCAAACAATGTCAACATTTGTAAGTACTACTGCTCATGTCCTTTCAAAGTAGTATGCTCATGTTAGAACTATGGTGATTAGGTAGTTTGCATGCTCGGAATGTTTGGGCGTCTTGGGGCGGGCGGTAACGGGTTGTAAGGTGGCTATGAATATACCCTTCAGCCTGATCGATATGTATATACATATATTTTTTTTGGCATTTTTTTGTATATCTTTTATATTTAGCATACGTCAAACTATTTTTTTAACAACTTGTAGTGACAATATAGTGTATAATGTTGATTAGCCTTGAATTCTCCAAAAGATCCGGGATATAATTGCACCATTCCATTATCTTCCTGTAGAAGTTGTAAGAAGCGACGTGGTGTAACAACAATGGTGCTCGAATTATTTCCGGTTTTGTTGACAAAAACTTGTCAAACTTCACATCATAATAACGTCAGCCAAAGTTACCTACAAGCATTTATTATCGATTAATTTAATTTAATGCATATCTTAGCTTATACTTCGGAGATCACTTGATTTACCATGCTATAACTGTAAATATACATATATGCGGGTATTATCTAAGATCTACCCAATCTAACTTTACTCGTGCGACCTACATTAATTGCGTATACATCGTATATACCGCAAGGTATCTCTGGGAAGGCTTGGCGAAATACCAGCTCGAAACCATTGACTCAATTCGTAACCGAGCCAAGAAACTCTAGCACGTTAATGCAATTGTGGAGAGGTTCACAGTCTCGAACATAGACGCAAAATTCTCGGTTTAGGTATCAGTGTTTGACTTTTTACACACTTCATTACGGATAATGAGCGACCGATTTACACAAATCCATTCCCCCATCTCCATGTGGTCGATATTCTACATGTATTCATTATGCATACGGCTGAATTATGGAACACCGAACCAGCGTTAATGTTTCCTAATATCCTATCTGGGAGTCATCTAGTGAAGAGTGAATAAGTATTCGTGTCTTCTTGGTTACACCTGTAATACATTTACCTACGTTTTCTGAAATACATAAATCAGTCTTGAGCTATTGCCGTTGCCTTTCATTAATCAAGGGTAGGTTCATAAAATAGTCGATAACGCATCTCTTCGCTTTTCAGGCCTGACACAAACTGGTCTCGTATGTTTACCTCAATCTTCGCACCGAAATTACAATGCGTAGCCAGATGCTTGAGATTTTGAAGGAAAACGGCGATGTTCTCGTTATAACTGCACCAAAGGCAACGGCACGATATTATTATCTATACAGTATTTCAACTTTATAGAAACGGACGATACGCGAGTTATACCTACGCGCCTCGATCTCGGCCTGCAGACAGTCTCGAGTGTCGCGACTGTGCGCCAGTGACGAGCGAATGGTTTGTTGTTTTTTTAACAATAACCGCGCAATTTTGAGAGAGAGAAGAAGAAGCTGAAGATTATTTATTTAAGATTACTTTGGCTGTTATTATATTAAAGGCCACAACACAAAACAGTAGCAAGCGTTTGTAAAAAACAAATAAATTTTAATATTGGACTATTCTACATTTTACTACCACGTTCAGCATAAAAATGTATAGAGCCACTGCGAGAAGAACGGGAAAGAAACTTGGGGCCATTCTTTCTGTATATTATAAAATTATTACTATATTTGTTTAAATTACGTAGGTGACAGGCGATAGCTTGACAGAAGTGGAATTCTCCAGCATTTTTGTCGTTCAAGTAATCATAAATAGTATAGTACGATTTCTTAATCAAAATGTTTTATATATGATCCAAACAATTGAAGTATTTCCTTTAGCAGCAGATTATCTCTAAACAAATTCACATTTTTCATTAAATAGTTGCGGTTTTCAAGTTGTTTCTTGCACTTACACATTTTGATTTCCTTATGGCTTTGAAAGACTGGAAATTGACTGCACATAGTGTTCTCATCAGTCAAGTCAATAGTTTTAATAGATAGCAGTCTCGCTACATTCTTTAAATGATAATTCTACCATCTGTAGCTATTAATTTTGATAGTGCTGTTTCTGTTTGGTAATTGGTTGGTATATGTATATACCGGCAAGTTCTTTCTAAAGCTTGGTAATACAGTAGCGTGACAGGTGGATAGCCAATGAATCTTACACAATTCCAGACTTTATATTGGTAGTGAACATTTCTTTTACAGAAATACCCATCAAATAATATTACCGAACATTACAAGCACGCGCATTATGAGTTATGTGGCATAATTAGGTATGTGGAATGTCGACTGATTTTCTCAAGTTTTAGTCTTACAAGTGAGGTTTGCAAATGCCATCCCATTATGCAAAATTGTTTAGATATTTTGATTTTGTGGAAGGACATCACCGGGCTTGTTACTACACTAATATACGCAATCTGTCCCCAGTGTGTACCGGCACCTGTGTCCTCTAACATAAGTAAAATCTAAATGTGTTCTTATGTACCCTACGTGCAGTTGGGATTTTGAAAGTGCTTATAATAGAACCATCACTTTGGAAAAAATGACGATATTTAGTTTTTTTTTATGTTATTGTGACGGAACAAGCCACCTGATGTTAAGCGGACTAACCTCTGCCTATAACAGATGAATTTCGTCACTAGTCACGAATTACACTGCACCCGTCACCTTGAGACATAGTTGTTAAGTCTCATGTGCCTGTTATTTCATTGGCTCTCAAGAACTGCTAACGGAACACAGCGTTAGGAGCTTGGCGACGGGTTTTCTACTTGAGGATGGTCGCTAGCCAGGCGGACATTCGAAAAATACCTTGCGGTGAAGCTGAAGCCCGCGGTGGGATTCGAACCATGGACCTGCTGCGCGGCAGTCCATAGCCAATGCCACTGAGCCATCACTGCAAAAGATTAGCTGTCCGTATTTTCACAAAACTATTACCGCCGTACATTCAATAAACCCTTATCTCCAAATTGTGATGACAAAAACCTCTGATGAATATGTAATAAATTATTTTTTTCGTTAAATATGTATATGATTTAATTTTTGTTCCAATTTATTGTAAATAATTTTATCAATTCATGCATTACTTATTGTTATTACTTTTGTGTCATTAATGTAAATGGTTAATCCGTATTAATTGAAATAAATAAATAAATAAATAAAATAAATAAAAATAAAAGTAATTTATCCTGGGAAATGATCCCTACCCTATGGGAAGGGACGGCTACACATCCACATGGCGCTGGCCTTTGCAAGGCCAGCGCACAATTAGATTGTCGGGGAAGCACCAGGGGAAATTTATAGGTATAAGTCCTGATTAGGAAGTGGAATGAAAACATTGTGTGTAACTAAAGGGCGTCGCTGACTAGATTTGCTTGACATTGTTAGCAATTTACATCTTGACAGCATAGAGTTTCCTGTTAAAAGCTTATATATATTTCATATCATAAGTTAGTAGAGAAAAAGCAAATTGATTTTACCATTTTCACGCATCCGACTATTTGTATGTTAAATAAATAAATTCGGTTCGAGAAGAGCTGCAATATTGGCGCTGATAAAAGCTCGGTTAATGATATCGTTAAGGCTGTCGTGGCGAGAAATTCGAGCAGCACTTCGAGAGCAGGAGATGCCATGGTGACCGAGTTGATCAACTGCAGTTCCACACTGGCAGTGATGTGCAACAAAACACACAAGTGTTTATTTGAAATGTTTATTTGCATTTGTTTGCTTAGGGTAATTTTCTTTATTTTTTTTTTATTTTTGACATTTGAATACCCGTCATAGTAGGGGTTCAAGTTGAATTTATTTTAATGAGATTACAATGAACTTGCTCTATATCAAAATTTGTTTACAACTTAACTCTTACATCTAGTCAGCGACGACCTTTATAAACCTCTGGAGACTTTCATTGTGTACTCATTACGTGCTTTGTGGCTAGCGGGGTCTCTGCAGTGATTTGCTAAATAAATATAATACAAGTTTTGATTTGGTTTTTCATTGTACGGTCTAGAATATACTTTTCTTCCAGATAAGATGTAATTTCCCGACTTTCCAAGCGAACAACCTATTTCCATCGAAATTTTAAGCTAAGAAAAACTGAGATAGAAGTAAATTACAATCTAAATAGGTTATTTGTTGAGTGTGAAGCGCTCGTGGCTAAGTTTGCTTAGCCATTCTGAAACGATCAGCAAAATAAAGAAACGTCCGCCTCGGTCTGGAGTTGGATGAGTTACCGCTGGTGACATTAGATACTACTGAGCGCTTCCGTGCTTCCGCGGGCACGTGAAGCCGTCGATCCTGATTGTTGTCTTAGGATGGCAGTGGTTATAGTATGGTGGTAGGGCACTTTGCGAATGCCCGCCTGGCTAGCTACCACCCTCAAGTACAAAATCTGTAGCCAAGCACCTAACGGTGTGTCCTTGAGATCCAGTAATTCTAGGTTAGCCAGAACAACATCTTCGACCACATCATCACCTACCATCAGATGAGATAGCGAGAAAGTTACTCTGCTAATATTTTTTATTAATCACGAAAAGGGGAAAAGATAAGTTGATGTATATATATATAAGAGATTTAGTGGCATATATGTTTTAATAATATTAAATTTTTTATTTTTTTATTTTTACTATTCAATTCCCATTATAGGTTAATCATGTTCATCACCTTCGACCACACCATCACTTACCAGATTGTGAGCAAAGCAGGCCAGCGCAACACAACAAAACTTTGTATCAAAACCGACTAAAATAAAGTTTTTCTTCACGTCATGAAGTCGCTTATCTCCACTATTTAAAATGTCTAAAAACTGAATCGATAAAAAAAACGACTCTACCGATAAAACTCCCTTGCCCCGTGGGATGCGGGGCTAAAATTTCATCCGCCAATTGCAAACTGTGGGTGTCGTAAGGGCAACAATGTCTTCTGAGGAGCTGATATATTAAACTGCGAATAATCGCACAAACTGAACTACCTACTTGAGAATATGTTATAACCTTTAATTATATCCCATACACATACTGAAAACACCGATTTATTATTTAGCCAAGTTGTGATCAAATCAATGCTCCTCTTGGGTTGCCGAGCTAGAGTTGCGTCTCGTCTCGTCATATCTACCTGTGGTTGTTGCAAGAGGTCACGAAGTAAAAATCATGCAGAAGGTGGCCGGGCAGCAGTGCCTTCTGAAGAACTGTCATCTATTTTCGTACGGTCTTACGTTACTTAAAAATCCAAGTGTGGGGGTTATGGCGAACTACTCACCCCCAATGGGATAGGATGTGATTGATAATCATTCAGTAGCTATGGCTACTGATGTGATTAAAACAAACAAATAAATGTTTTAACGAAAATGGATTAACAAAGCGAGCCACGACTTGCGATTGGGCGATTTTTTAGTAGAAAGAAATATGTGCTCTTCTCTGACAGACATTGCACATCCTTTGAAATCGACAGTTCTATAATAAATCCAACTTACACATACCAACATTGACACGGGTCCATATATAGGTAACGTACAAGATGAATTTATGAGCAAACGAACCCAATATTCGACAATCACCTGCTAAAATATTTCTAGACCTTACTACTAACAAGATAAAGTAGGTATACCTGTCCAACTTCCCACCTGCCATTTAGTGTAACTTTATTGAAAACTCGGATAAGATTGAAGGTATTTGTAAAAGTAACAAATTAAATAAAAAAGCCGAGGGGCGTGAAATTGTTCGATCGGACGTAAGATAAACTGTTCAAAAGTGCCGAAAAAGTTCGCATAAAAGTTATGGGTCTGATGTACAAATTGTATAATTTGTCTTCAGCTTGATATTTTATTAAACTCAGTTTTCATAATCATGAATATATTGTCAATATTTGAGTTATCTTCCAAAGTATGTTCGAACTTTTTGACACTAAAACGATTGTATCACTTAAGTCAAAAGCAATGCTAATAATACTTCGAATTATCTGAAAAAAAAATTCTGAATGAATAACCTGAGCAGCTGTAAAATTGAATCTTGATCATGTCAGTTAACCATAGTTATATGTGGTAAGATCCCTGTTGAATACGACGTCTTCGATTCAATGGGTACCATAGACTCGACAGTAAATTCTGTGGCCAAATACTATTTACTTACCAATATTCAGTTATCTGTGTTTACAGTCTTAAATATTTACAGAAACAGTACCATTAACTGAAATTCGATGAGAGGAATACAAACTGCATAACCAGCCTAAGTGGGATGATATTATTGGTTCGGAATTGAAGAAATAATCTTCTCTAAAAGGCCTCTAACTATGCGGTGAAGTTCAAGCCCGTGGTAAGATTTAAGCCATATATAGACCTCTACCTATACATTACATGGTCATTTTAATTATAAAGCAATAATATCCCACTGAAACCTGGACTCTGAAGTCTTGTGTGCGTACGAGGATTGACGCATTCGAAATGTGATCCTGGCGTAAGATGCTCCGAGTATCCTGAACAGAACGCCGGACTAATGAGTCAATCCTCAGAGAGCTCAAAATTAAGTCAACTATCTGCATGCAGAGAGTTTTGAAGTTCTTCGGAAACACACTCAGGCGAGACCCAGACAGTCTGGAAAGGCTTATGATTACTGGCTGTGTTGAGGGCAAGAGGAGTAGAGGACCCTCGCCAACACGATGGACTGATGCGACAGAGTGCAACAATCAACCCTTCAGGCCGCCATTCAGAAGGCGCAAGACAGGACAGCTTGGAAAGCAGTGGTAGCGCAGGCTGCACGCCATAATCACGTCCCTCAGTCATGAGGATACGACTAAGACGAATATCCCACTCGTGGTGGCTACGTACTGCCGTATAGGAGGTATACTACAAATTATATTAGTGAGAAATGTCACGCTTTTGTTTTATTTGTATTAGTTTGGTTCCAGAGTTGTCAAAAAGTTGTTGGTAAGCTCAGAGTAATATTTGTTTTCGTTAATTACTTTATCAATTTATTTTGATTTGTCATAGAACACATTATATAGTGTTTTCTGGACGCTCTTTGCTCTTAATTGAAAAATAACTATAAACTATTTAAAAAATCAGGCAGTCTACTGCCTGCGCTTCACAGTTGGAGTGCCCAGGGAGTATCATGATAAAAAAAAAAATATTAAAAAAAATGGAACCGACTTCAACACCCAAAAGTGTGAAATAAGTTGTTGAAGTCGGTACCATGTGCACAATATTGTGATAATAGGTACTTTTGACGTCGGTTCCATTTCTTGTTAAAAAAAAAAATTCAGTCTTTTTAGTGTAACTCAAAAACGGCTTGACCGATTTTGATGAAATTTAAAATGAGACCAAACGACAAGCACCAGCTTTCAAACAAAAAAAGAAAATCGGTTCCCCCAGTCAAGAGATCTGAGGTAACAAACATTAAAAAAAAAAATACAGGCGAATTGAGAACCTCCTCCGTTTTTTGGAGGTCGGTTAAAAAACCATGTTTATCAATTATGAAAAACATGTCATGGCCCCTTTTGGGTAAAAGCCTCTTCCAAAGTCAATATAAAATAAATCAGACAACAGTGATAGATGGATTACAACACGCACAGCGTCTGAAATGGGAATGAAAAGGACTTACCGCCCGTTCTTCTAAAGAAAGATGGTCTAAACGTGTAACAAAATAGACAGGACCGGGAGGCAAAAGATTCAAAATTAGAGAAGACAATCATTTCCAAAATAATTCTTTTATCTATACCGCTTTTTTTTGCATTATAGGTTAGCCTTTGACCACTATCTTACCTGATGGTAAGTGATGATGTGGTCGAAGGTGTTGTTCAGGCTAACCTAGAGGATTACTGGCTCTCAAGGACAGCTGCCGGAACTTACAACGATGGCTTAACGTGCCCTCCGAAGCACGGAAGCGCTCAGTAGTAATGTCACCAGCGGTCAACCATCCAACTCATGACCGAGCGGACGTTGCTTAGATTTTCTCATCGGTTCAGAATGGCTAAGCAAACTTCGCTACGAGCCCTTCAATTTGTATTGTGTTCAAGTACATCTTCACTCAAGATGTATCTGGAACTTCAGTACTTTGTTCGCTTATAAAGGAATATATATTAGTTTGCTTTAAGAATTCTAGAGTTCTTTGGATATTTAAGTTCGGATATTATACTCCACTTATCATAATTATAAACTTATATTTTATTCTTTTATTTTATTTTTTATTTATTTTTAATATTTTATTTTTTTTCTTATATTTTAACTTTTTTTTTTATACTTATATTTTATTTTATTATATTTTAGTCTATATATATTTTATTCAAGTTTGTTGGAAACAAGCCAGCGCAGCGACTTGATCTTATGAATATATTTCTGCATTAAAGTTTTAACTGAGCGGTAAAGATTGAACTTTTAAAAATTAAGCTACAGTGGTATTAGAGTCTTTTGTCTGAGTACCACTGTCTTGTTATTTAGTTTACCTATCAACTTACAATGTTCCCATACAGTGGCATCCTTGATTGAAGTAAGGATGACGTAATAACCAGCACTTACTTTACCTATTATGCATAAGGTTCATAATTGTTGTAACCACTATGTAAATGTCAAAATAGTTATACGTAAATACTACAAGTCAAATGTTTGTTAGTTATTCAAATGGAAGCAAGCATATTAAGGCCTAATTTCACCATACCATGTTTGTTTACGCTAAATCAGGCATTAGCTAATGGGTCTTTAAAAATAACAGAGCTGTTAAATCAGTCTACGTTCTATGAAGTTAACTGAATTAATCATCCATTAACAGTTGGTGGGACACTCGGTTCAGTTAACAGTCCGTTACAAGGATTAACGAGGCGTCAAATAAATAACAGAGTATGGTGAAATTAGGCCTAAATGTGCGACGCAGTAGTTTTAGAACAAGACATGGTGTTCACGAATCCTACGTTGGTTTAAACAATGCTAAGTATAAGCTAGGAGTGCACTGCCCTTTTGAATCGCTCGTAGCAAAGTTTGCTTAGCCGTCCTTAACCGATCAGATAAGTAACGTCCGCTGCGGTCATGACTTGGATGGGTGACCGCTAGTGACATTACTACTGAGCGTGCACATGCGTCGGAGGGCACGCCGTCGGTCCCGGTTGTTGTCTTAGGACGGCAGTCGTTACATCATGTTGGTAGGACATTTTGCGAATGCCCGCCTGGCTAGCTACCCTTAGCTATTTAACTGCAGTTAGAATAAGTTACGTGTTTTGGCATAATAATCCCTTCGGCGGAACGATCAGCGATCCGTTAGTGGGTGAGTGGATTCCTGCCATTTCGTTTACCCGCGTACATATATAAGCATAATAGAGCGGCTGGTGTCTTCCTGTGACTTCTAGGGACCCAGTCGAATACGCCACGACGTACGTGGTAAAGTGTGGGACTACGGGGATTGAGAATCGCCCCTTCCCAAACACATTATCTTAGTATTCAATTATAAAATAACTACTCCGTTGTCCGTAATGTAAATAAGTCATGTATGTATCTAATAATACGAAATTTAATAATCGATTATTCAGCAACTGCAGCGCAAGTACCGAACTTACCGATCGCTAAATTTGACATTACAATTGTCTAAATTCGATAAAACGGGTTATATCGCTGTTAAACATCGATTGTAATGTCAAATTTAGTGATCGGTAAGTTCGGTACTTGCGCTACTGCTTTATTTAGAGATGAACAATAAACACTATATACAACTTTGGTATTGCTAAATCTGTTTACTCATGTACACTCACCATCGAAGACAACAGATTTGCACTAATTTAGTTGTGTACCATATTAACTGATCGTCTACTGCTGCAACTCCTGGAGCTGTACAGCCGTAAAACATGAAAAAAAACCTGCTCTGTAACAGTCGCTGTTCAATGCAAAATACCCCAATGTAATCAATCCATAAGTTTCTGAGGAAAATAATAACAGACACATATACAAATATACAAACGACCTCTGACCCCAAACGCATACACCGCCTCCGTCCATCTCTCGTCGTGGGACAGCTGGTTTAGGTAAATAATAAGATAATCCTGTATTCGTTCTGTATTTTATTTTCGATTGAAGCGCTAGTCAACAGAAATAAAACATTTTACATCAACGTTTCTAGGAGTAAAACAATATTGAAGGTTGCAATAAAATACAAGGATATTGGGTAACAACCGACGTAACCGTAAAAAAGGAACGTTTCTCTTCTACATTATGTATGGACCATGAATTGTTTCTGGGTCAGAGACTGCCTTGCATCGACAGCGATGTTGCTACGTGTTTCTTTTAACTAGTCAAATATTTTACTTGACAAAGTTGTAAATCTCCTATGTAGTCCAAAGTTGAGCATCTTTGACCTAATTGTAATCTGCTAAAAATAACCAATAACTCACTTGAATTCTAGGTTAAACCTGTTAACACCTTCGACCACATCATCATTTACCATTAGGTGAGATTGTGGACAAAGACTTGCTTATCAGCAATATAAAAAAAAAGTGCATTACTTCTTTGATTGTATATACTGACTGTATAGCTCCAACTGATTTCGACGCCAATTACCAAGGCAGGCAAGTCCTCACGCTGAGTATATAATGTATACATATATTCTTAGATACTAAGCTGGTTAAGATCAGGCGTTAAGCAAGGCAAATCATTATGTTGTATGTAAAGACACAGAAGGGCGCTAATTCACTACAGAAATAATCGTATTATAATGTGTTTTAGAACGGCTAACGAATTTTGATGAATCGCGGTACTTATATTATTCCTTAGTTCGTAGATAAATTTGATTTATTTAAAACAATATAAGAATATAATAATAAGTCAAACTTAAAACAAGCCTAATCAAATAACCCACCCCTGATCTCTCCCGATGCAAAGGTGCCCATAACATTTGCAGCGTTTCCGCGCTGAATGGTAATGGCCATCCTCTGCACCAGGAACGAGCTGGAGCGGGAGTCACCAGTTTTATCCCTTAACCTGCGCCCAATCTCACAAACTAACTTTTTGGCCTCTGTACCCCACGAACCCATGGTCTCCACTGCAATAGGCACAAAAAGGTAAACTGGCTCCATTGCTGCGTACTTTTGGCGTTTTATATTTGCGGCGTCTTCGGCTGCTGCTGACGGTGAGTGGACAGTGCGACTCAGGTGGCTGGCAGCGACAGTGCTGACGCAAGTAGCGTCCCACACCAGGCACTTGCCATTCTGCCAGGGCACCAGGGTGAGCCCATCCGGCCTCTTACCGTCAGATCTACATAAACCCAGGGGCTCGAGTACGCAGGGAACATTTGCCGACACTAAAGCTCTTCGCACAATGTCGTTGAGGGCATGGTGACGCGGAAACCTACCCATGCAGCGACGACAACTTAGAGCATGATAGCCATCGGCCTCCACCATGGAACCGCAGGTGGATCTATGGGGTTCACACACCTTGCAACCCAGGCGGAGGGCCACCGCAACACGCAGAGAGTCATCGTCCAGCAAGGTGCCTAGATGAGGTGAAGGTAAGGCGTGCAACCATGCCCCAGATTCTGACTGTGACACTGCCCGGAGTCTGGCCATATCGGCACCGGAAGCTCGTTCCAATAACTGCCCCTGGATCTGTTTGGCTCCAACTTCATCCCATGTCCGCTGAACATGTACCGCTACTGGACTTGTTGCCCCCGAGTTGTTGTTCCACCAAGCTGACACAGCGTCTGACACATAGGGTATACTCGCCCTGTTACCATTAGACTGAAGGATGGTAGTAACAAGGTCCGCAACCCCATGTGCCAACGCAAGGAAAGCCGGCAAACCCATATCACGCGCGCATCGAACTCCTAGACCACCGTACCGGATTTGGAAGAGCCGCCTGACTCCATTGAGACTCATCCAGTGCGATATTGAGTACCGACTCAACCGCTGATTTTAATACCTTGTCAAGTGATGAAACTTCATCCGGACAAAGCCAAGTAGGGGTGGTTCGCAGCAAATACGCGATTCTCGGAAAAGCGAAGCACATACGCAGCAAAACAATCGCAACGTGCGCGGAAAGATTCCGCGCACGTTGCGCGGAATCTTTCCGCGCAAATAACCGGCCATCTCGTCCTTCACGGCGTGGCATGCTAACTTGGCGGTCAAACGACGGAATACACTACCGGTGGCGACAGGTCTCACACCGCCATCCTTTTTAGTCAGCGCACAGAGAGAAGCACCATAAAGGTAACTAAAGGACACACCTCGGGGTTAAGTTGACCACTGAGCAAGAAATTTGAAAGTCTGGCCAGACATCCCAATAACCTTTGACCATTTTCACCAGCAGAACTAGATGTTAATTCTTTAAGGTGCCCAGGACGCATTCCATCTAAACCCGCTACTGAACCACTGTAAAACGAGCCGAGCGCCGATGTCACGTCATCGACAGTAACTGAAACCGCACTATATGACGCATCAGGGCTCCATGGGAAACTGAGAGGAGGAGATGGGCCTGGGTGCTTAAGTTTCAGTGTAGCCAGTGTGTCGGGATTCTGCTGTGCAAAAGAATCGTCAGACATCAACAGGCGGGCAGCCCCTCTTAAGTCACCTTCGAATACTTTTGATTCAATTACTTTTTTAAAAGAGCGTGACGCGGAATTCGACCCAGCTGCGAGGCCACAATCACCATCGTAGTGAAAAGACCCAGACGACTGGATATTTGCCCTCACCTTTGTCGTCATGTTACCGGGCGTGTTTTTAGATGGAACTCTTAAAGCTCCATATGCAAAAAAGAGAAGCCCACCGTTGCGCGCCCTTGGGGACATGCCTAAGCACAGGTATACTCCCTTTCAAACTAGCAAGTCTATCCAGGGCGCATCGATACGATGATGGTGGCACCTGTCTCGCCGGAAGATTCATTGTATCCGCTGATGAGGCCTGTGAAGTGGCGACTGGGTGACGCACATCTTTGTGTTTTCGGCCTATATGAACCTTGAGTCCATGTACGCTAAAAAAGTACGTGAAGATCCAGGGCAGTGGGGACAAGGTAGATGCGCAGGTAAGGTACTCATTTGATTGTTAAATAGATACCAAAATAATCGTAAATATTAAATAAATGATATTAAAGAAATATATTCAATTTAGTCAAAAAATTCAAATTCAGAATCAAAAATAATTACAATATAAAATAAATAGGAAAATTAAATCAAATACATCACACAACAGTATTTGACGTCAGAATCAGAACACTATATAAAATCATATATACATTAATTTAAAAAGGTTCATCAAAGCAATACCTATTGTTATAAAACATTAATGCTACACCTTGGAACAACAAACTTGGAGAAACTCAAAACATGTCAAAAAAAAAATTTATATATGTAGCATTACATACATGGTGTTATAAGTAGTAGGTATGTAGTTTTAGAATACTAGCCAACAACATCAGGCCGCCGATATCGATACCGATGATAACTCGTGCAGGCTTGTGATCTATTGGCAAAGCAAAAGATAACCGGAGCCGATTGTGAAATCCAAACAAAATCCGAGTGCAAAATGAAGTCTTAAAACAACAGCAAAAACAATATCATTTGCGAGATAAGATTAGAAACCAACGGTAGGCAGCAGCCTCTTCCACGGATGAGCCACGCTGTCGATGTGAAGAATTCCAAAATTATCCAGTTACTCGACCCACAGCTATGCTGGGTGAATTGCAGTTGACCGGGATTGGTTAGTTCGCCTCTATTGTTATTGACGCTGCGTAGACATGGCGCACGAGAAATGCCGTTTATAAAAACAATTTTGTGGTTGTGCTTCAACCGCGATATAATTATAGTGAAATAAATATCTCACTGCCGTCTTCGTCACACTGAGCCGCGTAGATTGTCACCTCTATTGTTATTGACGCTGCGTAGACATGGTTCACCAGAAGTGCTGGTTATAAAAACAATTTTGTGATTGTGCTTCACACGCGATATATAAGAATTAAATATCTCACTGCCGTATTCGTCACACTGAGCCGCGTAGATTGTCACCTCTATTGTTATTGACGCTGCGTAGACACGGTGCACGAGAAATGCCGTTTATAAAAACAATTTTGTGGTTGTGCTTCAACTGCGATATAATTATAGTGAAATAAATATCTCACTGCCGTCTTCGTCACACCGAGCCGCGTAGATTGTCACCTCTATTGTTATTGACGCTGCGTAGACATGGTTCACCAGAAGTGCTGCTTATAAAATTTTGTGATTGTGCTTCACACGCGATATATATAGAATTAAATATCTCACTGCCGTCTTCGTCACACTGAGCCGCGTAGATTGTCACCTCTATTGTTATTGACGCTGCGTAGACATGGTTCACCAGAAGTGCTGGTTATAAAAACAATTTTGTGATTGTGCTTCACACGCGATATATATAGAATTAAATATCTCACTGCCGTCTTCGTCACACTGAGCCGCGTAGATTGTCACCTCTATTGTTATTGACTCTGCGCAGACATGGTGCACGAGAAATGCTGGTTATAAAAACAATTTTATGATTGTGCTTCACACGCGATATATATAGAATTAAATATCTCACTGCCGTCTTCGTTACACTGAGCCGCGTAGATTGTCACCTCTATTGTTATTGACGCTGCGCAGACATGGTGCACGAGAAATGCTGGTTATAAAAACAATTTTATGATTGTGCTTCACACGCGATATATATAGAATTAAATATCTCACTGCCGTCTTCGTCACACTGAGCCGCGTAGATTGGTAGGTACACATTTCACAAATAATAGGAAAGTTTATCCCAGGTTTTTGGATATTTTAAAAGCGAGTTAACGAAAAACGTTTTGACTTGACGGTGGCCTACCGTCGAATACCCTACCACCTATGGCCTACCGCTCGTACATAGATTGGGTAAAATATACTATCCTGATTTAGTTAGTAGTTCCCGTGCAATATAACCGAATTGATTTTAATACATACATCATTATTGATATATTTTGATGTTTTCATCGTATATATCATTCTTCATACGCCCAAATTGGCGATGATATTGTTATTATACAGTATAACGTTTATTTGATTTTTCTATATATTTAAATGTATATTTATTATTACCGTAAATATGACTTGCCCATCACTATTAAATAACACATAAATGATTATTTTCTATGGAAGTTCTCGGTATGACTCACTAAAAGTTGTTTGTATAATAATAAACAGATAGGACGCAGTAGGATCACTAGTGATCGTATTAGTTTCGTGTATTACTCCATTCAAGTTTACGGAGGTACCTTCGCTGTTTAATCCTGTTTGATGAATATCACAAACTGAATTATTATATGTGTAGGAATTATGCTCAATTCTCTCTAAATGTTAACTGCCACATTTTTGTTACCAAGGGCCTGTTTCAGAATGTTCGAGTAAGTTCCGGTTTTACTACCCAGAACATATTTAATAAATAAAACACTATCTTTGCGTTTCACAGTCATCGATTTAGCCTATCCATCAGTTAAAGCTTGAAACGCGCTGTTATTTTTATCATTCAGTTATTTTACGTGTTGCATAGCAACCCAAAACTTTATTAGGACATTCTGAAACGGGCCCTAAATAAATCATTTTATCTATAAATATACCAGATACATAAAATTTTACATAATTTACCAACGCTGTATTGACGCCAAGGTCAACGGCTAACCTATCATGCATAAAATTAAAAAAAAACGTTATTGCGAAACTATGAGGCCTGAATCTAATATAAAACAGTCCCCAGTAAACCCGATACTCTCAAAACGGAACTCGTTATCTGGAAGTGAGGTCCCAATATTTTTGCCGTAACATCGTTTCTTTTGCATGATAAAATCTTGTTTAGCTTTGTTTGGATGTAGGTAACTGCTGATAACGAGCTGGCTCGAAAACGTATTCAATGTTATGTGAAATACATGTAATGATTGTAAGAAATGGTATAAGTGAAAGTACGAGTAGATGGTTTCATTCTGCGATAAACTGTTGTACGACATGGGTAATAAAGCATTAGATACTTTATTGTGACGAAGTGATAAGTTTCTTAGTATCCAGATACCTAGTTACCGTTTTTTACATTTTACCAAATGAATCGCGTGAAATAGGACGTTAAGCGTGTTGGGAAGCGGTAAATTACACAGTCTACCTTGTTTTATAAGTTTGTATATGAGGACTAATATAGGTTCAAATAGAAAATTTAAAATAATTACTCTGACTTGGCGGCCAATTATTTGACTGGTGAGATTAATTAATATGTATTGTTAGCTTAATTCAAAATAGGTTAGTATTTAGCTCCCGTGTTGACCTCGGTAACTTATTGTAAATTCTTCATCCCATACAGAAAATGCTTTTACTTAAACAAGTCTTTCTTGCTGAGTGAGGTCGTAGTATATACTTATCACGTCTGTTACGGTCAATTGTGTCAGATAATAGAGAAAAATGTTAGATGCTACAAATGTAGCAACTTCATATATATAGAGTAACAGAGGTGTAAGGATTCTGTGTTTTATAAATTTTGGTTTACAACTATCGATTGTCTGTGGTCAAAACATTGACCTAATATAACGTGTTTGTGCGTTAAAGACGTGATCCATGTGTGTAGAATAGCCCCAAAATTCTTAGGCTATGCTTTAGAATTGGTACTTCTAGGTCATGGTATGATGTTAGTAAGTAGTGCGGCTGTCTTTACAACAGGTGCAAGTCTTGGAGAGCATAAGCTAAAGCTCCTAGCCTTTTTAAAGTCAAAGCAAATGTTAAGTCACAACGATTTCTATCACAATAAATTCAATAGCAGTATAATGTCCTCTTCCCCCGGACCTCGGCAGCGAGCAGACGCGTCCCAACTCTGTATCAGTTTTATTTAAAATTAAATTAATTAAATTAACAGTTTTTATTCAGTCGAAAAAAAATAGGACTGCATAAGTTAAAAGGAGATATATACGAATACGAGTGACGTCTACGCCCATCAATTGCGGCCATATTCAAGAAGAGCGAAGCCCCGCCCCCTAGCTGCGTGGGCGCATACCTCTTGTGACGCCTCCTTTGCTGATCAACGAATCACGCGTCGGACCGCCCACCATCCCTGCGATCTACCTACCGGTTAGTGTGACACTACACCTCACAGCTTATGAGCGCCTGGTACTTTGCTTCATACTAGGAACACCTTTACAGTAGCGATATACATATAGATATAAATATAATATATTTGTAGTATATTATATTCTATACAGTGACTTCGAAGAAGCCATTTTGCTGGTTAAACTTGAACATACTACTCTTTGCTAGTTATTATCTCCTAGTACACAGATTAATTCAAATATGCATCGAACTCCGCCACAACAAGTAATGGGGGAGGGCGCCACCGTCACGTCGCCTTGTCCAGCTCCACGATCATCTAAGCGCCAGCGGCAGAGTGACTCCCCGAACGTTTACGTGACGGACTTAGATAAGCAAGACGAAATGATGGCGATGTTGAGTAAAGTGCTTACAGAGGTAACTGAGTCAAACAAAACAAACTCTGAAATTAAGCAGTCCTTAGAATTCTACATAAAAAAATGCGAAGAATTGACAGCTCGTGTTAATACACTTGAGTCTGAGAAAGCCGCTTATGAAATGCGCCTACAACATCTTGAGAGTAAGCAAGAAGAAACCGAAAGGCTTGCCAGAAGTACATGTCTGGAAATTCGTGGCATCCCGTCTCATTCTAAGGAAACTAAGCAGGATCTGTGTGCTCTGGTAGAAAAACTACAAAAAAAGATAAGAGTTGAAGCGCAACCTTACAGCATAAAGGATGTCTATCGCATTAGAGGTAAGCTGAACGAAGAACGGCCTATAGTGGTTGACTTTACCACCTGCATCGCAAAATCAAGCACACTGCAAGCTGTTAAAAGATTTAATGCTTCGCACACCACAAATAGACTGAACACTAACACAATAGAAATAGAGGGTAAGAAGGCCCCGATATTCGTGTCGGAATTTCTAACCCCGAAAGCAAAGCGACTCTATTTTTTGGCCCGCGACGTAGCGAAGACGCAGAAATATGATTTTTGTTGGACGACGAATGGAAAAGTGTTCCTGAGGAAGACAGAAGGTTCGGCTCCGATAGTAGTCACCAACGAACAACAACTCGAAAACCTAAAACAAAAAAACTGATATGTTTAAAAAGTGCCATTTTTATCTTATCGTCATGTAGTCACTGTATAACATTACTTATAATTACTATCATGTTAACCTATAATTTTAATATCAATTCAACTCTCACACATACACATACATACACGTCAGCACACACTACCTCACATATCTTCGCACACACACTCACACATTCACATTCCATAACGCATACATCATCACAACATCCAAACAAGCAATGTAGCCAAACTCAAACAAATAATAATTCTGCACCAAAAAACAGACCATACGTGAACTTTTTATACACCCAATCATTTGTTATAACTAATTATGGATAACAGCCCGCAACATAACTTGTGCAATCTAATCGATGACTTCACCACTACTGGTAATTTTAAATGCCCACCTGAATCCTGTAAAACACTAATCTCTACAGACCAAAAATCTTTAAACATATTCACAATGAACATCAGGAGTGTGAATAAGAATTTCTTGGCTCTGGAAGTACTCTTGCATCGACTCGGCTTCGAATGTGACCTGGTAATCCTAACTGAGTGCTGGATTGAAAATGACAAACCGTTTCCATTATTGGATAAATACAATTCAGTGTACACCAAAAACTGCATAAATAAAAACGGCGGAATTATTGTCTATTCAAAACCCAACATAGGAGTGATTGTTGAAGAGCCACATTTTGACGAAGCCAACTGTCTTGTTATAAATATTAGCCAGCACACGGCGATAATAGCATTGTACAGGTCCCTCATTCTCCAACACAGAACCATTCCTTAACTCTCTAGACTGTGTGCTCGACTCAAATAAAAGATTTAAAACAATATCAGTTGTTGGAGATTTGAATATTGATATACACCCGGATAGCACAGATCGGAATGCTGGTGCTTACATGGAGTTAATGGCAAGCCACGGACTTTTACCGGGATATAATATGGCAACACGAGGTAACCGCTGTCTTGATCATGTATTCTTAAAAAGTGACCTTAAGTGCACAACAGTAGTGTTAAGCACTTGTGTAACTGATCACTACCCGGCTATCTTAAATGTCAAAAATAAAGTACCATCAGCAAATCCAAAAAAACTTATTACAAAAATCGACCTAAGTAGAGTTTGTAACGAAATTAAATCTAGCGACTTTACTGACATTATGAATTCAACCGACCCCAATTTCGCTACAGAACTTCTAAATAATAAACTTATTGAAATAATCAAAGTTAATACCCATACCTTTAAAGTACCCTTGAATCAACGAATAATTAAACCCTGGATTACTACAGGTATTCTGCGCTGTATTCGAACTCGTGATCATATGCATCTTCGTCTTAAAGAAACACCAAAAAATGAAACGTTGAAATTGACGTACTTACGTTACAGAAATTTCTGCAACAAATTATTAAAGAAATTGAAAAATGACTACCATAAAGCTGAATTAGATAAAAATAAATCCAATATTAAAAAAACCTGGGATACGATCAGGAATATAACTGGTACTGCAAAAATGAAGAGTAGTAACGAAACTCTACTTAAAACTAAAGATTCCCCACTAGCATCTATAAACTACGTCAACAACTACTTCGCCAATGTAGGAAAATTATTGGCCAGCAAAATTGACAGCTGTACTCAATATCTTCTAAACAGTACTGGTTCCCAATCACTTTCACAGGTTAACTCCATGGGCTCCTTGGAAGCCAACGAGTTTGAAATCGATTGTTTGATAAAAGGAATGAAAAACGACTGTGCTGTGGGTTTTGATGGCATATCAAATAAAATTATTAAACAGTCTGCCTCAACTCTAGTACCAATCATAACTCACATTTGCAATATAACATTAAGCTCTGGAATATTTCCAACAATTTATAAAACCTCTATTATAACTCCAATTTACAAGGGTGGTAACAGGGACAGTGTCACCAATTATAGACCAATTTCTGTACTACCATCATTTTCAAAAATTCTTGAGAAAATAATTAATAAAAGATTAATTTCCTATCTAGTTAAATTTAACATACTATCACCTCAACAATTTGGCTTCCGAGCTGGCAGGTCTACAGATAATGCTGTCACAGAGCTAACAAATTTTATTGTTAGTGAGCTGGATAGTAAAAAGAAGGTCATAGGAGTTTTTCTAGACCTAGCGAAAGCTTTCGACACTGTCTCTGTTCCCATCCTTGTGAAGAAGCTTGAGCACGCTGGAATTCGAGGTTCTACTCTGCTACTGCTTGAGAACTATTTAACGGGAAGGACCCAAAGGACCAGAATAGGCGGAGTCACTAGTGATGATGAAGCCGTTACCTATGGAGTCCCACAGGGTAGCGTTTTAGGCCCCTCGCTATTCCTGGTTTACATGAACGATCTATGTAACCTAACTCTGCCAAATGCAAAAATCTTCTCGTACGCTGATGATACCGCATTGATCTTTACGGGTCAGACCTGGGAAGAGACCAGAGCCTATGCGGAGGATGGCCTTAAAATAGTTTCCGACTGGCTACGTGGCAACTTGTTGACCTTAAATGTTGACAAAACTAAAGTTCTCACCTTCACAAACGCACGCGGTAGAAGTTATATCATGGACATTAAGGTGCATACAAATAATTGCTTAATGTCTAATTGCAATTGCCCACTGCTGGAATGTGTCAGCAAAACAAAGTATTTGGGCGTCATATTGGACAGTAGAATGACTTGGAAACCACACATTGACACCCTCTGCGCTAGAGTTCGAAAGCTTATTTATATTTTTAAAAATTTAAGGGATGTTGCTGATCGATATCTTGTGCTTAACGTGTACAAAGCACTGTGTAGATCCTTACTCACATACTGTAACACTAGCTGGGGTGGGGCTTTGACTACACACATGTTACCTTTAGAACGAGCGCAGAGAGCGGTACTAAAGGTTGCAACTTTCAAGCCCTACCGCTTCCGAACCGCTGACCTCTATAAGGATTGTGGCGTTCTGACAGTGAGGCAACTATTTATGCAAAGTCTAATTCTTCAACAACATAAAGAAGTATGCGGAATAAACATGGACAATCATATTAAAAAAAGAAGAAAAGACATAGTTTTTCGAAAACCACTATATAACTCTAAACTGGCACACCGACATGCATGTTTTTTAGGACCTCACGTCTATAACAAAGTCTCCAAAATTCACCCAGAGATGCTCACAAAAAACAATAGAGAACTCAAGCAGACAGTCTTCAATTGGTTAAAAAATTTGAGCCCAGATGATGCTGAAGACTTTATAAAGATAAAAACATGAATGATAAGGTTCATGTATATATGCATATATGTGTATGTATATATATATATGAATTATGTACGTGTTATGAATGTTTTTATCTTTATCTCATACACTCACAGACACTCACTCACACACACACACAAACACGCACACCCACCCACATACACACACACACACCTACACACACATACAACACGCACAGATACACTCTAGAAAACAAACTTATATAAGAAGCTAATAATATTAATTATAATATAGTTAAAAAAAAAAAAAAAAATGTTTTATACTTACCAACCTATCTCATGTTTTTCTTCTCTCTGGTTACTCAAATTACATTTTAAAACTGTGAATTTGAAGAGCAAGCAGAAACCTACAACACAAGTTAATTCTTAGTGTAGGTTCTGCGGACTGAATTAATGTATACCAAACTTGTATTTTAAAGACAACAAATGTTAATATTATATCTTTACTAGGTATAGGTTACTGGTATGTTTTTTTTTGGAAATAAACTTTATTATTATTATTATTATTATTATTATTAATGTTAAAATAAAGCGTTCGCTACTGCCGCGCCGCCGGGAAAAACAAACAGTCCCGGGTCGAATGTAAATCACGGCCCGGAACTTACCAATATAACATTGTAATTTAGCTCGACGCGGGCTCTACACGTCCGCACTAATAGTTTTTTGGCTATGAGTATTTACAACTTTAAGTGACGAAAATATTTCTTGCAATTTAGAAAACATAAATTTACCTGGAGAATTAAGAATTTTAATTTTAAAACATTTCATTATAAAATTCAATAAATTTGCTATAATATAACCACTTTAGAAACTTATGAACTATGTGTGACTTTAATAGTAGTTTATGCAACTGTCATATAATAGAGGGTATTAAAACATGAGTGTAGTTTTTTGAAACGAGCCGCAGGCGAGTTTCAAAATAAGATTACACGAGTGTTTTAATACCTAATTATACGCAGTTGCATACACTACTTTATGTAATCTCATGGCTATTTGTAGGTAGCTACATAAAATAAAATGCAATATAAAAACCAGCGCGTTGCGCGCGCAGCGCGCTCACCATAGATAATGTGTACTTAAATTGAATTGAAACCTCCTTGGTCGGGACACATTGTACTTTAATAATTAAAAAAATGTTTTAAAGCATAGTTTTGTTAGGAGAATAATGCTTTAATTAAATTTTTTAATTTTCTTAAAGAAGTATGTATATAAAATATGCCAATAAAAGTCTGTATTTCATCTCATAATTAGAATATTACCGAATGAGATTATATAAAATTTCTTAAATTAACAAAATCCTACTTTTTATAGGACTACACCGACCATACACCCTATTGATTTATTAACCCTCCAATATCATATATAAAGAGAACGATTAAAGAAACAGTCATTCAAATCAATTCACCGATTGTAAATATAGTTGGCCAAGTGCGTGTCGGGCTCGCACTTGGCCGACCAAGTATGACGACTTTATGTAATACCGTTTTATTATAGAGCGAATACAAAAACAGGAAAATATAAATATTTTGTATGAAGACAGCCTTAAATTTTCTTAATTTTGTCTTTATATCCCGTTTTCTGATACGGTACCCTTACAATAAATATATAAAATGAACTTTTTTTGGGAGACACGTAAACATGAATGTGCGCCTCATATGAACCAGCCATCACGCTAAAATTACTGCACCTGTATAATTGTAGGAATATATAATTAAAGTGGATAGCAACCAGCAGGTGCAGGCCTAGCCTCACTCGGGCTAAGCATCAGAGCTGCTGACAGACAAAATGTAGTATGTTGCTCCTCCATTAATAAAGTCCTCTATGCACCCCGTGAAAATACCATTATTAAAATTGATTAAAATTAAATATCCATTATATTGTTTTTATATTTTTTATTTGTTTGAAAAATCTGTCACCAAGCACTTAACAGTGTGTTCCAGCTGTTCTTGAGACCCAGTAATTCTAGGTTACCGAGAAATACATCTTCGATCCGATCATCGCAGTAAAAATATATACAAGTCATTGTTGGTCAGATCGCAATGAAAAAGCTTGTACATTGAAACACTTTGGCACAATGGCACGGAGTACTTTCAATCTTGACCTGAACAACTGAAGGAAAATTTCAGAGGGATTGTGGAGCCTTTTTAGTCTTAAATAAATTGACTTTGTTGATATTTGATATGATATTGTAGAACATTTGCTTAAATATCAGTAAACAATAAATGTTTGATGTCAATACAACTTATCACCTGGTTTTGTTTTTCGTCTTAGATTTGCCTCGTTGGTCAAATGGCGTAATGGATCGATTTAAAATATCGTGTTGTTGGTTTCTTCAGACAAAGAAAATGTTCAGTAGCAGTACGGAGTTCGGGGCGCAGTGCCTGATAGCCGACAATTTAGGTATTATTTCGTAGCATATCCGACAACATATTTCCTCGACAACTCTGCCTGCCCCTTCGGGGTTGTACATGCTTTATTATGTGTTGTCATTCTATAAATACCATGCATGTTATCTGAAGAGGTTAGTTTTGCGAGTTTTCTGACTAAAATAGTGCTAAAATGTATAATTATGTTTGTACAACCAAGAACTAACGAATCTATCCTACATAAGTATATATGTACTCGTGAGTAGGTATAATAAACCCACTAAAGCAATACGGAGCTGAATTCAAAGCCAGTTTTTACCACCATCCCTACGATTTGAGATAATGTGCTATTATAGTTACGTACCCCATGGACAATAGGATTAGATAACTTTTCATTCCCATTCACATTCATCGCACTCTGATGCCTCGCTCTGAGCTCACGAGTCGAACACGCTGGACACTATGGACATACTCGTTATAAAGAATGCAACATACGAGTAATTTATATATATAAATTAGAAAAATATCTGTTAATTATGTACTACATACTGTTATCTAATAATATCGCGAGAATAATAATAGTATATGTGCGTGAAAAGGGATACATTGTGGTGTATTCTACATATACCATTTGTGTGTTCGACCCTGATTCCCTTTCGAATGTAGGTTCTCGGTTTAATTTATGAGGAGTGAGGTTGTTAATTTGCTTTTGTTTGAATTAAAAAAATAACTTTTATGGTAAAGACTAGTGTAGAGCAACACAACAAGCAGTTGCTCCGTCTATAGTAGTACTTGCTCCGTCAGTAGTTTTGATTGCTAATCTAGTCCTCGACACATCACCTGTTGCCTCACCTTCTGTAAGTGATGATGCGGTCGGAGAAAACATTCTACTTGAGTGTGGTAGCTACCAAAGCGAGAATTCGCAACATGTCCTAGCACTACGCGGTAAAAGTCAAGCAAGCGGCAGTGTTCAAACCGTGTCCTCTCCGTAGACATTGCCATTATTATATGATTGCTTTAATATGTAATGCCAATTAACAGTATTTTTTTAGTATTCTTTATATTGTTGTTGCTGGAAGGATTTTTTTTTTGCTTGATAGGTTAGCCTTTGACCACTATCTCACCTGATGGTAAGTGATGATGTGGTCGAAGATGTTGTTTAGGCTAACCTAGAATTACTGGCTCTCAAGGACAGCCACCGGAACGCACCGTTAGGTGCTAGGCGACAGTTTTTCCACTTGAGGGTGGTAGCTAGCCAGGCGGGCATTCGCAAAATGCCCTACCACCATGCTATAACGATTGCCAACCTAAGACAACAACCGGGACCGACGGCTTAACGTGCCCTCCGAAGCACGGAAGCGCTCAGTAGTAATGTCACCAGCGTTCACCCATCCAAGTCATGACCGAGGCGGACGTTGCTTAACTTTGCTGATCGGTTCAGAATGGCTAAGCAAACTTCGCTACGAGCGCTTCAAAAGGAAACATGAAGTCAATAAAACATTACAGGTACATTATCATTGAATCGTAGAACTATTTATATTAAAACGAACTTATAACTTAATCTGCTTCTAGATTACTCTTAAACTTGTTTATAAAAATTACCTACCAAACTTTGCATCCTTTTGTGCTACACTTACGAAATGGGCAAGGGAAATCTGTGTCTTACTAAACGATAGAATTTTTCTTGAGGGTGGTGGATTACCAAGATAGCATTTCCAAATTGCTCACAAATCAGTCCGCAGCGATGTTCGGTCGATCAGATACACAAAGAGCTCAACTACCTATTAATAATAAAATGAAAAAGCTTCTCAGAACTTCCCACGAGTTCCCTTAAGGCTATCTATTAGTCCATGAGGACGTAAATTCGACATGCGAGAGTTGCTGTCTATGCGCACAACGCGGCGCTGCGCTCTAGTTGCATAGCGCGTTCTCAGTCCACCGAGCGTCGAATAGCTCAATGTCACGTCGAACACAGTGTAACTAAAACAGTTGATTGACTCCAGGAGGTCTACTCCCAAAAACGAAGTTCAAAGTTTCGTTTGAAGGATCGCACCTTTTATTACCACGAAACTCTTTCGAATCCAAATTTCGATAAATTCGTACTTCGTGAATTGACATAATATTGCCCGTATTTTACCCTACTCCCAAATGTTATTTGGAATATATTATTTCGTATTTAGAAATTAAGTTGATTATGGATTAATGATAATCTCGTAATAGATACGCCCTCCTTTTTCGTCTGTCGTAGAGTTATCGTTTGCTGCGAAAATACTTTGCCTCGACAAAACTTGCTGGATTCCATTTTTACAAATTTTCGTTTTTAACTAAGAAGCTATGTATTAAGTATAAATGAGCACCTACACCGGTATGCTATTTCATAGGATATTTTATACATTGTATATTTAATCCCTCATTTGCAGCATACATCACAAAAATGAAATTAACTTATTTTATACCCGTATAATGGTGATGCGCTTGGTGGTGGGAGAAAAAGTTGTGGAGTCTGAACATGAATGTAGGTATATACAAGAGTCGCCGTTATAATAATAATAATAATAATAATAAAAAAAAAAAAAAAAAGCCTTTATTTCGGATAGTTAGTTTCTTATACTAAATTAAATCTATCTTCGACAACCGTATCCGTTTGCCCTAATTTGGCATAGGCCTCCTCCAACTTTTTCCAGTCTTCTCTTTCTCTGGCTACTCTAGACCACGTATTGCCCGCAACTGTTTTTATGTCATCTTTCCATCTTTTGTATTGTCTTCCTCTATTCCTCTTCCTGTGTACGGGATACCAGTTCATGATTGTTTTGCTCCATTTTTCTGACCCTCTTAGAGTGTGCCCTGTCCATCGCCATTTGTTTTTCCTTATTGTGTGTGTGACATTCTCTATTTTCGTTGTTTTTCTAATGTATGTGTTTTTTATTTTATCTGATTTCTTTATGTCCAACATACTTCTCTCCATGGATTTCTGGCATACTTCTAATTTTTGGTTGTGCGCTTTGGTTAGAGCCCATGTTTGGCAACCATAGGTTAATACGGGAAGAATACATGTGTTATAGAGTTTTCTTTTGATGGCTATACTCATATCCTTGTTTTTCATTATTTCTCTAAACATCCAATACCTTTTCCAAGAATTTCCTATTCTTGTTTGAATTTCTTTTGAAGTTAGGTCCGCTGGTGAGATAACTTGACCAAGGTAAGTATATTCTTGGACATACTCAATCGAATTACCGCTAATAATAATTGGTTCCATTCTGTCGTTAGTCATGGCCTTCGTTTTGAGTGTATTCATCGACAGTCCCACCTTGAGACTTTCAGACGCTAAGTCCTGGAGCATCTTGGTCAGTTCGGCTGGGTTATTAGAAAGGATTATCAAGTCATCGGCAAACCTTAGATGAGTAAGTTTTTCTCCGTTGATGTTCAAGCCATATTCTTCCCATTCAAATGTTCGGAATATTTCCTCTAAGACTGCTGAAAACAGCTTGGGTGATAGAGGGTCCCCTTGACGCACTCCTTTCTCTATTCTTATTTCCTTGCCATCTCTTTCCATTTTTACCTTTGTAGTACTGTTTCTGTAGATGTTTCTAACGATTCTTATATATTTATTTTCAATTCCTTGATTCTTAAGAGCTTGCCAAATTGTTTCGTGTTCTAGCGAGTCGAATGCCTTGCTGTAATCTACAAAACAGCAATATAGAGGTATATTGTATTCTTTGCATTTTTCGATTATCTGTTTCACAACATGGATGTGGTCCAGAGTAGAGTAACCGCTTCTAAACCCTGCTTGCTCTCTCGGTTGGTTCTCGTCTAGTTTCTTTGTTATTCTGTTTAGGATTACCTTGGCAAATACTTTGTATATATTTGACATGAGGCTGATTGGCCTATAGTTCCCAATATCATTTTTATCACCTTTCTTGTGTAATAGTGTAATGGTAGACGTCAGCCACTGTTTTGGAATATATTCAGTTTCTAGTACTTCGTTGAATAGTTTAGTAAGAGTTTTTGCAAGTGCATCTTTGCAATTTATTAGAAATTCATTTGTTATATTGTCCGGGCCAGGCGCTTTGTCTTTTTTCTGCGTTTCTATCGATTTATCTATTTCTCTCAATAATATATCGGGTACTCTGTCAATTTCAGATAGGTCTGTTTCTGAGCTATCATTCCTGCTTTTGAAGAGCTCTCGGTAGAAATCTGTAGCTAAACTTAGAATATCTGGTCGATTTGTTATACATTTTCCGATTTGGTTTTTTAGATTTGGTATCCATTCTTTTTTCTCAGTCAGTATTCGTAAAGCTTTTTTGACACCACCGGTCTTCGCTATGTGTCTTTCGAGTGTTTCTAGTCTATGTGTTTGCCTGTCTTTCCTCAAAGATGTTTTGATTAGCTTACTCAGATTGGATATCTCGGTTCTTATTGCTTTAGTCTTGAATCTGGTATTTATGAGTTCAGCTCTTCTCTCTAAGAGTTTGGTGGATGAGTCCGATTTAGTATTTTTGTTCTTGGTGTCACGGTTTACATTGCCTTTAGCCAACGTATTGAGAATATCACCTAATTTATCGTATTTTTCTTGCAGATGGAGTTTGTTAACGGATTTTTCATAATTTTGTAGCTGTAACTTGAGTTCTTCGATCTGAATGTTTAGTCCTGTGGAGCATAGTTTTATTTTAAATTTCCTTTGTTTTTTGTATTCGTTGACAGTTAATTTAGCTCGTATCATTCTATGGTTGCTATCGAAGTTAAATCTTTTGACGTTCCTGCAATCCTCAAACAATTGGCTTTTGTTAGTTAGAATGTAGTCTATTTAATTTTTGTATAGTCCACTTGGCGACCGCCACGTCCACCTACTGCGGTTTTTATAATCGGTGTTGAGAATTTTCAGATTATATTCGTAAGCCAGTTCAATTAGTTTTTCTCCATTTCGCGTTCGTTCTCCGTAACTGTAAGGTCCCAGTACAATTTCTTCTCCTGTCCTTCTTTTTCCTACTCGTGCATTGAAGTCGCCCATTAATATTATATTTTTATGTGTATATTTCTTTAAAGTAGAATTCAGTTGGGAGTAAAAAGATTCAATTTGTTTGTGTGTGGATTGTTCTGTAGGAGAGTATATTTGTACTATAGACCATTTTTCATTACTAATAGTTATGTTCAATACTGCGATTCGCTGTGATACGCCAATTATCTCCTCTATTTGTTCTTTCATTTCTTTTCTGATTATAAACCCCACTCCATGTGCTCCTGGTGTTTCGCCTTTATAATAAAATATAAAATTGTCATATTCTTCGATCTTCTCCCCATATCTTCTCACTTCACTGAGACCGATGATGGTCCATTTTATATTTTCTAATGCCAACATCAGTTCTTGTAGACTGCCGTCAGTTCTTAGTGTGAGTGTGTTATATGAAGCAATGTGGTACTGGATTTGTTTTGTCTGTTCTGGATTTGTATGGCAATGTTCGTAGTTTCTTAAAGTAGGAGGGTTGTAGTCATCTTCCCCCACGGTGACTAGCCGGATTGGGGTGCTTTTGTTCGTTTTTGTAGTTTGTTTGTTTATGAGTTTTGTTTTCCGGTTGTCGATGCTAATTAGTTTTTTGTCTCTGATAGTGATGCTGATCTGGTCCTGGTTACAAAATTATCCAGATTAAATTTGTTAATTTTTTTCGGTACAGATGTGGGTACTTGACTCGGTGAGTTGTGGGGAGATTCTATTTGGTCTCTCTTTCTTTTCACAATGTTGTCTTCTTTTGGTTCTTTCACTATCAGCTTGTCTTTCCTAATATAGGCTATTTTACCTTTTTGACGTTCTTGCAGCATTTGCGGTATCAGCTCTTTCCTCTTCTCTAAGGTTTCTTTCGAAAAATCTTCCTTGATGTTTATGCCTGAGGTAAGTTTATTCTTACTTTTGAAAATTAAATTTCTCCTCCATAATGTAGTAAAACTTACTAGTAGGGGACGCGTTTTTTGGCTTTTTGGACCTAATCTGTAGGCGTTGTTTACTTCATTTGGTTGTATTGTTATTTTGGTTTCTTTTTCGATAAATTTTATGATAAAGTCGATAATAGAGCCGCTTTTTTCTGCTTCGTCCACTCCGAAAAATATCAAATTAGCTTTTCTCTTCTCATCCTGTAAAAAATTGATTTTTTGTTTCATAGATACAACTTGATTTTTCAAAAGTTTATTTTCCTCCAGCACTGCTGCTAATTTCTCATCCATGCTCTTCGAAACACTTTCTGTAACTGCTTTAGTTATTTCGATAGTTTGCAATGCCATGTGCTCCTTAATTTCGTGAAGTAAATGAACCATCGAGATTTGATTTTCCATGATTTGCGGGAAATTTCCTGGTGTGGCAACACTTTTACCGTGGCAACTCAAGGTGTGAAGTATGTCAGCTGTCAATTGGCGTTTGATGGATGACGTTGGATGTCAGTTTATGACTTTTGTGTTGTAATGTTGTTCACTCGTTCGTTCGTTATACTAACTTCAGGCACCTTTTTCTAACCTCAAATCTACAGTGACCAATATTTACGGTGCATATATCTTCCAATAACTTCCTTTGCTTCGTTGTATTTATTGTTGAGTGACTGTGTTTAACACCACTTTTGATGATTTTAACACTTTTTTGAACTTTTAACTTCAATTGCAGTGATTTAGATTTATATTCGCAGGAGCAACGACAATGTATGTTTACTGGTATGACACCGGAACCGGAAAAAAAAACTTGCAGAGAGTCGCCGTTACAACATATTAAATCATTATTGTGTTTTCAAGAATATGTTTACTTAATTTAGGTACACGTTGCATGGTTGTTTGTAGAAAGCAGCGCGAGAAACAGAAACTTCAAAAAATAAAAACATTCTGACAAACGTTGTATAGAACACATGGGCTTATTTACTAATGTAAGGCTCATGGTTGCATTCTCGTTTTCATATTTGAAGTAGAATTTACTAAAGAGTTTATAGTGTTAGGCATTATTCCATTAGGTTCTTTGTTGGTGGACGACACAACCATCACTGTGAAAAACATTTGTTTACTAAGAAAATAAATCGTAGAATAAGTACATTGAATTCTACAAACACATACACGAATAAATAGTTTATCAATTATCGAAACATTCTTCTTCTCGAATTCTTTTTGGTTTTTGATTTATTTACCGGTTTTTACATGTCTACCATAAAGAACCTACACAAAGATGTCACTTCTGTATAATATTTGTCTATTAATCCGAAACGAAGACCGTCCGTACGGACGGTCTCGTTCGAAGTCGCATCCGAAGTTATTTGGTGGTAGGGTATAAGTTCAATGTTCGTAGTAACTTCGTTCCGAAACGAAGCTTGGAACTTCGGTTTTGGGAGTAGACCTTCAGGTACCTGATAAGAAATCCAATACTGTGTCTCAACTATTTTTTGTAGTTACTTATTTTATTATCGTACAGTTCCAAAACCACACGGTATAATTTATTTGCTTATTGAGTATTATTATCATGAAATAATAAAGTTGCTGTTTACATTTTGAACGAAGTTTGTAAAGTACCGCTCCTTAATATAATTTATGCTAATTGTCTCATATCATCCCGTGGGTGTCGTAAGAGGCGGCTAAGGGAAATATACTGGAAAGTGGGTAGCAGCGCCTTCAAATGATCTGCCAATTTACATTGCGATCCCCAAGCGGCCTGCCATGCGTGGGGACTGTAGTTACAACAATTTAAGATATCAATGATAAAATAATCTTACATTCACGAATCGATAAGAGTATAGAACTATCCAATATACCTACTTCTTACATACCTACTTTATATAAATCTAGACATAGAGAAAAGTACTAGTAGTACTTTTATAGTGCTTTTACTTTTACTTTTTTACTACTAGTACTTTTCTCTATGAACTAGATTTAAATTTATGGGTTAGAATTAGTTTTTTAATCAACTTAAATACGGAGGAAAATTTTAAGTTATCACGTATATTTTTTTATGTTACTGGATCATGCAAATCCAGTAAAAAGTAACGCTTAAACGGATCATTATGATTATTTTATGTTGAGCAGCATATACCTACATATGAGTGATCTAGTAGTTCGTAAGTTACACTCAAATTACTTAACGAAATTATTTGCTAAATAAGCCTATAACTAACAATTACTACTCTTGCCAATGTTAACCAAAACCAATATAGTTGTGGGTGACAACTGGTCTTAGTACAGTATATTTAAGTAACTTAAAATGGTTAAATAAAATTAATTAAACGTCACTGACTTCTAACACCAAAAAAAGATGAAAGAAACTTGTGGAAGTCGGACAATGATACTGTGAGCTCAGAGTGTTTTGAATCTGCATGGTGTCGACTTCCACAAGCTATTTCATACTTTTCCGCGTATGAAAGTTAGTTACGTTTATAAAAAATATTTTCTAAAACTCCTCTAAATTTATTTGACGTATGCTTTCTCCTAGTAGTGAATAATTAGGGTGAACATTGTCGTTATTGTTTTCATAATCAGGGTGAATGTTTATGTTGTCATATTGAATTTTTAAGTTTCTATTGGACATACCATGCTCATTTCTGCTGTCTATGATTTTGGGCAGTAAGCATTTCATATAATTTTTTTTTAATTTTGGTCTCACCTTAGTTTCCAAAAATATGTCATCTTATTCTTTGAATGTAGTGTATATATTTTTATTCTCGCCCGCCCATATAGCTAAAAGGCACTTTTGTCGTTCTGACACGTGTAACGGGCCTTGAATCTGGTAATAGCAATTTGAGTTTTTATTTACAGAAGTAGTTCTAATGTTTTTATTATATTTATATTATAATTTTTTTAAATAACATTTAGCATAAACTTATTTTGCAGTTGAATAAAACATCTTGAAGAAAATATAGGAATATTTATATCTGAAAACAACTCTTCGATCTGAGAAAATCCTATTACAGAAGCTAACTCCCGTGGTGTATATTAGCATCGACGTGTTCAGTATCTTTCTTGTTTTCAGTTGAAATCAAACAAACTTCTTTACACATTTTGCACTCAAATTTGAATATTGATATAAGTCCATGTCTTCTCTCACCAATCAAGAAGAAGTGGCTTGATTTACATTCAAATAAATTATTGTGGCGTTCTTTTTCTTGAAGTTGTTTTAAAAAGTAGGAGATGTCGCTGTGTGGATTATTTGGCGTCCCGATACAGGTTGAAAATAGTCTTATAGTTATCCATTTGAATAATAAGCGCGTCCTCGTTGCCATCAATTTCTCTGTATCACCATAAAATAAGATATAGAAATATTATGACAAAAATTATTCCTATAAAATTCCAGTTATATAATTCAATCCTTATTCTAACTTAGAATAAGTAAAAAGCTCAATTTTTTTTATTTTTTTATTGCTTATCAAAATGTTTTATTTCGGATAATTATAAAATCCATTGGTTAACAGGTATAGCGCAAACTTATTTCTAATGGTTAGTATAAAATATAAATAAAAACAATAAAACATTAAAATGCACCACATCGCACGGAACCCTATGCGTATACCTGTCGAGTTTTATCCACAAGTAAACCCACAAAATGCCGCACGACGGGCGAGTTGTAGTGTTCAGCCACTGTACGTAGAAAACTGTTGGGACTGTCTCGCACTCGCCTCAACAGAGAAGCCGTCTTCTTCCTGAGGATAGCGTGGAAGCCATCCGTCCGAGCCTGACCAAACATCTCTGACGCACTACAGAAACGAGGCAGACCCAACAGCATTCTGAACGCATTATTATATTGGACTCGTAAGGCATTTAACGATTTTTGAGTATAGTTGATCCATAGATTGCCGGTGTAAAAACTCTGACAGTATGCCTTGAACATTGTGATCTTAGCTTCGTCACTACACCGGGAAAATCTACGAATCAACATATTACTCCTAACCGCCAATGCCCTACGTTCCCGTTCAATGTCTACATTGTCCTTAAGGTCGTCGGTAAGAATATGTCCGAGGTACTTGAACTGTGTCACTCTTTTTATGTTTAAGCCGTTCAATACTATTCTAGGTACACTCTCAGGACACCTACCGACGGCCTTAAAGACCATGTATTCACATTTTTTTACATTATAGGTGAGTCCATGTGTATTAGCATAGGTCTCACAAACTCTCAGCATTTGTCCAATAGCCCCCGCGGTCGGGCCCAGCAGCACCATGTCATCCGCGTAGCTGATGTTATTAATAGTAACTCCTCCGACTCGACAACCGACATGCATGCTGCTGAGCTCGACAATGAGATCATTTATGTATAGGTTGAAGAGCTTGGGAGATGTTAATCCACCCTGCCGAACCCCGCACTCCAACCCATACGGATCAGAGAGCATATTAGACCACTTTACTACATTGATTTGATTCCCATACCAATATTGCAAAAGTCTCACCAGTTCTTCCGGTACACTTCTATCTCTCAACCTCTTCCACAGCACTTCATATGAGACAAGATCAAATGCCTTGGAGAGGTCGAGAAAACAGGCGTACACCGGCGTCCTGCGATCAGTGTAATACTGGACGGTGTGTTTTAAGCTCAAAATAGCACTCTCAGTAGATAGTCCAAGCCGGAACCCAAACTGTGCATCGTGTAGTTCCATGTAATTGTTCAATTGAGAGTCAAACACACCGTCCAATATTTTAGCGGTAGTCGTCGCCAGAGAGATGGGACGGTAATTGCACTTATCAGATATGTCCCCAGTGCGGTTTTTGACAATAGGCACCACAATTGTTTTCATCAATTCCGCCGGTAAAAATGCATGACTCAAACAAAGCGAGTACAACATGGACAATACTCTGGGTAAGTGAGCCCCTGCGTACTTAAAATGTTCAATACTAAGCCTGTCATGACCTGGAGATTTGCCTCTACTCATATTATTAATGACTGTTGCTACTTGCTTAACAGAGATATTAAGCAGTGGCTTCTTCTCCACACCACACGATCCAGAAACGGGCATGGTAGGCGATGGCCCGAGTGGCGACTGTACCTTGAAATGTTCTTTGAACATATTAGCTATACTAACGGGCTCACTCAGGCCCTCGACACTCACCGGTAGTCCAGGCTTGGCGTCTAGCTTACTCGTGGATTTCCAAAACTCGCGAAAATTTTTATTAGCACGATGTTTAGCTATTTCATCCATTTTTAGTTGATCTTGGTGCTTTTGACACCACTTAAGGCGAGACTTGTAAACCTTACGTGTATCATTCATGCGCTCATAAAAATGGCCAGACTTCGGTCTATTGTACAAAACCCACATTTGAAACGCAATCCTGGCCTCCCCGTGAGCGTCCCGTACATGCCTGTTCCACCCACATAAGGGTTTACCCTTTCTTTTTACGTTAACCCTCTCTCTGGAACGCACAGCCGCTTCCTGCAATGCTTTAACAATTTTATCATAAAGCTTATCCAAGATAGGTTTATGTTCTACATTAGTGCACAACCCATAACTACACTCCACAAGTTCCTGTGGGAAGTCGATGTCTTTTAATATACTGCAGCAGTAGTCCGTGTACTTACTAATTTCGGATTGACTTCTTTCTCCCCACAGGACCTCGCTGCGCTGTTCACTATGAGTCATCCGTTTAGGTCTTATAACATCTAATCTACATTCTATATATAAAGGCATATGGTCAGATATATACACGTCCTCTATTATACCCACGTTAACAACACTATGCCAGGCTGACAAGGAAACGACACAGTGGTCTAACCACCTCTTACATCCATGAGCGTCACTTACATATGTATAACTACTCGAGTCTAGTCCTAGTTTTTCTATATCGGCACATGTCCAGGCCTGATCTTTACAAAATTCAAGCAACTCAGAACAAAATAGCTCGCCAGGATGAGCATTAAAGTCCCCTAATAAATATACACTTTCCACACCGGCACTTTCTACAATAGCACTTATCTCACTTAGTATTTCTGTAAAGATATGTAGGTTGTCGCATGAGTTAACTGGCATATAGACTGAAAAAACTAAGATAGAACGATCGTGTATTGTCGCTTTGATAGCTACCACGCGAGTGCTACTACAATTAATTACATTAACCGTCTCAAAAATACCCCTCCTCCAGAGTATGGCCACTCCACCATAAGGTCTACCGACTAGTAATCCCGCAGAAGTGTCAACGGCTGACTTCTCGGTGTACTCAAAGTCCGGGCTAATCGTTCCAAGAATTGGTATGTCGTGATGAAGCAACCATGTCTCCTGAAGGGCAATCAGCTGTGATGTCCGACATAAATTCCTGACATCGTCAATAGACCTTTTTAAGCATTTACAATTAAAACTAATCATGCGGCAATAGTTGGTTTGTAAATCCATATGAAATATTATTTAGGTACTATCACTATAAACCAAATTTATGACTTATTTTTGTACATAAAATGTACAAAACGTCTAAAATATATTCCAATCGGCCATAATTCGTCATTAAGAAATAAATTTACTTTATGCTTAGATACATATAATTTAAATGCATTATAGTTTCTACGTGATTTCATTTTAATTATTTTCAGACTAACACATTCACCTGTTTTTTCCTTGATGTAACTAACAATGTCATTTTCACTCGTAGTTAGGCTAACATTAGATATTATCAACGGCACTTTTACGTCCGCAGCCCGAAATTTGCTATCCGAAGCCGACTGCGCACGGCCTTGTTGACTACACAGCTTATTATGCTTTGATTTCTTATAACGAACGATCTCCCAGTTGCCCTTGTCATCACCTACCGTGGGCTCGCGGCTGTCAAAAGAAGTCTGTAAACAAGAACGGCTCACAGCTCGCACAGGCGCTTGTTGTGGCCTCTTCATACTATTTTCACAACGAACTGACTGCGATTTACTAACATTGGCAGGAGACTCGTTCATTGCACTTGCTCCTGCACCTTGTGTCTCAACCGGTTTTTGCAAGGCCGCGGTGTCTAGCGAGGTCTCCACGCGCTCCTCCCGCTGCGCTCTCTCACTCACACATTCACGATTACTCAATATATTTTGTATAGCCTCACCGCTTGCACTCGTATTGTTCGTACCCGCACCTTCTCTAGGCGCCTCCACGTGCCTGCCGGCCTCCGACGTATCGAATTTTTGCAATTCATACTTGTCACTCGTTTGAGGTGAGGAATGCCTTACAAAGCGATCACTTACTTTTGGCGATTTTATTAAATCCTCCGTGACATCAAAACCAAAACTATTCCGAAGGCAAGCTCCTCTTCGTTTGTTTACCTTTTCACTGGATGAAAATTTATTTGTAGAAGGTGCAAGTTTCATATTTTCTACATTTTGTTTGAGTGTGTCAAACTGTTCCTTTGTTATAAATTTCTCTTCCAGCGCTATTAGATGCTTTTTTAAAATTGACACATCTTTCAAAATTTTGATAACATCAATATTCTCCAGTTGGACTGTTGGAATTTTGTACAAATCTTTTACTACAAAAACTGGAAAATTCTCAGAGTCTGTACCTTTCATAAGACAGATGATATCGTCTAGTTCCCGTGACATTTTTTTCTTTCCTTGGTTTCGGCACAGCGGCACCTTTTTTGTACTGGGCAGAGATTCAAAAATCAACGTTTTCGCCTTTGCTATGTCTTCTGCAGAAAAGGACGACATACACAAAGTATGTATAGTTTCCTCATCCATAAAATCAATAACGTTCCGGAGAAACGCTAAAAGCTCATTTATTACAACATTGCAGTTAGAACATTTCACTAACTTCACCGCTGAGGTCATTGTCCTCACGATGCGTCACAGTCACAGACACAATTCACACAGAAAACGCGTCCACACGCTACCGCTTGCGCTCGCGACTGATTGATATAGGTTAGTTTAGGCAATAATCGTACTCGTTTGTGTTAACGGGCATAACGTAGAATTACCGGCTCTTAAGGGCAGCTGCTAGAATACATGGTTAGGTGCTAGACGACAGAACTACTTGAAGGGATGGTAGCAAGTCAAGCAGGCATTCTTAAAATTCTTAACCGTCCGCAGTCCTTGAGAGCCACTGAAATTACAAGCACATGAGACTTAACAACTATGTTTCAAAGTGACGGGCGCAGTGCAATTTGTGACTTGTGACGAAATGCATCTGTTATAGGCAGAGGTTAGTCCGCTTAACATCAGGTGGGTGGGCCTCGACCTTGTTCCGTCACAGTAACATAAAAAAAACTTAGTTGTCTGAAAAAAATCACCACTTTTTCAAACTGAAAAGTTGACTCAATCCACAATATCTGAGAGCCATGCTGAATACCTAGTCATAATGTTAAGTGTTTTGAAGGATTACTAGAAATAGTAACATTTACCTCTTTTTGAACCTACTGTTATGTTTAGACTGTGGTCAATAGAAATAAATAAATAAGCAAAAAATTACTTACCATATTTCTTTTCCCATTTTTTTTGCCTTCAACTGTGATTTAGTGCGTGGTTTATTTTCTTTATTTGCCATTTCCAGAAAACAACCAAAAAAATTTTGTCTCATAAGTTTTCATAAAATATTTACACAACGGGAAATAAAGACAAACATAAGCCTTCTAATCGTCTAGAGATATTAAGTACTATTATAAACACTATGTCATAATTATATGGTATAGTTCACTAAACAATAATTATTTACAATTTATTGTGTATCCTCATGATATTTGTTTACGCAGATACCAAGAAGTACGCGCGCTAAAATTTGACATAGATCTTGTCATGGTGACGTCCCGCGGGACACTGGCGAGCGAAGTTTTGATTGATTATCACTTAAATATTTGATTTAAAAAAGAATAAATGTAATGAGAAAAAAAGACCGCTTCAGCTAGATTTCAAATTAAATTACCTACAAAATAGTATAAGTTATAGATTAAGTGTAGTATTAGTACCTGTTAAAAATTAAATTTAGCCGGTAAAAAAACCTCAAATCGAACTTAGTTCAGTATTTTTTTCTATAGAGAAAATTTAGTTGTATCTTGTTTTGAACGATTACACAGTAAGGAGAAAGAATGTTACTAAAACATATATTTATTTCAGATTTGAAATGTTTTTCTTTGTTTATAAAAAACAACATCTACTTTAGGCAAAAACGGGAATACCCAACCTTAAGCATTTACGATACTGATAATTGAACATTTTAATGGATTTCAGAGTATTCACTTTAAGAATAAATATTAAAGGTAAATTTTATTAGATATTATATGTGTATAAACACTTTTATGCTGAACGTGGCAGTAGAATATTGAATATTTCAATATTGAAATTATATAACCTTCATGAGAGACGTACATATCGATATAAAAAAAACGCAAATGGCGACTAGAGGTAATGCGTCAATGAGCAGCATGAAGAGAGGGCTCTTTGTTATCCTAACAATGCCACACCAATATTGTTAAGCCAAGAATTGTACTTCTTACAAAATATGCAGCTTGTATATATTTTTTACAAATATATTTTGGCAAACATAAAGATCTACCTCAACACACATTAGATTACGATCAAACACCGCTTCACACATATTTTACCAATGATCCCTTTTTATTGGATAAAATATCTATTTCCGTGAAATCTATCTCGGACTCCGAGTCAAGTGGCGGAAATATCTCGGATTGGGACGCGATGTGTCGGGGAATGAGCCGAAGGAGACGTAACCTTAGTAACGGGGACACTTCTATGTATAGAATTATACATATATAATGTAATCAGAGAAGCTGATTATCAAAATTTATCGATTGGGAGAGATGAGATGAATGGAGAGAGTACTGTATTTTCTAGGTAACTTCAAATATATATTAATAATATTGCTTATAACCTTCCTACTAAACAGGGCAGTAGATTAGCGGCACAGTGGCATTTTCCTTCGATGAACTGGAAAATTTACTATAAATATAACTCTGCATTTTAATTTTCTCTGTTACAGGTACGTACATGGCAGTCGTTTTTTTTTTGCCTATACAAGAAGACGGAACACAATGGAGGCAGGTAGGACCAGTGGCATAGTAAAAAGAGTGAGGTGACTCTTTCTACTATGCCAGTGGACTCTTTACACCCGCTGGTGAGTCCGGCATAACGCTGTGTAAAACAGTATTCCGTAAAAGGATTCTCTACAAAAAAAAATAAAAAAAAAGATCTGCTACGACTGCATCAACAAATACATTTCTTAGCAGATGAAACAAAGCTACCAGATTAGCTGCGATAGTTTTACGATATTTTGTGGTTACTACATTTAAATATAACAAACATTAAATCTACATAATATCAGTGTAAAAGCAATCTTATATTTTATGTGTACAATATTTATTTGTTAGTTCACCTTTAGTTCCCTTATGTGCGAAAGGTCAGTTTTTATTTGTCTACAAATTATATTAGAGAGAAATGTCACGCATTTGTTTCATTTGTATTAGTTTGGTTCCAGAGTTGTCATAAAGTCGTTGATAAGCTCCGAGCTATGTTTGTTTTCGTTTATTACTTGTTTTAGTTGGCTTTGTGATACAACACATAATAATTTGTTTTTTTGGGACTTCTTGGTCGCTATAGAAAAAAAACTATAAACTGTTTAAAATACTTGACAGGTTTTTAACTGGCAAGTCTTGAGATAGCTCTCATGTGAAGCACATTCCAGGTAGTATAATTAATAATTGCTAATTATTGAGTTTGTATATTTGTGTAAAGAGGAAAGATTCGTATGTATGTATGTGACGAATAAACTTAAAAACTACTTGACCCGTTTGAAAAATTCTTTCACCATTAGAATCCTACATCATCCTTGATGAACATAGGTTATAAAATAGTTTAAAGAAAATGTTTTTTTTGTTACATACCCGATTATTTGCGAAGCCGGGGGGGGGCTGCTAGTTATATATTGAAGCAGTGATGGCTCAGTGGCATTGGCTATGGACTGCCGCGCACCGGGTACATGGTTCGAGTCCCGCCGCAAGCCTGAGCTTCACCGCATGGTGGAAGGGCTTTTTGCGAGTGCCGGCCTGGCTGGCGACCACCCTCAAGTAGAGAATCTGTCGCCAATCACCTAACGGTGTGTTCCGGCAGCAGTCCTTGAGAGCCAGTGAAATTACAGGCACATGAGACTCAACAACTTATGTCTCAATGTGACGGGCGCAGTGCAATTCGTGACTTGTGACGAAATGCATCTGTAATAGGCCAGGTTTGACCCGCTTATCATCAAGTGGGCCTCGAGCTTGTTCCGTCACAATAACATAAAAATGTATGGCATGCCCATTGCCCGTACACCCATACAGTATGCAACGTCTACACTGGCCGGCTTTTTTGACACCAGTCCTATTCGGAAATTTCTTGTAAACCTTATTTTATTTGATAAGATCAGGACAAAACACGCTTGAGGCCCATGTGATGTTAAGCGGTCACCTCTGCCTATAACTGATGCATTTTGTCACAGTCTATTTCGCCAGTGTCCTTGACTACATCATCGCTTAGCAACTAGTACGGTTTAGATCAAGGCCTATCAGAAATAAACAAAAGGTTTTGGTAATATACAAAATAAAGCAATACGGTAATATACTCGCAATAGGCGAAATAAATGAATATAGTTAATGACGCGTAGTAATAACATATTACGTTTTTACAAATTATTAGAGTACAAAATTTTATGCCCAAGGCGGGAATCGAACCCGCGTCCTCCGATTTCGCGCTGGATGCCTATACCACTCGGCCACTTGGACGGGTTCGATTCCCGCCTTCGGCATAACTTTTTGTACTCCAATAATTTGTAAAATGTGATAACGCGATAGTGTAGTAAATATTTAAAAAAAAAACATATGACGTTCTTACAACCTAAGACAACAACCGGGAGCGACGGCTTAACGTGCCCTCCGAAGCACGGAAGCGCTCAGTAGTATTGTCAGCAGCGGTCACCCATCCAACTCATGACCGCGGCGGACGTTGCAGAGGTACCAAAACTCATGGCGTTTTTCAGTAACCACTTCGTCTTAACTTTGCTGATCGGTTCAGAATGGCTAAGCAAACTTCGCTACGAGAGCTTCAATATATTAAAGTAATTGTGACATTAAGAAGGGTTGATGTTTCTCTTAGACCTGTACCATATAACAAACGCTCACTCAGATTACATACATAATACTCACAAGACATATATAATTAAATAATATAATACATATATTATACGAACATGAATAGTTATTATTAGAAGTGTATCCAAGTATAAAAGCCTACTCGTATTTAGTATGTACAGCTACGAACACAATATATCCACAGAGAACACAATTGCATTAAATGGCTTTCGGGCATCGCTTGTCAATTACTCCTCTAGGAGAATATACGAGACGCCGGATACAAATTGCTTTCAAACCTTGGCTTGAGGACCAGTGGAGTATTGCATGAGCAGTTCGAAAATAATCTTCGGTACCAGATAAATAGTAGGTGTTGCATAATGTTTTTTTTTATGTTGTTGTGACGGAACAAGCTCGAGGCCCTCCTGATGAAAAGCGGATCAAACCCTGCCTATTACAGATGCATTTCGTCACAAGTCACGAATTGCACTGCGCCCGTCACATTGAGACATAAGTTGTTGAGTCTCATGTGCCTGTAATTTCACTGGCTCTCAAGGACTGCTGCCGGAACACACCGTTAGGTGATTGGCGACAGATTCTCTACTTGAGGGTGGTCGCCAGCCAGGCCGGCACTCGCAAAAAGCCCTTCCACCATGCGGTGAAGCTCGGGCTTGCGGCGGGACTCGAACCATGTACCCGGTGCGCGGCAGTCCATAGCCAATGCCACTGAGCCATCACTGCTTCAATATATAACTAGCAGCCCGCCCCGGCTTCGCAAATAATCGCGTATGTAAAAAAAAAACATTTTCTTTAAACTATTTTATAACCTATGTTCATCAAGGATGATGTAGGATTCTAATGGTGAAAGAATTTTTCAAACGGGTCAAGTAGTTTTTAAGTTTATTCGTCACATACATACATACGAATCTTTCCTCTTTATATATTTATTTAATTAATTATTTATTTATTTAATTACATGGAAAACCAACAGCTAAACTTAGTAGTAATAGTAACTAAAATAGATACATAAAGCCAATTACAGGTTTTCACGGATATAATTATAATAAAATATATAAATGGTGTGAACACTCAAAAGATGATACATAATCAAGTTTAAACAATTATATAAGTGCCTGCCACAATAAATTTAGACATAAATATACAAGCCAAAGTGTCTTAGGATATATTATTATACAATTATGATACATATTATGCAAATCTGCTGTTTCCTACTACATAACGAAAAATTATACAAATATACAAACTCAATATACAAACGCAATGTAGTGCCGTGCAGAACATATACGTATTCTGAACAGTCCTTACTTTGTTACGGGCTGTGATTAAACATCAGTCAGGCCATATACTAGTTTCCTAACAAAAAAAAGTTTATACCGACAATACACGCATCAAATATACACATTCAGGTATATATGTATTGCGCAGTGGTTATATACGTCTCGCTTTATACTGACCGGTCCGGTATTGTTCGTCGGGCTGCGATGAAAATCTTTTAAATTACAAAACACACTGTACAATGGCACGGAAAACTTTCAATACCTGCTATTGTTATTGTTTAAGAATGAAAGAAAAATCTCAAAGGGATCATTGAATAAATGTTTGGTTTTCTTTTTTTTTCTTTAATATATACACGCTTTTATTGAGAGCCAGTAATTCTAGGTTAAGCCTGTTAACACCTTCGACCACATCATCACTTACCATCACGTGAGATTTTGGTCAAAGGCTTACCTATCAGCAATAAAAAAAAAAAAAAATTTACAACCTCATCCTGCCCTACTTAATGGTCATATTTATATATATTTTTATAGTATATTTGGTGTACACTACAACATGCATAAACAACAACCGGGAGAGGTCGGACAGCGGACAGATTCGTTCTTAGTACGAGTAATAACATACTAACTTAAGTTCTGATCCTGTGTAACTTAATTTCTACAACATTTATCGTAATAAAACTAATTCAGCGGTGCTTCCCGGGTCAATCGCGTTGCAGAGGAAGAAGCTCAAGTCTCTGGTGCCTGTGACTTGCTATCCAGGGAATAGAGTGAAACGGCCCCCGTTTACGTAGGCATCAACGCACATTCCCCTAATTTGGGGATGAAAATATTTTAAATATTATAAATTAAACTGGCAAAAACACTCACGTTGAGGATCGAATACGTCGACCCGGGTTTCGAGAAGGCAGTCTAGAATGCGACACGGTCAGTACTGTTTGTCACGGTACGTGTGCGGATGATGATGATGCGATCACAGACGACGAAATAGGCCCACCGTCTTCCGCCGGGCACGCTAGGAGCTCGTCACCTAGCACCAGCAGCGCTGGGCTCGCTCCGCCCCCACCCAGCTCCCCGCTGCCGCCGGCGCCGCGCCGGTATCGCGCCGAGCCGCGCCCCCCGCGCTCCGCAGTGCCCGTCGGGAGCTCGCAGGGGCGGCGCAGCACTCGCCCTGATGATGAGCATCTGTTATGCTCGAAACCCGGGATGACGCATTCGATCCCCAACGTGAGTGTTTTTGCCGGTTTAATTTATAATATTTAAATATGTGTGAAACTCACGAGAATTTCATTTCAGAAAGTATTTTAATTTTGTGTGGTCAAGTTTAACGGTTTTCTCCAATGAATATATTAAAAAAACAGTTGGACGAATCGTCTATTCGTTGAGAGGCTTTGAAAACTTGACATTAAAAACAGCGCCTAAAGAAAATATTTAGAAGCAATTTTCATAGCAGTTATCTTCGTTTCCGTGTTACGATTGTCGGGAAAGTAATCTACGGGAATGAGATGTTTCGGTAGAGTGTCGACGAGCGGCGCCGTTATGTTGGGTATCAATCAGGTGAAGTAAACATCTTATTTTTTGTGCTGAAATGTTCACTGTGCGCTCACACATGCTAACTGCAATAGTTACAGTATATTTACTTATGATCACTTATGTAAATCAACTTCAAACACTCAAAAGCCATTAATCAACAATAAATTATAACATCACTTGGCAGGCGTTTTGAAGATCGCAGTGCAAGGCAGCAGTTCTTCAAAGATGCTGCTGTCCACCTTCCGATAGCCGCCTGTTACGACACTCATGGGAGGGGTGACATGCTAGCCCGGCACTATGGCACACTTTATAATAGTTGAACACTTTTATTGTTTTGATTTCGCATTTCTGAACTAAGATTTTTTTACCTGTAGATGTGTTGTATGGCCTCCATATTTACTAGACGAATTCAGGGTAATCACCTGAGTCACTACCAGTCTTGCACTTCCAAGCATCCGGTGAATACATCGCCGCTAATCATGTTTTTTAGGAATAATCTGTGGATGATTTGCCTTTCTTGTGTCTTTAGACTCTGCATCAATTATACATGCACTGTGAGAGATAAGAAAAATGTTTAATTTCACGCGTAATTATTATTTTTATTGATGAAATAAAAATTATCGTCATTTTGTTTTATCTTAGGAACTAATCTCAATGAAATGGATGAGCGAGATATGTGTATCGTTTGGTGTGAGAGAGTGAAAGAGATCGCAGCATAATGGTGATCGGAACGTCTCGTGGCGGTTCGGTGGTAACACGAATTGCTTATTATCTCTTTCTAACAACAGATATGACGCATAATATTTGAACGTTCTTTCCTTGTCATTACAAACTGCATATACATGTGCGTAGGTATGTATATAGGTAAATTCTAGTAAGCTTTTAGAGCAGTGGTGTTCGGATATAACTAATCTATATATTTCAAATCACTGTTTCTGAATCGCTTTGATATTGAAGAAAATATTTACATTATTAAAATTTGGTTTCTAATTATTCATAACAAGAAGTAAACGGCTCCGGTCCGGCCTCAGGCGGGAGGAAGTTCAGACTTACAATCGATAACAGCAGCAGTGTTGCCACAGAATATCTCTGTAATATCTCAGAATATTGTAAAACTACCCACTACCGCCATTGTTGTCGTCGTCCACAGCTCGCTGTAATCGCGTTGAATATTGGTTACAAACCTTATGAAATGGAACCAACATTTTCGGCCACAGTATTGTTCATCAAGTCCAATTGATAGCATGTATTCTTAGGAAGATAACATAACGATAAGCCGAATCTCTGCTCTAACATATTACAGATGCATTTCTTCAGAGTTACACTGCGCTCATCACCCTGAGTCATAATGTTGTTAAGTCTTATGTGCCTGTAACTTACAAGCACCCATAACCTCCAAACCAGAACATAGTAATGCGAATATTAGTGCTTGGCGGTAGATATATAGGTACACCAAAGTGAAGTTGAATTGAATAGGTCTTCTAAGGATTAGAGCGTATTTGCCGCACTTGGGAACTTTACCTATCCCAGGACCTTTGTTCAACTACACTCGTGATCTGGTTTTTTTTATATGCCTGATATGTTAGCCTTTGACCACTATCTCACCTGATGGGAAGTGATGATGTGGTCGAAGATGTTGTTCAGGTTAACCTAGAATAGTCGTGATCTGGTTATACCGGATCGGGCTTTATGCTTCTGAACATTGCTTACAAATTGGTATCAGGGTGCTTAAAATCTTGTATAGAACTCACGATTATTATATATGGTACTAGCTTTCCGGGCGCGGCTCTGCCCGCGCGTATGTCGGTTATCGCGCAAAAACATTAACCTCTTTTTGCGCAGCTGGATAAAACCTATCCTATGTTTTTTCCCGGGTCTCAAACTACTTCCATACCAAATTTCATTCAAATCGGTCCAGTAGTTTTGGCGTGAAAGCGTAACAGACAGACAGACAGAGTAACTTTCGCATTTATAATATTAGTACGAGTACAGATTAATCTTGAAGGTTATGCTTCTAGCAAAATGGTTCTGGCTGTGTGACGTGGCGTTTCTGACGAGACTGTAACTAAGCACGAAATTATGTCTTTATATTTAATTTAATTAAATAATATTTAATTATTTCTTAATATTTTTTATATTCGTTATTATTATATAAATATAAACTGATCTTTGAATATGCTGAAAGTAATATAGTATACTAGTACTGAAATAATTTGCGTTGACGATTATGTAGTATTTCCAACACGCCTAGTGTTTGCTAACTTTCTCTTTGGTAATAAATTTTAAGATATTGGACAAACTTCTCTCTAAAACGTTCCAGAAATATCTAAGATGTAGATAAATGTTTCAGATTACAAAGTTACTTTACGAATGTTGACTTCAAAGTTATCGAAGGGATTCAATTACAAATGTTAAAAGCGAAGATGAATGAATTACTTATCAAAGACAACGCAACGATACTTTTAAAATACCGCTAGCATTTTAACAAAAATGTCATAATATAAGTCAGTAATAGTCAATAATTCTAGGTAAGTCTGGATAATACTAACGTCGTTGTATTTAAAATATTTTAAGTATTATAAAATTAGGAGAGGAAAATTATAGTAATGTGCGAGATTCGAACCTGCGCAATCCACCCCCATAGCCGGGGCATGTTCTGACCGTTTAGCTAACGGCGTGACATACTTATTACACATAACTCTAATTTGTCTTTTCGTACTTTAAACATCGTATGGGGATAACGCAACACCTATAGGTTCTGCAAGCAAAGTGCGAAATGGGGCCCTATCAATGTCACGGGAAAGTCTTGTTTTGCGCTTGAGTACACGTACGGATCCCAAAGCCATCGCGGAACTCGGGGGCGTTTTGTTGAAAACGTCCTCCGAACTCCACCCCTCTTGTCAAGAGGGCGGAGACCGCCTACGCTCAGCGAATGCCAAACCACCCGGTTTATTGATCGCGTGCCGCAGAACAATATGAGCTCGTCAGACAAGCGCCAAGCATCCGCCACTGGCGGCAGATGCCCAGACGCTCCCCGAAAGCCAAGAGGACAGCAGAGACCCTCCGCCCGCGACAGGTCACTGTCCAAACGGAGGGTCCCCATTGACGCCGCCGACGAAGAAGCGGCAAAATACCGCCAATTCCGGCTTGCCGTGCAGGAGACATCTGAAGCCGCACGACGAGAACTCCAGCAGTGGCGGGTCGAACCGCTGGATAGCGAGGTCCCTGTGCTCTCGCTGATCTCGCCAGACCCGTCACCACCCAACTCGCCAAGCCCAACGCCAAGTGAAGACCCGGCCCCCGGCGTGCGCCGCAAGCGCACAGAAGAGGCTGCCGAAGAAAATAAACGCACATGCGCCCGCGCGACAACCGCTCCAGGACAGCGTGCGACCTATGCTGCCGTAACAACGGCCAGCACAAGGCACGCACCAACCCCTGCCGCAAGGACCGCCACAGCAAAGACGGCCGCTACGACGCAAGTCGTCACTGCGCATAGAGAACCCTCATGCCGCCCTACAGAAGGGGCATCAACTTCATGGGCGGATGACACACTCACGCCCACCACTCCACCCGTAGCTACGCCACAAGACCCGCAGCCACTCCCCAAGACGAAGGAGACGCGCTACCCACCAATCATCATCGAGTCTTTCCCAAACTGCTCAACTCACCTCCGCGCTCTGAAGGAAAGACTCGGAAGACCTCCATCAGTTCGCCCGTACAACCGAGGAGTCCGCTTCACTCCCACAGACAGCGATGAATACCGGGTCATCCAAGCCTACCTCACGAACCTGGGAGAGGCAGACAGGGTGACCTGGTTCTCTTACGCCCTACCAAAGGAGAGGAGTTTGAAGCTGGCCATACGAGGACTACCCTTCAACACGAACCCGGACGAAGTCAAAGAAGAACTCACGGCACTCGGGTACGAACCCGAGTACGTAAAGAAGATCCAGGCAAGAAAGGGCAGACCAGGCTGCATTTTCTTTGTATCCATGAAGAGAACCGCAAACCTCACTCCCGGCATATACTACGTCGACGAACTCCTGTGCATGCCGGGAGTCAAATTCGAGCACTGGAGAGGGAAGAGGGGCCCAGCACAGTGCCACAGATGCCAGGCATTCAGGCACTCTTCCCACAATTGCAACCGTCGGCAGGCGTGCGTGCGGTGCGGAGGTGAACACTTCGCGCGCGACTGCCCACGACCTCTGGACGAGCCTGCCACCTGCGCCAACTGCGGCGGTGCTCATACTGCAAATAACTCCCGCTGCGCTGTGTTCCGCGAGGAGGCGCGGAACAAGCGCGCGGGCACTACAGCACTCACCACCACCGCAGCGAGAGTCGACCGCGCAATAGAGCGCCCCACACCGACTTCTACACTACCCAAACCCAGCGCCCCCCCCTCGGCCGCTGCCCCCAGCCAACCGGCCTGCGGCACCGACCTTGAGGGACCCAAGACACGCAAGAAGAGGAAGAAGAACGGGAAGAAGAAGAAGGGACCGCGGAAGGGTGCCACACCACCCCCCGCCCCCGCACCTGAAGCTAGTATCTCAGCGGCCAAAGCACCACGTGCCCTGGCCGCGAGACAAGGAAGGCGCGACACACCTGTCTCGTTCCCACGCGAGAGCGAGACAGCCAAGAAGATGACGAGGACGGCGGCGGAGCTTGAAACGCTCGAAACCGCCCTAAGCACCCTCCAGGAAGTGCTCCTGGCGATCAGGGAGGGAGCCGACCCTATCCCGCTATTACTAGCGGGTGTGAGCAGGCTCCTCGCCCGTCGCTAGGAAGCGCCACCTGGACCCACAGCTGCTGCCGCGCCGCCCGGGCACCAAGGGCCGGCCCGGGCGCGCCACTTTCTCGCCTCCCGAGCGCCCCCGCATATCGGACTCCCCGACGGGTAAGGGGCGAGTAAGGAGGCTGCAGATTCCCGGACTAGACCACCTACCCCATCACCAAGAAGAGGACGCCAGAACCCTGGCATACCAACCCCACGACACGACTGCTTGGATAGCAGCCGGCGATGGAATACCGCGTACAGGGGCACCAAACGCCCGAAGACGCGTCCGCGCGGCGTACCCACGCTGCGCGCGGATCACACGACATCAATGTCACTCTCCCTCTGTCTGTTTGTATGTCCACTTGTACGTCATGGGAAAATGGTATCATCATTGTTTCATGTTTGAAAACCTGAAATTTACATATTTTATGTAGGATCTAACTTTTGTATGTTATGTAGGATCGATCTTGACCCAAAACCGAATATTACATTCGAAATTCAATTAAATTGTTTTACAGATGAAGTTCTTTTTTTTGATATGACAAAAAAATTATTTGTTATTTTTTTCAACAGAGAAATTTTGAAACCCTCGCAGTTGTTACTTTCAAAACACTTTTGTTACCGAATCTATCTACAGAAATAGAATTTAGTAATCTGTATATTAAGATGTACCATGTAATGTACAACCAATGAACAAAACTAGCCAAATACAACATTTCTCAATATAATACAACCCGTGTACCTATAGCAACCTCGGTGCGCGACACCGGCTCCTACCAGACTGTTTATCGTAACTGCGACATTAGGAGATAGACTTATATACTAAACTTTATTCTACGTCACTAGAATAACTTTACAATCGTTAAAAACATGAAAATAAGAAAAATAAGCAGTACATATTTATCAATGAAGACGCCAAAGAGAAAGCAAATTTTTGATATCAATGCTTTACAAATTTTTACATAGTTAATGACATTTGATTTCCAATAACTAGTCTCACGCTAATTTCCATTCTAGTAGTTACGCGACATCAACATTAAATGACGATAAAATATCGCACAATAATTATGGCAGCATATCTCCAGATGGAATAAATAGAGTTCAGTTAGTCGCACCACTGCACCGAGTGGAGCAGTGCTTGACATAGAATTCCAATTGGTGTTTGCAAAGCGCTTTGTGATGCTATAGAAGTGGAACGAGGATTGTATCAAACGAGTTAATTTAATGCATTGGAATAACTAATATACCAACTCGTTCATTCCTCTGGTGATTTATTCATTTGTTAAAGTTCTTTATGTAATGGGCTAATGGATTTATGGAATATGACGGGCAATCTTCTCGTTGCCCACTGTCCATAGGCAGAAGATCTATCTAAACGGGATAAACTATCCATTGCGTTCGCATAAATTCACCTGCCCTTTAATAATAAATAATTTGACTTATTTTATCCTTGGTGGAATAAAATTCACATAAAAGTGCATTTTATTATTAATTTTTTTTTTCTTTATTGCTGATAGGTAAGCCTTTGACCACAATCTCACCTGATGGTAAGTGATGATGTGGTCGATGGTGTTAAACAGGCTTAACCTAGAATTACTGGCTCTCAAGGACAGCTGCCGGAACACACCGTTAGGTGCTTGGCGACAGATTTTCCACTTGAGGGTGGTCGCTAGCCAGGCGGGCATTCGCAAAAATGCCCTTCCACCATGCGGTGAAGCTCAAGCCAGCGGCGGGATTCGAACCATGGACCTGCAGATAAGAAAGTTAAGAAACTCTTTTTACATATTTTAAAAAGAAATGTGGCATAAAATGAAAACTTCCTGAGCACGCAACTTTTTACTATTCTACTCTACTTAATCATCCTAATGCACACATCAATCTTCAGCACGGAAATATACCACTAAAAAAAATCACTTATATTTTATAAAAAACATATTTTGGCAAACATAACTTTGAATATGTTTGCCAAAAGGTCACACACACACTCAACCCATATTAGATTACGACCAAACATATTTTTATGCCTGATCCCTTTTTATTGAATAACATAATATCTGTTTGCGTGGAATCTATCTCGCAGGTAAGTGCCGGAAATATCTCGGATAGAGATGCGATTTGCCGGGGATTATATGAGTATATCGTAATATATATATTAGTAGCATCAGGATTCTGTCTCTACCAAAAAATTACATGATTTGAACGGTCAACGTTTAACTCGTATAGCACACTTCAGGCAAATATACCTAGTCATCGTCGATGTCATCAATGAGTCAATTGATTTGATTTGTTTTACCAATATGTCATAGCATCGCGGAGGTAAGAGGGGAAGAAAAACATATCTTGAGTCTGTTTAGCCTATTTGGCTAAATAATAATAATAATAATAACTTTATTAATCATAAAACTATTAACATATAATGAATCTTACTTCTATAGGTAGGTACTTAAAATAAAGTTGTTACCAATAATTAAAACGTTTACTACTGTATATTACTGTAGTAGGTAAGTTTCGAACTAAGTACTTGTAAACAATTTTTATAATCTACTCGTAGGTTAGGTACATGTTATATAAAAATACCTCCGACTACCCTCTGACTCCGTCTGCCTTGGCCTATTGAAAAGGAAATCCATTAAGCTGTGCCCGGAAATTCTAAAGGCAAATGCAAAGTGACAAAATCGTTTTTGCTTTTAATTATAGTTTATTCAAAGTTTTTTACATAACTACTTATAAAGCTTCGTACATAAATCAATTAAAACTAAAGAAAACAAACCGTTTCCATTATATCGCGTGTCGAAGTATTTCAATAAACATGATGGTTCCCATCTTTCCTTCCAATTAAACATCCCATTAGTTAACAAAATGTTATTAGTTTTAACTGACTTAAAAAAGGAGGAGGTTCTCAATTCGTCAGTAATTTTTTTTAAGCTTGTTACCTCAGTACTTTTGACTGGGTGAACGGATTTTGAAAATTGTTTTTTTATTTTAAAGCTGATGCTTGTCGTTTGGTCCCATTTAAATACTAGTTCTATATAAAAGAATATAATGCACACGATGTCTTTTTACCAGATCTTTTTTGTGATAAAACTACTGGTAGTTTTTTAAATAAACAATAAATTTTCATGTGACAAAAGTTAACAAACTAAACAGCTTTACTGCACGCAACCCCGAAGCACTAGGTTTATATTTTATGGACAAAATTATACCGTGGGGCTTAGCTCTAGACTTTACCAAAGCTTACCCATACTTTATTACGCTGAATGAACTTACTTAATAGTTTTACGTTAGCCTGTATGTATTCTCATTTATCATTTATAGTTTTAGGTAAGTAATATGTACCACATGGCTTCATTTAGCATGGTACTTATAATAACTAATATTAATATTAATGTTGTGCTAGGTTTTCGCGATTGTTACACATAGTAATTAAACAACTTTAAACGGTTTATAAACATAATAATATATAGGTTAGTATTTATAAATCTCATATTTTGTAAAAGAACAATAAAATTATGATATCAAAGTAAAGAAAAACTTGTATATTAGCGATATTATCTTTAGACGTAAGCAGTATTTAAGTAAGCAACCCTAGCAACACGCCTGGACGGCAGACGGGCAACAGCCTGGCCACGGGTATCGGCGGCGCGAACGTCGAAGCAGAGGACGACGCGACCATTCGCGCGGCGCCGTTTGCAGGCCACGGGCAGGCACGTTCGCCGCCGCGACCAGTAGGAAGTTCGACAGCGAAATGTCTTTATCGAATTATCTCAATATTACAAAATTACAAATTTACCCACCGGAATTGGAGAAAAAAGTTAATGCAAAAAGAATTTTAAGTGCCGCTGAAAAATAAAATAAAAAAATCTACATGTTTAAATTTATGCTTGGGATGGCCAGACTTCCAAATAGCTGGTCTAGCTAGTATTTCATCAATAAAAGTCTAAAATAATAAAAATGTATTATTTTCAACTCATTACTTCTTTGATCGATAAAAGTTTATTTTAGACGACTATTCGCCGAATGCCGAATAATAGCTATTATTCAATATTCGACACATATCAAAAAAATTTCGAGTAATGCCGAATACCGAATAATGGCGAGTATTCGCGGCAACTTTAGTAATTACCATTTAGCAAAATCTCGCAATTATTACCACTACTGCATGGTGGTAGGCATATTGCAAATGCTCGCCTGGCTAGCTGCCATCCTTAAGTAGAATATTTATCGCCAAGCACCTGATGCTGGTTCCGGTAGCTGTGCTTGACCACATCATCACTTACCACCAAGTGAGATATTGGTCAAAGGCTAGCGTATAAACAAAGAAAACAAACTTTCAAGTAAATACTCACATATGTAGTAGTAGTTCTTATAGTTAGACTTGAGAGTTAGTCCCTATTCTAGGTGCTTGTGACCATAGAGATATTGCTTACTCTTTTCTGTGCTTGTGACACTTCGACCACACCATCACTCATCAACGGATGAGACAATGGTTAATGGCTTCCTTTAACCAGTCCGAAACAAGTAGACCAGGCTTCGATCACTATTGAGTATCTTCAGTATTACACTCAGCAATCTGTATAACCACACAGTAGTTTAATACCTCAACTATTATCACATTAATTTAACAAGAAGTATATAATAGAGAAGCTCTCGAGTATCGAACATTGCAACGAGATCATACTACAGAATATTTCGGCTCAAGATTTCCTCTGAAATTGATTTGAGCCTCTCCTTGAACTCAGTCAAGTGTACAATCATCGGACATTCGATATCCTGAAGTAAGCCTCACTTACCTTTCATCTGCAGGTTTGCATTACTTGGCAGAAATAGGACGCTAATTTTTTTTCACTTGAATCAAAGTATACGGCTGTACTAATATTAGATAATATTACTATAATAGTCAGGTATGTTAACTTTTAATTATTAGTATGTTCCGACTTCGGAAACCAGTCCTCACTCTAGGACTGATCACTTTACCACCACATCAGATTCAGGCGACCTTCAAACTAACAAATGGTTACATAATAATATCAGTTACTATAAATCAGTAACTGTGTAAAATCCGCACCAAATTTTACCTCTATTCAATTTTTCACATCGTAATGAAGTTTTTATGCAGCTTGAAATTTGATAATTTATCTTGAAAGCTCCCGTTGAAGTGCTTTGTTGAGTTGAAGCTTTCAAGATAAATTATCAAATTTCAAGCTGCATAAAAACTTCATTACGATGTGAAAAATTGAATAGAGGTAAAATTTGGTGCGGATTTTACACAGTTACTGATTTATAGTAACTGATATTATTATGTAACCATTTGTTAGTTTGAAGGTCGCCTGAATCTGATGTGGTGGTAAAGTGATCAGTCTCCAATAATGATACCGGATGTGGTAATGAATATTGCAACATAACAAAATGCTTGTTTATAAAACTTGTCCGCGCACGGGACGAAAATCTATTAAGCTCAGCATATCGGTTGAATAGAATCACGTTGGTTCCATTTAAATCTCAGCATATCATTACAAAATGTATTTGTAAATGTCGATGATTTAATGGTAATCGCGAATAATCGTAAGCAGTATGCATCACCAACGAATCAAATTAAAACAAAAAAAAAACTTAACCAATTTCAACGCTAAAATGCATGAAATAATTTGTGAAAGTCTGAACATGACAATGTAAGGTCAGTGTACTGAGTCAGTATGATACCGACTCCAACAAGTTATTTCATGCTTTTTAGTTTTGGAAGTCTGTTACTACTGCTATTTAAAATATTTTAAGACAATCTATACAACAAGAGCAATGTGTATATAAACAACAAATATAATGTAATCATATCTACTTATAATAATATTCCGGCGCTCGGTCTAAACCACAACTAATGTGATGGCTAGTCACATATGATACATGAAGGTTTGCGAAGTGACGTAGGTAAATAATGTTAGTGATATTATGCTGTATACAATATGTATACATACATTTAGCTTGTTAGCACGTAAGTGGATATGTGATTAACTTACATAACGTGTGATTGGAACCCTGTCATCTGATTAAGTTGTGGAGGTTACATATTTATGTATTTCGTAAAATCCTAAAGACAAATTCAAAAAAAGTATCTTGATGATATATTTCCTTTACATACGCACCACAATGTTACCTAATCGTAAGTGATGATGTGGTCAAAATAATAAGTTCTTTAGCACCCAATATTTTCACTTCAGGATACTAACTAGTTAACTTCGCGGCCTTTTCTACCATACGTTGACGCTCAAGTCTATGGTGGGATTCGAACGTTTGACCGTGTCCTCGGCAGTCAATAGTCGTCCATTACTACTCCAGAACATGTTTAAGCACTCATTAATTTACAAAAGCTTTCAGTACTTAAGTACTACCCTACATTCAATGCTCTAATATGTCAAATCACCCCAGCCCTAACAGTGTAGTTTGCAAAAAATACGTGCCTTATTTCTTGTCCGTTGTTAGTGCTCTACACGCGCTAGTGAGCCGGCCTGTCCTAATTTGTGACCGCACATGACACTCTTTGTCTAATTAAGTTTCTGGGCCTTATATATACAAAAAACTAACCCATCTTTATTAGTTTTCTATGTATGGATAAACGCCCTACAATCTTCGATTATAGATACGATCTTCAAATAATGTATTGTAACTAACAATAATACTCGCTTTTTCGTCGTTGGATCAATTCTGGGTCACAAAGATTTTGGTATAAATACTGTAGGCTTGATCTTAAAATTGTTTTTTACTACAGACGGATATTGCAAGACGGGAATTTGAATTTGCAATTCTGAAAGCCACTGCCGACCTATCAATGACGTCACTCCTATATCTATTACAAATAAATCTAATGTTTTCTTTACACCACCATATTCTACATTTACTTCTAATTGGCCATATGGTCTTACTTTAGATTTCACATCGTAAAAGACGAATACGTACTTTGATTGCTTTAATTTAACAACACTGAACAAAGTCTCATACGTAACTTTGCTAATGCACGAACAGGGAGTTCCAGTGTCTACTTCCATCTTCAATAGGGAACCATTAACTAGGACGTTTAGACTCACCGGTGTGTAATCACCTAAAACCATTTGGTACAAAGGTTCTACTTCGTCATCTGATGCTGTAGAACTGCCGCTTCTGCGAGCGGCTGCTTTAGCCACCGTTGGCTGCACGTAGTACGCATCCTGGGTGCGCGCACTGTCACAACGTTTGGACTTCGATGTCTGCCAGCGTTTTCCTCCATACGAGCCCTTGAACGGGCAGACCTTCCTCAGGTGCCCCTTGTTCTTGCACATATTGCAGACAAAGTTTTTGTACCGGCACCCCTCCGAGTGATGATTCCCACCACAGGCTTCACATTTTGAAGCGCTCGTAGCGATGTTTGCTTAGCCATTCTGAATCGATCAGCAAAGTTGAGCAACGTCCGCCGCGGTCAGAAGTTGGATGGGTGACCGCTGGTGATATTACTACTGAGCGCTTCCGTGCTTCGGAGGGCACGTAAAGCCGTCGGTCCCGGTTGTTGTCTTAGGATGGCAGTCGTTACAGCATGGTGGTAGGGCACTTTTCGAACGCCCGCCTGGCTAGCTACCACCCTCAAGTTGAAAATCTGTCACCAAGCACTTAACGGTGTGTTCCGGCAGCTGTCCTTGAGAGCCAGTAATTCTAGGTTAGCCTGTACAGCATCTTCGACCACATAATCACTTACCATCAGGTGAGATAGTGGTCAAAGGCGTAACCTATCAGGCATAAAAAAAAAAAAAAAACATGCACCGCTTATTTTCTTTACCGTCATCGTGGCCGCTGCCCTCCTGTCACTGTTGGTGCCGATTGCTTGGCGCTTTTAGAAAAGCCTATTTCTTTTTCTCTGAGAGCTCCATTACGCGTCTTTACGGAGCCATTAAACAAATCTACCTATTATCAACTTTCGCAAGAAATTGTGTACCTACCTAGTTATTATTTTTAATAAAAAAAAATGTGGTTGATTGCATTTGTTAACCAAAAATTTACAGAAACCTACCTCTTGTATAGTACATTCCCGAAAAGGTTCACAGAGGTGTCTAGCACCCATATTTCACAAGTAGGTACGGCGTTAGGTTCTATAATATAAAAAAACATAAAAGAGACAGTTTAACTCTAACTCGGCCATTTGAGAATAATTGTAATTATTAGTATTGCCATACTTCTAATTATGATTACAAGCACAATTACGTACTAAGTAAAAATCACATATCCAAATGATAGCACAAAATACATTCCATTCTTGTTGAGACTAGAATTTTGTGCCCTAATGATTTGGAAAAGCGAGTTTTGTTATAGTCGAGTAGATACAAAACCAAGTCTCTTGTGTCAAATGTTAAACGAGTAATTAGCCCGGGCTGGCCTTAATTATAATGTTTTATAGGAAGGCCGAATGTAAATCACGGCCCGCAGTGTTTGTTTAGCCCGGCGCGCGGCGGCGCGACGCGATGCGGCGGTGGTGGCGGCAACTAAGGTTTACTTTTACATTTTACTGATAATAAAGTGGTTTTTGGGAGTTTCAATTTAAACTGTTGCGTTAGCTAAATATTATTATTGGCTGACCCTCGGCTTTGTTTGAGTAGGACTTGGGATAAATTTATTAATTTTGAAGCAGTGATAGCTCAGTGGAATTGCCTACGGACTGCCGCGCATCAGGTCCATGGTTCGAATCCCGCCGTGGGCTTGAGCTTCACCGCATGGTGTGCATTTTTGCGAATGCCCGCCTGGCTAGCGACCACCCTCAAGTAGAAAATCTGTCGCCAAGCACCTAACGGTGTGTTCCGGCAGCCTGTTAACACCTTCGACCACATCATCACTTACCATCGAGTGAGATTGTGGTCAAAGGCTTACCTATCAACAATAAAAAAAAAATATGTTTACCTTATTTCTTGTATACTTTATTTCTGCATACGAGTATATTCGTATATTGAAAAAAAAAACCAAAGACATCAAAATATAGGTACCCTATATGAATAATAATAAACAAATCAGAATCATTTTAAAAATAATTCATGCTAACACAATAATATAACTTAAATAACCAAAACATATCTTTACAAATTTGATGTCACTTCCAGTTGCGTTATCTCTGCACACATTCCTTACGAGCGGAGCGCAGTCCGCACGGAGAGGACCGAACCGAACCGAAGTTTGATTATGATTTGCAAGTTGTTAAAAATCTACCCACGTACCTACTACAAATAATGCTCATAATTTAAAATATGTACCTACTAAAATTAGTTAATAAGTACCTGTACAAAGCCTAACAAATATGTTTATACCTAATTTTACGTTTCTCTTGTAAGTGAATTTATTCATAAGAGAAAATAAATATCTTAAACCACAAAAATGTACTCATTCGTATATCATTAGGCAAAATTAATGTATTAGTAAACAGTATACGTGATGAACCAGGATATTTTGTGATAAATGATCTGTGAATGATTAAAACAAGTATTTTCAGTTAATTAAAAAAATTTAAAACCCGACTGCAAATAACATATATTTAATATAGGTACTTGATGTCCTGATGACATCGTGATCTGATGAATATCGTGATATCCTACTGGATGGGTTTGGAAGAAAAAAAAGTTGTTACTTATCAGAATATGGTGTCTAAACTAAATTCTAAGTCTAAAAACTAAATTGAATATTGATTGTTTGTGCGGAACCACATGGGTAACCATATAGCACGAGTCTGAATCGCTCTTGGCCGCTATTTGGTAGAAAACAGATATTTTCTGTTTGTGTTTTTGTATTATTTTTATTACACTCATGTGCATTACTTTAGAATTTTCTATGGAAATATTCGTGTTTGCTTTCAAGATTTACACACGAATATAATCTGGAGTCCCAAATTATTCCAACTTTAAACAACCTGAAGCCAAATCGTAAACAATGCTCAGAAGCATAAAGCACGGTCCGATATAACCAGAGCCCGAGTGGAGTGGAACTAAGATCTGAGACAGATATCAGAAATCAGATCTTTATTTACCATTATAACAATGATCGTTATATTAAGGTAAGTCAATTTACATACATTTTATCACTTTGTTACTTACAAGTTCATTATTATATAAAAAATAACATATATGTATATTACGATAAGATTTTTTCAAAATTATGCAACTAAAAAAAAGTTAATATATAAAATGCACATAACATCCCAATTACAATTAAGTATATATAATATAGACCAATGTATATATAATAATAAAAAATGGAATATAGTAAATAAATTCATAAATGTCAAAAAAAATTTAAAGTAATCATAAAATATGAATTGTTAAGATATATTAGCAGAATATTTCTTTTTTATATGTTAAATTTAAATTCGCTCATTGTACAAAAATGAAGAGTCAGTTAATGTTCCCAAGTGCGGCATTTACGGTCTACCCCACGGATTTAGGAAGGGAGGTCTACCCTTACATTTATAAAATCCGAATATCTAGGGATGCGACATTTCTTACAATCAACTATAGTCACTACAAGTTACTAGGTAGATCAAGGTCAGAGTAACTATCAAAGTTACCTACAAGTTACCTAAAGTTAGTACATTGTCTTAATAAGCGCACTAAGTAATTATGTATATATCCCTTTAACCAACAGACCGAGTAACGTCTTCACTCGGAATGTAATTATGACTTTGTTCCGAGTTATAATTACATTGTTGCCGAAGAGTGGCGAGTTGCGAATACCTACATCCTTTTCCGGTTTCAGAGAGCCTTTCTCTTAGTAAGAAAACTTTCTTCTGTGGCCAAATTTTGTTACGGACTTCTTATGTCTCCGAGCATGAAAAACATTATTGGTTGTCATGTATTGGATTTCTTAGGTTAAACTATTGTCTATACTTTTGTACAGCACTCATAGCAGAGTGCGATACGTTCACTGCAGTCTTGAACTGGATAGGCAACAGCTAGTGGGATTATTACTGAACGCTTCCGTGTAAGCTTTAGGCCTACATTGAGTTAAAAATATAATGAGTTAAAATATAATATCAAGTAAGTACAGTCATTTAAACGTGTACAATCATGTAAAACCTTTCCTCACTAAAGAAGAACATTGTATATTACATTTACTCCACAGGCGCCATACCAAAGAAGTTGTTGTTATTGAGCCGCTTTATTTTAACAATTCAGAACACGCAGATAAAATGCTCGTAACATGCTGTCAAAGTTGAAGTGCAGAGTAATTGTTCTTTCCACGGAGATAATGTAACCGCCTTGTTTTAGAATGAGAAATAGAGACTAAGAGCGAGACAGGTGAGATAGTGGCCAATGGCCAATCAATAACAACTTGCTTAGGCCTAATTTCACCATACCATGTTTGTTTACGCTAAATCAGGCATTAGCTAATGGGTCTTTAAAAATAACAGAGCTGTTAAATCAGTCTACGTTCTATGAAGTTAACTGAATTAATCATCCATTAACAGTTGGTGGGACACACGGTTCAGTTAACAGTCCGCTAAAAGGATTAACAAGGCGTCAAATAAATAACAGAGTATGGTGAAACTAGGCCTTAGCGAACACAATACAACGGCAAGTTACGCATCTTTAGTAATCGAGCAACTGTTTGTTGTTTTGCTCTATTAGTCTATCTACACCATAGATTTTTATTTACAAAAATAGTATTATTTAACCAAATAAAATCTCTTCTGAAATTCAAACAAACACAAATTTAATAACCCTACTCCTCATAAATTTAAAGGGGAATGCACAAATGAATGTAGTTTCAACAGGTATGCTGTCTTTTGTTACGGTTTGTTTAATTTAGTTCTGGGTCCTTATTCCTGGCGAGTCTGATACACACTTGGCTAGTTTTATTATTTTATAATAGATTGTAGTACATTCGAAAGGCGCCTGCCATGCGTCGGAATTATGGTCATCCCCCCTTAATGGGGGAGTCTGTGTTTATTAGTGGACAATACAGCGGATACAGTAAATAGAAAAATTACTTTTTTAATTCTATAGGTACTTAACTTATCCAATGTAAATGTAGGTAGTTGTCCCATACCTGAAACAAAATAATAAATATATCACATTTTTGTAAAATAAAACATTTTGTAGATTAATCTCACAAGTATAATTACAGTATAAAAGTACCATTTGTATTGGTAAATTATTCGAAGTCCAAACAAAGACTTTTATAACTCCCTTCCCATACATATTAAGAATCTCCTCTTGTTAAAAAGTTGAAGATCATTAGAAGTTTTATTGTGCACGATACCCACGATACGATACCCTATAATATAGATAATGCACGATGGTATGTCCATACCTTATTATGGACATACCATCGTGCATCCTAAAGAAACACATATTTTTCTACAAGTAACCATTTAATACCAATTCGTTTACAATTAGGTACGGCATAAGAATGTAAGAACTGTTTCATGTAAATAAAGTCGTTTCATGTTAAAGCGACTAAAGGAAATACTGCGCCAAATGAGCAGCATGTCAATATTCACGGCAATGCAGTGGCGTGTTACTGGATGCTGGTTGTGTGGAAGAGATCGCTTTAGCGATAAGACTGTCCTTTGTGCTTAGCTATTGTTATTGTTTCATTGTAATTTCCCGTTTTGGTGTCAATAAGGAGTTATCGTATCGTACAGTATAGATGCAGCAAATTGTGTGTATAAAACACATCTCTACATCTTATCGCTATAATTACCCGAAAGGTAGTGGGAATCCTACTAACGAGAGCAATCCCGACGGTTTGAATCAGGCATGTGACCTTAAAGCCTTAAAACCAACGCCAACACTTTCTTCACTTATATCGTTAATTGTTACAGAACATGTATGTAGGAGTGAGTAGAAACACAATAAAATAATTAGAAATGCACTAGATCTCGGTGAAACTCCCCGAGCTTCATATTCTTATGTCAATAATCATATTCTGTCAGTATTCAAACAAGACGTGGTCTATGTTGTCACCTTGCTGAAAGGTGAACAATTTATATTAATTAATAAGCGCCATTTATTCTATTAACTGCAAAATGAAATTATCTATCGGTTCTCAATACGATCTCACTACCAGCGTCGCTCGCTGAAGTAGTGCATCAATGATCTGATAGAGGTCGCATATTCTAAAACCCTCAATCTGTAATATATAGATGTCGCCTTAGGAGATATAATATTTTCATTATATATCTAGCTAACCAAATAATTATTTAAATCTTAAAATAAATAACAATTATTAATAGGACTATATAACAATAAAAACTATAGGTCCAAAAATAATATCTGTCAGGAATGCCTTGTCATTTAACTGTCAAATTAATGAACGTATCTGAAATATTGTAACTTTGATAGCTCATTAAAATTTTATAGCTCAACTTTTCAGTCTCCACTTATAAATATGGCTTTATTCAATGCAAATTCTAAGTAGGACCAGGTTTGCAAAGATTGAGATAGCTGAATCTTCTTATCTTGAGGGGAGGGCACCCCTCATGCGGGGGTAGGAGGTGGCCGTAATCTGCTGAACAAGTGCGCCCTGCGGATTTGCCTTAAATTCTTATTTGGACCTTTCTGCGAAAATTTATTTTGATTTTTAATCTTGAATCTTGAATTCAATATCAGTTTGTTTAAAATATGTATTTTTTGCTGGCAGGCTAGCCTTTGACCATAGTGGTCAAAGAATTACCAACAAAAAATAAGTGATACCTGATGGTAAGTGATGATGCAGTCCAAGATGTTGTTTAGGCTCAGGTAATATATTACTTGTTCTCAAAGACAGCTGTCGGAATACACCAACAGATTTTCTACTCGAGTGTAGTAGCCGGAAACCGGCGGGCATTCGCAAAATGCTCTATCACGATACAAAATGGATGAATGGTATTTGAGCGATGGTATGTCTTGTTCAGTTCTGAATTCATGATTTCGTTCGTTCCCATTCTAAGTAATCTTGTTTACCATATGCGGCAACATTATCGCTTACCATCAAGCAAGACTGTGGTCAAAGGCTGGCTGGCAATTTTCACTAAAACGTTATATTTTACTTTTAAACTGTTGCGAGTTTTGTCAATATTGACTTATGTAGTTAATTGCTGAGGCTCGTGCTCGTCGTGTCGCGCAATCCTGACTCCCAGACGAAGGGTTTCAAATCAGTTTGAAACTGGTCGGAGTCATTCGGTAAATATTACGTTAAACCTAGCCCGTTGTCATTAGAAGAATATATCTTGGTATAAAATAAATTACCTATTGCAGCAAAGCTGAATTTCTGGCATTAACCTATTTTAATAAAACTGCGAGGTTTCATCCTGGTTGTTGTAATAACTTGTCATTTCGTTGTGATGGAGATAATCAGAATGAGTTTTGAACCAAAAGTTCTTCACACTTAATCAAAATATAATTAACCTTCTTGTTTCGTGTTCCTCCATTACATAAAGACTAATAATCGCATTGCTCAAAAGTACTTATATTAGAATCAAAAGCTTTACAATCGACGTAGGAATAAACAAGTAGGTGTATTAGGTATTCTATTGCTATCACGTGATATCCACTTTGTTTTGATAAAATTCCCGTTCTGCTTCTGTATTGTCACAAAGCGCTTTGACTTTGTGTAGTTCGATTAAACGTTCAACGTGAAGCACAGCTTTACTCAGTGTTATCTGGATTTGCTACGAAACATTCTTATGTGGTATTTGAATCTCATTGTTTGGCATTGATATTACACTGACCTCGAACTGCAGAAGCTGAGGGTAGATTACCATACTATCTTGTGTTGTTTGTAAAAGAGTCTCTTTAACACAAAACAATCAAAATCACACAAACACAATCACATGAGTCATAAGCAAAGAGCCGGACCAAGACATATCTTCTTCGGTTTTCTTCCAAATAGAACTGAATAACAGTATAACTACTGCACGACCTTAGGTTCCTGTTCTCACATTGGTAACGAGATTTGGCTAAGAACCAATTTTAGGTACTTAGGTAATAAGTAGATAGATGAGTAATTAACACGAATCGAAAGAAAACGTATCTTCTTCGTTTTCTTCTTGAGGGTGGGAACCAAGCAGGTATTCTCAAATTGCTATATCACTATGCATAAATACCGATTTATTAAATATATAACTGCCCTATACGCTAACGTGCCCCGTAGGGTGCCGGGTTAGAATTGCACCTCCCCATATCATCCCGTGGGTGTCGTAAGGAAAAATACTGGAAGGTGGGCAGCAGCGCCTTCTAAAGAACTGCCAACTTACACTGCGATCCCCAAGACGCCTGCCAAGCGTGGGGATTATGGCAAATACCCTCTTAATAGGGGAGGCTGTATTCAGCAGTGGCGATCCGGCTGTTACCGTACACACTAACTAACGTAAATATATTTTGGTTATATTAAAGGGTATAATCATCCTCTGGGATAAGCTGCTTTATTAAGAAAACATCAAAATTGCAATTACTCAGCTTTTTAAGTCATCTGCCGGAAAAGATAAGCCGTTTTTGTCCGGAATCCATCCGTAACGTCACTGGGAGCTTGCAAGATAAATTATCACATTTCAAGCTACATACAAACTTTAGTACGATGTGAAAAATTAAATAAAGGCGAAATTTATGGAACGGAATTTACATAGTAAAGTATGGTTTTTTTATACTAAGGGCCCGTTTATGAATGTTCATTGGTTTTCCAATAAAGGCAAATCACTGAATCAAAAATGGTTTTATATAATTTTATATAGAAGCAAGACAATAAATTTTCTCAACTTTTTTGTAATCTGCATGACAAATAAGATTGATAGGAGTCAGGAATACCTCATTCCTGACTCCTATCAATCTTAAAGCAAAATGAAGTTAGGAAGTGTGTTATCGACAATCTCCACGGCGGAGGCTGGCTCCGTCCTCATCCATCACGTGCATTCGGTACTTACTGCTCAGTTTGTGTTCGTATACGTTACTTATAGCTATCTCAAGGTCAAGGACTAACGGCGGTCCATCAGAGATACTTTAGTAAGAAAGATTGTGGTCTAGCGATATTGGTAATGTGAACATGATTAATTAAAGTAATCATAATTGATTAAAACTAACGGAAGTTTGACACATACTAAAAGACATTGTGAACCGAATTAAACTTACGGTATTTATATACGTCGAGAAGGCGTCTCGACCGGTTTCGCGACTTTCAGAGTCGCTTCATCACGGAGTGCGTGCGCTCACGACTGCGCGCACGCATGCACTTTTGGTGGCGCTGGCGGCGGCCGCGGAGCGGGCCGCGCATTAAAAAAGTAATCATGTTCACATTACCAATTCACAGGTCGGTAAGACTCACCAAAGTAACTAACCAATCTCAAGTAAAAAAAATATTGCCAAGCAATGTTGTGGTACCCCGTGGATTGTCGGACTAAAATTATAGCCCCCATTTACTAAACTCACTTTTGGTACTAAATTAGGCGGAGGTTCCACCTGACGGGTATACTAGTACTGAGTAAGAAAAATATACTACTGACAACGCGTAAATATAGGTTTGTGAGGGATACAGCCTTTGTCAGAAATATAGGTGTAACAGAGTGTTAATATGGTAGAGAACCCTGTTTTCCCTTCTCACGTCAACATAAGTATTGGCATGCGTAATTCATTTAGTGCATTCTTTCCCATACTCGCCTTGTACGGCTATCAACCATCATATTCTTTAGCCAGAAACTTTACAGCTCTAATCCATCATAAATGTAATTAGTAATCCAGTATTTTGTGAATCTGCGGTTTATCAGTACTAATATTATAAATGCGAGAGTAACTCTGTCTGTCTGTCTGTCTGTTACGCTTTCACGCCAAAACTACTGGACCGATTTGAATGAAATTTGGTATGGAAATAGTTTGAGACCCGGGAAAAAACAAAGGATAGTTTTTGTCCAACTGCGCAAAAATAGGTTAATGTTTTTGCGCGATAACCGATATACGCGCGGGCGGAGCCTCGCCCTGAAAGCTAGTTTTACCATATACCTATTTATCCTTTTTTTTTTTTGACCCTGGAAAATCCTTTATGGATACCACCCGCCCCGGGGGGAGCGCAGTGGTTATATGGGAGTCCTCGCCTGAAGGGCCTTACTACCCCCTCGGGGGGGTAGTAAGTGAGGTTACCCACTAAAAACCCGGGATGAGCAGTCTGCCGCCTAGTAGGGCGAAATGGGATAGCGTTAGCAGTCACCATCTCGCCCCAGCGGCTGGCCCGTCACCGATGACGGGCCCCGGCCAATGGAGGGATGACCCGGCTCATTGGGGCCATCCCCCAGACGTGTGGGATCGTGCAAGCTAGTGGAGAATGCCCCGACTCTCCACCGGTGATCCGCACAACACTAGGAAAGAGCGAGAAGGCGCCCGAACCGCCTTCTCCTCCCCCCAGTTCGTCTACCCCGGAGCGGGTCCGCGAGGACGTCGTCCTCCCTCGCCCGCTCCGCGGCCTCTTTCTGCGCCATCACCGCTTCGCAGAAAGAGACCACCGCCTGCCACGATCCGTCGCTGCCGAGCATAGCGTTAACCAAGCTCGGCAGCGACAGATCTGCGCCAATGACCGCTGTGAGGGTGTGCCGCATGGGACTCCATGCGGCGCACTCCTCCAGCGTGTGGAGCGCCGTGTCTTCTGGCGCTCCACACTCGTGACAGGCGGGGGTCGCCTCCCGTCACGCGATGTGATGCAGGTACTTTCCAAAACATCCGTGTCCGGAAAGCACCTGCACCAATCGGAAGGTCAGCGACCCGAATCGCCGCCCTACCCACCTCCGGAGGACCGGGCGAATGGCATCCACCGTCCTCTGTCCAGGGACCGGTGGAGCCAGGTCCTCCGTACACCGCCTCAACAGGGCGACCCGCGCCCGCCGTCGCATGCGCGTGACCTCCTCCCACGCTGGAGGCTCCCCGCGGGATCTCCTCGCCGCCACGAAGTGGTACACTTCGGCGAGGATCTCCGCTTGGAGCTCCCAGGGGGGATCACCGGCCAACACGCATCCCGCCGTCCAGGACACCGTCCGGTACCCGCGTATCGCCCTCGTCGCGATGACCCGCTGCGGACGTCGCAGCAGGGCCTTATTGGCGCGACCGAGGGCGTCCACCCAGACAGGTGCCCCGTACAAGGCCATACTCCGGATCACTCCGGAGTACAGGCGACGACATGTGGCGTTCGGGCCGCCCACGTTGGGCAGCAGCCTCCCAAGGGCGGCAGCGGCGCCTATGACTTTTGGGGCCAGTTGAGTGAAGTGGGCCCCAAAAGTCCACCGCCCGTCCAGGATGAGACCCAGGTACCTCATCTGGGTCCCAACCCGGACCAGGACCCCGTCCAGGTCTATCCGCGTTCCTGGAGGGGGTCCCCCCTGAGGCCCATGGAACATTAGGGCCTCGGTCTTGGAGAGGGCGACCTCCAGCCCCAGGGTACGTATGCGGCCGACCACGAGTGTCGTGGCCACCGTGGCCCGCCGCACCGTCTCCCTGAGGTCCCTCCCCTTGACTACGACTAGGGTGTCATCCGCGTAGCACGCAACCCGCATACTTGCGGGAAACGTGCCGCGGAGCACCCAGTCGTAGCCAATGTTCCACAGGAGCGGTCCCAACACCGACCCCTGTGGAACCCTGCAGGACACGCGACGTCGCCTCAGACCAATAGATACAATCTTTATATAATATATAGAGACAATCTTTATCTTACAAAAGCGTGCAATTCGAGCCATATATGAAATGGATCCTAGGGAATCTCTAAGGGATCTTTTTAAAGAACTTGATATATTAACTTTACCGAGTCTGTATATATTTGAAAATATTATGTATGTTCGGAAAAATTTGAGTAAATTTAAATTAAACAGTGACAACCATCATTACAACACTAGGAACAAATATAAATTAACGGTACCATGTTTTAGATTAGCAAAGACAAATAAAAGGTCCTTTTTAGGTAATTGTGTGCGGTTTTATAATAAAATTCCCGAACATATTACAATGCTCACAGAAGGAAAATTCAAATTGCACGTGAAAAATATTTTGATGAAGAAATCCTACTACACAGTTTGTGATTACTTAAACGACAAAAATGCTTGGAAAATTCCACCTCTGCCAAGCCATCACATGTCTCCTACGTAATTTAAACAAATATTGTAATAATTGTATTATATTGTTTATAACACATTGTAAAAAGACGTTTAAAAGAATGGCCCCGAGTTTCTTGCCCGTTCTTCTCGCAGTGGCTCTATAAACTTTTTTTGCTGAACGTGGCAGTACAATGTAGAATATTTCAATATTAAAATTTGTAATTGACCTTCACAAGAGCGTCGTAGACGCCTAAATTGAATAAATGATTTTGAATTTGAATTTGAATTTGACCATCGCGTCCCTCCACCAGGACCTCGCGGTCCTGGAGGTAGTCAGCCAACAGCCTACGCAGATACAGGGGCACTCCGTGATAGCGGAGCGCCTCCCGTATTGTTCCGTGCGGTAGGCTGTTGAAGGCGTTGGCAATGTCCAGCGAGACAGCCAACGCCTTTGCCCCCCCGCTGACCGCGTCCTGCGTCCACCCCTTGATCCAGAGCAGGGCGTCTATCGTCGACCGCCCTGCTCTGAATCCGAACTGGGCCTCTGAAAGCTCAGGCCCAGTTCCCCCCAGATGCCGGATGACACGGGAAGCTACGATTCTCTCCAGCAGCTTCGCCGTGTCATCCAGCAGCACGATTGGCCTGTATGCGGCGGGCGAGTCGGCGTCTCGCCCTTCCTTCCGCAACAGGCACAATCGCCCGTCCTTCCAGAGCTTCGGGAACTGACCCGACGTGAGGCACGCGTCAAACAGTTCCCGAAGCTGACCGCCCATCTCCCTAAGGGCGATCCTGAGGACCCGCCCGAGAATCCCGTCTGGTCCCGGGGCAGTCTTCTTGCCACTCAGGCGAGAGACTGCTACCTCCATCTCCACCTCTGAAATAGGCGGAATGGAGGCCGGGTCCTCCTCCTCCTGGAAGGACGGTGTGGCCATCGGTGGAGGGGTGTAGTGGGGGTCGCTGTCGGGGAATAGCCCCCCCAGCACCCTCTCCAGGAGCTCTGGCTCCAGGGACTCGGCGACAGGGGGCGCTCTGCCTCGGAACTTATTCCGGGCAGACTTATACGGGCGCCCCCATGGGTCACTGTTGAGGCCCTCCAGCTCCTCATGCCAGCCGAGGGCCTTAGCCCGGCCGATGGGCAGCTTCAGCTCCTGTTTGGCTATCTTCACATCGCCATACAGGAGCTGCTCGGCCGCCAGCTGCTCCGCCGGCAGCTGGTCGTCCGTCCGGCCGTGACGCCGCCTCCTGCAGTGGTAGTAGAGGCGGCGCGTCTCCGAGCATCGCGCTCGGAGATCCTCTATCTCCGAGCACCACCAGTAAACTTGGCGGCGCTCGGGGCGGCGTCGGGACCTCGGCATGGCGGCGTCGCAGACGGCCGTCACCGCCTCCCGGAAGTGGCCCGCCGCGATGGCCACCTCCGGATACCCATTTATCCTAGGCTATTCCTGTGATCATCCTCGACCAAACCATCACTTACCAGCAGCGAATATAGTGTACAAAGGGTGGTACGCCATTGTACACTGTATCACCTCTGCTTATCATCAATAAATGCAATAATAAAAAAACCTTAGTTATATGTAACAGCAAATACTACAGCAACGGCATATTTATAACATTATGTTCTCGATTCCTTGATATCTTACGCGTTATAATATGAAGTTCTCAGAGAAAACAACAAACTCAACGTGGCCGTAGTGTCGGGTGGAGGGTAACAGTTCCTAAAAGTATCCTCAATCACGTTAAATAACACCTCTTGTTCCGGTGAGTGCCCGAAAGTTTGCCACTAGATAAATAAAGTTTTCCAAGTATCCGGAGACTAATCGTCCTCACGTGCCCCATCCGGTAATTCCTCAACCGGATTAACGGCTTAACTTCCTCGACACGCCCACATTACCTATTTGATCTGTGCCGCGACGCACACCATTTATCCGGTTATAAATTAAACCGTATGAACTGAAACAAGTGCCACTAGGAAGATTTCCATTATATGATTGTATCTATTTATAAAGTTAGGTATGTCTTAAGGTGATTAGAGTATAAACTATTTTCTTTATCTTGACTTGTCGCAAACTAAATCAACGGACAGAGAAACATCTGAAGGAAGTTTTTATGGAAATGTGTACAATCGATTTTTACAACTTGTATACTCGTTTTAAGTGTATTTTACTACAAACTATATCCAATATGTATGTAAATTCCAAAAAATGGTCAATAAACTTATTTATTATTATTATTATACCTATTTATCAACCACCTACCAATAAATCAAAACGCGACGCGCGTTTCTAAAGTCCACAAGCTACTGAATACCGCGTAGTCCACATCAATGCTTCTCACCTAATTAACTTATAGAATATTTTCAAATAACGGTTACCTACGTTGTGAAAGTATGACTCATTCCAGAATCATCCTGATCGTCCGATGCTGAGCACAGCCTCGCCCACTAAGAGGGCAGTTGCCATGATCCCCACGCTTGGCAGACGTCTTGGGAATTGAAGTGTAATATTCGGAATATATTATGGAATTGAAGTATTCTTCTGATGGCGTTGCTGTCTACTTTGTGATTTTTTTTCCTGTCGCCTCTTACGATGAGGCCCTATGGGAGATGCAATTTTAGCTCGGCACTTCACGGAGTAACACTACATTAGATGCTTGGCAATTTTTTTTACGTAAGATTCGTTAGCTACCTTTGTGACCCGTTCTTCTCGCAGTGGCTCTATAATTTTTTTTGCTGAACGGTGCAGTACAATGTAGAATATTTCAATATTAAAATTTGTAATTGACCTTCATAAGAGCGTCTTAGACGCCTAAATTGAATAAATGATTTTGAATTTGAATTTGAATTTGAGTCTTACCGACCTGTGAATTTTTAATGTGTGAACAAAATTAATAAATGTTATCCCTAGACTACAATCTTTCTTATTAAAGTATCTCTGATGGAACGCCGTAATTCCTTGACCTAGATAGCTGTAAGAAACGTGTACGAACACAAACTGAGTAGTAAGTACCGAGTGTACGTGATGGACGAGGACGGAGCCAGCCGCCGAGGAGATTGTCGATAGCACAAATCTTTATAATTGTTAATTTTACGGAAGCCTCATAATATAATACTAATCTGAGCTTGTTTGAAAAGGACCCTAATATAAAATTTTGATTAGTTAAACAATATTTTCAATTTAGTTCACACGGCGAATTTATGCGAAATAATGGAGCTAAACCTTAACTAAATCAATGTTAGACTAATAATAATAATTACAATGGAGAGTACACAATAAATTTTCAAAAGATCCATCGACTGTCAGCCTATGGCGCGGCATGGCGCGCTGGCGGCAAGTCGACAAACAAGAAAAACTTTGTAAAATTTTGGCTTTTCTCGAGAACGTCTCCGAATCCGTACGAATAAGTGCACTCGGTACTTTCTCTTGCTAGTTGCTTCACGCTTGCCTTGCACGCCATGCCACTATATACTTTACCTACGGTTTTTTTAGATATGGTAAATAAGGCACAAAAACTTTTGACAATTTGTTCCTTGTGTTATAGATAAATAAAACAAACGAATATAATTTATAACCCTAAAAGTGCTGGGATAAGGGTTGCAATCTGAGAATAATTAATAAGTATTGTGTGGCTCCAAGTGAAAGTACCATACGAAAAGATGCTGCAGAACAATACCAATTGTTGTAAAATGTAGGCAAATCTAACTCAAAATCTAATACTTATCTACATTATAACAGGCCTATCTGGGCCTGTTATAATGTAGAGAAGTGTTGTACTGAAGTCAGCGTGGTTTGAGACATGGACCGTTCTGTAAAATGGCTGTGTCATGAGTACTCTAAATAGACGGGCGTGTAGGACGAATGCAACGAGATTAAGTAAGCTAAAGAGATATTCCAAGATCGTCTCAAGAGTGAATTCGTGGTATCTGCCTACCCCTCCGAGAAACGGTCGTGACTTTATCTACGTATAAACAAAAATAACACTAAATTTACAAAACCAACTCATAACAATCTGTAATTACATTCTAACTTTTCGAAGTGTTCCTGGTACCTACTTAGTGAAAGTAACTTTCAAAGAAAACAATTTGGAAGTTTTATAACATTTCTTGGAAACTCAAGTACTGAGAAAATGCCTAAGCCATGTGAGTTTTACGGTTGGTAAGGCAATTTCAGTTTCAGGCTTTTCAAAATACCGATCTTGGATCAAATTGTTACCTTTTTGTGATTTTGTTTATTCCCGAGTTAGCCCGTTATTCATTGGCTCCATATACCTTGTTTCCTGAACGCGCCATTAGGATATTTTAGTAGTGATTTATTTATTAATTAACCCTTTTATTACTTGACTCTTAAAAGTGTCTTAGAAATTCTAATGAACTAAATTCTAATAAATAAAAACTTGAATAAATGTAAAATAACCTGGGCTTTTTTATGTTAAGTCAACATCAACATCGAGAGCAACATCTATGTTGCTCTCGAATCTGGATGAGAATGCAAATGTATTTTGCCAAGTTTCTAGAATTTCACAATGTATATCTACTTTAGTATTAAACAAACTGTAAATATTTGTATAATGTTAGAGTAGCGTGTGATTCTATCGTGACTGCTTACTGAAGCTCGGACCCTGTTTGCTGAGGCGAAATATATAACAACTCGCAAAGCCCCAAAATAAAAGCAATAAAAAAGTGTAGCATTATATGTAGATGAAGGATACGTCAAGATAGTATTGAATACTATAAGAAAGTCCCGACTGTACTAAAAAGATCGATACAAGATTGAGGATGCCGAATTAAGTTTAGTTGGTAAGGGAACTCATTAATATTCTTTTATTTAAAAATTATTGTTTTTAAACTTGGAAGTCCCAGATCACTTAATTAAATTTAAGCATATATCATGAAATATATTTCTTGTCTCCATAGACTTGGTCGTATACGACTGAAGTAAGTTTTGTCAACGGAATATACACTCGAGAGCAATGAATCCGGGTCACTTAAAGAATGTTAAAAATCTCGGAAACTAAAAATGATGCTTGTGCATGCATGCTTGCTTGAATCTTTCCCCTGGTCTTCGATACACTCTGTGTCTTCCATCGTGCTTGTAGAGCATAAATTTTGATTCGTCGGAGAACATAACTTTTGACCAATATTCAATACTCCAATTTACGTGGCTCTGGGCATATCTTAGTCTCGAAATACGATGCCCACGCTCCAGTTTAGGGCCGTTTGCAGGTCTAAGGGGTTTTAAGTTAGATTCAGCAAGCCGACGTCTTACTGTCCATGCACTTGGGTTACTTCCTCCGAGGCGTCGAAACTGATTGGTGAGTTCAGTTCCTGTGAGAAAGCGATTTCGAAGCATGGTGTTCACCAAGTATCGGTCTTCTCGTGCTGTGGTACACCTGGTTCTGCCCGTTCCTGGTCTGCGTAGGTTAGAACCAGTTTCTTCGTAACGTCGGAGAACTCTTTGTACTGTTGACAGCGACACACCGACAGTCCTAGCTGTATCGCGCTGACTCCGGCCGGTTTCCAGCATTGTAAGTATTCTGGTGCATTCTTCAGGCGTAAGCGACATAATTTCAGCTTGAATAATGAATATAGAGCACTATCAACATGGTTTATGTACCCACATAAATGACAGATTACAAACAAAAGCAAAACCAAATGCTGTAATTTCGTAGTTCCATCTTCGAAAGTGGCCCTTTTTCAAATTTGTTTTTTTTATGATATAACTTTACAATAACTAAGAAGTTTTAATACCTTCATTTAAGGAGTATTACATTGTCTATTAAATACAATTTATTGCATTAACCTAGCATTTTTAGTTTCCGAGATTTTTAGGATTCTTTAAGTGACCCGGATTCATTGCTCTCGAGTGTATTTCTAAAAAATCATCTGTGCGAATCGCGCATTTTCCGAAATATTCATTGAAACCCTTTTGCATACTGGTATTCAAGTGATTCTTATGAATAGTTGAATATGATATAATAAAGAGGAAAGATTTGATTGTTTGTTCACATTGAATAGGCTATGAAACTACTGGACCAATTTGTAAAATTCTCTTAGCATTAGAATTCTACACTATCCCTGATGAACAGAGGCTATAGAAAATTTTCAAAAAGTTAGTGATTGGTATGAAATCTTCGATAATGTAATCCAAAGTGTGAAAAAAATACCAAAAAAAATAATCGTAATATCGCGTACGCTGCGGAAATTATTGAAAATAGAGCAAAATGATGTACTGCAATTTCATAGACATCAATATCTATAAAAAAAAAGTCCGCAATACTATAAGTCTAACTTTTACAGTTATCTCAAAATAACTACTTTATTATGTGATTAAATTTATGATTTTTGAAAATTTTGTTAAATACCCGTGCGATGCCGGGGCGGACTGCTAGTTGAATATAAAAATGAATGATTCATCTAAGGTATTTTTAATGAACGTCTTGTTATCCGTGCAATTAGCAATAATTTAGTTAATGTTGTCTTAGGTTTTCGCGATTGTTACACATAGTAATTAAACAACTTTAAACGGTTTAAATCGCGTATATTTGTCATTATTTTTGTCCCGACGTTTCAAACACTTTGCAGTGATCGTGGTCACGGGGTGACTAATTGGTTTTATTTGTCACATGAGTTATTAAGAAATTATTTGGTCTACCGTCAGAAATTTTTATATTAATCATAACGTTCCCTATTTCTGACGGTAGACCAAATAATTTCTTAATAACTCATGTGACAAATAAAACCAATTAGTCACCCCGTGACCACGATCACTGCAAAGTGTTTGAAACGTCGGGACAAAAATAATGACAAATATACGCGATTTAAACCGTTTAAAGTTGTTTAATTACTAAATAATTTAGTTATTTTACTAGTGTGTGCTATATGTTCTTACATAGCACACGCTGAAAAATATATAAACTAGTAGGTAGTATATATTCTCTTCATTGGCACATTTAAGTGTAAAGCGCCTGTATTTATAGGTAAGCCTGTATAACATCTTCAACCGCACTATCACTTACCATCAAATGAGATACTAGTCAAAGCAAAAATAAACAAAAATAAAACGCCACGTCGTCATTACCCAGCCCCTTAATTAGAGAAACTGCCTTAAAGAACTGTAATAGTATTTGGAGACCTGGCCTATACCTACAGGAGAGAAAGAGTGGTTAAAGGCTCGCCCATCAGCTGTAAAACAGATAGCAAACTAAGTAAACTGGCAACAATATATTAGGGAAAACACTCTCGTGTTATTTCGTAGAAGCATCTGGTTGTACAGAGGGAGCAGGTGCCTCCATCTGCCGTGATGTCCGTTTTCCATTACGGTTATACCCACAGCTGGGTCTTGTTACACATTACGAAGGCCGTATGTTGTTCACACACCCTAGAGAATAACAGATGTAAGTGGAGAGAATAGCCTTGTTTTTATTACTACGAGCACAGTTTAAATAAAGAGAAATGAAAGCCACCTAATTTGTTGGAGTTCTGTTGTGGAAAAAAGAAAACTCATTAGTTTGACTTTAGATTTAGATATACAATGGATTAACAGTATTTTCTTACTAAATAGGTTTGGTTTTAACTGCAGTCTTACCTAATGTTAAGTGAAGATACGGTCTACAATGGTACAGGCTCGCCGAAAAGATGGCTACCCGCTATTTACTCTTTTAAAACACCCAGATTATATTATGTGTCTGAAAAACACTGACTAAAGCAATGCGTTCCACTCAGCTGTAGAAAGGTGGCCATATTACTTTGTAGAATATAGAACTATTTTCCCCAAATACAATGGTATAATTTTCCAACATTGGATTAAGTTTTTCTTTTCGCTACGGCTAGAAAACCCATGTCAATAACAACGTTTAAAATAAAACTCAATTATATGTTACTATGCAAAAGTTGTCATCATAGCGGAAACTGAGACGATGTTATATTAAGTAATGTTAATCTTTTATTTTTACATAATATCTGTACTGGATTAGTTAGCTAACAATATATAGTTTTTTTTAACCGGCGGCGTTATGTATTTTGTTAACAAAATACTATGAACTATATACAACACTACAGCTACTACAATAAAAGCATTTAGACAACCTACAAGTCATTGCAGACTCACAAGCTATCCAAATGCTCCTGCTCACCACCGTTGGCAACGAGCCCAACATGCTTGCAGCATTAATTGCCCCGCTGGATTGCAATTTATTCGTTGAGCCAAATAAGTGCCAGCATTTTGATCACGTGTCGCATTGACCAACCGCTCAGATAAGTTTTGGAAAATTCGATGAGCTCTTGGTACCCAATAATTAACTATATGTAGTTAATAATAATTGTATTCAAAATTCCTCACTTTGAAAACGTTCAATTATTATTATATTGTACTATTAACATTTATGTTATTTAAAATAATACATATATTTGAATAGTGCGCCTTTTTTTTTAAAGATGACTATTTTAGAGAGAATTTCCTTTAATACCCTAAATCAAACACCAAAATTTATTGAATACATCCATAACTATTCCAATACTTTTATATTGGGTTATAATTATAATTTTATCAAATTATTACATTCTCAAAGGAACATTTCGTCTATAAAATTACATTAAATCTAAAAAGATTACGTCATAATATTATTTCCTCGCCCAAACCTGCCCATTAAGCAAGCCGCATTGCCCCGCTGTATTGCGAGGGATATCCGTTGTACGAAGTATTCTCCTGACCGTGGGTCTTGCGTCCTATCTCGCAAGCGCCGCCCTAGATCTGCCGCAAACTTCTTGGCTTCTGTACACCACGGCCCCATCACCTTCACAGAAAATAGCACGAACTCGTACGCCAATTACAAGGCAGCGTATTCATTATGCTTGCCCAACGCGGCCGCCTCTGCATCCCCACCGGCTGCTTTCTGACCCTACGGTTCAAGTCACGCAAATATGCGCTATTTGCACTGTATGCACGCAAACGGTCGGTTCATAACTTGCTAAACAGACACCAAGATAGCATAATGACATCATCTTTGACGTCACCTCCGGCCGCAAACAATGCTCGCAGAAAAGTGGTAGTGCAATGTGTGCGCTAACGTCAAACTCAAATCTTGACAGATAGATGAGAAGATTTTTATTGTTGTGGTTAGAATTTTGAACTTACAAACATCTGTTCTCAAAAGAATGCCTTGAAATGCAATACTTCAATATCAATAATTGACGTGAAGGTTATTTTGGGTCAATTGCGAAAAAGCAAATTGACCGTTAGCAGATGTTATAAGCGCGGCTACCACTATATCGGTTCACATCGTTTGCGCGCAAACAGTGCATATTCTCGTATTTCAGTTATGAACCAAGCTTTTGTAATGTGTGCAGTGACAGCACTGTTTGCGTGATATAAACCGTAGTGTGAGTAACGAGCAGGTGGCAAGCGGCAAAAGTGCTCACGCACGTAGCATCCCAGACGAGACAACAACAAGACTGAAACAACTAGATATAAGGCAGATAATACTACTGCAATTGCTCGATTGGGGCATAAGTTCAGTTATCGCTAGTTATCGAACTAGCTCTCTGCTTACACCAGCCAGCGTTTCTATGCTGAGCTATGTAATCATTACTAGATTAATAAATAAAATATTCATAAAATTTCTGTACTAAATTTAAAATATAGCAACATAATTGGACTTTTATTGTAACAAAGGTACATATCCATATCCTATTTTATCCACCTACATATCCTATTTTTTTTTTGTTACAGAGATTAAACTTATCCTGGTATATTTAATAATAACCTGAGATTGATTAAATTTATCGATAATCCGTTATAATATCGAGTTGCCCATCTCGGAGAGTTGTAAGCTCGGATAAGCTGTTCGAGTCGAGAATGTAAATATGATAAAAAATATGCTGAAATATTAGATTTCTAACTTGTTTGTATTTTGAGAGAAACTGCTTAACAAAAATGTTCTATAATTGACACTTTTGACAGACCTATCAATTGTTTAAATTATATAGATGAAAATATACACAAAATCTTTCTTTGAAGATAGTCTTCGATTGGGGCGTTGCCAATCTGGTTAAGTTCAATGCTGCTAAAACCCAGGCGTGTCTTTTCTCCGCCAAACGGAGCCCTTTCCAGCTGGCTCCTACTTTCAGGGATGTGTCTGTGCCAATAAATAACCATCTAGAGCTTCTTGGTATCTCTTTAACACCAACTCTCAATTTCGGCTCCTATATTAAGTTCAAAGCCCAGCTTGCCTCAAAAAAACTTGGTGTTTTGGCTAAAGTGAGACAATACTTCACACCGGGACAGTTGCTTTATCTTTATCTAGCCGAAGTTAAGACGTTAATGGAGTACTGTTCTCACCTTTGGGATGGTTTTGCCAAATACCAGGTGTACGCACTGGAAGCTATTGAGAGGAGAGCCAAGAGACTCATTAACGATGATCAACTAAAGAAAGAGACTCCAGAGTCTCGAGCATCGCCGCAAAGTCTTTTGTTTATCGGATACATTTCATTGGGTGTGAAACGGAGCTCCACAATTTGATTCCGCCATCCCCATTCTATAATTGGACATCCAGTAATACTCAAAAGCGCTACCGCTTTATGGTGGGTATTCAATTTACCCGAACGAAGCTATTTGCTTCTTCGTTCATCATACGAACCGCCAGGGTATGGAACACCCTGCCTGAGTCTGTGTTTCCGGTTAAGTACAATATGGGGGTCTTCAAAACGCGAGTGAATAGGTATCTTCTGGGTAAGCGCGCTCCATCATCGATCGCATCATAACTTACCGTCAGGTGAGATAGTGGTCAAGTGATACCCAGTTCGGTGTAAAAAAAATACATGCAAAACAGTTAATTGTTATTTCTCAATGTGAAGAATATCTGAAGAATATTTTAAATGGATTTCTAGTCACTATGTATCTTTGTATCAAAGTTGGCTTAAGCGGTCAGATCATACATAGCCCCGGCAGCAGAAATTATCATACTACTGGCTTACACCTTTTTTTTTTTTTTTTTTTAATTTTAAATCTACACTCCACAGACTCCAGGGTCCGTGACTTTTTTTAACTATGACATTTTTTCTTTTTTTTCCGTTAATGTCATTAGCACCAGCATCCAGAGCAGACCAGTATCCTCTAGCAGCACCCGTTCACGAGTTGACGCATGTGCCAGCCATCGCCTTCCTCAACCATTTTTGAGGGAAGATGGCGACCCGACACACAACACCGCCGCTAGACAACACCTTTCTGTGAGCATGACCACTCCGGATACCCGTGCCAACGATTACAATTACAAAAATAATTTGGGACTACTATAAAATAATATACCTACAGAAATTTACATATTTTGTTATTCTCCCACGTCACATTTTAACAGGGCCTCCATTACCGCGCTATTTCGATCTTTGATCGTCATTTTGAGGTTGCATTCATGCTGCTCTTGGTCTTGATGGCGATGACCGACTCGTATGTCAGTCCCTGCGCTTCGTGGATGGTAAGGGTGCGTGATCCACTTCCCTCTCCGTAGTCCTGGCTTATTAGGGTCTCCTTTTCTTCCTGGCTGTGAACCAGGAATAAAGTGTTGGGGAGGGATTTGGGGATTTTTGCACCTGTGTACCTTTCAAGCTTAAGGGACTTAATACGGGGAGCTGAGGAATATATACCAGAGTATATTTCCCTCAGTGCGTACGCGACATCCATTGGGTTCCGATGCGTGCATAACAACTCCTGGGTGATGTTTGTTACCAGGTTAGGGCGGTTGTACCTTAATACGAAGAGATTTTCTCTATCGATATAAGGCAGCTGATTGACATCTCCGATGAGGACAAGTTCATCAACTCCAGATAGCCTGGAAGCCATGACTATGGCTCCGAAATGGTTCATTAGAGCTTCATCCACCGTTAGGCGGCTGTAGCTCTCAGTTCTTTTAAAACCATTTACGAGGACAGAAGCCATTGTGCGCACCTTGGTTTTAACTAAGTCTCCAATTCGGTGCGCAAGCTTCTCCCTCAGGTCTTTCGCTGCTTCTGTAGTTATTGTGATAATGATGTCCTTGTCCACATCGAATTGCCTTACCACCCAAGTTGTTTTGCCACATCCTGGAACTCCATTTACCCATTGTATTTTCGGTACTTCCCAGTCTTTCCAGAATGCTTCGATCTCCGATCCCCCCAAAATAGATTTCGCCATTTCGAGGATACGGTCATCTAACATTATTTTGGTGCACTGGGCCGTTACTACAATCGGGTCATTTTGTGGTGTCGCGTATTTAGGCCTACTTAGTCGCTCCGTTTCTCCCTCGTCCAGGGACACAAATCCGCCTGTTGCATTGTATGCTGCCATATACTGACCTAACATTTTCTCCTTGATGACCTGGGATGTGTCGTTGTTGTATATAGCGGCTTCTGCCTCTTCGAGTCTCACCTTTAAAAGGTTTTCATTTTTAAGCCTGAAGGACTGCAAGATGTTTTCGCAGTTTCTGTGGTTGACCTCTCTGGTCGCCCTTATAATGGCTAAAAACTCTATTAAGGCATTAGCTGCATGGCTTGTTGTTTCCTGTGCCGGGATATATCGGGGCGGACTGACCTGTCCCATGTCGGCTCTCGTCCGGGTAGCTTTTGGTGGTGCTTTGCCACGGGGTGGTGGTTTTGTGGGCATTGGCTTGTTCCTTACTCGTCAATTTCACAAATTAACCAGTTTACTCATTAGAAAGTTTCGGTAGTTTGTCAATTTCGCTAGTTAGGCATTTTCCTGATTCTTCAGTTTCCCCTTTCGCTAGTTTTGCTAGGATGTCAGTGGGTGTATGGCGCGGATTCGAATTCCGCACATGAGTATAATTATTCCTCTCATTGTAATAGTGTCTCGTTTATTTTAACCTTTTGTAGCTTTTTCACCAATTGGAAACATTACATTAGAATGACTACTTTTATGTTAAATGCAGTAAAAAGTGTTTTCCATTTCTTACGGTTGCTTTACGGTAGGAAACAAAAAACAAATCCTACCTAGAAGCTCCATTCCACTCACGGATGAGGGCTTGACAATATTTTCGAATTGAGAAATAAATACTTGCCTCTCGTTTCCAAGTTTCAAATGTAGTTCCTCCGCAATGCTTCCCTCTAATTTTCCGCTTCAAAATCACTGCTTCGAACACGTTTCAATATTTTCTTGAGCGGTTCCGACTCTGTTTGAATTTCTCTCCGAAATTGTTTCAATCTTCATGTTACGTATTATGTGATTGCAGTTTATATATTCATGATATTTCAAAATGATGTATATACGAGGATATACGTAATAGATATATATGTCTACACGTTTGTACTCACTGAAGGGGAAGGCAAGTAAATACACGTAGTTATGTGATGTTATATAAATATTATCATAAAGATAAGTGACCCTGTGTATTTATTATTTGTTGATAAATTACATTTATACAAATCTACTATTTATGCTGCGAGTTATACATACTAAAATAACTTGCGTCGACAATTTCTAGGTATTTCCAACAAACCTACATTTCATAACGTTATCTTTGGTTATGAAATATAAAATATTTGAGAAAGTTCTCTCAACGACGTTCCAGAAATATCAAAGATGAAGACAAATGTTCCAGACTACAAAGTTATTTTAGGGGTGTTGCCTTCAAGATTATCGAAGAGCTTCAATTACAAATGTTAAACGTAGGTTAAATGTGATAACATAAAATATGAATTCCTTCGCAAAGAAATCGCCAAGGATCGTTAATGTTTTAGCACCGGTTTACAACAGTCATACTCTTCTGAATTAGCAAATGTCGGCTGGCCAGCTGTACCACCCTCAAGTAAACATTTGTCACCAAGCACTTGACGGTGTGGTCCTATAGCTGTACTTGAGAGCTAATTATTCTCAGGTAACAACATTTTCGCCGCGTCATTACTTACCATCAGGTGATATAGTGGTCAAGAGCTAGCCTATCAGGTAGTAAAAAAGACATATAATGTAAGATACATTATAGTCTTTGTGCTTAATTTAACCCTTGAATTTAGCTAAACACTGTACTAGTATGTTATTATGTTATGATCTCTATTTAGGCGATACGATACAAGCTTCATGACTCAATCGAATTAGAGCTCGAAGCTCCATTAGTGAAGTGTTGTTGCGATATTGTATCATGCCGTCCCACGCTACGTTGTCACAATATAGGACAGTTACTTAGTTTTGCCCAAACTGTAATAGCTAAGGTTATTTTTTTGATCGCTATCTCACCTAATGTTCAGTGCCGACGTGGTCGACGTTGTTACTACAGCATGCTCACCATACTAGATCATGCAGCTTGCTGCCACTGACTAGTGGAATATCTAGCAAGTTCATAGTATACAAAACAACGCACAATTCAATAATGTCTCACTGACAGATACTTACGTATGTAATATAAGAAAATCTATCATATTGCTTGAGAAAAATAGTAAGTATCTACAGTGCATTCCTAATATTGCAGCATTTTGTAAACACTTCATCAATTACAATGATAACTGATTGACTCCTTGACTCAAAAACTGTAAATTTTACCGTGATGTGAGGAACAGGATAAATGAAGGGTGGATGATAAAGTGACAAGTCTTTGTGAGTAGATGACACATGCGTAGTATACCCGCGCTACATGCTTAGCTCAATGGAAAAGGATTGCAGAGAAATACTACGTAAAAAATAATATCATCACAAAAGGCGTGAAGGCGTAACTACTAAGATGTGAGTTAATAGAGCAGAATGGAAGAATAGTGCGAGACCCTATAGTCAGGAAGATAAAGAAAAATTCTAGATGTTTTTATTTTTACTTTTTATTGCTGATAGGCTAGCCTTTGACCACTATCTCACCTGATGGTCAGAAATGATGTTGTCGAAGATTTTGCTCAGGCTAACCTAGAATTACTGGTTTTCAAGGACACCTGCCGGAACACATCGTTAAGGCTTGGCGACAAATTTTCTATTTAAGGGTGGTATCTAGAAAAATCTGTAGGTAAGCGAAGATGTTGTAATAATATGCACTAGCTCCCAAGAATACCGGTCAACAAGACTTGGTTGTATTTTAAGTACTGTTTGGATTGAGGTATAGGAACTAAACCACTAATCAGAAGTGCCTGAATATCTACTGATACACATTCGGAGGTGTATTCTATTAACCGAAAAATGAATTATCAAGATAGAATGATCAGTAAATTTTATGCGGGTTGTACATAAAAATTATACGCGTCAATTTGAAGACTTCTATACTATTTGAAATTACACAAGCCTTCAAACATTATTATCGCTTCTTTACTTTTATTCCACGTATGTTGGGTCAGCACGTGTGGTCAGTCTCTCACAATACTACACAAAGAACTATACAAGCACACACTCGTATTGTAGAATGTTTTGGCTTCGGTCTTATGGCCGGTTATTTATTATGGTAAGGGAACAGTCCTTATAGTGGTAACTTCCACGGCAACTATTTTGGAAAACTAATTGAAAAGTATCATAATATATATATTAGTAGGCCGATGATGACCTATATTTTCGTAAGTACAAGAAACAGCCTTCAAAACTCGTAGAAGCCATAAGTCTGAAAGCGTTCAAGCGTTATAGCTCAGGATAATCCCTCATTCCTGATATACTTAGGTACTGTACATTTTGTACGTATATAAGAATTTAGAACAATAATAGCAGAGATAATTTTTATGAATTGTTGACACGTGCGATGTGCATGATAGTTGTTATGCAAAAACGTGTGCGGAGAGAAATTAAAATATAAAAATTTAACAAGAAATCAAATCAAGTGTTCCAGAGCGATATGATGAAAGGTTCTATACTTATGTAACTTATGTGGGTATTCTATGAACCAGCCGATTAATACAGGAATGTAAAAATTTTGCGTTATTTAACAAAAATTTGTTAAAAGATAAATTCCGCTGTGTATTATCTAGCTACTAAAATTATCTATCTAGTAATACTTATTACTATTGAAATGCGAAGGTCTGTCTGTTGCCTTTTTATTTGTTTGTTTGTGTCTAGTTTCATTTCGAAACGGAGCGACTGATTGACATGATTTTTATTTTATTTATTCAATAAAACAGGACTGATATACGAACTACTTACAAGAAGAAAAATATTGAACCAAGTTATTTTGACCAATCTCATAATTAATATTAGTTGATGTTCACAAGTTGTAGTCGACAGTCGAAACCTCAGTTGGTGTCTTAAGAGTCCACCTAGATGAAATTACAAATTGCCCCCTAAGCCTCTACACAATACCCCCACTTACGCCCACAGGGGGGCGTTATTGCCCATTTTGGGAAAGGATGAATTATACCTTACAGGTTTTAAAATCAGGACCTTTGATTCAAAATTAGTGCTACCAAGAAATATTCGCCAGTGAGGCGAATATATGAAAAATACGCTAAAACGATGCGATACTTAGAGGAACCGTGGTCTATGGCCCTTGCTATTTCCACCATTATTGTTTGTTAACTGTTAAACTAACAATAATGGTGGAAATAGCTGTTAAGGAACTTCGGCCTAGCTTCCACTCTCAAATATTAAATGTCAACCAATCAGCGCAGGTCAGCACTCCAATCAAAATCAAGCCCAAGGTAAGAAAATATCTAAAACTTGTACTTATTTCGTTTGCTTGTTTGATCCTCTTTTCAATCGTGAAAGGAGCACTTAAAGTCCATCGTGATTTGAGAAAACCGCATAACATTAAAAATACAAGTCTCCTACCTCTTACATTATACACTCTACCCTCCCCTTTGGCATTTCAAGATCGCCCACCCTAAAGCCCTTCGCGCGGTACAATGGGGAGGGGGTGGAGCTGAATCATCCCCCTTATGACGCTTAACGTCACTCAGGGAGTTAAATGTGCCAAGTGATTCCTACTAAGTAGCAGCGAGGGAATGCAAGTAGGAAGGGAGCTTCTGCAGGGGTTCGTTACATTTGCTTATGAGTTATATTCTTCGTTTGGAATGTTGTCAATATTAAAATAAATACATTATTTAGAAGCACATGTCTTTTAACCGCAATGCAAGTAAGGCAGAGCTGATATCCAAAACCCAAATCTACTATAATCTATGTATGTATATATGAATGTGTGTATACATACATATATACAACTTTAACAGAAAATTACTTAATCTTTTATTCTTATTGCAGTCATTTTTTGGAAATTTATCAGGTTTCTGATCACACAAAAAGTTTTGTAATTTTAACTTTCTATCTTGTAAGCGCAACTTGCCTTTTACTTTTTGTGTATATTTTGCTATTTGCAGAGCGACACAACTAAATTTGGAACAATTATCTTTTTCGTCAATTTCTAGAATATATAGCAACTAAAAAATAAGTTAAATTTAAAATTTATATAAATATCGAACTACTTTTTTTTTACCGGCGGTATGCATTTATTAAACAAAATACTACGAACTATATAGAAGACTACAGCTACTACAATAAAAGCATTTAGACAACCTATAAGTCATAGCAGACTCATAGACAGTCTAAATGCTGCCAGCATGCTCGTCGAACTACTTATATAATTCGATATGTAACTAATTATTTTGCCCGTTTATATCCTAGCATCGAAGAGCTTTGTTGCAGCTTTATAGGTTACATTGTTAATGTCGCTTAGACGATCGATCATTAGACATTTGAATGTTTTTTCAATGTCATGGCTGGTTTCAGAGCGTGTGTAATTCTACAGATTGTTATTTCCAAAAGCTATATAAATGATAGTACTTAGTTACTGAAACAATAATTTCATTTATTACTCTTTATCAAAACTTACAAAGCAAATCTGTTGCTGCAGCAATCGTTCTGCAAAATCTGAAAAATAAGTTCCGTCCTTTCACGTTATAAGCCGTAGCTGAGTCACACTGAACACAAATTGACAACAATACCGTTTAATTGCTTCCCTAATTCGTACAACATGCCGTCACCTCACCATTGTTCCGTGAAGTCTGTTAAATATGATCCCATGAATATTAACGACCACAATCTCAGCTTATATAGTAACATTCCTGTTGACAAAATGAACGCAACATAGCGTTAATTTATACAGGTATGATTTGGGAGTACCGGTACTGATTGACTTTAGTTATCATCTTCCTACCCTTATGAGAATATATAAAATATATAGTCTAACAAATAAGACCATTTCGTAGTAAGTTTTGGCCACGGGCTTATTGTGTCCTATTGCCTACCTACCTGACGCACTTTCCTTGAGAATGCTCTTGCTTGTAGTGTACCCGATATACCTACCTATCAGATTATTATGACACTAGGATGATAAAAGTATTATTGTGCTCATGATATATATATATATATATTTAACTTATTTTATATATATATATATGTATATATATATATATATATATATACATATATATATACAGATATCATTGTAAGAAGTATTATTTTACATACATGATAAGCAGAGATTCTTTAAGTGTTTTATATATTGTGAGCGATTTAGCTTTACCAACATAAAGCATTCAGCACATCAACATAGCCGTACAGCGTGTAGACTAAACAACATGCCATAATACTGGGAAGTATGTATATGTGAAGAATACACCGACCCCTATTATACATGAGATAAGGGATGGGAGATGGTGAGTAAATAAAGCCCTTGCGACCTTTTCTAATTAAGCTTTAAAGCCCTAAAACATCATAAACTGAGGTAATCATGTGACCCTGGCGCGCGGCACATCATAGCAAACAATTTAAACTACGACGCGACGTTAAAAGCTTTATGACGTGATATAAAATATCGTAGTGGCTTACATACATTCAAAACGACAGTGTTATTACGGAAACTGTAAATGGAAATCCGGATATCTGGACAGACAAACGAAACCATTTTTAAAGTTAAACGGAGACACTTAGCAGGCCCCCTTCAGGCTCCCTCGGTAAGTCAAATAACAATTCAATTTATATATTTTTCTGGGGCCCAAATATCTAGAACTCATTAAAGGAAAAACAAATAATGTGTATCTTTATCTTAAAAAAATATGTAATTGGGGAACGCCTTCATTGTCTGTTTGTAACCATTTATGTTTCAGGATCTATCGCATAATCTGAACTACCTACTTGAGAATCTGAAATTACCGTTAATTATGTCCCATACACATACTGAAAACACCAATTTAGTATTTAACTTTTTAGTTGTTATCAAATCAATGATCCTTTTTGAGTGCCGAACTAGAAATGCACCTCCCCATATCTTCATGTGTGGGTGTTGCGAGAGTTCAGGAGGGGAAAATCACGCAGAAGGCGGCCGGGTTCCAGTGCTGTCTGAAGAACTGCCGTCTACTTACGTACGTATTTACGTAACTTAGTAAGCCCAGAATGGGGGTTATGACGAATCCCTCGCCCGCAATGGAATAGGACTTGATTGATAATTATTCAGTAGCTACAGCTGTTGATGTGATTAAAACAAACAAACCAAGTTTTCTTCATGGATTTACAGAGCGAGACACGACTCGCACTTGAACGATTTTTAGTAGAAAGAAATATGTTCTCTTCTCTTACAGATATCCTTTGGAATCGACAGTTGGATAATAAATCTAGTTTATAACCTAGCAACATTGACATGGGTCCATATATAACGTACAAAATGAATTTATGAGCAAACATGACCCAATAGTCGACAATCACCTGTTAAAGAATTCTACACCTTACTACTTACAAACTCAAATAAGTATACCTGTCCAACTGAAATTTCCACCTGTCATTTAGCGTAACTTTGTTGAAAACTTGGAGAAGATTAAAGGTTGTAAAAGTTACAAATTAAATAAAAAAAGCCGAGGGGCGTGAAATTCATCGATCGGACGTAAGATAAACTGGTCGAAAGTACTTACTGAAAAAAGTTTGTGGAAAGTTATGGGTCTGATTTAAAAACTGTATAATATCGTCAGCAGGATATTTCTGATACTCAGTTTTCTTAATCATGAATCCATTGTCAATATTTGAGTTATCTTCATAAGTGTGTTCAAACTTTTTGACTCTTAAAGGATTTTATCACGTAAGTCGAAAGCTATGCTAATTGTAATTCGAATGATCTGAAAAAAAGTAAATTCTAAATTAATAACCTAATCGTGGTCACTATGTTTTTTTTATTGTTGATTTGCTAGACTTTGACCACTATCACACCTGATGATAAGATGATGTGATCGAAGATGTTGTTCACGCTTGCCTAGAATTACTGGCTCTTAAGAACAGCTGCCGGAACACACCGTTAGGTGCCTGGCGACAGATTTTGAGGGTGGTAGGTAGCCAGGCGGGCATTCGCAAAATGCCCTACCACCATGTTGTAACGAATGCCACCCTAAAAACAACCGGGACCGAAGGCCTAACGTGCCCTCCGAAGCACGGAAGCACTCACTAGTAATGTCACTAGCGGTAACCCATCCAACTCCTGACCGCGGTGGACGTTGCTTAACTTAGCTGATCGATTAAGAACGACTAAGTAAACTTCGTTTCGAGCGCTTCAAAACTGTACTGCATATATGGTTTGAATCCCGCCACGAGCTTGAATTTCACTGCATACCGTTAGATAGCGGGAGACCGTTTGGAGAATGCTCACCTGGGCACAGAATATAGAACCCAACAGTGTGTTCCGACACTTCCGACAACTGTCATTCAGAAGTTGCAGTTAATCCTGTTTTCCATTCTTGACATCCGTGATGATGTATACTACGGTAAGTGATGATATAGTCAAGGATAACAGGCAGGATAGTGTTAATAGCTAAAACTATGAAAAGTAGATATTTTGTTTTATATCATCGTATTGCCGACAGTCATTCGTTGAGAATTCTCGTCACGTAGCTCGTGTTTGCAAATAAACGGCTTTATGCGAAAGATACACAAGAAATGTATCGATAGGGACATGTCGACTATTGGCGTCGTAACGTTTATGTAAATGGAACATGGATTTGTAATGAGGGCACTTAGGTTACGATTGTAGGGTTCCATTTGCTTCTAAATGAGGAGAGAAATTGTTTTGAATATACTCTCAAGAATTGAGTGCTTTGTAAAGACAGGGCACATCTTAACAGTAATCGAAAATGTATCTTCACACTAATAGAAATAAAACAGGTTTATGTTTTTTTACAGTAATATTGAAACTGTGAGGTTAGCTCACAATTCTCCTTCATTTATTTACATCACTGCAACTTACCCACAATTTTCCATATGGTTCTGACGCACAATGAGCATCAATTCTTGTTTTCATTTCAGTAAAGTTTCTGTCAGTGCACAGCACAGCCTTAACGGCATGCTTCTCCTTCAGCGCATTCTTTCCCTGAGTCACATATTTACGACCTCCAACAGATGAAACAGTCTAATAGTGGAACTAGCGGCCCGCTCCGGCTTCGCACTTTTATAATACTCGGCGGTAAAAATATTCTACTCAACAAAACTTTAATGAAATTCCAACGAAGTAGTATTTAACCTCATTTAATAATGTTATAGCTAGAAAAAATCATTCAAGCTGTTGCTTATAAAATTCAGTTGCAAAAGAACAGCTTTTACCTCTAAGGTAGAACGCGTGCTTTAAATAGAACTGAAAGGGTGCCATTTTAATTTATAGCTTACTTTTTAATGTGAGCACTAAGTTTGTAAAGCCAGAAGTCATTCAACCAGTTTAAGAGCTTCATTATTTTGAAAAGGTTAGCTCGTTGTTAGTGGTTAACCATTTGTAAGTAAGAGTCTTTACACAATATTATGATGAGGATTGTGACATTTTATGATTTACTTATATCATCATCAATCATCATAATTTTATATTCATATTTTACGTTAGCTAGGCTTTGAACACTATCTCACCTGACGGTAAGTGATGATGTGGTCGAAGATGTTGTTCAGGATAACCTAGAATTACTGAATCTCTAGGACAACTGCCGGAACACACCGTTGGGTGCTTAGCGACAGATTTTCTACTTGAGGGTGGTAGCTAGCCAAGCGCACATTCACAAAATACCCTACCGGCATGCTATAACGATTGTCATCCTAAGACAACAACCGGGACCGACGGCTTAATGTGCCCTCCGAAGCACGGGAGAGCTCAGTAGTAATGCCACTAGCAGTCACCCATCCAACTCATGACCACGGCGGACATTGCTTAAGTTGGCTGATCTGTTAAAAACGGCTAGAAGAAATATAGAAATGTCAATTAAAAAGTCAAACTTGTCGTCATCTTTGGATCCTTATCTGAGACGTATACGGTCGTCCGTATACAATTTGAATTTCCTTACATCAAAAGACAGCATAAGAACATTATCTCGCGTACAAACCACAGGCCATAATTGTTAAGCTTTGAATACTGTGTTATGACTAGCCGGCTATTTCGACACTAATTCTGTTCGGAAAAGCTCTTGTATACTCATTATACCTACTACTTGTTTTACTACCCCTTTAGTAGAAAATCTGACAAAGCAAGCACCTTACAGTCTGTTTCACCAGTGCCTTTCACTACATCATCACTTACCAACTAGTATGATTGAGATCAAAGGCTTTCCTATCGTTAATAAAAAAAAAATTCTAAGAAAATGACCTACTTGTATGTAGTCTTTGCTTAGCTAACAATTAAAATACATCTAACAATTTTGCGAAATGAAACCAAATACCCTGAAATATGTAATACTTGAGATTCAAATTTATCACAAAATATTGCTGGCAAAGAGATTGCTTCGCCACAAAATAAGCCTATAAGAAATATTGTGGCGCAGTAAAGCGGCTTTGAATAATTTATTTCTTTTGATTGATTTTACTTTTTACCTGAGCGGATTAATGTGGCTTAATACAAATGGCGGCGAATCGTGCTGTTGAAGCATCAATTGATTGGATGAGTGAGAACAATTTAATCGGACTACGAATAGCTTAAGTTAGCTTATATGTGATTTGATCGCTATAAAAAAGATTTATTACAATTTGTAATGTTTTATATGTATATAGCTGCAAAAATTTGACCGGATTAAGTGATATTTGATATTTACCTTAATTTTACAAATAAGTTGCATCGATCGAAGTCACTGGCTGATGGAAGAGGCGGGTTAAATAATCGACTTGAAGGCCGGTATTTTCTCTAATCGCATTGGAGATATATATCTCTGCATGGTGGTAAAGTACCAAGTGGTAATGTATTCGCAAAATGCCCAAGGACAAATACCCCAGTGGCTATCTACCAGCTTCAAATAGACAATCTATCAACAAGCACCCAACGGTGTTTTCCTGCAGTTGTCCTTGAAAGCCAGGTTTGGTGAGATAAGCATGTTTACCATCTTTGGCCTTACCATCGGGTGGAATTATGGCCACAGGTTAGTCATCGACAGTAAATATACATCATCTCGACACACATCACTCCCACCATCCACCTGGTATATTATTTCAGGTCGATGACACCTGCCTGTCATTGACATTTTCTCAGTACTGGATTCCAAGACGCAGCAACATGAAAATATCTTCGCGATCCCGTCAAATGTACTTCGGTCAAGTATTAAAGTTGCAAGTCTCAAAGTTACTATTGAAACGTTTCTTACGAAAGTAAAAGCTTTTAAAAATACCAATTAAGTTTTTTTAATATTAAAATTGCTTTTAATGACTACCTCACATATTGATAAGTGAAGAAGTGAATATATTTGGTCAGAAACATATCTGTAGGTGCTCAGCGACATATATCATTCTTGATCGGAGAGCTGTATATTTTTATAGATGTCTATTTAACTCACTAAGCTACGACGTAGCATAACTACGGCGTAGGTGCTTGTAAATAACAAAAATGTTGTTTTTTTGTAACCGGTGGTATGCCTTTATCAAACAAAATACTACGAACTATATACAACACTACAGCTACTACAATAAAAGCGTTTAGACAACCTATAAGTCAAAGCAGACTCATAAGCAGTCTAACTCATACCCCCATCAGTACTAATATTATAAATGCGAAAGTAACAATCTGTCTGTCTGTCTGTCTGTTACGCTTTCACGCCAAAACTACTGGACCGATTTGAATGAAATTTGGTATGGAAATAGTTTGAGACCCGGGAAAAAACATAGGATAGTTTTATTCAACTGCGCAAAAAGAGGTTAATGTTTTTTGCGCGATAACCGACCGACGCGCGGGCGGAGCCGCGCCCGGAAAAATAGTAACTCATAAGCCCACTCCCAGTGGGCAGAGTGCCCAGCATGCTAGCAGCATTGCCCCGTTGAATTGCAATGCTTATTCGTTAAGCCAAATATGTGCCAGCATTTTGATCACGCGTCGCATCGACCAAGCGCTCAGATAAGTTTTGGAAAATACGATGCGCTCCGGGTCCCCACGGACCCAACGTCTACACCAAACGGCTCAAATGTGTAACTCATACCGAGGTTAGCATATTTGCGCCGCTTGAGTCGCTCCGCCGAAGTAGCCGCAGCGCCAGCCCTCAGGTTGGTTTAGGAAAGATGTGACGACGCTAAAGTGTCTACGGAATAAGCGTGCCACACTAAGGGCGTCCTAACTTCCACGGAACCAGAGTCATGCCGTCAGGTCTTTTACCATCGTCACGCATCAGACCATTCGCTAGTTATTCGCTAATTGTTGCTATAGCTACCTATATTTTGAAATCCATTCATAACGTATAATATCATAACAAATACTCCATCTTCGACTTGCCTTTGCACATACGTCAGTTTGATAATCAGGTCACATCGCTCACCTCACCTTAAATGACCTTTCACTTAAGAGCTTTGGCCTTTAGATACTGTTTTGATGTATGAGATATCACATGCACTCTGTTCTATTGATTTCACGCCTTTAATAAATAACCTTCTTGAAAAACCAATGTTTGATATGCTTTGCATTTTTGGTTTAACAAAATTTTAGCAAAATATATTGAAAAAGCTGTTCAAACAAAAATTTGATTGAGAAACGAAGAAAGTACGGGTGTAATAGAACAGATAAGTTTGGATGAATTTTACAAGTGGAACATTTCAACAACTAGGGATAAATGTTTAAGTAAAAACGGAACTGTCCGATGCAGGGAGTGATCACAGGAAATGAGAATACAAAGCAGCGTATTACGCCACTCGACCAACAAGGCAGCGTAAGGTATATATATTTGTAAATACAAATATATACAAATATCTTGTGACAATTGCTCCTAATTGTGGACCTACTGACTCTAAGTGACATGATAGACACCTCAAACTGAATGAAATTTCACCGCGTTTCCACAAAGGAGGTTTTGACTCTTTAAACGCAAATTGTCTTAAGCTCGAAGCTATTATCAATTATGGATTTCTGCAAAGTAACGCTAATTCTATTTCTATATAATATACCTAATATTTTAATTTATAATACCATCTTCCCTTCACAGACGGCGCGTTTTGCCCCAAAACATAATGTTAGTTACTGAATTAATAATGTTCATTATAATAAGAAGCGCTTCGGTAAATAAATACGGCGATAATTTAATATTTCAGACATACCGCTACGCTATAAACAAAGTTTCCCGTCTAACTTTATTAATCTGATATTATTAATAATTGACAATGTTAATTGAATATTACAAGCACGCGCATTATGAGCTATATCTAATATTGCGACTGAGCGTTTTCAAATACCCTTTCAATATGCAAAGTAGTTTTAACATTCTAATGCTATATAAAATAAATAGTGCATAGAGTGCTGCGCTGGAGGCCCGACGATTTAATCCTCCCACGAGCTTAAGCTTTATCACTTTGTGGTTGAGAATTTTGCGAATACTCACCTGACTAGGTACCTGAGTGAGGAGATTAGACCTTGGTAGATAATCCGTCACCAGTATGTTCCGGCAGCTGCCTTGAGAACTCCACTATTATTGAAGACCTCTATCATAAGAAAAACATATTTATTTATTTAGATGTGCTACTCCACCTTGCTTGCGGCAAAAGGCAATTTGTTTTAAAGATAATTAGGCTAATTTCACAATACTTTTACATTCAATAAATATCTCTGAATTGCGATGTCAAAAACCTCGGATCTATTATTTTATTTATGCAGAGAAATAATCACTACCCTATTGGACGGGACGGCGGGGTATATCCACGTGATACAAAATACCTTCGAAGCCGAGAGTGCAATTATATTACCATGGAAATACCAAGGGAAACGATGGCAATATATCAAGGTTAGAGAGTACGATGAAAACCTTGTGTCTTAAGGGTATCGTTCATTAGATTTACTTAACATTATCAGAAATTAAATCATATCTTGGTTGAACTCATGGAGCGGTAGTCCTTGGTAATAGGGCTACCACTTGTTGCGACTTACAACAATTTATCGTCACTTTGAGCAGGCTAGGACCTAGAATGAGAGTATCTTCAACTACAAAATCTGCTAAGCACCATTTGGTGTAAAAAGTGTGTTCCAGTAGACTGGCTTTTAAAATCATCAAACAAGGAACACACTTTTCGGTACTTGCCAACAGATTTTGTAGTTGAAAATACTCTATTCTTGTTCACCAACAAGAGTTGGGAAAATTCCGAGAATTTATTTATTATTGTGCACAATATAATCGGTTTCCGGCGCCACAAGAATACATTCTCTTGATATAAAGCTCAATACAAAACCTTCCGCTGGCCACTCAAGGCTTCTCTGATCGGATAACCTTTTTATTTTTCGGCCTGCAGCATTTGGTATAAATGCTATTCTAATGATATTAAAAAGATAAGCACGGTTACGGCACCTAAACACCCAAATATAGTATTTCGTTCACCCAATAGTAATTCGTTTTAATATTAAGTAGGTACTGCTAATTCTCTTTTATGTGAATATTTTGCGTGCAAACATAAGGCCCTCGAGCTTTCCAGTGTGAATTTTAAATTCCTCTCATCACAAATTTATTTCTATTTTGAAACATGAGAAACATTTCGCTTTAATGTTAGGTTAACATGGGTCGACAGGATTCTCAAAAGAAAACTACTTTAAGCATTTAAGCTTCTGGGCAAGTAATTATATATCAATTTTGGTAACAGTTAGCTTAATGTTTAATATTATAAATGTTTCAAATTATATGCTCTTTAGGTTCAACCCTTGCTTTTAGCTATCTACTTAAAATATTTACCAACAGAGCCCTTAATGATAATACATTTAGAAGGTACCTACTCACACATCTTTATGTGACATGGTATATTTGAGTTCTAGTAAGGTTAACTCCCCTCGGGGTGTTCGGTTAGAACTGCAACGGCGGCGATCTATATGAAGATAACCTTAGGTAGCAATATATAAGACTGCCTCGTTGGTGGAGTGGGGTAAAGAGTCGCTTTGTACACTCCAGGTGCTGGGTTAGATTTCCAAATCAGACAATCGTTGGATTTTTCTGATAAAGAAAGTTCTGTAGCATTCCCGAGAGTGAACAACTATATGAGTATATATGAATGAAAACGTATGGTGTTAAATAACGAAACGGTTGCCCGCCAATGGTAAACGTCACATCTGCTCATTAAACTCGCATGCATTACCATCGCTCTGCTGAACTCAGCATCTCCTATTAAGGGGGATTTGCCATAATCCCACGCTTGACAGGCGTTTTGTGGATAGCAGTTTAATATAGCAGTTACTCAGAAGGCGATGCTGCCCGCCTTCTCGTATTGTACCTTTAGTCGCCTCTTACGACACCCACAGGTAGCAATGAGTGGGGGGGGGGAATATAATACGTCTATACGTCTATATATGAAAATATAATACGTCTTCGCAGAGTGAGGTGCGTTTATTAATTAATTCCAAACTGTGTCCTGGAGCTACTACAGTCACTGGCTTATCAATACAGACGTTCGGTGAAATCATGCACCAGACTGCAGCGTTGCAGTTTTAGGCTTGAATAGTTATGGTTCGTGGTACAGACGAGTGCATAACTATCTAATAAATATGTAAATTTGTATACAAAAAATTACACTATATGCTTTTGACCATTATCGCATCTGTTGGTTATTGATAATGTGCTCGAAGGAAGTAAACATGCTTGTGCTGAAACGATGAGCATCGTTATTTGCTTGATGACTACATTTCTATAAAGGTGTAATATCAATAATTAAATCATAAACTACTTTCAAAACATAGGTTGGTATCGTGCCAAATGTTGAAATTAATTAATTAAAAAGCTTTGTTTCCAGCGTGTTGTATTTAGAATAAACTAAGCTTGTATTCTTTGCTGTATAACTCTCTTTCCCAGGTATATACCTAACACTTGGAATTCAGAGCTCTGGTTATCTCCTTGTCATTGTTCATAATTTATTTCCCGCTTGTATGACGTTGGACTGAAATTCGTCGTCGGTAGACATGCCTTATCTCGTTTACTTTCGCTTCATGCGCTAATTCTTTGTTCAATTCAGGACTCACAATCTTGGAAATCACAATAAAGAAAATTTAATTTTTAAATTTTCTTTATTGTGATCCAGCAAAGACTTAAAATTGGAGTGTGTCTATGTGCGAAATATTTTGTCCAATTCTGTAAAATAAAAGTTTTATGAATTTATAAAATAGTATTATATGTATAAAACTTTATATAAGAACGTTTTTAATAACCTAAGAAGTTAAAACATCATTGTCGCGTCGAAATTGAACTGTGCAAGAATAATGTTATTTTATCTAACCGCATTTCGTAAAATCGTAATAATAAAGTTTTAAAGCGCTCGTGGCGAAGTTTGCTTAGCCGTTTTTAGCCGATCAGCTAAGTTAAGCAACGTCCGCCGCGGTCATGAATTCGATGGATGACCGCTAGTGGCATTACTACGGAGCGCTTCTTTGCTTTGGAGGGCACGTTAAGCATTTGGTCCCGATTGTTGTCTTAGGACGGCAGTCGATATAGCATGTTGTTAGGAATTTTGCGAATGCTTGCCTGGCTAGCTAGTAGAAATCTGTCGCCAACCACCTAACGATGTGTTCCGGCAGCTGTGCTTGAGAACCAGTAATTATAGGTTAGCCTGAACAATATCTTTGACCACATCATCACATACCAAGAGGTGAGAGAGTGGTCAAAAGCTAGCCTAACAGATACTTATATAAAAATGAAAAAGTACTTATCTTTGTGGTTTATTTACTTTATTTATATAGCTAGGGGGTCATTTGTACCATACATTGAAGCTTCAAACACTTGACCGCCTGCGTAGCAATCAATACTTATTGCCACTGGTCCATGACTACATCAAAACTTGTTTACGCTTTCAATCATTTACAAAAACTCACAATATATGCAACGCTCTGAAATGTCATTTTGCCTCAAGCCTAACAGTGTAGGGTTCGCACAAAATACGGATCCTATTTCTGGTCCCTTGTTAGCGCTCTGTGGGCCAATAACACGCGCCGAGATCTAATTTTGTCTAACTAATTAAGTATCTGGGCCTTATTAATAAAAATCACACGTCTCTATAATTTTATATTCATAGATGAATGCCCTTTAATTTTATATTATACGAAATAATACACATTCTGTTAGATTTGAACCACCAATGGATGACTATTCTGCGCTTGACTCTTCTTTGTTTGCTTTATACTGTGTCACACAGGTTCGATTCAAATAGATAGATAGATAGAAAACTCTTTATTGTTACACCACATTTAAAATATTAAAGTTTACATCATAAGATTTTATTAGATAATAATAACATAGTGTTATTATTATCAACTTCGACAATATACATTATACTACTTCAAAAGCTTCCATCTCCGCGACCTCTAATCGCTTTGTTTGAACAACTTTGAATTAAACAGACGAGTCGTGTAGTTAAGTACCAAAGTTGGATAAATTTGGAACTAATGTGAATTACTTCATTCGCCAGTAAAAACGACTGATAACTAATCACACGTAACCCTGATTTTCAGCAGCAAAGTTTCATCGTAAATTTTATAGTTTGCATCAGCTTTGAAAATTATGACTTTTGAAGGGCTTTGATTGTAGATTGAACAGCGAAGTGTGTAGTGAAGTGCCTAAGTTTAGGATTGCCTCAGCAGGAGTGGTTTAATTTTATCGCTCAGCGCCGGGATTAGCGGAGACCCCGGAAGATAGCCTGAGGTTATAAAGCTGCCAGATAGTGAGTAGATTTACCATTACTAGCTACATACGTCGGGTATTACGCAGAATAGTTTCATTTTAGTTTGTTTAAAAATAATAACATATATGTGAGATTTAAGCCATGGACCTTCTGGGCGGCAATCTCTAGTCAATGCTATAATGTTTTACTAATAATAGGTTCGCCTTTGACCGCTCGGTATCTAACTTGTTATTAGTGAGGTTGTGATTGAAAAAGAAAACTATATTTTAATACAGTGCCTTAATTTTGACGTATATGTAGTTAATAAAACAATTTGGAAGCGCTCGTGGCGAAATTTGCTTAGCCGTTCTGAACCGATCAGCAAAGTTAAGCAACGTCCGCCGCGGTCATGACTTGAAAATGTACGATGCACATTTACAATATGTCATTTTCGTTCTTCAAAACTCTCTGTATATATATATCAATCATACAACCTCAGCGGAAATGTTCAAGATCTTGCATTTAGAATGTTTAATGGTTTGTCGTTGATTACGCTTTTACTGCCATAACTCCGTTCTCATCTATTCCATTTAAGAGCTCAGAGTCCCCGAGGGGGGCTCACCTGCCGCTCGCTATGAATGATATTATCACCGTAAACTTTACCGCAAAGGCCGTTTATTGCAAGAATTTTAATGAAAACCTTCCGGTAGATATTAAGGGTCGTTTCCTCGATCAATTAGCCGCGGGCTGGTGATTGTTGGAGTGTTTATAGCCTTGCCTATTGTAGATAGAATCAGTGATTTTAGCGCTACAATAAGTTTTATTGCCAATACCATACAGTTCCCGGCATAAGAATGTAAGGACTGTTCCATATCCTTTGTTTTGATATTGAAAATGGCGAATAAAAAATCTGGCGCACAATGAGCCGCATCTCACCAATCACGTCGAGGTATGTGGCGACGGAATGGCTATATTCTTGTTCCTGATGAGATACTACTTCTGCAACTGTGATGCTACTGAGCATTCACGAGGGTCAGCATATACCGCCACTCCCTTCTTACAAAAAACAATAGGGATATAAGTATTACTCCTAAAAATATTCAGCTCTAAACAGGTAGACTAAGATAAAATTCCCCATCGCATTTCCATCAGCAAACCTGGCAACTAGGAGTTTTCGAATCGTATCAGCTAAACATCATTCAGAGTGAAGACGAAATCTCATTAGAATATCAATACACGCCGGAGTGTCGCACTCTTGGCAATCGACGCACCACTCGGGGATTGTGATGTTATTACGAACAGAATAAAAAAGGTATGAAAACAATCAGGCTGGTTATACAGAGGATGAACGATATTACAAGATGATATAAATAATAATAATAAATTTATTTGGAACCATAACACTATTAGTCACAAACATGTCAGAATCGATGACACCTGCAGAAGTATATAACTGTGTCGCAGGTGTCAACGCCCTCCTCCGAAAGTAAACTAATTTAGTTCCTTAGTAACAAACAAAGTACGTAATTATATAACTATTTAACAAATATGTCTAAGCGTAAAAATATCTATATCTCATGTTGTGATGGCCCCAAGTTCCTACATATACTATTTTCCTCATTACAGTGTTAAAATAATTATGTTAAACATTTTAATATGTACATTTTACTAAATCATTTTATACATATTTATAACTCCACACTTATTATTTTAAGCAATGATGGCCGAGCGATAATAGCTAAGGACTTCCGTGCCGCAGGTCCCTGGTTCAAACCCCACCGCCGGCTTGAGCACCACATGCTGGAAGGGCATTTTGCGAATTATCGCCTGGCTAGCTACCACCCTCAAGTAGAAAATCTGTCGCCAAGCACCTAGCGCTGTGTTCCGGCAGCTGACCTTGAGAGCCAAAAATCAATGTTTCTATGTGACGGCCCCAGAGCAATTCGTCACATGACGAAATGCATCTGTTATAGGCAGAGTGGTTGTTTCGTCACAATAACATTATAAAAAACTGGATAATGTGCAACTCTGTCATAATTTATTGTAGGTATATACGACGTCATATCATATTGACGCAAAATTTTATTTCAATATATAAAATTACTTGAAATTGTCGACGAACGAATTTATTTAATTACTTACCAATATCGGAAAGCTTGGTTCAACGGGAAGTGATGAAAAACATCGCTCGAGTCTTGTCATTAGGCTGAATACCTCCGACTACCCTCCGTCTCTGACTGTATTGATATATAAAACAAGCTTTTCTCTATAAAAATAAAACTTTTTAAATACTTGCTTTTATTTTAAGTACTTGTAAGTAATAAGAACTAAAAATTTTAGAAAATACACGTCAAGACGATTCAAATGAGCCCAAACTCGATAAAGTTGTGTCGTTAAATTGCGAAGTTCCTTTGGCCACCTTCCAGCGCCATCATCAGATCAGCACCATGTCATCATAATATTGTATTGTCACGCGATTTACACATGTATGCAAAATTCTAGCTCAATTGGTAACCGCTAACCCGGAAGTGGATGAGATATAATTTGCAAGATTTGATGACAGGTGAAATTAAATAAGCTTGTAACAAAGTCAAGTCAAGTCAAGGTTGTGTACTGTAGCCCAAGCACGAACATTTCGATAGTCCGTAACGTTAACGTATCGAGTTTACAGTACGTCTACGCAGGAGGCGATGGTTGACAGCACAACGCATCGTTTCTTGGCTATCGTGAACTCGATAGGATTACGAAACTGACGTCATCCGGCGTAAATCAAATTAATTGTACCTTCTTTCTAAGAGCTAATGATTCGTTCCAAAAGAGGTTTGAATTCTTTTTCAGCCTATACAAAGTCCTCTATGATTGCTATTTGTCAATTTTGGCGTTGGGTTATTTAGTGAAAACTAATCTGTAATAAAACATCTTTAGAGGTATTTAATATAAAATGTGATATATAAATAGTTATGAGCCAGGAATTCTCAAGCCTAGAATCTGTGCCACTGATAATTTACCTACTATATATTAATTACAAACAACTACTATCAGAATCTATGCCTTTAATCAGAGGGAGGAGTCTCATGAAACCCTGAAGGGTCGTCAGCCGTCGTGAAGAGTAGCTTGCGCTAAATTTGATGGTGTTTTAGCAGAAAAAGGCTACTGAGTTCAAGCAGTGTACTCTCTTGGTTCTAAATGTTCACTGAAGGAGATTTCTGATAGAATTTTGGTCCCCAGCGGTATTTTTACCGTCTGTTCTGGGAAATAAGAATACTGTAATAAACTGGAGCGAGTATATAGTAATATAACTAATAGTTTCGCAAATACAAACCACTTGGCATTCCATGAATGCACCGTTACAAAAATCGGGAATGCTGTGACTTGCAACAGGATTGATAGTGTTGTTTTGAAATTATAATAACTTTAGGACCTATACGTGTTTATTTTGTATGAGTCAGCTTATGGTTGGATTATAATTATGTGTGTGTTATTACTTTGCCAAAAATAAAGTAATTACTACTGTTGGTGTAGCTTTGTATTTTATCCATCTCCTTTTCTGTATTTTTAAGTAATAGTGTGGCAAAATGAGCGTGATATCAGGTAAACCCAGGCCCATAGCACGATCAGAGGGGGAAGAAAAATGCTTCTACTATGAGTTCGCCACCCAATAGTCTTTTATACATGTGTCTGTAGGTAATTTCACTGGCTAATCTTTAATCACACAGCACTGCAATTTGAAGATGAGGTTGTGGTACTTATATTGACCTACTCACGGATGCTAGTGTTAAGATAGCTGTATATAGCGACCGTCTTCCTAGTCGAAGCGTTGAATAGTTATATGCGCCGTGCAGTTTGGAGTACCCACCATACGATAAATACTGAAGGTTAAAGCGAATGGCGTCGGATGGAATAGTGTGCGCCAACCATTAAGACCGCACACTGATCCACTTCATCAGCACTGTTGTACGCCCAATGCGTAGCAACACCCCATTCACACCGACCTGAGTAGTGGCGAGCCGTCACGTATCCTAATCTTAGTCGCCTTTCACGTCATCCAACAAGAGGATATTGAATAATCCTTAAACTCATAAGCCAAGAACTTTTCGATATACCAATAAATAAAACGCACAAATGCACTTCGTTTACTTTTATTAAGAACCTAAAGTCCAATATCACAGCTTCTGCATTTCATATTAAAATCTTCTCTTCGTAGTGGTTAGACTGTTGGCTTGAGCATGGTCATCACCTCAGAGTTCGTATAGGTAGTTAGTCTGACGAGCCGTTGGTATTCCTTTAGTATTGCTGCCTTCTTCTGGTTTATTTGTTGACAGCCTTAGTTGATCTAAATGATGGGCGATCTTCTGAGAGCTTTATTGTTTTCGATTTGACCATGCACAATGAAGACTTTCATAACAACATGGCAGCGCCGCGAGACATATCCAAAGAGCGAAGTTGGTGTAAATGTGGGCTGGAACGGTGGAATTTAGAGGCTGTTTGATGCAGAGTTTTAGAAAATGTCCTGATTTGGGCCATTCGTACATAAGCATCACTTCCATCCAGTGCCATAAATTAATTAACACTTACTTTGTTTCTGATAAACGAAATGGTACATTTCAACTTGTAATCATGCTGCCACGTTTGTAACTCTTTTCATAGTTGAAATATGAATGAAAAAACACATTAAAAACATAAAATTTCGATGTTTTTATTGCAAATTCAAAACGTTACGTCAACCATCTCAATGAAAACTTCTCAATGACAAACATTCGTAGATTTTTGACAGACTCTCGATAGCCAGCCTTCGAGTTTACGTTAAAATTAGGTTCGTGCTCACGATTTCATACAAAACTTTTTACGTGACGAAACGTTCACGTTAATATCTCGAGGCGTTAAATGTCAAAACCTTTCAATCTGCCAAAATTTGGTTCCTTTTACGCACTGTAGGGGCGCTGATCAAATCCTATACAAAATGGTGACATTTCGATACGTTAACGTAACGTTTACGTTCTCGCAAGTTATTCGTGCTAGGGCTACTGGTCCTATGTATTATTGTTTTGAGCTCATTAAGTAGTTTTTTTGTATATATATATGATTTTTATCTCTTATTGAAACATTAGGTACCTAAAATGACGATTAAATTGTATTGTTTGAAGCAGTGATAGCTCAGTGGCTTTGGCTATGGACTGCCGCGCAGCAGGTCCATGGTTCGAATCCCGCCGCGGGCTTGAGCTTCACCGCATGGTGGAAGGTTATTTTTGCGAATGCCCGCCTGGCCAGCAATGCCCTCAAGTTGAAAATCTGTCGCCAAGCACCTAACGGTGTGTTCCGGCAGCTGTCCTTGAGAGCCAGTCACTCTAGGTAGCCTGTTAACACCTTCGACCACATCATCACTTACCATTACGTGAGATTGTGGTCAAAGGCTTACCTATCAGCAATAAAAAAAAAAACCTAATTTTTGGACAATGATCAGTTTAAACATTAGGAAAAATCTTGTGAACGGTGAACGATGTGAAATCCTAATAGAGCGAACCATCACTAGCAGTTGGCTGCTTCTTTAGTTATAAGTAATAGTAAATAATCAATTAAATTTATATTAGACTTTTTTTACCTTCACAAGACATTGAGGCCAATGATAAGGAGTATTATAGTACATCACTAAACGAATAAATTGACTAAAATCATCCAGAAACTCCAGTCAGATTCTACGATAGTCACATATTTATAATACCCAACCGTGACCACAAACTGAACGCTACACGCTACACAGATGTCACATAACTAATGCACGTAATCGTACAGAGCCGCGCCCTCTACCGCGCTGTGTACCTACTCGTAACATTAGAGTTTAGTCTGGCTTAGTGTATACCTAAATCATAGGGGAAGCACTCAGGTGCGCTGGATAGGTATACAGCTCAACTAGTAATATTCAAGTAATAATTATATAATTATACCTCAATTAAATTCCAAACGTGTTGTCGGCTTATTAATATGATATTTATATATAAATTACGCTTATACTATGAGCAATTTTAGTTTCACATGAAACTGACGAATTAGAATCACAAGTAAAACTGAATATAGGGTTTGTTTTATTATTTAAATCTAAGTGTTCATTTTTGTAGACTATTGAAATTCTAGTTGCGGATCACCTAAGGTCTTATACATAATAATAACAATTTTTAGTGTTTAGTATATTTGATTACGACAAAAGTTTTAATCGCGAGATGTCACTGCGATTAATACGCTTGAGATTGATGGAGGGAACTTTCAGAACTAAAATCAAGGTTATATATAAATATAACCTTGATTTTATATATAAATTATTTGAGTACAAAATGTTTTGCCCCTGGCGGGAATTGAACCCGCGTCCTCCGATTTCGCGCCGGATGCCTAAACCGCTCCGCCACCGGGGGGTCGGCTATATCGGCCGAGATTTCGTGATGTTATTGTATTTCTTTAACCATCATAGGGGACGCGGCCATTAACCAGACTACTAGACTTCAACTGATCGAAAGCCTGAAGTGCTATTTCAAACACTTAACTCTCGGAATGATGTCGCTACCCTTCTATACTTCTAAATATGATTACAACTACTGCGCGCTAAGCGAAAAACATATTTTTACTCATTTTTGGCGTACAAAATGTTTTGCCAATTATAGTTTTCTCTTGGTACGTATCAAATACGCCAAGCAGGATCACGGCCCGAGAGCCCACGGCATGTACTCTATTGAGGTGTGTAGAGATGGTATATAGATATGTTGGTGTGTAGATATAAAAAGTAGTTGTCATTCTGATATAATACTCACGTTTTTTACTTGCTTTTTACATTTATTTACTTACGCCACTAAAGCAATAGCACAGCCTTACAGTCCTTATAAACTATGACAATTGGGTAACAGACTTATATACCTATGGGAAAGACAATACTTATAGGTTTAGAAAATAACCTCTCATAGTTATTTCCCCCACCTTCAACACACTTATTTTAATGTGATTTTTCATCCTCATAACATAAATTATCAGTAATGAAAAGTATCTTCAGTTAACACCTCCTACCTACTGTTTTCAAAAATGTTTGGGTCTCGGAGTGTATGGAACGTCGCCATCCTTTTTTTTAGGTTACGTTATGATTTTATCCATTTGACTATATTGTTATTATCATAGAGATATAAAATACTAATTAGAGTGGCAGCCATGTCAGTTTTCTTAGAAAACGAGCGTAGCCAGTTCAACACATAAATGATACTTGACATTACATCTTTATTGTTCACTACAAACAATCCGATTCCCTGATTAGTCCCATTTTTACCCAATTGAAACGTTTAATAAGCCAATTTATAACAGTTGAAAATACACCTTATCTAAAGAGTGGTAAGATTGTATTTCTTGTGAACTTTGTCAAGCTATCTCTTTCAGTCAGCGAGACAGATATATGGTGATTCCCCTTATATCTGGTGAAAGTTGCCAGTCGGCAATATCTGTAGAGTAATTGTGCAGTCTCTCAGTCAAGTATAATTCAATTTTAAAATCGTTCCTTGGTAAAAATCTGAGCATAGATAATTGTAAAATTGTTTACAAATAACAGCACGAAAAATGATTACGGGAAAAGATTTATTGTGATAGCTAGTAAAATTTTAGCCTTTTTTATTTATTTATTCGGAACAAAAAGTGGTATCCTAGCCAGTGATTCAGTACATTTTTATCGATAAATTTTTCCATCAACTAAAAACGATTTATAGACACAACCTTCAGCAGTGAAGATGCTGAATAAGAAAATGACGATAAAAATAAAATAAAGCTATTACTGCGAAGCACAGCTTAATTTCGATATAATATGTTATAGGCTTGCTTATTTCTAGTAAAATTATTACAAACACATGAAATTCGTAATGAAATAAGAGATAAGCACAGATAGGGATTCACAAAAATAAAAGACGAGGTTAAGGTCGAAATCATGGTACATATAACAAGAGGTAAATTGCAGATGAGTTCAAGTAAATGTTGTCAGTCAATGTAAATTGTCAAGACAAATTTTACCACGTAGAATCTAATTATACTTTTAATTTTTGTTTTGATATTATTATAGCGGTCGAAGCCGCAGGTTAGCGCAAAATTAATTTGATATAAAAAAAGTGCCTTATTATAGTGGGTGGGTGCGGAAGTACAGCCTACTGGTGATATATTCGTGTCAAATAAAGGGCTTTGTGCCAATTCACCCTGCTAACCTTGACATAAGTGAGATCATTTGCATAGCACATTGAGGGCTTTTACTTGCGAAAACTTTACATTTCTCAACATAATAATACAATCAAGCTATTTTTATGTGAGATTAAATCTTTTTATGAAATCTGAAACCAAGTGAAATAACAATTTCATGTGTATAGGAAAAAAGTGTTAAAATAAATTTAACCGATAAGATATTTAAAGTATCTAAAATTAATTTTTTGCTTATAAATAATTTCCGTTATAGTAGAGAAATAAATTTTTATTCTAGTTAGCCAATGATAGTTGCTTTCAAAAACCTGATTATGAGAATCAGATTACGCAAGTCTCAGGGTGATTCTATAAATCTGGATATCGTCCGCCAACCGGGATTCCGATTTGTATACATGAATGAAAATCAGGGAGACAAACACAATAGTAACTACCAGCTAATTATATTGGTAATCATTTTATTTCCATTGAAACGAATTATACTTATTGCATAATCGGCGATTTCTATTTCTAGATATTATTATTTAGCAAAAAATTAAAACAGTATGTTCATGTATTTCTCTATTACACATTTTAACAAATGAATTGAATGGCAGCCAATGAGATATTCTCCTTATTGATGGTAACGAAAATCTCCAAAATAGACTAAGTCATTACCTAAAAGTTCGCGTGTTCGGTTCCGTTCGCGCCTGCGTAACTGCAACACACCCCGCGATGCTGTAATGCCGCCTGCTGTACATATGTCCTAATCCAAACGGAAGAAAAGGAAAAAAATAATCATGAGATGTTGTCAAAGTAGCTTTGGTCTGTCATGGTGAATGAACACTGCTTGAAATCCCTATCAATGCCATGCAAGTTGAGTGTGTAGAACCTCCTCTTAGCCTTCGCAGACAGTTTCTCTCCGACAAATTCCTTTTTAAATTAAGTCAAAACTCAAATCACCCTGTTCGTGAAAAACAAGATTGTTGACTGACATTATATAACTCATGCAATAAAGCGTCATCTGAGGACTTCCCTTGTCTCCTCCGCAGCTATTTACAATTCACCCTTCTTAATTATTCTCTCCTTCAGAATCCTGTTATGCCTTTGTACTCATCATCTTACGAAGCATTCGTTTTCAAACCTTACGTTATTTTGGATTTTGGTATTGATAAAAACACAATAGAAGCTAATAAGGTTTTCATAAATAAATTCTTCACAGAATACAAGGGCTGGACTGCCATGCAGATGCTTCTAAAAATCCAGATAGTCCAATTGGTGTTGTAGTTTGGATTCCATCTACAAGAATAATTTTCAATTATAAATGTCCTCCTACCACTTCCGTCTTTTCAGGAAAAGCCATCGCAATTCTGAAAGCCATCCTTTTTGTAATATCACACAATCTGAACAAAACTATCATATTTTAAGACTTCAAAAGCTGCTTCCAATCTATTCTTGCTAACCCTTTTCGGTCCAAATCTAGGTTCCCAATTAATTTAAAATAAGAAATGCCCTTTTCGAATGTAGCTCTCACGGCATAAATGTGATCCTAGCCTGGATTCCTGGTCACGCCGGTATAGTGGGCAACGAATCTCAAGATCAAGATATCTGTTCGACTTTCTAACTAAAACTATCTATGGTCTAAATGGAAAAAGGATGGTCTAAAACCATCTTTAAAAAACCTTGGAACCAGAAATGGCAAATTTCTAGAATATTAAAAGGTAAATTCTATGGTAACATTCAACCTGAGATGCCCAATAAACTCTGGTTCTCAATATTCCAAAACGCTGATAAAGTGACAACCTCTACAATATGCCGTCCGAGTCAAAACTATTCCTGTAACCCAGTCTTCCTGGCCAAACTTATAACTCCCTCTGTGAATGTGGTTTGGACGAAGGAAATGTGAAACAAATATTCTTGTGTTGTCCCAAAATAAACTCTTCTCTCTACAATATTATCCCTATAGATATCCCTCGTCCTTTCTCCCTCAAATGTATCCTGTCCTTAGTATTTAGTCCATATTCAAAGAAAGCTGTAAAATAACTGTTCTTATAATAAATAACTTAACCAAAAGTTGTTCCCAGGTGTTCTATATTTCCCTTAAGTATAATGAATTTGTGTGTGTGTGTGTGTGTGTTTGTGTGTGTGTATACATTTGTGTTCGTCCAGTAGTTAGATGAACTAACATCTAATGTTTCAGCACACCAAATTTGGCTTAGACAGTTCTCACCGGACATAACTCATTAAAACTAAAAAATCCACTTCGTTTGGTGGTCCATATAACTACGTGACATTGGTGAAATTGAGGTGGTGCCCATAGAAGCCACAAAACAAGAGTTGAATTCTTAACCTTGAAAAATTGCGCGTTCTTGAAAATATTTGCCTTATTTGTTAATTTAATTGATGTTAACCATCTGACCTACACGTGCATTTTTACGTCCAGTAAAAACTTCTATATGCGATAAAAGCAGTGGGACAGATGGTGCTTGCTTTCGTAGGTCTAACGGGAAAACTCCAAATCAGTATTGGAATGAGGTGACATTTAGTGACTAAAAATTTATCGATAAAATTTGACGATAAAAAAAATCATGAATCACTATATGTCAGATTGCACCGACTTTGTTCATCAGCGAAATATAAAACATTTAGGAACAATTTATTATGTTTTCCGGTGATAGGATATTCCTACTTTCTTTACATTCGTGACATCGCCATCAAATCTGCAACTTATAACAGCACAACGCGGCATTTCAATATAAAATGACGGAGATGCATGCGGCGCATTAGCCGCGGGTCGACTGTCAGTAGCAGTATAGTCCGTTGACGTAAATACTCCTGTTTAGGAGTATGCTAGGCTCGCCGGCCACGCCCCCTTCACCTTTCTATTGCTTTCTCTTTTCTGTGGTTATTATCTTCCCTAAACTGACATGTATTTTTTTATTATAATTTGACATTAATATTAAGATTCTCTTGTTTATATTACTTTAAATTTTTAATAATTCTAGAATGGTTGGTAAACGATAATTACGTAATTGGTATTGTGCCGTGAAATTATTATAACAATAGATAAATAAATTAATTAACAGTCCAGTGCCCCGACAGCAGTCCTTGAGAGTCAGTAAAATTACATACAGGCACATGAGACAACAATTGTATGTCATAGGGCTTAGTGCTAGTTCATAATGTTATAAATATTTAAATTAAACCTTTATGTAGATGTTTCTGACTAATTACAATCATTTTCATAAAGTTGTACGATCAAATTTAATATTTAACTTGCGTGCGATTGGTCGTGGCTTCGACCAATCACAAGCAAGTATAATAGTGGGGTTAAGTGAGCCTGCTGGGTATTTTTAGCGCGATGCTCGGGCTTTCGTTTTCCAACATCCACCCTAGTCACTTGTGTTGTATTGCCGTTGGTTTTGCTAATTATACAAATATATTACTGTGCAATTATATGTAACTATAATAACTATAGCAATAAAGCTGATAGTCAAATTCTTAAAGTGTTTTTAGGTCAAAGTCATCGCTTCTGAGTGTTAAACCAGTACGGTTTAAATAACTTTTGAATAAATGAATGAAATTAACTGTTTTGGACTGCTACTGAAAATATGTTGGTCAAAAAAATTCACTAACTGTCCGAGGATTGAACCCAGTAGTATACGACTGCGAAGTAACGCTTTAAAAGTCACTTGACCAACATGGCAGAAAAAATTTGAAAACAAAAAACTTCTTCCATACGTACATAAAAATTAAACTAATATAAAAACAAAAAAAACACCTAAGAACGAATCCTACAAATCTGTTTTAACCTAATACAGATATCAAGAAGTACGCCTGTAGCACATAATACTCCTCATGCTAGATACACACAATATTTTTATTTATAATATATATCTTTGGCCACGTAGCTTGAAGTGACTAAATACTTAGGCTCGTATTAATAAATTCATTTTAGAGATGAGATCGATCTTAAGATGCAGCGTGACGTTTAATGTTTGAAACATCTGTCAAAAACTGCATCTTAAGAACAATCTCTGTACATATATTACACAAACGAATAGAATTCCTAATTCAATGCTTGGTTTTGGGAAAAAATCCTCACATTAAGTTATTTCTAGATGTGCTCTTACTCATTCCTTTAGAAGCTTAGAGTATTTTGATTTTAGGATGGAGAGACCAACATACAGTTCCATTGTTATGCTTCCGTGCAGTCACTTGTCTCTGTTCAAGAGCCAGCTCTCCTTCAAATATATAGTGATGGGCCTCAATCGCTATTTTTGGTTTGGTCTTATTAAATATTTTATTGTGATACAAACTAACAACGTTTAACACCTAAATCAAAACATACCGCTAGGTCCTTGTCGTCACATTTTATAGATAGATAGATAGAAGATAGAAAACTCTTTATTGTTACACCACATATAAAATATTAAAGTTTACATCATAACGTTAAAAATAAAACGAATTTTACTATAATTTCTAAACAAATGTATAAAAATAGGATTTAAGTTTTTAAAATAAATAAATACATAATATATATATACGCATAAATAAATATATACATAAATATATACACATATCAACATACATAAATAGATAATGATATATATATACAGTTGTATGATTACAACTGTGTTAATAAGGAGTTGAATATAGCAAATTGGTCATTCACAGTCACTGCATCATATACCGGAGACCAGTCGACTACTTGGGCATCATTAAGAAATGCTACCTGGTCCATGCCACTAAAATTGCGCTGAAGTATGATTTTAGGTTTTGCTTTCGGAGGACGAATTTTGTAAGATAGGAATATCAGATCATGATACGAGAAGGCATCGGCGGAACATTGACCGTGCTTAGCAACATGCTGGGTGGATGATACTATAATCAAGTCGAGAAGTGAAGGAGAGTAGTTAGGGGAGTGATGAGTAGCATTTAAAGGTAGAATATGCATGTTGCAGGAATTAATGACAGCTTCTAGTGAAGAAGTACGACAATCACGTTTGAGAAGACAGGTGTTGAAATCACCCATGATAATGGTATGGATATATGAAGGGGTAAGATCTTCAAGGATCTGTTCAAATGATGAGAAGTAATTATTACAAGAAGAGTTGCTATAATAGGCTCCGAGTAAGATTTTATTATGTGAAAGAAGAACCTCCACAAAAAGATGCTCACCAGCATTTGATATAGGCGGTTGGGATGAGGTACTGACTACTGAGAAAGGAATATGTGATCTAAGATAAATAGCTACCCCACCCACACGGCTGTCACTACGATCATTTCGGATTAGGTTAAAGCCGGGCAAGGAATATGATAAAGAGGGTAAGCACGGCTTGAACCATGTCTCAGAGACTATTATGGCGTGAATATTTTTGTGAACTAGAGATGCCTGCATATCGGGATAATGTGCCGGCATACTTTGCGCGTTGATATGAATCACGTTAAAATTCTTCGGTACATCAGAAAACTGTGCGTCGAGAGTATCGTTAAGCGTTGGAATGCTTTCGAAACTCTGGTCACTAAGAGAACTGCTAGGAGACAATGACAAATAGCACTATCACTATCATCCGCGTTTTTAAATAAGTTTAACATATTTCTTAATATGAGATATATTTATATATATTATAATATAATATACTAATAAATATATTTATATATACTAAATATATACTTACAAATAATTATTTTTAAATATATTAGTATAACAGATTTTTTTATAAATATCCAACTGCCAGTTGGGTATCAGTAGGTCAAAGAATACATTTAACAAACACGCACAATACACACGGATACTAATATTTGTTTTTACCCAGAGAAGATAAAATGAATAAAAACACCAACACATAGACACAAACTAACCACATCAGACACATATATGCATATAATAAACTGTAAATTATGTTATGACAATATGAGTTGATTATATTTATGTCATTTTGTCACCAGGCTTGAACAGAATAAGCTATTGTTTGTGATAAGCTCTATGGTTGGTGATAAACTCTATGGTTTGATGTGAAATAAAAAACTTCAACGTCAAAACAAATGTCAAAACTGTTTTGATACGAGAAGGTAGTAAAATTATTTAGAATGATGTCAAAAGGACAAAAGCTACATATTAACTACCTACGTAAAGTGCATAAAATTAGAAGACATACATAGGGTATATACCCAAATACGAACAAACCATATTGTAAACAAAATTTTGTACTAATTATACCATCAAGAAGAGATTGAAGCAGTAATGTCATCGCTTTTTGGAAGCAGCTCGTCTCGGCTTGGCTGTAGCTATCGACTCCTTGGGAGCATCATGCACTGGAATCGGTGCTTCCGTTCCACCAAACTTATCAAGCTCTGCAAGAGAGCTGATACGATGTCGTATTCCGTCAGCACCCGATATGAACACGAAACCGTCTTTCGTCCAACATTTGCCAATGCCATATCTTTGGCGAGCCACCATGAATGTTTGATGCCGTGTTTTAGTCAAAAACTCAGATAGAGTTAAACCGGATCCTTTTAAACCCGTCTTTGCGAACCATATCTTGTTTCTAATCTCCAACGTACGCAATTTAAACAGGATTGGTCTGGGTTTATCAGGAGTGGACGCACGACCCATTCGGTGACAGCGGCTGATATCCTCAACAGTAACACTTAACTTCGTGTGAGTTGCTACGGCCCTGGCTACCACTGATGCAGTATCTTCATCCCTGGATTCCACAACGCCATGTAGCAGCAGGATCTTACGACGACTACGCATTTCCATAGAATCCTGCTGTTGAACAAGCATGGCCACCTGATCTTGAAGGCATTGAATAGCTGTCATAATAAAGGAGCGGAATGCAGTAAAGTCTGATGCCAAGTTGTTTACATTGGTTGAAGGAGTTGCAGCTTGAAGCTCACCTTCATAAGCATCCATCCGCTGCATAAACTGGAGTTGGGCCATTGAATGCTGTACTGCCTCCATATTGAAATTGAAGTGTGTGCAATGAATACCAGTATAATTATCTCAGTTTAATTTTGTGTGAAGTGACTATATGATAAAGATAACACCCACTGGCAAGTATTTTGTACTAGATTTTAATTATACATTAAATTTAGACATAAAGGAGAAGATTAACTTATTATTTTTAAATAAATTTACTCAGACTAAATTTTATAGATGTTTTATACTCTCTTACCCGCGCAAAAAAAAGTTATTATACTTGAATATATGAAAAAAGTTATTATACTTGTATTTATACTTGAGGATGGAGCTACCCAGGTACCAGCTACATCGTAAAATATACAATCTCATCATTATAATCACACAAATCTAATAACATTTAGCTTTTAAAGATTCTTAGCCCAAGTCATCATTTATTCGGAAATCAATCGTTATCGAAGACTGACCCGCTTTATTTCCGGTTAGCGCCGGAACCGGACGAGAGATCCGTTCGGGTGACATCCGGGACTATCGATAGGTTTGAACGTCTCACTTTTGAATTCATTGACACAAGGTACGGAAGGTTCTGTGTCGCACTATTTCATAACTATTGAAGGACGTGCGGGTATTCGGACGAGTACATAAGGTGAATATTAATATATCAATAACACTGCGGGGATGGTTTGGAATCGATGACTAAATTTGTTCGATTCATGTTTAATTGAGGACTAAGGCTCGTATTATTATGTAAGGCATCTCAATGTAGAGATTGTACTTAAGATGCAGTTTTTGACAGATGTTTCAAACATTAAACGTCAACACTGCATCATAAGATCGATCTCAAAATCTCAACTTTAAGATGAATTTATTAATACGAGCCTAAGTATTTAGTCACTTCACGCTACTCGACCAACGAGGCAGACCCATTTCTATTAAACATAAATTAATGTAGGGACACGTCTTTTAAATAGCCCACCAAATCCGCGCCAACAACCACAAGACTATACTTAATGCGCTCGCAAGCGCCCCTAGTGAGTACGAATGGAAACAGAACTGATTGAAAAGCCGATCCACCGGCAGCGTCATGAATTCACAAATACAAAATAATAATTAATACTCAAAAACAATCATAAAACTTAAAACGAATGAAACCTATGGTCAAAAAAGTGAAATGGATGTGATAATAAGCACTTAATTCTAGCAGATTACTTTCGCGACATACAAATAATGAGTTCTTAAATACATAAATCTTTCAATAATACCCACTCTTGGTAAAATATGGGACTACTAATGTAAAAAATATTATCAAAAAAAAACACCAAAAATACCTACCACAGAAGTAATCATCCAATCACAGGCGTTTGTGTAAAGTGACATAATATAAGTATTTCGGCTCAGCGTTCTTTACAGAAAATTACGAAGCCCAGGAAATGTGGCACTATATAAACGTGATAATACAGCACTATTCTTTAAGGGTAACATTATTGCAGATTACGTGCCGCCATAAATACGACGATGAACCCCGAGGGCAGTAGAGGACGACAAACTTGTGGAGTGCCGTAGTTCTCACGAATCGGTATAACAGTCCTGATAATTTTCTTCTAGATATTCATCACATGACTACTCATACGCTACGTAGGTACATACTATGTGGCGTCTGTACAATCTGTTTTCTTAAATACCTAGCACAACGGACGGTACAACAACATATTCATATATATACCTACAGATTACACAAATTGTTGAAAGAAATCGTCAGTTGCCTTCTTGATGCCAATCCGTGTTCAAACTTCAGTTGGTACTTCCCGATAAATAGTTTTCTATGGTAAACACGCAGCAACACCCTAACCACGTTGAAGTTAGAGCACCAAGCCAAGTACCTATTGGCATGCTGATCATTAGGTTCATTGTTTTTCTTAGTCGTATTTTTCGACATCGATATATATCATACAACAGTTGGATATCGAATAACCTTTTATTTGCGTAAAATTACCCTGACTTAGCTCTACCCCGCTAGCTTGGCATCCCTTGAAGGTATCTAAGCGACTCCCAATAGAAACCAAGTAAAGTTGTCGTTTCTTGTATTATATCTGCTGTCTTTTGTCCCTTGCCTTACGTGCGGCAGCTTGTTCGCGCGTCAATGTTAGTTAGTACTTTAGAAGTGGCATGCTATTTTTTATCAAAAAAAATTCCTGAGCCGCCTGTTACTAACATCCAATAGAAGAATATAGAGCTAATGGTGTCTAACTAAGCAGCTAATGTATTATAGTCAAAGATCATCACGAATACAAGCAAATCTTAAATGGCGATAATTTATCAGCGATTAATGCTGTGGAATGCTGTGCCATCGAATTAATAAAACATAAAATTGTTGTTGTTGCTTTATATAGAGTTCCCATAAACCGTAATTTACCACAGTTTTTTGACATTTTAGAAAAAAAAATTAAAATTGCTAACAAAAAATTTAAGTACAAAAATTATTCTCTGCGGTGATTTTAATATCAACATTTTGAAAAATAATAAACTGACATGTGATTTTGAAAAACTATTACTATCTTATAATATGAAATGTTCAGTAAGAGAACTAACCAGACCAAGTAGTAAAACTTGTTTGGACAATATTATCAGTAACATCCACGGTGCACGTTGTGAAGTTATTGAAATAGCTATTTCTGACCATCGATCTCAATTATTCAGATGTCCCGTAAAAAAGACATGCAAACTGAACTCGTGGACAGTACAAAAACGTGAGTTAGGCAATGAAAACCTAAACATATTCAAAAGTAGTTTAAGTAACTTGACTTTTAATGATGTCTATAGTTCGAATGAACCTAATCATGCATATCAAATGTTTTTAGGAAACTTTCATGCTATTTTACAATTTATGTTTTCCTTGGTTAAAAGTAACAATAAAAAATCATAAACAGAAGAAATGGATATCTAAGGGTATCAGAAAATGTAGCAAGAAAAAAAGAAAACTTTTGTGGCAATATCGTTTACAGCCAACAGCGCATAACCAAGCAATATTCAAAAAATATTCAACAACCTACAAAAAAGTTATTAGACTCACAAAACTATCCCAGAACAACTATTATATTAAATCATCGGCTAACAAAATAAAAGCAACATGGCAAGTCATTAATAAATATAAAAACAATTTTAATTAGTATATTTTCAAAATTAATCATAATAGTAAAACTATCACTAACCCTGTTGATATAGCAAATGCATTTAATACATATTTTATCAATCATGGCCAGAATTCAATACACAAAACAATAGAAACATAAATAAAATCGAAGAATACAAAACTGCTACCTAATACAATGTCATCGATGTTTCTAGCTCCAGTTACTCCTGAAGATGTAGCAAAGAAAATATTTCTCTTAAAAAATACAAACAGTGTCGGCTACGATGGCATATCCACTAAAGTAATTAAGAATGTTGGAGAAATAGTATGTTTTCCTCTTTGCTATATATTCAATATGTGTATAGAGCAAGGCATATTTCCCGAAAGTTTAAAAACTTCAGTTATCAAGTCACTGTTTAAGAAAGGAGAAAGGGATATTTTATCTAACAATCAATTATTTCTAAAATTTTTGAAAGGATTATTTACGATGGCATTTATGATTATCTAGAGCAGAACAAAATATTAGCTAACGAACAAAACGGTTTTAGAAAAGGAAAATGTATTAATTTGGCAATTTATGACTTTGTACAAAGGATCATTACAAATGTTGATCAAAGAGTTCCAGTATGTGCCATTTATATGGACATGACTTTGTCATTTTTGTCGCGTTTGACTGCGTAGACCATAACATCTTGTGTTACAAATTGGAGCGTTATGGAATACGAGGCAATGTATTAGATCTATTAAAATCATATTTAAGTAATATAATTCAAGTAACTGAAATAGTAAGAATAAATTTACGTCATAAAATTGAAGAAAAATTTAAGTCACATAATGATAAAGTTTTGTACGGCATACCACAAGGAAGTGTTTTAGAACCGCTTCTTTTCCTTTGTTATATAAACGATATTCCTAAGTGTACTAAACACCCCATGGTATTGTTTGCTGATGACAGCACAGTGATGATACAAAAAGAGAATGAAAATTATCCAGATGAAATTAATAAAGCTGTGAATGATATCATTAACTGGTTGGAACAAAACAATTTGAAAATAAATTACAACAAAACAAAAGTAATGCATTTTAGCCAGAGGTTGAACAAGGAAAATGTTGATGTAAAATTTAGAAACCATGTTATAGATGAAACACAAATGTCTAAATTCTTAGGGTTACACATAGATAGGCAATTGACGTGGGAACATCATACAGATACATTAATTAGAAGGATAAATAGCTTGGCATATGCTCTGTATCATCTTTCAAAAGAAGTTAATCGCGAGACCGCAGTTACAGCATACAATGGGTGTATAGCCTCACTATTGAGATATGGGGTAATTTTTTGGGCTAATTCTACTAATAAAGACCAAGTATTTCTGGCCCAAAAAAAGTGCATCAGAGCTATATGTCACATAAATAGTACTGATAGTTGCAAACCATATTTTCAGTCTCTAAACATACTGACGTTGCCATGTCTCTATATTTATGAAGTAGCGTTGTTTGTGAGGATCAACATCAGATACTTCCCTACGTTCAATGATATGTATAACTTCAAAATGCGAAATAAAAATAATTTATGTGCAATGTCGGCTAATACTACACTTATGAGTAAAAGTATATTTCGTATGGCCCCTTAAATATATAATAAACTGCCAAAGTACTTAAAAGAATGCAATGTGTCTACTTTTAAACATAATTTAAAAAAGCTTCTAGTCAGAAAATGTTATTACAGTATTGTGGAATTTTTAGAGGACAATAATTTAAGACAACAATAGTAATATGTATTATGAATTAATTTGTTATATGCGTTATTAATTATTATTGTATTATTTATTTTTTTGACAACCTATTATGCCTAATTGAATATATTTATGAATATAATTTAACTTAATGTGATTGTATTTAGTTATGTAACTTTATTGGTATCTAATGACAACTAAATGGCTTATATTGATGTAACTAGAACTATTAATTTTGGACTTAAAAAATTTGCATGCCTATATGGTAAGAATGTATGAGAACTATTTTGTAATTTTTACCATCATGTACACTACATTCTACAAATAAACTTATTTGAATTTGAATTTAAGCACCCTCGTATCGACTGATATGTTTTGATCCCATGTATGATGAACATATTACTATTCACAAGGCCCAGTGCCAGTCTCCTATTGAATAATGGTTTGTTAGTAAAAACCCAAACAAATTGTTAGTAACAGCCCGACACGGGGATCGCACCTGGGGACTTTGAGATTCCAAAACCGCTCAACCAACTCAGCTGTCACTTTACTCATTGTCACGAAATAATAAAATGATGCAATCAGCATTGTCAATATTCTCTAACATTATATCTCTACATATATCTAACACAGAATGGAATACGCGCCGTAGTTGTAGCGTGTACGTGATCGGACTCACCCCGGGGAGATGTGAATGTTCAAAGGGCTCACTACGTGACCTCTTCGCTACGAGTGCATAGGTTATATCAGCAATGTTATGATTATCATTTACCATCTCTGTCCTATTCATCATCATCCTACCCTTGTTATACTTAACGTATCGGTCCATGATAGCCTTGTGGGTATATGTCAAGAATGGAATATTAAGCGTCAGGTTGTACTTAAATATTAACTCGCTACGAAACATCACACGTACATCGTGTAAAGGCGCACATAGAATACTACATTCAAGATATAAATTCCTGAAACCGTCGCAGCTTGTTTATCACCATACTCAGATATCGTCACGAACACGATGCGGCCCCTTGGCTGAATTTCAAAGAGATCTCAAAACGAATTCTTGTTGGATGCTTTCATATTCGACTCTAATGAGTTATATCTACGTATACGTTATAGTACACTATACCGCCCACGGCGCCACTCACGTAGAATTAACATAAATCGTGCTACCTCGGGTAATACCTATAGTAAATAAATAGGATAAAACGTATCATTGGGTTTAACTCAAGACACGTTTGTGCCAAATTTCATTTAAATCTGTAAAGTTTCTTTGACGTGAAATACACATACAAAAAATAAATAAGCAGTGATGGCCGAGCGGTATCGCAATGGACTGCCGGGCCGCAGGTTCATAGTTCGATCCCTACCGCCGGCTTGAGCTTCACCGCATGGTGGAAAGACATTCTCGCCTGACTAGTTACCACCCTAAAGTAAAAAGTCTGCCATAAACCAGCCAGTATAATAACAGGCACATGAGACTTAACAACTGTAAGTATCGTCACTTGTGACGAAATGCATCTGTTATAGGCAGAGGTTAGTGTGGGCATTGTGCTTGTTCCGTCACAAAATAATTTTGGGGTTTTCTTGTGCATTAGACCCAAAATCGGTTCTCAGGGGTGTATTAACAATAGGTAGGATATATATAAATGTATAAGTACAAAAATTATGACAATAACGGAGGCGTTTCTTCAGGTGTTTTGCAAATCAACTGTGTTGTCCAAAATACTTAACGCCTTAAGGGAATTCTATCCATAGCACTTTCTAAATAAACAATATTTTCGTCATATTTTATATACCAAGTTTCGAACTCGCTGAAATTTCATTTATTTTGGAGATAAAAAGCATGACAAAAATAATTCAGTAAAAGAAGATTTTATAAAAAGCTGCCAAACCAAAAGCTCGTATATTATAGGCCCAAGGACTGACATGCAACAATTCACACTAATTCAGTTTAGAGTTTTAACACTACTATACGAGTGAGTTAGATGCAACTACATTTCTATTGAAAGTGTTATGAATACACTTCCTTTATGAGTTTGCGAATAAGTTTATTCTCCGACTTATTCGACGGACCTACTGTATAACACTTTTAAACCCAAACGGAATTTGGAGTTACATAAAGTCTATGCATGAATAATAAGCTGCGAAAAAGCTGTAAAGTTTTGTGGAAATAGCGTAGTGGTAGCTTACATCATTGCTACATCTTTATCAAGGTCAATTCTGGTATTATCAGTGCTAATATTATAAATGCGAAAGTAACTCTGTCTGTCTGTCTGTTATGCTTTCACGCCAAAACTACTGGACCGATTTGAGTTATGAAAATGGTTTGAGACCCGGGAAAAAACATTCACACATTTTTATCCAACTGCGCAAAAAGAGGTTAATGTTTTTGCGTGATAACCGACATACGCGCGGGCGGAGCGCACCCGGAAAGCTAGTATTTAATAAATTCTGAAAGTATCTCTTGGAAAGCTTGGCTAAATTGGCTTGGCTTGGCTTGACTCAATCCGTAACTGGCAAAGAAACTCTCGGACACGTTAATGCAATCCACAATCTCGATGGTACCACTCTGCTATTTTTTCAGACTTCATTTCGGAGAATAGGCGATCGATATACACAAATCCATTGCCCCCTCTCACATATGATCGATGTTTCATTATGCATACATCTGAATTATGGAACACCCTGCCAGCGTTAATGTTTCCCAATATCGAATCTAGGAGTCTTCAAGTGAAAAGTGAATAGGTATTCGTATCTTCTAGGTAATCATGTTCTACCTGTAAAATATCTACTTTGGCTATATTTGCACAAAACGATTACCGTCGTACATTCAATAAACCCTCATTTCCAAGTTGTGATGTCAAAAACCTCTGATCAATATGTAATTTATGCAGGGAAATGATCCTTACCCTATGGGACGGGACGGCTACACATCCACGTGACGCAAAATGCCTTCGGAAAGCCAGGGCACAATTAGATTGCCGGGGAAATACCAGAGGAAATTTATAGGCATAAGCCCGGGTAAGGAAGTAGAATGAAAACCTTGTGTGGTACTTAGGGGCGTTGTTGACTAGACTTACTTGGTATTGTTAGAAATTTACATGTTGAAAGCAAAGAGATTCCTGATAAGAGTGTATAAATATTTCATACCGTAAGTTAGTAGAGAAAAAAGTTATTGTTTCCTCTTCACTAGTTGATCCCAACAACTAACCGCAAAAAAGTTGTTGAGATTGACTTCTTGCGCCGACGATACACTTGATTTTAGTGCTTATGGCAAGTTTTCGACACGTATAGGGCGCGGTGAAGTATACTGACAGCTGATGTAGCACTAAAATGCGCGCATCTAGTTGAGGCGTTTAAGGCTTTATAAGTCATTAAATTATCAGCTTGCTATCAGCCGAAAATCAAACAAACAACTGTAGAAAGAAACCTGTAACTTGGTTGTAACGTAAATAGCTCCTAAATATTACGAAACAAAGGCAAATTTGTAAATGAAAATAACGCTGTTTAAACATTTCAATTACCTTTACTTCCGCAATAAGTGATGCAAGTTCAAACAACAATTTTTCTTACCGCTATCACACTTACTGTTATCATATTGTATATTTTCAAACAAAGGGTGAGCTTTTTATTAAATGAAGTAACCTGTTTAGTATTAATCGTTTTAATAACTCCCTTTTTATGGTTAATTTACCAGTAATCAGCACAACAACACGGTAGAAATTGTTCGAAGTTGAAGTGGCATTACTCAACAGTAATGCCACTTCAAATGATACGCATTTTTTTTTACAGAAACATAGACGATTCAACACTTTATGCTTCCGCATGGATCAATATTTATAAGGATGGTTAATATGTAGAAGGTTCTTTTAGGAACCACGAATTCAAACAGGACTGTTACGGCTCCATGTTCATTAAAAAAAATAACTTTTACCCTATAATTATTTGTATGGGACAACCACCTAAAGTTACTAAATTCAAAAAGTTAAATAATATGGGTTTATTGGCTCTTATTTGCTTACGGTAATTTTGTTTAATTTTTGATATTTGAATACCGGTCAGTAGGGGTTCAGCAAGGGTTTGAATGTATTTTTATGAGATCACAATGAACTTGTCCTCCACCAAAATCACTTTACAACTTAACTCTTACATCTAGACAGCGACGACCTTTAGAAACCTCTAGAGACTTTCATTGTGTACTCATTACGCCCTTTGGGGTTAGCGGAGGCTCTGTAGTGATTTGCTAAATATATATAATACAGATTTGATTGTACGGTCTAGAATATACTTTTCATCCAGATAAGACGTAAATTCCCGACTTTCCAAGCGAGCAAAGTATTCACTAAAACATTTCTAGCTAACAAGCTCTAAGATAGAAGCAAATTTCAATATAAATAGCATTTTACAAAATTAAATTAATTGTTATTTTAGTAAAATGCTGACAACTTCCTTATAGATGGTGATTTCGATAAAATGCAACTACTTTGATTTCACACAATCTGCTAGATGCCAAATACCTACAGGTCCTTGAAAAGTATGTTTCATGTTCTAATCAGAAAAGTATAAATAATTATCGTCAAGCTCCTCAACTCATCTCAGAGTAAGTTTCCGGATCTGTTTTCTACTTTTATCTCTTCATTCACTTCGTGTCTCGCTACTATTTTATTATTTGAATGTGACCGTTGTTGGTTGATTGATGTTAGACAAACGCGCCAAAATTGGTGACAAATGTTGCAATTGAGAGTGAAGCTAGCAAGTCAAACACCAGATGCCAAAGGTATACCAACATTAATCTATCATGTCATAACCAGCTATCACATAATTTCATACCATGCTTGCTTGCTTCATTGGGATAATAGTTTTTGTAACTGTTTTCACACTCTACTTACAGAGTAAACGGTTATAATAGGTTTTTACTCTCTAGAATATATTTTCATGTAGTTTATGACCTAAAGTAGGTAATTGTTATTAGCGTCTCAGTATTAAACATTTGTACCTTATAGGCGAGACTGCAATTTGTACTTAACTATTATTATCACTTACGGGATTTGTACCGTGGCGATTTTTATTTTTTAGCTCCCGATATTTCAACGCTGTCACATGCATCATGATTGTGGGGTGACTGGAGAGACGAGTGGTTGACACAAATCACGAGCAGACGAAACGGTCTACCCTCTTTCTTAGTCTTTTGCTAAGCGTACCTCGACCACGACCAACTCGAATTCGACTGAAAGTTTCGGCAAAATACCCTCGCAGTATCACTCACATGTTATTAGAGTCACTTTTAAGCTAACGTGTAACTTTTTGCGAAACTCCTAATACTGGATTCCACATACCGGAGAGTTTATAGCCTTCTTCCGTATTGAAACCCTTACATTTGGATATTTCAATCGCTTCCTTGACTAATCTGGGAATGTAGCGGCGCTCCGTAGATAGAATCGAGGGTTATGAAATTCGATCCAGTGATTAGGACCCGAGTCTAGCAAATGTTCAGCGTTGGCAGATTTGTGTACTTTATTGTTTTTTACTGCCTTAATGTGCTCTTTGATGCGGCATGATATAGTTCGCTTGGTTTGTGCGATGTTAGAACCTCCGCAGCTGCAGTTGATTTTATACACCCCGGGATGTTCAAGTGGGATTTTATCATTTGGGGAATGCAGACTTTGCGCTATTTTCTTATGGGGAGTAAATATGGTTTTTATGAAGTATTTACCTAAAAATAAATAGTTCTTTGGCGATAATTTATTTTACTAGCTAGGCAGTAATTTCTACCATATTACGTTGAACCTCAAGCCTATACGGCGGGATTCGGACTCTTGACCTGCACAGCAATCAATAGTCATTGCCTCTGGTCCATACCTACTTCAAAACTAGTTTACGCTTTCAATCATTTACAAAAGTTCACTATACATGTAACGCTCTGATTTGTCATATCGTCTCAGTCCTAACAGTGTAGGGTTCGCAAAAAATAAGGATTCTATTTCATGTCCCTTGTTAGAGCTCTGTCTGGCTAATAACACGAGCTCGTGAGCCGAGCTGCCCTAATTAGTAACCGCAAATAATACTATTTTTATCCAACTAATTTTCTTTCTACTAAGTTTCTGGGCATTATTAATAAAAATTATACGTCTATATAATCTAACCACCCTCCTTTTTTGATATAAGTAATTGAAAAAGAGCAAAGCCTGACTATAAAACAGATATCTTACTCATTTCCATAGCGCGTTTGATCTTGTCCCTGTGACCCCCCGCAACCCGCCCCCGGCAACGTATTAACTTTTTTACTTTATTCTACAGATACAGCAGACTTAATTCATTAGCATCAAAGCCGGAGTGGGCTACAAGCGCTGTGCTGATGAATTTAGTGCCTCGTTTACATATTATATAAAGGGACTTAAAATGTTTTGAAGGTTTTTTTATTTATAGCTGATAGGCTAGCCTTTGACCACTATCTCACCTGATGGTAAGTGATGATGTGGTCTAAGATGTTGTTCAGGCTAACCTAGAATTACTGGTTCTCGAGGATAGCTGCCATAACACGCCGTTAGGTGCTTGGCGACAGATTTTCTACTTGAGGGTGGAAGCTAGTCCGGTGGGAATTTGCAATCTGAAGCAAATGTAAAACTATTCCTGGCTGGAGTGAGGTGAATAAATGTGCATACGCCCGGCAGGAAAGTTATTTTGCGTATCATACCTCAGAAATCTTTGGTACGCTCAGGGTTCTATGTTCTGATCCTATCAGACTTCGTCGTGGAAACTTACGTAGTGGGAATGATTATATTTTATTAAGCATTTTAGGTATATCGTTTTCTAGATATATAAATATATGTCGCATAGATTGACCGTCAATGCCTGAACTTGGTTGTTGTCTAGTATTTTATTTCATTTAGAAAACAATATACCCAAAAAGCTTGAAAAAAAATTAAAATCATTCCCACTACGTATTGTACTTGTATTATAAATACAAAGCTCCGAATCGACAGAATTAATATTATGTACTGTGTTTTAAAGTATTGGTATTCAAGTATTATTGGCGAGAAATGAGCGTAAATATGGCGGCAAAAAGGGAATGAATTAATTTCAGCTAACACAGTCTTTGTCGCAATAAATTATAGTCTCAGTAAACTAAATTGAAAAAGTTATCTGTCGTCTTCTCTGAAAGATCCCTCGTGGGAACATAGAGTTTCTAAGGAGTTTGATGAGATAAATAAGTAGTTAAACGCTTGAACAAGACGGTTTGAGCTGTATTGTCTTATTTAATAACATTTTTCAATTTGGTAAAGGAATTTCTTCGAAACATTTTGCTTTAGAAGAAAATTAACTTGAAAGCAAACATAAATTGTAGAAAATTAACAGATTCTGACTTATATATAATACAAAAAATATCGTATGATATTAAAAAACATTAGAAAAACATTTAACAATATATAAATATATACTTATAGGGCAGCTTAACAGGAAACTTAGGCAGAATTGTCACTAGATATATTTCTATACATTTTAAGCGTTTTACTAAAATATTTTTTTTTTGCTGACAATATTTATAACTAAGGAATAGTAGAAGGTTTTGGCCGACAATTAAAAACATGTTTATGTTTGATGCCTAAGTAAATTGTATACTAAATGTGATACAACGTATCCTACTATAATAATTATTATACATATTACATACGAGTATGAATTCATATATTTACTTACATTGACTTCTCTATCAATGTAAGTAAAAGTAAAATGTTTGATAAAAAATTTCTATTGGCATTAAAAATAAATATCGTTTGCCTAATAAAGCATATTCTGTAAACGAATATGTCTTCTTCAATAAGCTATCACACTTATAAAACTCAAAAACAAGTTTTTGTGAGAGTGTCGATAGGAAGATGTGATTGTATATGTAACTACTTTGCGGCTGAACCAAATTAAACTTTCAATAAATATAGTTGTAATAATATGGAACCTACTTCCAACCACAAGTTATTTCATACTTTTTAGTGTTAGAAATCGGTTCAATATTTATGCAAGTTTTTTGTTCTCTTTTTAATCATTCACTCGCCTCAAATAGTGTATGTTCATCGTCTACGACAGCATATGCCACTAAAACATCTACTTTTCAGTTAATTCTAAAGTACCAAACCGATTTTCATGAACGTTATACGGAACCACCTGGAAGATATAAATAAAAAGGGCACTATATTTCTACTCACCAAAGTTTATTTATGTCATCAACTTGTATCATCTAATGAATAATTCTGTCGCCAAGTAATATTTTTGTTCTCAGATAAACAAAAAGTGTCACCAGGTATGAATTATCAAATTAATGTCAATACGTATTTAAAACAAGATACGGACTGCCAAGAATATACTTACTTCGCTATAAAAAGTGAGTTAGGTTAGAACTGTGACTACAACAGAGCTCGAGCCGAGCGAGTGAAGCAAAGAATTGACAACATACTTAATTATGGGAAGAGAATGTTATGACTATACAGTTATCAGGACAATCATTTTATATTAATCACTTAAACATTTATTTGGCACTAGATGATATATTTCAATGGTTTTGGGTGATTAATTGATATTATTTTGTTTGGCGACTATACTTTGGTGAAATCTATTATTTTGCGACAAAACCCTATTATCTAAGAAATAAATACAAAACCAATTAAATTGACGATACCTGAAATGATACCCTTATTAAAATCGGACCACTAAATTATGCGTGGTCATACATAAGTATAAAATATATGCATCGAATTGAGAACCTCCTTCTTTTTGGAAGTCGTTTAGAAACCACATCTCGCATATAGAATGTTTATCAATTTATCGTTAGTGACATTTTAACCGGCATTACTCAGTTGTGATCTCACCGTTTAAGATCCCAGAGTCCCCGAGGCGGGCTCACCGGTAGAGATTAACGAGCGGTTTCCTTGATTAATTAGCCGCAGGTTGGTGATTATTGAGGTGTAACCATTTGCCTGTTTTAGATAGAATCAGTGATTTTATTTTTTTTATTGCCAATTTCATACATTTCCCTGCGGAAGAATATAAGGAATATTGCATGGCCTTCATTTAAATGTCGAAAGAGGTGACTGAACAATATGCAATGAGCGGCATCTGAACGCTCACGTCAAAGGATATGGCGATGGAATTGCAATATTCTTGTTTTGATGAGGTACTACAAATCAAAATGTACAATAATTAAGTCCCACCATAATCTATAATATAATTGAAATTATGTGGACTTCTATTTGCAAGTCTACATTTCTAAAAGTATAACTCATTCCAGACTCATGTCCTGTATTGAATCATCCTGATCGTCCCATGCTGAGCATAGTCTCCCCTACTAAGAGGGAATTTGCCATGATCCCCACACTTGCCAGTCGTCTTAGGAATCGAGTGTAAGATGTTTTTCTTCAGAAGGCGTTGTGATGTTTCTATAAGTAACGTGTACGTAAACAAACTGAGCAGTAAGTACCGAGCGTACGTGATGGATGAGGACGGAGCCAGCCTCCGCCGTGGAGATTGTCGATAACACACTTCCTAACTGTTCATTTTGCTTTAAATATTGATAGGATTCAGGAATCACGTTACCATATACCTACAATAAAAACTTTCTATTGTTATGGACAACAGTAAAGAACGGAAGAACTGATAGCTTAGTAGGTACGGTAGTGATTGGTCCCTGGTCTCTGTCTGGGTCCCCTAACGAGACAGCCAGACTATCCTGTTTTTTACAGTGCATTCTCTCATTTTCACAGCATTCCAACGACTACACATACAAATATCGCCTCAGTCGGACGCTACAGTCGTTTTTTTTTTTTTTTTTATGCCTGATAGTTTAGCCTTTGACCACTATCTCACCTGATGGTAAGTGATGATGCGGTCGAAGATGTTGTACAGGCTAACCTAGAATAACTGGCTCTCAAGGACAGCTGCCGGAACACACCGTTAGGTGCTTGGCGACAGATTTTCACTTGAGGGTGGTAGCTAGCCAGGCGGGCAATCGCAAAGTGCCCTACCACCATGCTGTAACGACTGCCATCCTAAGACAACAACCGGGACCGACGGCTTAACGTGCCCTCCGAAGCACGGAAACGCTCAGTAGTAATGTCACCAGCGGTCACCCATCCAACTCCTGACCGCGGCGGACGTTGCTTAACTTTGCTGATCGATTCAGAATGGCTGAGCAAACTTCGCTACGAGCGCTTCGTTTGTACTTATTTTTCCCTAGTCACAAGTAGTTGCACAACTTAGTAGTCTAAATTCGAACTCAACAACGAGACTAACTTGAGCTATTTGAACTTTATTCAAGCGTTGTTACGGAGCTTCAAATGTATAGTTTTAAGAACAAGAATGTAAGCATAGAAATATAATATAGGAATGATATGCTATAATTTATAGAAAATAACTTAACAAGTTTTTTCATGTTTTACTCCTAATGTATGAATTTCCATATTCATATACAGGACAAGCAACACTGACATTCTTGCCGCAAACCCTCGTTAGGGACAAACAGAACAACGTTGCTCACTGAATACTGACTTACAGTCGATAACTTCCTGTATCAAAGCACATTCAGTTTTTATTATAATTAAAATAGAACAAAGCCGTGAAATAAAATAAGAACATCAGAGATCTTTCTCATTTCCACGATGTGTTTGATCACGACGCTATGACAGCCTGCTCCCCGCCCCCCGCCCTCGGTTACGTAATCATTATCTTTTTTACTTTATTCTACTGCTACAACTGAACAAATTAATTTGCAAGCCGGAGTGGGCTACACGCGCTGTGCTGATGAATTTGGTGCTTCATCTACATTTAACATACAGGACTGAAGATATTTACCAGGTTAGAAAATGGATATGGTGATTGAATAAAGAAAGTGCCTGTATAAAGTATTGTGAGAATGATTTTATTTTTAGTAGTTGTTTTTGTTTAATGTTATCATATTTTCTAACGGTTTTAATCATTTTCATTCAATCTATTACAAGCTTGTACGCAATCCCAGTTGCCTGTTTATTATATTAGACCGTTTAATACTATATTACTATATAAATTTCATAGAGCAGGTCAAATCTTATCTTGTAAGTTTTAATTTGGACTTGAGCTTGTGTATTTTTGCTGCAGTAGTAGTTACCTTAGACGGGGCTCTTGTTAGTTTTACTATGCTATTCTACAAAGAGTTTAAATTTAAATGGTCAACATTTGTACAATATTAACGAAAAGCAACAAATTCACCACTTAATGAATATTAGGAGTACTTTTGCACCCCTTCTGTTGGCAGTACAAACCGACATTTATCAAATAAACATTTTCTGACAGGGTTCTTTCAAAGTTGTACCTATTCAGACAAAGTTGGGCTTTCGTACCGGATGGGCAAGAAAGAAGTACGATTTTAAAAACACTATTGCATTGAAAAGGAGCGGTGCACGGGAGAGGGGCAGATTTTGAAGCAGTGATGACTCAGTGGATTGGCTATGGACTTAACAGCAGGTCCATGGTTCGAATCCCACCGCGAGCTTGACCTTCACCGCATGGTGGAAAGGTATTCTGCGAGTGCCCGCTTGGCTAGCGATCACCCTTTACCAGGATACGATGTTTTAGAGCAGTAGAGAGTACGCAGCGTCCGTTCTGTGTAAAAACTATTACAAATCGTATCGTAATATCAAATGCACGATATCAAGAGAAAAAAAATGCAGATAGACTATGGATGCATTCCCAGAATGTTTGGAAACGGTAGAGTTGTTTAGCTATTAATTTATTAAGCTATTAATTTATTAAACTATTAATTTATCAAGCTATTAATTAATTAAGCTATTCATTTATTAAGCTACTAATTTATTAAGCTATTAATTTATTATGCTATGAATTTATTAAGCTATTAATGTATTAAGCTATTAATTTACTAAGCTATTAATTTACTAAGCTTTTCATGTATTAAGCTATTCATTTATTAAGCTATTAATTTATTAAGCTATTAATTTATTAAGCTATTCATTTATTAAGCTATTAATTTATTAAGCTATTAATTTATTAAGCTATTAATTTATAAAGCTATTAATTTATTAAGCTATTAATTTATTAAGCTATTAATTTGTTAAGCTATTAATTTATTAAGCTATTAATTTATTGAGCTATTAATTTATTAAAAATTGCATTTATTCGTATATAGATTTGTTTTTATTTTAAAACTTTTTAGGGTAAAAAAATAATAAAGTTGAAATACTTTCTGAAGTGTAGGTTAACTCATTTTCTGTAACATATTATTATATTCTATTAATTTTTATTTTTTTGTTAGTTCTTCGTTTGAACATTTATACAACAAACACGTTATGAAAACTCTTCTGAAAAATCTAAACATTCAGCCATGATCACATTCCATCTATCTGCATATAAGTCCAGATTTGGTTTTGTGTCCATAAGGGCATTGAACGCAGCTAGGGTACGCGGTACTGGCGATTGGGCATGTGCAACGGTATTGCAGGATGGTTCTGCAAATAATTTGTGCCTCCTGCTTCGAAAACAATCGTGATAGCTCTTCGTGGATATTTGAAGCATATATCTTGCCACGCAGTACTTTAAGCATGGCGGTTAATTGACTGTTTGCTCTTCGTACTGCCAGGCTATTGTACCCAAGGCTGCCTAAAAGGAACCTTGTTAATTACAAGAAAGGATAGTACCCTATTCAAGGCTGTGGATTCCTTTTGACTTCCTTTCGAAATGTTTCTTCAATAACAATAACATGGCTGCCTGTGTCCGGAAACTCAGCACGTTGGGAAGGGCCAGGCTGTTAGTGAAATGGTGAAGTTATCTTAGCTGGTGTAGGCTCTCGCTTCAAACTCTTTCCTTGCTGTTGTAGTTTTTGGCTTAGGTTCGTTGAGTTTGTCACTTTATTACAATAAAATATAACAAAGTAGGGGAAGGTATTACTTGTGGTTGTGCAACCACAAATGCATTAAACATATTTGATTTTATTCCTGCCTCAAAAACTTATCTTCGAGTGATTTAATCTCTAAACAGTAATTCATAATCTGAGATTCTTGTCTTTGTAATTTAGCTTCATAATTACTAAGTTCTACGTTACAATCATCCAGTTTGGTATCTTTCAGTTATGCTTAAACTATTATTTAACTATGCTTTTAGTACGGAGACACCACAATGAAGTTCACCCCTAGGACTTAATATTTCTTGTTGCAGGCTTCGTATCTCAGTTTTTAGTTCAATAGAATCGTCACTCTTGGATAGTACTTTTTTTCCTCGGTCAATATATTCTTTCTAACAGTCACATTTTGATCACTGGTTTTCTGAGGAACGCCTACTGAAGTCGGACTTTCATCACCTGCTTTATTAAATGTGCAGCAACATTCTGGACCAACCCACACATACATTAAGTCCTCGGAAGGCTTCTTTCCGCCTGCACATAGTAGATCGTATACTTTACTGCATTCATTTCTAGTACACACCAAGTTATCTCCATAGCCGTAGATCGCTATGCTGCAAGCGGCGCAGACCATATATACAACTTGCTGGTTTATTACAAATTGTTACTGAGAGATGACAAGTGCAGCGACGCGATGACTCACCACTCAACAGTCACACCGGTCAGTCAACAATGCGCACGGCACCAATAACAAGTGACGGCTTGACGACACGGCAACGACGGTTACAAAATATGTTTGCTTATAACTTTTACTGTTTCTGACTGGATCTTAATAAAATAAGTGAGCTTAATTTAATGCTCTCCAATATTACACAAGTTCCAAGAGTGAAACATCACTTTGAGCTACTTTTATAGCAAAATTTTTACGGAGCACTCGGACACGGTATCGACCGCTACGAATGGTACAGCGCAATTCTTAAGTGCTTTGCAACAGATTTTCTACTTGTGAGTGGTTGCTAGTCAGCTAAGCGAGCATTCGCAAAATGCGCTTTCTCTATGCGGTGAAGCTCAAGCTGGTGGTGGGGAATGCACCATGAGCCTGCGGCACCGCGAAGTCCATAGCTATTACCGCTCGGCTATCATAGCTTCAAAACTGGTTGCGTTATCCCGATATCGTGAAATTTTAAACCAGAATTGTTGATTATAAAGTGTTTTATGTTCTTGCCATTTAATATAATTTATTGCACGATTCAAGATTAAATATAAATTGTGCACTTTTAAAGTTCCATACACAAAATCAATTGAGAATATACAAAACTAACCATTTTCATTGTTTTTGTATGGAACTAACTTAATCCCGGGGTATTGGATTTGATTCTTATCTTGGACAACTTTTAATGATATTTCTTAACATAAATTGGTACAGGAGGTAGGGGACTGTTTCCGGAAAATTGCAATAAAATTATTTCCTTATATTATTATATGGAACTTGATAAATAAAATTTAAAAAAATTATAACTATGACATTATCCAAGGGATTTTCTTATCCAGATATTTCTTTTATCCTTATATATAACCGGACAAATAAGTAGAGAAAATTATTATGAAATGAAGCAATGTTTAAAGAAAATCATTTTTAGTGATCGCTCTGAGACTGAAAACACAATTAACTTGGCGACGCTTATTATAAACTTTTCACATCGACAACTTCAATTTCAAAAGTTGATTACAAAGTTGCTTAAAAATAAAACAGAAATAAGAAAATTTACGTTAGAATATTGTTAATTTGTAGTAACTAAAGTACAGACCCGTAGAGTGCTGGGATGACCCGTGAGGAGCCCGGTTGTCCTATAAGGAACCGTTCTAGAATGTTAATCCCCAACCCTCTCCTTTTCTTCTACTGGGAGTCGTAAGAGATGATTTCTGAGATATATTCTCGTTGTTCTAAACAGCCAGCACCATGAGATGCTCAGTCTAGCACTTTTGCTTTCCTTGCTGCAATCTGTGTAGAACGAAGGTGACAAATAAAAAGAGAAAAATGTATTTCATATGCACCATCTCTGTAATACTTCATGGTGTTGAAAGTAATAGCAAATAATGAAACTCTATCACTTCCCGTACGTGGTCATTACTTTCTGATATTTATTGTATACAAAAGCACAGACAGCAGGTATTTAGTTTTGGGCACCGAAAAATCTAGACGTCTTGTACAAATACGTGTTTGAAAGATAGGAATCGTTCATGAACGTATTTGAACAAGAAGTCTCTGGAACTTCGGAAATTTATCAGCTTATAGAGGTACTTACCGTGCTATGAGAATTCAGGAGCTATTATATTTGACTTGTCGTAATTATACATTAGATTTTAGCTATATTATATTCGAGCTTGTTGAATAAGAACTAACGCCTTATTCTTCAAAATGTTGTATACAATATTTAGTATTCAAAAATTTTGCTTTGCAATTTATGTATTAATGCTTTGATGTTAAACTGACGTGAAATATGGAAACTCTGAAGGACGTTTGAGTTACAGTGATATCAACCGTTTTGTTAGTGAAGTACGCACTATTAATTAATTAGTTCATCTATAAACTAACTGGACTGATTTGATCAAAACGGCTACACAATCATCCATATCTGAGTGCACGCGCAACGCTACCAACCGGAAAAAATGGAGAAGCACTGCCAGATCAGTGCTCACCAACAAGAAGACTGATGACGTTGAAGACTCACCATGTACCACCATCTTATCAACCACGACCACTCTGTCAAGAGTGCCCGACTGAGAAGAAGATAAACTAACTTCTAGTATGCTTGATTAAAGTACAGGAAATAAAAAGGTCGTACCCGCGTTGTACCAGGCATACTTTGGTGACGCACCTATTGCCATTAACCAGGCGCAGTTCCAAACTCAGCACTGCCATATAAAAATGTAATACATATTTGGTACTAATATTGGATTTGCTACGCTATATATGAGTAGTATTTACTACCATTATGTGGAATGAAATTGTGGTACGTAAGTACTACAATTCTTTTGGAGTAGCTACAAGTGCACTATATACGATTAATAAACAGTCCTTAAACTAATTTTATAGTTATTAAAAGCAAGGATTTGCAACGCAAGTTTTGAGCACAAAACAATATATATATATATATATATATATATATATGAATACAATTTAGTTTTAAACTTTGCTAGTTAAAGAAGACTAAGCTACGAGCGCACTATATAAAATATTATAATAACGTTAGCTGCCGTAGGTTTGAAATGTGCTACGCAAAAGCTACGATTGCTACGCAGAACCTACGGGGCAAGTAACTGGCCGCACTCGCAAGATTACCCCTAAATTTGTGGTGTAACCTGTCCCAGTCATGGATACAATAACACTATTTTAGTTATGAATCATGTTAAGTGATCGTCTCTGAATAATCCAATGAATATGTGATTAATACTTTTGATCGCAAATGCTACAGAATCATTACAATATATGTATTCCGTTTTATAACGTATACGGACTAGTAATATCAGGTGCTTTTTCCCGTAAGTCATAAGATAATGTGTCCTATAGGTTATTTTCAATTGATTCATTAATTCACAGAAATAAAGCGTTTCACTTCAAAGTATCTCCACATATTAATATATGTCCAAGAGCAAAAATAACGCTATGGAAGGTTGCAATAAACACATGAATATAATAGAAAAACATGTATATCACTGTAAAAAATTAAAGTTTCTACACCGGATACAAAGACCATAAATTGTTTCTGGGTCAGATATATGCTGGGGTCAATTAGTGATGATGCTACGTGCTTTTTGGCTTAGTGTTATATTATACTAGAACAAGTTAACATAAATTGTAGGTAGTCCAAGTTGTAGGTAGGTTTACTTTAGTTAAACTAAACTCTTTTGCAAAAAAACGGGCACTTTAGATTTTTTTCTCTACTTCAATGAAGAAGAACAAGAAATAGGTTTTGTTAATTTGTCGATGTATTGGCATGTTTTTTGAAGCATCCTGGCATGATTCTTTACGTTCCAAATTTAAAATTATTAAAAGAAATGTAATGATTATTGTGGATTATTCTAAAATTGCTTTACTAATGGCGCGAATTGCTGAATCGATTTTTAACTGATTACGATATTTATAACTTTTTGGATATTTTCTGCAAATTAAACAATTTAATCTTTATTTTTACATTAAATACCACTTTTTGATATGAGTGATAAAGCGATAAGGGCCGGTCAAGTCAAAGTCAAAGTCAAAATCATTTATTCAATTTAGGCGTCTACGACGCTCTTATGAAGGTCAATTACAAATTTTAATATTGAAATATACTACATTGTACTGCCACGTTCAGCAAACAAAAATTATAGAGCCACTGCGAGAAGAACGGGCAAGAAACTCGGGGCCATTCTTTTAAACGTCTTTTAAAAATGTGTTAAGTACATACTATATAATAAAATTATTACAATACTTAATTTACATTACGTAGGTGTTAGGCGCTAGCTTGGCAGAGGCGAACCAGTCCAAGCATTTTTGTCGTTTAAGTAATCACAAACTGTGTAGTAAGATTTCTTTATCAAAATATTCTTCACATGCAACTTGAATTTTCTTTCTGTGAGCGTTGTAATATGTTTAGGCAATTTATTATAAAACCGCACACAATTTCCTAAGAAGGACCTTTTATTTGTCTTTGCTAATCTAAAACCTGGCACCGCTATTTTATCTTTATTCCTAGTGTTATAATCGTGAGTGTCACTGTATGATTTAAATTTGCTCAAATTTTTACGAACATACATAATATTTTCAAATATTTACAGACTTGGTAAAGTTAAAATATCAATTTCGTTAAAAATATCTCTCAGAGATTCCCTAGGATCCATTTCATATATGGCTCGAATTGCACGCTTTTGTAAGATAAAGATTGTCTCTATCTCAGCAGCAGCTCCCCACAGCAATATACCATATGACATAATACTGTGGAAGTACGCGAAATAAACGAGCCTAGCAGTAGCTACGTCTGTTAGCTGTCTTATCTTATGAACTGCATATGCAGCAGAACTAAGTCTTCCAGATAGATCATGTATATGTGGATTCCACTGTAAAGTTGAATCCACTTTAATTCCCAGGAAGACTGTCGCATTGTCAAAAGAGAGTTTTTCTAGGCCAAGCTTAATGTTTGGTTCAACATAAGTAACATTTGGTAAAGAAAACTTTAAACATTTGGTCTTTTTTGAATTTAAGAGAAGATTATTAGCCGCGAACCACTTAGAGATCATAGATAACACATTATTTACATGAATAAGTTCACTATCCCTCCTATCTACTATAAAAATTAGGGAGGTATCATCTGCGAATAAAACTATATCGCAGAAATTTTTAAACATGCAAGGCAGATCATTTATATATGCTAGAAACAGAAAAGGTCCTAAAATTGATCCTTGCGGTACGCCTATTCTTACCAAAGACCCGGAAGAAGTATTGCCATTTATTCTAACCTTCTGTAGCCTGTCTGACAGATATGACTTTATAAGATCCAGAGCTTTTCCACGAATACCATAATGTGAAAGTTTTCGAATCAGAGTGCGGTGCTCTACACAGTCAAATGCCTTAGAAAGGTCACAGAATACGGCAATAGCATCCTGTGAACTCTCCCAGGCTTCAAGTATATGTGACATCAATTGAGCACCTGCATCTGTTGTGGATCTGCTCTTCGTGAAACCAAACTGATTCTCATTCAATATATTATGCTCATTAAAATGGGATAGAAGTTGTATGAGCATATTTTTTTCGAATACTTTACTCAGAACAGGTAACGGTAAAATTATAGCCCTAGTTGAAGAAGGTTGTTCGCAAACTTACGTGTCTCAGCGGCTAAATGTGAGTCGTTCAACTGTCCACAGGACTTGGCAATGGTATCAAGAGACTGGTTCGGTCAAAAGAAGACCCGGTTTGGGAAGAAAACGATGCACAGAACCAAGAGATGACCGCTTTTTGGTGAGTCAGGTGTTGCGTAATCGTAAGGCGTCAAGTGTGGACCTGAAGAAGAGCCTTGAAGAAGTAAGAGGAGTAGAAGTTAGTTTGTGGACGGTCAGGAGGAGGCTTTTGGCTGCCAATATCAATAGTTACCACCCAGCTCGGGGCCCTAAATTACTCCGTGAGCACCGTGTTGCTCGACTTCAGTTTGCTCGGAACTGTGCGTCATGGACTCTGCTCTGGAGGACTGGAATAAAGTATTGTTTTCTGATGAAGCTAGAATCTCTTTGTGTGGAGAGGACCGACGCCGGCGAGTGCTGCGATGACCACGGGAACGCTATGCGGAAGTGTGTTTCGATGAAATCACTCCTTATGGCGGAGGCTCCGTTATGTTTTGGGCAGCAATTAATTCGACGGAGCGTACGGAGTTAGTTTTCATAGAAAATGGAACATTAAATGCACACCGGTACATAATGGAAGTCCTAATTCCATATGCATAACCCACATTGACTGCACTTGGGGAAGATTCCATTTTTATGGACGATAATGCTCGCCCGCACCGTTCTGGCGACGTGGAAGCGTACATGCAAGAAGTTGGGATCCGTCGTTTAGATTGGCCAGTGCGAAGTCCTGACCTCAATCCAATTGAGCATGTGTGGGATGTTCTAAAGAGACGGGTAAGAAAGATCAGTGCAACCTGTTCCACAAAACATCAGGGAGCTAAACTGAGTCATTGCAGAAGAGTGGGAACGTATTCCTCAAAACGTTATTAAAACATCGTGGAAAGCATGCCCAGAAGGATTCAAGCTGTGATTTTGGCAAGAAGAGGTCACACTCGTTATTAGGTTTTTACATTTGTAACTTTATTTAATTAAAATAAGTAAAAAAAAACTTGTCTTTATTGCCGACCACTTCTTATTGTTTGGGCGTGTACATCGATTTTAAAGAATCCATCGTTTTTTTTCTCTTAATGGCTCGAATTGACTTCACGCGCATTAATTTACACGATTACAGACTACGTCAAAAAAATAAATTTCATTTAATTAACTAAATTCGACCTTAGAACGTAAATTTCCTTAGGTGCCCGTTTTTTTTGCAAAAGAGTTTATATTGTTTATGGAATAGAGGAATTAAACTAGCAGGAAGCCTTAGAAAGGGATGCAAGAAAAGTTTACTAAGTAGTATTTATTGCGTGACATGTATAGGATGTTAAGCTAGTTGAGAAACGAAAAATCACACAGACTACCTAGCTTATACATTGGTTTATGCGGACAAACATCGTATCAAATGGAAATTTTAAAACAAACAATCTGACTTGGCGACTTATTTGCTTGACGAGGTATGTTTTACACACACACAAATTTAATTTTGATGTTCTGCATATTTGCTGCTCACACTACTAACGCATTTTAAGGGTTTCATTTGTATTATTATGTTGTCATAAACAAACAATAACTAAGCTTCAAGCGGGTATCCATAAGTTAAAATTACGTATTCCCAAAGAAAAATACTACTCCGAAATTAACCACGCATCTACTCATCGACATGAAGCTGAAGTATTAACAGCTTATAACTGATTTATTCTGGCGCGAACTGGATATAGCAGGTATTAAAACAAATTGTTCGTGAATAAATTAACGGTTTAACGATGATTTGCCCATGTAATATACTTGTTACCTATATTACCTGTATGGAAACATGTATTTATAGCGGAACGTGAGCGTCTAGAAAACTCTGGCTACCACTTCGGATGATACAATTCGGCGTTACAATATAAATATCATTTTGTGAGAGAAAAAAAAAGTATTCTACAATCTCTCCCGTAGACCAAGTGACGATTTGGTGTCGTCGAGGATATCATTGGGAATTTGTACAGCCACATGTCGACAGAAATTCTACTTGAAGGTTGTACTCAGCTAGGCGGCCATACTAAAAATGCATTAATACCCTACGGTGAAGCTAAAACCCGCTGTAGGATGCGATCCTGTGATCTCCAACTTATCATTGCTTATACAAAGAAATTATGTAAACATCCAGAGGGCTCTAAGCTGAGTAAACAAATGAAAAGCCATTCTAACAAACATGTGTTTGTTGTAATACAAACTTACTTAAGCCGTATTTGCTCTTAGCAAATTATATAAAATGTACCACGTGATTGTATTAAACTGTCAACTTGAGGTATAAATTTCAATTTATTTGCCGGAGTGAGTGTGTGAGCTTATTGCAGCGTCAATCAGAACAAGAACGATGACACTACAACTGTAGAGGACAGGCGTGACGCTTACCATTAGGCAGATGACTTGTACATAACAAAACTTGATAACAGCATACAACATGAGGATACGCAACAGCCCTACTATCCCTTGTCCGGGAGCTGCACGGCTAACTGCCATGAAGTCATCGACGTTCCAAAGTGGTTCAAGCTCATGTAGTCAACAATTAGTTCATTGAAAAATAATTATTCTCCGATACAATCTTTGTTTTTGATTTTTTTTGCTCACTGGAAAACGCCTTCCGCGTCGGTACGCGGAACAATAGATAGGTGATTTTGAGAATAGCGCTACACAAGTTTTAACTCTATAATGTACCCGGCTTAAAGAAGATGAGGAATATTCGATAAAGGACGATTTCTCAGGATGAGATAAATATCTTTATTTTAATCTCATCTAGCGTTAATGTTATGTTCCCATAGTTATGAATATGTCGTGAATAGTACTTTATTTATTGTTTAAATAATATCAATAATTACTTGATTGTATACTTATTTTGCACAGATATATAACTTGATTAAATTGCTGGATTTATTAAATAAAACATTAACTTTTAATTAATATGTATATACGACTTCACAATGACGCGACAAGTGTACTGCAACACGAACAATATTTCAAAAATAAATAAAACATAATTTGTCTAATGTTTCATTCAGTTCGGACACCTTAGGGTAAGTCCTACCTGCACTTGGCCAGTTTGTATCATTACTTGTTTCATTGCAAAGTTTGTAATTCGTTATAATTACAGCTAGTTTAACAAATTTGTGTGTGTTACCGTTTTTACGATAATCAAAAACAAAATACGTTGAAAAAAACACATTTCTGGAATATTCCCCCTTTCAATATACCTATAATTTTACTACTAGGCGATCTGCCATAATATCACACAACTAACCACCTATTTCATTTCAAAATATACAGGTAAGATTGGCAGATCATATCTTAACTTTAGTAATATGGTACCGTGTTTCCCTAAAAATAACCTGATTTGAACGATCAAGGTTTTAATAGCACATTTCAGGCAAATATAGTTCTTATCTACATTTCGTGTATTCATCGTCGATGGGTGAATTGATTTCACTAATGATACTAAATTGGACTCGGAGGCAAGAGCCAAAGAAAAACATCGCTTGAATATTTGGCTGAATACCTCCTACTACCCTTCGACTGCCTTGGCCTATAAAAAGGAAATTCATCCAAATGTTCCTGTGAATCCTAAAGGCAAATTCGATGTTAAATTTGTTTCTTGCTTTTAATTATAATTCAATTAACGCGTTTATAATAATAGCCTAATATTTAAAGCTTTGTACAGAAAATCAATTAGAACATTACAAAACAAACCATTTCCGTTAATTACGTGTCGAATCGTTCCAGTAAACATGATGGTTGCCATCTTTCCTTTTCATGTAACATCGCTTTTGTTAACAAAATGTTATTATTTTATTATTAGATATTGCTTCTTGGTATGTTTCTATTATTGATGTCACAACTCAAATGTTTTCCGTTGATTTGTACACTGAGGGTCTATTTTTACCACATTCTTCAAATGAAAAAACTTCTTAGATGGTTTATGCTAAAAATCAGAAAATGGAACAAAGATTGATTTCTGAATAAAGTACATATTAAGTAATTCAAATATAATATAAAATATTGAAAATATGCTCGAAACACTAATTTAAATGCAGAAGGCACCAAGTGCGTTAAATTGGGGGTCGTGGTTTCGATTCTCACACGAAGTCTGAAATTTTATACCCTAAAAATTTATAAATATTAATGCTAAAGTTTGTACTTGGGTGCCGTACTGCGCGTGTTTTATTTTGTTGTTTACGTGTTTTGTTGCTGTTATGTACGTGTTTTGTTGTTGTGTGTACGTTGATTTATTAGGCAGAAGTGTCTAAACCATAGCTTAACTTGTTGTAGATCATAAGAAAAGTTGAGTCTTTTGCCATTACAATGGTAACTATTCTAGCCTTCAGACTAAAACTGATTTTTTTTGCTACTGAACTGTCTTCTACTGAACTTTGCAAAAGCGATTTTCTTGTAAGTATAACTTTATAACTTGTTCAAGATTCTAAAATAACACACACACCAACGTGTCTGACTCAATATGTAGTGATTTGTTTTCAGTAAAAGGAGAAGTTAAAAAAATTGTGAAAAACGTGATAGCCGTTCTATATTTGGCAGATGATTTGGAAAATAATATACATTATAATTTTTTTTTGTAAGTATCACATATTTTATCTCATAGAACATATAATAATACTACGTACCTTGTATTTTTTTATTTATAATTAAACTACTCACTACAGACTCTTGGTCCGTACTCTTTTTCGATCAAGTTCTATTTATAACATATTACAATCTTACAAGTGTCATACTCCATTCATCATTAGATTGACTCTTAACACTTAGATGTAAGTTAGTGATCAAGGTGTTGTATCTTAAAAACTAAGTGAGTCCATTTTTTTTATATATATTTTTTTTTATTATTATTAATATAATTTGTTTTTTTAAATTCTAAGTTTTGTTAGTGTTATGCTAATATTATTTAATTATATGATTTACACATGCAGTTTTTACATAAAATTTATAAAACTAAATTATTCTATTATTTAATGCTAACATTTATTTTGTCACGGATGGACCTGCCACTGACTCCGGGGTCCTTTATCTTTTAAGCATTTCCTCCATGACTTCTTCATTACGATCTTCTAGTGCCATTTTTAGGTTGTTTTATGTTATTTCTTCCTCCGTCGCTTTTACCGCCCGCCGCACAAAACCACCGATGGCGTTTGAGCTGTCATCGGTGTAGTAGGTGCAGCTCTCTCTATGCCGCGACAATGCAACAACCGCATGCGGAACGATGTCCCTAAGTTTTGTCACCTTTTCTCTCCTCTGGATGACAATGACAGCCTTGTATGTCAGTCCCTGTGCCTCATTTACGGTCAGTGTGCGAGACCCCTGGCCGCACCCATACCCTTCACTGATAAAGGAAGATTTCTTCCTCTGAGTCAGCGTTAAGTATAGGGTGTTTGGGAGGTCTTTTGGTATTAAGGCACCTGTGTACCGTTAAAGCTTCAGGGAGTGAACACGAGAACTGGAGGAGTAGATGCCCGGGTACACTTCGCGCAGGACGTATGCCACATCCATGGGATTCCAGTGCGTGCAGAACAACTCTTGGCCGATGGACGCCAGTATATTGGGATTGCTGTACCGTATATTGAAGAGGTTCTCTCTTTCAATATACGGCAGCTGGTTGACGTCTCCGATGATGACGACATCTTTAGCATCCATTAACCGAGCAGCCATTATGATGGCTCTGAAATGGTTCATATGAGCTTCATCTATGAGAAGACGACTTTCTCTGCTCTCCATGAAACCATTTGCCAATACGGAGGCCAAGGTGCGCACTTTGGATTTTACTCCGTCACCTATGCGGTAAGCTACCTTGTCTCTCAGATCTTTAGCTGCTTCGGTTGTGGTGGTTACTACAATGTCCTTGTCAGCATCGAAGTTGCTAACTATCCAAGTTGTTTTGCCGCATCCGGGAACTCCATTGATCCATGTGATCTTTGGCAACGTCCAGTGCTCCCATGCTGCCGCTGGCCCGGAGCCTCCCGAGATGGTATTTGCCATCTCGATGATTTTCTCCTCCAGCATTATCTTTGTGCACCGGGCTGTGACTACAAGGGGATCGTCTGGTGGTGTTTCGAAGTTGAGTTTGCCAGTTTTTTGCGTCTCATCGTCGTTCAGGGTTACAAAGCCCACCGTGGAGCTGAATTCAGCCATTCCGTATTCATACACCCTAAAAATTTGTAAATATTAATGCTAAAGTTTGTACTTGGGTGCCGTACTGCGTGTTTTTTTTTTGTTATTTACGTGTTTTGTTGCTGTAATGTACTCTGTGTTTTTTGTTATGTACGTTTCTGTTGTTGTATGTACGTTGATTTATTAGACAGAGTATCTTAACCATAGCTGAACTTGTTGTAGGTCATAAGAAAAGTTGAGTCTTTTGCCATTACAATGATAACTATTCTAGACTCCAGACTACTACTGTTTTTTTTTTCCATTTAACTGTCTTTTACTTTATAACTTATTCAAAATTCTAAAATAACACACACGCCAACATGTCTGACTCAATATGTAGTGATTTGTTTTCAGTAAAAGGAGAAGTTAAAAAATTAGTGAAAAACGTGAGAGCCGTTCTATATTTGGCCATAGAGAAAAGCTAGTACTTTTCTCTATGATTTGGCAGATGATTTGGAAAATAATATACATTATATATATTTTTTTGTAAGTATCACATATTTTATCCCATAGTCACAGAACATATAATAATACAACGTAGTATTAATTACCACATATTAACAAAATTTGTAAAAAAATCGCTATTGGCAACTATGCCTCACTAAACCTGAAACCATTAACAAACAAGATGACCCTAATTTTAGTGTATTATGCATATATTCACTCCGTCTTAAGACATGCTATCAATATTTGAGGCGACGCGGACGCCACAGATTTTAATACGTTTTAAAAAAAATACAATTACGTTTTTTTTTTTTTTTATTGCTGATAGGTAAGTCTTTGACCACAATCTCAGGTGATGGTAAGTGATGATGTGGTCGAAGGTGTTAACAGGCTTAACCTAGAATGACTGGCTCTCAAGGACAGCTGCCGGAACATACCGTTAGGTGCTTGGCGACAGATTTTCAACTTGAGGGTGGTCGCTAGCCAGGCGGGCATTTGCAAAAATGCCCTTCCACCATGCGGTGAAGCTCAAGCCCGCGGCGGGATTCGAACCATGGACCTGCTGCGCGGCAGTCCATTGCCAAAGCCACTGAGCTATCACTGCATACGTTAGTTATATAGTATAGTTTTTAATTACAGTTATGACAGAAATAATTAAAACCAATTTTACAACAATGGATTGTGTATGCGTGTGTTTATAATGTCTATGTATATTCAAACTTATATGTACATTAATTTGCATCACCACTTATGAAAAATGACTTACCTACATAGTGTAACAGATATTGTTATAATAGTGCTGTTCTGTAGAGTATTAGAGTAAGCCTTCGATCACAATCTCTCTTGATAGTAAGTGATGATGCTGTTGAAGGTAGTAAACATGCTTAACCTACAATGAGAACTGGCTCCCAAGGACAGCCGCCGGAGCACACCGTTAGTCGTTTAGCGTCAAATTTTTAATCTCTAGACTTTTTTTTTTTTACATTAGATGGGTTTGCGTTTGACTCCTTCTCACCTGATGGTAAGCGACGATGGAGTCGAAGATGAATCACGCTTGCCAAGAAGAAACCTATTTACTCTTTTTTTGAAAACACCAGGATCATACGCACCTGGAAAGACTGACGATGGGAGAGAGTTCCACTGCTTCGCTGTTCGCAGGATAAAAGAGACTACAACTCGGGATACCGTAAGCACTCCGCAAAAACTGCCACTACCACTCACGCATCCAAATCATAACCGTAAGTGCGAACACTGGATCAGTTAAGAATGACTATGCAAGCTCCGCTACGAGCTCTTCATTGTTTACAGAATATAATAATATAAATAAAAATCATAATACGTGTTGGTAAGTATCGCTACATTGTAAACATAAGCCTGAAGCACTTTACATTAATATGGTATGTGTGCTCTGTAAGCAGCGTTTCACGACTACATCAATTATTCCATATCTCGTGCACGAGCGTAAACATGTAAATACTAACGAGACGCTCGGGGCTGCCAGGTATGAGCAAAGAGTTCAGGACTCGAGCTAGGAGTGGTCTTTCATAAATGTCAGACTGAGGGCGTAGGACAGAGATGCCTCGTTTCGCATGTGCGTGAGCGAAACAAAACTACGTGGTATTTAAATAGTGTGAGTATTTTTTTATATAAATTCATATAAAAGAGCACTTTTAAAACGGAAACAAACGTTTCAGGTTCACTTTATCACATGGTTGCTACATAATTAGGAATAAAATGTATTGATACGATTTACCCAAATAAATTTTAAATCTTCATTTTCGATAGAAGCTAGATGTCCCGAACACTTATTTGACATATAAATTATTATACATAAAGAATGTTCAATACGACCTCTTAGTCTACAATATGAGCTATACCTATCCAGCGGCTGGTGCACAGACTGGGGTGACAAACGTGCTTACACGTTTGTGGCATATTTATTGTACACAGATCACTTTTAGTGAGTTCGTTCAATTTTAGTTTCTTTGCCAACACCTGCTGTTAAGTGATGATGTGGTCGATGGTATTATCAGGCTTAACCTAGAATTACTGGCTTTCAAGGAAAGCTGCCAGAACACACCGTTACAGCCTGCGTTGCGCGTGGCTTGATAAGTACATTGCTATGAGTTTATTTCAGTCACTAGACGCTTCGCCATTCGTAACGCGCGAATATTCGCATCGGCGAATGTCCCGTGGCCAGGCTGTTAGCTGTTTTCGCCGCGAAAAATGAAGACCGAGACTTTTATTGCTGAAATACTAGCTAGACCAGCTATTTGGAAGTCTGGCCATCCAAAGCATAAATTTAAACATGTAGATTTTTTTTTTCAGCGGCACTTAAAATTCTATTTGCATTAACTTATTTCTCCAATTCTGGTGCGTAAATTTGTAATTTTGTAATATTGAGATAATTCGATAAAGACATTTCGCTGACGAACTTCCTACTGGTCGCGGCGCGGCGGTGAACGTGCCTGCCCGTGGCCTGCAATCGGTGCCGCGCGAATGGTCGCGTCGCCCTCCGCTTCGACGTTCGCACCGCCGATCCCCGTGGCCAGGCTGTTATGTGCTTGGCGACAGATTTTGTACTTGAGTGTGGTCGCTAGCCAGGCGGACATTTGCAAAATGCCATGTTGAGATGGTAAAGAGCCCTGCTCATCCTAGACTCGTCACAGAGAGAGAGATTGAGATCATAATATATATCAGTTTTCGCCATGTGTGGGTATTTTAGTCGCACCTCTTAAATTTCCTGATCGTACTGGAATGAATCAATAACTGCAAGTGACATTACTGGGCAAACGAGACATAATAACTAACGTCTTGGTCACTCCAAGACGTTAAACTAACGTCTTGGAGTGACAGCTCAGTGCAGGGTTATGCAAAACAGTACAGTTTTGAACGGAATCGCTGATCGTATTCGATTTCGGAAGAAATGTGGAACTCTTTGACCTAGTTTTTTTATCATGGTTGGGATCGTTGTATTACTAAAATTTGAATTTATTTAACTACTCTTTAAAATAAATAAATTTGTACTGAACTAGTAAACCAATCTTGAAATACATAACTTGCAAGGATGTAAAAAAAAACAAAAATTTATTTATATTTTTTATATATAGCTGAGGTAAGTGATGATATTGTGGTCAAAGATGTTGTTCAGGCTACTAGGTTAGCCTAGCTCTCAAGGACAGCTGCCGGACCTCACCGTTAGGTGCTTGTTGACAGATTTTCTACTTGAGGGTGGTAGCTAGCCAGGTGGGCTTTTTCAAAATGCCCTACCACCATGCTTTAACGACTGCCATCCTAAGACACCGGGACTGACGGCTTAACGTGCCCTCCGAAGCACGGAAACGCTCAGTAGTAATGTCACCAGCGGTCACCCATCCAACTCATAACCGCGGCGGACGTTGCTTAACTTGGCTGATCGTTTAAAAAACTTCGCTACGAGCTTCCAAATATCACAGTTATACAGGCGATGTTACCTACCTATACGTAGGCTGTAGAGGTTTTAAAGCTTTTGTTCCCGTGTCGATTAATATTCTGACTGTACCTCTAGATCAAAAGCGATATCGATATTGCATCCTTTTGTGCTACCCTTACGTGATGGTTAGGGGGAATTCGTACATATATTCACGAACGTGAACCTTTACATAACCTTTTTTAGGGTTCCACAGTAAAACGTAACGTTTATAGTTTCGCCGTGTGAACTCCGTGTACTTTAAATAATATTGTTACAAGACTAATTGCGTAATGTTAATTTGTATCTTCATTTTGGTCCGTTATAGATGCTTTCATAGTTAGATTATAAAACGTTTTATCTTTTCAAAATGATCATTATCTAAATATATCCAATAAAATATCATCTTCATCGTCATCATCAGCCGGATGACGTCAACTGCTGAACAAAGCCTCCCCCATAGATCGCTACAAAGAACAGCTTGCGTATTGGTTGCGCAAAAGCTTGCTTGGGCTACCACCCTCTATCAGAAAATTTGTCAAAGGCAAAACCCTATAGCAGCTAGTCTAGCTCTTGATTATCGTTTTCCATCACATTAATAACTCACAGACAACATCAATAGATAAGATAGTGGTAGATAGCCTGCCATTCGCCAAATGCCTTTCCACCATGCGGTGAAGCTCAAGCCCGCGGTAGTACTTGTAGGTTAACCCTTGATCACTATCGAGTATGGTTTGAATTACACTTTGCGGTCCTATAACCGGACAGTCATTTAGTATACATATAGACATTATCTCACATCAATGTAACAAGGGGTAGTAGAGACGAGGGCTCTCGAGGGTCGAACATTGCCAAGAGCTCTTCTACAGTACATTTCGACTCGAAGATTTCCTCCAGAATTGATTTGAGCCGCCCCTGGAATCCAGTCAAGTGTTCAATCATCGGATATTCGATATCCTGAAGTGAGCTTTAATTACCTTTTATTTATCTTTTAGGCGAAGGATGTATTGGAGTTCTAAATTTGAATACATACAGAGCTATTTCGTAATGAAGTGGACAACTTATACTGAAAACACACAACCTTGAAAATTTGACCTTTTATACGACTTTGATTGTTGATGGAACAGTGAAGCGTGTACTGAAGTGCCTAAGTTTGGGACAGCCTCAGCAGTGGTTTGATTTTATCGCTCAAAGTCGGAATTGACCGAGAGCCCGGAAAATTGGGCGCGGCTATAAAACAGCCAGACCGTGAGCAGGCTCGCCATTTATAGGTAAGTTAGGTGATTCGCAGAAGACGTACCTTTTTTAGTTTGATCTTGGTATGTACGAAGAAAACACACTGAACTAGTGAGCTTATATTTTTATTAAATATAGGTCTCCCTTCTGATCAGACTGTCACATGTAGTGGGTTATGTGGATTAGTAGTAGTTAGATGGTTAAATGGTTTAGTCTTAAATGAGAATTGGCTCTCGAGGACAGCCGCTCGAACATACCAATTAGGTGCTTAGCGACAGATTTTCTACTTGAGAAAAAGCTCTACCACCAAGCACTGAAGGTAAAGCCCGCAGCGGGATTTGCAGTCAATATAAATAGTAGGAGTCAACAAGAGTACCTATTCCTAATCAGGGAAGGGATTAGACTGGCGGCCGGTCATACAATCGCGGCTAAATCTTACTTCAATATGTTCTTGTATCTCTTATTACAGAAAACGTATATGCCTAATATATTCTAATAAGTTAACTTACCAACCTTACAATACGTAGGATAAAGGTAGTTCAGGGGCCCAACTCCCACCTTTAAAAAACTATTATAGAAAACCAACGTCATTATTTTAAGCTTAAAATATTAATATTGACATTCGTACCATGGCCATCACGAAACAATAATGTTCATATAGCGCTATCTCTATCGCACAAATGACTTGATTCAATGCATGCAGCTCGCTCTCACGTTGAAGTTCTAATGTAAGTTTACTATAGTGATATTATGTGGTAGTGCGAATTAAAATTGTAAATATACAGTTAAAATAAGACTGAATTAAGAGATGGGAGTCGGCCCCCTGTACGTTAGTCTACTCGTCACATAATCGTCGTGTACATAACACAAGCAGTATTTATGTATGTCACAAACAAACTCTCCAAGATCTCACATTTAGAATTTAGCGGTTTAAAGTAAATAGCGCGTTATCTTATCCTTCATACATAACTCTGGTCTGAGAGTCGTTCTAACTATTAACCCTTTGTATCTCCGAGGTGGGCTCACCTGCTGCCTGCTGTAAATAATATTATCACGTAAACTTTATTACATGAAGCTTGGAATATACATAGTTTTTAGATTCTGAACCATCATTGTTCATGCGGGTAAAGCCACAGGGCGCAGCTAGTCATAAAAAAATGACGGTTTCTAAACGATAATTCACAGTGCGAATAAGTTAAAAGTTAAACCATAAAAGATCTTATTCACCGAAACTCACCTGCGACTTACGTACTAAAACTTTATCGACTCGGGAGAAAATTGCTTCAATTTACGAAATGAAATCCAACCCAATTTCGTAGAAGCAATATACTGTGATCTCTATTGCATCTATTCGACCTGATCTCGATTACATTTGACGCCGATCTATCAGACGTAGAAGAGAGTAACTACCTACTACTTAAATTTAGATTATACTGTAGTGAATGTTTCCTTGTGTAAATTTATCACATACATATTATACACATATGGTCACGCCTGTAGTATTTACCTGAGGAGGTTGCCAGAGGTGTATGAACACGTTTTGCCATTTACTTTTTGCTTCCATGTAACAGGAAGTTAGCCAATTGACATCTGATCTATCTGGCCCATAAGGTTGTTAAGAGCGCACCGAGATATTTAGGCGCGCCGCGTATGTGTGCGTGAGCAAGGCACGCCCGCGACGCCAGCATCCGTCCCCGTCCGACGGCCGAAGAATTACTAAAGCGGACAGGGAGGAAGCATCGCGGCTCTGGCTAAAATGGGCGGAACGTGCTTCAATTTCGGTATTTCTTTCGTACAAACCTATTTGATAAATGTAATGTGTATACGTTATAGAAAACGCATTCTTCTTTCATTATTCAAATGCTGATGACTTTCTGCGAAGTATTTACGCCGTACTAAGGGTTAATTTATTTTTTTAGATATAACTTTGTTTTTTTTTCTATCGAGGAAACTTTAAGTAATCGTGTTTCCACAGTGTATGATTTATAGAATTAATCCTTAAATATAATTTATTAATTGCACAACTCAAAATTAAGAAATAAAGATATAGCAAGGGATCCAACGAAACACAATTACGTATATATAACTACGTAAGTCTCACGTGCGTGTAATTTTGCATGCACAAATACCATTGCTGCTTGGTGGTAGATATAGGTATTGTGGCAGTACTTCTCCGGACGAATTAGTTCTCCATAGAGTTCCACTGCTACAAAAATATAAATGTTAATGTTTAATATACGAATATTTAAACCGGCCAAGTGCGAGTGGGACTCGCGCACGAAGGGTTCCGTACCATTTTAATAAAAGGCGAAAACCTCTTGTAGTGTATGGGAGCCCCCTTAATTATTTATTTTATTTAAATTAATTATATTTACATGATTTCCAAAATTTATTGGTTTTGCCTGCCACAAGATGTACCCTTAAAAATTCACGAATGTGTAAAAAATCTGGGGATATTCGTTGATATCATGGGAACCCCAATTGGCAGAAACCAGGCGAAAACTTTTTGCCTCAGCAGACTCCCTCCGTAGATTACGTAATTTTCTCCCCATTACCACAAAAACTGCGCTTGTTAATTCACTTTTACTCCCAATACTAGATTATGCTGAGGCAAGCTATCTGGATCTTACCGAAGTACAGCTTAATAAATTAGAACGTTTACAAAACTTTTGCATTCGTTTTATATTTGGTTTACGAAAATATGACCATGTGTCTGAATTCCGCAATAAGCTTAAGTGGTTACCTATTCGCCTTCGCCGGAACATGCATATACTTTCTATATTATACACCATACTTTTGTTTCCTAACATCCCTTTGTACCTGAAAAGTCGTTTTGAATTTCTAGCTGACGCCTCTTCAAGACCCGTGCGCTCCACCAAAACCCTTACTTTGAAGTTTTCCCTAATATCTGAACAGTTTTCGGATAAATCTTTTACTGTGCAAGCTACTCGGTTATGGAATGCCTTGCCTTTACAAGTTAGGCAAGCAAAATCTCTAGACATATTTAAAAGAATGATAAAAGAACATTACTTGCCCAGCTTATCTTAAAACTGTTGAAACTGCTTTTATGATAGTATAATATCTAATATGTTTATTTATTATATATATATATATCTATATTATGTATGTGTATATTGTTTTATGTATTATATTTTATGTATCATATAATATGTCTATATATTATGGTTTGTGTAGTATATGTATTTTTATCTCGTGTTATATATATGTCTGTTTTTTTTTTGTTGCACACCACCGTCTACACTCTTTCAAGTTTGTTCTGTCCATCCAAAGGTTGTCTGTAAGAGATTGCATTAGCGATAAGACCCCCGATTATGTTGCTATTGTATAACTATTATTATTTAGCGCACTTTTGTGCTTTTATTTGTAATTTTATTGGTATGCAATAAAGAGTTATCGTATCGTATATCGTATCGTATATTTAAAGAGAACATAAAACTAAATATTATGTGAATAATTGAAGCGTCTACCAGTCACCGTCATTAGTATCGAGCAAGAAACGGTAAAAAAATCAAGTTTGTTGTATGGGTAAAAATAAAACAAAATAAATATTTAAGGGGGTCTCCCTTAAATATCTATATTGTTTTATTTTTAGTATTGTTGTTATAGCAATAGAAATACATCATCTGAAAAAATGTCAACTGTCTAGCTATCATATTTTACAAATTATTGGAATACATTTTTTTTATGCCCAAGGCGGGAATTGAACCCTACGGTGATGTCTAGCTATCACCGTTCTTGAGATACAGCCTGGTGACAGATGGACGGACGGATGACAGACGGATGGACAGTGAAGTCTCAGTAATAGGGCCCCGTTTTTACTCTTTGGGTATGAAACCCTAAAAAGATAACAACGATCGATATTGTTATCGATATTATTTGTAATAGAATATTGCTGTCGTTGTGCCGGTGATTGTATAAGAGAAATATTTGATGCAAATAAATTTAGGAGCCCATTTATTATTAGTATAATAGAGTTTTAATAGATAGATTTAAAAATATTAAGTATATATTATACTATATTTAGTATAATATATACTTAATATTTTTAAAGCTATATATTTTTTGTATAACATTTCGTTATCCACAGAATATATTATTTTACTTTCACCTATTTCTTACTCGTACTATAACCAGCAATGACATATTAATTTTCAATGAATCATTTTTTGTCCATTTTATTTAAGGTTTTTGATAATGGGTAACAACAAAATGCTTAAAGTTGGACTCCATAATGCTGGTTCTCTAGGTACCGGTCATGATGAGTTCGTATCGGCTATAGAAAGGCACAGTGTAGATATTCTTGCAATAAATTAAACTTGGTTCAAGTCTGGTAGAGAAGATATAGCCCCTTTCGTCCCTAATTTTAGACTACGTCACATTCCACGTCCTGTTGATAAGTGTGTAAAAATACGTGGTGGAGGAGTCGATTTCTACATTAAGCGTGGAATCAATGCCAGAACTTGTGTTTTTCCGATTAGCCCCAATGTTGAACAGATGTGGATTAAACTAAAAATAAAATCATCGCAAATTATAACGTACACGTAAATACTTTCTTGGATGCAGTAATGGAATCAGTAGACTTTTTTTCATATTGTGATAACTTAATCCTTTTAGGAGATTTTAATATCAATTTGTTTGATACCACTGACACTAAAACTAAGCGTTTTGTTGAGTTTCTGAACAACACAGGTTTAAATCAACTCATAGACAAATCGACTCACTTTACAGCCGACAGTTAAAACTTAATTGATTTGGTATGTTCTAACGTTCGTTCGCGTAATATTTGTATTGATCTTATTGGGTCGGAGACAAGCCATGCTTTTATTACGTGTGAGTTTATATTTAAGAAGCCTAAGTATTTAATTATTGCATGTCCGTGTGTCACTTAGGCCTTGGCTGAAAACCAGCGCTGTAGGTTCGCCCAAAGCATAATGCTGGGCTGGGAACCTTTATTGGACTGCACGGCGGCAATATTCTTATTATTTTTTTGTTTGTTTCTTATTGTACATATATGATTTTTTGCTATTGTGTTCCTTATGTTCAAAATAAAATCTTTCTTTCTTTCTTTCTATATATTTTTACACGGCTACCCAAAACAGAAGTGTTATGTTTTCAGGGTTCATGTATGTAACTGGCGGGTTTTAGGCATAATGGGAAAAAATATATTCTCCCAAACCCATTGAGTGGGTTTAAAATGAAGGTTTTTCAGAAACGATTCCATAAACATACATTACTTGCAGTTTTAACTTAAATAGAGCGATAAAACGCTTAACGATAATAAATATATACTTTTCTAATTTATTTATACTTGATTTAAATATAAATTGACATATTTTATTACTTTTAAACGATCAATAAGTTGTGCAATTATTTTAGTACCAAAATAATCTAGATCTTTCTATATCATACTAGAATAATGGATGGGTTATAATCTCAGTAGAATTAGAACCATAAGATTAATAGTTAACTATAAGAGTTGTATTGTAAATTTGTTAGTAGCAGGTTACCATAAGGCTCTTTAGCAAGAGTCTGTTTGTGCATGGGTGCCACCATATTTACGCCTAAGCAAAACAGTACCGCGTTTGACGTAAAGTGCAATACAGCAAGTGAAACTACTGGGCGAAGGAATAAGATCCCGGACTGTCGTCGTGCGCAGTTCAGTCTCGAACAGAACGGTGATATCGAAATATCAGACTTGAAGCTTATAGTCTTGTCTCTTCGTGTAATAAACAACAATTTGTTGTTGATAAATTGATCGCAGCTGAGTCAGCCAGTATTGAATCGCAGCAAATTGGCAACAACACCGTTTAATAGCTTTCTTACCTAATTCTAATAACGCACCATCGCTAATTGTTTCCCAAACTCAATTAAATCTGATACCTTGAATATCAATGAACGTTCCCGTTGACTCAAAGTAATATAGAGTTAAATTCAGGTATGATTTAGGTGTACCGAGACTGATTGGCTAGATTTATCATCTTCCTACCCTCAGAGTTGATACAGTACATATAATCTAACAAACAAGGAAATATTGTAGTATGTTGCATTATGCACCCTCAAATAGAAAATATGTCGCCAAACACCTAACGGTGTGTTAAAAAAATAATATCCAAAATAGAGAACGAGAGGACAAATTTGAGTTATGGGTCATATGTCAATTTGAGTTATGGGTCATATGTCATGTTGGCTCAGCGGTCAGAGCATACCCCGGTTATAGGGGTGGAAGGCGCGGGCTCGAATCCCGCACATGACTATAATATTTCCTCGTAACTTTTCAATTATGCATGTATTTGTTTTGTTACTCTAGAACTTAAGTTATTTTAATATTTTAACATGAGATAACGGTAGAAAAAAACCCTACCGCCCAGCTATAACGGCCTTTTCTATTATGAAAATGAAATGAAATGAATGAAAAATTATTTATTTGACAGACAGAATAATAAAAATACATTACATAAGATATCTACAAATATACATCTATAAGGACAAACTTTTATATATTATACATTAAGTGATAAATACTTGTAGTAACATATGTCAAATTGGACTCATCTCAGCATGATGCCGAGTGTCATAGACATTCGACGCTGGTTTTCAGATGAACCCATCACGCGGTCGGCACTAACTTAAGAACTATTAGAGCTTAATAATCCTAAGAATTACACCACAAACTAATGTAATCACGTGAGCCCGGGCAGCACATCGCGGCAAATTTAATAAAGAAGCTTACAATTATGATGTCGCTTAACCATCAGACAGAATAGGTACCATAGTAATTTACGTAAGTTTTAAACGGCAGTTTTATTTCAAAATTATACCGTCGCAAGCTTGGGTCACATCGCGTGGTGGTAGGACATTTGCACAAACTCGCCTGCCTAACTAACATTATTATTTAGTAAATCTGTAGGTAATGCACTTAATGATGTGTTCCTTCTATGTTAATCCTGAGTGAGATAGTGGTCAAAGTCTTGCAATATAAATAATATTAACAATATTGTCCCAAACAAAAGCCAAATGTTTAATTACATTTTTTTTTGACTCCCGCTCCGGTTTTTTCCATGGTGCAGAGGATGGCCATCGCGATTCAGCGTGGGAATGCGGCGAGTGTGATGGGCACTTTTGCACCGGAAACGGTCAGGGAAAGGTTATTTGATTTGTTTAAGAATATATTGACATTGATTTAATTTTGACTGTACAATGTATTATGTAATATTGAAATAAAAATTATCTGAAAATTAAAATTACAATTTGATTACCTATTCTTGTGAGCGTACACAAAATTGCTTTAGTAGAATTAACAATCTTACCTTGTCTTCCACACACATTTTTCTTTTTTAAATGGACAGAAGTATAATAAATCCAGCTTACACATCCCAACATTGACAGGGGTCCTTCTAAAACATACACAATATATTTATGACCGAACGTGACCCAATAGTCTCAAATCCCCTGCTTAACAATTTAACAGACTGTAACTATATAAATAAAGTGTATCTACATTCTGCAACTTTAAAATATTCATCTGCCATTTGGTGTAACTTTATTGAAAACTTTGGGAAGATAGAACCTTCAATTTCAGTTACAATTTAAATGAAAAGGCCGAGGAGCGTTAAATCGCTCGATCGGACGTAAGATAAACTGTTTAAGAGTTCTGAAAACCCAAGTTTGTTTGTAAAAAAGTATTGGATATATTTTACAAATTTTATGTCTTCATGTTGTATTAACGATTGATACGAGTAAAGTAGGTTCTCATGGGTTTATTGGAAGTTGAAGATATTTATCGTACATATTATGTATTATAAGCGTGACAGTATATAGATCAAGATATGGGAAATTGGTACGTGGTATCTTCTTTGATGGATTATGGGCGAACGACGTTCGGTCGGGTATTTCACGGGTGCAGCCTGGTATCCTCCCCGCACCCACGCGCAGTTCCGGTTTTACATGCATTTGGTGGTGGCGTGAACACATTCGAATGAAATGTCAAATATTAATATCCAGACGCATTTAAAATTTCAATATTAGCGTCTGCGCTATCAAACTGTTCTATGAAAGAGCATGAAGATTGCCACCAGCTCCTTTAACTGCGCATTAATGTAGTTAATTAATTTAATTAATTTACATTGTGTAAATATCCGTGTGTGTAAATGTAAATCGTAGATAACCTGCTTTATTCCACCCGAATTTATTTTAACTTCTGAAAGTGGCAAAGGTATCAAATATTCTACCTGATATTAAGCAACTGCGTTTACATATTATGTAATTTTTTTATGTAAGCCGTGGATCATGCGTTATTTCAAAGAAAAATATAGGGTTGCTTCATCTAAAGCTAATTGCAAATATTAGTCCTGTTTGTTGTACAACGTGAGTTGAGCTCTAAGTGCCGCTCCATCCCCATATGATGGTTAAGAACGAGAGGACAACTTAGATGTCATGTTGGCTCATTTTAAAGGGATTTAGGATGTGGATGTGGTGAGAGAACCTTTTCCTTATAACAACTTTCAAGTAGAAAATATGACTCCAAGCACTTAACGGTGTGTTCAGCTATTTTTTAGAGCCAGCTTGTATTCTAGGTTTAACCTGTATACTATTTTCGACCACGTCATAAGGCTAGCCTATTGCCGATTATAAAAAGAAGACGGAGCTCAATTTATCAGACATAATATTTCAAATAATAATTCTCTGTTACAAAATCTGCCGGATAGCTATATCTATACCTTACTATACAGAAGAATGTGATATAACCCTTCAATCAAAAGAAGGTTTTTATACTTGGAAAAGCTATACCTGGACACACCTCAGTGGGTACAATCCAATCTCATTGTGAACGGTCGGGTGTATTATTGTACACGTTCGTGTTGCTGCCACTAGCTCAGTTGCTGAGTGTTTTATTATAGTATCAAATGCGTTATTTATTTTAAGATTGTATTTTTCTTTACGTGTGCATTAGAATATTAATCAAAATTTTTGTTTTTTTATTGGAAGACCACAAAACTGGAAATACACCATAGCCAACATAATTGAAAATAACATAAAATAAACATTGGAATACGAGTACATACTTCCTTCAAGAAGTGGACCTAGCTAATATGGATATAATAATAACAAATACTTTTAAAAGTATCCTAAAAAATATTAAATAATATTTAAATAAAACACTTAAAAAAGCATAAATTCGTATATCTAGTGACAATTCCGCCTAATTTTCAAGACAATCACGCAGCCTAACCGGAAGAATACAGTGCAGCATTGTATTACATAGCAGTACATGTATTCTTCCGGTTAGGCTGTGTGATGTTTGTGACGTCACGTAGATAACAGGAAAATTAGGCGGAATTGTCACTAGATATATAATTTTATGCTTTTTTAAGTGTTTTATTTAAATATTATTTAATATTTTTAGGATACTTTTAAAAGTATTTGTAATTATTAAATATGGATTTCCGCAAAGTAACGCCTGAATCTATCCATTAATATGGATATATTACATCAAATTCTTCAATCTAATTACATAGTAATAAGCAACAAGCAAACAATATATATAGGTATTGTTGAAACATTCTATTTCAAAATCCGGTGCAAAGAGATGGTGATTTTGGATAATTAGTGAAACTAATAATTATATAATAAATATTATTTTAAATAGCTCTATTTTAAATAGAGCTATTTAAAATACATTTCACCGAGGAAAGCGAAATACGGTGAAAAATATCGAAGTTTTGCTTAACGGTATCGTAACTTTCACACATACGAAAAACCGACGAGTGCTTTAATATATTAGTTTTAGAAATTGGTAGACTAAAAGTTTTTCTATCAGATAGGCGGCTACTAGGACGCGGAACTTTAAGCAAAAACTTTGGAGTTAGTTCTGGACAGTCAACTTAGTTATTTATAAGCTTGAAAAGCATCAGAATGTCTGTCATTTTACGGCGTTTTTCAAGAGACATGACATTATAGTGGCTAAGCCGAGATTCCTACGAATGTAATAAACGGCACAAGTTATCCCTGTATGTTACATGGTACATAATATTTTTTTGTACTTTTTCTATGTTGTTTATGTGCACTTGGTAAACAGGGCTCCACGCCACACTGCAGTATTCTAAGATACTGCGTACTAGAGCGTGGAAAAGTACTAGTGAAAACCTAGGATTGCGGAATATCTTTGTCTGTCTAAAGACAAAACCACCAATTTTGTACGATTTTTTTATAATGTGTTACGTGAAGTCTCTAGTCTATGCAGGCAAACCACAGTCACTTGCCGCCCTCAAGGCCAACATAACACGCGCCCTTCGAGAAATTGAGCCCCATTTATGCGAAAATGTCAACGAAAATTGGTCCACCAGGACACACCATCTAGAGCGGAGTCACAGCGATCATTTGGCTGAAATTCTGTTCCATACACAATAGCAGCAAATATGCTTAAAAATAAAATAAAAGTTGTGGCAATATCACTTAAACAGGTATTTTTTATTTTATTTTTAAGTTCGCGATTTTAATGAAAAACCCTTTATATTTTTTAGAAAAACTGCGATACGTTTTTTGTGCTTACTCTGTCGATGTGAAAATTAGTGACTACTATACAGTAAGGCACAAAAAAACTGAGACAAGAATATAAAAAGACCGGTGCACGAGTGTGACTCGCACTTGTCCGATTATATTAAGGAAAGCAAATGGACAGACACATCTTTATAAACATCATAAGTCAGAACTCGGGGGCTATGTGGGGTTTTCACTCACCAAAATCTCCTGGGGGGGTGTTATATCTTTAGGTATTTCACAATTTGCAAACCTCTCTCTACGCTAAGGAAGGCTTTGTGTTCAAGAAAGCAATATTTATAAATGGATGGAAAGGTAAAGCTGTCAAAATTGAGCCTGAGGATTGTCTGTTTTAATATTTGAGTGGCGTCTACTCTGAGTTACATTATTTTGGATATCAAATGTACCTATTGTAATATAAAAAATACTGATTATGATCTTCTATTTATAGCAGATCATATAGGCTAAGCTTTTGAAACCTATCTCACATGTTAGTATATAAGTAATGATGCGGCTGAAGATGATGATAAGGTTCACCTAGAATCAAGGCTCTCAAGGACTGCAACATCGTGAGGTTCTTGGCGACCGATTATCTAATAATTTTACAGGAAAAGAGTATAAAACAGTCCTAATATTCATAAGCCAGGTGTTGTACTGGCGGATTACTTGTTAACTTTAAAGACAATTTTGATTTCTCAATCGGCTTAAAGCTTATTACATATTATTTCTTAAGGGGCACTCTAAAGCGACAATAAGCCTTCAAAAGGTATGAAATTTCCGAACAAGAGCTGTATCTCTTCAAATACATAAGAAGAGGATTTAATTAAATCTTTGTTTGACCTATCAAATGCTCTTGCCGAACATATTATATTTAGGTACGTGTAAAAGTACCTATTACTTATACATGTGTGAGATATATGAAGAAAAAGATAGATTTTGATATTTATTGATTCAGGTATGGAATGACTACATTGGATAAGATTCATACCTACGGAATTTATGAATCATGTAAGTAAGTAATCTTAAAGTTGACTTAAATAGCCTTCTACAATGAATCAAATAGTTTAAATTATTTCCAATACATTTTTTAAAGTAAAAACTGAGCGATATTTGTGCACCGCAATGTTCTGTTGCTTTATACTAACTTAGCTATGGAACTCAATGCTGGTCATCTGAAATTTGGTCTTCCGTTTGAATGCCCATCATTGCTGAAGTGTCAAATATTTTGTTGTTAAATGATTCTTAAGAGCTTTATTCTTATGCGCTGTAAAGAATAATGTAACGAATGGCACATATAAAAGCAAACTTCAAAATAGTACCTAAATCACGAACTTTAGCAGAGAGGAAATATATTAAACAATCTGCAATGACAACTGTAATATTTTTAGAAATAAACCTTAACAACTGCAGGATAATGGGAATCAAAGATTTTATGCACCGAAAAGACAGTATAGCTTCAATTATTAAGATTTTTGCCTAAAAATAATATCTATTTGAGACCTCTAAACACACTCATATTCATTAACATTTCTTTTTTCACTCACACCTTAACACACTGCTTCACCTACACAATAAAAATAATCTTAATAATATTAAACTTCATTAACACAGTGACGAATTATTCTAGACAGATCTCAGTCTTTAATTATAATTGAATTTTTTTTTTCCATCAACATCATATTTTGGTTTATTTTATATTTAACTAGCTTTCCGGGCGCGGCTCCGCCCGCGCGTATGTCGGTTATCACGCGAAATCATTAACCTCTTTTTGCGCAGTCGGATAAAAACTATCCTATGTTTTTTCCCGGGTCTCAAACTATCTCCATACCAAATTTCATTCAAATCGGTCCAGTAGTTTTGGCGTGAAAGCGTAACAGACAGACAGACAGACAGACAGACAGACAGAGTTACTTTCGCATTTATAATATTAGTACTGATTATATTTCTTTTTTGATAATTGTCATCAATTCTTTGCACAAGCTGTTTCTAATTTGTTGTTCTAAGCTTTCGTAAACCGTTTTTTATGACTATTTTATGTCGCGGCAAACAACCGCCCGCGAACAGCGGGGATATGCTCAAAAACAACGCAGCGATGCTCCACTGGAAAGAGAACATTGCTGCAGAAGCTGAGCATTTCCCTATTACCTAAATTCATTTTAAAATTTGTGATAACTTAGCAACTAGGTAACTTTTGAGGGCAATAAATAGATATTTTATTTATATATGTTTTCTTGTTAATGTGAATGATATAATAAAGTTACTATTAAATCGCACGTCAATGAAAAGTAGGTACCTCTTTATTAAGGTTGATAACGAAATGTATTAAAAAAAAAGCTTACATTGTATAAGATGTTAGCCCGCCACAGCCTTAGTGGTAGTAAGCGACCCCATTTTCGGTATAATAAATCAATAAATTGTTTGCATATATAGCATGTGTGACGCGAAATACGCACTGGAAAAAAATTAGTTCTAGACGTAATGTGTAGTGTTCGAAATGCGTACTTGACCAGATACGTACTAGGCGATATAAGATACAAATTACAATTAGGGCGAATTAAGTGTTGGACGCAAAACAAGAACAAATCTCGTTTAATTTTAGACGAAATTAGAAAAAAGTCATGTCTGTTTAAAAGGGTTGGTATACAGTAAAGATTTAAAATTATTTGTTATAAAAAGTAGTTAAATTACGACAAGTGACTTGCAGATGTCAATCATCCCTTAAAAATCTAGTTATTAATATACGTGCATGAGGCATGTTTCGTGCAAAATGCGCTGTAGCCCCAATATATACTCGTAGATACCTAAAAGGAAGGTGCATTAAAAATAATCCTCATTTTATATCTCCTCTGAAAAAGAACGGCAGTATGTCTCTTCTTAAATAACTGATTCTTCAAAGCACCTTATGTATGAAAGTACAATTTCCATTATTCGGTGCATGATGCAGCTAACTTGCCACAAAAATTGGGTGACACGTCGTAATAAAATTTTATACAATAGTAGAGTAGTAAGCCAATAGCGAAGTATACTCGCAGCTATAAGAGATTTTGTTTATGTTTTGTCAACGCTTTTAAACTCTCTCTCGGTCTCTTTGTTTTGAAGGATTTTGAACATTGTTTACACAATCGTTGGGATTGTTCTAAAGCGTTGTGTTAGGCAAATCGTTTTGTGAATATTCATTAGTACCTACTACTTTGCATACATTTCAAGCGAATCACGAAGTTATATAAGGCGGATTTTATTTCAACATATCTTTGACTTGGTCTGGGACCACGTTTCGAGCATCGCTTGTCAATTACTTCACAAGTAGAGAGAGTGCTCGAGATATCGGATACATATTGCATTCAAACCTCGGCGTGAGGACTTGTGAAATACTGCATGAGCAGTTCGAAAATAATCTTTGGTACCAAATAAATAGTAGGTGTTGTTTCGCCAAAAGCAACAACAGTTTACTGTCAGTTCATACACGAGTAAGTATGAAGAGCTTCTAGACACACTGAAATTACTTATGTTTAAATTTGTTATGTCTTCAGAGTATGTCCTTGTTGATCGATCCCCACTTCAGACAGTTATTGGGTTATTTTGAGCAGAAATATTCAGCAGTGGTCTTGAGTCTGGATATGTGCTCGATAGATGGCCATATGCTCGCTCTCGATTATATGGGAACAAAAAATATCTGGTGAAGTGTAGGTGAGTAGGGTAAAATTGGGGCGTTTGGATCAGAGGAGATCCAAACGCCACCAATCTTACCATTTTTTCATCTATTCATCTATTAAATTTTCTAGGTAAGGTTTAAATCTTATAAAATTATCAATTCGTATTGATCTTGAAAGATGTAATAATTAATTTTTACCTAATGATATGTCCGCTCATTTGAAAACTAAAAGAATATTTCGGTCTATTTGAAAAACTTTGATTTATTATAGTTTTTAACTTTGATTGTAACTTTTGAAACAATCGTTTGAGTCTGAAAGATCGTTTATTTTATTTTACTCAGGGTTATAATCTAAAAATAAAAACAAGGAGTTAAGCGTATTCAATTAACTTTATTATTTAAACACCACTTTCTAAGACAAAGAACATTTCTAAGTGCACACACCTTATTATGAAATACACAACTATATACATCGTTTGATAATTCATATTCCTTATACAAATTTAAAATACTGGGGCAACTCTTATCTTCTAAGTCATAAACACATATGTTTTTAATTTTATATTCACATAAAATTTCTTTAATCCACAATATTTTTTCTTTTCCTTTAGTGAATATACATTCTTTGTCTTGTAATAAACTTGCTATAATATTTTTAGACTCACTATAAGGCAAATAACCATCACTCCAATATATACCTCTATTTCTTTCAATCCAACATACTTGTCTTCTCTCAGTTTTGCTCAGTTTGTAAAATGGGAATGGTGGTTTAAATAGAAAAACTTGTATATGGTACTCATACTGAATGGCTATTTCCTTCAAAATAAATTGATTTTCATCAGTTTTAAAACCTTGGACATCTACAATTACACTCATGATATTTTACGTACAATGTGACTCAGAGGCTTATATTCTATCAAACGCTCGTTAATGATAAGACAATATGCAGTTGTATTATCAGGGATGTCTTGCGAGGCTTCAATTTCTAGTCGTACATCAACGGGTCCGGTCTTAAGACAATCGTTTTGACGTGAACAATCAATTACAAATAGTGGAGCCTTTTCTTTAAATCTCAACAAGTCGAGCAACGGATCAGTTGGAAGGTTATAATAAGACTGACGAAATTTCACATACATTTCGTATAATATATTGTATTTATTTCTTTCAAATTCCAAATTTAATGCCTCGTATGGATAATATTGTGAATTTAGAAACAGTGTTACATTATTTATCTTACAATGATCAAATTCTGAACTATTATTCGTTTTTGAATTTTTTCGTTTAGTTTGAAGACATAAAATAACATACCGAGGTTTTTCTAGTTGTGATGCTGTCTTAACTGACCAGGAATGTTTCATAGTTCTAGGTAATAAAGGATATTCATATAAATCCCAATTTCTAAATGCTATTTGAATAGGTTTGTCTTTCTCTAAATACTTGAGAAAAGAAAGCCTTTCCCGATCAGATACTTTGACATGCGGCACACGCCACTGTATTCTTTGTATGTCTATTTTGATATCCTCTTCTTCTAGTATTCTAACACTATTTAAGTTTGAGTTTTTTCGGGTTAGTATAAGTTCATGTTTGCAATTCATTATTATTTTATCATAATCCTCAGCAAAACCTATAACTTTATTCAATGGAATAATTGCATTAAAATATCCATTACTTTTTACACCATGTATATTCCAGCCCCACATTGCAGCCACTTTATTTTCACCTTCATTCATAGAAATATAGGATTTTATTGTAGATGTAATACCAACATTTTTTGATCGATCTATTTCAACACCATTCAGCTCATATCTAATATCTTGAAATAAAAACATTACGGAATTGTTAGTAAATTCCACGGGTTTTTGAACAGGATTCTTATCTTTCCCGATGATGGTTGCATGACCTTCAACGTAAATAAAACTGGCTGACGGTAATATGTATATATCTTGCTGGTGTATAGGGATTCTGATTTCATCATTTTCTCTAAAAGCGTTATTGTAAGGGTTGTAAGAATGAATTTCATAGCCTTCAATTGAATTATCGAAGTTCGGTGAGTCAGTAATCTGAAGTATACTCATACTTTAAAACCAAGGGTTTTAAGAAAGTCTTTATTAGATTTTGAAATTTTCTTAATGGATTTCACACGTCTCTCTACTTTAGCACTATTCTTCGTTATGTTGTTACTTTTTGTAATGCAACTGATTTTATAAAACACCATCATCTTACTCTTCTTCTCAAATGAAGACGTAGTTGTAAATGTTCTTTTTTAAAGTCAATAAGATTATTGTTTGCATCCACAACCTTTATATTTACAGATGATATATTGCTTTTATTGACAGGGAAATATATAATGTTATTCGGTACTTCAATATATTGATGACCTGGTGGCACGTTTGGTACGAACTCATGAATTATGTGTGTTGGATAACCGTTAATATACGATCCTTTTATGAGATCACATTCGATGCGTATCACGGACAAAGGAAGAATGTTAACCAATGTGTCAGACTCATGCCATTTATTTGCTACTAGCGTCGTTTTGCCAAAGCCTAAAAGTTGGCCTATGCTATTTTCTCGCCCAAAATGAACAGGTTTTGAACAATATAAAAATGACTTCAGTGTATTATAATTAGGTTTAAGTTCAATTTCACAGTCATGTAAATTTCTATTTATATAGTCTTCTATATCATACAAATCGTATACACCGTCCGGTATTCGCAATTTTTTATCATCATCGTCGTAGCAAAATATATTGTTTGATGAGTTTATGTTTGATATAGAATTGGTAGCTGAGAAGTAAAGTAAACCGCATTCATACTGCTCACCCAAGTTTAACTCAGGATGAAAATGTGACTCTAGCAATGATTCGCACCCTGTGATGGTTATCGTAGCAGACATGATTATATACTAAATCTTTTTGCTGTTTCCCAGACCATTTATTCATGCACTAGTCGATCCTTCCAAAATATTTTTAGAAAATTCAAACACAGATGCCCACAATTGTAAGGATGGTCTTGTTGAATGTTGTCATAGTTATAATTTATATTTGTACCGACATATTTGAGTAATTCTGTCGGTGGTTTTAAATTACCGTAACTATCAAAATATTCTATATAGTCACCGTATTTTGCATAGGCTACCCAGTGAGAGCCAGGATTATTAGAGCTATCTAAATTTATGATACCACTTTCTTTCTTGTACGGACGTTTAGGCAATTGGTCTCTCATAAACACTCCTCGAAAAAATGGGATATCATATGAATATTTAGTAATATCAATATTGGTTAAAGCTCGATCGGGTAGCCACCTTCTCAGTTTTTTTTATGGGATAAAAATAATTTTAGACCATCTTTATGAGGTTTGATATGTAAACCTCTCCCGATACATTGAGATTCAATTTTTTCGTTATGTCTTTTTAATTCTTCTAGACGTTTTTTAGCTTCTTTATATTCGTTAATAGTTTTAATGATTCCAGCAACACCACCAGTTATACTACCTGCTGCAGACAGCCCTGCAAATATTGGTATCAATGGTAATACACCCCCACTTTTAGGAACGGGTATGATTCGTGGGAGTTTAATATTTGAAGCAGCGGTTATTTCTTTTGCAGCTGCAATAGCTAAATCTATAGCCTTTCTTTTACACTTAGGTTTTAGTTTTCGTAATAGTTTTTTGGTATGCGTAACCACATGTGTGAATGTTTTCTTCAATCCTGCCCCTTTTCGTTTACTTTTAGAATTACAAATCTTATTTCCCGAACGCGAACTTATTTTAGCCAACATAGCCTTATTAACTATTTGAGCTGCAACTTTTTCCCCGACATTTGCATCTGAGGCAGATATACGACTCCTCGCCATTTTCATTAGCTTTATATCTGCTAAGTGACGATCTTTTAAAGATGGTGATTTAGCGTAAGCAATATCGTGGTGCTTACAATATTCGTCTAATTTATTAATACCTTTATCTCCACGAGCAAGTCTCTGTGTTAACTTAGTTCCTGGGCCACAGTAATTATAACCAGGTAGATGTATTTCACACGGTATATGATTAATTAGACAATTAAGAAGACTGTTTGCTTTCATATCTTTTATTATACTGAATTAAAAACATGCAGAGTGTTACTTAAATATATCAAGACTCTTAATTATTAGATATTACTTATTATAGCACATTCGTTCTATTTATCCAACTGTTTTCTGTTGTTGGTAATCCCAGCCACTTTACATACACTTTATCACCTTTTCTCTGGAGCACTTTTTCCACTAGATAAATATCAGGGTACTTAGTTTTCTGCAGCTCGTATCCATAAAAAGCACCTAAAATTGGTCGGCCTTTCAAATCCTTTAGTAAATATGTGACTGGATTTGTCCTCAAAACCTCTTTGATTACAAATATCTCTGTAGACCAGTTCGGTGTATATCCTTTTTCAAAAATGCTTTTATATTTGCTAACTCGTACGAAATCATCCATTTTCAATGTATAATGTTTTTTTAATACATTTAATGGTTTTTCCAATTTTGCATATCTCTCCATAATAACTCTTTTATTACATTTGGTGACTTCTATAGGCTTACATCCAATCGTTCTATGAAAACTATGATTATAAAGTTTCACGATTTTATCTAAAGTACCATTTATCCATTTGTAGTTTCCATTCAAACCAAACTGTTTGTACAGCTTAGATTTTAATGTTCTTATAAACCTTTCCGCAATCGAAGCTTTTTTAACGGAATACGTTGAATAATGATTTATATTATTTACTTGCATGAGATTTTTCATTTCGTTGTTGTAAAATTCTGTGCCTAAATCAGTCTGTAAATTTGTGGGGGGCTCTTCTTGTTTAAATAAATTGTTGAAGGCATTAAATACTTCGGTTTTAGTTTTACGTTTTAATGGAAATGCCCAAGCTAATTTTGAAAAAGCGTCGATTACCACTAATATATATCTGAATCCATTATTAAATTTGGCAATAGATTGCAAATCTATTAAATCAGCTTGCCATAAATCATTTATATCTCTCTTTATTACATGCCTTCTAGGGAAATTAACCCTTGCGTTTCTATAAATTTCATTGACGACGTCGGCTTTGCTCATTTTTTAATTGAGTTTCTACATTAATTAGTTTGGCACTTATTTCATTTAGAAACTGCTCTAAGTTTTTCAGTTTTACAAAGCAATTTTCTAAAGACTTATCCACATAGTCTTTTGTAGCGCAATCTTTAGCTTCAACAGGGTCTAGCAAGTGTTTTATGATTTTTCCTTGCGCACTTATGTTACCATCACTTGTAAACACCGGTACTTGTTTATTATGGTTATTGTATTTTCTTTTACATAAGGGAAGACCAAACTTGTCAACATTCATGTTGAAATGATGACTTAATACTGAATAAAATAATAATAAAAAACCACTTTTATGATTTGATAATATCGGCTTCTTTCAATTCTTCGATAATTGATATGATTTCATTATCATGGTTGCTGTTACCAGCATCTCTGGATGCAAGTAAAATTTTTAACCGATCTATTAATTCGTTCGGATCATCCCAGTAAACTAAATCGGTATTGGGTTTATACTTTTTCAGTGTTGGTAATCCGCTCCCAAATTTCATTTCTTCAGATATTAACTCGGTTATATCATTAGCACTACTTTGTGCGTCTAAAAATAAGGGTCTTATAATTTCACGATATTTTGCACTCTTGTCCCCTTTGATTTGTCCATTTGGATTGTAATATCTTTTATGAGCATTAGTAATACATAGAATATCTTTGTACACTAGTTGATCTTTCGCTGTAACTAATGCTAAGTCCGGAGTTTTCCGCAGCAATAGTTCTCTAAGACCAGGTGTTAGTTCATAGTGACTGTTGTTAAATGAAATCGCATGTGTTTTTTTATTATTGGTCGGATCGTCTATCACTGATATTTTTACTTTTGCGTTGCCCATCAAAAAGTTTCTGTTTTCCTTTCTTACACCGAAAGGGATGTTCATATTATTATCATACATATCTTCAATGTCATCTTTATTTAAAGATCTTTCCAAAGGCTTTTTGACAGTTTGGTAATATGTTTCTTCAAGAAATTGGCTATTATCGGGAACGGTAGAATACTCATGTTTATTTTTGTTTAATAAACTGGAGTCACTTTCTACAAAATCCTCGCACCTTGAACTAGAACTGGAGTTATTCGAAGTTAAGTCAATATTGCTTGAGTGTTCTGAAATATGAGTATTTTTACTGTCGTATGCATCATTTTTATAACCGCTATAACCGATATCTACCAATGCTTTTAAAGGCTCTGCTACAGGCTTTAAAACTTTATTCATCGTTAAATCAGTTCTATCATCACTGTCTTGCATTTGTTTTAATTTGTTTTTAATTGTACTTACTGATTTTATAAGCTGTTTTTTAATATTTTGCTCCATGTTTGAAGTAACTCCAAAAAACAACTATTAATCGATTGGCAGTACTTCAGACTGAGAATAATATCAATAACACATATATTTTATACATCTACTCTATTACAATTTCCCGAAACTTGTTCATTAAGTTCAATGAAAACGTCAAAGCCTTTCCTATATCTACCTTGATTAATTGAACAATCTTTATTAATTAACAAAAAATTAAATCTATTTTCCCAAACAAGTGCACATAGTTCTTTAAATTGCAGCCATTCTATATCTGAATTTATATGTTCCTCGTACAAATGCTTTAAATTTACATCATCTTGCTTGAAAATTATCAAAAGGTTTGCGTTATCACGAATCAGCTGCTTAGGTATCTTTGAATATGTTTGAGACAGATAAAAACAATCTATAATGCGATGTCTTCCCATTGCAAAATAATTTCGAATATTTGTTTGATTCTCGCATGTAACATCATCAAATATCATAACAGAGTTTTGTAATGCGTCATTGGGGTGGATGACTTCCTCATTTTGACTAAATACGAAAAAATTTATTTCTGGAATTCTTCTCAACACTTCTTTTAAAAACAAATACTTCGATTGGAAAGCTGTCTTAGAATAAAGATATAAGTTCTTGAACTTAAGCCCATTAGGATCCAATAATAAGCTAAGCATGACGTTTGTTTTGCCACAATTGGATGGCCCACATACAATGCAGCGAATAGAATTCGGTAAAAGAGCACTATGTTTAATACTCCTCTCCGATGTTTCCAATTCAAGATTCTTTACTTCTAAAGAAAGAGGCTGTTTTATCAACTTCATTTTATGATTAGGCTAAGCAGTTTAATCTTATGCTTTAACTGTTACTTGAGCTGTTTTATGCAGTTCTGTTTGTGATATGACATGTTTGTGTAAGTGACATTATTTTATATAAGAAAATTTATTTGCAGTGAGGTGGAAATAATTATAAATTTCAAATGGATACTTTGCTAGGAGTCATAATCGAATATATGAAATAAAAGTTTCGAATAACAAGGGCAATGTAATGAAAAAAAACATATTGTGTTTTAAAATAATATATTTATCAACTATACTTATTTACATTCTATGAATCATGCCACATTATATTTTAAAGGTTTAACAGTGTGCCATAAACTAATGTAAACTATGAGTATATTACTTAAGTTTAAAAACATTACATCTAACAACAATGTATTTTAAATCATACTTATTTAACATCATCAGAATATAGTGTCACAGTGACCCCATGGAAGAGTATGTATACGATCTTTTTGAATTTGCCTTTTGTCATTATCCCCATTAAGTAATTGCTTGTTCACTTCTTGAGTATATAATACATGCTTTATCGATCTAATCAATTTCATTTTACATTTAGTATTGATATCGTTATAGAGGGTGTTACTGTAATCACTCATTTGTAGATGTTTAGTTACAGCTTTAGTTATACCTTTAGCTTTTTTAATATCAGATTCCACACTACTCGTATTTATGCAATAAAGTTTAGCTCTTAATCCGACAAATTCGGTAATAATATTACCACCCATTTCATCTTTAAATAGACCTGGTATTTTTTCGTTTCTGTTTGGAATATTATAAATATTATTAATAGCATAGTTACTTGTATCAAATTTAGAAATGTTATCTTTCATATCTTGGTAAAAATCCTTAGTATAAATTAAATAAAGTAAGCTATCAGTATCTGTGTAACACAACAATGCTTGATTCTGGTATCTTTTTTTTATAAAATCATAATGAAATTTGTACATATGTTCTTTAGCATACTCTAAAACTGAAAACCCAATGTAAATAGGTTTGTCTAAAATAATTTTTTCATGATTCAATTGAATAGCCACACAATTTTCTGAAAAAATGTCAACACTCTTTAAATTAGGTTTCGTTATCAGTTTTTCAGCAGTTATATGCTTATTTGTGCTGTTTTGGCAATCATTCCATCTTGAAACCAATTTTAAATCCACATGTTTTCTTTTATTTTCTATAGTCTTGCCGAAAATTGAATTATTTAGTAATTTAAAGAAATCTTTTTCAAAAGTGGTTTTTGATACTTGTCTTAAACTAGTATTAAGATCAATGTATGGTTTTAAAAAATCATCTTGTCTAAAACAAATGACGCGATGTATCTTTAGTAATATTAGACCATGTTTTAAACATTCTTTTAAATATACATAGTGAATGACGTAATTGATTTTATCATAAAGGTTTGCTATTAGTTTTTCAGTTTTACTCCCATAGGGTGCAAATTTCTCGACAGCAAAAGGCAAGTCTTGATGTAATTTATGTATGTGATGTGGATACGAAAGATCGACTTCTAAAATATAACCATAATCACTGTCATTAGAAATACTCATTACATCAAAAAGTTGTATTTCATCGACAGTTAAAAATCTGAATTCAGAAATTGGATATTTCTTTGTCATAGCAAAGCCGTACAAATTATTGCAATCTAAATATATTAAATACGAAGGTTGTTTAGATTCATCATAATTTGGAATATATTTGTTGGAGGCTACGGCATGACGTAGAGAACACTGTGCTAGACCACCACGTATGCCTTTTTCCAACATTTCATACATTTCAATGTCATTGATGAGTTCTAATCTAACCTTAGTATGAAAAAGCATAGCGTCCCAACTTAGGCTAGGTGCTGTCAAGTAATAGGCCGGGTCTAATTTATAGTGTAATAGACTTGTTGTTCTAAATTTCTCAAATATATCACATAAAAGTAAAATGTCTGTCTTTAAGTATAAATCAGTATATTCTCCAAGTGTTTTTAAGTTAAAAACATTCCACACTGTTTGTGCATGTATATAATCATTATCAGAAATATCTTCGTTGTATAAAGAATTATAAAAGTTAGACTTTGATGGGAGCTTATCTTCATCAAATTTTGACCAGCTGTCCATATAATCATATGGATAATGTCCTTTTCGTCGTAATAGACTAATTTGTTTCTCATTACCATCAATTTCGTTTGTTAAATGATTAAAATCACTTTTAGATAAACTTTTACATAACATATCAAGGCTTGAGCTTAAAAATTGAAATGAATCGATAAATTTTATTTCAAAAAGTCTATGTCCTGTTTTTGACTTGAGATATTTTGAAATGGATAGATACTTTTCTTTTGTTTTAGGTATTATTTTCACATCACCATCATATTTCATTAATTCTTTGATGAATAAATGTGAATCATAGCCTGATAGGTTATGAAATATTACTGGTATAAATGGACATACTTTATGCATTAAATTGCATAATGAATGTGAAATTCCGCGCACTTTTGATGTCACATGATCGTGATCTAACACTTTATCATCGAATAATACTTCATTACATATATGACAAACAGTAGCTTTACGATATTCCATTTCTTGTTCATGTGTTAGAGTTTCCATTGGTTTTTTATCTCGTAATATTTTATTAATACGTTTGGCATCTTTAATCAAACATTCAATAAACACTTTAACACAATCAGGGCCTCTATAAGTTACATATTTGTTCAAGCTCTGATCATGCGAACAACAAATATAATAACCAAAGCAACAAGGTTGATGTAACTGTAACGTTTCAGTATTTTCAGAGCAATTTTCTCTAGATTTTAACAATAAACATTCAAAATCCGCATATATAACGAAATTTACTTTTTGTTGTCTCTCATAATTTTTAAATTGTAATATTGTATTTTTTTCAGGTAAGACACTTGTAACTCCTGTACAACTGTGTAATTTGAACTTATTCTCATTGCAATAAAATTGTAGACAGGTTTCGCACATGATTATTTTGCCTTTATGATGAGTTATTTGACGTCGAACTAATCGAACAAGATCTTTGATTAAGCAATAATGACCTTTGTTGCCATGTTCAACGTACAATAGATTAATATGTTCAATTTTTCGATGTTTGGTTGAATACAGAGGGCCAGTCACATTACATTTGTTATCTAGACCATATATGTTGATACTTATATCACGATTATTCATTTCAAACAGTCTTATATCTGAGTATGTTGGTGGAAATGACATTCCTTTTACATTTAAAACCGAAGAATAGTGCGGATATGATTGAACTCTGCATACATTGTTCTTAGACGGAAACAATCCAGCAACTATAGACCAAGCAAAACAATGATTATCATTAGTATTTTTAATGTTTATAACACATTTCAACTTTTTAATTGATTTTGGTAGATCTATGTATGTTCCACCTCTCATAGGACAGTATTTATTAATATTTATTTCTAAATGACTTACAGATGATAAAGTCCAACCAGATTCACAATGCTCAAATTCGGATAGTTTTGTCTTAAATATGTCTATTAATTTAGAAAATATTTCATGTAAATCTGTGCTTTGGTATACAATTTCATACTTAGTATTAAACGACTTTAATTGCTGAGAATTCGATTTTGGTAAATCAAAGTAAGCAAATAATTCGAAATTCAATTTAATGCATTTGTGTTTCTTTAAAGATAAATCTATTAAATGTATTAGATCTTTCTGATTCCCACTCAGGAATGACTCTGGTGTGAGTTTTTCAACTTCCTGAGTGGTACTTAAGCGGTAAGTAGCAATTCGATTTCTAAATGCAGTTGCAATTATATCGATATTTTCAAAATCAGTCTTTATCAAACAATTCAATTTATGTAAATTCGTTCTCAAATGATATCTGTATTTATTTCGAGACATTTCAATTCGACATGCGTCACATTGTATTAATTCATTAACTTCATTGACAGGTATCGGCCCAGGATGTGACAAAACTGTGAAAAGAAAAAATAAGTAATGCAGTTATACAAATAAAGTATTTATTAATAAATGGCTACAATGGCAAGTATTTAATTGAAATTATATTGATATATCTATTTTGAAAAGTAAATAGGACTTATAATTAATTAAGCACTAGAATTACATTGATTGTATATATATATATATATATATATATATATATATATATATATATATATATATATATATATATATATATATGTACAATTATATTGATATGTATTATTACACCCGATTCAATTATTTGAAAATCCGTTAATTATTTCTGGCCGACAATCCCGAAACTCCTGCCTCGTTGCTTTTATAAATTGTGTTAAGTATGACCACGCCTCTGTATCGTCGTTGGTTTTATTTTTAATGGTTATAATGGCATGACGCCATCTATTCATAGGCTGAACGTTTTTTATATCGTTACAATTATACACCTTTAACTCTACATAGTGCGACCCTTTTTTCTCTGTGTCTGATTGCCGGGATACACCACCGCGAGGCAGCCGTTTTGTGTATTGAGATATAATGGCTGGTGTTTTTTTACCGTGGCTTGGTAATTCTTCGTCGTCGCTATCGCTCCCAAACAAATCTCGTGCCGAGCTCTTTGCTGGAATGCCGAAACTTGTTTTAATTTTCTTTACTTTCGGCTCGATGGCAGCAGTGGAGACATGGTGAGAAGGCTGTGAAATTTTCTCTGCAGACTCTTGTGCCCCACCTTTGAAATAAGAGTTGTCCATGAGATATGTTTCTCGAAACAAGTTTAAAATTGAACAATTTTTTATCTGCCTTCTAATAGCATCTATAAATTTTATTAAATAGTACCACGCTTCTGTGTCCGAATCTGTTCTATTTTTTATCATAATATGTATTTTAGGTCGTCTATTCATCAGTTCTATTTCTTCAGCGTGGTACGTTTTCAGAACAATAAAGTATTGGCCATGTTTTGTTTCATTGATTTGCCGGCTATAAGCTTTAGGATGTTTCATTATGAAGTAAGAATACATATGACAGGTGTGTTCTGAGCTCTTACCGTGATTGTCAATTTCATCTTCACTGTCCGTGCCGAACAGTTCGTAGTTAGAGTACTTCGTCGGTAGTGTAGCGGGAACGACGCGGGTGTGAGAGCGTTTTCTAGAGGTGGAAGCAACTGCAGTAGCGGTGGTGGAAGCGACGGGTCGGCTGGAGGCAGGTGGTGACCGAGTCTTCCTTGATGCTGATGGTGTGTGTGCGACACGGTGTCGATGTACGCTCTGTGGTGGGTCTACCGCCAGCTCTTCCTCACCAGAGTCCTGGGCGGTAGCGGGCAGCTCATTCATTGCCTTGGACCTGTAAATATAAAACGGATTTATTGATTTCATCAAACACACTAGAGTTTAACCAACAAAAGATAAATGTAACATTTTAATAAATGAAATAGTGAATTAATAATACTTACATATTTACTTGAAATTTCTTCAATAGTTTGCAAACCGGGGAAGAGGCGATGGATTATGCAGTTTGAAGACTGTGACTTGTAAGGCCCGCTTCCCGGCTTAAATACACCCTTTTCACGTGGTCATTTTCCTTATTTAGGATAGCACAATGTGATCGATATTGCATTGTAAGCATTTGAGAGTGAACAAAGTTCGGTAGACCAAATTTGGTTTAACATACATAGAAAACTATGCTAATCATTTAGGTTTGCTCGCATCATATCACATAGATTGAATATTACCTAATAGTTGTTTATTAATAAACAAACACATATACAAACAGCCTGGTAAATTAAAATCAATACCATAGATATATTCTAGCCTGTGTTATAATGTGTTATAGGTAGTCAACATAATACTTTGATTTCAGCAATTACGTATTTAATTTAGGAGACAGACACAAACAACGACTGATCATTTTCTATAGTTAAGTTGTCATTGCCACTAAACTGTTTTATGCCGTGGGTCGCATTATTTTTTCAATATCATACATGATTAGAACTAAGCGTATAAGTTTTTTTGATTTCACGATTGCTGTATGAAAAGGAAATGTAATATTTTCAAGTACGTATGTGAGTTTCAATATTCTATCATATATCTAAACAGATTCATTGATTTAAGGAAATAACGTTAGAATCCTTACATCATCCTTAGCATAAGGCTATAATTTTCAGGAAAAATATCGAATAAATAAAAAAGTATAAGTAATCAGTAATCACCAATATTATAGATGCTTTAAGTATGCAGGTAAAATAACCATAATATTAAAACCCCGTTGCTAATAAATTATTAAAGAAAACACAAAAAACAAGAAGTGTATATATTAAAAAGTTAATGTTAGGTAAAACCTGAGAATGCGGGCCGCTATCGATACGCAATGTACCAGTCCTGAATGTTATTGTAAGTGTTGCTACTATGAACCTATTCTACAACAGGCACGGTGTCTAATGCCATCAGTCAGGAGTTCTGGCTTTACATGTATGGGATGTACCTACCGCATATTAGATAATAGTTTGTATTATACCTACCTCGTATACGGAAGAGCTGCAATGTTGAACTCTAATAACGTGAAGAAACTTTTGTTATAAATAGGCGAAATTTATGGCTTAATTCATCAGTACATTTTTGAGAGGTTTGCTTTGCAGTCCAAAATATGTCTGTAAGTATTTACAATCTTTTAATTTCTATAATAAATTAAGGCTCGCGAAACGTTATTAATTATTAATTATTATTGTTTTCAGTATTCAAGCTGGATTCTATCTCCACCAGCCCTGACTGTGGATGAATGTGGAAGATTATCAGAAAATAAAGAGCAGAAAAATCTTTTGATCAATCAGAGTCCTCAAATTGAAGAAAAGAAGAAGCTTTCATCATGTATGAAGACAACAGCACTGGGAGTTAAAATAATTCGTATTGAAATATACGACAGCAGTCAATTCGAAAACACTGAACAGTCGACATGTAGGTGTAATGCTGAACTCTGCGCTCAACACGTCGTTGGGAATGTATACTCTGATGTGATATATGCTAAAATTAGAGATATTATAAAATCAATGGATAATTCATTGTACGTAGTTTTATAATTATAATATTACTTGTGAATATATTGCATATTACCTACTTGTGATTTAATTAATGTATTGTTCACATTCTTTGAAAATATATCGTAATTTATAATTATAATTGTTTTTTCTTTAATAAAGACATTACCTGAATAGATGAAATGGTGAAATTGGTGGCGTTTGGATCTCCTCTGATCCAAACGCCCCAATTTTACCCTACTTAGGTGCTATATCTTTACGGACGGTAAAGATATCTAGCATTATAAAGATATCTAACATTCGGGAATATAAAGGCGTAATCACTATTTAGAATAAAACAAAGTCGCTTTCCGCTGTCTGTCTGTCCTTATGTATGCAGGGTTATTAGAAATATGCTAACAACCTCTTAGGGTTGACTTCTGCTTATCCTTACAAACATTTAGAGTTTTTTTTTGACGGCATAAGCAGGAGGTCCACCTGATGTTAAAAGTCTCTTGTGCCTGTAATTTATTATTTCATCTTTTTTATTACTTTGGTCGATATAAATGGTCAAAACTCCATTCAAAGGAACACGGCGCGATCCATTGTTGCCGCGGTGGGCGCTTTTGACTCTGAGTAGGCTTTAAAACAGAAAAAAATATATTAAAAATATGAAGGATAAAATTCAAAATAACATCTCAAAATGTTTGTTAGGGCTAGCAGAAGAGAACCCTAAGAGGTTGTTAGCATTTTACCAATAACCTTGTATTAAATATACAGGGTTATTGGTACAAAACAAAGTGTAAAAAGTGGGTAATGCAACGGATTTAAATGCGATTTTTAATAGATGGAGTGATTCAAAAACATTGATAATTTTTGAGATTTCTAATGCGATGTCGTAAATAAACACATTTATTTGTGAGTGAATTATATGTAATTCCATAATCTTATTATTAATATGCTCGCTGGTGATGTGAAATGAAAAATACATTTGGACGAAGAAAACGGCAGTTTAGTACACTAAATAACAACAATAGAAAAAAAAATACCACGAGCGGGGTTCAAACGCCCATCCGATTCATCCCTGGGCCGTTGCACATGCTCTTTTTATCTTGGCTACCGTAGTAATGAGTCACAATTCTTATTTGCTTTCTTAATTCGTCTTGAGGGAATTAAAATTACATCTACAGTCATTGTTTATTGGTCCACAATTAACAATATTGCAGGAAAGTAAATATAAATGACTTTGACTTTGATATAATTGCTACATCATACGCAGTGTTTATTACCAAACCTAGTTAAATTCAGGGAAACCTCGTGAAAATACCAAACCAAGAACATACGTTTACAAATTGCACTGTGTCTAGGGAGCATCCATCACTTTATATCTACCTGGTAGGAGTCGGAGCAGAGCTACTTCTAATGTGTTCTACACACGCGAACTAAAATAGAATTATTTAGTGCCCAAAGTTCACGTGTAGAGAAAAAAAAAAAAAAAAAAGTTACAGACACAATGAGAACAAAGTACTATGGAAACTATATATATATATATATATCTAACTAAACATATTTTGTTGCTCACGAGGATCAGTAATATGAAAGAATGTTAGTAGGGCAAACTTGCCTTATTCGTAGCCCTTAAGAACAAAGGCTTGTATTTTCAAATCTATAAAAGATAGACATGGTTTATTTCGTGTCATAATATAGCGTCATTCATTACATATGTAAAAACTCACTAATTTATACAAAACTAGCTTCCCGGGCGCGGCTCCGCCCGCGCATATGTCGGTTATCGCGCGAAAACATTAACCTCTTTTTGTGCAGTTGGATAAAAACTATCCTATGTTTTTTCCCGGGTCTCAAACTATTTCCATACCAAATTTCATTCAAATCGGTCCAGTAGTTTTGGCGTGAAAGCGTAACAGACAGACAGACAGCAGAGTTACTTTCGCATTTATAATATTAGTACTGATAGTACTGATTAGATCATATTCATCTAAGATCGGTTATGTACCATATCACCTGTTCAATGAGCTTGTGAAATGGCGAAAAAATTACATGAAAGTAGTGAAATGACTTATTCTTTTGATATTTTTTGAAGGAGTAGCTGCGCAACGTTGTCTTTCAAATCATGCGGACTAGTAATTCCATTTGTTATCGCTTGCGTCGCTACTCTTATTGTTAGTCCGGATATGAAGCGCTCGTAGCCAAGTTTACTTAGCCATTCTGAATCGATCAGCAAAGTTAAGCAACGTCCGCCGCGGTCATGACTTGGATGGGTGACCGCTGGTTGGGCATTTCTACTGAGCGCTTCCGTCCTTCGGAGGGCACGTTAAGCCGTCGGTCCCGGTTGTTGTTTTAGGATAGCAGCCGTTACAGCATGGTGGTAGGGCACTTTGCAAATGCCCGCCTGGCTAGCTACCACCCTCAAGTTGAAAATCTGTCGCCAAGCACCTAACGGTGTGTTCCGGCAGCTGTCCTTGAGAGCCAGTAACTCTAGGTTAGTCTGAACAACATTCTCGACCACATCATCGCATACCATCAGGTGAGATAGTGGTCAAAGGCTAACCTATCAAGGATAAAAAAAAAAAAAAATATATGATAGGTTTCTTTTTAGGAACAGTTACTAATTAGGCAAGTTTCCCCTAATAATAATATCAACAACTTTGCTCGTATGGGATGTACATAATTATGTAATAGGCGAGCACTAACCTCATAAGTGTAAATCATTGTATAGTTTTGAATTCTATATAGCCTTTTTTACACGGCAAAGCGCGAGGGGAAGCGGCGCTCCGTTATACCGACACTCCTCTCCCGCCGTGGCCCCTCACCATCGGCTGTGGTGTTACTTAGAGGCAAAGCCCAAGTGGTGAGGTAGAGGTGAAGCGGCCCTTCTTGGGCCAGCCGACATGCCGACACGGCCACTGGTTCCTGTTCGCTTCACCGTGGGTGACGCAGTCACAGCTACTAAGCCCCACCGACACGACAAGGCGGGAACCGTCGGGTAGACCTAGGCAAATATCAAAATATAATAAGAAAGAATACAGGTAGGTACAGTATTCCTTCCAAAGCATTGTTCGTATATAATGTACTTGCGATATATCAAAGGTCATGATGTTGATTGATCGCCTTATAGCTTATATAGCTATCATCATTATCAATTCGGAAAAAGTTATGTGTACATACATTGACGCCGATGGTGAGATGTGTCTCTGTATATTTAAAGTTTTTGAAAATTTGTCATATATTTTTTGTGTTTTTACCCTTCCGCCACACATGCGGGATCTTCTTGAGATCTTTTGGTCAAATTTTGGTCATTACTTACATACGGATTACTTGAACTAACCCTTTTTTGGAATGTTCTTACTGGTAGTATGTAGTTTAAGTTTTTTTGTAATCTGAGAGCTACATTATATTTTAATGTTGGGATTTGTACTGTTATCGACTAACAATTCTCAGTATATGCTAATTTTGTTGTTTTGTGTGTAGAAAGGTCCGCCATTGATTCATTCAGAACTGAAGCAATTTGGATGATTGAGAAATTAGTGCAAATGCTTAAATTACGGCATTCTTTTGGTTTTCAAAGATTTGAAGGAAGGATTCGAATCACAAACTTTATACCAATTATTATGAATCTATATAATTGGTATAAAATTTGTAATTGTCTAATGTACGTGTGGAATACAAATACAAAAGTAATTCCTTTATGCATAAGGGTGCAAAACTATCACATAGGATATAATTATGATAGTTTCTGTGAACAATTATTAACTGATAGAAAAGCTTTTGACCACTATTTCACCTCTTTATAAGTGATGATATGCAAATACAAATAATTTATTAATAAACCAAAACTTACATTCGAGAATTGTAGCTAGCTAGAATAAAACAAGGATTCATCCTCAAGATACACTTTCAGAATATACCCATAGGTACATTGGAAATAATTGTATGGCTTTTTATTTCGTAGCAGCCTATAGACGAGCAAAACTACAGGCGGCCAGCTACTACAGCAATATATATCCAATGAGGTTCGAAATAGCTTCCATTAATAAAAATTATATCACAATTCACGAGACCGTATTGTTTTATCGAAAACAATGACAACGAGAATTACCAGTTAATTTGCTCTCAAATGACTAGATTTTGCCGTGAAACCTGGAAAATAGTCTTTTTATCTTATATTATAAAGTTCAAATTGTAGCAGACTGATAATAAACTTCAAATACGGTTTACTGCGAACGTAACGATATAATAAATTGTTTATTTGGAACTGAAACTTATGTTTTTAGAGAGCTATGATATATGTCTACTATTATTTATTATTTCATACTATTGATCAGGAATTGAAAGTATTATTAAAGAAAATGTGAGAGCAATATTATGGCAGTATAAAGTTTTTCAATAAGGATCTTATTTTATCTCTTTGTCGTGTAATTTAGTTTTTTAAACCTATGCAGGTATATATAAGCGATTACTGAATTAAAGAGAGTTCTTTATTTATGGAATAAGGAATCGTTTTCAAGAGAATGAAGAAAAAAAGCGATCTTAGTAAAATTTAAAAAGATTGTCTCATTTATTCATTAATGGCAGTTTTATAATTACATATTTCCTTTGGAGCTTTTGTATTACAAATATCGTAATCGTAAAATTGCTGTGTCAGGTACTACTTCAATTTTCTCCGTGCAGAATCTAATTAAAGTTTATTCTACGATGTTTATTTTATTAATACTAACACGTTTTTATTAAATTTTGAAGGGCGGCCATCCAGGCGAGTATTTGCAAAATGCCCTTTCACCATGTGCTTAAACTCTATTAATTTGTCTATGCCTTAACAGGCGGGCGTTAATTATTCATGTAGGTAATTAGAGTTAAGGAGAAAACTGAGATATGTCCAAATCGTAGCAAATAGAAATTAAATTAATAAAGAAATTCCCGGGTCAGACCTCATTAAGGGGAACAGGCATGTCGTTAAATACTGTCTCGGTGGTCTGGAAACAATACCCGGATCGGAGAAGATGTTAGGTTTAGAGTACAGTCCGAAGTCTGAAACTGTATACCTGGTAGTGACAAAATGCTCGACCCCTATTACATAAGACTGCAATATACCCATTTTCAATTACATTCACCAAAAAAAGTTGCGGGTGGATGCACGCGTTCATGTTGTCATTCGAGAAAAGAATAGCTACATAATGATACCTAGTTAGTACCACACCGAAAAACGCATCCAAAGGAAAAAAAAGCAGCACTTTCTTTCGTTTGTACTGTAAAATATACCTATTTTCTATTACATTTATTGACCAAGTTTGCCGGTGGATGCACGCGTTCATGTGTCATTTGAGAGATTATTAGCTAAATAATGCTACCTATGTAGTGCCATAGCGTAATCGGCTATATGTTTGTAAAAAAAATCCATTGTTGATAGCGCTCCATACATTAATTTTGAATATTGTGTATTTACTCTCAAAGTATAATTGCCCATCAGGGGATCGAACCCAACGGTGATCCCATTCCGTCGAAACTGCAAATCATTACTTTACGCTACTCGACCGACTAGGCAGTCTGCAGCATTCTCATTTCTATTAAAACGTAATAAACCGTAAACCTCTAATCTCAATAAGACTTTGTACAAATGTACCAACAACTTGCAAAGGAGGGGAAATTCTAAAAGTTTTGATTAATCCACAAATTGAAAGCGAAACTCTCTTGGTGGGGGAGTTGGGTTAGCAGTTAGGCACCAAGTGGCCGTAAATAGGTGGATTATTTCTAAAATCAGAACAAGAATAATATATGAATGAGCAGTTTCCTTTATCTTTATCAGTCATGAGCCATGTTTTGTTCTGTTTTAAAGCACTTTTTACGCTGTTTAGAAACATATTAATATCCATAAAATATGTTTCCTCTCTTCTCATGTATACCTAATTGTCGAAAGTGATTTCACTAATCCATACATACATACCTACATACATTATATATATAGCGGAGAGAAAAATTCCGTGAATGGTCTTCAGATATCCGGTATTCGAGAGGACGACTAATGGCGTCCGGCCCCTAGCACGATGTGGGCTCCACTTGCGAACTCTTTGATATCAGGAGGCCTTTAGTTCAGGCCGCTGAAGTGATATCACTGTACGTGATTTTACAAACTTAATGTTATTTTCGGAACAATTCAGGCGTAAAAGAAACGAATCTAGGCTCCGAAAATCATTATCACACCATAGAGAACTGTAATGTGCAACTGAGAACTCTGGTTTGTGCCGGCAGTAGTTATTTAATCGAAAACTAAAATCCCGGCAATAGAAAATGAAATCTATCTAGATGAAGAGAGAAACATTTAGTGCATTTTATATCATTTTTATCGACTACCGAGCCGGGACGTGAGAAGAGTAAATCGATAGTAGACTCAAGTAGGAGTTTTCAAAGTTAACGTAACCGTGAATATAAACGTTTTTATTTCGTCGTTAATTCTGTACTAAAATTATTTACAATTTCGTAAACTATGCACACTGACATGCCGCGCCACTCGCTGACAGTCAGCGTACCTTTTTAAACTAAATTGTAATTATTAGTTTAGCATTGATTTAGTCATTATTACTTCGAGTAAATATTTGGGGTTCGTGGCTTAGGCCCACAGTGGTCGACGCACCTGTGATCGAAGCCCACGGTCAATTTAATTTAAATCAAAGCAACTTTTATTCAAATGGCAGGCATAAAAATGTTATATAAAACTAATAACTCTGTACCTAACTAGAGTAGATGCAATATATTATATCATAATGATGTTTATAAAGTAGATAATATGCTTTAATTTGAAAGTATCTTTAAAAATTATATATTTATGTCAAATACAAATTTGTAAAAAAAATAGTAATCTCAATCACAGTTTTGTTCACCTGTTTTGTTTATACCTAGATAATTATTTTACCTAATTATAACAATCAGTCCCAAAAGTAAAAAGATAATATTTGAAATGTGTAGTTTTCTTTAAAAAATTAGTAACATTTAAAAATAATCAACTTTAAAAACTAATATATGTATATTATAGAACACATCTATTACCTTTAATAAAAATTAACAAGCAAACTCATCTCTATTTAGTTAATAAATAATAAAATGTTACTTTCTGGTCGAATTTCCACAAAACAAGTGATTTCACTAATTCGGATTTGTTGTAAAAACATGACCATGCAATTTTTTTTTTCGTATTGTTCAATGAACTTGGCAATCACATTTTCATTCTTCCTTGTGGTGTTCTTTCGGCCCAGTTAATAGACGTGTTGGTTGATTAAAGATGAAAGATAAGATTTCACATGGTAATTTATTATTTACTAACAAAATTTACGTAATCGAAATGAAATCTAATTATATAATAATTAAAATAATAAATAGAAAATAATAATAATGAATAGAAAAGTTTTGATTATTCTTATTTTTGTATATTTGTTTTAATGGGTTAACTCAAATTTTTTTACCGATAGAAAGCTACATTTACTACATTAGCAAATAAGTGACTACTAACTAAACACGGGAAAATAAAAGTTTTTTTAAACCTTTTATTTTCCCGTTTTCCATTTAATTTTTTCTCTTTTAATACCTGCGTCACGTATGCATGGTACGTATGATCTTCTTTGTACGTATGATAATTTGGTAAAGAAAGACTTTTGTCGTTTACTGTACTTAGTGAAAATAGCACACAAAAAAATATACTAAATTTATTAGAATCGGGGGCGTCAGCCACAGGTGCGTCGACCACTGTGGGCCTAAGCCACGAACCCAATATTTGTACTCACTGTGTGAATTAAAATGAAAACGTTGTTTAACTAATCAAAAGTTTATATTAGGGTCCTTTTCAAATAAGTTGAGTAAAATTTATATAAAAGAGGTTTTATAAAAGTTCATATGTTAATTTTTCGCACATAATGAATGTGCGAAAAATTAACAGGAAAATTAGGCGCAATTGTCACTAGATATATTAATATATTTTTTAAGTTTTTATATTAAAATAATAATTTAATGTTTTCTTAAAATATTTTTATAATATTTGTTATTATTAAATATGTATTTCCGCATAGTAACGCCTGAATTTATTCGTTATCAAAACAATACAATTTTGAACGGAATCGTTGATCTTATTCGATTTCGGAAGAAATGTGGAAATCTTTGACCTCGATTTTTTATCACGGATGAGATCGTTGTATTTATATACCTTTTTGAAATTTGATGAAAATAAGATTTTTTTCTGAATAGAAAACCAGTGTTGATCATTTGTCTAAGTTTATAAAAACAATACAATACAACCGTTATACAAGCTATGTACAAGTATACATAGTAGAACTGTAAAAAGTTCAAAGCGTAGCTTTTGTTCCTATGTCGATTAATATGCCGACAATACCTCTAGATCAAAGCCGATATTGAAATTTGCATACTTTTTTGATACCCTTACGTAAAGGTTAGGGGGAAGCTGTATATTTATGAGCGTGAACCTTTGCATACCTTTTTAGTATACGGAACCCTAAAATAGGTATGACGTACATTAATGATATTATAACAAAAATGTTTTCTTTACATTTGTATGCTGAGAGTCTATTATAAAATTCTTCTTTAAACGAAAAAGCCTTTTATAAGGTTTTTATGAGGAATAAATAAGAAAAAAATGTCGTAATAAGAAGTGATTTCTGAGAAGGTAATCCATTATTCAAACACGCTAGGTATTTAACAAAACACCTTCAAGAAAAACTTTACGCTAATATAAACGCACTCATTGCTAAACATTAGGTGCACAACAACTATCTTTACCATCTGAACTTAAAGGCGTATATTTTGTATACTGCCAATAAGAGCATTCCCAAGGATTGGTGGCGTCAGGAGAGCGGTGGACCAAACCTAATACAAATCTTTCTACAGTATTGTTGGCTTAGGTTTTCGCGATTATTACACATAGTAATTAAACAACTTTATACGGTCGGGACAAACATAATGATAAGTATACGCAATTTAAGTAAATCGTTTAAAGTTGTGTTGTGAAAAAACACTTCTTTTGATCAGATGAAGACTAGTAGTCTGGTTGATGGCCGCACACCGTCCCCTATGACGGTTAAGGTAATACAATTGGAGCACGAAATTTCGGCTAGTAATGTCGAGTCCAAGTGGCCGAGCCGGTTTAGGCATTCGACGCGATATCGGATGACACGGGTTCGCTTCCCGCCTCGGAGATAAAAAAATTTGAATTTGTAAAATAAGATAAAATATAACTGCGGAGAATATTGCGCGTGGGTATAACCACTCCGCGAACCCTGTAATTGTGCGGCCCCTGCATAGGTCCTACTAGAACTTAATCAAACAGTTTATATCTTTATGAACACAGAGCAACGGGAGAAATAGAACGCTGAAAAGAAAATTAAAGTATTTTTCCTAACACATACTCGTATATTCGCTTTTTAGGTTCTTGTAGAAAAAACGCGATTCTATAATAATCAGGACGACACCGCGACGGATAGGCATAGATAAGGCGTTCTCTATGGACGATATGTCCTCGAAGCGAATTACATACAAACGCAGTTTCGTCATATTTCACATATACTCGGTGAACATTTTCATGCATGTCCTTGAGCCTATTATATTTTATATATTAGGATAAAATATATATTATATAATATAAGACTTAACAACTATGTCTCAAGGCGACGGGCGCAGTGCAATTGGCTATTTGTGACGAAATGCATCTGTTATAGGCAAAGGTTAGCCCTGAGGTGAGGCCTCGAGCTTGTTCCGTCACAATAACATAAAAAAACCTTGTATTAGCATTTAGAGGTAAAATAAATTAAAATAATTTCTGACGGTAGACCAAATAATTTCTTAATAACTCATGTGACAAATAAAATCAATTAGTCACCCCGTGACCATGATCACTGCAAAGTGTTTGAAACATCGGGACAAAATAATGACAAATATACGCGATTTAAACCGTTTAAAGTAGTTTAATTACTATGTAAAATAAATGTTAAAACGTAAAACTGGCAAACCAGAAATAATGAGCTCAGTGATATGCAAGTTAACTGTCAGAGAGTTTGATCACTTTGTATTTAAAATATGACGACAACATTTGTTACGTGCATTCTAGCCTTATCAAGTTCATTATTATCCTCTAGTATTACTTACTTTACTTATACTTTATTTATTATCCTCAAATCCTTATCAAGTGTTTTTTGCTCTTCGCAAAAAGGGAGAAAGACAATTAATCTACTAATAATTACCTATTACAAGACTATACCTATGAATTATTTATTAGTTTATTAAACCCTGAAGTAGATGAGTAAGTAATAAAACCCACTTAGTTTGATCCTGATTTCCACTTCGGTAGAACTGTATACAAACATATTTATTTGTTAATTGTACGTACAATAGCATGACGTTTTTTAATATTTTCGTGATTAATATATTGTATGCTTTTACTGCATTCAAAAGCTTATAATGCTATTTCTGGTAGGAAGCTTTTAAATGGCATGCCTCGTAGAGATTTGACATAAGAAAGCTGTGAAGATATTTCATAGATATTTCGACATCCCGCGGGAGTCATCTCAAACGCCGGAACATGCCAGTAAATAACGGAATAGTGTCGATAAACGACATACCTATGTCGGCAGGCTTCGGGTTTGGGCACCTTCGAATGGTAACGCGTTCTAGTTATTCTCAATGTGACTTGCAATATCGTAAAAGTAGAATCGGGTTGGTGAATAGCTGACTAGTTTATTTTTCTGAAAGGTATTTCTTATACTGAACAATATTAGTCTAGGTTCCATCCTTATAAAAATAAACACTATAGGTAAGTACATCTTAAATATTTACTCAGTATGTAAGCCCTACAAGCGCTACCTAAGTCTACAGCTTTCTAATACTATAGTTTTTAATAGAAACAGAATATTACCGTGTATTTGATTTTGGATATGATCTCGTATATCCCGTTTATAGTAAGAACTATAGTGTTAGTGCTCGAATATTAAAGTTCTTATCAAAAATATTAAATAATTGTATTTTAAAATATCTAAATTTTATATAATAACTAGCGGCCCGCCCCGTCTTCGCACGGGTAATTACGACTGTAAATTGAGATGCAAGCTATCCTATCTTTCAATTTGGATCAAATTGCACACCAGGTGTACACATCAAATTTAAAATTGGTTCGGTTGTTTAGGAGTCCATCGTGGACAAACAACGTGACACGTAATTTTTATATATAAAGATTTGATGAGAACTCAGCATCCCCACCAGTTCAACACAACCTAACTTAACAACTGATGAACTATTACTGATCTCATGGCGTGGTTTTGTTGATTAATTTGATTTAGAAATATTTGGGTTCTCTCACACAAGGATGTGTTCCGGCAGGCTTCTTGCAGTGACAGTTTAAATTCTACATTTATTAGCCTATCATCTTAGAACACATCGTGACTTACCCCCAGGCGAGATGGTTACCAGCAAAAGCTGGTATCTAGGGGCTACCAGGGTAGCATACATTGTGAGGTCTTGTTTTTGGTGCATTCACTGCGCATACGCGTAAAGACTGTTAGAACTTAGAAGTTCTGATGAGCGTCCAATAAGCAGCAACACCCGCATTGACATGAGTAGTGTAATTTGCTCATTTGCCACACAGAAACACTACAACAGGATATGGATATTATGTTTACATATATATATTATGGGTATAGAACTTCAGATAACAAATAAACGATGCCGTATATTATACATAATGTTTATCATCCCCGTTCTTCTGGCTTTTTTTTTTGCTGAACGTGGCAGTACTGTGCCATCTGTTTCAGATGAAGGAGCCGTAGCCATATAATACTATGGAGAATATCTCAATATTACAATTTGTAATTTTCATAAGAATGTCGTAGAAATCTAAATGGAATAAATTACTTTGACTTGATGTATAGTGTTACATTTGTATAAATTTTGATATTTCATTAAAGTGTTAATCTATCTATCGATCTATCTATTGTGTTTGTGTTTGTAATTGACATCATGCTCGTGTACGATGTTTTGTCGGATATGTTTTGATTCCATTTAGTACGGGCGAGCATACTGCCTACCGATCACAGTTCCATTCTCCAGTCTTCTACACTAATCATATTCACAATAATGGTCCAGTGGCGATGACTATTGGATGGTCCATTATTTGAATCACGCCGTGGGCTTGAGCTTCACTGTATGTTCCCTCAATTAGAAAATTTGTCGCCAAGTATCCAACGATGTGTTTAGGCAGTTATTCTTGAGATTTAATCCTTACTCTAGCTCTTGAATATCATTTTCGATCACATCTAGCTCTGTCACATACCAACAGATGAGACTACGCCGCTAGGTCAAAAACTAGCCGAAATGCAATAAAAACGAGTTTTGTTTACGTGTAAGTTAAACCTTGATCACTATCGTGTACAAGCTGAATATCACTCAGCGGTCTTAATAATTGAATAGCAGCTTAATACATATACTACCAATTGATATTATCTCACATTACTCTAATAAGATGGCGTAGAGACGCTCTCGAGCGTCGAACATTTCCAAGAGCTCTTCTATCTATATTTCACCTCGGAGGTTTCCTCCACAATTGATTTGAGCCTCCCCTGGAATCCAGTCAAGTGTCCAATCATCGGATATTCGATATCGTGAAGTAAGCTTTCCTTACCTTTAATTTGCCGGTTTACATTACTTAGCAGAAACTGGCCCGATATTTTTTCATTGTAATCATATCAGCCCTGTTTTTCCATTGCCCATAGGCTAGCCGTTTGTTTACCACTATCACTAATCGTCGAAGATATAAAATACGACGGAAATATACAGCTGCCGGAACACCGTTACGTACCTTGGCACGGAAACCTCTCTCCTGCTTGTACGTTCTAACTAGTCAGGCAAGAACAATAAATAACGCCAACTGCCTTCGGTGAAGTTCAAGTCCGTTAAGGGATTCTAACCACGGACCACTTGCATGGCATCCCACACTCGCTGCCTTCTATATAACTGCTTCAAAAATTGTTATTCAACAACCGGCTACTGCTCGCATTCTATTTACTGGATATATCTCCTACCTGTTTCAAACCCTTTTGGAGTTTTTCGTCTTCATAAAGCTTCAGCAAGCTTTATGAGACATATGTAGTATATTTATCGAAAATAGCAAGAGGTGGGTACCATCGCTATGTGAGATATTCTGCCTCAAAGCAGTTGTGTGCAAACAGTACTGTGTTTAGGTGTGAAGGGCACTGTAGCAGATGAAATTACTGGACACACTCAACAAGATCTAACATCTTGGAGTGAGGAGCACAGTGCATAGTCAAGTAGAATGAAGACAGTGACTCGGCTGATTTACTAACACTTACCCTTCAGAAACTCTCAATTGGAAAGTCCCTGTCACCAACCTCCTAATAAGGACTCATATAATTGGTGGTACGCAGGTTGGAGGTAGTGAGACATATTCTGTGCAAAACCCAACTCGTACTTCCTTTTAATGATATCACACATAGCAATAAAAAGAAAACTCGATAACATACAATATTAGTAATAAGTTTACTGTTGTTATTATGGTGTATTCAATAAAGAGTTATCTATCTATCTATCTAATATTGAAATATAATAATGCTCAAGTAAACACGAGAGAACCATTTTCTTTACATAAATATTATATTATTTTCCTCAAGAATATGCTTAGATTATATTTCATATGAAAATGTTTATGAACGAATGGGTATTATTGGTGCCAACTATGATTTTTGGTATGCTATTTATGATGTTTGGTATTTATGCGTTGTACAATTTAGGGACAGGCGGGCAACTCAATAAAAATAAATTTTCATACGCTCAAAGTGTAGCTTGCTTTGTCATACTTAACCAATAAATTAAGTAAAGCAATGTCCGTTGCGGTCATGACTTGAATAGGTGACAGCTAGAGGCATTAACGTAAACTAATGTATATGTAAAACTAGCTTTCCGGGCGCGGCTCCGCCCGCGCGTATGTCAGTTATCGCGCAAAAACATTAACCTCTTTTTGCGCAGTCGTATAAAAACTATCCTATGTTTTTCCCGGGTCTCAAACTATCTCCATACCAAATTTCATTCAAATCGGTCCAGTAGTTTTGGCGTGAAAGCGTAACAGACAGACAGACAGACAGAGTTACTTTCGCATTTATAATATTAGTACTGATAACAAATGTTGGCGTCGTGCCTCAAATCACGACGAAGGACGATAGTATGAATCATGCTACGAAATCACCTGAACGATGATCCGAATTTGAAAGCATAACCCCGGATTGTGCTTTTAGTATATTTTTTTTTTTTATGCCTGATATGTTAGCCTTTGACCACTATCTCACCTGATGGTAAGTGATGATGTGGTCGAGGATGTTGTTCAGGGTAACCTAGAGTTACTGGCTCTCAAGGACAGCTGCCGGAACACACCGTTAGGTGCTTGGCGACAGATTTTCAACTTGAGGGTGGTAGCTAGGCGGCGGCCCTACCACCATGCTATAACGACTGCTATCCTAAGACAACAACCGGGACCGACAGCTTAACGTGCCCTCCGAAGCACGGAAGCGCTCAGTAGTAATGTCACCAGCGGTCACCCATCCAAGTCATGACCGCGGCGGACGTTGCTTAATTTTGCTGATCGATTCAGAATGGCTAAGCAAACTTGGCTATGAACGCTTCAAGATATTTATTATACAGATTTTTATTTCCTATATGGCTATTAGTGTATCATACTAGAATAAGGTATCCTATAACGCTTGGTCTGTTCGTCTGAGCTTCAAAGGGCTGTATCTTTAGAGTCGTAATACTAAGCTGGTTGAAATGTTCACAGAATATGTCCTAGTATTCTGTGAACATTTCAACCAGCTTAGTATTACGACGACGCTTAGTATTATGCCGGAACAATATAGCTACAAAGTATTAAACACTACTGTTACTACAACGAAAGCATTTAGGCAACCTAAAGGCTATTGCAGGCCCTATGTAGTCCAAATGCTCATCTCTAACAGGTGGCAGCGTAATTAAAAATAAAATACGAATATCTAGAAAAAGATGTTTCTAAATAATTTTTAAAATAGTCAACTTTACGAGAATCTGGCAGGACAGGTTTGCCAGATTCCCTCAAAATTGACTGTTTCTAAAACTGTTCTTAATCGCGATCAAATGAAACATTTATAAACTGAAAGCCTTAACAAAAACGAAAACAGGAAATAAGCATCTCCGCCTATTTCCATTATCCGTCAGATATCAACTATTGTATAAATCTTTGTTTATAGCACCGTGACGTGCCGGTTCCGATCTGTGCCCGAGGTCTGGACATAGCGACGATGGCAGGCAGTAAGTAGCTCATTTACGTCCCTGTTAGCACAGAAGATCACTTGGACAGTAACGTACTCGTAAATTTCGTTTGCATACAAAAAATATATCGAGTTAAGAATCTATAAGAATATTAGTAATCGTATTTTACGTTGCTTCCTGTAGCAGATTTTAATACCACGGTTATTAAGCTCATTACTCTATATAAACAGCGTCATATAGCTGTAAACTACGTCGATTATTCCACATCCCATGCTCGAGCGTAAACACGTATTAAATAATAACGAGATTCTCCAGACAGGGAGGTAGCGAGATATGAACGAGCACTTACATCGAAGTGTTCAGGACTTCAGCGAGAGCGAAGCTGTTAGCTGTTGCATTAAACTGGGAGGAAACTTACTTTCAGTTTATTTATCTAGCGATCTTACCAACATAGACCAACTAAAATGCTATGCTCTGTATTAAACGGACGTTCATACTTTTTTATAGTTAATATAGCTTCTAATTTCACATAAAGTTGTGGTATTTGGGGCTTTTAATGATCAACAACATGGATAGATAGATAACTCGTTATTGGGATTTTTATTTTTATTGGTAATAGACTAGCCTTTGACCACTATCTCACCAGATGTTAAGTGATGATGTGGTCGAAACTGTTGTTCAGGATAGCCTAGAATTACTGGCTCTCAAGGACAGCTGCCGGAACACACCGTTATATGCTTGGCGACAGATTTTCTTCTTAAGGATGGTAGCTAGCCAGGTGGGCATTTGCTAAATGCCGTACCACCATGCTGTAACGACTGCCATCGTAAGACAACAACCGGGACCGACGGCTTAACGTGCCCTCCGAAGCACGGAAGCGCTCAGTAGTAATGTCACCCATCCTACTCCTGACCGCTGCGGAAGTTGCTTAACTTAGCTGATCGATAAAGAACGGCTAAGCAAACTTCGCTACGAGCGCTTCAGATTATATTGCATTACTATTTTAAAAGTTGTTTACTTTTTAGGCTCTCAAGATCTCTGTAGGATTCTATTTCTTGACCCTTGTTAGAGCTCTGTGGGGCAATAACACGCGCTAGTGAGCCAGCTTGCCCTAATCTGAGAACGCGCATGAGTCCCTATCTTTCTAATTAATTAAGTTTCTGGGCCTTATTGATAAAAAAAAACGTAATTATATCAATTTCTATTTATGGACGAATACTGCACCCTTTAACAGAACACATTATTTGAGAAAGATCGAAGACGTTAATATAAAAAAAAATGTTTGTTTTAATGCCCTAACAGACTGTTCATATTTACTTGATTAAAACTCTCGTAAGTTTGACACATATTAAATGATTATTTTGAGCCGATTTCACTTACGGTTGAATTACGTCGAGAATACGTCTCGACCGGTTTCGCGACCTTCAGAGTCGCTTCATCACAGAGTGCCTGCGCTCACGACAGTGCATCGCGCTCGTGTCATTCTCGACGTAACACTTCTGACGTAATCGGCTCAAAATAATCATTTAATATTTACTTGATTTTTCGTTGTTGTCTCATAGACATTTTATATAGACACATTTACATTTATGCGGTATAAAAAATAATGGTAATTAAGGGTGAATAATTAAACGATTTTCTTGATGGTTAACATCATATTTATAACTATAAACACCAGAAAACCTCGTATGTCGTTATTTTACAGAATCTCACCTGTTGATGAGTGATGATGTGGTTGAGGACGGTAAACAGGCTTGATTTAGAATTACTGGCACTTTAATAACTGTAAAACACACCTTTGGGTGCTTGGCGATAGATTTTTTATAAACAGGTAGTAGCTATCCAAGCAAGCATTTGCAGAATGCCCGATTATCTTGAAAAAATCGGTACACAGCGATGCTCGGTCGGCCAGGTACTCAATTTATCTCACACAAAGATCTCTACTTGTAGCTGTAAGTCTATGAATAATAAACTGAAAAAGCTTCTGAGAATTTCCAACGAGTCGGGTTCCTGTATGGATGGGCTCATAATCATTTATGTTATTAATAATTGAACACTCATAATGGATTTTAGAGTATTCACTTTACGAATAAATATAATGCTTTTACGAAAACAGGTTACCTCCGGTATTATATTTGTATCTAAGACTTTATTATTCAAATCTCATGATATATCAAGGTACGTGAGCGAAAGGATTGGGAATTTCAAATATGTGGGTTTTGTAACTACTGTATAAGAGACGTTACTACTCACGCTGTCGTGAGTAGCAGCATGCTGCTTACTTGGTACATTTTTTGCTTTAGTCGCTTACAAATGTACGGATTACAAAGTAAACAGGTATACAAAATATATTTTGGCGAACATAACGAGTCCGCTAACCTCAACCTCCATTAGATTACGATCAGACGCCGCTGCAAACATATTTGACCAATGATCCCTATTTATTGTATAACAAATGTATTTCCTTGGAATCTATCTCAGCGGCAAGTGGCGGAAATATCCGTGATAGAAATCAAATTTGAAAATAGATCAATATTGAAGAATAGCAATCATAGAGGAACTTTGTGTAAAACTGAAAGAAAAGACAAACCTCTTTTGGTTTCGAGTTCACGTTAGCCAACAAATGTTACGCACTGTCGTAATGTGCTTGCTAGGGCCACTGGACTTTCTAGCAAACAATTGTTTGTATGTACACACACACTAACTACCACGAAACTCAATACCCATCACCGCTCCAAAAAGGTTCAAGCTCATTCAACAGTTAGTTAATATGAAAAACTAATTATTAGCCTCTGATACAATCTACCTCAAATTACTACTGACAAAGAATTATACTATTACAAAAGCTTCCATCTACCAGGACCTCTAAACGTTTGTTTGAACAACTTTCGTGAATTGAACAGGCGAAGGGTGTAGTTGAGTGCCAAAGTTGGATAAATTTGAGGATATTTCCCGATGAAGTGGATAACTTCATTCGCCACTGAGATCTGTAATCATCACTTGAATTCAGCTGCAAACTTTCATCGTTAATGTTACAGTATGCAGTCACAGCCTTGAGAAGTTGACTTTGGGACTACTTTAACAGCGAAGCATGTTGTGAAAGGCCTAGATTTGGATAAGCCTTGGCAGGAGCGGTTTGTTCTAAATCACATAATTTACTAACTTTATTTGTACACCTATCACCTCTACTATGTTGATATTAATATAGTCTGTTATAATCTACTATTCAACATTTACTGTAAGCCTATTTATTTCTTGTTATTACTTTATTTATATTCTTTACGCAATATTAAGACATATCTATGATCGAAGGCAATATTCTAAAAAAAACTTTCTCTTATCAAATCATTAAACCATATATCATTAAAATTTTCCAGATCAATCTTTATTCCTATTTCTATTTCAGTCACGAGTCTATCCCATTCATAGACTGGACATTCGGTTATGATATGCTTTACCGTTTCATCCTTTTCCGGCTCACAGATGCATGATGGGCTCTCCTTGTACTTGAAACGATGCAAGTATTCGGAGAACCCACCGACCGTGCCGCCGTCAGCAATTGCGTCATGTGTACAGAAACGCTTTAGATTCCTAATGATTTTATGCGCCAAACTCGCGTTCGGCAGAAAAAGTTTTGTTGTGGCCGCTTTCTCTTCCGATTGTACGATGTAATGCATCTGTGAAATGCATCTGTTATAAGCAGAAGTTAGTCCGCCTAACATCATGTGGGCCTCGAGCATGCTCCGTCACAATAACATTAAAAAAAAATACTATCGCAGACTTTTCTGTAGACATTTTTAAGGTGTGCAATACTTTAATACATTATTTTAAGCGCAAAAAAAGTGTTTATTTACGGCATTACATTAAAAACCTCTGAAATCACTGTTTCTCTAATATATTATACACATAAATATTTATCTTGAATTACTAAATCAATTAAAAAACCGCATCAAAATCCGTTGTATAGTTTTAAAGATATATTTAAGCATACATTTATATTCTTATACTCAACATGGAAAATATTATTATGGTATGTACAGATTTTATATGGGCAGTTCTCGTGAATATTTATTATTGATATTACATTGATTACCTTTAAATATTTTAGTTATAAAAATTGTCAGACAGCGGGAAGCGACTTTGTTTTATACTATGTAGTGATTTTAACTAAAGAACTTTGAATATAAAATCAATTAAAACTATCCAAAACAAACCGTTTTCATTATTTATGTGTTGAATTGGTCCAATAAACATGATGGTTGCAATATTTTCATTTCAATTAAGTAATTCAGTTCAATTTAACATTAACTTTACTTAACACACCGTTATAAATACATATTGCGTTTTGGGTATTTTTATAATTATTAATTGCAACTCAAATGTTTGTTTACTGAAGGACTATTATTATATTACTCCTTATTATCTTCTTCAAATGAAAAAGCCTTTTGGTTTTTATTGCAAAAAATCCGAAAATATTAATAGAACAAAGAGTGATTTCTGAAGAACGTAATCAGTTATTCAAACACGTTCATTAAAAAACCCTATTAAGTTAAGCTGAAAATACACTTATAGTATTGTAGAATTTAGTGCGTGTTTGTTTGTTTATGAGACATTGGTGAAATATATCACGTAGATTTCGTAGGTAGAAGTAAATACATTCCCCAACCATAACTTGTTTTAGGCATCACGTAATAAAACCTGAGCCTGTTGCCATCTAACTGTCACAGATTTCACTTGATGTTTTTTTTTTTTTTTTTTTTTTTTTATATTAAAACAATTTATTTGCACTTTAAATAATAAATATGACGAATTATTACAGAAAGAAAAATCGAATTATTATTTTCGTAGTATAATAATAATAATAATAACTTTATTAATCTTAAAACTATTAACATATAATGAATCTTACTTCAATAGGTAGGTACTTAAAATAAAGTTGTTACCAATAATTAAAACGTTTACTACTGTATATTACTGTAGTAGGTAAGTTTCGAACTAAGTACTTGTAAACAATTTTTATAATCTACTCGTAGGTTAGGTACATGTTTTGTACAGTAATTTATATCGCGAGTGACACAATACACGTTAAATTATTTAATTACAGTAAACTTAAAACTTAAAAAAACTTACAGTACTTAAACGATTTCCAGTTATGTCTAAATAACATATTGAACATTAAGTTAGTCGCGATCACGTTTAAGTCCCGTTAAATACTTATAAATATATATATTCAAGTTACGAAATACTTAATGTTAATATAGTAAACGTTATTAAAATGGTTATAATTTAATACAGTTTACGTATCCAATACGTATATACTACTTTTTAGTAGTTATTTAAGGGTTTGGTATTTATAAATACATCCATAAAGATACTTAAAATTTGGTGACAGTACTACTTTAATTGGTAAACAACGAGTTTAGGTGAAAGATTCACATCTACCCTCCGCACTAGTTTGCACTGTACGACGGCAGGGCAGAGCGTTCCTCGTCCACAAAACAAGTTATTATTCTAACGCAGTATACGCGCGGTAAACAGATTATTTATAACTGTAACTATTAAGAGATTTTCAAGTATGATATTAGAAATTAGGAGTAACGGTAACAAGATCTATCAAAGTTTATTATAAATAATTATGAACTACTTAAAAATATTTAATTTCAAATAGTAGGTATGCTTATATATATATGTAATATACACTAATAACATATTTACAGTAAATGGTATAAACATAAATATAAACTTTTCTCTACACGTAGATTAGTGTTACAATATTAGTTAATAATAATAAAAGTAATATGTATATATATTGTATGCATGTGAATGTGGTGTAGTGTAGAAAGTAGGTATACATTTGTGTGTATTATGTAATGTGTTCATTTGTATGTATATATACAGATGATGGTGTCTAAAATTGTATTGAGTTAGCGAGTGTAAAAGTTATATTGTAACTGAAAGTGGAGGCAAATTTAATTGTTGTAGGTTTTATATTTTTATTTTTATACAGAATGTTTTTAATTTCAAGACATGGAAAAGGTAGGATCCAAAGACGTATTTATGAATCACTTAATAATTACCAATAATGCTTAATCACTTAATCAGTTAATTCATGTACATTGGTACTCGGCTACATAACTGATAGACAATACCATTTAAACTGGCGTAATATTTGAATTATAAGACTCGATATTATTTACTTTATATATATTTAATTTATATTACGATAATATAGTCATTAGAGCTTCAGTATCATCATAACTCAGAGATTTCAGATAGTTATCAAGCTTTTTTTTGCAGCTATATGCAGTTGAATCAGATAATGTTATGTGATAATTAATTTGATTGTATACATAGGGACCTAACCAGTATGAAAATTTTTTCATAAAATTTGTGTTGCATTTTATAGATTCATATACTATGTCACTTCGACGTTTAAACTGGTGGCCTGCTATCATTGGATATTTATGTTGATTTATAATTAATGATTTTATAAATAGTTGACGAACGCTAAGTACATCTGTGTCGAAATACAGTTGTTGAGTGGGATATCGATAAGGCTTATAGAACATTACTTTTAATACAGCCCGCTGAGCTCTTTCTATGTGTAGAAGTAATGTTTTGTGCGCTCCTCCCCAAGCAAGGATACCATATGATAAGACTGATTGACATAAGCAAAAATAAACGTTTTTTAAGATATTAATGTCCCCTATATGTCGTAAGTTTTTAAATATATAAATTAACTTCCTTGTTCTTCCTGCAAATAAACGTATCTGGGGTTCCCATCTTAGATATTTATCAACTATTACGCCTAAATACTTGTTTTCATTGGTAGGACTTAAAGGATAGCATTTACACTTATCGAACTGATCACAAGAATGTGCTTTTAGTCCAAAGTTATGATCTGGTTGCAAGTTTTCTTTGATACTAAATGTAATGTACTTGGTCTTTTCCAAATTTAATGTTAGTAAGTTAGAATCTAACCACTTCATAATTTTGGAAAATCCCTTTTCAGCAAAATATTTAGCCTCATCCCATGTGTCACCATCAAATAGAACAACAGTATCATCTGCAAAGGTTATTATTTCGGCATTATCAAGTTTTTTCCTACACAGTGCATCCATATATATCACAAATAACGTTGGTCCGAGGACGCTTCCTTGTGGGACTCCATAGGATACAGTTTCCTCGTCACTAAGCAAAGTTCCTATCCTTACTGACTGTTTTCTTTCTTCTAGGTAACTTTTAAAGAGCTTAAGCGGAGTTCCTCTGACTCCCATCTCTTCCAGCTTCTTTAGTAGTAGTGGAATAGAGACAGTATCAAATGCCTTTGCCAAATCAATAAATATACCTACACACTTTTTAGAATTATCTAATTGTTTAATAACATGTGTTACTAGTTTATTAATGGCATCTGAGGTTGATTTTTTAGATCGGAATCCAAATTGATTTGATGAGATAAGTTCATATTTTTCTAAATAGTTTAATAATCTACAATTTATTACTTTTCCAAATATTTTAGAGAGTGTAGGCAATAGTGATATTGGTCGATAGTTATTGATACTGTCTCTATTTCCAGCTTTATGTATTGGAATCACTATGGATTTCTTCAGTTCATTTGGGTAAACACCCGAATTCATGCATTCGTTACAAAGGTATGCTATCGGTGCGGACAGGATATCAATGCCTAGCTTAAAAAGATTTACTGAGATACCATCCCATCCAGAAGATGAGGTATTACGTAATGATATGATATGTCTTTTAATTTCTGATTCATCGGTTGGTAAAAATACTATAGAATTTGGTGTGTATAACTTATTATCCTTAAGCATAGTGAGATTATGTTCAGTAGTTTTAAGACGATTTAATATTTGGGCAGCTAGGTTTTGGCCTACATTCGCGAAATGACTGTTTATCTGTGAAATTGCATGTTTCGAGTCAGTAGATACATCAAGAAGCTCAGTTGGAGATTTGGAAGATTGATCCATATTACAGATATTTTTTATTATCTGCCAAGTCTTTTTTATATCCCCTCTATTTTCATTAATTATTCTTCTCTCATACTGATTTTTTAATTTTTTCAAAATTCTGTTGCAATGGTTTCGGTATCTTAAGTAAGTTATTCTCAATGATTCATCATATGGTTTTTTCTTAGATCTAAGGTGCAAAATGTCCCTAAATTTAATGCAGCGAAGTATGCCCGTTGTTACCCATGGCTTAATGATTCGCTTTCTTTTAGGAAGAGTAACTAGACGAGTGTGCTTATTTATAACCCGATCAATTATTTTTAGAAATTCATGAGTACTTTCATTAACATCTGAGAATGTTGAAAACGTGGTGTGCCAGTCAACAGATTTCAATTCATCAATGACTGAGGTATAACTAAACATAAAGGTTTGAGCTAAACATAGTAGGTTTAACCTAAATTTTGAAGCAATTATGGCCGAGCTATGGATAGCCGTGCAGCAGGTCATATCCCCACCGTCAGCTTGAGCTTCACTGCATGGTAGAAGGGCATTTTGCGAATATCCGCCTGGCTAGCTTTCACCACCCTCAAGTAGAAAATCTGCCACCAAGCACCTAACTATGTGTTCCGGTAGTCCCTAAGAGGCAGTGAGCAATTTATGAAATAACATTCACATAAGACTTAACAAATATATGTCTCAGGGTGATGGGGCAGTGCAATTCGTCACTTATGCTCTCTTATGTTCGCTTGACATTAGATGGCCCTCGTTTCGTTACAAACCCATTAAAAAAAACTAAAAAAATACGCTAGTTACATACAATTTTTATTTCTTGTTCATGGATCCCGTGTCGGATTTCAGCATCACTGCACGGTGATAGGGCATTTTGGAAATGCTCTTCTGACTAGCTACCAACCGCATGTAGAAAATCTTTCTTCTACCTTGCGGTGTGTTCTAGTAGCTAATCAAGTCCCATTTATTCTAGGCTATTCCTGTTACCATCCTCGACCAAACCATCACTTACCAACGGAAAGATGGTGTACAAAGGATGGTTAGCCTTAGTACATTATAGCACATCTGCTTATCATAAATAAATTTAATAAAAAACAACGGTAAGAGGAAATACTACAGCAACGTTATATTTATAACAATATGTTCTCGATTCCTTGATATCTTGCGCGAAATAATAAACAATTCTAAGAGAAATAAATAAACAAACTCAACGTGGCCGTAGTCTCGGGAGGAGGGTAACAGTTTCAAAAAAAGGATCCTCAATCACGTTAAAAACACCTCTTGTTCCGGTGAGTGCCCGAAAGTTTGCCACTAGATAAATAAAGTTTTCCAATGTTGTCCGGGTATCCGGAGACTAATCGTCCTCACGTGCCACATCCGGTAATTCCTCACCCGGATTAACGGCTTAACTTCCTCGACACGCGCCACATTACCTATTTGATCTGTGCCGCGACGCACACAATTTATCCGGTTATCTGGAAAGCCGTATGAGCCAAAACAAAATAAGGAAGTTTTTTGTATTATATGTTTGTATCTATTTATATAGGTAGGTATGTCTTATGGTGATTAGAGTATCAACTATTTTAATTTTTCTTAACGCGTAGAAAACTAAATCTACGGACAGAGGAAAATTGTAAGGAAGTTTTTGTACATATGTGTACAATCGATTGACCTATTTATTCAACTACCTAACAATAAATCAAAACGTGACGCACTTTTCTTAAGTCCACAAACTACTGAAGACCGCGTAGACCACATCAATGCTGCTCTCACCCAATTAACTTATAGAATACTAGCTTTCCGGGCGCGGCTCCGCCCGCGCGTATGTCGGTTATCGCGCAAAAACATTAATCTCTTTTTGCGCAGTTGGATAAAAACTATCCTATTTTTTTCCCAAACTATTTCCATACCAAATTTCATTCAAATCGGTCAAGTAGTTTTGGCGTGAAAGCGTAACAGACATGACAGAGAGGTTGGAGCTGCATTTTCAGCCCGGCACTCCTAGGAGTACCACTACATTAGATGCTCGGAGATTTTTTTATATGAGATTGGTTAGCTATCTAGGTGAGTCTTACCGACCTGTGAATTGTTAAGGTGTGAACACAATAAATAAAAGTTAACCCTAGACCACAGTCGTTCTTAGTAAAGTAACTTTGATGGAACGCAGTAATTCTTTATCTAGATGTATAGAACAAGTAAAAACACAAACGGCTATATGTAACAAGTAAAAACACAAACTGAGCAGTAAGTAACGAATACGTGATGGATGAGGACGGAGCCAGCCGGCCGTAAAGATTGTCGATAACACACTTCCTAACTGTTCATTTTATTTCAAAGATTGATAGGACTCGGGTGTAGGGTTATGGTTAGATGAAAAAAATTACGGGTAGTTATGATCCCTGCACTATTGTAAGATGATAAAAACCCGAATATAAGCTGTAACTATTACCACGGTAATATTATCTATACAGTATTTTAACTCGGCTCTGTCCTTGAAATAACTACCTACAGCCGCGCTGTACGTAAACATGCGATAGGGCTGCCCGCCTCTAGCATTTTAATTACGTTTGTCTACTTTGTGTTACCACCAGTGTTTTAGTTTTGTAATTGTAAATATTATACATTTTTAACCAATAAAATACTCTGTGAATTTAACAGGAAGTGTTCACTAAAAATTCGTGTTGTTTTTGACTAGTAGGTAGATTTAATCAAAAAACCATGTTTATTTTTGAATAAAAAATCGGTCTTAAAAATTGCGACCGAAAAATATTTGTGAGACGTACGAAATACAAAATTAAATTTTAAAGTATTTATTATTAAATCATACTCGTCATATTTAAATGTAAATATGTACTACTTGAACTTATTTTTGGTGAAAATATCGCGCGGTTATTGTTAAAAAAATAACAAACCATTTGCTCGTCTCTGCGGCATAGTCGTGACAATTGAGACTGTCTGCAGGCCGAGCGCATGCCGAGATCGAGGCGCTTAGGTATAACTCGCGTTTCGTCCGTATCTATGAAGTTGAAATACTGTATAGATAATATTACCGTGCTATTACTTAGTCACCACGGTAGCTCAGGTCTAATGTGTATTATTCAAGGGTTCATATCCCTCACGCCGTTTATTATATTATTTACAGTATGAAAATTATTCTCAAATGTGCCCCGACATTAGAATTGGACTGTCTCCTTTATGTTTTTTCGTGTTATAGGAACTAACGCCATAACTTGTCAAATATGAGTGTTAGAAATCTACTTACAACATTTTTCTAAATCAAAAATAATACAATGTCTCTTAAGGACATATACCCGCCAGCCAAAGTGTGAACTTTCATATAAACTCAACTTGTTATTAAAAATAAACTCGCATGTAAATATAGTGTATTATTAGACCTATCGTTTCTGGCTTAAATCCTTTTTCTTTTGGACTATAATTATTTTTTTTATTATATAGCGTTTAGTATATAGCACTCGTTTTTAGGAGTTTGAGCCAGTTATTCGTAGCTCCAGATTTATTTAAAAAGTATAGTACACATGTATAAATAACTTCCCATTATAGAAAGTTCATTATATTCCCCATGTTTGTGGTGCAATAGAAATATTAAAAACATGCTTATTTTTCTTGAAAGAGATGCTTAAAATTGGGTCTTTATTTTATATAAAATTACGAGTTTTTGAGATAGTGTAATTTCAAAACTGTATAATTTAATGAAAATCTGATGCACCACAAACCTAGATATTAGGGTAGTGATTACGTAGGTAAAAAATCATTGAGTTTTATTCGCTATTATTAAAATGAGATTGGAGCTGCGTTTTGTATGGGGGCGTTCGTCTAAAATATACCCTTAAGAAGGCAGGTAATAGATAGATTTGTTTAATGGATCTGTAATACGTGTAATGGAGCTCTCAGAGAAAAATAAGATATGCTAACATTGGTTTTTATTTAGTTTAGAAAAACAACTACACTATATACACTTTACATTGATTATAGTCAACATATAACATTAGTCATAGTCATAGTCATTTTTATTGATATTACAAATACACGTCAAACAAAAAGTAATACATTGCAATATTTTGATACATATGTACATTATAAATTCTACACGTAATACAATAGGTATTCACGTAATAATAATCTCATTCGTCATTTTAACATCATTATTCATAAATATGTCAATAACATTATCATTTAAACAAATCGTCATATGTATAAAATGTCTGCTCAACAAGCCATTTTTTTAGTTGGCACTTAAACGAATTGTTTGAATTTGTATTTTTTATGTGTTCTGGTAGCCGGTTGTAAACCGCCGGCGCCATGACATGCACTAGTTTCGATGTTTTGTAAGTCATCGTGGGACCGCCTGCAGCCTCTGTCTATTGCGTGTGTTGTACCCATGTCCGTCACCCAGTCTGGGATATTCTTCCAGGTGGTTTCTAGCGTAAAGAGCAGTCTGAAGTATAATCATGGAAGGTACCGTCAGAATTCTCATCGAGCGAAACAATGGCTTCGCTGGAGTATCTTGTGGCACTCGCACAATAGCTCGTACGGCTCTTTTCTGCATTCTGAAGACACGTTCCCAATCAGCAGCGCGTCCCCAGAGCTCGATGCCGTACTGTATTAGCGAGTGCACAGATGCGAAGTAACAACTGCGGACCATTTCTACTGGAAGAATAGCTGATATACGCCATAGAGCAAAGCAAGCTCGGCCAATTTTTTACACATTTTTTCTACATGGGACTCCCACGTAAGCGCGCTATCTAGTTGAAAACCTAAAAATGTTGATTTATTGACTTGTTCAATTTTTTCTTCACCAACTCTTACACTGAGCTGCTCTTGTAGATGACCTGCCAAATTAATACACATATACTGTGTTTTGCTTATATTTAAAATAAGGCCATTTATTTTAAACCAGTTATTTAGTTCCGATGTTACAGTATGAAGCTTCTGCTCCAGCTGGTCACGGGATGAAGCAACCACTGTCACTGCAACATCGTCCGCGTACATTAGCACGTGTCCATTGTGGACGCTCCCTGGAAGGTCGTTTAACAGAAGGGAGAACATAATGTTTGAGAGCGACGAGCCCTGTGCTACTCCTATAAACGTCTGTAACGGATTTGATTTTAAGTTGCCTCCCTCGCCAACGACCACCTGATTTCTACTTTTCATGAAGTCTACCAGTAAGTCAAGTGCAGATCCGCTGATCCCATAGTGCTTCATTTTGGCAGTCAGCACATCGTGATCAGACACGTCGAATGCTTTGGATAAGTCACAAAAAATTACCGCTACCTGACTTGAGCTTTCGCGACACTCTAGTATATGTCTAACTAGCTTAATCACTAAGCTGGTGGTCGATCTGCCAGTGCGGTAGGCATATTGTCTGTCTGAGAGTGTATTACACTGTGTTAGGTAGCCAGTCAACCGATTACTGAGTCCGTATTCGAACAGCTTTGCGATTGCAGGGATTATGGATACGGGCCTGTAACTATTGATTTCTTCCTGTTTACCTTTTCCTTTATATAGTGGGGTCACTTTTACGTTTTTTAACGTAGGTGGATAACAGCCTTGTTTTATGCACCTATTAAACAAACAGGCCAGAGAATGAGCCAGTGAGGTTGCAACGGGGCCGAGAATGGATATAGATATATCGTACACATCCTTAGATTTTTTATGTGCTACGCCAGAGGATAGGATTTGGTAAACCTCCATCGCTGAAAAAGGTCTAAGTCTTAGTGAGCGGTCCATTGGATCGTACGCTAATGCCAGAGCGTTACCAGCGGCGACAACGTCAGCAGCTGGCGCACCACAGGAACTAGCCGCGCCTACGCTTCCGCTCGGCATCCGCTTTGCTGAGGAATTTGGTTCCATCATTTTGGACGATAAGATCAGTGTAGTCCCGACACCTTCTCGACCGTCCAGTCTCGGTGTTTACTACGTCCCACATGGTCTTAATTACGTTAGCGGATTTATTTATCATGTCATAATAATAATTTTGTTTTTGTACTTTTAACATTTTGTCATATTTATCTTGATATTCGTCAATTTTTATAGTCAGTTGTATATTATTTGGGAATTTTATTTTTAAGTTTTTCATATCAGTTATTAAATGATGGAGGTTTATTAAGTCACTCGTGACCCACGAGTCGTCTTTACACTTCATCAGTAGTCGTTTCACAGGAAAACAATCGTCAATTTTATTCTTTATTATATTTACAATCGCTTTAGCAAGGAATTCTGGGGGCCCTGAGTGCTTAAGTTCCATTTCATTCCAGTCTACGCTTTCGATTGCCGCAATAAAATTGCATTTGTTGGCCTGAGAGTAGGGCCGGCCGAGCCTGGTGAGCGCGGAGCCAGCTCGCACTCCGCACGGCACCAGTGCACGCACCGCGTAGTGATCACTAAGGCCGGAGTGCACGGGCATCGCTCGCGACTCACGCGCTAGGTCACCGCTTACATACACATGATCGAGGCTAGTGCTTGTCAAGTTAGTCACTCGAGTTGGAAAGTCAACTATATTAATTATGTTGTTGTTAGATAATAGCTTGTTTAATTTTTTCTGATCACTACTTAATAATTTACTTGCGTCAATATTTACGTCTCCCATTACAATGTAGCTTTTACCACTTTCTAATAGCAGGTTGAGCAAACGTTCGAAAATTGGAAAAAACTGCGAGGTTTGCGTTAAGTTAGAACGATAAATACATACTAATATTACATTCATGTCAGATAGTTCTACTGCTGAGATTTCACATATTTGCTCCACTGATAGGCCAGAAAAACAGTCTAATCTCTTATGAGTTATATTGGAACAGTTATTAACGTAAATACATGAGCCTCCGTGTACAACATTTGGCCTACAATAATAAGATACTAGCGTAAAGTTGTTTACATTAATACAGTTAAGTTCGTATTCCTTCAACCAGTGCTCTGTTATGCAGAGTATATCACATTGCATTTGGTCGCGTAACAGCACTTCGAGCCTATTAGTCTTTATTTTAATTGACATAATGTTTTGTTGACATATTCGCAAAAAACCGGTCGTGCTATCTTCACTGCCTACCGTCGCCGTTTCGTTAAGCGCATACGTAGCAGACTCATGCAATTGCAAGGTTCGCGGCCTCACTCTGGCGTGCGGGTTGACTGCGGGTGTGAGCGAAAAAACCACTCTGTGAACCTTATTCCTTGCGGCCATGCAGCTGGCGTCGTATATACTTTCCGGTAAACCAATAAGAAATGACGCACGCCTCTTAGATTTTATATCCCGTCTTTTAACAGTATATTCTGCATCTACTATTTTATTTAAATAAGATTTCACCTGTTCCGGGGTCGTGTCTATTTTAAAGTTCCATGCCTGGATGTGTCTGATTCTATCTACGGATTGCAGGTCATCATTTTTTGCTACACCTATCACTACCAACGTTTCTTGCTTATTTTTATGAATATGGCGGCGTTTAGTAGCTAACTTCCACATACCTTCAGTGTCACTTTCATTGTTGTTACCTCCACTTGCAGATGCACTACTTTGTAACGGAGCCGTAGTCACTGTATTTTTTTCCGATTGGGTACGGTCGGGTTCTGGGTCGATCGTGATGAGTGTAGTCCGTGGTTTTTCAGTAATGGGTTCCTTTGTGGCGGTGGCATATAGTACCGTTGGCAGGGTAGACATGGGGGCGACGGTATCAGCATCATCAGTACCGAGCAAGCGAGCTCGTCGCCCCGATCTCCGCAGTGCAGGCGGAGTGGGAACCCGTCCGATGGTTGGCTTCGGTGATTTTGGATGCGGTCTACCGTCAGCTATTTTCAAGTGTGCGATTTCATGCCTCTGTTCTTGAATCACTAGCTCGAGTTTTGATATCACTGATTTTAATTCAATTACAGTACTGTCCAGGGACTCAACTTAAGTAGTTAGGTCTGTAACAGTCTTAGTCAGCTCACGTACCGCGATTTGTAGTGCTTTTTGCGCCATTTTAGAATTAAATTACGGGACAGCGTATTGACGTGTGAGCGGTCGAACGCGAACATTATAGTCATATATGACTAGGAGTCAGAAGAGTTTGACATTATGTGGTCCCTACTCGTTACACTCACTTTTATATTGAACGGTACTCAAAAAAGATATCACCAGAGCTAATGTGACTTATACATTTTGTAGCCAGCAGAAACCTATAGAGGATTAGATTCTGTATCAACGTTTAATAAATTGTGCAGGCAAATGTTATCGGCAGTGTAACAAATTAACTGAGCCTCAACCCATTTCTGTATAAAAACAAACATATTTGTACAAATAAAGTAACACAATGAACTTCTTTGATGGATTTATTTGGATAATCAACAGCAAGTAAATTGTTTAAATTGACAATTTATTCATTCCGATGTTACAATAAGGCACACTACGCAGTCTCGCGTTGATTATGTACAGGTTATATCGTGAAATATTAGTTGAACACTTGTAATTAAGTTGAGCCCATCACGGGTCCGATAACAGGGAGTATATGTTCTGATACTACCTATCTCGGATAGCAAACGCATGTAGTGCCGTGCAGAACGAACACATACAGAACGTATTCTGAATAGTCGGTACTTTGTTACGGGCTGTGATTAAACATGTCATCAATCTGTCAGGCCACATATTAAGTTCCTAACAAAAAAAGATTACACCGACAACATAGTAGCATCAAATTATACATTCTCGTATATATATGTATTGTGCAGTGGTTATAGGTCTCGCTTTATACTGACCGGTCCGGTATTGTTCGTCGGGTTGCGATGAAAACCTTTTAAATTGAAACACACTGTACAATGGTACGGCAAACTTGGAATGGACACCTGCTCCATATTTGCTCCTCGATCCCGCCACCTCCTGACCTCTATACGCCTGAATGGGTACCATTCGATCTTATTTGGCACAGTCGGATGTAAGCTCGTTTGGAAGTGATGAAACACCCGAGTTTTTTTTTATTTATAACGTATAGGCCAGTATTTGACCACTATCTCACCTGATGATGTGGTCGATGAGGTTGTTCAGGCTAGCCTAGAATTACTGGCTGTAAAGACAGCTGCTGCAAACACACCGTCACTTGCTTGGTGACAGATTTTCTACTTGAGGGTGGTGGCTAGCTAAGTGGGCATTACCATGCAAAACCTGTTGCCGTTTGGTTTCTTTTAATTCTCGTTTATGTGAATATATTGAAGTTGTTGTTTTCCTTGCGTGGGCACTAAAATATCAATATTTGATTCAGCTCCTGCTGTTTTTCATCAAGATTTTCAGTCTACAGGTAAATAATTATTATGATTCAGTTTGCATCATATATAAATACTTTGATATTTCGTTTTTACCTGAATCTGTTAAAGTAATGCACAGAGTAGTACAACAAAATATAGAAAGGACCTTTTTTTTAAATAGCAGCCTGGAGCGTTTTAGACTCGTGCACCTATCTAACAGTGATGTACCGTACAAACAAACAATATTACATTTAGTTCTTTTGGCATCTATACGCTATGAGTCTGCGAGGTTTTACCTCAACGCGAAAGTCAATATTTTCTTTAAATTTATCTTATAGATACGGCTATTGCCTTGTAATCAGCAACGCCTGATGCGAAATCGCTTATAATAACAATAGAATATTTTTTTTATATAAATTACTGAACTATATAGATAGGTACATATGTGGGAAAAAAGGTTACGTGAACTATTCTATTGTTTTTCACTATACTTTATCTTGTTCTACCATAGTAAGAGTGTTTATTATATGACCATGCACCATTTCACCTGTTGGTGAGAGTGTAGTAGGGAGCAGAGCTATCATAGATAATTTCTATAAAGTGTTGTCGGCAGACAACCGATTGTCTGCAACAAATGTAGTCAATTGAAAAAAAATTGTGATGCTCTTGCATGCGTTACTTTGTACTAGCTAAAGTGATATTATGGCGACCTCTTCCACATGAGATAAGGGATGGAAGATGATGGATAAATTAAGCCCTAACAACCATTTGTAGATAAGCTTTAGAGCCCTGATAACAACAAAGTAAGGTAATCACGTGGACCCCGGCGCGGCGCGGCGGCACATCGTGACAAACAATTTAAACCACAGCAACGTTAAAAGCTTTTATGAAGTCACTTAGCCATCAAATAGAATACCATAGTAACTTTGTACATAACTATGTATTAGTACAGTGATGGTTACAGACTGCTGTGCTGTGGCTGTAGGTGTATGGTACGAAAACCGTCTTGCAACCTTGAGTTACAAGGTACACTGAGAAAAATGACTTCCGTCCGTCATTACATATTGCTCTACATAATAATGAATAATACTGATGCCTGTAATAATATCAAGATTATGATGAATAGCACGTAGGCAGATATAATTTCGCTTTCATCACTACAAGTTTCAGGTCAGGTAAGCAGAAGTCATGACAGACTTTAATTTAAAAATATAGTAACTGAATACAAAATTTTTACGATATACCTGCTTTTTAAAAGGAATTTCATTTTCATTTTCAAGTTTGTCGTGAGAAAAATTTATTACGACAATTAACCAAGAATTAGAGCATAACCGAAAATAAAATATCACGAGTATGGTAAAAAAACATAATTTTCTACGCAAAATAATATTATTGAATCATAAGTAGTAATGGATTTAAACCAATAATTTACTATGATGTAACGTTCTAAATAATTTTTCAAATGATTATTTGTTGGGAAAAAATAAATTATAATAACGTAATGTCACGTTAAACTTTCGTGACCGGCACGACGTCCCTAGATGTTGAAGTGCATTACGAAAATGCTTGTCTGGCTGACTACCACCTTTAAGTAGAAAATTTGTCTCTAAGCTAACCTAATATCCTTTTATGTAGGGTCAGGTTGAAGCCAATATCAATTCTGCCGAAAAGCCTGTTGGTCAAAAATGTGCAACTAAAGAGTCATCATCAGAGATTCATCTCCTTCTTTGTGGTATAGAGTAATTATATATTAAATGAACTATTTTTATTTAGATATATCTGTTTAGCCATATTAATGTAAAAGAGTTCGATCTGGTAGTTGCTTTTAAACCACGTAGATGGCGATATCGCTATTTAAGCTCATTCCTATACAAAATGCGTCAGAATGTATGAAATCCTGCATCGCGCAAACGAAATAATCCGACGGTTCCGAAAGATATTCAACTAGCATTATACAAATGTATATTGACATCGGCATCAATCGGCAACACTCGGCAGTTTAGTGCAGCAGAATTACCAGGAATTACGCATCAAAAGTTATTACAGGTCCATGATAATAAACGAGAAAGCTCTTTTAAAACTGCTATGAGGTTAACGAAAATATTCAAAACTTTCCCGTAAAGTTGTTGGAAAATGTTTTCTTACTTTCGTGGCTTTCACAATAATTTATAATTTCAATATTGAAACTATATCATTCATTCTTAATTTTTTATGATTCCCTTTACGACTTTTTGTAATTACAAAACATGAGTATTCAGCACTAAGAAATCTTGTGCTGTTGCCTGATTTTTTATCGTAACATCAATTCATGGTAGGTAAATTTTTGTGATTAACATGCAAATTATAATAATTAAATATTCTTTTCATAATGTATAGCTCTAAAACAATATACCAATATAAGGAATTACTTATTATACTCGTAATTATTAAACAACGTGACAGATATCGGTAACGTTCACAAACACAACCGCTTATAAATTGAAACGTGATGGTACCTTAAATACGAGTACTATAACGTTGTATATATATTGTATATAATACAATGAATATAACACACCGTTCTTTGATCTGTAGTTTAAAACTTAAATTTGAGGCCGTAATTGTGACGTTATGAATCCGTTACCAATATTACGATTTTTTAATATCGAGCTTTGACTAACCTCTGAAAGGGTTCTGACCAGAACGTAAAGACGTTTTGACCAGAACACATTCGCTATGTCTCCCTTTCCAAATTCCACGCACACTTGCCTTCATCATATTATTTAACATCCTCGTAAATAAAATATATAAAAACTCTTTTACTCTACAAAAGTTTGTATCAAAGCATAAAGAATTAGGACTTAAAAATTATATAGTATTCTAATTGAAATTAGAATATCAAATGGAAACTTTGTGATATGACTTATTTAATCGATGCCAGATGTTGACAATTGAATTTAGACCCAAAGTTTTAATTGGACACAGAATGAAGTTGTATTCTAGTACATTTTGAAAAACCTTCCACCGTCGGGAACGTAAAGAACCCCGATAAATTTACAACCCCCTTTTACATTTATAACCCTAATAAATAGTTTAACAATCAAAATAATCGACTGTGGTGCATAACATGGCATTTTATGTGATATTTCACACCAAATTGTTTTTAGTTTAGATTTTAAATATATCTAGTATATGCCTTTTCAAGACATTTCTTTTAAAAGCTCGAGGGTCTTAAAAAAATTGACTCACACATGAAAGCGCATATCATCCGTAACTTTAATTTTTAGCGTTATACCCATACACTCGCGCTATCAGTAAAACTGTAATGATGTGAGTTTTATCACAATCAGTTGAGCCGTTGTATAGTGATGAACGGAGATAGGTACGGAACATACAGTTCAAACACCCTCTTCCAAGTTGGGCTTCGTCGCAACGGGTTACAAAAAGATTAATTACTTGTTTAAAATAAATATTACCAAAAAAACCTTGTCGATTGACAGTTCAGGCACTGATTCAATATTTTTCAATATTTTCTGAACGCCGCTCATTTGATAAATTATTTTCCCTTAGTTCGTTTTAACAGACATCCTGCTGAAGGAAGGCCAAGGAATAATCCTGAGTGTACTACTCCAATGTACGTCATAAATAACGCAAAGACTTACAAGGTATTCACGTAATTGCCTGTTCGCAAGAATTATTGGTAATTAACCAGGGAATAGGTAATTTAAGTTAGGAACCTAATTCGAGGCGAAAATTAACCGTTGTTTATTACATGGGTAGAAGTTAACGATTTCTACAACCTTAGCTGTGTTTTAGGAGTATTTATTCTTAAACGAGTTTCAGTAAAATGGGAAAGATGAGCAGACATTTCTATATACTGGATAATCCAATTTTTTTTAGGATTTAATTTTGTTATGTAGTGTAGGTATGGGAGCCCATTTAATTATCGGTTAATATCGATAATTAAATGGGCTTGATAAATAATCTATAAATAATCGACGGTAACCGGTATAGTAGGCGACTGACAATCAATCTCATAAGATGTCTGGATCAATAAAAATAGTATAAGATTTGTTTTTTTGAAAAAATTGGCACTATCCTTTGAATTATAGTGCAGCATATAAAAAACCGTGGTGTGCCCTACTAGAATAGTCAGCCTTCGACCTCTTCCCCTGATTGTTGTAAGAGGTGACTAAGGTTAAAATACTGGTAGGTGATCAGCAGCGCCATCTGAGGCTATCTTATACTGCAATCCCCAAAACTTGGCAGGCAATCGTGGGGTATATGGCAAACCCATTAAGAGGTAGGCTTTGTTCAGCAGTGGAACACCCGTCTGATACAGTTTATAACAAAAACCGGACGAGTGCAAACCTTGCTTGATTCTGAACAGATGGCATAAATATACTGTGTGTTGGTGCTCGACCTTCGTGTCAGACTCCGACTCACACTTGACCGATTTATATTTTGACATCCTAATTTATTTTTACTATTTTAATTTATCTACTCTAAAAATATGTACGAAAGTAGGATCTGGATTTCAAGTTAGTACCGTTTAAAACCTCTTTTCGCTGGATAGAGTACCTCCAAAACCATTAAAATTTCGTCTACTTCGATCATGTAGTTGTTTAAGTTTTACCTAACTAAATTAATAATCTATTGCCGTTTTAGTTTGTTAACAAAGTTTTTACTTTTTTCAGTGATATAATCAATCTTGTATGTGGCATCGCGGAAAATGGCATAAAAAGAACAGAGTGGCTTCTAACCCTGAGAATTATGAAAAAACTTCAGGAAGTTGGACCACGAAAATGTGAGCTCATAGCATGGTATACCAACTTTTACAAGTTATTTCAATCTTTCCGGGGATCGAAATGGGTTCTTGTGTTTTATCTTATTTCTTTGTTTTTATTTATTTTTAATACCTATTATAATAATAGACCTGTTTATTAATCGTCTAGAAACTTTCTGATTTAAATAAAATTTACCTATTCCAATTTTTTTTTATTTATTGACCTTTCTATGCTTAATTTTAGCGTTTTTTATTTACAAAACCTTGGCTGAAGCGTTATTTTTAATTTCACAATATTAATTATCCACAAAACCTACCTGTTTTAGCATTGTTGTTATTATTCCCGGAGCTCTGGCTGAAGAGAGAAGCGCCGGTGAGTCGGGCGCGTCGCAGGATCCACCACATTTTCTCAATTATTATAACTTTTACACACCACAATACTTAGAAACCACTTCCTTAGCTAACAGCTAACACTCAACTTGAGCAACTTGTGACACTTAATACTTTGCAATAAATATTTTCACTTAATAAACCTTGCGTATATTTTAACACATTAAAATAAAACTTCCCGAACTTAAAACCAATTTTCAGGCCTGATCAAAAGTAGGTTAAATTTACTTTGGAGTCAGTGTAGCTGCACTTGAAAATTTTCCAAAGATGCGTAAAATTGGACGTGTGTATTGAGGGCTATTTTAGGCGATATGACCTCTAAGGGCGGCGGTTACATCTGAACTAAGGTCGTGAATCCTCTCCTAAGACCTGCGCATTAGTAGCGAACCAATAATCAGGTAAACCTGCATCTAATTGAGCAACTAAGTGCCGAATTTGGTAATTTATTAAGTAATCTGTTTACTGACTTTCAAAAAACATATGTTCTTATTTGAGTGCCGTATATATATTTATATGTAGATATACCATTTGTAGACTAGGTTACGAACTCTACTTTCGTTGTGTAGATAAAAAATATTAGAGTGATACAATTAAATTTCATTTAAATCGAACAGATAACTACTGAATGTTAGATAGTCAAATATTATGATTATTCGAGAAATACATTTTGTAGGTTGAAAGGGCACAAAAGTGTATTTTTATAATTATAAAAACCATATATGGACCTTTTTTATAGGATTTTGACGGTATAAGCAGAAGGCTATTTAATGGTAATCTTTTAATATAACAGGTGTATTTCTTCATAAATGACGAACTAAGGATCCTTAGCGTGACTTTCTTAGGGTTCCGTAACCAAAGCTAAAACGGAGCCTAGTCTATGCTTCCGTATATCACGGGTAGCCTATCTCGTAAGAGAAATGATTTACAAAACTGAAATTTACTTATCTTGTGTAGAATATTAACCAAAAAACAAAAAGGAATATTGAACTTCATATAAGAAAGCAAGGTCAAGTTTCTACTTTACGATTACGATGAACCCGACTCCGTAGAACTATAATATTTTTCTCAGAAAATGTACATTTTAAATACTAGTGTCTACTGAAATCCACCGCGAATAGACAAATATGGAAACTAAGCAGCGAATGTTAAAGTGAATTAAAGTTTCGAGATCCTTCTGTACCGTAGTTTTACTTTAAATCCAGCTAAGCGAATAAGCTAACAAAATTTCATAAAAGGGAAAAATTTGAACCATGCGCAGTACTTTGAGATACCTGAAGCTGAAATTGCCTTACCGACCGGAAAATTCACGTCGATTTTCTTAGCAGTTTCTTAGAACTCGAATTTCTAAGGAATTATATTAAACTGGAAATTTATTTTTGTTTGTAAGTTTCGCTCACTTTGTAGTATCAAAAAGACACGAGGAGTTAGAACGTAATTACAAATTGTTTTGTGTTATATGTATGAAATTACACATCACTTAAAATGCCATAAATATTATGGAAGGTTTGTGGATTGGCAACATTTTATGTTGTTTTGACTGTATGGAGGCCGTGTTTTTAGGGTTCCATAGTAGGGGAGAATTGGGGGTTCTGCATCTGCATCGCTCTCGCTTCGCTCGAGCTCGCGATGCATGACCCCCAATTCTCTCCGTTATATAGATCACAACTGGCATTCTTCTTGATATCAATGGGCTAAGTTCGGATCGAGCTGTTTGCACAATCGTCCATCCTTATTGTAACTTTACAAGATTTAAGGATTCTAAGAGTGCTTATGCATTAGGCACCCCTAGTTATTTTTAATCCGAACGGTTATTTTTTAAAATTAAATAGGATAGGATTTTATTAAAAAGATAGGTAATTTTAAAAACATTTATTTTCTACATTCCATTTCTGAAGACAAATTACATTTCTTAGAGCACAGTATGAAGTATGATATACACAACAATAAACATCGGAACATGAAATATACTTTCTATACAAACTTAGTAAACTAGGGCAACCATAATCCTCTAGATCGAAAATACACTTACTAATTCCGTCATACATTATATTATCTTGTTCTAATATTTTCCTTAGCCATCTAACTTTTTCTGAACCTTTGACATATATTTTACAGTTCCTTAAAATTTCTGCAATATAAATCTTATGATAATTATACGGTATAAGTCCTTCTTTCCAATAAATGTGTCTATTTCTTTCAATCCAGCATACTTGTCTTTTTTCTGTTTTTGTTAAGTCATAAAACGGGAAGGGTGGCTTAAATACAAGATTTATTATTTGTTTATCAAATTGTAGTGCTATTTCTTTTACAATGAATTCATTAGAATCAGTTTTGAAACCTTGTACGTCTACAATTGCATTCATGTTAGTTTACGTACAATATTACTTAGTGGTTTGTATTCAACAAGCCGGTCGTTCACAATAAGGCAATAGGCTGCTGTATTATTTGGAATTTCTTGGGCACTTTCAATTTCTAAACGTACATCCACTGGTCCTGATTTTAAATTTTCATTTTGTCGTGAACAGTCTATTATAAACAAAGGAGCTTTCTCTTTAAATTCGTTAATGTTTAACAACGGATCAGCTGGGAGGTTGTAATAAGACTGACGGAATTTGGCATATAATTCGTATAATATATTATACTTATTTTCATCGAACTTTATGTTTAGTGAATCATAAGGATAATATTGGGAATTTAAAAATAATGTAACGTTAGTCAAATTACAGTGATCAAATGTAGAACTATCTTTAGTTTTGTTATTTTTTCTATTAGTTTGTAAACCAAATATAACATATCGAGGCTTTTCTAATTGAGAAGCCGTTTTTACAGACCATGAATGCTTTGTGGTTCTTGGCAACAAAGGATATTCATATAAGTCCCAATTTCTAAAAGCCATTTGTATAGGTTTATCTTTTTCTAGAAATTTAAGTAATGAAAGCCTTTCTCGGTCAGAAACTTTCACATGTGGTACGCGCCATTGAACTCTCAGTATATCTATTTCAATACTGTCATCTTTATCAATAATAACACTGTTATAGTTAGTGCTGCTTCTATTAAGTACCAGTTCATGTTTGCAGTTTAAAATTATTCTATTATAATCTTCAGCAAACCCTAACATTTTATTAAGTGGTATAACAACACTAAAGAAATCATCTTTGGAATTTTGACCATTTATATTCCAACCCCATACAGCAGCAACTTTGCTCTCACCGTAATTCATAGAAATATATGATTTTATAGTAGAAGAAATTCCAGAGTTCCTGATACGATCTATTTCTACGCCATTTATTTCATATCGAATGTCTTGAAACAGATATGATATTGGATTATTAGTAAAATTGACAGGTTTTTTAGTAGGATGGCCTGCAGCATCTTTTCCAGTTACCGTAGCACGTCCTTCGATGTAAATAGAGCTGGCAGATGGTAGTACATATATGTCTTGTTGTTGGATAGATATGCGTATTTCATCATTGGCTTTAAAACTGTTATTGTATGGATTATATGTATGTATTTCGTAACTCTCAATAGAGTTGTCGAAATGTGGTGAATTATCAATATCGAGAATATTCATATTTTGAAACCCAGAGCTCGTAAAAAATCTTTATTCTTTTTTGTTATTTTTTTTACTTTGGGATTTCTGATACGTCTATGCCTTTTGAAAGCATAGCTGATAATACCGTTTTTTAATTTTGGTTTTGGTGATATAATATTATATTTTTTTGTGTTTTGACCAAATACAATCATTTCTGCTTGCGTAGATGAAGGCTCATCTGAATTTCTTCTGCACCGAAATCAATGAGATTGCCTTCTTGATCAACAACTTTTACTGTAATTGATGATATGTTGTTGTCTTTTACGGGAAAATATATAATATTTTTAGGTTTTTCAATAAACCGAAAGCTTGGAGGAACGTTTGGTACAAATTCATAAATAATGTGGGAAGATAAACCATTAATGTACGAGCCGTGTATTAAATCACATTCGATCCTTATGACTGTTGTTGGAAGAATGTTCACTGGATTCTCTGATACATGCCATTTATTAGCTTCTAGTATTTCTTTTCGAAAACCTAACATGTTTCCCATACTATTTATTACTTGGAAATTAACAGGTTTTGTGCAAAAAAGAGAACATTTTGCAGTATTTGAATTGGATTCAATATTGAGTTCACAGTCATCCAATTTGCTATTTAAATAGTCGGCAATGTCTTGTAAATCATAATTTCCATTTGGAATTTTTAATCTTTTATTTTTTTCACCGTAACTAAATATATTGTTAACATCTGATATATTTGGTATAACATTGAAAACAGAGAAATATAATAATCCGCACTCATAGCTATGATTTAAAGATAGAGGTGGATGAAAAGTGGTTTCTAATATAGATTTCTTTCCAGAAAAACTTAATGAGATAGACATAGTCGTAGACTGTTCTACAATTTATACTAAACTGGAGAAAACATAAAACACATCCACTATTTATTTGTTTGTATTACACCAAAACTGTTCTAAAAATTTAAGGCATAAATGACCGCAGTTATACGTATTATTTTTTTGATGATTATTATAGTTATATAGAATGTTTCCCTTCATCATATATTTTATAAATTCCTTAGGCGGCCTCAAGTTCCCATAGCTATCAAAATATTCAATGTAATCGTCAATTTTCACATAGGCTACCCAATGAGTTCCAGGATTTATTGAGCTATCTAAATTGACGACACCGCACTCAATAGGATATGGTCTTTTAGGTAAATTATCTCTCATAAAAACACCTCTAAAGTAAGGAATATTATTACAATATTTCAATAAATCTATATTTGTAAGAGCCCGACTAGGCAACCGTTGATTTAGTTTTTTTTTTTTTTAGATAAGTATAATCCAAAACCTTTTTTATATGGTTTAATGCATAGCCCTTTGCCTATAGTTAAACCTTCCAATTTATCATGATGTCTCTTTAACTCCGAAAGACGTTTTTTTGCAGCTTTGTATTCGTTGTACGTTTTAAGGATTCCGGATACTCCACCAGCCAGACTTCCAGCAGCTGATAATCCCGCAAAAATAGGTATTAAAGGAAGAACACCTCCTGATTTTGGTAAAGGAATAATTCGTGGTAGTTTAATAGGTAAATCTTTCGTTAAATCTTTTGCTGCAGCAAATGCCAGTTCTATTGCCATTTTTTTACATTTTGGTTTCATTTTACGAATCTGCTTTTTAGTGTGAGATACAATGCTTTTAAAATTCTTTTTCATTCCAGAACCAGAAGCAACTTTGGCCAACATTGCTTTATTAACCAATGAAGCTGCTATTTTTTCTCCGGGACTAGCATTAGCAGAAGTAGTCCGTGTCTTCGCCATTTTTAGTAAAATTATATCTGCCTTACGCCGTTTATGTAAATTAGATGAATTATTGTAGGCTATATCGTGTTGTTTGCAATATTCGTCCAGCTGATTGATGCCTTTATCCCCACGAGCCAGTCTTTCTTTTAAGCGAGTTCCTGGTCCACAGAAATTATATCCTGGTAGATGAAGTTCAAATGGCAATTTGTTGATTAATCTATTCAGAAGACTATCTTCCGTCATAACCAGATGGAGACTGAATTACAATTATGTATAATCAATCTTTATAAAACATTCGTTTTGTTAATCCAACTGTTTTCACTGGAAGGGAACCCGAGCCATTTAACGTAACACCTTTTAGCTTTTTTTTTCAAAACTTTTTCGACAAGATAAACATCAGGGTGCTGAGTTTTTTGTAGTTCTTGTATATAAAATGCACCTAGTATTGGACGATGCCTCATGTCCGCTAATAAATAAGTTATTGGGTCAGTGTTTTGCACTTTGATGATTTTGAAAATTTCTGTTGACCAATTCGGCGTATACCCTTTTTCAAATGTGCCTTTATATTTACTTATGCGCACATAATCATTGGCATTCAATTTCTTTCTATATTTTTCTTTAGGGATAGAGGTAAGATTCTTTTTGAACCTCTCCAGTAATATATCTTTATTTTTTTGTTTTACTTGTGCTGGAGACATACCAATTGTTCTATGAATGGTATTGTTGTATATGTCAATCACTTTATTAAGAACTTCGTCATACCATATATAGTTTCCTCTGAAACTGAATTCTTTGTAGAGCTTATTTTTCAATGTTCGGATTAATCTTTCTACAATAGATGCTTTTTTAGTAGAGTAAGTGGAGTAGTGATTTATTTTATAACTATCCACAATTTTTTTGAATTTGTCATTATAGAACTCATTGCCTCTGTCCGTTTGTAGGTGTTTAGGCACTCGTCCTTTATGTAATAAAGATTGAAAAGCTCGAGTGACAACTTCTTTTTTTTTACTTTTCAGTGGATATGCCCATGCGTACTTTGAAAAAGTATCGATAACGGCTAAAATAAAATTATGACCACCGTTAAATTTAGAAACAGCTTGCATATCTATTAAATCAGCTTGCCAAAGGTCATCAATATCTTTCATCACAACATGTCTTCGAGGAAAATTTACCCTTGCATATTTATGAATCTCATTTACCACACTTTTTTTGCTCATGTTTATTATAATGTTTAAATATTACTTCTAATTTATTAACTCGATTATTTAATTCAATAAGCAAGTTTGTGTTAGATGAAATTTTATTCAAAATATTAATGAGAGATTTATCAACATATTCTTTGGTTGCGCTGTCATTCAGATCAATTGGATGTTCCAAATTTTTAAGGATCTTATTTTGGGCGTTTAAATTTCCATCACTAGATTGTTTTATAGAACATTCGCTTTGGATTATATAATCTTTTTTCTGTTTTTTATATAGGTGATGGCCGAATTTGTTGACATTCATGTTTGAATGATTCTTAAAGACTAAACAAATATTCGCAACGCTTAGTCATTTTATTCTTTAATTATACCAGCTTCTTTTAACTCTTCTATGATTGAAATAATTTCATTGTCATGATTACTGTTACCAGCATCTCTAGATGCCACCAAAAGCATAAGTCTTTCAATTAATTCATTAGGATCGTCCCAATAAATAAAATCTGTATTTGATTTATAGGTTTTTTTAAAACTTGGGGATTTAACTCCAGTTCCACGCTTGATAGCTTTGTTTTCCACTTCATCTCGATCAAAAAATAAGGGTTTTATAATTTGGCAGTACTTCATGCTTTTGTCTCCTCTTATTTGGCCTAAACGATTAAAATCTCTTTTGTGAGCATTAGTATTGTGTAACATATCTTTATAAACTATTTTATCTCTCTCTGTTACCAAATTTAAATCCGGCTTTTTTTTAAATAAAAGTTCCTTAATACCAGGTGTCATTTCGTAGTTTATATTTCCAAGGGTCATTAAAGAAATTTCATTGTCGCTAGAAGTTTTACCAAAAACCTTAAAAGAGATTGGTATGTTTCCCATGAATAATTGCTTGTTTTCATCCCGTACTCCAAATGGTACATTTAATGTATTATTTTCATCAAGCAAATTTTGTTTTTCTAATATTGATAGAAGGGGAGTGTCTAAATTGGTTACTTTTTTTTCATTTTTAAATGGCGTTGAATGTATTTGTTTTTCTGATTCACTATCGGTTAATGTATTTTCACTTTTAGCAGAGTTATAGCTTTGAAATTTGTCGTCGGGTGAACCGTTGGAATAATTACACAGTGATGAATCATTTGTATCAAAAGTGCATTTAATATCACTTTTATATGAATTAGATTCAGCCATTTTATTAAGAGGATCAGTGAGAGGTTTAAATATTTTATTTAAATTTAAGTTTGTGTTGTCTTCTTCATCCTTTATTTGTTTTATTTTGTTTTTAATTGTTTTAACTGAGGCGAGTATTTGGTGTTTCCATTTTTTTTCCATGTTTTATAACGATGTTACCACATCCATTAAATTATAAGAAATGATGACTTTAGTAGTTATGACTTGTATTTAAATGAAATCAATCGAACTTAATAAATGTATCAAATCCACTTCTGTATCTACCATTATTTAATTCACTATATTTATCTATAATTAAGAATGAGTGCGGATAAGTCCATGTTTTTAAACATATGTTTTTAAATTTGGACCAATCAATGTCTGAATTAACATGTTCATTATAAATATGTTTTAAATTTATATCATCCTGTTTAAAAATTATTAAAAAGTTTGCATTATCTCGTATTAATTGTTTTGGTATTTTCGAATAAGTTTGGGACAAGTAAAAGCAATCTATATTTTTATGCCGTCCCATTGAAAAATAGTTACGTATATTTGTCTGATTCTCGCATGCCACATCGTCAAAAATAAAAACAGAATTTGGTAAAGCAATATCCGGGTCAATAACGTCTTTGTTATCATTAAATATGTTAAATTTTATATCTGGAATTTGATTCAAGATTTCATTTAAAAAGCAGTATTTTGGTTGAAATGTGGTTTTTGAATACAGATAAACATTCTTAAATTTTAAGCCGTTTTTATGTAATAATAAGCCTATCATTACATTGGTCTTTCCACAATTAGATGGACCGCAAATTAGACAGCGAATCGTATTGGGAAGTAATACGCTATGTCTGTTAATTCCGGAATGTGATTTTACTTCTATGTTGTTAATTTCTAAAGTTGTGGGTTGCTTTATCAACCTCATAATGATATCTGACAATACTGTATAGGGTATTTATATTAAATAGATAAATCATTACAATGTCCATTTCTATTGATCGAATGTTAGCGGTTCTAATGTTTGCTTTCCAAGAAATTTAGCTTTTAAAAACAACCTTTGTCCACGTGATCTATTACCAAAAAAGGTAAGTACCTAGTTATATTTTAGTTATTATTTTTGTAATACTTATTAATTCATTGTTGCACCAGCTCCACTGTATAGCAGACAAATTTGCATTGCACTGTTGGTTTACATATATCCTGATTTTGGTAAGTGTTTATTTTAACTTTTTACTAATAATATCAGTTAAAACTAATTGGTAGTTCATATGAAGGTTAATTTAATAAGTATTATTTTATTTTGTTACAGAAACAATGACAAGCATAGTTTTTGCTGACGCTGATCCTTTCTATCTACAAGAGGCTCAAGACATGAATTTAATCTGGAACAGTCATGAACACGATAGAGATATTGTTCGAGAAAATAAAGAAACCAATACAAAAAATAAATCATTCAAAACAATTCATAAGAAAGGAAAGTTAAGTTTTAAGAAAAAAATATCACCAGATTCATCATTCGTTGTCAGAAAAATACCAGGAAAAGGACATCACTTAATAAAAATTGAAATCAGTGAAATTAACACCCTAGCAAGTGATGATTGTTGTGTAAGTGTGCAGTATGTAGTTGAGGATAAATATGATAACATTTTAGACGCAACGCAAGATTTAATAAGTAAGATGACAAAAAAGTTATGTGTCCCAGAACCTTTATAAATCTATCTAATTGTATTTATTGATATTTTATTTTATTGTAATATTATTGAATATATAACCTAATAAACATAGTTACGAGTCACGTACTTGTTTTATTTATCTTGCTTACGCAGGGTTTACCTACACATTATTTCGGTGACCGATGTAAATCTGGATTCGGTCGAACACTAACAATAATCTTATAAAATCAGACAGGAATTAGGATAGGTTAAGAAAAATGCAAGGAATGATATTTTATGCGATTTCAATTTATTTCATATATATTTCACATATATTATATATAGCAAATTATAACTTTTACCAGTAAATCAAGACTTACAGACTATATAACTTTACAAATGTATTACTTATAAATATATATATAGTTATTATGTTAGGAATTATAGTAAACATTTACCAAAATGAAACGGTTTTCAGTTGACAAGATATATAATTTTGTCATTATTTACAGTTCAATGTTGCTTTTAAATGTCACTTTTATTATTATGATATATTTCTAATATAATACAATATTATTATAATATATTGCTGTAATGTCCCCAAGGTACAGTTTTTACTATATCTTTCGTGATCTGTCTCTTATCATCTGATTTATTTAAAATCAATTTATTCAACCTCTGAGTAAATATTTTATGATTAATTGATTTAATAATGTACATACTATCTCTAAAATCAATATTCCTAAACAAACATCGTTTATATTTTGCCATGTCAAGTTTCCTCGTTACACATTTTTTTGTGCCTTTGGCTTTCTTAAGTGAAGATGTTTCAGTATTTATGCAATAAAGTTTTGCGCGAAGTCCTGTGAATTCTGTAATTAACTCACCAGCCATTTCATCTTTAAAATATCCAGGTTGTTTAATATTAACATGAGGTATACCATATACATTATCTTCTTTAAAATTACTAGTGTCAAAGTATTGTAGGTTAAGTTTCATATCCTTGTAGAAATCATCAGTCCTTATCAAATATAAAAGACTATCAGTATCTGTGTAGCAAAGGCATATATTTTCTCCATACATTTTTTTCATAATCGCGTAATGGAATCTATATAAATGTCTCTTCGCGAGTTCTAGAACAGTAAAGCCAATATATATTGGTCGGTCTAGATTGATTTGTGTTGGCTGCATTTGAATAGCTACCAAATTTTCTGTAAAAATCGAGAGATTCATAAAATTTGGCGCACTTATATATTTTTCAGCGCCGCAAATTTTATTAGTTCTGTTAGAACAATCTTTCCATACATTAACTAGTTTTACATCAACTTGATTTCTTTTGTTTTCTATCGTTTTACCAAATATAGAGTTATTCTGTTTTTTAAAAAAATCCCTTTCAAATTCGGAAGTTGCATTTTGTCGCAACAATGTGTTTAATTCAATGTAAGGTTTTAGAAATTGTTTCTGATCGAAAGCCAATACTCTGTGTATTTTTAATAGTACAAGTCCGTTTCTCAAACATTCTTTTAAATGAGTATAATGTATGACATATTTATATTTATTATGTAGGTTTGCTATTAGCTTTTGAGATTTTCCATTAGGCGGAATACATTTTTCTGGCGCGAATGGTAAATCAGAATGATGATCATGTATTTGTGGAGGATATTCAAGGTCCACTTCAAGTATGTATCCGCGATTGTTACTATCTGGTATCGATTCAATGTTGTTAAGGGTTTTAATTTCGTCTTCATTTAGAAAGGAAAAATTATTGGTAGGAAGACATTTCATCATCGTATATCCATAAAGATTTACACAATCGAGGTACATTAGATAAGAATTGGGCTCGTATTTATTGTAATTAGACAAATATTTATTATTTGCTTTAGCATTTCTGAGAGAACATTGTGCTAAACCTCCTCTAATGCCTTTTTCAAGCATTTGATACATTTCAACATCGGAAATTAAATCAAGCTCAACTTTTGTAAACAATAACATGGCATCCCAACTTAATGAAGGTGATGATACATAATGACAAGGATCTAAGTTGTAGTAAGTCAAGCTCATTGTTCTGAATTTTTCAAAAACGTCACATAATAATAATACATCGCATTTTAAATATAAATCGGTGTACTCCCCTAAATCTTTTATGTTAAATTCATTCCAAATAGTTTGCGCATGTTCGTAATCTTTATCTGATATATCTTCAGAAGAAAGCCTATTAAAAAAACTACTCTTGTCAGGAAGATTTGGTTCATTATAGCGTTCCATCGAATTCAAATAATCATAGCAATATACTCCTTTTTGACACAATAAATCAAACGATTTACTATCAGGATAATATTTTTTTAAATTTTTAAAGTCACTTTTCTGCAGTGTTTTTACTAACTTATCCAAGCCGCAACTAAGAAAATTGAACGAATCAATAAATTTCAACTGAGCGGCATTGATGGAATCAATTGGTATAAACTTTGTGATTGATATGTATTTTTCCTTTGTTTTTGAAATAAGATTAATACGTCCTATGATCGCAGATAGCTCGGTAATAAATAAATGACAGTCATATCCGGAAAGATTGTGGAATATGATTGGAATAAATTTACATGTCCTAGCATTCAAATTACATCCCACGTGACTCGGACCTAAATAAGCTGAATCAAAATGATCGTGGTCTGCGCATTTTACGTCATCAGCTACAAATTCCTTTTTACACAAGTGACAGATGGTAGCATGTTTAAACGATGCCAGCTCATTTTCAGTTAGCGGCATCATTTCATGTTTAATTGATATAATTTGATATAATTCCATTACATCATTAGTTAGAGCTTCAATAAATTTTTTTACACAATTTGGGCCCCGATAAGACACAAATTTGTTTAGACTCGGTTTAGACTCACAGCATATGTAATAAGCAAAGCAAGTCGCTTGATGTATTTGCACGTTCTCAACATGTTGTGATTTGCTTTTATCCGAATATTCTTTAAGCAAACTTTCAAAATCACCATATATTACGAAAGGAATTCTACGAGTTCGTTCAACATGCGAAAATAATAACTTACTACCTGGTTGAGGCAGAATTGTTTTTACTCTAGCGCAATCGTGATTTACCAGTTTTTCTTGCGATGGAAAATAAATAAAACATTCGTCACACAAAAAAATTCTGCATTTATGTTGTGTAAGTTGTCTATGTACAAGCTTTCCGAAATCTTTTATCAAACAGAAATGGTTTTTCCCGTTTATCTCAATGAGGAGCAGGCTAATATGCGTCAACTTACGATGTTTTGTTTTGTAGAGGGGACCAGATACTATATTGTTTTTATCCAAACCGTACACATTTACCGAAATTAAAGGATTTATCTTTTCGAATATTTTAATATCATTTAAACTCAAAGGAAAAGTCATTCCTGAAGTGTTCAGAATATGTTTATAATGTGGATATGACGACACTCTATTTGGATTATTTTTTGCTGGATACATATGCGCAATTATGCTCCATAAGAAACATCGATCATCTTTGTTTTGAATGTTTAAACATGATTTGGTGTTTTGAATTTCTCGCGGCAATTTCACGTATGAGCCCGCCCGTAATGGATTGTATTGATTAATATTTAATTCTAAATGACTGATAGAATTTAGTGTCCAACCACTCCCCGACATTTCGAATTCTGAACATTTCGTTATCAGCTTTTGGACACATGTTTTATAAAACGATATCAAATCAGAGTTGTAAAAAATCTTTACAAATGGCACATTAAATGACTTAAGGGCTTTTTCATCATTTTTAGGTAAATAATATGACACAAAAAATTCCATGTTGACTTTTAATGCATTGTGTTGGATCAATGATTTTTTTATTAATTGTAAAACTGAAGTAGAGGCTTTATTCAAAAATTCCTCAGGCAGCATATTATTCGAAATAGGGTTTATTTTATAACTTACAATTCTAGATTTAAATGCACTAGCTATAATCTGCACATCTGGGAACTCAGAGTTGATCAAACAGTTTGATTTATGAATACTACTTTTATAATGCGACGAGATACGAGACACCTCAATATTACACTCTCTACAATATACCATTTTGCCTCACTTGTTCCTTAGTAGGTATACTTGATAACAAACTTGAACTGATAAAAAATATTAAAAAATATAGGTAAATATTTGAGGTATTTACTTAATATAATAGTTGCATGAATTGATATGAAGCGATTAACCTGCCTAGATGTCGGTAATAATATAAATGCATAGTTTCGTAATCTGAGATTTAATTTTACTGTTTGCAATTAGTTTTCAGTAGTATATTTCAGTATTTCAGTTTCTATATTTAAATTTTTCAATATTCCAATATTTCAATATTCCAATATTTCTCATTTATAGTTTTGCTGTAAATAAAACAATCATTAGACATAACATAATAATAACCAGTTAAAATTTTATTCATGAAAATAAAACTTACATTTGTTGATTAAAAAGTATTGTAAATGCTTTCCTATTATAAGGTATAAATAAAATAAAGATAACAGTTAAGTAAAGATAGTTAGATAAAAGTGAAATAATTGAATATTATTGCGTCAGTATGTTAGAACATATTGTTCATTGCGGTATCATGGGATACTTAAATGTATAGTTTGGTAATCCTAGTTTGCAATTTACTGTGTAGATATTATTATAATGTTTGCAATTAGTATTTCAGTTTCTATATTTCAATTTTTCAATATTTCAATTTTCAATATTTCAATATTTCAATATTTCTCATTTTTAGTTTTGCTGTAAATAAAACAATTATTAGACACAAAATAAGAATAACCATTTCAAATTTTATTCATAAAATCTAAAACTAACATTAACTAATTCAAAAGTAGTATATATGCAAGTAATTACCTATTATAAGGTAGAAATAAAAATATCAAGGTAATATAATAAAGTAAAGACAAAATGAAACAATTGCGATTGTACCAATCTGTTAAAACATACTGTTCAATGTAATTTCATGGGATACATTATTGGCTGTATAGCCTTGAATTCATTTTTCCCGGCTTCTACAAGTGTTGACAATGCGCGCCATACAGGTGTTTGGGTGTCAGTACACAATTTTAAAGTAACCAGGGCTCTTTTCCAACGTTCTTCGCTAGGCTGACATTCAGCTTCTCGGGAATTATAGACCCTTAACTCGACGTAATACTCCCCGCCACGTGTGAGATCTCGTTGTGTTGTATACCCGCTCGTTCCGCGCTGTGAAAAGAAGCTCCGCAATGTAGCCGCACGCGCTGGTTTCACCTTGCTGCTTTCTCCGATCTCCTGAAAAAAAATCAAACAAATAATAAGTGACCTTCATACGTAACAGTTTATTGATATAACTGCTGTAACAAAAGTAAGTTACATAAATGTTTACAAAAATAATCTAGCCTGCATTAAACAACGCTTATCCACCATCGTAACTAAAAAAATACCCTGCCTAAGAGGGCCATGGTGCCGTAAACAATCATCACACACACACACACTGAGTATCACACCCATAAAAATAAGTAAACGAGCGAATAATATTTTTTCATTACCTGTGTAATCGAGGGCTGCGCCAGAGGTAATTCTACGTCATCCGTGTCCGAGCCAAAGAAATGGGATGTCGTCAACAGTTCTGTTGACACCGCCGCTGGCAGTTTTTTCTTTCTCGATGAAGACCCAGCGCCGCTGCTAGCCGTCCGTTTCTTTGATGCGCCTCCGTCTTTCTTCTTTTCTTGAGCCACCTTTTTTGCAGGAGGTTGTGGTGTAGGTGGAGGTGCTACAGGCTCGGACCCCGCCGGTGTTTCGTCGTCCGATACATCAATCTCATCGGCCCAGAAAGGATTTTGCGACCAGCCCGGCCTGAAAGCAATAATTTAAAATAATTATAATAGAAGATAACTTCGCAACGAGTTAACACAACATTGTTTCTGAACATTGTTTTAGCCTAGCATAGCAAAATGCTTTATAAATAAAAAATCCATGAGTTAACACAAGTTAGTTTGCCGATCAACACAGGTACCTAAGTCACATTACACTTTATACGTTTACATCCTCACACTCACAGTCCACACTTAGTTCAATGACTTGTATAGCGGGTGCCAGAAACATTCACTTCACTCATAATCTCACCTTGAACCAGAAATACAAATTTCCCTTGGGGAAGTAAATTGAGCTTCTGTCAGGAATCGAACCCGAAACTCCCGGTGTAGAAGGCAATTACTTAACAACTACGCCAGCATGGCATCTAATTTTTTTCACCGAAGTTATAAGGCAATTTGCACTCACTAATAATTCATTCATACTAACAATAAATACTTTAAGGTCACTTACTTACATAGTTAGGTTCCTTGAAGTTCCGAATATGTAAATAACTGCACTTTTTTTGGATGCTGGAGCGTCGTCGCCCACCACTGAATATCCGCTTTTAAATGTAGATGCACCAAATCAGTCCTATTTATAATCTCATTTTATAAAGATGCATTCACAAGTCGAATCTTGACTAAAACGTACAAAAATAAAAAAACAGAAAGGTTAAAGTTTTAACGATTGTATACCTTAACGATCTTGTAAACAAAGTTCATTTCATCTTGTCAACCGATAAACAAATCTGAATGAGACTTTATGCTGTCGTCAAGGGATGTAAAGCGATGACTGCTGCACATTCTCGAGCAACTGGAGACAAAAATCCTATAAGGAAGTGGCAGGTACTTATACCAATTACGAGTCTTTTAAATTACAGATCTCACTTAACTGGTAAACAACATATTTCAATTGATCACCAGTAATGAGAGAACCTCTCGAATAAAACAATGCTTTTTATGAAAATCCTTATAACTAAATCTTTTAGATATTAGTAGCGAAACAAACATCAATAAGTCGATTTGTATTTTTTGACGATACTAAAAATGTATTGCTACTTAAGTAAATATTTAAAAATCACATAATGTTCTGATCACTACTGTTACCTATTTAGTATTTTTATTAGACATTAATATGTAGGTACCTACGTTAAATTTTAACCAAAACGTATATTATAATTTTAATTATGTAAAATCATGAAACGAAGGTTGTATCTTTGAACCATAGGCCGTCATTTATTTATTTATTCATTATAATCAATCTCTTTTTTAACTTTTTTTATTTTCTATACAAGATGATTACTACAAAACATCAAAAGAACCAAAAGCCCGTAAAGTAACCTATGGATAGTGACAATGGAGTCTTATCGCTAAGAGAAATTCTTTTCAGAAATATTTGTATCGATATAATCACAGTAATATTGTTGTTTGCTAAGAAGCTATTTAATAGTATAGATAGTGAAAAGTATAGATATCTTAGAAAATACTAAAAACAAAAACTTTTAAACTCATAGCCCACACTAAATTCATAGACTTGTATCTTAGGTGCTAGAAACATTCACTTCTTCACACACACACACACAATGACACCCAGAACCAGAAGTGCATATTTTCCTTGATGAGGAGATTTATGCTACTGTCGGGAATCAAACCTAGTACCCGCAACATAGAAGACAAGAACTTACCAACTACGTCAACATGACAGTCTGACTAATCGTATCTTTGATAAAAAAATATGACGAAAAAAATATCGTTGAATCACGTACGCTAGAAAATCCAAATATAGGCTGACTTGATAGCCTAGGTACATAGGACTGCACATATCATTGACATGAGTACAAAATAATAAAATGTAATAATCATAAAAAGTCCCCACTTTATACGTACTCGTACGTACTCTAGGTAACATACCACGGCTGTATAACCCACACTTAAATCGGGATACTATATACCTATGCCTTATAAATGTGTCGGTCGCATCTGTTTCACTAGACAGACAAAGTATTATGTTCTGAACTGATCTGTCTTGAACGGTCTAAAATAAAATGAACTGCTCAGATAAACAAATGCAGACTGACCAGATAAAACGATAGCGGTTTATAAGCTAGAGGGAACCTCGCTTTTTTTAATTCAGTGCGACGAATATAGTGAGCGAACATAATACATGTTGTAAAATGCGCTAACGAGACGATTATAGAGAATAAAAACATCTGACACATGATCCGTGCGCAAACAAGTTGTCGGTCGCCTTGTAATTACAATACTACTTATTAATCGTATGTTTGATGTGGATTGGATAGCAGATAATCGAGAGAATTGTGCATCGCGAGCTCGAGCGTAGCGAGAGCGATGCAGATGCAGAACCCCCAATTCTCCCCTACTTTCCATACCCAAAGGGTAAAAACGGGACCCTATTACTGAGACTTCGCTGTCCGTCCGTCAGCGCGTCCGTCCGTCCGTCTGTCACCAGGCTGTATCTTGAGACACAGCATACAGCATACAGCCTTGAGACTCGCAATTGGCCGATTTTTTTTATTTATATATAGATAACGTCACGCCCGTTGCTCAGAGGGGTAGGAAGAGACCATGGATTTACACCAGATCCAATGTCGATAAATCTCTCTAGCAACCTTTAACCTCATTACATTAGTTATATGCGCCCGTCTGCTCATGGAAGGGTACTCATAACACGGTCATACTCCAGAACAGAGATGATATGGCCAAAATGCGTTTGCTGAGATCTACCTGAGGTTTGGAAGCGCTCGTAGCGAAGTTTGCTTAGCCATTCTGAACCGATCAGCAAAGCTAAGCAACGTCCGCCGCTCATGAGTTGGATGGGTGACCGCTGGTGACATTACTACTGAGCGTTTCCGTGCTTTGGAGGGCACGTTAAGCCGTCGGTCCCGGTTGTTGTCTTAGGATGGCAGTCGTTATAGCATTGTGGTAGGGCATTTTGCGATTTCCCTCCTGGCTAGCTACCACCCTCAAGTAGAAAATCTGTCCCCAAGCACCTATAGCGGTGTGTTCCGGCGGCTGTCCTTGAGAGCCAGTAATTCTAGGTTAGCCTGAACAACATCTTCGACCACATCATCACTTACCATCAGGTGAGATAGTGGTCAAAGGCTAACCTATCAGGCTTAAAAAAAACCCTTTCAACTATTCCACGCATATTCTCCTTAAATACTTGTTTTATCAATCTCCTTCCGGCCATACTTGGTCCATGTCAACATTTTGGGTCCCTCACTATTCAGTCACGACGTAATTTTTCACTCGACATCGCTTTCTTAATACGCAGTTCCTACGCATCAATCTTTCACCGCACATACTTCGCAGACCCATAATATTACGTAAATTTATTCGACTCTGATTCATCTTGTATTTTATCCAAATACACCATTCAATAAGGTCAGCTAACACTCTCCTATAAATGCATCTCAAGTCGTACCCGCTTAGACACATTTCAGCTGGTCATGAACGTTTGGACTGCTATTACCTCAAAGCACAAGTCAAGAGTTTATCTGGTTCTGATTTATAATGCTCCGAACATGCAAACAAAATGATTACAAATATTCAACGATTTGTCAATAATTCTGAGAGGGAGTTAGTCAAAAACAAGAGTACTTGCCAAAGGCTAATGGTACTTGTCGAGCAAAGCCAAGAACAAGGAAAAATAATACTTACCTGATTGGTGACTGGATATTAACTGGGATTTTAATATTACTTGTCTCTTTTTTTATGTGTTTTTTTTTGACTTTTTCATTAATTTTTTGACATTCACAATTGTAAGTTGTTTGCAAATTCAAATTCAAATTCAAAATCATTTATTCAATTTAGGCGTCTACGACGCTCTTATGAAGGTCAATTACAAATTTTAATATTGAAATATTCAACATAGTACTGCCACGTTCAGCAAAAAACAATTATAGAGCCACTGCGAGAAGAACGGGCAAGAAACTCGGGGCCATTCTTTTAAACGTCTTTTTACAATGTGTTATAAACAATATAATACAATTATTACAATATTTGTTTAAAATTGTTTAAATTGTTTAAAAATGCAAATTTTGAATACGCAGCAATTTCTTATTTATAAATATTAATACTATACTAATTCATAACATACTGGGGAAATAAATTTACCGTTTGGAAATGGGTTGTGGAATTCAGTTACTGAATTTCGATTCGGTAGCTAAAACAAACAATTTGACAAATTAAAAACCCGACTGCACTTAAAAAACCAAAACACGATTGCGAATTATGAATAGTTAGAATTGGCATTAAGAATAGTTAGTGCAGTTGGGTTTTTAATTTTTTAATTACATATTTTTGTTTAGTTTTTTTAGGGTCCAATTAAATTTAAGCATACAGTTTTTTTTATTATTTAATGTATTACTATTTCACGGCGAACATGCGTAAAATACATATCAATGGACAATTGAGTTTTTAAGACGAATATAACGAAAACAGTCAAAATCCATCCAGCCGTGAAGAAACTAGATAAAGAAATTTACAAACAAACATACTTAAATACGCGTGAAAAACATAGCCCTTCTTTGGCATATGGGTACCCTTGAAGAAACCCCATCGAGCTCGATGATTATCGATGATTAACCCAGAGAAAGAACTTAACAATCCATAAAACTTCCATTCTAGCTTCATAACTAAACAACGTACAATAATTTATAAATATTTTAGTTCGCATGCTCCTTACAAAATTTCAACAATCCCACTGTATTTTACTGTAACAGCCGGATCGTCCACTGCTGAACACAGCCTACTCTATTAAGGGGGTATTTGCCATAATCCCCACGCTTGGCAGGCATCTTGGAGATCGCAGTGTAAGTTGGCAGTTCTTTAGAAGGCGCTGCTTCCCACCTTTCAGTATTTTTCCCTTAGTCGCCTCTTACGACACCCACGGGATGATATGGGCAGGTGCAATTCTAACTCGGCACCCCACGGGGCTTTTCCAGACATCATACTAACAGAAGACTAAGAAATTATTCTGATCGTATAACAAATGTAAGTCATAAATAACGCAAAGACTTACAAGGTATTCACGTAATTGCCTGTTCGCAAGAATTATTGGTAATTAACCAGCGAATAGGTAATTTAAGTTAGGAACCTAATTCGAGGCGAAAATTAACCGTTGCTTATTGCAAGGGTGGAAATTAACGTTATCTACTATGTTAGATGTGTTTTAGGGGTCTTTAGTATTAACTGACTTCTAAAAAAGAAAAACAAAGGTAAGCATGAATAACTATTCACGGGATAATGTAATTTTAATGATTCTGTTTTATTTTGATGTATGAATATGAATAAATTAATAAAAAGAATTTACTTTAAGTATTTTATGAAATCTATTGTTCGACGTGGGTTGCATTTAATTTCTCTTTTTTTAAGAAGCTCTGGGCGGAAAAATTTTGCTACCATCCTTTGAATAGATTATACAACAATTTAGACATGAACTAAGGATTCTGAATGGCGTTAATATATTGTGTGTTCGTTATTGTTATAGTTATTTTTTTTTTTCTACATTTGTGTAAGAGTACACAAAGGTTGAATAAAATAAATCCGGATCGTCCTTAAGCGGTATATTCATTGACGCCCAACTTTATTTACTCAAAAATATGTACGAAAAAAGAATCCATCTCTTCCTCTTTGTTATTTTAAGTCAGACAAATAGCCACCTTTCTAAAGAGATTTTTCTTGATTAGAAAGTGTACTCAAGTTAAAAGAGATCAATATTTAATTACTCCGAGCGTGGATTTTCTTTAAGGCACAAAAATATAAGAACCGTTTTCTGTGGAAGGCACTTTTGATAAGACGTAATTACAGGCTCATGGCACTGGTATCGGTGCTTACCTAGTCGATCTAAGCACTAGGTTAAGCATCGTCCGCTGCGGTCATTACTTGAATGGGTGACCGCTAATGGTATTTACTACTGTGGGCTTCCGTGCTTTTTTTGGAGTGCAAGAGGGCTGTTTCTTGAGTTTGCCCTTTGAAGATGATGGAATGAGCTATCATCACCCTGAAGTATAAAATCTGTCACCAAACATAACAATGTAATGAATAGATTCAGGCGTTACTTAATCCATATTTAATAAATGATGTATCCATATTTAATAAATGATAATATGTCTCGATCGTGCGCTCGTAGAGTCAAGACCTCTGAAGGTGCATCGTTTAGAAGCGAAACTAGTCCAATATTCTTCCGGTTAGGCTGCGTGGCGTTTGTGAAGTCACGTAGGCTTAACATGAAAATTAGGTGGAATTGTCACTAGATATATATATATTTTTATATCTTTTGAAGTGTTTTATTAAAATATTATGTAATGTTTTCTGAAGATACTTTTTTTTGTTATGATTAAATAACAATGTGTTCAGCCACAAGTCCAAGAGTGCAGTTCCCATTTTAAGTTTAGTGTGTTTATCATCTTCGACAATATCATCACTTACCATCAGGTGAGATTTTGGTCAAGGGCCTATCCAGAATTGAAAAAAGTCTTAGGATACAAAGGTACTTCCATGTAATATAATATCTCTAACAACACAAAAGACGTCGCTCCTGGTTGTTGTCTTACGATTGCAGTCGTTATAGCATGGTGGTGAGGGATTCGCTTGGTCAGCTACCACCCTCAAGTAGAAAATCTGTCACCTAGCTCCTTAAGGTGTATCATTTATATCCAGCAGCTGTGTACTTGAGACCAGGTAATTCTAGATAAGTCTCCATCCAGACCATCAGTTGAGATAGTAAGTCTTGCACAAACGAGGCTTACCCGTACAAATAATATATCAGCCGGATTGTCCACTACTGAACAAAGCCTCTCCCATTAAGGGAGCGCCATTATCAAGCGTCTTGGGGATCGCAGTGTGAGATATCAGTTCCTTAGAAAGCGCTGCTGCCCACCGCTGCCTAAGGTACAAATGCTATTGATGCGCATTTGTACCTGCACATTGAATGTGGAGGGACGCGACTTCGTGACTGGTCTGTTCTTAGTGTGGTACACGCATCGACACTTCTCGTAAGTAGTATATGCAACGTATCGCGTCGGATACCTGTTGTACGTATCGCTATTCAATTGAATCAAAAGTAACAACGTACTAGGCATCTGGTTCATCTTCCTAAAATTTGATAGGTGCAAAATTATTTCAGTTTCAATAGCGAAAACCACATTTCCCACATGACTCTCTCAAAGTTGTTAGCTACTTTGACAAACATACGGAATTCTGGGCTTAGAGGCAGAACGTGCTCAAACTTATATTATATAAATGTTGAAGAAACCTACTCTAAATAAAGCTACCTTATTTGTAGAATCTAAACTTAGCTTACCATACCAAATGTTTGTGTTATCCTTCTGATATGTTCAATTTTATTAAAAGAAAAAACTTATATATAATGTATGTTAGGGGAAATTGGGCACTAGAAGGATCAGAGTGAAATAAATGCATTTGAAATGAGAGCTTTGAGAAGTCACATAAACAGCCACAACGTCCAAAATCAGCAAAGCTCTCCCCCACTAAGTCATTAATCCCTACGCCCGTCAGGTGTCTTGGGGACCGCTGTGGTAGTTGGCAATTCTTTAAAAGACGCTGCTGCTCATCTTCTGGTATATTTCCCTACATCGCCTCTTAGAACTCTCACATGAAAATTAGGACGGGTGCAAGTCTAGCCCAGCTCCACGTATATGTATGGTGAATTGAAAAGTAAGTATGGTGAACTTTATGTAAATTCTTTTTACATATTGATGGTAAGATGATCATGTAGTTTATTTTAAAATAAACTCAAATAACCGAAGAGAAATACTCTACGAAGAAGTATTTACTTTTGTCGAAAGATAATCTAATTATATCAAGTAGGTATTGTCGATGGTGATTATTATTTTGGACTGGTGATACAATAGATCCTGTACATGGTATCACAGAAAATAGTTTGAATCAAACAAAAATACAGGATTTTTATTATTATTAATTAGGTTATCCTATATATATATATGTACCAAATTCTACAAGTTATTAAATACTTTTCAGTGTTGCATTTCGGTTCAGTTTTTTTTAAACGATTTCTTTTTAATTTTTATATTTATTTGGATACCTGTTGTTATAAAACTTGTGTTTAAAACTTAATAATTTAAATTCAAATATTGACGACATTTATGTCACAAAGTTTTTATGGTCAAATGTAGATTCTAATTTAAAATGAATAACACGTGCAGACTCAGTTTGTACAAAACTGAATGGTTACTCATATGCTTTAATAATATTGTCAAAAATTGTAAATACGGGAGTTGTGCTCACATCTTATCATGCGTAACATAAATCTCCGCTACTGTATAATATTTCGGGGAAACTAAGTCGAACGTGAAAACATATTCATAGCTCAAAAAATATGTATAAAATCAGTATATCATATTACATCTACAGATTATTGTTGACCATAATGCAAAAATCTGAAATATTGGCATGTTTATACATATTTGAAATTGTAATGTTTACAAGAAACAACCTTAAATTATATAATATGTGAGAAAGTCAACGCCACAAACATAAAGTTTATATATCAGGTCATAAATCTACCCTCTCTGATCAAAAAGTATTGGCTCCAATCATTTACCTACATCTTTATTAGAATCCAAATACCTACCATTAATTAAGCGGAAAATATGTCATTCTCTTCTTAATAAATGCTATTATTCTGTAATGTATTTAAATGACCGATATATATAATTTAGTTCGTGTAAGTACATATATATTCTTCTTATTTGTTACAGATTAAAAGTTGGCATCTCCAAAGTTTCATGATGGTTGACGCTAGAAATTTGACATTTGATTAATTATGACAATTAAGTGAACGGAATGAAGTACATACCTAATTTTAGTGACATTAATGTGGGTAGATCTTTGTGTTATAATTTGTTAATTTGGTAAATGTTTTTTTAATTTGTTTATTGATGTTGTGATATCAAGTTTATTGTTTTAATATTAAGAACAAGAAGTAATAAATGTAGATACCTTATATGAGCGCTGGTAGTATATATAAATTAGTACATAATCTAGTTTTTAAGCAAGGCTTAGAGCTATACTTTTGCATGTCAAACATCGTGGAATGTGAAGATCTGTTGCAGACAACTAATAACCTATACATTATATGAATACTTACTCATATTCTTACAAATAAATTGAATTTGAATGCGAATTAAGAATCATCTTATTTTTATGAGGATATTTTTAAAATTTTCGCTGTTTATAAATGTACCCACTCATTTTTTTTATGTTGATATTTTACTATGAATTGAAATGTTAACTATTTATACAACTTATTTGTTTTAGTATTATTTTAGTATATAACTCTAATATTGTACATTTAAATATTTATTACTCATAAAACCTACCTGTTTTAGCATTGTTGTTATTATTCCCGGAGCTCTGGCTGAAGAGAGAAGCGCCGGTGAGTCGGGCGCGTCGCAGGATCCACCACATTTTCTCAATTATTATAACTTTTACACACCACAATACTTAGAAACCACTTCCTTAGCTAACAGCTAACACTCAACTTGAGCAACTTGTGACACTTAATACTTTGCAATAAATATTTTCACCAAATAAACTTTCTGTAAGTTTTAACGCACTTGAATAAGTTTCCTGAACTTAAACCAATTTTTAGGCCTGAATAAAAGTAGTTTGAGTTAACTTTGGAGTCAACTAAGCAGCACTTATAATTTTCCTGAGATTAGTGCGAAGGAGTACGCGTGTAGAGGGTTATTTCAGGCGATATGACCTCTAAGGGCGGCGGTTACTTCTGAACTGAGGTCGTGACTCCTCTCTTTAGTCCTGCGCACTAGAAGCGAACCAATGAACAGGTAAACCTGCGTCTAATTGAGTAACTAAGCGCCGAATTTGAGAACTTTACTGTTTACTGACTTTCAAAAGGGAGAATGTTCTAGTTTTAGGGACGTATATTTATATATGTTTATAATAAACTCTATTGCAAAAAAATCGTTCTTACGTTACTTCAATGAATATTAGAAGAAAGAGGTTTTATTAATTTGCCGATGTATTGGCATTTGAAGTTTTTTTATTTATTTTTGTTTTTTTTTATTGCTCATAGGTAAGCTAATAGGTAGGCCTTTGACTACAATCTCATCTGATGGTAAGTGATGATGTGGTCGAAGGTGCATGTTAAACAGGCTTAACCTAGAATTACTGGCTCTCAAGGACATCTGCTGGAACACACCGTTAGGTGCTTGGCGACAGATTTTCTACTTGAGGGTGGTCGCTAGCCAGGCGGGCATTCGCAAAATGCCCTACCATGCGGTGAAGCTCAAGCCCGCGGCGGGGTTCGAACCATGGACCTGCTGCGCGGCAGACCATAGCCAAAGCCACTGAGCTATCACTGCTTCTAAGATTACACTGCTTAGAAGATTCCTAACATCAATCTTAACGTTCCAAATTTAAATTTTGAAATTAACAAAATAATGATTATTCTAAAATTGCTTTACTAAGGGCCCGTTTCAGAATGTCCTTCAGGTTGCTATGCATCACATAAAATAACTGAATGATAAAAGTGACAGTTAACATGGAGCGTGTTTCAGGCTGTAACCGATGGATAGGCTAAATCGATGACTGTAAAACGCAAAGATAGTGTTTTATTTATTAAATATGTTCTGGGTAGTAAAACTGGCACTTACTCGAACATTCTGAAACAGGCCCTAAGAGTGCGAATTGCTGATACCTAACATTTTAAAACATTTTGTATGTATTCTGCAAGTTAAACAATTTTTAATTTTCTTTTTACATTTAATACTACTTTGTGATATGACTGATATGTAAAATTATACATTGTATTTGAAGAAAGTGGTTCGAATACTTACTTATCTCAGCGGCTACATCATTCAACTGTCCTGAGGACATAACTTGATGCAACGGTATCAACAGATTTGTTCGGTCAAAAGAAGACCCGGTTCGGGAAAATAAAGATGCACAGAACCAAGAAATGACCGCTTTTTGGTAAGTCAGATGTTGCGAAGTCGTAAGGCGTCAAGTGTGGAGGACCTGAAGAAGAGCCTTGAAACAGTAACAGGAGTGCGGAAGTTACTCGTATATAGCTTGTGGACAGTCAGCAGAAGGCTTTTGGCTGCCAATATCAGGAGTTACCGCCCGGCATCGGCGAATGAATAAAACATATTTCTCCTAATATTCATTAAAGGTAAAGAAAAAATCTATAGTGCCCGTTTTCGCAAAAGAATATATGGACCAAGTTGCTTTTTTTGCTGAGTAAATACACAGAGAGGCTTTTCTTTTTTAATAGATAGAAGAAATTATCAGATTTCTATAAATCGGTCGGATATAATCACAAGCTCCCACGAATGCGTCACAGAAGCCGGCCCAAGCCTTCCACAGTTGAGCGACAACCTGCCATCTTACCTTACATCAAGCGTGTCACGGACAAAATTGGTAATATCTTAAGACGAGCTTCAATAAAAACTTACTTCAAGCCGCACAAGAAGATCAACCAATTTTTAAGACCTGTTAAGTGCAATATTCCCTTACAAGATGCAGGTGTTTACAAACTTGATTGTGAATGTGGGCTGTCATACATTGGGCAAACAAAGAAGAGCGTTGGTATCCGAGTAAAATAACACATTGCTGACATGAAGAACAGACGCTCAACCAAGTCTGCGGTTTGTAAACATGCCCAGGACAAACCCAACCACTACATTTGGTTCGACAAACCACAAATCCTTGCTAGAGAGACCCGGTTTATGCCAAGAATGTTACGCGATGCTATTGAAATCAAAAAGTACCCAAATTTCAATAGGGATGATGGTTGGCAAGTACCACCTGCTTGGGATCCTGTTATCAAATTAATTGAATTCCAAGGCCGACATAAATCTGCAAGACCTCTGGACACTGTGAGCGAATACTGCGTGAATAGGGAACGTTATGATTAATATAAAAATTTCTGACGGTAGACCAAATAATTTCTTAATAACTCATGTGACAAATAAAATCAATTAGTCACCCCGTGACCACGATCACTGCAAAGTGTTTGAAACGTCGGGATAAAATAATGAAAAATATACGCGATTTAAACCGTTTAAAGTTGTTTAATTACTATGTGTAACAATCGCGAAAACCTAAGACAACATTAGTTTTTTATTTATTTATAAACCTTCTTAATACGATTATTATTACAGGGCGGTGTGGTCGCTCAGCGACAAAGCCCTTCAAATAAATAGAAAAAAAACTATTATTATTGCTATCAAAAAGATAATAGTAGTTTATGCAACTGTCATATAATAGAGGGTATCAAAACATGAGTGTAGTTTTTTGAAACGAGCCGCAGGCGAGTTTCAAAATAAGATTACACGAGTGTTTTAATACCTAATTATATACAGTTGCATACACTACTTTTTTTGATCTCATGGCTATATTAATTTTTTTACCTGTATTTCAACTCTCTGTGGCTATACGCTTTTCTTGATTTTTCTGGCAAAAGACTATTCGTCAGTTTCGTAGCTGTTTCAAGAATGTCAGGTGGAGATAAATCATCAGTTTCGTGGGTGTTGCTTGACATTTTTGCTACTAAAGTTTTATCCGATAAAATATTACTCAAATTCGTATGTACGAAATAGCGCCAAAATGGAAAAAGTCTGTTATTGGTCTGTTGGCTCGGAACCAGCGCAGCGCGTTGCGCGCGCATCTCGCTCACCATAGATAATGTGTACTTAAATTGAATTGAAACCTCCTTGGTCGGGACACATTGTACTTTAATAATTAAAAAATTGTTTTAAAGCATTGTTTTGTTAGGAGAACAATGCTTTAATTTAACTTTTTATTTTTCTTAAAGAAGTATGTACATAAAATATGCAAATAAAAGTATGTATTTAATTTCATAATTGGAATATTACCGAATGAGATTATATAAAGTATATTCCGATACGTATTTTGTATTGTATCTAGTACTAGGTATATATCAACAAATTAACTATGGATAATTTAATCAGTTAACTAAAATTAAGTTTGTTCGGTCTTTTAACGACATGGGTAACGAAATCAGCGCAATATTTTCTTATTGAAATTTTCGTACCTATTTGTTATCGTGCTGGCCTACGGCTTGAGCGCTTTATCGCCTCGTGTGTAGGTAATGATCAAAATCCCACACTTGTATTATAATGTACTATTATACAACTTCTTTCTGGCAAGAGGTTTATATATTAGGTAAGCGAATTTTAATAATTTTTTGTGAGTAATAACATTAAAATTTGTCTTAAAAAAGCAGGGTATTAATTGGTGAAAATACAAATGTTTTTAATGTACATACATGGTAAAAGAAATATGTTCAAGCAACATGTTATATATGTTGTGTAACATGTTAAATTTGCAAAAAAAAAACTTATTCACATCACAGTACACAACTCTATGCATGTATATTTAATTTATTGTTGTTAGGTTAGCCTTTGACCACTATATCATCTGATGGTAAGTGATTATGTGGTCGAAGATTTTGTTCAGGCTAACCTAGAATTATTGGCTCTCAAAGACAACCAGAACGCACCGTTATGTGCTTGGCTACAGATTTTCTAATAGGTAACGTGACGGTCAGGTCAATGATGTTTCTGATGAACGTTAAATACACCTAGATCAAAAAACAGGCCATGGTACTATACCAAGTGAACCTGAATACCTATGGCAATTACCATAATATGTCTACTTAGGGGTAAACTGGGGAAAGGCGTTATTTTAATATCACCGTGACTGTGGTTCCAGTTCCAAAAAAATCACGGTGAAAAATAATCGTGATTTTGTCGCGTCTATCACTGGCGTCACGAAAACCGATATGGTTACAATGGTTTCTAATGATCCGAAATAACCTTCACACTTTCATACAGGCTTAAGACTATCACATGAATTAAATATTGGAACTACATCCGTTACCTACTGACTACACCAAATTTATATTTCAATTATAATATTTTCAAATTTGTTATTTTTGCTTTGTAATTTTTACTCATGTGGTGTGTTCATTATTTTGGATCAATTATTTACAATGATTTTATACATACATTAGTATTTTTTGTTTTTTAAAGTATTTTTTTAAGATTTTAAATTCGTTTATTAATTGAAATTGTTTATTGAAACGATTGTATTTTACTTTATTTTTGGATGTAGGATAAAATTAAAATAAATTTATTATTTTTACCTACCTTAAAAGCGATCTTTTCATAATAAATACCTAAGTACGAGTATGAATATTACATAATTACTTACGTGTAATCTTTTTCTCAAATACATAGGTATATAACTAAATAATCGGAAAAGTTTGTTATTAGATTGTTCTTATCTTCCATTTCTAGATACATATTATCATCGAGATATAAAATACTATTTTCTCTTTTCTGTGCATATTATGCATAATACATAGTACGCACTACGCTCTGTATCTCGCTCAATGTACACAAAGAACGAAAGGAACGTACCAACACTACTAACGCTCGCTCTGTCTGACGTCTGTCATACGTTGCACCGAGGATGCACGAGCCCGTCATTCGGTAGCGTTCGACTTCGCCGTTTGCCGTGATGCGAGTGATTGAGAACGAGCTATGGAACGAGGAACGTTGTTCCTTTGCGACAAGTCACGGTGATACAATTTGCCTTCAGATCACGGTGATTTTTTCATCGTGACGTTATTTAACAACCACCTCTACTTAGGGGACCTCGGGGGGGGTGCCGGGCTAAAATTGAACTCCTCCATATTTTCCCATGGGAGTCGTAAGAGACGACTAGAGGAATAATAACATCTGACCGGCAGCAGCTTCGCAAGAATTGCCATCGTACACTGCGATCCCCTAAGTCATCTCCCAAGCGCGGAGATTATGGTGAACATAATGGGGGAGGCTATGTTCAGTACTACTACAATCTATACAATCCAGCTTATTCAATATAACATCTTTTTCCTTTTTTGCGACTGGGACATAGACGATATTTTTTAGCCCTACTACTTTGTTTATCTCGTAACTTCATCGTAATCTCGAGTAACAAAGTTATCGCGTTTAATCATACTCGTAAAACCACTTTGAATAATTTAATGGGTCTATCAAAACTTTTCGTATCATCTGAGAAGAGAAGAACAAGTTAGAAGATATAGAGATTTCAACTTTTATTGTACTATAATAGGCTCCAAATTTTTGTGCTCACTTTTACGAGTTTCCAAAATTTATTTAATGGCTGTAGGTATACATTTGAACTCATTTCTGAATATTAAAAAATATTGCGTGCTAAGCTAAAATCACATGTCATCACAATTACACTACTATTGGAGCACGAATGCCTATTCTACTTGGGCATTCACACTACTATTGGAGCACGAATGCCTATTCTACTTGGCCATTCACACTACTATAGGAGCACGAATGCCTATTCTACTTGGGCATTCACACTACTACTGGAGCACGATTGCCTATTCTACTTGGCCATTCACACTACTACTGGAGCACGAATGCCTATTCTACTTGGCCATTTCATGTTACGTGATGGAACAATCTCAAAGCCCACCTGTTGTTAAGCGGACTAACCTCTGCGTATAACAGATGCATTTTGTCACAAGTGACGAATTGCTCTGCGCCCGTTACCTTGAGACATAGTTGTTAAGTCTCATGTGCCTGTAATTTCACTGGCTCTCAAAGTCTGCTGCCGGAACGCTTGACAGGTGTCTTGGTAGCATGCAAGATAGACTTTCTGGTATTTTCCCCTTAGGCGCCTCTTACGACACCCACGGTAAGAGATGGGAGTGAAATTCTAGCCCGGCAGTCCCGGCACCCCACGGGCAATCTACTGTCTAGTGCAAATATACTTTACCTATACAACATGAGGCCTCTATAGTCTAACCAGAAATGTATATTTTATAAATTTATTTTCTGTATGTTTGGTTACGACCAATATACGGAAAATAAATATATAAAATATAGATTTCTGGTTAGACTATATAAAATAGTATTTCGTACGATCCTATATAAATATTATCATCATCGTAACAGCGGTAGAATAACTTGCGTAACGACAGCCTCGTCCGATGTGACAGCAAGTGCAATGATATATTGCAAAACGAAGATACGATTATGAGAACAAACTTTTCTAGTATTTAGTTTCCTTAGTGTGTTTATTTATTTAATAATAACAAATATTTTTAAAAGTATCTTAAGAAAACATTAAATAATATTTTAATATAACACTTAAAAAAGTATAAAAATATATATCTAGTGACAATTCCGCCTAATTTTCCTGTTATCTACGTGATGTCACAAAAACGATCGAGATCGTGCGCTCGGTGAGTCAAGACCTCCTGAAGATGTTTCGCTTAGAAGCGAAACTAGTCGGATATTCTTCCGGTTAGGCTGCGAGATGTTTGTGACATCACGTAGATAACAGGAAAATTAGGCGGAATTGTCACTAGATATATATTTTTATACTTTTTTAAGTGTTTTATTTAAATATTATTTAACGTTTTCTTAAGATACCTTTAAAAATATTTGTTATTACTAAATATGGATTTCCGCAAAGTAACGCCTGAATCTATTCATTATTTTATTTATTTATTTTCCTACTGTGGATTGTAACATTTACTCTATTATAACGTAAGCCGAAGGAATATACGTCTAATGAGATTTATTTATTATTTATTTATTATAATAAGAACGCTTACAATGCAATTACACTTATTATCAAAACAAAGCCAAAACTCATGATACATATAAATAATTCATAGATCATGATAATTAATAAAATAAATTTAAAATGTCAAGGGGGTACAATATAAATGAGATGTATTCAACTACACACGCCGAAGAGTTAGTTTTTTATTTTTTAGCTAAAAAAGGCTACCTTCTTTCACCACTATATCATCTGATGCTACCAAGTGTTGCTGTGGTCGAAGATCTAATTCAGGCTAACCTAGAGTTACTAGCTCACAAGGACAGCCGGAAAACACCGCTAGGTTTCTAGATATGATTACAAGCACCATCGCATGCTAAGCGAAAGTCGCATTTACAAAGTATTGGAGCACAAAATGTGTTAATCTGACACTGCCAGAAGCTTGGCGACAAATTTTCTACTTGAGGATGGTAGGTAGCCAAGCGGGCATTTGGAAAATGCACTATCAGAACATAAAAAAATCTGTTATATCACCCTGCTTTGGAAAATAAGTACAGAGTAAAACGGAATAAAATTAATTATAACCATATGTGCCAAGTTTCATCAAAACTCGTGCATCCGTTTAGAACGTCATTATAAACCAACATATAACCCAGTATACCTAAAGAAACGAATTCACGACACGCTGCAAATCATTACATATCACACAAACAGCCATTAAGTGAGATGCAATAATTCGCACCGCTATATTCTAATTTAAACACACCCTTACTTGATTTGTGTACGTCACAAACTAAATACGGACAAAACCATAGAGATATAAAATTTCTCTTTTCTGTGGACAAAACTATGCCTGAAACCTAAGTTTGAGTATATTTATTAGGTATTTATTCGTGGACTGAAACTTACCGCGCTGACGTATCATACATAAGCAGAGTTGGATTCTGGGACCACTTTCAGTGGCAGTTAACTGTTGGTTAGTGGCCCCAGTTATACCCAGTTATAGTTCACCGGAATATATCAGGGGTATTTTTTTCTATCCGAGTTCTACCTAAGTTCACTAATTTTATACTTAGTGTAATCTCTACGTACCTGTCCGTACTCAAACCGTGAACTATATGGTGATCTTACCTGAAATATCATCCTGACAAAGTCGCTGAACCAACGAGGTATAGCAGCAGAGAATGGTATAATACTCTGCTCCTCGCTGGAATGCAATTTTTCCTCTCGCAGTCTTTTCCCTCCCCACGATCTCCCATTGCTTGTAAACCGAACCAGAGTGCCGATATGGAGTCATCGACGGTAGGTGAAGACATAATATGAGCGTGTTGTATACAGGGTTATTGATAAAATGCTAACAATCTCTTAGGGTTGACTTCTGCTAGTCCTAACAAACATTTTAAGTTTTTTTTGTGTTTTTGACGGAGTAACCACGAGGACCACCTGATGTTAAAATTCTTTTGTGTCTTTAATGTGTTATTTCATATTTTTATTACTTTGCTACAAGTAAATATTCAAAACTCTATTCAAAGAGAGCGCGGCGCTGTCCAGTGTTGCCGCGGCGGGCGCTCTGGGCTTAGAATAGGCGTTGTCTTTTACAACGGGACCCAAAACTTAATACAACAAGTTTTTCCTAGTACTGTCTGAAACTTTTAAGTTTTGAGTCAGAAAAAAAGACTCAAAATGTTTGTTAAGACTAGCAGAAGTCAACCCTAAGAGGTTCCATACCCTAGCTTCCACAAAGAAATAAGAACGAGCTAGCAAACTTGAATTTTATCACGCAATCACTACGAACTCTTTCCTCTTACTAGGTCTATTAGACTCAGTATTCTCGAAGACAATATAAAGGCTAACAACGTATCTTTATATAAATATCCTAGCAGTATACGTATATCTATAGGTATATATTTGAGTACTGAAGATCAGTAGGCTATTCTCTAGAAACGTGACTTCGCCCAACTTTTTGATATCCTCTTGAGCAATATAATTTAGAGGCTTTAATAAGCGGGTCCTTGATGTACAAAGTTGTATACTCAAATGACTTTTGACGTTGTTTATATTGGCTTAAATGTCAGTTTATGTGCTAGGTACTCATCTACTTTCTCTTAACTTAGGGCCTGTTTCAGAATGTTCGAGTAAGTTCCGGTTATACTACCCAGAACATATTTCATAAATAAAACACTATCTTTGTGTTTCACAGTCATTGATTTAGCCTATCCATCGGTTAAAGATTGAAACGCGCTGCATGTTAACTGTCATTTTTATCATTCAGTTATTTTTTGTGTTGGTTAGCAACCCGAAACTTTATTAGGACATTCTGAAACGACCCCGTAGACTTTACCAGATTTGTAAGCTGTGTACAATAATACTGTTCCATACAAGTCTTCCATTCCATTTTAGGCAGCCAGTTACATTTTTGAGGCTATGATGGCCTAGTGGCATTAGCTATCTATGACTGCCACCCAGGTGGTCTATGCCTTACACCGCACCTATAATTAGAAAAATTGTTGTCAAGCACTTAGCGGTGTGTTCCGCGGCAGTCCTGGAGAATCAGTGATTCTAGGTTAAGGCTGTTTTAACGATCCTCGAAAATCACCAATAGCAATACGCGAGATGGTAGTCGAAGGCTAACCTCTCAGCAGTAAAACAAGTCAGCAACAAACGAAGCTATTTTGAGATAAGGTCGGTATGAATGTGTCAAACGTTTCCTTACGACCGTCATATATTTAAATAACGTGTCAAGAGAGATGTGAAAATAAAATACTGATATAGTAACATGCGGGCCACGAAATCTGCGAAAACATATCAGCGAGCGTCGGACGCTTCTATAGTCTATGCGCTGCTGTACCCTACTGGGATGGATGGACGGGTAATGTATAATATTTCGTTTCGTAACATTGTAAATTATATATTCTTGCTCAAATTGACAGGTTAGATCGTCGCTCAATTGGCTTTATTTAAAAATGAGATAAGTACCTCCTCTATATTACCGTGCTACAAGCGTCTATTTGCGCGAACAAACGCAAGTGGAGGGCACCAGGCACACTGAGAGTGAAGGACGTGGACGCGGGGAACGTGGCGACTCGCAAAAAAATAAAACATGCTACTAAACACAGTCACTAAACAGAGATACCAAATACTAAACAGTTGCCGTCCAAACGTGTTTAAGACTAAGCACTAACCTATGTGCAAACAGGCTAAGTAGGTATTGGAATGTCTGTTTGATTTTTGTTTCCGTGGCCCTACACGTACATGGATACCTACGTACAGCAGTTATAGCTCATCAATCTTGGATGCCGTCGAGTGAGTGATAATGGGAAACGTAAATGTATTACGAAGTAGATACGTTGTTTACTTTTCATTAGAACACGTCGTTGCGTCTGCGAAAACGGGATTTAAAAGAGAAATTGCGAAACTTATTTTGTTCAGTTTCGTGAATATATCGTGTTTTATGACATGGAATGGCAAAAAATTAACCTCACCACATGAGGATAAAACTTTCATAGCTGCTTAAATTAAATACGTCTCAGAATATCAGTGGCTTATACGTATTTTTTTTATTTCGTATATCCTTTTTTTATACCGTATAACAAAGGCTGGCCTTTGACCACTATCTCACCTGGTGGTACCTAAGTGATGATGTGGTCGAAGATGTTGTTCAGGCTAATCTAGAATTCTCAAAGAAAGCTGTCGGAATACACCGTCAGGTGCTTGGCAACATATTTTCTACTTGAGGATGGTAGCTAGCCAGGCGGGCATTTTCATAATGCGCTATTATCGTGCTATAACGACGGCCATTCTAACACAACAACCGGAACTGATGGCATAACGTCCGCTCCGAAACACTGAAGTGCTCAGTAGTAATATCACCAGCGGTCACACATCCAAGTCATGACCGCGGCGGACATTGCTTAACTTAGCTGATCGGTTAAGAACGGCTAAGCAAACTTTACCATGAGCGCGTCAATGCTAGCCTTGAACCACTGTTTTTGTTTTTAGGGAGGACAAGCATGTTGTTTGCCGCTGTAAACAACAAAACTGTACAGGACTTTGGGCATGGGAAGGCCCTCTTATGACCCTCCATCTCCTGCTGGCGCCGAACAGGCATCGGTACTAAAAGAGGAGTTAACAAAGGGTTCAAGGGCAACACTCTGGTCCAGACCTCGGCTTGAGTCGATGCCGTGACTAGTTGGCGGGGGACGGAACTAATTGCCCCGGTACAACTGCAGTGTGGTACCGTTGAGAGAAGGCGCTACGGATATTTGCTCTGTAACTGTTTGGAGTAACACTAATTAGGACTTTATTTTTACCTGTTTGATTGTGTAACTCCTAATTACCTCACACCGAGACGACTTGCGGATGACGTTAAAGCTGCAAATGTAATGGCTGCTAGGGGGACATCCGGGTTGTCCAATACCTGCCGTGGTTGGCGACGGGAGGTTTCATGTTGGGATCAGAGGAGTGAAGTAGAGATCGGGGAGGAAGTAAGGATCGGAGGAGCTTTTGACCCATAACTCACCTGATGGTTAGAAATGATCCGGTCGAAGATGTTTGAGGCTAAGAATCATTGTAATTCTAGTTGCCGGAACACATCATTCGGTGCTTGGTGACAGATTTTCTCCTTGAAGATGGTAGATAGCCTGGCAATCATTAGCAAAATTCCCTACAACTATTCATAACAATTGCCCTCCTAAGACAACAACCGGGTTTACTAGTCGTTTAGCTGAAGTTAGTAGTCATTTAATAGACGTTGTCTTTATAACGTGCCGTGCGATTTATTTAGGTACCTATATTACAATATTTATATACATATTGAATTCTTCGCTCTAATAATGACGTAAGAAGTAACTGAACCGTATTTCGCACATCAATCTTGTTAAGCATCGAGTTGGTAACGATATCTAAAGTGAAACGTAAACGTGTTACGTAGTACGTGCTTACTTCTAACACAATTTTCATTCGATCGCACACTACGCTTTCTTAGGCAGGATTATTTAAAATCAAACGAGAATCACTGGTTTAATTGTATTGATGCTAAGGGCTGGTTTTATAAATTCGTTAGGTACCTTTACTGTGTGGCCATTATTGAATTTTTTTTTCTGAGTGATGTCAAATGTTTCGTGCTATAAAAGCTCGTTCGTTTATGCTAACAAACTTTTAAAAAGGTAAACAATATTTTATTTCAGTCAAGTCAGTCGAGTGAATAAATAAAAAAGTCAATCAAAAAAGTAAATTAAAAGTCCTCAGAATAAAATTTAAGGAATATTAAACTAAAAATCTAACAAATCTCTGGTGAAGAAAAAAGTGGCTATATTATCTATCTGTATATTAAAATGTAATCTTTTTGGCCAACACTCTGTTCACCATGTCGCCTCCACCAAACATTTTGATAATTCTCTACTTTGATTTGATTTGACAATTTAAAATTGTTGAAAACAATCCAAAAATTTAATCTGTGAGGATCCAGTAGCCATCAATTATTCAAGGATTTATCAAAACGGAATTGTACCTTAATATTATATATTATTTCTGGTTATTCATATTATACCTACTTAATACGAGTATGTACCTACCCATTCATCTTCGATCATTGAGAAGCTTGAAGAAATTCATATAATAACGTTAAGTAAGTCCTTGTCAATTACAACACATTAAGGGCCTGTTCCAAATGTTCAAGTAAGTGCCGGTTATACTACCCAAAACTTATTTATTATATAAACACTATCTTTGCGTTTCACAGTCATCGATGTACCCTATCCATCTGTTAAAGCTTGAAACGCGCTGCATGTTAACTGACATTTTTATCATTCAGTTATTTTATGTGTTAGATAGCAACCCGAAACTTTATTAGGACATTCTGATACGGATCCTAAAACTTCGAGCTACGAATGATCGAAAAACATAATGTTAGAACCTTTCTAGTTATTGTAAAACTTTTACAAGTTGCCTGGGTTATTCTAAACGGGCCCAACGTATTCACTACGTCACGGGCCTATGATGGCTAGGAAATTACTGATATTTTATTGATGATTTAGAGTTTCCCGTATGTATCCGTCAAATAATATGTTACCCTATATATTTACAGTAGAAAATAAGAAGCAGCAATATTCAACACATGATCTAGGATTACTTGGGAAAAATTACATGTGAAATAGATTAGACATGGGATATTTAACAATACCAATTCAACGGGATATAATTATTACACTCAAAAATATTTCGTGGTAATTTTTTTTTTTTATTGCTTATAGGTAAAACTTTGACCACAATCTCAGCTGATGGTAAGTGATGATGTGGTCGAAGGTGTTAACAGGCTTAACCTAGAATGACTGGCTCTCAAGGACAGCTGCCGGAACACGCCGTTGGGTGCTTGGCGACAGATTATCTACTACGCTAGCCAGGCGGGCATTCGCAAAAATGCCCTTCCACCATGCGGTGAAGCTCTATCTTATATACCGCTTATATCAATATTCGTAAATTTTCGGTGAGTAGGGCAAGTTAAGAATATTTTATTTCTATAATATAGAACATAACCTAATAGGGAGATTAACTCAACAAAGATTGTTAATTGGTTAGCAAAACCATAAACCTAATCGTCATTTGATCCTTTGGTCTGAAATTTAAGCTAAGCTGGGCAATTATTGCTCTGAAGCCACTTAATCTGCGGATTATGTTATCACAAATTAATTACCAAACATACCTACATCAGAAATATCATTTAATTTGCAAACCCAATTTGGCTTGGAAACCCTCAAACTGTCCCCGATGACAGCCTAAAAAGGTAAATTGCCGAACGTAACTTGATTTTTGTGTTAAAACTCGCCCCCAGGGTGCCGTCGGAGCCGCGGACTAATAAGGCCTTGAATAATAAAACCAGAAAAATATAGCAGCTTTACTTTTAGGCCGCGGCGGATACCGTAATGTTTGGTCTCCGAAATAAAAAATCACGAGTTGCGACCAAAGTGCCAGAGTATTTTCAAAAAATATAATATTTCCATTAGCCATTTTTATAGTTTAGCCGTGAGAGTAAATCATATATATAATTCAAGTGTAGAATAGTATTGTGTATTGTGGAGATACGCCACATTAACTAACTTAAATATAATAATAAATTTGAACCAAATTGCACAGCAATAAATTATTATAATTCTTCTTGATAACACTTCAAGATAATTCACCAATAACATTTCTAATGAAACCAAATTATTGAATATTGCATGAATATATAAAATTAACATTATGTGAATATTTGTAAAAAATATTAACTATAAGGTAATGAATAGATTCAGGCGTTCCTTTGCGGAAATCCATATTTAATAATAACAAATACTTTTAAAAGTATCCTAAAAAACATTAAAATAATATTTAAATAAAACACTTAAAATGCATAAAATTATATATTTAGTGACAATTCCGCCTAATTTTCCTGTTATCTACGTGACGTCATAAACATCACGTTTTTTAGTCTCGATCGTGCGCTCGGTAAGTCAAGACCTCCTGAAGATGCTTCGTTTAGAAGCGAAACTAGTCGCGTATTCTTCCGGTTAGGCTGCGTGATGTTTATGACGTCACGTAGATAACAGGAAAATTAGGCGGAATTGTCACTAGATATATAATTTTATGCTTTTTTAAGCGTTTTATTTAAATATTATTTTAATGTTTTTTAGGATACTTTTAAAAGTATTTGTTATTATTAACTATAAGGTATTAAACTGTTAAAATTATAACTAAACAAATAAATACCAGAACAATGTTAACATATACTGTCCACTACACGTGGGTAGTAAAAAAACACGGTTAATACGAAAAAAGTGGTTAGTTAAATTTTCAACACCCTTTCTCGTAAAGTGAGCTTTATTATATCGTTCTTAGGGCCATAACCGAACTATAAAACCCTTGTGCATAATAATATTATACACTAGTGCGTTATAAAATTATCCCTACAAAGTTAAGTTAGTACCTAACTGTAAATTATACGCGAGTAAACAAAACATTTTCAATATAACTGGGTAATACAGATTTGTAACAACAAAGAGGTTTATATGTAATCAACCAATAGGTATACATTTGCCTGGCGCAAAAAAAAATACTTGCGCGCTATTTTCCATAATTTCGTACGTTGGTTGTAACGCATTAGTGCATTTTTTTTTTCTCGCAAGGGTGTTGTAAAAGTTCGTATGAAACTTGTGACGAACTTGCTCATTATACACGAGGCTGTGGGTTGCAGCCCGAGCCGTAGGCGAGAGCGTAAATCAGCCGAGTGTATAATGAGCAAGTTCGTCACAAGTTTCATACGAACTTTTTCAACACCCTTGCGAGAAAAAAAAAATTGCAAAAAAAACATAGCTCACTTTTATCATACTATTTATATACTATTATTGATATTTAAGTTTTTTTTGATTTGCGGCTATTAGGTACTTCAATATAACCATCTTGTTGAATACCACATCCAGGTAACCAGTAATACCTAAATCAGTGTCAGTTTTATCCAATTACTTTAATCTACGTCGTAGAATCTTCGCATATTATTTGAAGATCACAGGGGAAAAACAAGGAATGTATCTTAAAAACTCCGCTAACTATATCATCAAGTAACATTATCTTTATCATAGGGAAGATGTTGAAGCAACAACAGTCTTTTTAAAAGGCTTTGCCAACAACCAAACAACTTTAACAACCAAACAAAACATGTTTGGTTGTTCATGGTTGGCAAGAATCATTAATGTCTTTACGAATAAAGCAAAAACCATCTTTTGTCATATTTTTCACTGGTAACATAATTTTTTTGTTACATCTCATGTTTTTCTACTGTTTTTTTTTTGTGACATTTGAACTTTATTTTAGTAGAACAAATATATTTCTTCAAAAAATTTACCTACATATACTAGACGCGACATCTCAAACGAGGATAGTCGACCAGTGCAGGCATAGGTACTATCCCCCACACGCAGTGGGGCACCCGTAGAGATTACACGCGCTTTATCTTCGAAAATTGTGTATTCAAAATACACAATTGATAGTACTCAATATTCGAACGTAAAGCGCGTGTAATTTTTACGAGTGCCCAGCTACATGTGGGGGAAAGTATGCCGGCCAGCATACTTGCACTGGTCGACTATCCTCGTTTTAGATGTCGCGTCTAGTATATATAGGTCAATGCTTCAAAAAAAGTATATGGATTCTAAATATTAATGCATAAAACACAATCAAAAACAATTAATGTCTTTCAAATTCAGTAAACCAGTTTACTCGAATTTCTGTTAGATTGACAATTCTGCATTTTTCCCCTGTGGTATTCTTAATCCTGTAGTTATTTATTCAAGACCACGTATTCACCAGCGACTAAAACCAATTTTCTACTTAATTCAGCCATTCCCAAAACACTTGAGTGCTTGTGTCGCGCGCGACATTTATACACTGAGAAAAAAATGAAATGTAGCGAAGTCTTTTCACAATGTATGTGTAGTTTTATCTAAAATACGTAATCTACAGCTGTAAAAATGTTGGATAATACAAAATCATGTTGAAGCGTATCAACACGTCACTTAGTTACAACATGTTGTGTACTGATCTTGCCGTTAAATACGTACCCGTCTGTCGGGTCCGTCAACAAGACTCAACATACGTAACCGATATAGGCAGATACATGCTAGGAAGTAGTCCATGGATATGACGTCACAGATAGAACATTACATTATGCTGTCGCATCTTTATAAATGTACTCCAACATTAACAGGATGACACAAACGTCTTGACTAAAAAAAATAATGTTTCAAGTAGTTTGCGTCGTGACTATAAGTAGATCGTCTATTTATTGTAAGTATTTTGGAAACAGACTCCTACTGTGAGTAGGCAACAACAAGGTATAAGTAGACAATCTCCTATATGTACGTAGCTTGATGCATGATGTAGGTACGTAGAAAACATTATTAGTTACATTTAAGTAGACTGCGCTAAGACTCCTTACTGTACGTAGGCCGATGCACGATATAAGTAAGCGAATTATGCAAGCTCCTTCCAGTACGTAGGCTGATGCATGATTTCGTAAGAAAGATCTTTACCACAAGTGAGCAGCTTCAAGGTTGACGTAGAAAAACTATTTACCGTACGTGAATTTATGCGCAATAAATTTACGTAAAATTCATTTAAGTAACCTACTTACTGCGCGTAGGCCTATGCGTGATGAATGTAGGGAACATCATTATACGTTTTTAGACATACTGCATTTGAACATTATTTCAATGTTACGGGCGCAATAATATACTGTTCCCTCGACATTTTAAAGATTGTTTTACGACAGAAGATCAGTGTTGCCAGATGCCGAATAAAAAAATACGAAAGCAATGTTTCATAAACGCTGATTTTCGACCATTGCTTATTTCAATATTTCTTCATTTACAATCAATTTTGCGCTCGTACTCATGTTCGTATAAAATACAAACAAATCAATTGTTATACGCGTGCAAATAAATAAAAACTAGTTACTCTGCACTGAAACCCCATATTTCTATTTGGTACTTATTTAGTTATGTCTATTATGTGCATTTGTACTTTTAGTTTGTGCCTCATTTTTTACATCACATACAACATATATATAACGTTGCTTATATCGGTATCGTTACGTGGTGTTTTCATCATAATAGTTCAATAAGCACAGAAATAATAAAAAGTAATACATTGATGAGATGATTTATAGTATACTATTGACTATATAGAATAAAAAATTGATATAAGGTTTTTTTTCTGTTATTTTAAAAAATATGTTTGGTATATACCTACTGCATCCCGCAGTATCATTCACGTAGGCAATAATGAAAAGTGATGATGGTCATGATGATTATGATAATAAGAAGTTTGCGTTGTGTTTATCTAAGACCTAAACTATCTATATTTCTATTTATATTTCAGTTTCATCCAAAGTGGTCCAGCAATTTCAGCGTACTTTGCGGAAATATAATAATATCAAATATTTTGAAAATATTAAAAAAAACATTAAATTAATATTTTAACAAAACTCTTAAAAACTATTAAAATATAACTAGTGACGATTTCGCCTAATTTTCCTGTTAAGCCGACGTGACGTCACAAACACGTGAGTCGAGAAGGTGCGATCGTGCACTCGTATAGTCAAGACCTCCTGAGGATGCTTCGTGTAGAAGCGACACGCGTCAAACGGTTTGACTGCGTGTTGTTTGTGACGTCACGTCGGCTTAGCAAGAAAATTAGGCGGAATCGTCATTAGATATATTTTTATATTTTTAAGTGTTTTATTAAAACTTAGCATTACTAATGTTACTGTTCTTGACCAGGAAAAATTACATATTTTTTTATTTATAACAGCATTTAGCCACATTCTCACCTGAAGATTTTGGTATTTCCTAATCTAGCCATACTAATTGTAAAACAGAGCTTTTGAGGGTGTAAGGAAGTGTTCAGTTTTTTTTATAAATATTTAATCTAATACTACTAAACATGGATTGTTTTGTCTACATGGATGAAACCGCGGGGAGCAATTGTTATTATAATAGTTTTTGAAAAGTCTAAGCAATGCATCAATGATATCAAAGTTAATATCTAATTTTATAAATATTAAAATATTTTTATGTGAATACTCAGCTGATTTTGATTAACACGCTGGCAATACTGGCTGGAGCGTAATGCAACAGCTATAATATTAGTTTTCTGCGAGACCGTGGCAATCGCGTCACGCGCGCATGTAAATGTTTTCAACAGTGATTATTTATAAAAAATCTTTTATTACAAAGTTTCCAAAATCAATTTATCACCAATCAAATTTGAATAAACGAAGAAAGGGGTTCAGTCGCCCCCAAGTGGGTCTGTGTGTATAAAGAAAGGCCAAAGACACAGCCTGGCTATCCGGCAACCAGTGAATTCAAATGCTAAACGGCAACATTCACAGGTAAGCGACTTTGTTGTTTTTTTAAAGTCTTTAGTTATAAATGATTTAGTCAAACGTTGAACAAATGCCTCCCTCTATTAAGAAAGGGGGCTATAATTGCAATAATTTTATTTCATTTCATTTGCCATAATGTCCATACTTGGCAAGCAACTTTGGGAGCTCGTTTGTAAGATGACAGTTCTTCGGAAAAGGCAGCTGTCCAAGTTGTGATATTTTCCCTTTTGTCGCCACTTGCAACTCCCACAGAAAGATATGGATGGTGCAATTTTATCCGGGCATCCCAAGGCCGGTTAAACATAAAACAAATATATTTATGTAAATGAAGTCTACACAATTGTTACAGATGCTACTTTATTAGAAGACAAATTGACTTGGCTAAAAATAATATTAATACCTGACACTGAGTACAAAAATCCTCGAGAAAGACTGCTGATACTGGTGTTAAAGAAATATTATGAGAATAAAGAACACATCCGACTACCTATGACAATCCAACTCTCCGATAACCCCAAGGTATATTTTGGTATGTTAAATTTTCAAACCTACATGATATTTTACTTTCATAATTCATATTTATGTTTCATATTACTTTCATAGTGGAATTATTCGAATGATCTTAATGTTATTGATTGCAGATTTTACAAGATCTCAACCATATATATCCAAAAAATAATGAGGGGCTTTTCTTATAACTTCAGGGACTAGTGCTAGTGGTAAGTACTTTAAATACCCTTAGAACATACCCGACGACTACAAATAAGCTGGAACCGTTACGCTACAAGTGCAGCACAATTAACTATTGTGGTATAGCGAGTGTAGTCTGACATTAATAAGCTATTGTTTCCTAACTTCTTGGTAATACTTTTTAGGGAGTGTCATTTTTATTGAACAAATTACATAAAATATTTATTTATTCCAGATGGTGAATCTGAAACTGTAACTGTGCGCCGCACTGCTTTGATCCTCGCATACATTGTTGATTCCGCATAGAAAATAAAATGTATATGGAGACCATGTCGAAGATAATTTTTTCAAACTCCGTGAAATGTTGTACGCATGTCTTTTAAGCCTGATATCTGAGGTTTGACAGTTTTCCACCACGTCCTTAATAATGTCATGTACCACCTTAGGCTGGCTACGCTCACCTGTCTTTCAACTTAAATTGATAATTGATAATGGACCTAAATATTTATTTTTATTTCAGAACAATTTTGTATATTGTTTTCAATAAATAGATCACAAATTGATGATAATAAATTTTTATTAACCTTATGTATTTATTTATTTAATATGCTTATTTACTGTCTTATTACAGGTGCACCCTGCATATAGTATAATTACTTAAATCGTGCATCAGCCTTTGTACAGCTAGGTTGTATACGTAAACCTTAGTGCAGTTTACTAATGGTTTGGATCTTTTCTTCGTATAGAATGCATCAATCTATGTAGAGTAGGGTGCACAAATTGTAATCCAATGCGCATAAATAAACCAGGAGCAACCTTCATAAAGTAAAGAGGTTTACCTTTGTATACTACAAATGGTGCTCTTAATAACATCTTAAGCGTAATAATGGTCCAGGTTTATGTACATATATAATATCCATACTCTACATAGGCGAATGCATGATAAATATATAAAATATCCTTACTATTAGTAGGTTGTGCCAAAATTGACATAGGCAACCTCCTTACTATAATACAGCCGATGCATGATACATATGAGGATCATCCCTACAGTAAATGGGCTGCACCACGATTGACGTACGCAACCTCTTTATTGTACGTAGGACGATGCATTATAAATATAAGGAACATCCTTTCTATAAGTAGGCTGCATCAAGATTAACGTACGCAATCTCCTTACTGTATGTAGGCCACTACATGACAAACGTATGGAAAATACTTACCATAAGTAGCCTGCATCAAGATTGGTGTACGTAACCTCCTTCCTGTAAGTAGGCTGATACATGAGATACGTAGGGATCATCTTTACTATAAGTAGGCTGCATCAAATTTGACTTACGGTACCTCCTTACTGTACATAGGCCGATACATGACTAACGCAGGGAACATCTTTGCCATAAGTAGGCTGCAACAATATTGACGTAGGCCACCACCTTACTGTACGTAGTTCAATACATGGTAAACGTAGGGAACATCTTTACCATAAATAGGCTGTACCAAAGCTGATGTAGGCAACCTCCTTACAGTACGTAAGCTGACGCATGTTAAAAGCCAGAATCACCTTTACCATTAATAGGCTGTAGCAAGTTTGACGTAGACTACCTCCTTATAATAAACATAATAAACGTAGGAAACATACTTATCGTAAGTAGGCTGCACCAGGATCTACGTAAGTAACATCCTTACTTTGTCAAGATGTTACATACTTATTTGCATGACAGTACATCATTGAATGAATGAATGAACGAATGATTTTCATACATTATTGTAATGTACAATGCTCGTTACAGCAAGGCCATTATACGTCATGTTGTATCATCTTTATGTACGCTAGTCACGTTTTAAACAAGAAATACGTATGTTGAGGCTAAAATTACGTATGTCAAAACATGAAATTTTTCTCAGTGTAACAGTGTCGGGTCTCGAGGGATGAGACATTTATGTGATCTAGGGACTTCGCCTTAAATTGTGTCTGACATTTTTATGGGAATGAGAATGTATGTCTGACAGCAGGTAAGTGGACATCTCATGAAAAAAAAGGTTCTTTTACGGCTTTCAAGGAAAAAATACTAAAAACCCTGCGCGTAAAGAACAAGCGCCGAAAAAACTTTCATCTTAGAACGCTTTTCCAAGTATAATAGGATCATATAAAATTTGGCTAGGCCGGGGAAGAAACTCGAGCTGTGAAAGTAAGTATTGATGTTCATTATCTAAAGGAGGCTTCCTTAACATAATACTTAGGTCAACTCCTCTGGGCACCCACTTGCAAGTCCCAGGCATAACTTTAGCTTTCTTCTGCTGCGATGGACCGGCACTCACATGGGGAATCCACGGAATGCTAAATAATACATCTCTCCATTATTTTTAATATCCACTTAATATGAAACATATAAAAAAATTGCGTTTTCGTCACGTCAAACGCAGGAAAATTAGGTGGAATTGTAGTTTTTTTTTTAAATATTTTCATATATATATATATTTTGTATATAATATAAAGCATTTTTTGTAATTTTAATAAGTATTTGACCCCTACTATAGGAACCCGTTGGTGAGTGTTTGTACGCAGAATAAGCCAAAAATAGAAACTACATTGCAAAGACAGTTGAAAAACACTGTTCATATCTTAGCGACAGATTTTTTATACTTCTATCTAATAATACATATATATATTAATATATATTTTTAATTTTGGAAACGAACTATCTGAATGAATGCAATTTATTTTTTATGAAAACTGAATCGAAAATACGATGTATAACTTATTGACTGAATTAAACTTTTCAGAATTAAAAGGTACCGACAAGTTTGATTTTCTCTTTCGGTTCAAATAAATATCGCCATGAGCACAATTGTGCAATCACGAGGTCATCGAGTCATATTGGCAAATCCTTTTGTCCCACCCTTCTTTGCTTGATTTTTTCTTTTTTTGTGAAATAAAATAAAGGTGATATCATTAATATTCTTAAATAAAGGAAAATTATTTTAAAAAATCCTTGCATAAATATATAGTATAAAATAAACAAAAAACGATATGATAGAAATACATCATTATGCAAACTTGCGTGATTACCTCGGTAATAAAGAATTAAAATATCTATGCTGAATTTTTATTCCTGATGATCATTAAATAGACAATTATTATTCATATTCGTGCACAAATGCACAGCATGTAAGGTGTGCATGAGCTTGTGGAATACCTTCATAAAAAAAATATTCTGATGGTAATAATAGGGTACAAAAATGATCAAAGTAAATAATATGGTTTAGCTTTCAAAGAAGTCCCCAAGTATAAATTACTGCAAAATTTCTTTTAAAAATTTTGCACAAGTGTCTGGTTCATCTGGGAATTCTCTTATCTGAAATATATTTCAAACGTATGGTCATATCCCATCAAATCACAAAGAAACTACATTTGTAAATAAGCCCCTTATTACTCAGTATTTTTTTTCAAAAAGTGCCCTTGTTTTGTTACACAAATCTGTTTATCCACGCAAAGTCTTTGGACTTTTGACACTGTGGCAAACCTCTCATTGCGGTGTTGGAGTTGGAACAGGGTCGATTTTAAGAAGCTGGTTCTGGATGGCTTACAGATTTATGAAGTTCATTCTTGTTGAAATGCAATGGTAACTTTATATTCTCAATTTTGCATTTTTGAAGAATTCGGGTCATATCTAAATTTTGGTGACCTGTATGTTCTAGTGCTGGGACATTTCTGTACTGACATGTATAAAAAAATACCGAAGAACTTGTTGAAATCAGATTCTGTAAAAGATTTCGATGAACTGGGATTGCTATGAATTATATTCAAATTTGTTTGCACTACTAATCTATGGGTAAAATATTTTGTGATTAAGTAGGCGAAACACTGATATAGTATTTCTAGTTGTTATATCTCATCTCAATCAGCAGAACTTCCCAAGAAAGCAATATTATCTTCACCATACAGCATATTTCTTTTTTTCCATATCCATTACCTTTTGTCAAATGAAAAACTGGGTAAATTAGTTGATGTTGACGAGTGAGAGGGTTCCTGATCTTTTATGGTGTCTTCTTCTGCAAGAGGAGGTTTATTGTCCGTAGTTTCATCTATCACATCATCACCGTCATTCTTCTCCTGCAACACTTATAATTTCAACGGCATCGCGGTACTCGTCATTAGATTTCTCATAATTATTATTTAGTAACCGGCTAGGACTCGCGTAATATTTACCGGATATTGCTCCGACCAGTTTCGAACTTATTTGAAGTTCTTCGTCTGGGAGTCACGATTGTGCACAGCGTCGAGCGCGGGCCTCAGCACGTAACTGGCGTTGAGACGGTTGCGCCGCAGCTGTCAAAGTCAGGATTCCTCCGTCCGAACTGTCACTTCTGTCACTATCACTGTGATTGTCACTGTCGTTTTGGTAGGTAAGGGAAAGTTGACACACTACACTTGTACTATCCTCTTCGCGGTTCCACCCCGATGCCGTATCACAAATAATAATTATGGACAAAACTCGCGACAGTTTTTTAGCTCAAATTAAATTTCTCGTCATCAAGGCCATCTTCTGAAAGCCAAGCCTGCTAACTGTACCAAGTAAGCTGCAGTATCTTTATTTCTAAAATTAGTCTACAAAAATTATATAAAATAAATATGTAGTTACAACATTTTCGCCGTACATTAGAAGTGAAGCTACTGCATAGTGATGTAAATTTCCGTCACATGGTTTTGGGAAAATTATTGAGGGGTTTTGTTGAAAAACGCAAAGAAAATAAAAAAAAACATAAAAACAAACCTTCCTTCCACTCATTATCAATTTTATTAGCAAAACATTCTCAGATTAGCAATAAAAAAAAGTATCAAGAAATCGCACGTTTCTTCAAACCACTCCAACAGCGAAATGATAAGTTCAAACCGGCTATATTGATAGTAACATTTAATATTTTTTTGACAGCTATGTTCCTTTTTACGCAATAATCGTGTTAAAAGTAGCCAGCTTCAACCAATTTATAGTACATCTATTTTGTGTACCATTTTTACGTCACAACATGTAATGATGGACATTTCCATCATGATGCAAAGAAGGGTTGAATATTAACCACAAAATAAAAGATCACTCCGCGTAGCCATTCCAAAAAATAAGCGACTCTATTAACGAAGCAATAAAGTGCACTTCAGCTCGGCGTCTCTCTTTCTATCGCATAGCTCTGATCTCTTCTGATGTGGCACGCACCGTAGACTAATCCCATCCGGACGGATACGCCAATGTACCTTTAGCTTTGGACCTAAAATTTGGAATGAGCCAGATAAGATAATATAAGATAATCGTTTATTTGCATTAAACATGAGTATTAACACACACAAGGTACGTATGCACATAGATGGATATTTAATAATTCAGTTCATCATGTTTTGCCTATTTAGGCGTAGTTATTTTAGAGAGAAAGCCATTTGAAATTGTATACAAAACGAAAAGAAAAACAATTCTCAACATTAATACAATCCAATAGTGAAATAGTCGTACCTGCATTATTTTACATGTCAATCGGTTTTGTGCATAAATGTCAAAGAATATTTTAATTATTATGTCAAGCCAGTAGGGATTAGAAAGATTAGATTATTATTATTATTATATTAGATTATATTATCAGTCAAAAATTCGCTTACCCTGTAAAAGCACTTGGTCATTAAAATGTTCTTTAGCTTAATTTTGAATAGGTATTTAGCTCCCCCTGGTGTTTCCTCAAAACTGCTTGACAGAAGTTGATAATATTTAAATGGTAATAACTACGAAGTATACCTACGCTAACCAACAATAGACGAATCATTGAAATCATATGATCGAGTAAGATTTTACTCGTCATACATAATAAAATACACGTAGCTTTACACCTTCTTTTTGAAAGTCAGTTAAAAATTACTTAAAAACATACTTATGAAATGCCCTACCACCATGATTATTTGGACAGTTGTTAATTGGACGATTAATATATTGTATTTTACAACACGCGATTATATTTATACCCTACCGATATTATATTTTCTACCTTACATAAAAAAAACAACATAGGTATACGTCCGTTCAACCTTCTTTTATATAAAGCTCTACCAGTACGTTTGAAGATTGCTTCATAAAGCGACGACGAATGCACGGGTGAGCGAATACGGGCAGCGCTAGATGTTAAGGTTCCGTACAGAACGGTGCAAATGTTACCCAATGGTCGTATTTTAGCATTCTGGCAACCCGTCAGATACTTGTAATATACTAACTTATTAGTGAAATAATGAAAGGACTAAAGTTGAAACGTAAAGACTAAAGTTTAATTAAAATTAGGTAAAGCACGTTGTTAATGCTTGAGAAGACAGTGTTGTCAAAGAAATATTATTGATAGAAAAATGGAATGTTTATGTATATCACACTACAACGTAAGCATTTAGGACGGTTAGTTAATAGTTTTACTAGCGGCCCGCCCCGGCTTCGCGCGGGTAATTACGACTATAAATTAATATGTAAGCTATCCTATCTTTCAATTTGGATAAAATTGCACACGGTGTGCAAATTAAATTTAAAATTGGTTCAGTAGCTTAGGAGTCCATCGCGACAAACAACGTGACACGTCAATTTTATACATAAAGATAAAGAAGAAGATATTATATATTATTTAACGTGCATGATAAATTAATATTTTCTTACATTCTAACTATGCTACATTTTGAAAAAAATCTTGTGGTTTCGATCTTTACATATATTTTTTATACTTACTTACATAGTTGTTTTTGTGGTATTTTTGTAAATATTTTACTGGAACTGTTGTTTTGTAAGTCCTCCGTGACGTCACAAACCGGCCCAAACGGAAGACCAGCGTTGGTTCTACACTGCCATATGCTGAGTTGGGGACCGATTTATGAGAATTATTTATTATATATGCGTAGCGATTATTTTCTAATTTTCATGGGTATTTTATTTAAAAATTTTATTGGTCACTTAGTGTAATTTACTGTAGATGCAAATAAATTATTTACCATATTTTTTTTCTCATTTTCATTTTTATTTTCTCGCAAATTTACGCAAGTTTCAGAAGCAATGATAGCCGAGTGGTAATTACCTATCGACTGCCTTGAGCTTTACCGCATGGTGGAAATGCATTTTGCGAATGCTAGCGGAGGTCAATTAGAAAATCTACCGCCAAGCACCATTTTTTTTTCCGCCAGCATACCTTGAGAGCCAGTAAATCATAGGCACATGAGACTTAACAAATGCATGTCTCAGAGTGATGGACGCAGTGCAGTTCGTTCCTTGTGACGTAATGCATCTGTGATAGGCAGATGTTTCCCCTTAGCATTAGGTGGGCGAGTTCCATCTTGTGACGGAACGCACGAGGCCCATCTGACAAAAAAGTATACATAAATGGAACCCGAATTCAGTACGCTTGTTTCACAGTTGACCATTTTTATGAGGCCGCCTATTCTACCCTTCGAATAGGAATGACGAAAAGAATGAAAACGTTGGAAATCCGCTCTTTTCTTTGTCCTTTGTTTTTTGTTCGCAATTTATTTTATAGTGCGCATTGACTATTATATACAGGTGCTATAATGATCTAAATGTTTGTTTAGGTTTGGCATTTTGCAAATGTTTGCCTGGGTTACTACCACCTTCATGTAGAAAATCTGTGATTTAGCTTCAAACGGAGTGTACAGTGGTTTGAAATAAAATATTGTTTATTATACTCTCCAAACATCTCTGAGAATGGACACAAAATTGTAGTTAATCTTAGCGTTAAAGTTATTGAAACGCTAATATGAGCGAGTGAAAATGGTGAAAACTGTACAGAAAGGGCTTAAAAGAACTACCAAAGGTACATCTAAGAATAGCCGCAAATACAGTTTAAACTATCAAGATTTTCACTGCAACACTTCTTATTTCATTATCAATCTCTTATTAAGCTCTTTATGAGTTTAAACTGTAGTGCTACAGCTAAAACCTTTATTCGCTATAGGTACGAAATACCTATTACTTCAACACCCCACAGCGTCCAAGTTTACCGCAAACCGTTTTATAACTTAAGCACCGAGATAAAACTGGCTCAGAAACCACTTCGGTTGAGTTCCAGCGTTGTTTTCATTCACTTTGCTCAGTACAAGCACACGCCTACGGTTATGTTTGCGATTAAAGTTTGGTTCAATAGTTCTCAAATTACTTTATATAATAACTTAATGTTAGCCGTGGCTTCGCTCGCGTGGGTAATATTCGCCCATGGCCGGTTATTTTTAACTGACTTCCAAAAAAGGAGGAGGTTCTCAATTCGTCAGTATTTTATTTTTATTTTTATGTTTGTTACCTCAGATCTCTTGACTGGGTGAACCGATTTTGAAAATTCTTTTTTATTTCATATAGGTCCCATTTTAAATTTCATCAAAATCGGTCAAGCAGTTTTTGAGTTACACTAAAAAGATTGAAAAAATTTTTTTTTACAAAAAATGGAACCGACTTCAACACCCAAAAGTGTGAAATAACTTGTCGAAGTCGGTACCATGCGCACAATATTGTGATAATAGGTACTCTTGAACCATCATGGTACCGACTTCAACAAGTTATTTCACACTTTTGGGTGTTGAAGTCGGTTCCATTTTTTGTCAAAATATTTATTTGTGCATGTCCACTTTGTGAGCAATTACCTACAGCCGAGCGGTTAGGTATAGCTATGGACTGTGGTGCCGCAGATCCGCCAGCTTGAGCTTCACCGCATATTGGGATAGGATTTCGCAAATGCTCTCCTGGCTAGCTACCACCCTCGTGTAGAAATCTGTCGCCAAGCACACTGTGTTCCGCCAGCAGGCCTTGAGTGCCAGTTACATTACAAGCAAATGAGACTCAACAACTGTATGTCTCAGTGTGTTGGGCGCAATGTACTTGTGACGATATGCATTTGTTATAGACAGAGGTTACTGCTTAACATCAGGCGGGCCTCGAGCTTATTCCGTCACAACCACCTACAAAATTTAGACTGTTACATGAGTTTGAGCACATAGAGCTACTTCTTTTTGCCAGAAGGGTATTAATGCTACCAAAGCACAGTTTCAATACTTTCAAGAGATATTATTCCAGGATAATACCAGCTGCTTAATCGCAGGAGAATCCCTCTCCTGGCTTCTACCCCAGGAACTGTACAAGAAAATGGATGCCCGGACTATTCTGCGTATTCGGGAGGGGAAAATTTATTTATATTATTTTTCTATCAGATGCTAAGCATGCAAGTTAAAATATTTGTTATTATTTAATATGGATTTCTGCACAATAATCTAATTAAAACTCTAAAATTCTGAGCAATAATCACGCCTAACGGGTTTTTTGAGCATCGTCACTTTTGAACCAACCATTGAAAATTATATGCACCGCATGATCCGAGGGCATTTTGCAAACGCTCGCCTGGCTTCTTTGTGTAGAAATTGAAATGAAAAGTGGAGTATTTAACACGGGTGAAAGTTATCAATTTCTACTCGGACTTCAGTCTAAATACGTCGTATTGGAATTTTTTACTTTTGACCCTTGTATAACAATCGAATATTTTACTAATGAGTTTTCTCCGTCGATCACTAAGTAACCCCCCGAGTAAACCCCCGAGGCAAACTTTGCAGACGTGAAGCCAATTACCTACACATCTGTAAGAGTGTGCGTTCTCGTATTCTTGTACGTGTGCGTATATATAAACTATATTTGATAAAAATCAAAAGAATTGGAGAAAGTTGCAATTAGTTTGTGGAACGTTTAGACTAGACACAGAAATAATTAATTTTGCATTACAATTCATTGACGTTGGAGTTTTTTCTCTACTAATAAAAGACCTCTAAGAAAGCTTTAATTATTTCAGAAGTTAGTTAAATCGCGACTGCTTTCGAGTCCGAAATACTTATTACATTTTTTTTAGATCGGAGACTATATTGTACCCCTCTTGATGAACTCATCAAAAGAACTCTTTTGAAGATTTTTATGGTTACGCTGAAGCTCTTTGTGTCAGTGAATCCTCCTTTAAACAGTTTATCTTTAGTACAAATGTAGGTTAGCTATAAAAAATAATACAGTAAGTAATTTCTCTATTTACAGACGATATGTAAGCATCTTAGTACTACAATAGTGCTTGCACCTGTTGCTGTCTATTATTATTGTGTTTTTAATGACAGTGTTTATAAAATATTTACAAATATAATTCCATGCAGAAATTATAGCAAGTACTATATGATTTCTCCTCGACAAAATAACATCAGCTACAGCTGGTTCTACGATTTTGTAGTGTTGCTACGACCTCGTAGACCTATATCGTATATCACGAGGAACAACGCCGTTACACTACAGCCCTCGGGAAACTATAACTTCACGCAACCTCAAGCAAAGAGAGTTAATCCAATGAGATCACGGAGAAAGTTCTTCTCTTTGTGTGCAACTCTACAGCAGAAATAAAAACCTTCATAAGTAAATTACGTCGTTGTTTATGAACACTTGACATAATGATTGTGTTATTGACAAAACCGGGACTGACGGCTTAACGTGCCTTCGAAATCACGGAAGCGACACATAGCTTAACAAGTTGTTCGGAGATGAATGAGTTGCTGCGCTACGAGCACTTCAACAATATGAATGTATAAGTAACCTGTTGGAAACCAGTAGGTATTACTGTTTATTTAGTAAATATGAAAACCATTTACTATCTTTTAGTCTCATTCGTAGCAAAGTAAACCCCGAGTCAAACTTTTCAGACGTGATGCCAATTAGACATGTGAAACTTTCTACGTTCTAGAATTCTTGTACGCTTTTGTATGAATGCATAGGTAGATAAATTTTTCGATTGATGAACTGCAAAAGATACTAATTGCAATTATAAGTTTCTGAAATTTTTAGACTATAGATAAAATTAATAAGACTCACCTGATAATTGAATGGTTTTAAGATTTTTAGTATATAAATAAACTTTATGAATTTGTCTTATTTTTAATATAAATAAGTTATTTGGACCAGGCCTTTGCTATATGTTTTCACGCTTTTGGAATTGGATATTAGGAACTAACTAACAGTCAAGAGATTTTGAATCGTATCAATCAGTACGTGTTAGTCTTATGCATTCTAGGTGCAGAACTGAATATATAATTCACTCATAGTAACCCACCGCTTTGCATTTTCATCTTTATAGATAGAAAACTCTTTATTGTTACACCACTTTAGAAATATAAAAGTTTACACATTAAATTATAATAACATAGTGTTACAATGGGCGGCCTTATCACTAAAAGTTTTCTCTACCAGGCAACCTTAGGATGGAGTTGAACGAATAAAACAATAGAGGCGGGTGTAGTCCAAAGACATAATCAAATTTCATAAAAACATTTTAAAATTAAACGTATTTTAGTGTAATTTCTAAACAAATATATAAAAAATAGCATACATATAGGTTTTTATAATAATTAAACAAATACAATTATAAACATATATGTAATATATATATATATAAACATATACATAGACACATACATAAATAGATAATGATATATACATATACCTATAAATTATATAAAAATATAGTACATATTACAATATTATCTCATATATAGCATAGAGATTGACAAAAATATAGTGCAAAATTAATTGGACAAATAAAACCTTTTAACTTGACCCTTGAACATATTGAGAGTCGGTGCTTGTCTGATTGATACAGGAAGAGAATTCCACAAGCGGGCAGCCTGAATAGTGAAGGATTTGCTATAAAACGAACTCGTATGAGGATGGATTTCAAGTGTGAGATTTTCTGATGACCTTAACGTGTATGAAGAACAGTGAAGGAAATCGAAGCGTTCCTTGAGATAGCGCGGGGATGTAGGACTGAACAATATATTGTAAAGGAGACTGAGAATATGAGCATTCCGGCGAAAACGTATATTCAGCCAATTGAGCTTAGAACGAAACTGAGATACGTGATCATATTTGCGTAAACCAAATATGAATCTAATGCAAAAATTTTGAAGACGCTCAAGTTTATCTAGCTGTTCCTCCGTGAGATCTAGATAGCAGGCCTCAGCGTAGTCAAGAATAGGAAGTAAAAGAGATTGAGCTAATGCAATTTTAGTGGCTGTTGGAAGAAAGTTGCGCAACCTTTTTAAGGATCCTGCTGCGGCAAATAGCTTGCGACTGGTGATTTGTAGCTGTTGATCCCACCTCATATAGCGATCCATTGTTATTCCAAGATTCTTTACAGAGCTACTAAAGGGAATAGCAATACCACCAAAGAAAACTTGAGGAAGTAATGTCCAGTCTATTGTAGACAGCAATCTTGAGCTACCAATTACTATTGTTTGTGTCTTAATGGGATTTACTTGTAACCCAAAAGAATTGCTCCATTTAGCTATACGATCAAGATCAGCATTAACAGTCTGAATTGCTTCAGATAGTTTATTCACTGGTGCCTTAGAATAAATCTGTAGATCGTCTGCATATAGGTGGTAGGAAGAAGTGAGGTTTTGAGAAATGGAATTAATAAACAAAGCAAACAATAAAGGAGATAAGACGCCACCTTGCGGGACGCCTGCTGACGTGTTACACCACAAAGAGTATTTATCTTCAAGGCGAACACGCTGCCTGCGCTCGTACAGATAACTGTGAAACCAATCAACTACCGTTGGAGAAATGTTAATTGAGCGAAGGAGAGCAAAAAGAATGTCAAAATTAACAGTGTTAAAGGCGTTGCTAAAATCTAATAGAGTTAATACGGTAAGTTGGCCGTTGTCCATTCCAAGACGGATATCATCAGTAATTTTGATGAGAGTAGTAGTTTGATGACAGTGCTATGCCCAGGTCGAAAGCCAGATTGAAAAGGGTTTAAGAGATTGTGACTAGATAAGAATTTGCTAATTTGGTTGTAGATAAGACGCTCGAAAACTTTTGACAGGAATGGAAGGATAGAAATGGGTCGATAATCGGAATAAGATTTAGGGTTTGATTTTTTATCCAAGGGAATAATTTGAGCGTCTTTCCAAATTGAGGGAAATACTCCATCAGAGACAGAGTTATTAAAAATGTGACAGATAACAGGAAGTATAACATCTAAGATGGGCATAACCATGTTACGACTTATGCCATCAACACCAACAGCATTGGAAGTGATTGAAATTACGCTCTTCTTAACATCACAAGCGGATAGTTGATTAAAAATAAATGGAGAATGATCGGGAGTCGGTAAAGTTGAAAGATAACGTAAGGTATTGTTTTTATCTGAGATGTTAATATCAGATGACGAAGAGAAATGTTGGTTGAGAGAATTGATATTTAAATCATTAGGAATAGACTCTTGTGATTTACCTATGCCCAATGACCTGAGAATTTTCCAAACTTTGGCAGGGTCCTCGTTAGCGACAGACTTGTGAACATGGTGGCGTAAAGTATCCCTACACACCATATTGCAGCGATTGCGAGATTTAACATACACAGCTTAATTTTCATCACTTGGTTGATGCTTGTATTTACTTTTAGTGACTGCTTTTTTATGCATTAACACTTTTATGTCATTGGTTAGCCAAGGAGCTGTAAGGTGTTTTAATTTTATAGCTCGCAGAGGGGCATGCTTATCATACAACTGTGATAATAAGGAGTTGAAAATAGCAACTTGGTCATTCACAGTCGCTGCATTATATACCGGAGACCAGTCGACTACTTGGGCATCATTAAGAAATGCAACCTGGTCCATGCCACTAAAATTGCGCTGAAGTATGACTTTAGGTTTTGCTTTAGGAGGACGAATTTTATAAGATAGGAATATCAGATCATGATATGAGAAGGCATCGGCGGAACATTGACCGTGCTTCGCAACATGCAGGGTGGATGATACCATAATCAAGTCAAGAAGTGAAGGAGTGTAATTTGGGGAGTGATGAGTAGCATTTAGAGGCAGAATATGCATGTTGCAGGAATTAACGACAGTAGTATTACGAAGTACGACAATCCCGTTTGAGAAGACAGGTATTGAAATCACCCATGATAATGGTATGGATATATGAAGGGGTAAGATCTTCAAGGATTTGTTCAAAAGATGAAAAGTAATTATTACAAGAAGAACTGCTATAATAGGCTCCCAGTAAGATTTTATTATGTGAAAGAAGGACTTCCACAAAAAGATGCTCACCGGCATTTGATGTAGGCGGCTGGGATGAGGTGCTGACTACTGAGAAAGGAATATGTGATCTAAGGTAAATAGCCACCCCACCCCCACGGCTGTCAGTACGATCATTTCGGATAAGGTTAAAGCCGGGCAAGGAGTACGATATAGAGGGTAAGCACGGCTTGAACCATGTTTCGGAGACTATTATGGCGTGAATATTTTTGTGATCTAGAGATGCCTGCATATCGGGATAATGTGCCGGAATACTCTGCGCGTTGATATGAATCACGTTGAAATTTTTCGGTACATCAGAAAACTGTGCGTCGAGAGTATCGTTGAGCGTTGGGATGCTTTCGAAACTCTGGTCACTGAGGGAACTGTTAGAAGACAATGACAAATACTCTTCACTATCAGTATTATCTGCATTGTTAAACAGGTTTAACATAGTTTGTAATATGAGATATAAATATTATATAATAAAATAATAAATACTATTTATACTTATAAATAATAATGTAAATATATATATATATATATATATATATATATATAGATAGATAGATAAAAATATAAAAGAGGTTTTTTATAACTCTCCATCTGCCAGTTGGGTATCAGTAATTCAAAAAATACAAAAACACAATATACACATAATATACCTTATTGTAGTAGAAAAGATTTTATAATGTATATAACCACAATTTACTTTACAAAAACTCTTAAATAGACTTTATATCGACCTCTGAACACACTTAAACTTAAGTATTCTTTACCTACTTCAGAAGTTCTATCAAATTAGTTCCACACGGGTAGCGCTGAATAAGAAAAGGTCAATAAATTGTTGATTATTTCTTAGTTTTACAAAGTATGAGAGTCGTTTAATAGCGTTTCCATGTCGGGATATAGAAATTTTTGAATTTCTGAATAATTCTGTTCCGAAAAGCAAGTGAGAGAAAGTCTATGAAGAATCTGTTTTAGTTTTGGGATAAGAAAGTAGGTAATTGAATTAGATTGATTAATTAATTAATATATATGAAACCAAACAAATTCCATTCAATCAATACATTATGATCCACATCTAAAAAGACGCTATGTGGCTTATCTGTCGATGTCATTTAAGTGCAGTGTTATAAATAACTTGAGAATTTGGCGAGACAAAAATAATGTGTAGGTACCTACTTCTAAATCAGTACTAATATTATAAATGCGAAAGTAACTCTGTCTGTCTGTCTGTCTGTCTGTTACGCTTTCACACCTAAACTACTGGACCGATTTGAATAAAATTTGGTATGGAGATAGTTTGAGACCCGGGAAAAAACATAGGATAGTTTTTATCTGACTGCGCAAAAAGAGGTTAATGTTTTCGCGCGATAACCGACATACGCGCGGGCGGTACCGCACCCAGAAAGCTAGTATGACATAATTTCGTTAATTTATACAATATAATTTATTAAAATGTAAATAGCTAGAAATATGCAAGTAATAAAACACAATAATAAATCAAATGGAACATTACAAGTACATTAGTTTCTTGGTCTCCGACCCATTCAGCCCTCTTCGTGAAAGGGAACAAATTCGTATTTTCTATACTTCGCCGTCGGAACATTTGAAAGTGCTATTAAAATTCTGACAAATTTACAGCGCCCTCTGCGAAAAAGATTTTTACTAATCAACACTGGCCGTCGCTTTATTACTATATTTATTTATAGTTTTCCGAGTTTGAAAGTAAAGACCCGAGCTATTGTCCGGTTTCAATCGGTAGTTACTTTTTAGTCAATGCGGCAGAAACGTCTTGGATTCATAAGTGCGTCACTAATCAAATAATATTCTGATCGTAAATGTAACATATCCTAGGGGTGAGACACATCTTCTAAGAATAACTATAGTGTTTGGTTCTATTCTGTGTCTATAGCACGTCACTGCTCGAGTTCTGATTACTACATACAACATAAAAAGTGGATAAAAATATTTAAGCGCCAAAAAAAATACGAATTATAATTATTTTCTCTACTCTATCATCATTTAGATAAAAATGTCTCTTTCCTAATTTAGCCTATAGCAACCTTACAGCGTGTACGTGATATACATGTAGTTGTGGAGATCTCTGTGATTCGAACATAATATAATTCAAGGCAGAGACTGACATTACTCGCCTTTTCGTAGTCGATATTTTATGTTTTTTCGTCTTGTGTTTTGTTTGTTGCACATTTACTTTTTGGATCACGATTAGATTATTTTTTTAAAAGAAAATTTGGATATGTTTTGCGTGAGTATATAACACATTTTCCATTAATTTTATCTTCATGTACAATTTCTGTATCTCTTTTTTCAGATTGTAGAATGTTACTCTCGAATAATTGGGCGTAGGAAGATGCACGATGGAAAACTATGATTACTAACAACAAATTAATCGACGATTTAGAGAGAACCTGTGGCGATAAAATTCTGTGACGGCCATTTAAAATCTCGTGGCATGTTTATAGCCACCACTGCTCGCGTGACGTCATTTACACGCTTGGTTTTCACACAGTTTGATGCGCTAACATCATCTTATCATACTTAGATATTGGTATGTGATCGTCGTTGACACGAACATTTTATAAATTACTAGCGGCCCGCCGCAGCTTCGCACGGGTATTTAACAAAAAAAAACATATTTCTTAAATATTCTATAGCTATTTTCATCAGGAATGATGTAGGATTCTAATGCTGAAAGATTTTTTTAAATCGGTCCAGTAGTTTTTAAGTTTATTCGTTATATACAAAAATACAAATCTTGCCTCTTTATAACATTAGTGTAGATTTTGATTACTCTATTTGTTAGAAAAATCTTGCCAGTATAAGTTTCTGGAGCTAAGTAACTGTCACTGTTTCTTCTAGAGTTGTGGTGTAGAAACGGCACGCGTCTCGGCCCTTATCTCGCGGCCTTCATACGTGCCTCATTAACTCGGGGAGGATGCACGGTTGGAGACGAGCTTAGGGGTTGACGGGTTGAGAGAGAACCCTACGAGTGTAACTATGTATACGAACTTAATGTACAAATTGGTAAAAAAATATAAATATAGCACTATGTAAGTACATTCCAAGTTAATTTTATAGCTTGTAAGCTAGCTTTTGTTGAAGAGGTTTTTTTTGGGTCTACTTAGATTTATAATAGGGAGTATATAAGGAGGTGGGTAGCAGCGACTGGAGAACAGCCATTTTATACTGCGATCCCAAAGACCTAGCTTGGGGACTATGGTGATTCCATATCTATAGGAGATACCTTGGTTCAATGTTCCAGTTGATGTTATGTTTGATGAGGCAAGCTTAAAAGTTTTCAGTAATTACATTACTTAATTATATAAAACGGTATAATCAAGCAGAGTCGTAATAAAACAACCGAATTAAACCTACAATATTTAAGTATATAACTATTTCGTCATTTGAAGGGAAGTTTTCATGAGTTTCGCACATAATAATATATTATTTTAACCGGCATAACACTCAAGTTAGGTATCTTAGTCCTTACTTAGCATTCAGATGTACTTCACTTAAGTAGACAAAACGTTTCAATTGCTTGCATTTATTAATACGGTTGTTTACGTTGTGGGGGGATAAATTTAGCTTATATTTTAGTTAATGTGATATTGTCGATGTCTTGAAGACCAGAAGATGACAGTAATTATTATCCAATTTTTTTACTGAATCATGGAGGGCTAATAAACAATACATATGATTTCTACCAAGTTCAAAAATTATAATAACGAAGGTCTCCTCTATTTTATCTTTCAATATATAAAAATAAAATGTTGGTCTACTGTTTATTACTCTACGATGATAAATAATAGTAAAATAGTCTACAACTTTTAATTTAAACGTGTCTTTGACAATGTATTATTGTCTCTTACAACTTCTAGTTCCAGATAGAATACAAAATATCAAATGACAACGGATAATGATAAATTTGCTGTTCGTTTCCTGATTTTTCTTTCCACTTTTATGACAATCACGGTAAGTTACATATGGGTACACTTCTAGTTCGACCAAGATCGGGGAATTGTATCATAAAATCACTTTATCAAAGTGTTTCTACTATAAGACCAACATAAATAAAAGTTATACCGTGTTTAAAAGTAATTAACTGAGAAGCGAGTTGATTGCATCGCAAAGTTGTGCCAAAGTTTCCGCAAACAAAGTTACCGAGGAGTTCCCAAGTGCTGCACTTGCTATAGTTGCTAGTTTGTGTTCATTTTCCTAATGAGTTATTCTATTATGGGGAGCGGGAAGATGAAGAACTTCCATATCTTTGGTATTATATAGTTATGGCAGAATATTAACTAAACCCTACGAATAAATATGTAAAAAAATGTAAGTAAAGCTCGAAAACAACAGAACGCAAACCTAACAATGGCGGGCGTGATTTAAATAGAGTACCGTGCGGCGCAACAACATTACCTTGACGTGACCAATCGGATGCGATTATTTCTAAACGCCAAATCAATTAACCAATTATATTGAATTTGGAAGATAGTGCATGTTTTGTAATTTGTGAACTTGGTGAATCCGAAATCAAAGCAGTAACTGTATGAGAATTACACTTCCTATTTATTCGTCTATTAAAAGTGTGTGCAGGATTATTTGTATAAAGTTTTGGTATATCCCGTCGAGCCATTCCCATGCAGTTTCCGCCAGAAGCGGCATTTGGAATAAAAGTTAGGATGTATAACCTACTTATTGGACATAGTATATCCACTAGTTCTACCTTGTCTAGTCCACTAGTCTTACATTCGCTCAGTTAATTATCATTCTGCTTTATTTTGTAATCTTTGAGAAAGCAAGATATAACGAATGGCAGCATATGATGATGGCGAATTGAATATTATTTGATGAGTTTGAAGACTGCCGTATGTAAGGTACATAATTCAAATATTCAAATCCTACCTGGAGTATCACAGCATGGTGGTATGGCACTGAGCAAGGCCCCGCCTGGGTGTTACTGTTAGTTATGGGTATACCCATAAATAGTAGTACCACAAGTATTTCGATAGCTGTCCTGAGAGCTAGTTATCATTATACAACTAAACTGCTTTATAATCTTCTAACACACTTTTGAAGCAATGATAGCCGAGCGGTAATAGATATGGACTGCCGTGCTGCAGGTCCTCGGTTCGATGCCTATCGCCGGCTTGAGCTTCACCGCATGGTGGTAGGGTATTTTGAAAATGCTCGCCCGTTTGCTACCACCGTCAAGTGGAAAATCTGTCGCCAAGCACTTAACAGTGTGTTCCGGCAGCAGTCTTTGAGAGTCAGTTAAATTACAGGCACATGAGACTTAACAACTGACGGGTGCAGTGCAATTCGTCACTTGTGATGAAATGCATCTATATATAGGCAGTATTATCCGCTTAACAACAGGAGGGCTTCGGGGTTGTTCCGACTCAATACCATAAAAATAATACCAGATGGAAAGCCCATCAGTAATAAAAACAAAGTCTACGCGATCCAAGCCGCGGCGTGGGCGTCGAGGAAAAGCTTAATAAGAGAATAATAGTAGTTACGCAATGTTAGGGACAGTTTGAATGTTTTAAGCAAAATTGCTGTGAATTGTAATTCAAGCTTTCAACTGACTTTGCACGAGTGGCAGTCCAATTTAAACTTCTATATAACTTGTTTTTCACAGTTTTGTGAAATTCCATTCGGCGTGCCAAGCGAATGTTTTCGCACATTTTAATGGATCCAAACAACGCAACAACAATCTCTTGTGAAATTGTGTAAATGGATCTATTTATATGGTTCCTAAGTATATTAATAATTCAGGCTTTACTTTGCGGATACGCATATCTAATAAAAACAAATATTCGAAAAATAATCGACCGCACGATCGAGAAATTTTCTCTATCGTGCGCTCGATGAGTCAGATCTCCTGAGGATTTTTCGTGTAGAACCGACACGTGTCGAAAATTCTTCCCGTTTACTGTAGGCTGATTCCCATAGACACTATTCGGCTAATAAGAGCGCACACCTAATGCGCAACGACAATGCTCTTTGACTTAATATTTTCCTTTTAGGTTTTACTACCCAGAACATATTTTCCTTTTTTCTACATCCAATTGGCTGCGAAACAGACAGAGAAGAACGGTTTTATTTTACGTATCCACAGAATGAATATAGCACCTACATACCTAACTAAATTTCTAAAGATCGATTCCCATCATCCCATATCAATTAGCAAAACATCAATTTTGATAAAACCTCGAACCCGTAAAACAACGCGTGCGGTAGACATGTAATTAATCGGGATCATCGAGTTTTAATAAATGGAACCACTTTATCTGTCGCGTTAATGACGGAGAGAACCGCTCGCTTAATTGCTTCATTTGAATAAATATCGGAAGGGAAATCACCAGCTATTTAATATGGAGTAGGTATCGCCACTCCATATTAAATTGCTGGTAGGTATGCGGTTTCATGATTTTTTATTTCAATATTCTTTATTCAATTATAAAATTAAAACTTATGTTTACAAATCTAGTGTACATTAAATCCTAGACAAAACAATACTAAAATAAATATTCATGTTTTTAAAGCTAAGTCGCTTTTATAAATCTTATAAAATGACATTGATTATAATATTAACATAGTACTTAAGTAGTGGTTTCATGATTAACATTGAATAAAAACATTATTTATTTTATTACCTGCACTTATTAAAGTGTGAAAAAAGTTATATTCTTATTAAGTGTAAGTATTTAATAATAAAATTTAATAGCAACACATAGAATATTATTCCAAAAAAGCATAAATAATTACATCACACTACAGGTATATACTATAAAAACAAACGGCGGCGCGGAGGGAGTTAATTTTTTTTCATCTGATGGTGATGGAATTAGTACCGACGCCCAACTGTTGTTAAGCGATAACCTTTGAAGCGCTCGTAGCGAAGTTTGCTTAACAATTCTGAATCGATCAGCAAAGTTAAGCAACGTCCGCCGCGGTCATGGCTTGGATGGGTGACCGGACATTACTACTGAGCGCTTCCGTGCTTCGGAGGGCACGTTAAGCCGTCGGTCCCAGTTGTTGTCTTAGGATGGCAGTCGTTATAGCATGGTGGTAGGGCACTTTGCGAATGCCCGCCTGGCTAGCTACCACCCTCAAGTTGAAAATCTGTCGCCAAGCACCTAACAGTGTGTTCCGGCAGCTGTCCTTGAGAGCCAGTAATTCTAGGTTAGCCTGAACAACATCTTCGACCACATCATCACTTACCATCAAGTGAGATAGTGGTCAAAGGCTAACCTATCAGGCAAAAAAAAAAAACCTCTGCCTATATAAAGGATTCATTTCGTCACAAGTGACGAATTACACTGCGCCACCCTGAGGCATACAGTCGCTAAGCCTCATGTGCCTGTAATTTAACTGGCTCTCAAGGACTGCTGCTGGAATACACTTTTAGGTGCTTGGCAACAAGTTTTCTACTTGAAGGTGGTACGAACCATGGACCTGATGGATCTGAGGCACGGCATTCCATAGCTGTTACCGCCATCCAAATCCAGCCACGGGTAGGTTAGAGCCTCTCTATATGTTGGTAGGACATTTTGCAAATGCTTGTCTGGCTATTATCCTTACCTAAAAATGTATCACCAAGCCCATACTGGTATACCCCAGCCCCGAGTACACCGGTATGTGCTTAGTTCGAAGCACTCGTAGCGAAGTTTGCTTAACCATTCTGAACCGATCAATAAAGTTAAGCACGTCCGCCGCGGTCCTGACTTGGATGGGCGATCGCTAGTGACATTACTACTGAGCGTGCACGTGCTTCGGAGGGCACGTTAAGCCGTCGGTCCCGGTTGTTGTCTTAGGATGGCAGTCGTTATAGCATGGTGGTTGGGCATTTCTATGGCTGTTACCCTTTAGTGCCAGTTCCCATTATTTTTTAACTGACTTCAAAAAAGGGAGGAGGTTCTCATTCTTTTTTTTTTACATTATATTATCATGTACAAAACGTAAGGTAGTGGTCAAAGGCAAACCTCTAATAACACATAAAATTTTTATAACCGTATCGCATGTGTACGAGTATGTTACCTGTAAAACGACGAGCAGATTTCAATTAAATTTAGCACTTATATATATAATATTCCTAAGCTTAATCATATCATCATCATCAACATCATCATCAGCCGGAAGACGTCCACTGTTGAACAAAAGCCTCCCCCATAGAGCGCCACAAAGAACAGCTATTAGACGCTTGTGACCATTGCCTACCAGCGACTATCACGATGTCGTCAGTCTACCTAGTGGGGGGCCTACCAACTCTACGTCTTCCGGTGTAGTGTGGTAACCACTCGAGAACCTTTCTTCCCCAACGGTTATCGGTTCGTCAAGCAATGTGGCCCGCCCATTGCCACTTCAACTTGCAAATTCTGAGAGCTATGTCGGTGACTTTGGTTCTTTGGCGAATATCCACGTTCCGGATTTTATCGCGCAAAGAAACTCCGAGCATAGCTCTCTCCATGGCTCGTTGAGCGACTCTGAGCTGGTCATATACCTACACAATAAATATATACGATAGACAATTAATCAACCAATTAGACCCTCGTACTATTATATACTCGTAATGTTATCACGATTTCCTGAGCAGTTTAAGACAGGGCCTAACTCCATGTAGGCGAATGCGTACGCAGAAGTGTGTACATAAAGCATTACACAAATAAAATTCACATGAAATCCTTTTGCTCATTTTCCATTCCATTACACATTTTTTCAATCTTCGTATTTCTTAATAATATTTTCTTAAAACGTACCCACTGGGCTTACTCCAGTTTCGTTTCCACCCATCCGTCTGTAGCAAATGTTGCTTAATTGCTATGTAAACCCGGCGCTATAATTAGTTTATCATTTGGTTCTGTTCCTCGGGAAAAGCTTGATACAAATATAATTAGTATGTTTACCAGTGTGCGGGGAAGGGATGAAGGGTTTATGTAAAAATTAAGTAATGATTTCAAGTACTATCCTAAAGCGTAAAAGTAATTATTCTAAAGCGGCGCCAAAAATATTTTGTACAAAATATTTTTGCAAATAACAACCTAATCTAGGCTACGGTAACTACTAATTATTCTAAAGCGGCGCCAAAAATATTTTGTACTAAATATTTTTGCAAATAACAACCTAATCTAGGCTACGGTAACTACTTACCATCAGGCGGGTCGTATGCTTGTTTGCCACCTTAGTGGTATAAAAAAAAACTCTCTTCAACTCTTGGATTTTCTTACCGCGGTAACCATGTGTGTATGAATATAACTATTCCTACGTTATTATAGAAATTATCTCGGATGGGAAAAATACTGTGCAGCGGGATTTAAACCCGCAACCTTGGCGTCCTGGCGCATTTCCAATTATGCTAACGAAGCGTGTGCTGGACGGACGGCCGATTTTTTCCATCTCCATTTAAACCAACGCGTAACACCATTTTCAAATTGGCGTCATCTACCTAAATGTGTTGGGACTATTTTCTTAGTCGGGTAGGTTGATATACAATCAACACTCAACACCAAATCTTCAAAAAACTTCAAAACTTTATTCATACCGATAGGCTACGTTAGTTATAGGTAGGTATTATTAAAGTACATGAAAGTACATGTAATTTAATAATACCCACCTATAACTAATTGAAATATAGCTAGGTACAAATGACATGTGTTAACAAGCACCCCTGAATCCATGAAGCCATTTTTTGGATAATAGAGTAATCTTTTCCAATCCGAAATAATTTCTCCCTTAGCAACATCAAATGATTTGTAAATTTATGATTTTCGCTTATTACGAGGTAGTGCTTGTAATTATAATATTTTGAAACATCAATGATCTTTAAAATAATAAATATTTAAAACAGAAAATAAAATTCCTTAGCTATTATATTGTTATTTCGGAAGGTACCTACCTTACTCGCAAATGTGGGATCATTGCATTCGTGTTATTTTACCAAAAGTCTAATTTTTCAAGTGTTAATGTGTATTAACTATGGATTCAGTTTGTTTAACATAATCTCCTTACGCTTTAGTAACTTATCCAACAACGTATATACTTACATTGTAACGTTATCTAATTACGTAAAACGTGATTTGGACACGACTTTTGACTTGTTTTATAAACATGACTTCAACGTGACCGTAGAACATATAATAGACGTGACTAGTATTTGAGTACGACTGCAAAGCTGTGATAAAGATAAAATTCAGTAATTACGAACAGCTGTAAGTGGACCCAAGATAACTGTTGTATAATCAGTTAATCACGGTTTAACGAGCAATCTCGAGAAGGTCAAGAGCTCAGCTATGAGTCTGACCCTCTGAGTACCTAACTAGTCTTGACCGGTAAATCTTTTAATCAATTCAATCGTTATAAACTCAAATCCCAGTTGGAAGAGGAGAATTAAACCAACAATAAGATAAATAGATCTTAGTTTATTGCTTCTTCGGTACTGTTATTTAATCTGTGTCTTTGTCTGAGGCATTAGTTAGGAACTAGAAATATCGATTCCGTAGTTTGTAGTATGTACCTACTCGTATTATATACCTTAAACAAGTATACCTACCTATTTATCAAAATGTATATGATGACATAATTATTGGCTCACCGTTTCGAGGATATACAGGGGTGATTAGGAGGATTAGGAGGAGGTTCTGAAGCGCTCGTAGCGAAGTTTGCTTAGCCATTCTGAATCGATCAGCAAAGTTAAGCAACGTCCGCCGCGGTCAGGATGGATGTTGGATGGGTGACCGCTGGTGACATTACTACTGAGCGCTTCCGTGCTTCGGAGGGCACGTTAAGCCGTCGATCCCGGTTGTTGTCTTAGGATGGCAGTCGTTACAGCATGGTGGTAGGGCACTTTGCGAATGTCCGCCTGGCTAGCTACCACCCTCAAGTTGAAAATCTGTCGCCAAGCACCTAACGGTGTGTTCCGGCAGCTGTCCTTGAGAGCCAGTAATTCTAGGTTAGCCTGTACAACATCTTCGACCACATCAAAACTTAACATCAGGTGAGATAGTGGTCAAAGGCTAACCTATCATGCATAAAAAAAAAATATTCGGGTAATATTATGCTTTTGGTACATTGTTTTAAAACATGGTAAGGTATGCAATAAGTGTCTGCAAGTGTACTTGAATACCGAAAAAAGTGGAAGGGTATACCCTAGCCTGGCAGTAGCCAACGACAGCATTCTCATGGGGGGTTCGCGTTATGTACATACTGCCCATGAAACCGATGTCAAGACTTTTTACAATTGTCAAATTGTGTTATTGTGTGCCCAAAGAATATTTAAGAAGGTAAGTATGTAATTATGTTCTTGTGTCGTAAAAGAAAACATTCTATTCTCTCTTTTCTTGTGTCATCGTTTGTGCTGTTAAAGTTTCCTTTTTATGTTATTTTGACAGAACAACCTCAAGGCCCACCTGATGTTATGCGGACTAGCCTCTGCCTATAAAAGATGCATTTCGTCACAAGTCACGAATTACACTGCGCCCGTCGCCTTGAAACATAGTTGTTAAGTCTCATGTGCCTGTAATTTCACTGGCCTTCAACGATTGCTGCCGGAACACACCGTTAGGTGCTTGGCGACAGATTTTCTACTTGAGGGTGGAGGCGGGATTCGAACCATGGACCTGCTGCGCGGCAGTCCATAGCCAAAATGCGTAGCGGGTCCATGGTTCACGGTTGGCAACCACCATCAAATAGATCACTGTCGCCAAGCACCTAACGGTGTGTTCCGGCAACTGTCCTTAAGAGCCTGTAATTTTAGGTTAAGCCTGTTAACAACTTCGACCACATCATCACTTACCATCAGGTGAGATTGTGGTCAAAGGCTTAACATTGTTGCATTTAGTCACAAGCGATGAACAGCACTGCGCCCATCTCCCTATGGCCTAAAGTTGTAAAGTCTCATGCCTGTAATTTCACCGGCACCCTGCATAAGCTTCATCCGGAACACAGTAATGCGATCATTTACTACATGCAATAGGACAATATGAAACAGTCTTTTGGTATATTTTTTATGCCGAAAATTAAAACTAAAACGGCATACATACGATACAACGATATTCATAAAAAATCATACACCAGCACATCTGCCTAATATCCGAGCCTTGACCTCAAACCGTAATGCTACCCTCGTCAGCGATATCACTAGGGGATGACAGTGATATCATACAGCATCTGACCTTCTGTGAAAACTGTTTCTTGTGTATTTACTGTACAGCTACTTGTGGAAAAACTTTTCTCATTAAATTCAAGTATGATATACAAAATGGCGGTTGGTGCCTGCCTGGAATATTTCGGGGCACATCTTGGAAAAATTTTGATTTTCAGGTGACTATAGACAATATTTTTTTTTAATTGATTGATTGTACACGAATTGCTACCAAAAACAACTCAGTATGTTACAGGATCTGTAATTTAAATCATCTACATGCTTAATGTATTGATTTATGTAGATAAGTAGCCTCATATTACAGTTCAGTGGTGTGTGTGTTGCCACGCATGGCTTATGGCATTGAGACGTGGTTCTTAACTGTGGCCTTTATGAACAAGCTCAGAGTTGCTCGACGAGCTATGGAGAGAGCTATGCTCGGAGTCATAATTTAATTTTAGCATGTGAGTACATAATTTATGTTGCCACGTCTGGCTACTACGATACAATCTACATACCTATTAATTGTAAATTCAAGTTCATTTTAATGAGTGGTTGATAAATGTTAAATTACTTTTAAACAAAAATAAAATACGAAAAATCACATATGATTCTCTTACTGGACCATCTACTTTTACAGCAAATTAATAAAGAAATATTCTAGACAACATTTTTTCAGGTGACCTGAAACCAGTGGTCGTTCCACGGAATTTATTCTTTTCCCTTCGAGAAACTAACCCAGATGCTCTATGGTGGTACCATTAGACAGTTCATTACTATTATAGGTATGGCATTTTCCGTGGTACCATAATGTTACCGCGATTTCGCGTACGTTTCAATGACACAGCAAAAACAAAATATGTTAGAAAAAACACATTTCCCTTATGGGGAACCCCGTTTTGTTTTTAATGCTTAGCAATGTATATTTGTTAGGCAATCCGCTAAACAAATTCTGTAAAAAATTCAAATGGCTGCTTCTTACAGTCCCAAAGAGATTTATTTATTTTGTCCAAATGTACATTTCATAAAAACAAAGATTTTATAGGTATATTATACCCTTTTAAAGGTTAGTCCGAAGGACGGCCAGCCGAGAAGTAATACGGTCCGGTTTTCTAGTATGGAACCCTAAAAACGACTCCCATAATTGAGACAAAGGTAAGAATATGATGGTGTATGTAGCCAGGTGTAGTTGATCGATTCAATCAATGATTGGATTAGACACAATTTCACACATGATTCGTGTTTATTCAACTATCAAATAAATCTTTACTCGACGAAAAACAACACAACACCGTCATAAATTACTTACAAAATTAATAACATGCAGCGTTTTATTATGCTCACGTTTCGGGCACACGGCAATACCGTTTCATTGCACGCTATTAATCATCGCGGGCCGACGATATTAATTCTGTACAGGACAATACATGCCGCCACGTCAAATGGAACGTAAATAACAGCGCGGAACGCATCGCATGACGTCACGGGAAAATGGCCGAACCAGCACAGAAATGGCGAGTCATGGTGATGCTTAGAATCTTGTAGGGCTTTATGTTCGCATTTAATACGTTTTTTCTCGCTAGAAGTTCACCGAGACAAATTTTAACACAATGTCTTTTTCGCCTGAGAAAATCGGGAAAAAAGGGTGTACACACGAACACTACATAGTATACACGTACATCGAGTAGCGAACATTTGGTCAGGATTTCCCTAAGGACCAATTAATATTCACAGCTATTTTTTCCAGCCAAAATATAATATTTCTTTACGGCACAGGTAGTTGTCATTGGTCCATAGGGGCACCTGCATTTGATTTCTAAGTGTGGACGTAAATTAGCAAAGTAAACGCGAACACTATACGAACACGGCTTTGCTTTGTTCGTATACTAGTTAGCAATATGTATTAAATGTATCGAAACAAGCACTCAGATTCATTATTCCAGAGTTACAGCCAGCATATACGGAATTATAAAGCAACATAAAGTTAATCAAACATTTATTTACATATTAGTATTTTTGAATAATATTGATAAAATATTATTTGCGCAGTGAATATGAACAGATCATATCATGATTAGTGTCGCGACCATAGAGATTGCTTTCTCTTTTCTGTGGTCGCGACAAAGCTTTTTGACGAATGCAGTGATGTTCCTCAGTTGTATAGCCACATGCGAACAAGTGTTCCATGTTCGTGTTCCTTCGTGCGTACACGCAATGTTTATTTTCCACAACGTTCTGTACATACTATTGGTCAATTATGAATGTACACGAGTGTATTACCTTGTGTACTAAAAGTATTCTACGTTTTGTGTTCTTGCATTAACGCAATGTTTCCAAAACCTTGCTCAAACATGACTTAGTCACGACTGAGCGTAATAACTCAAAAACTTCATGGCTTGGACACGAGTGTGACTACTTTAATAAAATTTAACTTTTGTTACCTAGTGTTGTACGAAGTGGCACCGAAATAACTATTGCCAATATTACATGATGTAGTGATGGCTCAGTGGCATTGGCTAAGGACTGCCGCGCAGCAGGTCCATGGTTCGAATCCCACCGCGGGCTTGAGCTTCACCGCTAGGGCATTTTGCGAGTGCCCGCCTGGCTAGCAACCATCCTCAAGTAGAAAATCTGTCACCAAGCACCTAACAGTGTGTTCCGGCAGCAGTCTTTGAAAGCCAGTGAAATTACAGGCACGTGAGGTTTAACAACTATGTCTCAAGGTGACGGGCACAGTGCAATTCGTGACTTGTGACGAAATGCATCTGTTATAGGCAGAGGTTACCGCTTAACATCAGGTGGGCCTCGAGCTTGTTCCATCACAATAACATAAAAAAAAACTTGAACATTACAAACTATTTAGTGGGGTTTTAGTAGTTTATTACCTACAACAGTCGGTCCACAGAGCAATTATACTATTACTTGTAAATAAATAGTAGTTACACTATGTACATGAAAATACTTTTCTAGTGCTCAGACTGGTATCGTTTATTATAAGATTTGTACTACGATTTACATAGAGATCATTGTTCTATTTTGGATCTGCAATGTATGGGTATCGACCCCTTACGGCTTACGTAATTGAACCTAAACAAAACGTGACGAAAAATAAGAAACACCACATAATCTGTATAATTTATTACAAAATTATATATAAAAAAACATCTACAAAAAATCTTACAAAAGGATCGGAATAACAGTCTTGATGTATGAAACCAACCAGCAGCAACCCTAAGATACTTTATCCCGAGGTGCCCGCGCCGCCATTGGCCGAATTCGCTAACCCTTTGAGCCGCTCGTTCTCTGCTACTAGGGCTTGCACTCGTTGGTCGTACTTTTCTCTCAGTTCCTGTAACACATGATTTCTTAATTACCGTTTCGTTATTTAAGAATAAATATCTGCTTGCTATGACTTTTGTTAGAACCGATGCCACACACTTCTTATCTCAATTTACGAACTCAATCCCGTGGAGAGTACTGTAATAACCTTTTTTATATTGATGACAAACTGTCTTTGATTAAGTTTTTGAATGCCTTCATAAAAAAAAATACTATGAACTATATACAACACTACAGCTACTACAATAAAAGCATTTAGACAACCTATAAGTCATAGCAGACTCATAGGCAGTCCAAATGCTCCAGCCCACTCCCAGTTGGCAGCTTGCCCAGCATGCTGGCAGCATTGCCCCGTTGAATTGCAATGCTTATTCGTTGAGCCAAATTTGTGCCAGCATTTTGATCACGCGTCGCATCGAACAAGCGCTCAGATAAGTTTTGGAAAATACGATTAGCTCCCGGTCCCCACGGACCCAACGTCTCCACACCAAACGGCTCAAATATGTAACCCATACCGAGGTTAGCATATTTGCGCCGCTTGAGTTGCTTCGTCGAAGTAGCCGCAGCGCCAGCGATTCACGTTGGTTTCAGAAAGATGTGCAACGGCGCTAAAGTGTCTACGCAAGTAGCGTCCCACACTAAGGGCTGTCCTAACTTCCACGGAACCAGAGTCATGCCGTCAGGTCTTTTACCATCGTCATGCATCAGACCATTCGGTTCGAGAATAGCTGCAACATTGGCGCTGGTAAAAGCCCGGCGAATGATATCGTTAAGGCTGGCGTGGCGGGAAATTCGACCAGCACTTCGAGAGCAGGAGAGGCCATGGTGACCGAGTTGATCAACTGCAGTACCACACTGGCAGTGATGTGCAACACAACACCTTGCACCCAAGCGTAAGCTAATAGCTAGACGAAAAGCGGATGGATCTATAAGGCTACCAGTTTTGTAAGAAGGAATGGCCTGTAACCAAAGACCAGATTCCCACACAGCAAGAATACCAGCACGATCTGCGATGCTAGAACACGTATTTAAAAGATCTTTCCGTGTTAGCTCGCATAGGGGCCGATCCCACTGCTTCTGAGATGACAACATTTTTGGGAATTCAGTATTTGGACAAGCCAGTCTCCATGTGTTTTTGGCCTCAGCCAGATATGCTACATCGAATGAGCCTAAAGATCGTGCAAGAATTTTTTCTACTAATTTGTGTGTACTGTGTACAGAAGACAAAAAAGCTGGTAATGCCACACTAGAAATTTTGCGTATCCCTATGCCCCCCAACCTCACAGGGAGGGAAGCTTGCACCCAAGCCCTATCGTCCATCTCAACATTCAAAGCCGACACTAACGTATCTTTTACTAAGTTGTCTAAGCTTAACAAAAGCTCACTGTGTTGCCACAGCTGACAACATCTTAAATAGTATGAAAATTTAGGAACGAAAAGGCATAATCTTATAATTGTAAAAGCCATATGGGCGTTAATTTTGGATAATCTGCTAGAAGCATTTCCAAACTTTTGAATTTGTTCTTCGACAAATGGTGATAAAGATTCGTAAAGAAACGGTGAACCCAAAAGACGAAGCGAAATTTTTTCTACTAATTTTATATTGTGCAAGTAAGTTAAATTTTTCAATAATCGAAACTTATCCGGACATCACAAACAAAAAGTTCACATTTGGAAAAATTTAGTTCAAGGCTAATAAGACGAAAATCATCTATAAGTACTCGCAAAAGTCATCCAAAACCGTGTTCGCATCGCCTCCTAAGGTTCCGTCATCCAAACACCAAACGTTAAGTTTTGGTTGGATCGCAAGGCTAAAGATGGCTGGTCCCGGAGGATCGCCCTGTTGAAATCCTACGGAAGATAAAATAACCTTATTTTGGTATGTTAATTTTGACGGTTTGCCGTAGCATTGCCAAAGAAAAGGGTATAATTCCGGAATTTTATCTTTCACTTCAGTCAAAAGAGTGCCTCTATCTAAAGAGTTGAATGCATTTTTAACATCCACCTTCAAAAACACATCTCCACAATTTTGATAAAGAAATGTGCGAAGTGAATGTACAGCAGCCTCACATGGCTGTGAACCAAGACCGAGTTGCAGTGGTTGAAAAAGATGACTTAATAAAGCAACCTTTTTCCTACAGCCGCATTTGGCTGTGAAGCGACGATAAGTGGTGCCTACTGCTATAGGCCTAATACCACCATCTTTTTTATTTAGGGCACATAAATTCGCACCGTATAGAATTTAGATAATTTCATTGTTGACCTGACCCGAGAACATCAAATTAACCAAAGACGTCACATCCCTTAAAAGTGTCTCGCCTACCTCATCAGAACTAAAAGATAAAATATCTTTAAAGTGTAGAGGCGCGAGGCCATCAAGGCCACCGGCTGAGCCACTTAAAAAAGATGAGACGGCTGCAGAAACATCCTGTGGGGTCACCTCAACAATGTCTTGTATAGGAGATTCGGGAAGGTGAGACCTGCAGTTGCAGGCGGATGCTTTCCTATTAGGGAATTCAACGTATCAGATGTAAAAGGAGCGATTGTAACACTCGAAAACAAGATGCGTGCCGCGTTTTTAATATCGCCATCAGTAATTTTGTTTTCTACTATTTTAATAGTAGCTGAATCGAAATTATTTGTTTTTGTATTCCGCCGCAGTGGTGGAATGATTAAAGTTGAGCCAAAAGATTGCTCTTGCCGTGCCCTATATTTCACGCAGTTTTCCTTTACTCTAGTGTAGTAAGTGATTTTTGTTAGACGGATCAAAATTCACATGAGATACGTGGTACGGGAATGCTAGTCTTTGACCACAATCTCACTTGATGATAAGTGACAAGGCCGAAGATGGTTAACAGGCCTAGAATGGTAACTAGCTCTCACAGACAGTTGCCAGAACATACATGATATAGGTGCTTGACGTCAGATCTACTTCAAGGTGGCAATCTAAATCTGTTATTTTTATTTATATTACTTGAAGTCTATTACAGCTTTATACGCTTTTTATTAGAGCGCACGTAAATGGGGAGCTCAAAAATAAAGATTCTTTTATTTCAGTAAAATGCACTGATCGCCACCGCGGACGCAGCTGAACGCGCTGGTTTGACAGCCTACATGGGTCAAGGTCGTTTTGTGATACTACGTGGATATGAGTTTATGAGGAATACGCAGAACATATAAATGTATTTTTGTGGGATATCGTGTTAGAACACTTATCTTCTATACCTTTTTATGGGAGTCACAAAAGGCGATGCAAAACATGAGCAGATTGCCACCACTCCATTTGATGTCAGTAGACTGTTGCTGTACATATGGAGCACAAGAGAGCTCCTGACCGTCTTAAGACTGCGTATCCATCAGAGATGTACGAGAAAGATGAGCGGTCTAAGAGGAAAAAATCCACCAATAAGATGGCTAGGAAAATGAAGCGATCCAATTGGTGCATTTTTTCCTGTTACACCGATCATGTTCCTCGCGTATCCCTGGTGGATAGTATCGTGCCTACCGCCATATTACTCCAAATGTTGTATGTAAAATGAGTTTGTACAATTACACCGTTATGTAGAAGACATAATTATGTAAATAAAATTTCTGAGAAGTGAGATAAAGGTATGAAAATGACAATTATGGAGCTATATATGAGAATTGGATGGGATGGTATGCGAGGGTATGTCTCGGGTAATGCTGACCTTGAAGAGAACCAGTTGTGTCTCGTACTCCTTCCTGAGGTCGTCGTTGATGGAGGAGCTGGTCTGCGCGCGCTGCAGCACCAGCCCGTAGCGCTCCTTCTCCGCCTTGAACCGAGCCTCCATGGCTTCCAGACGATCCTACATATTGCAACAAATACTTTATAAAGAACAGCACTATTACAATTCGGGAAACTCTTGACTTCGTCTGTGTCTTTACCTATAATGTACCCTGGAATTACTTAACTAACTTAACTGAACATACCAATAGCAATCTTAGAGCTTCCAACGTACGTCCCGTTTTGGACAAGAAAAAATTTGTGCTCATAAAAGTTGTAATGAATCATAAAATCGTATTATAGGAGTATTAGAAGGAGATCGCTTTTCTCCGCTATTTTTTTTTATTGCTGAGGCTTTGATTGCTTAATTAAAGGATTACCTTTGAACACTATCTCACCTGATTTGTAAGTGATGATGTGATCGAAGGTGTTAACAGGCTTAACCTAGAATCACTGACTCTCAAGGACAGCTGCCGGAACACACCGCTAGGTGCTTGGCGTTGCTAGCCAGGCGGGCATTCGCAAAATGCCCTTCCACCATGCGGTGAAGCTCAAGCCCGGGGCGGGATTCGAACCGTGGACCTGCTGCACGGCAGTCCACAGCCAATACCGATGAGCTGTCAGTGCTTCAATTATTGGCGGTATGAAATAGAACGTTCAAATTTGTGTACCTACTTAAGGCAAGAAAAAGATAAATTCAGTAATAAACTTTGTAGATTTCGTTCTTAGAATGAAGATCACAATGAGAATAATCTTACCTCCATAGCCTTGATCTCAGAGTTTCTAATCTCGAGGAGGTCCTTGGTGATCTGATTGATGTCCTTCAGAGACTGTATCTGCGTGGTGAGAGCTTCAATTTGAAGTTCCTGGTTTTTGACCATCTTCGTCTTGTCGAAGATCATGCCGCGCGCTTTGCTCAGCAGCTAAAATTACGAATCAGTCTTACAATTTATTTTATACATTATATTGATGCATTATAATAAGCAGAATGGGAATACTTATATGCTAGGACATGTATTTACTGTTTTGTTGCTAGATCGTCTATTGCACTAGAGTGCGCGACTAGCGGCCCGCATTCCTTGAGAATGCGGGCCGCTTCGAGGTTCACTCGCGTTTTGAAGAGTCGCGAAACCGGTCGAGATCTAGCTACTCGACTGTATTAACGTAAGTAAAAATCGGTGTGAATATTATTTAAATAGGTATATTACAAGTAATGGTCTTATAAATAGAGTTGTCCGCTATCTCTGCTATCATTGCATCTATTAAAATATTAGCATTAGCTTAGCATTTATTAAAATATTATTATTTTAATTTAATGTTTTCTTAAATTATTTTGAAATATTTGTTATTTATTATATATGGATTTCCGCAAAGTATGGCCTGAATCTATTCATTATAATATTGGACCAAACAAAGTAAACCTTTTGAGCTATAAGATATGATGTGGTGGAACAAACTAGTTCCTCTATTTAGAACACGATCAATAAAGTAGTACAATCTCTAATCCATGGAAATATTTGTAATTTTTCTTACCTCTTCATGTTGCTGTTTGATATTTTCAATCATCTCGTGGTTCTTCCCACTGGGCTTCGAGAGTGCTGCTTGAAGTTCAGTTTCTAAATTCTTTACCCTCGCTTTTAGGAGATCGATTTCTTCTTCACGAACCTATAATTGAAAATAAGCATCTTTTATTAGCGTTTTTGATATTAAAGAATGTTTCGTGTAATTATATATATATAATAATTTTACCTTTAAATCCAAAAGCAAACTATCCTGTGTCCTTTCTTTGTTAACCTTCTCTAACTCTTCAATCTTCTGCAGAAGCTCAGCTTCTCTTTGTTGCCAATCACCCTGTACACAAAAACATTCAACTTTATATAATATTGGACGACACTTCACATCCAGAAGAGGAATGCGTTCTAAAAATGTTAGTTTTATTTCTACAAGGGATATTGTTATGTTAGTAAAAGTGTATTCTGTGGCAATTTTGTTTTTCTACCACATAATTACACTTAATTAAGGAAAGTATACTTATAGAGTATTCCATACCAACGCAGTTTCGTCATATTAAAATTACTAAGTGTTCAAAGTCGATGAACGTTTTCAAGCATATCATTCAGATTAATATATTTGCTTCTGGTTTGCAAATTTATCGTTTTATTATTTTGTTTAATCTCAAAATGTGAAAATAAAACGATTTTTCTGAATAAATTTGACAATAAATAACATTTCGCAAATCTGGCAAACTAGAAGTAGAGATAATATTACACTCGCCTACTTTTTGCATGTATGTCCTTGAGCCTAATTTCTCTAAACTTCGTATTTATGGAAAACGCTATGAATACACTTCCCTTAATGTAAAGACTTTTGAACAACATATTCATCGTAGCCGTTTAGTGATACAAACAGAAACAAAAGTGCACATAACACCGTACACATACTCGTAAGTAGCTTTAACTAACATAACAACATCCTTTGTAACATTCATCTAATGCTAAACGATAGATAACGTAACTGTCACAAACACTTTTCAGCTCAATATTCTACACTAGCTTTCCGGGCGCGGCTCCGCCCGCGCGTATTTTTTATTTTTTTTTATGCCTAATAGGTTAGCCTTTGACCACTATCTCACCTGATGGTAAGTGATGATGTGGTCGAAGATGTTGTACAGGCTAACCTAGTATGTCGGTTATCGCGCGAAAAACATTGAACTCTTTTTGCGCAGTTGGATAAAAACTATCCAATGTTTTTTCCCGGGTCTCAAACTATTTCCATACATACATAAATCGGTCCAGTATAGTTTTGGCGTGAAAGTGTAACAGACAGACAGACAGAGTTACTTTCGCATTTATAATATTATATATAGTACTGATAGAGTTAATACACATATAATACATATTCTACATAGAGTTATTAATCACTTTGCCTTCATTGGATGACTTAGTTTCTAAAATACGTTTTCAATGTTAACAAAGACGACATTTACTTTGCAAGCAGCAAACTGTCATAATTACCTGATCTTTAGGAGCTGTGACGTTCTCAGTTACTTCATTTTCTTCAATTTTAATATCTGAAATAAGTGGTATGGTTTCATCTACAACTTCTTGTTTCACGTCACTGTGTAGTTCTGGTAGTGCTGACTGTGGTATATATAACGGATCTTGTGGCGCATCTGGATTCGTCACTGCTGCAGCTTCATTTACATTTTCTTCTTTTACTATCGTTGTCTCTTGTGATTTTACTTCGGCTTGTGTTTCTACTTTTAGCAGTTGAATCTGAAAGATAGATATAATAATTTGAACATGTATTGGTAAAACGTAACTGGCGAAGAATGAAGACATTATTTGCATAATGCTGCCTAGTCCTTTAGGGATACACACGCCTGTTTGTATGTTTAAATAAATATGAGTCTATGTACCAGTAATTTATCGCTCCTTCTAACTTCGTGAAAATATACATGACTATACTCTGCCATGATACGCCGCGTAACGTCAATTAAAATCAAAGCTTTTTTCTGTTGAAGATTTATTTGTATATCTGCAGCCAGAAAAGACAAAATGGCGATCACTAAAAATTAAAAAAGTTGATGTATAATCAAATTTCTATAAATCAATTGCCTAATGCTAGAAAAATATACTAGAGTAACATTTTACTGCAAAATGATAATTATACAAAAGAATTCCACTATGAGATGGAAGTCGGTTACTTACTCTCGTAACTAATAGTAACACGTACATTTTCACATGAACAATATTAGTAGTATAGAGTACTCACAGATGCTTCCAAGCTGGGTTCAGGTCCAGACTGCGCGGGAACTGCGACAGGCGCCGCGCCCTCTCCACCGCCCGACTCCGGGATTTGAACTTGGTCAGCCTGCAATTTGCACATAATTTAGTCAGGTTATATAATATATCATATATATATATAATATATAATTACATACTGTATCAACCGGATTGTACACTGCTGAACACAAGCTTTCCGAATATTATAGGCTTTGTCATAACGTCTAATGCCCCGCTTGGCAGACGTGTTTGGGATCGCAGTGTAAAATAGCAGTCCTTCAGAATTATTCTTCGGTATTTTACCCTTAGTCTCTGAGCCAAAAAATACCATGCTCCTATGAAATCGTCCCTTATCAGAAATCCCAAACGATTCGCTTAAATGACCACGACATGATCTAGGACTTACGGTTGGTGTAATTATAGGACATTGCAATTTAAACTATCACCAGCACAAGATAAGGGCTACAGACAGTCCCGTGTGCAAAGGTTGTAACATGAAACTGTGGAGCTTGAGCTATTGCAATACAAGGCCGCAGAAGAAATTAGGCGAAACTATACTATAAGAGTTGAGAGTTGGCCCCCAGAAATGACATAAATTAATTGTAATTTTTCATTATGAGGTTACCACGATCACGAACTTAAAAATCATTAAACAGGATTCCGAGTACCAACCTCCGAATCCGAATTCGAGGATCTCCGAGTTTAAAAACCGAAATCCGAGTGCCTAAATAGACTGTCATCCGGGGTAAACAGCCTGTTTTCATTATGACTATGGAGAAAATAAATAAAAACCTGATTACATGCTCCTATCATATTGTCCCTTTCACACTCCACGAGTTTGCCTGTTGAAAGGGATGGGCATGGTACATATTCTTATTTTCAATCTGTTTGGGGAGATAAGTCCTGCACTGACGTCCCACATGGGATGTATTGTGCATTTCCCCTAGAATTTACCTTCTCAATGTATATATGGGGTATTGTCTTAGGCACAGAATAAAAAGGACCCTTAGGTCGCTGACACAATTGCTCACATGAAACAAAACGCTACTTTTTTTTATGGCTTCGTAAAAGGTGGGAGTTGGCCCCATGTTACAGTCCTCAGTCAGCACGTTGATAAGGGTAGGTACGGGCCCATGCTCCATGGTCTAGGTTCTTCATCTAATGAAATTCTCGTTTAATGAATTAACTAGTTCATAAAATGCGAAAGAATCCTGTGTAGGCTTCAGAGTTCTTCCTAGTTAGTTGATCGCGGTCAATATATTGTATTGAAAGTTGAAACTGGATGGCATTATTAAAAAAAAAGTTACACAAAATGGAACCGACTTCAGCACCCAAAAGTGTGAAATAACTTGTTGAAGTCGGTACCATGATAGTTCGAAAGTACCTACTATCACAAAATTGTGCACATGGTACTGACTTCGAAGTTATTTCACACTTTTGTGTATTGAAGTCGGTTCCATTTTTTTGTGTAATTTTTTTTTATTATGCCATCCAGTTTCAACTTTCAATACATATTGACCGCGATCAACAAACAAAAAAATTTTTTTCACTCTTTTTAGTGACCCTTGCTACTTACGGGATCGATTCTCATTCATTGTCAACGACTATATCATCAAGATAGCTGAATATTTTTCAGTTATTGGAGCGCAACTCAAAAACGGCTTGACCGATTTTGATGAAATTTAAAAAAGGACCAAACGACAAGCATCATCTTTGAAACAAAAAAATAATTTTCAAAATCGGTTCACCCAGTCAACAGTTCTGAGGTAACAAACATAAAAAAACAGACGAATTGAGAACCTTCTCCTTTTTTGGAAGTCGGTTAAAAATAAACCGTTTTCTTTCAATTTGACCCGAGTAATACAATTAAAATAAATTTTCGAACAGCGCGCATATAAACAATAACCTATTAAAAACTTTTGTCATCATAACATGTATTAAAACGACGTGGCAAAGTATTCAAAGTTAGAGGTCGGTAAAATCACTGAACTGGAGAAAAACTATAATAATATCATAACGTAACTCAAAGGAGTTTTCCCACGGGTCCCCCCGCCCGACAACTTCGATAATACACACCTTAGCATTTTCCTTTTATTTGTAAGGGACATTATAGTAGTTTGTTGATTGTATAAGTTATCATCTCTAGGGGGTTAACCTGTCATTATATTAAACTACTAGCGGCCCGCCCCGGCTTCTCACGGGTAATTACGACTATAAATTGAGATGTAAGCTATCCTATCTTTCAATTTGGATCAAATTGCACACGTGTGAAAATCAAATTTAAAATCAGTTCAGTAGTTTAGGAGTCCATCGCGGACAAACAACGTGAGACGTAATTTTTATATATAAAGATAAGTAGCCTATGTAATGTGTATTTAGGAAAACTTTGAGATGTATTCCAATTTTGAACTGGTATGATGATTTTTTTATAACATAAAATGTGAGCACAGGTTAAGTGCGTAGCGGCACATTTTCTACTTACATTGCCGCCTACTTAAATTTACAAATTTTAAGAGCACGATATTGCTTATTTCCTGCGGTAATCGAAACCACGTCCGGTTACGCACTGGGTGCCATATACTTACACTGGGCCATCAAGGGTGTTTCGACTGAGCCGAAATTTGTTCTCTAATTGTATTTATTTAACTATCACAACATACGAGACCATACACCAAGCTAACAGACTTCATCTGATCGAAAGAAGTGCTTTTTAAACACTAAGGCAAAGATGTCGCCAACCATCTATAAAATAATTCGGAAATGTGATTTTTACTTAGCTCGCGATGATAGTGTTCGTTAATTATATTTAGTTCATCCAAAAGTTGCCTGGAAGAGACTGCTTTTAGTAATAAGGCCACCCATTATAACACTATCACTGTAAATTTTTATTTTAATTAATATTTATTATATTGTGTGGTGTAACAATAAAGTAAAATCATCCTATCTTTAGCAGTAAGGTATACCTAATCTTCAAAATCGTTACAACAATTTGAACATTAGATATTATTATATTAACACAGAAGATTATTATCCGTTACGCGAATTTTAATTTCTAATCTTATGATATCTCAAAAATTTAAGAGATGGCGCTATATGAAATTGTAGATAATCACTTGATTTATAGTAAAGAATATATTATGTTGTATTTTTTAATTCCATTGTTTAAGGTATAGTCTATCATCAGTACAGATACTGTATACTGTACTGTATCAGTCGGATCGTCTGAGGTTTGCCATAATCTCCACACTTGGCAGGTGTTTTGGGGATCACAGTGTAAGATGGCAGTTCTTCAGAAGGCGCTGCTGCCTACCTTCTGGTTATTCCTTTAGTCATCTATTACCACCCCCACAAGATACGAGGGGGTGCAATTTGTATCCCAAGGGCGCTTTTATCATATTCTGGAAAATTGAAACCCGCCTCCTATTACGGTTCAAAAGACGAAAGGACAGCGTAGGCTTCTCATCGGTTTTCTCGTACGGAACCCTACATAACATATCGAACATTCGTATCCTTCTCGAAGTCCTGAACACCACAATTTCATTTACTGCGTAGAGTAACGATATTGACCTAAGTATAAGTACCATCTACCGCTTTTCTTTTGACTCTTTTTCCATAAATACGGGCTATATGCAGGGCTTTATTGACTTTTTTAGGGGAAATGATCTCTCCTATGAGTTCAACGAAAGTTTGGGATTTGCAATAAACAAAGAGATATATCTAATTGTATATCCATGTATGTATGTATGTAAAGTTTAGTCCGTCAGATCCGTTTCGATAATTATTTGTCGGAAACGCAAATCATTCCGATGATTTTCGAGGCGTTTTGATTCTACATCTTCAGGAGAACTTAAGCACGGTAATGTTATTAACATTACCGTGACTTAAGTTTTCGATTGCGCACTCGTTTCGCACAGGTATATTTTCTTATAAATACAGTTAGGTAAATATATTTTTACAAGAATATGATTATTTTTGAAATTTTTCGCATTGTTTATGTATAAATTTTCATCTTATTTAAGTACTTATGTACTTGCAATTCATTATGAGACATGTCCACGAACAGAAGAGTACTCACGTACCTCAAAGTCCTCTAGTGAATAAAGCGGGTACATAGCAAAATATTTATTCATGATTTCTTCTTGCTCTGATCCACGCACACGCGTCCATATGGACCTCATGCTTACACTATCCGAAAATCTCTTTTTACTAACAATCAATCGATATTTTAATTACTATTGAAATACAAAACCAAGAAAATGATACAAAAATTTAACCATATCTGACAGCTGACAAAAAGTTACATGCATAGAGTTCACATTGGTTTAAAATACAAAGAGGTTAACTCACCATGATATTCCAAAAAAGTTTTGTTTTCAATATATGCACAGGCACCGACAACGACGGATAACCACGCACTAAAGTCGAAGGCGGATCTATTTCGGGAATCGGGAGTGCAGACGTGGTGTTTTAAAATAGAAAATACTTTCGTAGCGTTTCGTGTTTACCAAAGTTTCCCGCCTCAATTTCAATCGGCAGTCTTGCCGCGTAATCTCATGAATGATGAAATTGCGTGCTTAGTACATTAAAATTTATTTAAGTGACATTTTTGAATATAAAAAGCTGAGAACAATCATAAACTAAGTATATATAACACATATATTATTTTCACTCTCCAGGCATTTATATCGTTTGGATAAAGAGTCTAGAATCTTCTAGATCGTGTGATGCGGCATTATTCTCGCTTCAATTTTTCTCGTACTAAGTATAACCATATGCGATAAAGCAATATTTCTTACAATTTGAGTTCATGAGTTGTGAGCAATGACATTATTATAAATCTGAGTGAACTTTATCATCATGTTCTCAATACAGTGCTAATTTTAGGGTTTCGTACCCAAAGGCAAATATGGAGCTCTATTAACGAGACTGCATTCTGTATGTCTGTCCGTCCGTATGTCATGGATATCAAGCTCGTAAACGAAATGAATTAGGTAGGTACACACCTGGAATTTTAATATTTTGCAGAAAACGATGACCAATTTAAGAAAATTATACTAAAATCTATTTAAATCATATTTTATGTTATTGTGACGAAACAAGCTCTAGGCCCACCCGATGTATTCTTTTTATATATTTACAGGTATGTAATTGAAATGAAACGTGGCTGAATCTAAGAAGAAGTGTCGTCAGTGCATTATTGAATATTTAAAATTTGATTTTCTTCCATCAAAGGCAGACAACTATTGCCCGCATGCCTTTTATGCAACAAAGTTGAGCAATGACTATGAAACCATCAAAGCTCATCATCTAAGAAGCTGTCATCCTGATAAAATAGGTAAAGATTTGAACTATTTCCAAACATTGAAAGAAAAATATGAAAAGTGACCCACCGTGCACAGTATGTTCGCTTCAACGTCTGAAAGCAACGATGATGGCTTGCGGGCATCTTACATTATCTCATTACCTACTTATAGCAAAATCTGGAAACCACACACCATTGGAGAAGGATGTTACTATTATATTATATTATAATATATGATTATTGGAAATGTTACCTGCTGTTGAAGAGGTTTTAAAAACTGTTCTGCACAAATCTTTATTTGACATACTCAAAAGAATTCCTTTGAGTAACAACACTGTACAAAGACGTATTGAGGAAATGAGCTCTGATGTTGAAAGTGTAGGAACGAGTTATTCAATACACGATATACTAAGTTACTTACCTATATTAACAGGCTTTACTGTAAATTCATTATAAGTTTATTTTAAATAACTTCTACATATTTTTCATACTTGACAACAACTAGACATTACTACGAAACTGTTAGAAGTCAGATGGGCTTCTTTATAAAACATTTCATAGAGTATCCATTAAACGAGGTCGCATTCTCACACTCCTCCTCGATTTTTATGTGAAAAGAATTGTAACAAATAAATCGTTAAATTAAATATATATGAACACTCACTCCTCCTAGATAAAAACTCACTTCACCGTGTCCAGTATCCATTATTGTAATAATCTGCATTGTTCTCGGAACATTTTGTGTCTTTGAATCGCTAAAGATTTCGTTAGCATATCAGCTAAATTATTATCAGTTTGTATGTACGAAATTGTCATCTTCTTCGTGCATATCAAATCTTTTATATGATGATATCGAATATCAATGTGTTTCGATCTTTTACTGTTTTCATAATCCTTTGATATAAAAATAGCTCCTTTGTTATCAACGTACAGCATTGGCGTTAGATTTATTCCAAAATCCTTTAGAATATCATTTAAATTAATTCCTTCGCATGCTGCCAGTGATGCTGCTATGTATTCAGCCTCTGCTGTTGACAATGCAACACAATTTTGTTTTCTAGAGAACCATGCTACGACATTCTCATTGTATTTTACTATACATCCACTTATGCTCTTACGATCTCTTTTATCATTTGCCCAATCGGCGTCTGAATATATTTTTAGGCTTGTTTGTTCGCTCTTTTTGTACTGTAGTGCATAATCTTTTGTTGCACTTAAGTAACGTAAAATTCTTTTTCCTTGTTTCCAACATTCTTCATTAGGTTTGTCTAAAAATTGACTTAAGTAAGATACATCGTAACATATATCTGGTCTTGATACTGTATTCACAAACATTAAACTTCCTATTAGTTCTCTGTATGGTACTTCTATTGGTTTTCCTGTTATTTCTATATTTAATCCCTTTTCCATTGGTGTGTTCTTTTCTTTTCATTCAGTCATGTTAAATTTTTCCAACATTTTCTCTATTTGTTTATGACTGTTTAATGCTTAGTACTCCATTTTTTCTTTCAATTTCCATTCCAAGAAACTTTTTTATTTCTCCTAAATATTTAATATCAAATTCGTTCTTCATTAACTTCATTATTCTGTCAGTTTCTTCCTTCTTTCCCATTATTAAAATGTCATCAACAAATATTAACATCCACACGTTTTTGTTGAAATATAAGCAAAAATCGTTTTTCGATCTTTCTAATCCACATTTTACTAAAAAAGTATTTAGCCGTTCATTCCAGCATCTGGGACTTTGTTTTAATCCGTATAAACTTCTATTTAGTTTAAGTACTTTCTTTTTATTCGCATTAACTCCTTGTGGTACTTTTATATATATTTCATCTTTTAAATAACCATTTAGAAATGCTGTCGGTACATCCATTTGGTGAATTGTATAATTTTGTTGTACCGCTTGTGCCAAAAATGTTCTGACTGTGCTCATTCTTGCTACAGGAGAATAATTTGTGTTAAAATAATCTTCTTCTTTTACTTGAAATCCTTTAGCAACTAATCTTGCTTTCTTTAGTCCATTTTCTTTAGTTTTAAATATCCACTTTGTTTCAATAGCTTTCTTTCCTTCAGGTAAATCTATGGCTTCTGACCATGTTTTTAAGTTTTCTAATGATTTTATTTCTTTTTGTATAGCTTCTGACCATTCTTTATCATTCGTTGCTTCTTTGTACGAATTTGGGTCTTTATTTTCATTTGTGATTAAACAATATGCAGAATATAACTGATATTCATTAAAATGTTTAGTTTGATTTATATTTCGACCTGATCTAGTAGTTATTTGATTATCAACGTTATTTTCAGGATCAGTGATATCATCACTATCGTCGTTGTCAGTCATATAGTTAGATTCATTTAGATCATCTTCATCTAATTGTTCATTTGAACTTGTTGTTGTTTGACTTTGTTCAATTCTTTGTGGGCTATTTGACTTTTCTTCTTCATCAAATACTATGATATTTTCAGAAGTATTGTTTATTTCCTCCTTCTTTTGTGGTTGGTAAACTATTTGTGTTTCATCAAATATGACATCAGTTGATTGTACAATTTTGTTACTTTCGTAATCCCACAATTTATATCCTGAGCCTGTATATCCAACCATTATCATTGGTTTGGCTCTTGGTTGTAGCTTGCTTGGTTTCGGTATTGTGACCGTCCATGCTTTGGAACCAAAAATTCGCAATTTTTTTAGGTCTCTGTAACCATACCATATAGAAGCTGGTGTTTGTCCATTTAATGCTTTTGTTGGACTGCGGTTTAGTTCGTAAGCTGATGCGCAAATTGCTTCACTCCATAATTCTTTAGGTAAATTAGTTTCTGTGAATTTTACTCTTACCTTGTCGAGTAACGTTCTGTTCATTCTTTCAGATGTGCCATTTTGTTGAGGCGTGTACGGACTTGTATATTCTAGTATTATGCCTTTTTGTTGACAAGTCTCTTTAAATCTTTTTGACGTAAATTCTCCGCCATTGTCTATCCTTATCCTTTTTGTTTTTAATCCAAACTGAGTTTTAATTAGTTGTATATGTTTCAAAATATTGTGTTCTGCTTCATTCTTGTTTTTAAGTAAATATGTTTTTACCATATGGGAATAATCATCTATCAAAACTTGGAAATAGCATTCGCCATTTACTGATGTTGGATGAATAGGTCCACACAAATCTGAGTGCAGAAGATCTCCTATCTCTTTGCTTTCTCTTTTGCTGTATACAAAAGGTCTTCGTGTACTTTTACCTTGAATACAACTCTCACATCTTTTATTTGAAATCGGTAGTCCAAGAATACTCAAACCTTTTTTATTCAAATGGCCTAGTCGTTTGTGCCATACATCATCTTTTTCTTTTGTGATATTTGCGTATTCTTTCTTGTCTTTAGGTGGTATGATGTGTATTTCTAAAGTATATAAATTGTTATGTTTAGTGCCAGGGAAATTTGTTTTTCCTTTTCTTATATTCACTCCGTTTTTGTTAAATAATATTGTATAACCTTTACTTGTTATTTTTTTTACTGAAAGTAGATAGTGCGTCAGGTTTTCAACAATGATTGCTTCAAAATCTGTTTTTATATTGTTGCAATATCCAGTTATTGTTCCTTTTTTATTTGCAATTAGTCCTTTACCATCTGCAATTGTTACAGTAATTGGTTCATTTAATCTTTGGACATTCGTCATATATTTTTCAAGTTTTTCTGTAACCATGTGATTTGTGGCTCCACTATCAAGAATAAATTTATTGTCTTTTTCGGCTGATGCCGTTAAAGCTATGAGTCCATCAAATTTGTCTTTATTTCCTCTATAATAACCTCTACTACGAGAACTTCGTCCTCTTGTAGGTCGTCTTGATCTTGTATAGTTATTACTATAGTTTAGTCTTTCATCATGAGTATTATAATTATTTGTTCTTGGTCTTTCATCATGAGTATTATAATTATTTGCTTTTGAGCTTGAAGCTTTGAATATATTTTGTTGAGTTTCTGTCATATCTTTATTTTCAATTCAACATCTAGTAATCTTGATTTTACAAATTCAAGATTTATGTCAGTGTTTATAGTTTCAATTGCTGTTATAGCATTTTCGTAGTCATCGTTGAGAGTTAATAGTAGATGACAGATCTTGTCTGAATCATCTAACTTTTTGTCTATATTTTCTAATTCATGTACAATTTTTTTAAATTTTTGGAAATGGTCTTCCAATTTTTCTTTTCGTTGTAACTTTAAGCTTAATAACTTTCTTTTTAGCGTTAGCTTAGTGAATACACTTTTACGTTGAAATACTGAGTCCAGTTTTTCAATCATTTCTCTTGCAGTTTTACAATCTTGTATAATTGATAAATGTTTGTCAGTTATGCATTTAATAATTACAGCTTTTGCTTTTGAGTCGTCTACTTTTATTTTTTCTATTGTGTCATCTTTATTTTCTTGTTCTAAAGTATGTAATACTTGTTTTTCTTCTAGTAAAGATTTTACTCTAAACTTCCAGTTGGAGTAGTTTTCGCCTTTTAATATTGGCAGAATATTTATATTTGCGTACATTATTGCTATAGATATTCACTTACTTTGACATCGAGATTTTTTTTAACTCATCCAAATTAATTGCCCATAACCTTTGTAGGAACGAGTTATTCAATACACGATATACTAAGTTACTTACCTATATTAACAGGCTTTACTGTAAATTCATTATAAGTTTATTTTAAATAACTTCTACATATTTTTCATACTTGACAACAACTAGACATTACTACGAAACTGTTAGAAGTCAGATGGACTTCTTTATAAAACATTTCATAGAGTATCCATTAAACGAGGTCGCATTCTCACAGAAAGTTCCTTGTGTGATTATCTGCAAACAACTCATTTTTGGATTCAACTGGACGAGTCAACTTTACCTGGCAATGAATCATTATTATTGGCATAAGGGCGAAGAAACTCATGAAAAGCTACTATTCGCGAAAACTTTGAAGACGGACACTAAAGGTGAATCAATATTCAATATCCTGAGTGAATTTTTTAATGAAAAATCGACAATGATGACAAATAAGAAGCATTGCAACGAATACGCGCTTACTTGCACAAGTGTGCGATGAAAATTATGAAGACTTCCAACGATTGTTGTTACATACCGAAGTACGCTGGTTGTCGAAAGGTGCATGTTTGTCAACATTTTATTTACTTTTTGACACAGTTTTAGAGTTCCTGGAGTGTAAAGATCCTGATTTAAAAAAACTGATCAATTTTAAAGCAGACATCGCGTATTTAACAGATTTGTTCAAAAATTTTAATGACGTCATCTTACAATTACAAGGGGACAGCCTCAATTTAATAAAAACAAAGAGTGTAATTTCTGCTTTTCTTGGTAAATTGAAATTTATGAAGGAAAATATTGGTCGGCGCGAATTTTCACAGTTTTCAAACTTGTCGCAGGTAGAATGCCTTGATGGTGATATTCAGACATACGTTCAACATTTGATTGCCCTGCATGATGATTTTAAAATCAGATTTGAAGGTATTCTGTCGATGGAAATACCACCATGGGTCATGAACACATTTGATGAAACGGAAGTGGAGAATGTGTTATTACAAGAGGAGCTACTCGAGCTTAGCATTAATGAGGCGCTGAAAGTGGCGTTTAAAAGATGGTATCAAAAATTTTGGCTGCAGGCAGAAATACCCGAAATATATCCTGGGCTTTGGGGAATTGTACAAAAACTTCTGATAGCGTTTCCCTCGTCATATCTTGTCAAAAAAAGCTTTGGTGCCGTTACAAACTTACTAACAAAAAAGAAGCAGATTGAATATCACAGATCGGGGAGATTTGCAGTTATTCCTTACAAAACTCAAGCCAAATATTGAAAATTTGCTGTCAATCCATCAAGTACATCCCTCTAATTTTTTTTAATAATTACCATTGTAGAAGTTACATTACGTTACAAGAGTTTAATTTTGATTATATTACGAGTGTTATAACAATAATAATTAATAATGTAATAATTTATATATTTGAATAAATACATACAAAAGATAATTTACTAAATTTCTTTTAAACACTAGGAATGGAAAGTTTTCTAAATAAAATTTGTGATAATAGATTGGGTCTTGTGCTTTGAGTCACTGTAGATTTCAGAAAAGAAATGTTGGATGGAGTCACTTGTTCGATTGGCAACTTTGCTTTTTTGACATCCAACCACAGCACAATCAATTAAAATTGAATTAAAAATTTGTTAAGTCAATTTTATTATCAAATAATTAACCCTATCAAGGAATCAATTATAACTTTTTTTTAGAAAAATGTTAATTCGGGTTTGACGCTTGGCCTCAACTCAAGTTTCCATAGATAAATCTAATATTCACTTTTTTTTTGAGATTTAGAAATTGGTAGTAAGTAATGTAACTGCAGGGGGTCCATCGGATTCAGCAAAGTTTTGAAAGTGGCAAAAATAATATATTGGGGTGCATTGAAAGCCCATAGGACTATATACACCCCAATATTTTTTTTAGATACAAAATGTATTTGTACGCATTGAGCTCTAGACAACGACATGCTATAGTGCAGAGGTTCCCAAACTCTTTTGTGCCTGGCTAGAATAGCATCTACCCGTCTCCACCCGTGGGTGTCGTAAGAGGCGACTAAGGCTAAAATACCGGATGATGATTGGTAGGCAGCGCCTTCTGCGGAACTGCTATCTAACAATGCAATCCTCAAGCCGCCTGCCAAGCATAATGGTGGAGGCTGTGTTCAGCAGTGGACGATTGGCTGATGAAGCAGTACAGAATTTAAAGTTGTCAGTTTCGTTACAGGATCTATCTATAAAATAGTTGGGAATCTAAGATTTCAGATGTGTGATCATTCATAATGTACAATATCCTCTATTAAACAAACAAATACTGAAAGCATTGATTTAAAAAGAAGTTTTATACCTGTGATACAAACAAACATACAATAAAGAAAACTAAAAGAGCTGTGCCCTTTTTGCACTTGATCTGTTTTTTATTTTGTCGTACGTAGTATTAAATTCTCTTTGATTATATTACCTTTGGTGAGATGGGAACCGATTCCTATATTAAAAAAATACATTAATATATAAAAAAATAAAAATAAAAAAATACATTAAAAAAAAATCATTTTTAGATATCTAATAATGTTGATTGTTATTAATGTTGAGATATTGTGAATTGAAAAGTTACAATTGAAATGTTAATATTAATTTTGACAGTGTGTATAGATCAATAATAATGTAAATTAATAATTAAAAATAATTAAGTCATATACATAACCGTAAACATAAATAAACTGAAAAAGTTTGATTTCGATTAAATGGCCAACTATCTCCTGCCTGAAAATCACGTTTGGGTATTTTTTCATTGGTCGAACCATTGGGGCAATTATGGTTTAATATGGTAAGAAGTCTATATCAGATATTTTGCCCACAAGCCGTAGTGAGCAAACACAACTATGTATATTAATATTCAATGAATTAAGATTTAAATCTAATCGCATTTATTTAAATAAAAACTACTTTTGTACATGTACTTATCCATCAAGTTATTTCACGAGGACTCAATATGTCAGAAACGCCGGCCAATTGCATGACGAGAGTCACGGCCGTGAGTTTATCTCACTGGACGCGACGCGGCGGCGACGTTTTGAGTATTCAATGATAATTCCTTGAAGTGGTGCCATACATATTCCGACCCTTAGCTCGTTACATGGCAATTAATTAATTATTTTTTAATACATTTTGGTATAGGAAACAGGTGTTTTAATAGAAATTTGTCTTTATTCTTTTCCTTGATCGACCGATCAGCGGCCTCACCACACTAGGCCTCAAGCGAAGACAATATATAGCGAAGTTTGCTTAGCCGCTCTGAATCGACCAGCAAAGTTAAGCAACGTCCGCCTCGGTCATGATTTGGATGGGTGACCGCTGGTGACATTACTACTGAGCGCTTCCGTTCTTCGGAGGGCACGTTAAGCCGTCGGTCCCGGTTGTTGTCTTAGGATGGCAGTCGTTATAGCATGGTGGTAGGGCATTTTGCGAATGCCCGCCTGGCTAGCTACCACCCTCAAGTACAAAATTTGTCGCCAAGCATCTAACGGTTTGTTCCGGCAGCTGTCTTTGAGAGCCAGTAATTGTAGGTAAGCCTAAACAACATCTTCGACCACATCATCACTTACCATCAGGTGAGATAGTGGTCAAAAACTAACCTATCAAGTATAAAAAATAAAAAAAAACAAATAACAAATCAAGTGTGTATAATTTTGAAGCAGTGATGGCTCAGTGTCATTGACTATAGACTGCCGTGCAGCAGGTCCATAATTCAAATCCCGCCGCGGGCTTGAGTTTCACCGCATGGTGGAAGGGCATTTTGCGAATACCCGTCTGGCTAGCGACCACCTTCATGTAGAAAATCTGTCGCCTAACGGTGTGTTCCGGCAGCAGACCTTGAGAGCCAGTGAAATTACATGGACATGAGATTTAAAAACTATGTCTCAAGGTGAGGGGCGCAGTACAGTTCGTGATTTGTGACGAAATCCATCTGTTATGGGCAGAGTTTAGTCCGCTTAACATCAGGTGGGCCTCGAGCTTGTTCCGTTCTTGTACAAAATATACTTACAGCAAAATCTGTTTAAAGAATAATTTAACAATAATATTGCACAATTCTTACGAGTATTATTGTATATGTTTCGATTTTTTTATTATATTCTGGAATTTACGTTCTTTAGGACAATAAATAATTAACCAAGAGCTTGTCAGGTCACGTATACGGTAGGGTTTTGTTTGCCGTAAATGGAAAGAAAACTAATTAGCGAGTCTTTTTAAACCGACTTCAAAAAAGGAGGTTATCAATTCGACCTGTATGTACGTAATATTGTCAGAACTGCACAGTTTTTGGATGTGTTAGTTTATACCTGCTTCTAAACATTTGTACTAAATTTCATAAGTGTATGTATAAGTGCGGCAAACAAATACGTTTGTCCACATATTAGGCAGAAACTAGAAATTGTACTGCAAAAAATCTTATTTTATTGCATAAAGTACCTCTCAGCTTAGGAAACTCTGTATTTTTTATCATAATCGGTGCACTAGTTTCAAGATATGGACTTTAATATAGTAGGTATATTTAAAATTGTTCGAAACGTCGAGGTAAATAAATAAATTTATACTAGTTTTATCGCGATTAAGTATTGTTAAATACTTATAACTATGTGTTCAAGACGCGAAAGTATTAGGGCCCGTTTCAGAATTTCCAAATAAAGTTTCGGGTTGCTATGCAACACATAAATTAACCGAATGATAAAAATGACAGTTGACATGCAGCGCGCAGTAAGCTTTGGAGCTATGGATAAACTAAAACAATGACTGTGAAACGCAAAGATAGTGTTTTGTTTAGTAAATATGTTCTGGGTAGTAAAACCAGAACTTACTCGAACATTCTGAAACAGGCCCTTAAAGTTACTACATACTAATAATAAAAGTGTAACTATTGTGACTAAGTATATGTGACCAAATACGATAGGGTACTTACATTTATAAATAATTTCGGGACAGAGCCAGGTCGGAGAATAGTAGATTTTGCAGTTTTTCGAAAAGAATGTTCTTTGAAATGTGTCGAACATATTCGCGAGTATTTACTGGGACACCAATTTTGCCGTCCAGTTGCACGAATCCATACACCACGAAGGGTAGCATCCTTAGGAAAACTGCAAATGAACATTTAAACTGGCTTAATTGTACTGCATAATTGGTCAAAAGCGGTACATAAAAGATTACCCACTTTTGTGGGAAAAATGTGTGGTCGTGAGCTGGTATCTCGAATAATTATAGTTTTCGAACGTTGCTTACACTCTCGTGTCAGCCTGAACATATTTCATCATAGCAGAGCGAGACCGACAGACACAAGAACATTATGGATCTTTATTATTCTATAGATATTTATGGATTACATGTTATAATCTCAAGACTAAGAGTTTATTTTGAAGTTTTTAAGTAAGATTATCAACTCGCAGATATTCAAGTTATGATTTTTTACGCAGTCTATGTTTGAATACCATAGACTGCGTAAAAATGGTGAAATATAGCACTTACGTGTGATACGTAATGTGTTCCACATTCCGTTCAGTTCTGTTTTTACACCCAATAATACTGCAACTCACCATGTTTGGTGGATGCAACAACTTCCAATTTGCAATACACACTTCAAAATCGTTGTTTGACACGAAATTAAACACACTTGTAAGAACCGAACAAATTTATCTGCCGCAATTGCGAAGTGCGGCACACAATTAAATTGCATACGCCGAGCAAGACAAAACGAACTGATGGTGTCTCTTTCAAACTAATGCAAGGATATATAGGTATTCCCATTCTTGTCTCACAACCAATATTGCTCCGAGCACTATAGATTAAACGAACGGCCTTATTTGCCACAGACAAAAAAGAGTGTGGGCATTCCCTGAAAATTACTCCTCCCATCGCCATTCGCCAATGAGTATTTTAGGTACGACAGTGCTGCCAGACATGCGATAATTATCCTAGATCCACGATATATTTGAGTGTCATGCGATAACAACTATTATTGACGTATCGCAGGATATTTCATCAAATTTCCATGATATATTTTTAATTTACACGAAAATTTTGTAATGAATTTTGATCCTTGTAATGGAATATAATTTTTGTAATATTTTTCTATTATCAATGGCAGTCCAAACGAATGCAAAATGAGTAAGGATTTTTTCCGAAATAAATTCCGTAAAAACAAAAAGCCGAAACCATCATGAAATCAATTGCATCATATCAATCGTATAAGCTGATCAGGGTGTAAGAGGATGTGCCTATAGACGCGCAAAAACCTGATGTACCTATTAATTTTATACCAAACTGAGCAATAATTGAGTTTACTCACAAGTTACGTCATAGGAATTTTTGTCTCTATAATCTGTCTACGGTTAGTAGTCTGTGAACTCAGTGACTACGCTCGTCGCTCACTGAGCAAGTGATAATGCGTAGCATCTCTAGTACGTTTGTGATCACTCCGTTTTAAGTACGCTCATAAAGTAACTTTGTATATAGGTACTGAACTACGCTTTTCTCCCTTCTAAAACAGAGTTTGTTTTGGGGATTTTTGTTTTGTTGTAGTTGTACATATTTGGGTGTTTCGCACAATCAGAAAAACTAGTGATTAATTAATTGTGTAATACAGGATTATGATGTTATTTTTCTGGTGAAACTAAAGTCACAATCACATTTTAAAAACGCATAACATTCTACCCTTGCTAGAAATCGCGGATCAGAGACCATTAAGATCAATCTCAGACCGAATTTAAAAGATTTTGATCTGAGGTTCTACAATGACGTCGGAAAAAACTGCTCAAGTGGGGCAAGCGCGCGAAGCTTTCCAGCAAATGTTTCAAATATCTCAACTACTGCGTACCGGACTTGATGCAGAGTCTCTTTCCATCTGCATCAGGCTGTGCGAACTTGGAGTTCAACCCGAGGTTTTGGCGCTTGTAATCAAAGAAATACGCAAAATGGGAGATAGCGCTGCAATCAATAAACCAGCTAACTTACAGACCATTTAGTATATATTATTTTAAACGTTACATTCATATATTTTGAAGTGATTATATACAAATTACAATGAACTAGTACCTACTTGATAGTTTTGTTAATTATTGCCTAACATTTGGTACTTCATCAGAACTATACACGTGGTATCCTTATTGAAGGTGTGTTTCTTTAAATTTTCGTGCTACAAAATATATAGTTATTAGTGTGCAAGCTAACACTGGTACTGTAGCTGGCACATGCTCTTTGCAAATGAGCTAAATATGTAATTATATACGAACACTAGTAGTAACAACCTGGAAGAGTCCTGATGTCTTCATGAGGACCATCAGGGGACCAAGTACAAGTTCAGAGTCAAGGGGTATACCAGCAAAATACCTTTATAACCTACCAAAAGACCTTGACCTGTAAAGAACAACCTTATCTTCCATCTTAGAAAGTGTATCTAAGGTTGCATCACTAGGCTCTACCAAATTTAGTTAGGAAGGTTAGGAGACTCGTAAAAGGACCCCTTAACCCTACTCTCTGGGTTGAAAGTACAAGGTACCTGTGCATTGGACCTCTTCCACTGTAACATGATGGACCTGGCACCATGAATGGGAATCCACGGAATGCTTCGTAATTTGTCTCAGAAAAAGATGTTATGTAGATACTGAAACTGTAATACCAGGAAGTAGATTTTATTTGCTATAGGTCTTGGTGTGTACCACTGCAGATGTTCAGCCTTGAAACATTACTGTGTTTAGGCATAAAAGGCATTGTAGCAGGCAAAATTCATGGGTAAACTAGACCTAAGAATTATCATCTCGGATTGATGTGTCAAGCAGAATGAGAAAGATCATAGTGCAACTGTAATGGACTCATCACTACATACAATATAAAAAATAATAACATGTGATAAAATTATAGTAATAGGAATAAGTAAGAAAACTTGAATTTATATATAAATTATGGCAACTTTAAATGTTATTCATATTACCTACAAGAAATATTTGTTGTTTCTAAAGCATGAAACTGTAAGTTGTATTTGGCAATTGGCTCACTCAATGTAAGATGGATTAGGACTAAAGAAGTGTATATTTATTATTATATCATAAAACTCCACCCCTAAAATAACAAAAAAATACTTATAGGATGTAGTAAGTATGTCTTCAACAGAGGTGTTTTATTTATAGTTCCACTCTCTATATACAGGCCTTCAAAGATGCTTTACTTTAACTGCTAAATTATAAAAATTACCAATAATGCAGTTATAATTCAATGTACGCAGAAATGTATAAATGTTAATTTAGAAATGTAACCTGCAAACAATTTTTCAATAAAAGTGTCGCTATCCTACTTACCTGCGCTATCTAGCCTACTACAAACAATTCACAATAGTAAAAATAAACAAAATATAAAAATAAAATCATTTTATTTAAACACCATACTTCATAGAACACTACTGACAAGGGTTATTTACAATTGTGTTCAAATTACAGCATTAGCACTACAATCTAAAGATGGGATATAAACTTCAGACAGGTCGTACTAGAGCAATTTAAACACGGTCTGTCACAATCGACTCATGGGAAACAAATACTAAGACGAATGCAACAATCTGTGAGCAATCTTCTATGTAATATTATGTAACTAAAATTACATTTATAAATAAAATTGGATTGAGCTTTATTTTAATAACCAATGTGTGTGTATTATTCATATATTGAACAGAGATCGTTAACTCCATGTGAAAGACACTGTTCACATTACCTACTCTGTCATTTTTGACAATGTAAAAACTAGTGATTCACAAATTTGCTAATTGGTAATTGGATGACAATGCTTTATTCAAATATTATAATGGAATCTAGTGGCCTTAGCAATCAGTATGGGACTAAGAATATCACAGATGCACATACTAACATCAAGGGTACCTTATATTGAATATTCCTGCATGATTGATAATGTACATATACACTACCATATGGCAAGATGGGTTGGATTGTACAGTGGATTAGCAAGTGCTAAATAAATTGTCATGATTTGTGGTCATTATGTCAACATGGAATGAATTTTTACATAGTGTACTCATATTAGGTTTATTCAGGAAAATGACTATTCCTCTATTTAATAATTACTGGAAATGTGGAAACTAATACATTTAGAATACAAAATTCACAAACTATTCAAAATAAATCTCTATTAATTATTTTAAATTAATTTATAACTGTACAATCCTCAGAACAATGATCTTCACTCTACTGGTAAGTGGGATTCTGCCCTTGTGTTTGTCCAAGCACAGATGGGTCCTCGAAAATGGGTTGAGGCTTGAACTGCTCAGACGTGAGCCGTGTGAACATGATGCCAATACCTTCAATAAGAGCAAGGAGGATTCCTCCCACAAGGGCACTGCCAGCCATGGCTGGAACACCTGAAAACATGACATAAATTATATATAACAAATATCTACTTGTTGTTAATAATAGATATATAATTTTGACTTATAATATCAAAGATAACATAGTAAAAAAAACAGACTTCAAACATGAAATACCTACGCATTATTAGAGATAACTCAAATGTTAGATATCACTTAAATTTAAATGGGACCACATGGCAAGCACCAGTTTTCAAATATAAAACATATCAAAATCGGTACACCCTGTAGTGCAACTGTAATGGACTCATCACTACATACAATATAAAAAATAATAACATGTGATAAAATTATAGTAATAGGAATAAGTAAGAAAACTTGAATTTATATATAAATTATGGCAACTTTAAATGTTATTCATATTACCTACAAGAAATATTTGTTGTTTCTAAAGCATGAAACTGTAAGTTGTATTTGGCAATTGGCTCACTCAATGTAAGATGGATTAGGACTAAAGAAGTGTATATTTATTATTATATCATAAAACTCCACCCCTAAAATAACAAAAAAATACTTATAGGATGTAGTAAGTATGTCTTCAACAGAGGTGTTTTATTTATAGTTCCACTCTCTATATACAGGCCTTCAAAGATGCTTTACTTTAACTGCTAAATTATAAAAATTACCAATAATGCAGTTATAATTCAATGTACGCAGAAATGTATAAATGTTAATTTAGAAATGTAACCTGCAAACAATTTTTCAATAAAAGTGTCGCTATCCTACTTACCTGCGCTATCTAGCCTACTACAAACAATTCACAATAGTAAAAATAAACAAAATATAAAAATAAAATCATTTTATTTAAACACCATACTTCATAGAACACTACTGACAAGGGTTATTTACAATTGTGTTCAAATTACAGCATTAGCACTACAATCTAAAGATGGGATATAAACTTCAGACAGGTCGTACTAGAGCAATTTAAACACGGTCTGTCACAATCGACTCATGGGAAACAAATACTAAGACGAATGCAACAATCTGTGAGCAATCTTCTATGTAATATTATGTAACTAAAATTACATTTATAAATAAAATTGGATTGAGCTTTATTTTAATAACCAATGTGTGTGTATTATTCATATATTGAACAGAGATCGTTAACTCCATGTGAAAGACACTGTTCACATTACCTACTCTGTCATTTTTGACAATGTAAAAACTAGTGATTCACAAATTTGCTAATTGGTAATTGGATGACAATGCTTTATTCAAATATTATAATGGAATCTAGTGGCCTTAGCAATCAGTATGGGACTAAGAATATCACAGATGCACATACTAACATCAAGGGTACCTTATATTGAATATTCCTGCATGATTGATAATGTACATATACACTACCATATGGCAAGATGGGTTGGATTGTACAGTGGATTAGCAAGTGCTAAATAAATTGTCATGATTTGTGGTCATTATGTCAACATGGAATGAATTTTTACATAGTGTACTCATATTAGGTTTATTCAGGAAAATGACTATTCCTCTATTTAATAATTACTGGAAATGTGGAAACTAATACATTTAGAATACAAAATTCACAAACTATTCAAAATAAATCTCTATTAATTATTTTAAATTAATTTATAACTGTACAATCCTCAGAACAATGATCTTCACTCTACTGGTAAGTGGGATTCTGCCCTTGTGTTTGTCCAAGCACAGATGGGTCCTCGAAAATGGGTTGAGGCTTGAACTGCTCAGACGTGAGCCGTGTGAACATGATGCCAATACCTTCAATAAGAGCAAGGAGGATTCCTCCCACAAGGGCACTGCCAGCCATGGCTGGAACACCTGAAAACATGACATAAATTATATATAACAAATATCTACTTGTTGTTAATAATAGATATATAATTTTGACTTATAATATCAAAGATAACATAGTAAAAAAAACAGACTTCAAACATGAAATACCTACGCATTATTAGAGATAACTCAAATGTTAGATATCACTTAAATTTAAATGGGACCACATGGCAAGCACCAGTTTTCAAATATAAAACATATCAAAATCGGTACACCCTGTAAAGAGACTCACATAAAGAAGAAAAAACAGTCAAACTGAGAACGCCCTCCTTTTTTTTGAGGTTGATTAAATATATTAACGCTTTTTTTTTCTAAATATGATTACAAGCACTATCGCGTGCTAAGCGAAAATCATATCAAACAAATTATTGGAGTACAAAATTTTATTTCCAAGGCGGGAATCGAACCCGCGTCCTCCGATATCGCGTCGGATGCTTAACACCATCTCAGCCACCTGGGACTTGGCATTTCTGCGGAAATTTTGTGCTCCAATTGTATTACTTTAACAGTCGAGCACTCTTCCGCAGCCCCCACCGACGTTGCTGCCCGCATAGGCAGGCCCAGCTTCTTGGGGATACCTGCTCTCTGCCGCCTCGTTGTGTGCGAAACTATTGTTTCGCACGAGGCCACTGCCTCCCACGACCTCTCTTCACCGAACATCGTTACGGTGATGGCCGGCAAGGAGAGGTCGGAACCCACAACCGCGATCAGGGATTGCCGCGGTCCCGCTTCTCCTGGGCATGCCTCCAGTGCTAGCTGTCTTCCGCGAAGCCACACTGAGGGCCGGGGAACGCTCCCTTCGTGCGACGTTACACAGGTAACTCCCGAAACAGCCATGTCCGGTGAGAACCTGTGTCAGTCTGAAATAGGGCCTCCCATGCCTTCTTTGGACCCACTCTCGGAGTACGGGCCGGATCGCTTCGAGAAATTGTCGAGCGCCGGCTCCCCCTTTGTGTGCGGTATCCCCGGTACACTCTAACTGCCATTACTCTCTGCGCCGCAAACAGGATGGAGATGTACTCGCGGCGCAGAGTGCCTGCCCATATGGGAGCACCTTAAGAGGGCCATAGAGCTAACCACCGCTGTACAGAGGCGGCGGCAGCTTCCCTCTCCTCTTCTGGTGTTTGGAAGGAGGCGACTCATAGCACTAGCTGTCCCCATTGTCTAGCTGCTGCACATGCACCTCAAACCTATATTTGCTATCAATGACAACGCCGAGATATTTCAGCGTTGTCCTGACCAGAATGCATGTCCCACCCACAACAATGGTAGAGTTTGCAGATGACAACTGCGATGGTGCGGCCAAGTTCAGCGAATGAATGACTGCAGATTACCGCAGAGCGTATTCTACTCGGAGCTCTCGAGTGGAAAGCGTGCTTCCGGCGGGCAGTACCTCCGTTATAAAGACTTTCTTAATTAAAACGGTATACGAAATCTAAGTACCTGTAACCTACCAACTGACAGGTGGGAGGATGAAGCCTGCATACGATCAGTTTGGCGTTCTAAGGTCAAGAAAGGTGTTTCTTCCTTTGAGGACACTCGCCTTTCTGGTTTAGACTTGAAGCGTCAAAGTAGAAAGGGTCAGCCTAAACCCTCTTACCAATATACTTACAACTCCACGGGTCAGCTGTACTGTCCAATATTAACAAATACTTTTAAAAGTATCCTAAAAAACATTAAATAATATATAAATAAAACACTTAAAAAAGCATAAAATTATATATCTAGTGACAATTCCGCCTAATTTTCCTGTTATCTACGTGACGTCATAAACATCACGCAGCCTAACCGGAAGAATACCCGACTAGTTTCGCTTCTAAACGAAGCATCTTCAGGAGGTCTTGACTTACCGAGCGCACGATCGAGACTCGATCGTGCGCTCGGTAAGTGAAACTAGTCGGGTATTCTTCCGGTTAGGCTGCGTGATGTTTATGACGTCACGTAGATAACAGGAAAATTAGGCGGAATTATCACTAGATATATAATTTTATGCTTTTTTAAGTGTTTTATTTAAATATTATTTAATGTTTTTTAGGATACTTTTAAAAGTATTTGTTAATATTAATATGGATTTCCGCAAAGTAACGCCTGAATCTATTCATGTACTGTCCAACTTGTGATCAAGTGTTCCGGACGAAGTTCGGGTTCGCCAGTCACATTCAAGCTCATGCCAGGAGATAGCCAAGGTCGCCATCGTCGAACTCGACGCGGACAACATCATCACTTGTTAAGCTTCATGGAACTATGCCAGTCACATTTGGTCTAAGAGAGCTTTTTCCGGGTCATGAGTCGCCTTGACTTGAGACAAGCTCATGAGTAGTCATGAATAAGGAGAGCCGATGTAGATATGATGTTAAGGCAATATGTCTGTGTTATCCTTTAAGCATTATACATTGCATAACACTTAGATTACCACTATGCAATGTTCAAATATTTCTATAAACATGAAAAAAATAATTTAGCTCTTCAGCAATTCCATGCATTGTCAACCATGAATATTCTGTGTGGTCTGTGCTTTGTGTCATTTGCTGAGTAGTAGTACTTGGAGCCTGAATAAAGGATGAGGAATTACAAAGGAAATCAAACATCACGCGGGGAATTAGTAGAGGGAGGTGTGAAAACGTGATAAGACTTATAAATTCTAATCCCAAACACAGCAGTCTTATTGAGGCTGTATGGTCGAATATTTGACACAATAACCACCATAAGTAGACTATGTAAGTGGAAACAACTACATTATTTCATATACTATCATCATAACCAAAAATATTTGATTCAACTGTTACCATTTCTGGCTGCCAGGATGCCTCCAGTCAATGCTCCGCTCATTATTGAGTTCCAGGGGTCTTCTTTCTGTCTCAGGTACACTAGTGAGCAGTCAATGGTGGAAAACATGCCACCCCATACTGCAAAGTTGCCTCCAGTGATAGGTGATCGCTCTTTAACTGCTGCTAAACTGCCCAGCTAATGAAAATAACGAGATAACATATAATGGTGTCTGCTCTATTGTTGAAAAGGGATATACATTGTAAGAGATAAGGTAGGCCCCTAGTTTATTGCCTGTTGTTCTACCAGTGGGTATACAGCTTTTTGCTGAAAGCAACAGTAGAATTTTTTTACATATCTGATATTATGGGTGCTATCTAATATTTTGATTCTAATTGAAATTCGGTAATAAAATAAAATTAAAACACGGTTCTGAAGAGTGTATAAATGCCTCAATTACAGTTTGCATTTTCTTTTTGCTATTGAAATAAATCTTAAGGTAAGAATCCACCTAAACCATAAAATGTGTTCCACTAGTTAAAGTTCAAATACAAAACCTTAATACTGAACATGAAAATCTATATTGTTTTGAGTAAGATAATATTATAATCAATTAGTTTTTTTTAACTGTCATCAACAATATTGTGACAGTACTTGTCTACCAATATTAGTTACAGTAACTCCCTTCATGGCTTAATGTCTTATTTATATTCTTAATGATTTTGAAATCCAACATTTAAAGAATTTGAAACTAAAATATATGTGATAGCAAATTCAGAAGTTAAATTGCCTAATAGTTTTATTACTAGGAAATTAACACAACAAATAAAGAAATAGAAAAAAGCACCATAATATTTTTCTACTATTTTAGTATTTTTCATTCTATGTATTCAAAGAATGTTTCCTTTGTTGAAAACTCAAGCTGAATAAATTTGTAACCTCTACCGTCTACAGTCATCGGGCCTGGTTGGCGGATCAAATAGAACTCTGACAGAATGTGCAATCTTTCACGGCCAGGTCTGACACCAGACATATGTGCATTCATCCAAGTGATTGGATAATTCATAGTGAATATAGACTACAGAGCGCTGATCTGGGAAATGTAGACCTGTTGCTATAGACCTGGGACCTCAGGAAAAGTGACTACCTTTGTTGGAATAAGTATCTAGTAGCTAATTTCCGACTGGAGTGAACTGCTACCCGATCTTAGAATATTAAAGAACAGATAGTAATTTATAGTAATTAAAGAATTAAGATTCATGTAAGAGACTGTTTACAACTTTACCTGAAGCCTTGTTAGGTTTATTTTTATCAAGGTCAACACTACTTGATCATTGATAAGTATACATAGTATGATAAGTGTATATTAATAAGTAGACTCAAAAGAGAAAAAATATCATGGCTTACCATTTTTCTGCTAAATCCAACAGGAGCATTTCTGAAACCTTTTATGGAATGGAATATGCCTCCTCCAATGGCCCCCATGATAAAGGCACCACCAGAGTCATCGAGGATTCTCCACGGGCACGGTTCTCTAGTGTATTCATCCATATCGATTTAGTGAATTATTGTACTCTGTAACACCAATTAGATAATTATTATAACCTCACATTACACATAAGTCCTGCCTGCTTGTTTGATGCAACTTCAGCTTCGTTAAATACACACCGGATAACAATTGTATGTTTACTTGTATTTATATTTTTCTATGGTGTCAGTAATTTCTGTATTCTACAAATAACGCAACATGATTATTTCGGGCAGTGCACACTGCACAGAGAGGTCAGAGCAGAGCAGAGGACTATACTATGCTATATAATCTAATCTGTGCTGCACGGAGGTGAGCAAAGATTGTACATTACAGTGTCCACAGATATAACGACAGTTTTGCTTGTATTGTACCACTGAGCAAGTAATACATATTATCTTGGTTATTGGTCTGTGCATATTATTGCTTGTACAGGGTCGCGTTCTAAGCCTCAGAGTGTAGTTTTGGTTGATTTAACTGACTCGGTTCGGAACGACTTAGTTGTTGTATAACCTTAAATAACGATTTTTGCTGGGAAACTAGCAAAATATATAGATGTTTTATGATGTTTGAAAAACAATAATTACCGTTACCTGCAAAATACAAACGAGTGCTCATAATGTCCTCATCAAAAAATGTCAAAGATTCAACCTATTAACGACCGCTTTTGATATTAAAAAAGTTGTGAACGAGGTTAAAGTGAAAAGTTGCACTCCGAGTGCACTCTAACGATCTTCTACAGGTCGTATCGATGTGCGATACATATTACCATTGGCTACAAATTTTAAGAATTTTCACATTCTAGTGACCTAATTGCAGCAATCTGCTTAAAAACATATCAAAATAAATAATCTACTCATACTCATGCCGTCGGTAATTATAGTGCTTATGACTTCTGAAATAAACTAATATTGTATTGTATTATTATTAAATGTTGTCAGCAATATCTTATCAAGCCTTGTCGCATTTATAAGAAACATTGATGGATATGTATTAACACATAGTTAGGTGATTAGTGATAGATAGATTTGATAGTATAGTGTGGTATCTGGCCAGGCGTTCATTAATAAAATAACCTACCTCCTATGACAACAACCTGGATCGATCGACGACGCAACGGCTTAACGTGCACTTCTAGGCATATAGGAGCGTAATTCTAAATCCCACTAATAGTGACCCATCCAAATTAGAGTATTGTATATATAAATTATCGATTTTTGACCTAGTAGATAGATAACTTTTGCTCTTTTGGCGACATAGCCCACTGCGCCCTGTACTGCAAGACACGCCACACGTACGCATTCTTGATATTTTTTTATTTATACCTACCTCACGTCACGCCTACCACACTCCTTCGTGCTTCGCTTCATCGCCTTGATCAGCAACTATAACGCTACGTCACTAACCTATCTATCAATATTTCATATAGATGCGACAAGACTCACGCTTAGATCAATTCTTCTGATATAACTCCATAATCATCCATCTAATAACTTCAGGAATTCCTTCATTAAGTCAACTCTCATATTTTTCTAATGATAGCTTATAATTCATGAAGATATGTGTAATCAGAAAGTCATGACTCTTATAACTAGTGGCTCTCGGAACCATAATCCTCGAATTTCTACCCTTGCATAGCTTACAATTGAGTAAAGGTGCACTGCGCACGCACATGGGGAAATGGGTCACAATTTGATGTGACACAGGCAATTTGCATTTCTTCATTACTCCGGAAATGGAACCGACTTCAATACATTTTATCACAATATTGTGCGCATGGTACCGACTTCTACAAGTTATTTCACAATTTTAAGTGTGCAATTTTACATTTTTAAACCACAACCACACGCATACAAATTTATACAGAGCAGAGCTTCGAAAAAGCAACTTCGTCATTAAATAGTAGTTCTTTGATTTTATCCTAATGAAAACATCGGAACCATCAACAAAACTAGTAACACCGAGGAGCGCGGTTGCGGTGATGTTGGCAGCGCTGGAGGCGTGCGCGGGCGGCGCGCGGCGCAGGTCCCGCGCGGGTGCTTGGTGTGAACGCCTCCATACAACCCCATACATTTCAGACAGCGCGGGACCGCCACGCGCCGCCTACCGCGCACGCCCCGCGTCTGGTGTGCACACAGCTTTACAGAAAGACAAGGATAATAATATTGATAATAGATGAATGTAGTAAGTGAGGTGAAATGCATTCATACGGGTCTATTAGATTGTCCAGTTTAACTTGACCTATTAAAAATGAAGTAGATAAATTACATATTTTACTTACTTGTGAAACACATTATTTTCATAAAGGTATAATTAAAAGAGTTTAGATCATCAAATGGCGCCAAATGTAAATTGCTGCCCTTTTTTTATGAAATTATGTGGCGGCTGTCTCCCATCAGTTAGTGCCATATCAGTTGTGTCAAAAATACAATATTATATACTGAACATTACAGAAATAAACATTGATACATGCACTTATGGACGAAATCAGTGTAGTATCCTAACACAATACTGAACTAGTAAAAACCTTTTACAATGGTAGATGAGAATTAGATACATAACTTATCTTGTTACTGATTAAGCTTATTTTTTTAACCAATTATTAATAAAGGCACCTACGTCGTAAAATATAATGCGTATAAATATAACTTGTTTACTTAATTCTTTTGCTAGTTATAGTCGGGGTGGGTCAGCTTATAAAGAAAAAGAGTCTTGCTTCATTAACTTTATATTTTTCACACAAGAAACTACAAAAACGATAGCCGCCATAAAAATCCTCTCGCCGAGTTATGCTAACTTAAATTAGCCAATCGCGCGACTCTCGGGTCTGCGCTATAATTGGCCGGCGCAACCCGCCGGCGCGATGCGTTCCTGATTACGCAGTTAGCTTATGGGTGAATAACGAGCAGGCGGCTTGCCTCGGCCAGTACGTAAAGGAAGCTCCCGCACCGATTCACCCGCTACACACTCCCCCTCAAGCTCCAACATGCGTCCTCGCTGTGGAACTTGCCTAATATTACCAACATCTGAAACCTGAGTTTGAATTTGGCGAGGTCGACCTCTGTTGCGCTTTGCAACAATGGGAGGAGGAGGCCTGTCATCTCTATTAACAAATTTTGTTAGCTGTGACGCGTGGTACCTACCCACCACATCACCTGGAGCATCAATTTTTGAAATTTGATAGGTCGTAGGACTTAAAACTTTAGAAACTATGTAAGGCCCATCTCTCTTAGGAATGAATTTAGCTGTTAAACCTTTTGCAGCGTTGCTTAAAACGTGAGACTTGATCAAAACTTCACTACCGATGTCGAACGTTTCATCTTTTCGAGACTTGTCCGCATAGTCTTTACGCCTATCCTGCTCCTTCTCTACTTTATCCCTAATTGTAACCAAGGAGTCTAAAAACTTCTTAAGGTACGGCGTGATCTGAGGAACAAAATTATCCTTGTTTAAGACGGCTCTAATGTCAAGGTGAACATTAACAGGCGAACGAAGCTCTCTAGCTAAGGTGAGGTAAGCTGGAGAAGTGCCAGTTGTTTGACACACGGCTGAATTCATAGCAAACCGAACCGCTGGTAAATGTTCTGGCCACGTAGTGTGGTCAGTGTCGACCAACTGCGCCAGCTGCACCTTGAGATCCCTGTTTTTACGTTCAGCCGGATTTGCTTCCGGGTGATACAAGGGTACTAACTCCTGTCTTATACCCAAAATATACATGCACTGTTGCATTACGGATGAGACAAATTGTACCCCATTGTCAGAGACAATGCGGCGCGGTAGGCCATAGCGAAGGAAATATTCCTCTATCAGCGTACGAGCACATGCGTCTGAAGTGGCGTCATTAAGAGCGAAAAGCTCGACCCACCGAGTCGCAGTGTCTTCGACTAACAGTATCCATCTCTCCCCCTTCTCTCCAAGAGGGAGCGGGCCAAACAAGTCAATCGCCAAGACCTCTCCCCTTTGACTAAGAACTGGAGTCTGTAAGAGACCTGATGGTTTAACGTTTGATGACTTGTACCGTTGACAAGTCGCGCAAGATTTAATAAAATCGGCGACAACACGTCTCATTCCGGGAAAGAAATAACGCTGAGACAATTTATGGAAAGTCCTATCAATACCTTGATGCCCCGCAATAGGAGAGTCATGACATTCCTTTAAAACTTCCAAGCGAAGGCTAACCGGGAGCGCTAGCTGTGGATCTTCAACGTCAACATCAGGATTGTATCTATGTAAAACTCCTTGCTGCATAAAGTATCCTCGTTCGGACCAGCGTTTTTCTTCAATTTCTTTATTGCTTTCGAGACCAACAACGATCTTTTTCAACTCTTGGTCTTCGAGCTGAGCTTGGCGAAGATCAGCGGGACTTCTTGTAGGTAAGTCAACAACGATCGAACAAATTCCACACTGACTCTTATCATTGTCTTCGCAAATCGGGCGACTCATCGTGTCAGCGATGACGTTGGCTCTGCCTGGTGTATATTGCAACTGAATGTTAAACTCTTGCAACTTAAGTGCCCACCGGACAAGCCTACCCGACGGTGACTTTAAACTGAGCAACCATTTGAGAGGTTGATGGTCACTGGCAACCACAACGTCCTGACCCTCTATATAACCTCTAAAACGTTCTACGGACCAAACAACCGCAAGTGCTTCTTTTTCGGTTGTGCTGTAATTACGCTCCGCTGGGCTCAAAAGACGACTGGCGTATTCTACTGGACGCTCATCTTTGCCTTCACCCTGCAATAAAACGGCGCCGAGGGCGTAATTACTAGCATCCGTACGCAAAATAAATGGTTTGCTGTAATCCGCTTGGACAAGAATGGGTGCTGATGTTAAGCGATTTTTCAGCTCCTGAAACGCCAAACTCTGTTCCGTGCCCCATATCCAAGTTTGATCTTTCTTCAATAGACGTGTTAGTGGTTCAGCTACTTCCGAAAAGTTCAAAATAAACTTTCTAAACCACGAGCACGTCTGAAGGAATGTTTTGAGGTGACGTACTGAAGAAGGTGGCTTCATTTCTGCCACAGCACGAACCTTGTCACGATCAGCAGACACTCCGTCTTGAGTGATTACATGACCCAGGTATTTTACCTCTTTTCGCGCAAGTACACATTTTTCACGATTTGCCCGGAGGTTGAACAAACGCAACCTCTCAAAAACCGCGCGTAAATCAGCGATATGCTGATCGAACCCTTCCGAAATAATTAATAAATCGTCTTGGTAAGCTAATAACGTTACGTTTTTAAGAGACGCGCCGGAACGCAACCTATCAATGAGCCGCTGGAAGGTGGAAGGGGCGTTCTTCAATCCGAATGGCATCCTCTTAAATCGGTGCGTTCCGAAAGGCGTGACAAATGCCGTTTTGTCGCGATCTACCTCCCGGACAGCTACGTTCCAAAATCCACTTCTCATGTCTAACGTACTCATGATACAATTACGTTTAGTAGACTGGACAAGCTCATCTATACGCGGCATTGGATAGACGTCAGTTTTAGTGACCGCGTTAAGCTTACGATAATCGACGCAAAACCGCACTTGACCGTTCTTTTTAGGAATCAATAATGCCGGAGAACTCCAAGCTGACTCGCATTCCTCTATAACGTCGTCGGATAACATCTTATCAATTTCGCTCTGCATAATCGCTTTCTTTGCAGGAGTTAGCCGGTAAGGAGGGACAGAAATGGGCGCATGCTCACCGGTGTCGATGATATGTTCCGCGAAAGTAGTAGGTTCACCTTTTAACTCAAAAATGTCCCTATTATCGGTGATGAGCTGAGCAAGAACCTCGCGTTGCTCGGCACTAAGCGACACGGCCTCGTCCTCCCTGAGAACATCTAAAGCTGCACATGAAGTTGGAGATGACGCTTTTTCCCAGTGTAACTCAAACTTCTGCTCGGGACAGTGAGCGAAGTGCCAGCTCGCGCTACCGAAGTTAACTGCGATATTGAAATTTATCAAGAAGTCTATACCTAACAGAGTCTCGTTATTATCCGCGTCAGGAAAAATTAAAAAACCTACAAGCTTGGTTACACCTTGAAGAGTCACCTCCAATTCAGTAGTAAACACTTTCATAAGCCTACTGACACCATCAGCTAGTTTTACATTTTCCATACGAGAAGACATCGGATGACCTTTGGCCTTTAGGAGAGTGTATAGCGTGTGACCAGCAACGCAGCTCTTAGCTGCTGAATCTAGCAACGCGGTACCATTTTCACCTAAAATACTAATTTTTAGCACGGGCCTCAGAAAACGTTGACCATTCAATTGTTTTCCGAAAACAGATTGAGAACCACTGGTAATTCCGCACAAATGTTGAGAATCGTAGACTTTCGAGTTTAAATTTTGAGAAACATTAATATTATTGACAAAATGTTGAGCATCACTGACATCCGCGAAAAAATGTTGAGAGCCCCTGACATTTTTTTCAAAATGTTGACCATCACTGGCATCCGCGAAAAAATGTTGAGGACCCCTGATATTTTTGCAAAAAGGTTTAGAATCACTGGTTTTTCCGAAACAAGGCTCCGCACAATTTTGACAACCCTTATCAGCTTTAGAACCGTCGGTATTACCAGAACAAGATTGAGAACCGCAAAAATTCACTGACTTACCGTTCACTACTGACGGTAACGGGAGCTCCCCCTGGACGCAAGTTGTACAACATCTTTTAGTTTTAACACAAACAAAGGCATCATTTGACATGTTGGAAACATTAGCATAAATTTTATCAACATGTGAAACATTGTGATTATTATCGAAATTCACATCAGAACTTAATAGGCTATTTGTAGGTACATTTATATAAGAGGAACATATATTCTGTGAAACATCATAATTTTCGTTACAAATATCCATTCTAGAATAGGGGCGCATTTCGGAATAAGACTCCTTTCGATCATACGGAATCGATTCAAAATATGTCTGTGATCGAAAATCGGGAATCGATTCGGAATACGCCATTTCAGAATAAGGATTCTTTACAGAATAAGACTCTTTAACGCGAGAAGATACGGATACGGAGTCCCCTGCGACGTGCGCTGGGTTACCTCGACCGCGATGTGCAGAAGACGGGCGCAGCGCGACGGACGATGCGCTAGCGACATCTCGCGAGCACGCCGTCGAGCCACGGTGCGACGAACTCGGCGAATGCGCGGGCGAATCGAAGGATTGCGAAGGCCGCGCCGCGGTCTGGGGCGGCGGCGAGTAGCACTTGTGCGTGAGGCACTCGTTGCCATGACGACCGCGTGAGCGCTGTTCCGGCGCATCCGGCAACTTCCCGGAAAATTCAGCCGAATAAAAGGCGGAATGTTCATTCTTTGGTCCGTTATTGTTCGGATTACATGTCGTACACTTAGACCGAATAACATTCGCGGCACCACACCCGTAACACTTTATTTCCGTATTTTTCGCATCACTTTTGCTATGAGCACTTTTCGCTTTTAATAGCTTTTCACAATTTTCCTTCGTATGTGTATTACGTTTACAATAGACACAAAAGATACGTTTTCCTTTATCGTTGGCCGTCTTCAAATTGGTCGGATTGGCGGACAGAACAGCAGCCGGTTGGCCGGACGATCTCGAAGACGTAGATGCGGCGGAGCTATTAGTGCGAACGGCTTCTCCGTCGCGAAAACTTTCACCGCGACTTTGCGACTGTTGTAATGGAGCAGACCTGGTACTGTGCACTTCGTTGAGGGAGTCCTCGATGGCACGAGCTCTCATTAATAACTCGTCAAACGTCTTAACCGTGTTCCTGTCGAGGCGCTTTCTAATGCGGCGATCCAATAGCCCAAATGTCATATCTAACTCCACTCGTTCGCACAGGTCTCCAGTGGGTAGGCTAGCTAACAAAGCTCTTACTTTGGATATAAACAAATCCGTATTTTCCTGACCTTGTACTAAAGAAAACAATTCCCCGTAGATACGAAATGGTGGGCGGCGTTCGCCGTAGGCACATCGCAGCCTATCGATGGCTTCATCCCAGGTTTTTGTCGTTCCTTTGACACCTGTCCACCACATACCCGCAGACGACGTGAGCAGCATTGACATATTTAGGAGCGCGTTCTCGTCGCTGATATTCAAGCACGACTTATACACCTGTATCGCGTCTATAAAATTCTCTACAGATTCATTAGAGCTGCCGCTAAATCTGGAAGAGCATCTTGAGAAGTTTGCCGTCGATTTCGTGACGGCGGCGACTGCGGCAGCGGCGGCGGTGGTCGAAGCATCGACCGGCTGCGGCGTCGACGAACGGACTTCTCGCAGAAGTTGATGACAGAACTCGGCTTGAGTCTGTTGTATGCTCGTAATTAACGTATTGAGAGCATCCCGTGTGATTGTAATATTGGACTCGTCCTGTTCCTCGGAGCTTTCGGCCGGCAGCGACTGGCGTTTTCGCGGCATTATGTGAACTGATGAGAGTAACTAATAGCTACGACAGTTTTATATCCCACAATTAGCACAGATCCGACGAGAAAACGCGATGGATAGTCACTCTAGCAAGGCTCAATAGAGATCTAATACGAAAAAGTTCACTTTTCACTTCACATGGGAAAGTCCAATATTAGCAACGAAACAAAAGTTCACCGAAACTAAGACTCCAACCCCTCAAAATACAAGAAAAGACACGTTGGGCGTCCAGGTTATAGTCGGGGTGGGTCAGCTTATAAAGAAAAAGAGTCTTGCTTCATTAACTTTATATTTTTCACACAAGAAACTACAAAAACGATAGCCGCCATAAAAATCCTCTCGCCGAGTTATGCTAACTTAAATTAGCCAATCGCGCGACTCTCGGGTCTGCGCTATAATTGGCCGGCGCAACCCGCCGGCGCGATGCGTTCCTGATTACGCAGTTAGCTTATGGGTGAATAACGAGCAGGCGGCTTGCCTCGGCCAGTACGTAAAGGAAGCTCCCGCACCGATTCACCCGCTACATAGTCTTTTAATCTTACTTAGAAACCCTTAGCTATAGTCTATTTGCGTGCTCATCATACCACAGGCACGGTAATGTTATCTATACAGTATTTCAACTTCATAGAAACGGACGAAACGCAAGTTATACCTACGCGCCTCGATCTCGGCCCGCGCTCGGTACGCAGACAGTCGCGTCTGTGCCGCAGTGACGAATGGACGATGTATTATTTTTTTAACAATTTAAAATTAAAATAACAATAACGCGCGATATTTTCACAAAAAATAAGTTTATGTACATATTACATATATAATATGACGAGTAGGATATATTGTGCTGTTTTTGGTTGCATGAATTCGTTAAAAACGCATCCAGAGATAACTTTTTTTAGATAACCAGGAAACTGAAAGGCAATACTATAAAATAATTTTACTAGTAAGTAAAATTGTTTTATATTCTACATAGTTGATGGTACATATGTAATGTGTGTCTTTTTAATGGACAAGAATTTCCTTTAATCCGCCGAAAAAAATGTCTCGATTAATAATATATTTATAAATATTTTTCGGTCGCAAATTTTTAACACTGATTTTTTATTCAAATATAAACATGGTTTTATAATTAAATCTACCTACTAGTCAAAAAACACCACGCATTTTTGTTGAAAGTGACACTTCCTGTTCATTTCACAAAGAATTTTATTCGTTTAAATAAAAAAAAGTATATTTACGATCACAAAACTAAATGGAAACACAAAGTAGGCAAATGTTATTAAATTACTGGAGGCGGGTAGCCCTATCGCATGTTTACGTACAGCGGTTGTAGGTAGTTATTTCAACGACAGAGCCGAGTTAAGATACAGTATAGATAACATTACCGTGCCACAGGTAAATTTGAAACATAAGACATCACAGATAAAAAGTGCTGACTGCTGTCAAATTATTGCGTCAAAATATCTCCGCATTCCGCATCGCAAGAAAGTATCGAAAAATGTATTTGCTATTTGCAGGAATAATCCATTTAATATAAAGTATTAATTTGTGGCAAACAAAGTTCGTGCAAATAATATTATTGTATACTGTGTTTATCTCATTTATTTACATAATAAAGCAAGACATTGTAAATAAGAACGTCTACTTTAACATGACTATCCATAATTTGTACATATTTGATCGGTATGGTACCCTATTGTATTACGGAGAGTGGAATAGATCAAATCAAGCTGGAATGTCTAGAGAAGAGGCAAGTGTTTTATAACAAATGTCAAATAATCTTATAAAATATACCTACTCATACTATGATAAATTTCCTATTTAATCCGGACCTCCTCATCCCCAGTGAATGTCATGCACTGCGGATGCCAAGAGGTTCATGTCTTCTGAGAATTGATGTGAAGTATAAATTCCTCTATATACACGCTGCATCCCATGATTTTACCCATGTAGACAATGATGGAAAGTGATGATGATGATGATATTGAAAAGTGCTACTTTGTGTAAACTTTTAATATTCCAAATTTCTTTCAAATCTCTTCAGCCATTTCCATGTGAATGAGTAACATACGTACACACTCACTTCCAATCCTTAGCATTATAATATGAGTGAGATAGTTGCAATGGATATGCTATGTAGAATCTTACCGCACTCTGATGCACTTGACATCGCCTAAATGTAAGCCAGCCCACAGCCACAAGTTGTCCAGTGTGTCTATAGTCTGTACTATGAATCACACTAATAACCAATAATAAAAACATCACACCATATTAGCATCAACTTGGCATAGCACAAGTTTTTCAACAGTTGTGAGAATAAGGACAGGCGATTTTGATATGGCGCCAAGGCGATAGGTGTGTTTTGGTATATCATTTCTACTATTGTTCCAGGAGGGAAAACTGATGTATGGCATGCTCTTCTCTATCAAGTCATTTGTCACCAAAATATCACCACTTGACCCTAGGGATGGGTTCATGCACTACAAGACATCCAAATACACTTTACACTGCTTAGAAACACCATCTGGACTGAAATTTGTCATGAACACAGACAACAATGCACAGGGAGTCAGGGATTTACTAAAAAAGATCTATGGAGATATATATGTCAAGTATGCTATAAGAAACCCTCTGTGTGCTATTGGGGAACCTATCACCAGTGAATTATTCAAAAATAAATTGGACTCTTTTATTAAACAAGCACCGATACATGCTGTGAGAGCCTCATGATAAGGGAATTACAATGTTGTAAAAGGACGCTAAACTTTCTTTAACACATTCCCAAGTCTTCAATATGTCATATTTGTTCTGAATTCAGAAGTCATGGTGTGTTTACATAAATTTGATGTTGTTTATTTTGGACATATGAAAAAGTAAAAAAGCATTATCATGGATGTGTGAATAGTGATCACATAAAATTCAAAAGAGCCACTGCCAAATGCCGACAGTGCTATTACTAACAATTTCTATTTATGAACTAAATCTCACCAGAGCAGATTTTCTAGAGTTACTTTGAGACTTCTATGATTATTATTTAACTTCACTAATTACAATTATTATTTTCAGCAGTTATTTTTATATATATTCCAGCTTGATAACAGTGTTTCTGATATGTTTTTGTTGGCTTCCCAAATTATAAAGTTAGAACTAAGAATTTATTTATGTGGATTTTAAATATTGTAAGGTATATTGATGACTAACTAAATATTAAGAGTTCCAAATCAGAAAGAGATACTTCTCTTTCTCATTTGGAACTCTTCTAAAATTTGTTAATAAACATGGTTTCAGCCAGTTATCAAACAAATTTTGTGTCCCATATTAGTTTATTAGTCTACTCAAATCTATGAAAAGTAAGTTAATCTAAAAACCAGCAAAATACAATCCTTACCTAGGCTGGCATAGTTAAAGTGTACCATGCAGCACAACACCTTGATGGATGTGTGTTTTGTTAATTGTGAACTTGATGAGTCCAAAATGAAAACAGAAACTGTATGGAGTTACACTTCTCTACAAATTTATTAACTGACTCAAAGACATCATTTATTTAATCTTATGGGGACAATTTTCTATCTTCTTTGTCATGATTCTGAAATCTCAAAGATAGCTAATATAGACAAAAAAAGTGATAAAATATATTTATTTATGTACATATAGGCAGGATTTTCTTTACCCAAGTATACTTTTTTTTTCATGAGGTCGGGGAGACTTATGTTGTCAGCTGATATACAAATTTGTGTTTAATTTGTCAGCTTTAAAAATTACAAATACAAATACAAAATGTTTATTCTTGTTCAATACAAATAAGTTTACTTACTAATTTTGAAGCCCTGCCTGCTGCTTTAGTATAATTACTGTGTTGCAGCAGGGCAGTGTCTTCCCCGAAAAATTTTGCACTAAATATTTAATACGCTCAGACAAAATTATACATTAAATGTGAGTTTTAGGGTGTGTATGTGTGTGTGTTTGTGTGTGTGTGTGTGTTCATTAGTGTATTTTTATATATTATTATTATAGAGTATGTTCATGAAAGAATGTTACTTATTTTTTACGAGCATGTTTTCTATATCCTCATAGTTTTTGTTCTGCAGCCATTCTATTAATAATGGTTTAAGTTTATATAGATTAAGTTTCCAAATAATATTTTTGTTGTTACTGAATTTGTTATATAGCTTAGGAGCTAAATGATTATATTGTCTCCAGGCGATAAGGCACTTATATTTAGGAACTGGGCATATGTAGCATCTTTTTTTAATGTCAGGTAGCGTTGGAACAGTTTTTACGTGGTATTTTCGAATACACTGATATATAAAAAGCTTTCTAACAGATAGAACATTGCATTGAACATAGAGCTCCGTCGTAGGATGTCTAAAAGGTAAAGCCAGCATAACTTTCAATAATGCACGTTGTGCTCTCTCAACCTTTATAATGTGACTTTTTGCAGCGCCACCCCAGGAACAGATACAGTAGTTGATTATGCATTCTCCTAAAGCTTTGTATGTTTCTATAAGAAGCTTTTGTTCAGCCACCGAACGAAGTGATTTGAATGCGTATATCAGTTTTCTAATACGGTTTGATAATATTTCGATGTGTGGTATCCATGTTAATTTATTATCAATAGTCACTCCGAGGTATTTAATACTATTAACGGATATTAGTGAATTGCAATTACAATTAGATTTGGTAGGTAGCCGATTGCATGGGAAAGTATGAGCATGGATTTTGAAGTCGTCAGGTATACGATTTGCCTCAGTTTTCTTAAAGCAGATATATTTGGTTTTTGTTGTGTTAAGCGATAAAAGATTATCTTCTAGCCACGATATGACATAAGATAGCCCATCATCTACTAACTGTTTTACTTTTGACCAATCAGGGCCATGGAACAAAAGAACAGTGTCATCTGCAAACATGAATATGTCTCCTTTATTAAGTGTTGCTAGGCAGAGCTCATTAATATATAGTAAAAATAGCGTGGGGCCAAGCGTACTACCTTGTGGGACACCATAGTCGCAGATGGCACTGTCACTTTCATAGGAATCGACTTTGACTTGCTGTTTCCGCTCAGTTAGGTAATCTTCGAACCACGAAAGAACACTTCCTCGAATACCAAGCTTTTCCATACGAGCCAAAAGAATGGGAATGGACACTGTGTCGAAGGCCTTTTGAAGGTCCAAAAAGACTCCCACACATTGCTCACCTTCATCCAAGTATTTCGTAATATGTGACGTTACCTGTAGAACAGCATCATCGGTTGATTTTTTTGTTCGAAAGCCAAACTGATTTTCAGCTAGTATAGAGTATTTTTCTAGGTAGGATATCAGCCTTTTGTTAGCAATTTTTTCTATAATTTTCGAAATAGTTGGCAACAATGAAATTGGCCTATAATTAGAAGGTAGATGTTTTTCGCCTGCTTTAAAAATCGGAACAACCATTGCTTTCTTTAAGACTGACGGGAAAGTACCATTAATGAAACTTAAATTACATAGGTGTGCAATCGGCTCTGCCAAAGACATAATGCATGTTTTTAGTAAATTTGGTGTTATTTCATCCCAACCTGGCGCGCTTTTTACTTTAAGACCGGAAATTATAGAACCTACCTCTTTCGCGTCTGTTAAAAATAGCGACAAAGAGCCTGTATGTCCACACCTTTCTGAGTTAATTGAAATGGCAAGCTCCTTGTCACTTTTTCTTAATTTTGAAAGTGTTACGTTTGCAAGATCTCTTCCAACGGAAGTGAAGAAACTATTAACTTCGTTCAATGACTCTAGCGGTGTACTTTTTATTTTTAGTAAATTACTTGAAACATTTTTAGTAGTATTAAAATTACATAATTCTTTTAAAATTCTCCAAGTTTCTTTTATATTACCCCGACATTCTTCTAGCTTGTTTTTATAGTAAGTATGTTTTAAGGATTTAATGATTTTATTACATATATTTCGATATTTAATGAACTTGTTTCTAAATTCTAAGTTATCTGGACAGTCTCTACATTGTTTTTGCAATTGGTTCCTACGCCGAATGCATTTGATAACACCGATATTGATCCAGGGCTTTAGGGGTTTGTACTTATTAGAATTGCATTGAATTGTAGTGTTTTTTTGTATGGTATGTCGAAATTAACTTGTTAGCAGCGATGTTAGTGTCTTGAATTGAATAATACTCATGCCACGATTGCTGGGCTAAAGATTCTCTAATAAGGTTTAAATTTATGTTTGGTTTGACTTTAGTGTTTTGTTCACATGTTTTTTTTGTTGATTCTGTGGCAAGGCAGAGTAAAATTGGCGAGTGGTCAGTTACCTCATCATAAACAAGAGTTCGCCAATTGCTAGGTGTTTTCACCATAAAATGGTCAAGAGATGTCATTAATCTAGTAGGCAGAGTGATGCCTTGGATAAATCCATACGTCGCCATAAGGTCAAGGTATTCCGATGCGTGTCCAGTTAAATTTGAACCAGGTAAAATATTGATATTAATATCACCGGTAAATATAACGTGTTTTTTAAGCTTAGTACTGTTAAGTATACCTTCTAGTGAGTGTATGTAAGCTGTGGGATTTTTAAATTCACAAGGTCTATAGGAACATACTATGGAATATAAAATTGGTATGCATTATGAAAGAACCTACATTATAGTTATAGTTATTATATACATATAATATTGTTTGCATTCATTATGCAGACTTCATGGTCTTGCTTGTTTCTACTTTGAATAACCTGCAGATGTTGGCAGTTTGAATCCTTAAATTGACACTTTCACCTTTGGTCTCAAAATCAACATAAACAAAACAAAGTACATGGACATAATAATACACCATCTGTAGGCAACTTATAATGCAATGGCCAAACTTAAGGAAAGGTCAATAAATACAAATAGGTTGTTTTTTTGATGAAAGTAGTACTCAAGAAATATGATGCAGGATTGAGCAATAGAAGAAAGCATAGGGGATCGAAGTGGAATTGCATTTGTTAGTACCTGTTGAGTCCCCTCAATAGGGGACTGTAGTGGAATAGTGGGTGTTGTACAGTCCCCTGGGGGACTGAAATAGGGGATCGTAGTGGAACGAGCGAGAAATACTTTCTGCAACATGAATTTCCTTCTCTGCAATAAGAGAAGAAAAATTAAGTACTTCATACTTGATAGGCACGCTTTCTTTTTTTCTATTCTGAAACACTTCATTGTAAGAATGGCTTTCAGAATAATTAATGTATTGGTAATAAGTTAAAGACTGATATTTATACTCCAAAATTCTAATTTTTATTGGAACTGTCAAAGACCTACTTACCAAACCAGTTAAATCTAGTTGCTCCAAACACTATATATAGTTTTAAGAATGTCATATGCATGCCACTGGAGAATTTGCTTGCAGTTGTGCTTAGTCTGCATGTTTATACAATTCCTTGAAATATATAAATTTACAATTTTCCTCAAATAGTTTTTGTTTACACCTATTTTGGATCTCTATTATCTATTTTCTAAATTATTCTGGTTTTTAACCTAAATTATGTTGCTGTAAGATCAAACTGTCAAATTGTAGTTTAAATTGTAAATTTGAATAATCCAGGGAATGAGAAGTGTACGTAGTGTTGCTCTTTAATGGATAAAAGGGCATAGTGATTCCAGAGGCAATGGTGCAGCAGAGGAGCTGGTATGGAGAGATTCCAGTCTCCACCCTGCTGGAACAGAGCCTGAATCTGCCAAAATAACACCTGGCCAGTACAATTGACTGTAGAAAATTGAAGGAAGCATTCCCAGAGCTAAACTTTAGTTACTCCAGAAGGTTCTTCAATCTTAAAGGGACAAATTATGACAGGTAGTCAGAATTGTCACCAGACAGTCATATGAAAAAATAGGTGTTGTTTACTATAGGGTGTCAGACAACCCCTTATGCAGAGGTTGTATAGAAACAGAGGAGTATTTGCACACATACTTATCCAGTGCAGCATCCTGAAGTGCAGAACACCTTAGTATACCAGCAATATCATCTGGTAGGCCTGCACCAGCGTCAGAGAGCTGCTGGATTACTTTTTTTTTTTTTTTTTTTCTTTTTATGTTATGGCCTTATGGGTGACAAACAAGCAGACGGCCCGCCTGATGGTAAACGTAACCGCCGCCTATGGACATCTGCAACACTAGCTGCGCTGCCGATGCGTTGCCTGCCCAGAGAGAAATTTGTAGATGCCCCTTTTAAAATGGTCCATGTCGTAGCCTCGCGGAAAGACCTCCGGAGGAAGGTCGTTCCACATCCCACAAGTACGCGGAAGAAAGGAGCGACAAAAGCGAACAGTGTGTGATGTCCATACTTGCTGGATGTGGGGATGGGACTTTTGACGGTGTCGAGATGTGCGGTGGTAAAATTTCGATGCAGGAATAAGGTTAAAAAGCTCGTCGGAACATTCCCCAAAAAACAATCGGTACAGTTGAAGCTTATCAATACCCCACAATACAATGCATGAATTGTTGTCGATTTGGACATATTAAAGCTCAATGCCGATCCAAGCCTAGATGCTACAGATGTGCGCAACCTCATTTGGGAGATGAGTGCAGTGTTCAGGAGGCTGTATCTACATGTCTATACTGTTCATCTCATCACTTTTCGACAAGTAGATCCTGCCCAGAGCAAGATAGACAGAGGTCTATCAAGATAGAAATGGCCCGCAGCGGTATATCATACCTAGAAGCTTCATCCCAATTCCCAAATGTTCGCAAAACTTTTACTGACGCTGTAAAGACCACATCGGCCCCAACTCCCCATATTTTGTCTCAACCACCTTTAAATGCTCCCAATCCTCCCTCTCAGTCATATAAAAAAAACTGTCACTAATTTCACCAAGCCTCATGCCCCCTTAGGTAAGTCTTTTGACAAAACTGCCCATCAAAGCATTATTGCTAATGTCCCATCATCCCTACCTAACGGGTATGCCCTCCAAATGTCCCAAATGTCCTCCTCCCCTCCTCGTGAAGAATCTCAAGACCAACTACTTGTACAACTCCTAACAATCATTATCAGCATTATATCTCAGAACTCTTTAAACCTACCGTCCAACGTTGCCCATATGATCTCACAACTCTCATCCTTAATCGACCATAATGGACCAGTGTCCAATAATCCAGTGGAATACTCACAGTCTTCGACAGAGGACTCATGATCTGTATTATTTAATAAGAAGATATTCCCCCATCCTGATGGCCATCTCTGAGACATGGCTGGTGCCTGGATCTCATTATCGAGTTCCAGGCTACCACTGTCTCCGGGATGATCGTCAGGATGGGTATGCAGGCTGTGCCCTGCTTGTTAAGCGATGCTTAACTTTTGCCCAGATACCTGTGCCTGCTCACAGCAGCGAGTTCAGTGCTGTTGCTGTTCGAGCTTTTGATATCTCATTCCTATCCTTTTACGCTCCTCATCCCCATCCATATCTAATACCTGATATCCTTTTAGTTATATCATCCCTACCCCCTCCTATCTTAATAATGGGTGATTTCAATGCTCATCATAGTTCCTGGGGCTCACATAAATGTGACCAGTTCGGATATGCCCTTTTAGAAATGATTGATGAGGCTAATCTGTGTGTGATAAACAATGGCTCTCCTACACATAGAACTCGCCCTTCACAAAACCCCAGAAGCGCTGTTGATCTGACTTTATGCTCCCCATCCCTATCCTCCATATTGTCCTGGGAAGTCCTCCCTCTCACTTATGGTAGTGACCACTTCCCTATTCTAATCAATCTCCTTCAAAGATCTCCCCCACAAAACTCTCCTAATCCACTTTTAAAATATAGGCTAACCAATGCTGATTGGGAATCATACTCTAAGACTTTAGATTTAAAATTAGACATACCATCTAATCTAAACTTGGAGAATTCACTTATGTCCTACTCAAAATTAATTGACTCTATTACTTCAACTGCTGACGAAACTTTTCCATTGAAAAACCGTTATTGCAATTTCCCCTCCCCACCATGGTGGGATCGGGAGTGCACCATCCTTATTAGACTCCGGACTGAAGTTGAAATTAATTATAATATTAGCATGACTCATAGAAATTTCCTAATTTATCAAAGATGTGCAGCTAAATCAAGAAAAGAACTAGCCACGAAAAAAAAATCTGGTTGGATGTCGATATGCGAAACCTTATCTCCTTCTACTCCTCCATCTGTAGTTTGGAAATTGATTCGTAAGTTTAGGGGATATTATAACTACCAAAACCTAACATCAAATGACCCATCCTCCTGGTTGGAAGCTTTCTCTCGTAAAATTGCCCCCCCTTTTGTTCTTATGGCCATTTCATTAAACATCCCCATCTACCCAAATCACTCTCTTTCTGCAACTAATCATATGGATGATTTATTTTCACTTGAGGAATTACTAGTAGTGTTAAATGGTCTAGTTGATACTTCTCCAGGATTGGATGGAATCCCTTAGGTACTCTTTTATTATCAAAGCTTCAGAAAAAACTAAGATATTTATTCTAAATTTAATTAATGCATTCTATTCACAAGGCATTATCCCAGATTCATGGAACACCCAAATTATTATTCCTGTGTTAAAACCAGGAAAGGATGCATCTGACCCTAACTCTCGGCGACCTATTGCCCTATCCTGTGTATTAGCCAAAATAGCTGAATCACTTATAAAAAATAGGCTAGAATGGCTAGTAGAAAATAACAGCCTTCTTGCTAAATCACAGTATGGCTTTAGAAAAGGTATGAGCACTTAAGATAGCCTTAGCATCTTAACAACAGAAATTAACCTAGCTTTTTTATCTTTCATTGAAGTCCCACTAGTTCCCGACTAACCTATTGGTGCATGAGAGTTGTCATTTGGCTTGGGTTCCTTACAGCGATGCAGGACATATATCTCGTAGCTATGAACTCCCTGGGTCTCAAACTGAAGCAGTGATAGCTCAGTGGCTTTGGCTATGGACTGCCGCGCAGCAGGTCCATGGTTCGAATCCCGCCGCGGGCTTGAGCTTCACAGCATGGTGGAAGGGCTTTTTTGCGAATGCCCGCCTGGTTAGCGACCACCCTCAAGTTGAAAATCTGTCGCCAAGCACCTAACGGTGTGTTCCGGCAGCTGCCCTTGAGAGCCAGTCATTCTAGGTTAAGCCTGTTAACACCTTCGACCACATCATCACTTACCATCAGGTGAGATTGTGGTCAAAGGCTAACTTATCAGCAATTAAAAAAAAAAAAAAAAAAAACTATTTCATACCAAATTTCATCCAAATCTCTCCAGTAGTATTAAGTTTATTCGTTGCATACAAAAATACAAATCTTTCCTCGTTATAATAATATAGGGGCTCTCGAAGCTGTAAACCTCGCGAGTCTACCCTAGCATAGGTTACAATTGAATAAAGGTTGAGGATGTCTTCATCGAATCTTGAGAGAATGGTTCCACACCATTCTCCCATTAGATAGTATGTAATGTAAATAATAAATGCTCTATGGGTAAAGTCCGCGTGTCATGACGCATGACACGCGGGCCCCGCCAAAAGCTAATTGTATCATTAATAAGTAGGTAAAAATACAATAATTTTACAAACTTATACTTTACTTTTAAACAGCTCAGAATAAAAAGATATAGAAACTCTTTTATTGTATTTGACCGTCTCGTTGGTAGAGTGGCGTGTATCATTAATTGAATTGATTGCTTTCTTGAGGTTCTGTCTTCAATTTCCGTGTTGGATATTAGAGAGAAAATATTTTAAGCCCTAGTTTTTATATGAGTTTTTTTCTACTTCTAAATAAAGTTTAAATGGAATACCATATAACAAACAAGATAAATAATTACAAATTTACGAGAGAGAAAATTATAGTCATGTGCGGGATTCGAACCCGCGTCCATCCACCCCTTTAGCCGGGGTATGCTCTAACCAATTGAGCTAACATGACACAATGACTCATAACTGTAATTCTTGCTCTCGTTCTTCATGCAACCATCGTATTGGGATGGAGCGAAACCTATAGTTAAACTTGCGTTGTACTACAAACAAGACCAATTTTGCAATTGGTTTTAAGCTTGTAAATGATGACGCAACCTTATAATTTTAATATTGTTAAGTTTGCAATGACGCCTGCTAGGCGAATTACATTACAAAATTACAAATTTACGAGAGAGAAAATTATAGTCATGTGCGGGATTCGAACCCGCGTCCATCCACCCCTTTATAATTTTCTACTCTCGGCGGTCGATAATTGATCAGTTACAACTCGATTAGTTATTTCCACCAGGCGTCTATCCCTATCATTTCTCACCCCGTAAACAGCACGGAGTAGCCCGGACTCCTATCTTTCTCACACAATAAGCTTTCTCTCACGAACTAAAATTTAGGGCCTAAACAGTTGTTTTTTCCTACAAATGTCACTATCTATACGGTTACGAATGAAGACGGATATAGAAAATAACATACCTATAATGTGTTCGGTGAGGAGGAATCACCGAATAATATAAATATAATATTAAGGAAGTAACACAATACAAAATACGGCTGTCTTTGTATTGAAAATACCTACCAATAACTAAAAAATATAGTTTAAAATTTATTACGTAAGATAATAAAACTGAATGAATTCAAGAATCTTTGGTGATTTGGTGTTTTGTTATTTTTATATGTCATCATCGTTCATGGTGTGTGGTAGTGAACAGAAGTGATGGAAGGGGAAGACCTAAGTAAACGTTATGAAAAATGGCCAGGTCAGGAGTACCTATCCTAAACCGACGCTCATGTATGAAAGGATTGATGAGTGTAGATGAAGCGAAAGATCGTAGTATATGGAAATCTTTGGTCTCAGCCTACCCCACCGGGAAAGAGGTATAATTTTTTTATGTACCACGTATGTATCGTTCACAGCGCTTCATTCCTCTTTCACATGAGTGAAAAACACACGACATCCCCTAATTATATATTTTTTATATATTTATTAGTATAGGTTTATAATCCTTTTAAAAAACCAGTTTCATAGATTTTTTATAACCAAGTTCGTAAAGAATAAGAACAACTCTTACATCCGTGTCACGTGACGTATATCTTCGTAAGAACGCCTTATACATACAGCACACCATAAAATAACCAGTTGAAAGACCCCTTTATTCTACAAAGGCGAACGGCGACAAAGGTTATTTGATACTGGTACTGCGGGGAAATAGACATAACATTGCCCACGCAGTAGCTCACATGGACAAAAACCTTAATACTTTCAAAGAAATACATATACACACATACAAATATTTTTGACAGTCCGGGAACCCTTGTTGCCGTTTATTAGCATATTGAGTTTTCGTATTTATCTAGAACACTGCGATCACTAAATTTTCAGACTAAAATCAAAAGAAACTAAAAAATAAGCAAAGGGAATTGTTCATGAAATATTTGTCAGTAAGTTTGGAATATTTCTATGCTCCCACAACTAAATTTTATCAGTAAAATTCATATAATTATTATAACCATGAAAAGCTGCCCATTCACGCACTCAGTTATACAAGGGTTCATTCATTCATTTATATTATCTATACAAGGTTACACAGATAATATATGCCTATCATTTGCTGCGGGGAAATAGCGACAGCGAAGAAATTTGCTTCACGTCCAATCCACTAGGCGTGGGAGAAATGTCACATCGTCGCGATTGGAACATTTGCATCTTGATCAGTCAACTGTTCCGGAATACTGATATGTATCATTTGGAACATTTGGAACAGTGCGTCAATGATATAAAATACAGATTGTTACGGTACGTCGCGTACGAACTGAGACAGAGAATCGGTTGATGGTTTCAATTGGAAAGTCATGTCACGTATGCCCTCGTAAGCTTAAATTATTGATAATCATTTTATCAATAATCTAAGGTAGCAAGGTTGAAACATAGCTCAATATTTATAGCAATATTTGGTGGTAATTTTCTAATGAAACAAAAATAAATTTTCTAATTTAATAATAAAAATTGTGAGGTCATTAATAAAACCGAATTCCCTTCATACTTTATCCAGGCTTAGGACTGACGGCCAGACCCTTAGGCTAGCTGGCGTATTTAAAAATCATTTTAACTTATTCATGAATCACGTACGCATTACACAATATAGAGACTGTATACGCATTACAATAACAAATCTCAGTAAAGCCCTAAAAGCCTCAGCAACAATCTAACTTGTTTTGGTCAAATCAAATTCAACGCTTTAAACTGAGACAATATCAAACTATACGGCGCCAAAAAAACTTCATTTTAATGCGAAAAACGACCTTAAAGTGTTGAACATACAAGCTATAACAAACGCCATAGTGATCATTAATACGTGCATATGTATCGAAGATTGTGAAGTGTTGTTCATCTCATTCCCTATCTCATTCTTACTTGCTTATAATTTATTGTTTTCCCGCTCTCTCGCTATGCTTGTTGCTCAGTGATTCAATATGTCTTCAATGCCTCCGGGCGGTCTCTATCTCGCTTACGCGAAATGATCGCGCTTGAACAAAGAGCCAAGTAATGTTCCAGTTCCAAATGATGCATTCTAAATATTATCAGTGTTCCAATCTTTTGGAACACCTAAATGTTTCGGAACAGTGAGTCGTTTCAGTACAGAGTTACACACGCCTACAATCCACTGACTCCCGAAAGTCCCGAAAGTATTTGTCAGGTATTCACGAACTTTGGTAGCACAATTTGTTGCAGCTCCACTCTGCTGAAAATAAAGCTTTTTTAATACTACTAGGGGCAATTTTTCCAGGTATTCTGCGATTTCCTCCTTCAAAAGACGTAAATAATTCTCAGTTCATACATGGGACAAAATATGGTCCAATTAGCTGATCTCCAATAATCCTCCCATACACTCTGATTTCTGACTTGCAGTGTATCAAAGGTGGTGAGTTTTCAGAAGTCCAATAATATGCACTGTTTCCATTAGACATACCATCACTTGTAAAAGTAGTATTGCTACTCCATAAAATTCTTCGTCCCGGTTTCTCTACCAACCACCTGCAAAACTCTACTCTGTGTACATGAACTACTGGAAGGAGTTCTTCTACATTTGAGGAATTAGCAGTATCAAAACCTGGAAGGAAGGAGGAATTAGCCGCCACTTACGGATAGTGCCATGCTTACACCAGAGAGACGACTGCTTTGAGTATTACTGGTGGTGGGATGATCCTTAAAATAGGAGATTATTGACTCTTCTCGCTCTGCCGTTAATGTGCGTGGTATTCCCAAATCTGCGTTAACGGGTTGAAAAGAGCCAGTTTCACGGTGTCTCTGCATTGCTCCTAGTATGGTACTCCCACTGGGTCTCCGTCCATACCGATCCTCATACATGTCTTGTGCTCTCAATACCACCTGGTTGGAGAGCTCGTAACAAATCACCGTATTTAGGTATTCTTGATTTGAATATTCATATGGCAATTTTTCGAACTGCTTAAAATGCCAAATTAAATACTTTATTCGGTCTGAGTGTATAAACGGAAAAATCTGACAGAATTCCATATTCGTCCGATACAGTATGGAACAAAACATCTTATAATAATAATAATACCACAGATTAGCACAAATTAATCATACATAGCTAGAACAAGAGTCGACTCGAGCTAAATAACTCGGGTCAGCCTTCCAACCCGTTAGCCCGAGTTCATGTTTTCGTATCTCGGGCTGACTTGGTACGCTACCGATCGATGCGATGATGGGGTGGGAGACGTTGTCGGCGGGCGGCCCGGGTCAACGCAACTCGGCACCGGTACGCGACAAATGTTTTCTCTTGTTTGTTCACACATAAACAATCACGAGTTCGTATTTCGCCGCCTTAGTGCTTGAATAGCCAAACGACCAGAAAGCAAATTTTACAGGAGACATTAATTTTAGTTTGCTATCCATCAGGGAAATTTTATTACAACGAATGCTAATATATGATTGGTATAGAAAGACTCTTGTTGGAAATATACATACCTATATCATTAAAATATTAGCCAAGTACTGCATATTTTCAATTTATACGTGGAGGTTGGGCAAAATACCTCATACTAAATTGCGTAGATGGATATAAGGCACAATGATCAGAATTTAGGGCACTCGTATTGAGTGTCAGTTACGTGCTTGTTTGTCTGAACAACCATAATTTTTAATATACAGCATGTTCAGTTTTCCTTCATTATAATAAGTGCCCGTGGGATGCCCGGCTAGAATGTCACCCTCCAGAACAACAACAGTAGTAAATAACCAGAAAATGGGCACACTGCGATACTCAAGACCCCATGGTAAGCGTGGCGATTAAAGCAACCCCCCTTAATGGGAATGGCTCTGATCAGCAGTGGACAATCCAGCCGATACAGTATTCGTTTATTATAAAGCATACTGCGACCCCCAAAACGCCTGCCGAGCGTGGGGATTGTGACAAACCCCCATATCAGGGGAAGCTGTGTTCTGCAGTGGACAATCCGCCTTACACAGTATTCGTTCATTATATCGCACTGCGATCTCCAAGGTGCCTACCAAGCGTGGGGATTATGAGAAACCTCAATAATACGGGAGGCAATGTTCAGGAGTGGACCATCATTCATTATACCGCACACTGCGATCACCAAGACGCCTGCCGAGCGTGGGGATTATGACAAACCCCATAATAGGTGAGGCTGGGTTTAGCAGTGGACAATCCGACTTAAACAGTATTCGTTCATTATATCCCACTACGGTCCCCAAGATGCCTGCCAAGCGTGGGGATTATAGTAACCCCCCTTAATAGGGAAGGCTGTGCTCAGCAGTGGACAATCCAGCTGATACAGTATTTATTCATAAGAGCGCACACTACGATCCCTAAGATACCTAGCAAGCGTGGGGATTATGAGAAACTTCAATAATAGGGGAGGCAATGTTTAGGAGTGGACCGTCATTTATCATATCGCACTTTTCGATCCCCAAGACGCCTGCTGAGCGTGGGGATTATGATAAACCCCATAATAAGGGAGGCTGTTTTCAGTACTGAACAATCCGGCTTATACAGTATTCGTTCATTATATCACACACTGCAATCCCCAAGATGCCTGCCAGCGTGGGGATTATGAGAAATCTCAATAATAGGGGAGGCAATGTTCATGAGGGGACCATCGTTCATTATATCGCACACTTTGATCCCCAAGACGCCTGGCGGGCGTGGGGATTATGACAAACCCCATATTAGGCGAGGCTGTGTTCAGCAGTGGACAATCTGGCTTAAACAGTATTCGTTGATTATATCACACTGCGATCCCCAAGATGCCTGCCAAGCGTGAGGATTGTAGCAAAATCCCCCTTATTAGGGCAAAACTGTGCTCAGCAGTGGACAATCCAGCTGATACAGTATTTGTTCATAATAGCGCACAGTGCGATCCCCAAGATGCCTGTCAAGCGTGGGGATTATGAGAAACCCCAATAATAGGGGAGGTAGTGTTCAGGAGTGGACCATCGTTCATTATATCGCACACTTCGATCACCAAGACGCCTGCCACGCGTGGGGATTATGACAAATCCCCATAATAACGGAGGCTGTTTTCAGCAGTGCACAATCCGGCTTAAACAGTATTCTTACTATAAAAACTAACGTGGTTTTCACTCATTTTAGTAAATAATACGGGATAACTCACGTGAATCAGTCAGAAGGGAAATTCAAGTTGCACGAGAAAAACATATTGATTAAGAAATCCTACTAGTCCACAGTATTGTGATTACACCAGCGTACGTACATATTGATACTGTAATCTGTGGATTACACCGGAATTACCGGACACCTGCTACCACAGCACAGACCAATAAGATAAATTATTGCAAAATAACTGTTGCTTGATTTGACAACTTAATTTTCAGTGTTATTTTTGAACTAATGAAGTTATTTCACGCTCAGCATTTTATTTTATGCACACCAAATGTACACGATCACAGAATACTACTACTCACGTACATTATGGCTCAATATTTAAATAATGTAAATCTGATAAGTTGCTGTGATGAGTGAGACCGACGATACCGATGTTCTTTTGTTGATTCCACCGAATTTCTTCCTCGTACAGAGCTCAGGATCCGAGGATTCCCTGTTAGAGTCCTCCAGAACTGTTGTGCATAAACCAATTTCATGTACTGCTCAAGTACTTGATAAGTTGGTTAATCAAGTACATACGCTAGAATCGAGGTTAGAAAGCTTGGAAATAAGTAGTGATATTTCGAGTCTTGGACAAAAATCTAGGCGAAGGAATTTAGACACTACCGACAGCTTTGATAGTCATAGTCTTGACCGTAAATGCTTTACTTTTCCGCGCAGGCGCCGTCGTAAGACTCTCAGAAGGGATATCAATCGTGATTTATCTTTAACCAGTCTAGAATCAGCGAGTACCCGTAGCAAATTCATACCGCCTCTAAAACTAGATAAATTATCAAGCAACAAACATAGAGAGTTGAATGATACGAAAAGCATGGATGATGATATCAGCAGTATTACTTCAACACCTAACAAAAAGACTGACAAACTTCTTTTAAATGAAATTGATGAATTTCTTACTAAAGTGGAGACATATGAGAGCCCTGAATCAAAATTTAAGGAACAAGAACTTACTCTCAGCTCTGAGAATATTATTAAAGCAACAGGCGACTACATATCTCATAAATTGGAATCCAAACATGATGATGATCAAATCAAACTGCCTAGTGGCAGAATTGTATCAAGTAATGTCTTAGACAAGTACATTTATTTAGTGAAGGGAAACTCAACACAATCACACAATGAAAAATCTTACTCACCAGGCCATACCAATCAGTTTAGAGAGCCGCTACAATCAACAAGTAAACAGCAATATACTGAAAATGTACAGAACACTGAAGTTACTTCAAAACATGATATTCAACCCCAAGATACAAAATCTCCAAGTATTAGAAGACTGAATTTTTCAGATAAAGATATGCAGACCACTTCAACTCCAAAAAAGTCTATTAGTTATATGGATACTTTTAGGCCAACAACAAACAAAACTTATGACAGGGCTACAAGAGTATTAGAACAATACAAAGCCCAGAATAGCCGTATGACTCAAATTGGGGCTGAAAGCTACCTACCGTCACCACTTAAAGAAGAATTTAAATTGCCACAAATGAGGCCTTATAGCTTTGATCATAAAGAGGGAATTAAGATGACTGCTATGCAGCATAAACTGATAGAAACTATAGACACAGATTTGTTGAGTTTAAGTGAGTTGTGGGGAGAAAGAGGCGAAAGGGAGAGAACAGAAAGGGTTGATAGTGTTAAGTTGGAAGAAGAAAGACTGAAAAGGGAGGTAAGTTGCAGTCCTATAATTTTTATATTATATAGTAACAATAATCAGACATCTAGGGATACTCAGAAGCGCCACTACATATGGTGGATATTTCATTACACAAATGAAAGCAATTTGCTTCTTTATTCATCATATGAACTGTCAGGGAGTGGAACGGCCTGCCTGAGTCTGTGTTGCCAGTTAAGTACAATATGGGGCTCTTCAAAATGCGAGTGAACAAGTATTTTCTGGGTAAGTGCGCTCATGATTGCATCATCACTTAACACCAATGATAAGATAGTGGCCATGCTACACTCAGTCCCATAAAAAAGAAAACATATTAAATGTTTGAGGTACACAATTCAATGTTAAGTGATATATGGCTAAGAGAAGTTAAGGAATATATATTTTACTTACATGAAGGATATTCAATTGTTATCATTATCTATGATGTACATGGAATACCGTGGAGTGCCGGGCTAGAATGTCACCCCCATGGGTGTACCCGCTGTACCCATGTATGTCATAAGAGGCTACCAAAGGTAAACACACCAGAAGGTGGGCAGCAGCGCTTTCTGAGGAACTGATATTTCACACTGTAATCCCCAAGCCGCCTGCCAAGCGTGGGGATTATGGCAAACCCCCCATTTTGGAGGAGGCAGCAGTGTGCAGCAGTGGACATTCCGGCTGATACAATACAATACATGGGTTAAACTAAATGGGAGTTAGGTATATTTAGATTTAGGTCCATTGAGTTTTAGATCAAGACTAAATTGCCCTACTAAAACTAAACAATCTCTTTGTTTGATGGTCTATCTAACAATGTGACATTGGTGAAATTGTGGTGTTACCCACATAAGCCACAAAACAAGAGTTGAAGTGAGATTTAGTTACATCTATTTTAGTTCAAGAGTGTGATACAACTTTATTGTTTACTAGCTGCAGCCTGAAGTTTCACCCGCATGATAAAAACCATTTTCACAGTTGATCAGGTAAAGTTAATGTGACAACAATTATGAACTGTCATGCTGATCATGTGAGGGTCTTTTTGTTGGACTTCAATATAAAAAAGTATTTGTAAAGAACAAGTTAACAAATTTGACTTTTAACATACTTTTACCTTGATTCTTGAAGAATACACACATACAATATTATTTGTCTAGCTTATCTAGTGTAGGAATGAGAGGCAGAAACTACAATGCAGGTTCGCTGCACCCAGCCAGTATGCCGCTTGATACAGCTAAAGCTAGGAAGCGAAAAGGGGGCAGGAATGAGATACTGCTAGTGTGAGGATAGTGGAGTTCCTTTATGGATCAATTTTGAAATATCCTCTTTACTGTTAAAAGTATCACACTTATCAAACAAATTATTGGAGTACAAAATTTTATGCCCAAGGCGGGAATCGAACCCGCGTCCTCCGATATCGCGTCGGATGCTTAACACCATCTCAGCCACCTGGACATTGGCATTTCTGCCGAAACTTTGTGCTCCAATTGTTTTACTTTAACCGTCATAGGGGACGGTGCGCGGCCATCAACCAGACTACTAGACTTCATCTGATCGAAAGAAGTGTTTTTTCAAACACTTAACTCTCGGTATGATGTCGCTACCCTTCTATATTTCTAAATATGATTACAAGCACTATCGCGTGCCAAGCGAAAATCATATCAAACAAATTATTGGAGTACAAAATTTTATGCCCAAGGCGGGAATCGAACCCGCGTCCTCCGATATCGCGTCGGATGCTTAACACCATCTCAGCCACCTGGACATTGGCATTTCTGCCGAAACTTTGTGCTCCAATTGTATTACTTTAACCGTCATAGGGGACGGTGCGCGGCCATCAACCAGTCTACTAGACTTCATCTGATCGAAAGAAGTGTTTTTTCAAACACTTAACTCTCGGTATGATGTCGCTACCCTTCTATAATTCTAAATATGATTACAAGCACTATCGCGTGCTAAGCGAAAATCAGTTAGTGTCCTTTGCTACTTACGCGATCGATTGTCTTTCATTGTCAACGACTATATCATCAAGTAAATATTGTTCAGTTATCGGAATGTAACTCAATATGGCTTAATTATTTTTTATGAAATTTAAATAGGAGCAAATGATCAGCATCAGCTTTCAAACAAAAAAAGAATTTTCAAAATCGGTTCACCCACACAAAACTTTCCGTTCCATTAGCATTACAACATTAGACTTCATAAAACCTTTAATAACCTTTTTTGTTTTAACGTGGGCGAGTTAATAACTGATTTCACGTTAAAACAAAAAAGGTTATTAAAGGTTTTATGAAGTCTAATGTTGTAATGCTAATGGAACGGAAAGTTTTGTGTGGGTGAACCGATTTTAAAAAGCCATATTGAGTTACATTCCGATAACTGAACAATATTTACTTGATGATATAGTCGTTGACAATGAAAGACAATCGATCGCGTAAGTAGCAAAGGACACTAAAGAGAGTGAAAAAATTTTTATTACCAAAAAATAAAACCGACTTCAACACCCAAAAAAGTTAAATAACATGTCGAAGTCGGTACCATGCGCACAATATTCTGATAATAGGTACTTTTGAACTATCGTGGTACCGACTTCAACAAGTTATTTCACACTTTTGGATGTTGAAGTAGGTTCCATATTTTGGTTAATTTATTTTAAAAAAAATTTTATATACCTAGGTATTTATTTATTAATTTTATTTATTTATTTATTGGTCATCCAACATCCTGTTAACAATTTTAAATAAACATTTTTAGAACCATAGGGCCAATTATAGGACAACACGTATAACAATATTATAGAATTATTTTGACCATGATCACTTAATTATTAAATAATTAGAACAAACAAGTTTGTCCACATAAGACAAACGTTACTCTCGAATTTGTTTACAAGGTAAAAAAAAACAATGACAAATTAGAAAAAAGAAGACAAAAGTCGTAATACTAAAAAAAAAAGAACATTTTAAGCAAAAAACTCGCTGTTTAGCCGCCGCCTCACCGATGGGATGCTTGAACAGAATAAGTCTATATCTAATCGTATATCCGCTGCATTGAAGCTTCTACTCACTCGCACCAGGTACGCGTTTGCACTATAGTTCGTATGCACCAATGGGGTATATACTAAGGGACTGAACCGAGCTTGCCGTGAAGAACAGTTTAACTTTATTCTTTCGAGAAGCTCCGGGCAATCGACCTGGTTCGTGGTTATATTTAATAGAAATAGGATATCCGCCATTTCCCTTCTTGTGGTCAGGGGAAGAAGGTGAAATTTTTTGCAAGATTCCAAATAGAACTCTGACTTGTACGGTACCTTAAGACGATAACATAGATATTTAATAAAACGCATCTGTATACGTTCCATACGGCAGATGTACTCGTCATAGCGAGGGTTCCACACCTGTGACGCATACTCCAAAATGCTACGAACAAATGAACAGTAAAGTATTTTAAACGTTTTAGCCTTTCTAAAAGTTGCAGAGGTACGCATCACAAAACTGAGTGCCCTGGACGCTTTTTTAACTATATGATCGATGTGTTCATCGAACACTAACTTTGAATCATGGATTATCCCGAGATCACGTATACTTGAATTTCTTGCCAGAGGTTGATTCTTCAGCTTATACACAGACTGAATTGTTTTGAATTTGCGAGTAAATGTAACTACTGAGCATTTTGAAGGATTTAGGTCCAGCTTGTTAATATGACAATAAGTATCGAGCCGTGCCAAGTCTGCTTGCAAGCTTTCTGAATCTTCAACCGAGTCAATCGCCCTAAATATCTTCATGTCGTCTGCGAAACAAAGTAGATTGGAGTTATGGAAACAAGTAGATATGTCGTTGATAAAAATCGCAAAAAGCAATGGCCCAAGCAATGACCCTTTAGTATAGTATATACGCATCTAAGTCAACAAGTAGATATTTACAGAAAATACAATACTAACTATATTATTTTTTAAATAAGCAGAACGAAAACTACCTTGATTGTTCAGAGAAGTATAGGTAAAAATATAAATAGCGTTTTTATCGACATGATTCAAACGTAATTGTCGCAAGTATAATATGTTCCTACGACTCAGCCCATCCCTACGGTGAGTGTCTGCTTTGTATAATAACTAGCGCAACCTTGAAATAGCCAATGAGAGCGCTTTTGTTTCAGTCCCCGCAACCTACACCAACCTCTAACTTTGGTGAGCTCGGATACGAATAAAAATCTTCTAATGTGGTATCTAGAGGGGGTAATCTGTGCACTCCGATAACTTTTTTTTTTTTTTTGTTCTATTTAAATCTGCGATCAGTCCCCAGACTATGAGCAGGTTTGTTGTATGATTTTTGGCATGTAGGAGAAGTGATCCAATGACCATATCTCTTCATCTTCTATTTTATTCATCTTTTCGGTCCAATTTCATGATGTGTTGTCTGCGTAGTCTCTTTGGATAGCTGATGGCAGTTAGCTGTGTGGCTAAGGGGTTCGGGTGCATGGTCAGTCGCTTTTTATAATGTGCTGAAAAATGTCTTATTTCATCCTTGACTGTTTTAATTTCCAGTTCTTCATGCAACTCTGTAGTCCTCAGGAACCATGGAGCATTTGATATGTTTCTTAGGATGTTGTTCTGAGCTCTTTGTATGATTGAGATGTTTGTATTGCAGGCTGATCCCCATAGCTGAATGCCATAACTCCAGATGGGCTTTAGTATGACTTTGTAGATTAATAGCTTGTTGTCTTTGCTTAGGACTGAGTTTCTACCTATCAACCACAAGAGGTTTCAGTACCGGAAGTTAAGTTCATCCCTTTTTTTCTGTAGGTGTGTTCTCCATGTCAGTCTACGATCTAGATGCATTCCGAGATATTTGACCGTGTCACTATGTGGTAATGCATTTGCTCCCAGGTGAACGGGTGGGCAATTTTCTTTGCGAAGGGTGAATGTTGCATGTGTTGATTTTGAGGTGCTGGCTTTAATCCTCCACTTTGTCAATCACTGCTATATTTTATCCAGCCCTCTTTGCAAAGTCTGTGATGCCACACTTGGGTCCTTGTTAATAGAGAGGATGGGAGTATCGTCTGCAAAGGTTGCAGTTAATACTCCAGGTGTTTCAGGTAAGTCGGAGGTGAAGATGGTGTATAAGACAGGGCCAAGGACTCCGATAACTAAAAATGTTTTTCCTATCTTGGTGACATAGATATTACCAGTGAATGACAATCGATCCCGTAAGTCATGAGAGGCAAGGGTCACAAAAAAGGGTGAAAAAATATGTCTAACCAAAAAATGGAACTGACTTCAACATTCCATTGTATGATATAACTTGTCGAAGTTGGTACCATGCACACAATAATAGGTACTTTGGAACTATCATGGTACTGACTTCAACAAGATATTGCACACATTTGAGTGTTGAAGTCGGTTCCATTTTTGGTAAATAAAAATTTATTTCAAGAAATTTACTACTAAATTTCGTACTTTCAATTTCAGAAACAGGGTTTACATACAACATTTCCTCCCCAATTTCCCCTTTTAATGCTGCTCTTTCATAAATCCCGTTCTTAACTGATGTCTTCTACCTATAACCACCTGCCAAATCTCATGCTACTGATTTCAAAAACATGGACTTTCTTACAAATTTTGAAGCCATATTGTGACCCCTTCATTCTTCCCTGTTGCAAAATCTTTTCTTAGCTGACATCTCCTACCCTTAAATTACTTACCTGCCAAATTAAATTTAAGCTTAAAACAATGAATTATATACTTATAACTCTAGAAAACTATATATGTGAGCTCATATCTCTTTACATCTGGACGCTTAAGAGTATACTGTTATCTGTTTTGAACGCTTAGGCGTCCAAAGTTGACTTCCATGGATTCTGTTAATATTGTTTTTTTTTTATTCCTAACTAACAATGTATTTAATAAAATAAAGATCATTTAGCACATTCGCCCTAGCAACGAAGACGTCTCGATGTTCGCGCTCGCTCCTCGAATCGCGCGTCGCGAGCCGTTCCAAACCCTTGAAAAAGACCACCTGATGTAGAAACTAGTTGTAACGATCCAATTTTATATATGTGAGTTACACCTTTACGTTTTCAAAATGTATCTAATATAGATAATCACGTATAATAAAACATACATTATATTTTTACTTTAACATTAATTGTTTCAGTACCTGGTCTTTATTATCAATTGATCCATGAATGCACAAAACATAGGAAACGACCTCAAGAAACCAAAGCTATTCAGAAACAATTTGTTGCTTACAAGTTTTAATTTTCAGCACTGTGAAGCGATGATACAACAACTTCAAAAGAAAATCCTAGACCAGCAGGAGAAGTTAGCTGTCGCCCTTAAGGTGGACAGAGCGAAGGATGCTGCCATTGCCAAGCTGAAAGACGCATGGTTGAGGATCACTGGCAGCCTGGACAAGGCTGAGGAACGGCACCGAGCCGCATTACAGAAGATGCTCAGAGAAGTTGAGAATTTTAAGATGGTTGCTGACGATGCTCAAAAGGTATTTTTTTTGTTTTAAGTGTGTTTTGACTAAACCCGTCTTGTCCAAGTAGCAGTGTTTTTACGTTGATGTGTGTGGATTGAAAGATAATATAGCTTAGTCAGCTAGTCAGAGTCTCTTGGAGAGCATTGTGGAGAGTGTCCATTTTTAATCTGGTTCCAGAGTTCTAGAGTGCGAGAGCCACTGATCTCCAGGTAGGCCCTTGACATGCTGAAATGTATTTATTATAATTTTTCCTTGGACCACTATATCGCTTGATGTTAGTGATGATGTGGTCGAAGATATTGTTCAGGCTAACCAAGAATTACTGGCTCTCAAGGACAGCTGACCGTACACACCGTTAAATCCTTGGCGCCAGATTTTCTACTTGAGGGTGGTGTAGCCACCATGGCCAGGCGTGCATTCGCTGTATGCCCTACCACCATGCTGTAACGACTGCCATCCGAAGACAACAATCGGGATCGGCGACTTAACGTGCCCTCCTAAGCACAAGCGCTCAGTAGGTTATATGGAATAAAAGTTAATAGTTACTAGCTATCACCAATCCAAGTAACGACCGTGGCACACGTTGCTTAACTTAGCTGATCGGCTAAGCAAACTTCGCTACGAGCGCTCCTTAAATCTGACTAGTACTGGCTATATTATCCTGCTAATTTTTTATGTTTTCCTTGCTTAAATGTAGATTTCTCATTTTGATTTAAAGTAGCAGCTTTATCACATTTTGACACCTTATGAAATACTTGCAAAGTGTTTGTATCTTATATACCATATATACCTAAAACAATGTATATACCATTTGTACCTAAAACAATGTATAAACCATTTGTACCTAAAACAATGTATATACCATTTGTACCTAAAACAATGTATATACCATATATACCTAAAACAATGTATATACCATTTGTACCTAAAACAATGTATAAACCATTTGTACCTAAAACAATGTATATACCATTTGTACCTAAAACAATGTATATACCATATATACCTAAAACAATGTATATACCATTTGTACCTAAAACAATGTATATACCATATATACCTAAAACAATGTATATACCATTTGTACCTAAAACAATGTATATACCATTTGTATCTAAAACAATGTATATACCATATATACCTAAAACAATGTATATACCATTTGTACCTAAAACAATGTATATACCATTTGTACTTTTTTTTTTTTTTTTTTTTTTTTTTTTTTTCCCGGCGGTATGCCTTTATTAAACAAAATACTATGAACTATATACAACACTACAGCTACTACAATAAAAGCATTTAGACACCTATAAGTCATAGCAGACTCATAGGCAGTCCAAATGCTCCAGCCCACTCCCAGTTGGCAGCGTGCCCAGCATGCTGGCAGCATTGCCCCGTTGAATTGCAATGCTTATTCGTTGAGCCAAATATGTGCCAGCATTTTGATCACGCGTCGCATCGACCAAGCGCTCAGATAGGTTTTGGAAAATACGATGAGCTCCCGGTCCCCACGGACCCAACGTCTCTACACCAAACGGCTCAAATATGTAACCCATACCGAGGTTAGCATATTTGCGCCGCTTCAGTTGCTCCGCCGAAGTAGCCACAGCGCCAGCCCTCACGTTGGTTTCAGAAAGATGTGACGGCGCTAAAGTGTCCACGCACGTAGCGTCCCACACTAAGGGCCGTCCTAACTTCCACGGAACCAGAGTCATGCCGTCAGGTCTTTTACCATCGTCACGCATCAGACCATTCGGTTCGAGAATAGCTGGAACATTGGCGCTGGTAAAAGCCCGGCGAATGATATCGTTAAGGCTGGCGTGGCGGGAAATTCGACCAGCACTTCGAGAGCAGGAGAGGCCATGGTGACCGAGTTGATCAACTGCAGTACCACACTGGCAGTGATGTGCAACACAACACCTTGCACCCAAGCGTAAGCTAATAGCTAGACGAAAAGCGGATGGATCTATAAGGCTACCAGTTTTGTAAGAAGGAATGGCCTGTAACCAAAGACCGGATTCCCACACAGAAACAGCGAGAATACGAGCACGATCTGCGATGCTAGAACACGTATTTAAAAGATCTTTCCGTGTTAGCTCGCATATGGGCCGATCCCACTGTTTCTGAGATGACAACATTTTTGGGAATTCAGTATTTGGACAAGCCAGTCTCCATGTGTTTTTGGCCTCAGCCAGATATGCTACATCGAAAGAGCCTAAAGATCGTGCAAGAATTTTTTCTACTAATTTGTGTGTATTGTGTACAGAAGACAAAAAAGCTGGTAATGCCACACTAGAAATTTTGCGTATCCCTATGCCCCCCAACCTCACAGGGAGGGAAGCTTGCACCAAAGCCCTATCATCCATCTCAACATTCAAAACCGACACTAACGTATCTTTTACTAAGTTGTCTAAGCTTAACAAAAGCTCACTGTGTTGCCACAGCTGACAACATCTTAAATAGTATGTAAATTTAGGAACGAAAAGGCAAAATCTTATAATTGTAAAAGCCATATGGGCGTTAATTTTGGATAATCTGCTAGAAGCATTTCTAAACTTTTGAATTTGTTCTTCCACAAATGGTGATAAAGATTCGTAAGACGAAGCGAAATTTTTTCTACCAATTTTATATTGTGCAAGTAAGTTAAATTTTTCAATAATCGAAACTTATCCGGACATCACAAACAAAAAGTTCACATTTGGAAAAATTTTGTTCAAGGCCAATAAGACGAAAATCATCAATAAGTACTCGCAAAAGTCATCCAAAACCGTGTTCGCATCGCCTCCTAAGGTTCCGTCATCCAAACACCAAACGTTAAGTTTTGATTGGAGACGTTCAATTATTGATTGGATCGCAAGGCTAAAGATGGCTGGTCCCAGAGGATCACCCTGATGAAATCCTACGGAAGATAAAATAACCTTATTTTGGTATGTTAATTTTGACGGTTTGCCGTAGCATTGCCAAAGAAAAGGGTATAATTCCGGTATTTTATCTTTCACTTCAGTCAAAAGAGTGCCTCTATCTAAAGAGTTGAATGCATTTTTAACATCCACCTTCAAAAGCACATCTCCACAATTTTGATCAAGAAATGTGCGAAGTGAATGTACAGCAGCCTCACAGCCACCCTGTGAACCAAAACCGAGTTGCAGTGGTTGAAAAAGATTACTTAAAAAAGCAACCTTTTTCCTACAACCGCATTTGGCTGTGAGGCGACGATAAGTGGTGCCTACTGCTATAGGCCTAATACCACCATCTTTTTTATTTAGGGCACATAAATTCGCACCGTACAGAATTTCGGTAATTTCATTGTTGACCTGACCCGACAACATCAAATTAACCAAAGACGTCACATCCCTTAAAAGTGTCTCGCCTACCTCACCAGAACTAAAAGATAAAATATCTTTTAAGTGCTGAGGCGTGAGGCCATCAAGGCTGAGCCACTTAAAAAAGATGCCACGGCTGCAGAAACATCCTCTGGGGTCACCTCAACAATGTCTTGTATAGGAGATTCGGGAAGGTGGAGACCTGCAGTTGCAGGCGGATGCTTTTCAATTAGGGAATTCAACGTATCAGATGTAAAAGGAGCGATTGTATCACTCGAAAACAAGATGCGTGCCGCGTTTTTAATATCACCATCAGTAATTTTGTTTTCTACTATTTTAATAGTAGCTGAATCGAAATTATTTGTTTTTGTATTCCGCCGCAGAGGCGGAATGATTATAGTTGTGCCAAAAGATTGCTCTTCCCGTGCCCTGTATCTCACGCAGTTTTCCTTTACTCTAGTAGTAAGTGATTTTTTGTTAGACGGATCAAAATTCACGTGAAATACGTGGTACGGGAATGCTAGAAGATGCTCCCAGGCTTGCGTAGTATTAGTAGCCAAGACGTTATTAATGGAACAAGATAAAGATTGGGCAACAGAAATTCTTGCACCCCGAGGTATGCGTTTTAATAAAGGAATGTTATTTTTGTACGAGCTTAAAACCTCCCAAAACGGTTTGGAAGGCGTAGCAGGGCTCGCAACACTGCTACTACTTACGTTTTGATTATTAATTGGTGCCGAAAGGGGAATTTCTATTTGTTTATGACACCTTGTTTGGTGAATTTTGAGGCCTTTATAACCTTTGAAATAACGAGCCTGGGGGCACTGCGGACACAACATCTGGCTATCTTGCGATACAAAGATCCCCGTTACAGCATTCATAGTTGGGGCACAAAGCATTGTTTACAAAATAAAGCAAAGCTTATCTTAGAATCTCTAGTGTGACGTCTCAACCCGGATGAAGGCTCGCGTCAACACCGGCGTCGTAGTGCGCGCGCCGGTGTCGCAGGCAGCGTTGCCATGGAAACAAAAATAACTGATTAGAAATTAGCTCGACAAGAAATGTCAAAAAGCTATTGAATAAATAAGCTAATGAAACTAACTACAGAGGCCCAAACGAGCCCCACAAACAATACCTCGCAAAATTCCACTAGGAAGAATGCGGGTGATGGGCAGAAAATGCCTATCTACTATCTGAAAATAAAATTAATTATTTTTTGAAAATAAATCTGAAATTTACTGACCTGTCACATTGATTGTCAAGTTTATTTCCATTTTATTTCAATTTGTACCTAAAACAATGTATAAACCATTTGTACCTAAAACAATGTATATACCATTTGTACCTAAAACAATGTATATACCATATATACCTAAAACAATGTATATACCATTTGTACCTAAAACAATGTATAAACCATTTGTACCTAAAACAATGTATATACCATTTGTACCTAAAACAATGTATATACCATTTGTACCTAAAACAATGTATATACCATTTGTACCTAAAACAATGTATATACCATTTGTACCTAAAACAATGTATATACCATATATACCTAAAACGATGTATATACCATTTGTACCTAAAACAATGTATAAACCATTTGTACCTAAAACAATGAATATACCATTTGTACCTAAAACAATGTATAAACCATTTATACCTAAAACAATGTATATACCATTTGTACCTATAACAATGTATACCATTTGTACCTAAAACAATGTTCTTATCAATTGTCAAATGTCACATTTACAGAAAACAAATCATTTTGAAGCAGAACTATACAAAACCTTAGATCTCGCCCACGACTACCAAGAGAAATGCAAACAGCTGACCACAGAGAAGAATGAACTCCAAGATTCTATGGAAAAGACACTGGCTGCCAAACAGGAGATCATTAGTGGGAAAGAGAAAGAGATAGAAGTGTTGCGTGAGAACTATGAAACAGTTATGAGATTGAATAAGCAATCCACCGACTGTGTTAAAAATTTAGAAGATGCTTTAGAAAAGGTAAAATGTTTTTTTTTATGTTATTGTGACGGAACAAGCTCGAGGCCAACTTATGTTCAGGGGACTAACCTCTGCCTATAACAGATGCATTTCGTCACAAGTCACTAATTGCACTGCGCCCGTCACCTTGAGACATAGTTGTTAAGTCTCATGTGCCTGTAATTTATCAGGCTCTCAAGGACTGCTGCCGGAACACACCGTTAGGTGCTTGGCGACAGATTTTCTACTTGAGGGTGGTCGCTAGCCAGGCGGGCATTCGCAAAATGCCCTTCCACCATGCGGTAAAGCTCACACCCCCGGGGCGGGATTCGATTTTATTCAATATAATTTTACTCATATACAGAGTGGGCCATTTGGATGGGCCAGTATGAGCAAGTCTGAAACTATAAAATATATCTGTCTAGAAATCATGTCATCAATTTTATTGGCATGAAAACTTTGTTATTATATTTAAAAATACCTGGTTTTTTTTATAGCTCATAAGATAACCCTTGAGCACTATCTCACCTGTTGCTAAGTGATGATGTGGTCAAAGATGGTAAACGTATTAGGCCTAGAATTACTGTCTCTGAAGGACTGATGTCTGAAAACAGTGTTAGGTTTTTAGCGACGGATTCTTTTTGAGGGTGTTAGCTAGTCAGGCGAGCATTTGCCTGCAGCACTGCAGTCCATAGCTATTAGACGACTCTGCTGTTACTGCTTCCAATAACTGCTTACATGATTTCTATTTCGATATCGATTATTTAGGCCATAACTTATACGTAGTAAATATTATAACGAAACATGATAAATAAAGGCGTTGTATTTCATATCCTTTAATTTAAGTAGTTTCTCGAAACGACTACAATTTCTTTTTAATATTTGTGAATTTGCGTTGAAATTGTCTCTATGGTTACTTTTACGTCTGTGTTTTTATAAAAGCTTGTTAGTTGCAGTGTCGGCCGAGATTTGCTTACTTTAAAATACCTTTTATCAGAGAGAACCAACATCCACAATACATGAACTAAGTTTCATTGACGATGAATTTTTCCATAAACTTTTTATATCTATAGCCCTCACTTTCAATTTTTAAGAGCAAGAATAGAATGCAATATACTTTTTCCAGAAGTCCAGTTCTTTTTATAGACTTTTATTATGTTTTACAGGAGAAATTGGAGCATGATCAAACTAAGATGAAGTCCTCAGAACTGAATCGCAAGGTCCAGTCAATGTGTGACGAATCTGTCATCTTGTCGCAAGAGCGGGACTTGCTGAAAGAAAAGGTGAACGAGGAGCGAGCGAGATGCAACATGCTCGAGAGACAGCTGTGCGAGAAGCAAAACCAAGTCAGCGATCTTTTGAAGAAATGCGTAAGTGTGGAATTCTTTGTCAGGATTCTCTTCCTACTCTGCTGTCTGTATGTCTGTCCATGATCTTTACTAATATGATACATGGTCGAATATGAAGTATGGTTGTTTGAAAGGAACTCTGTATGACACGTGGTACGGTGAACGGTTTCATCCTGTACTATACATTATATTGATACAGAAAAAGTCGAAAATTGGGTGACAGTAAAAGCATTTGCGACATTATCAACATTGATTTCAGGACACTCTAGACTCGGAATCGAAATCTCTTCGCAAACAAATGGAAGTGCAAAAGAACGAGTTAAAAAACCATTACCAGAGGCAGCTGGAAGACGCTGTCCTGAGCAAGCTGCAGGAGTTCCAGAAACAGCTGGACTTTACCGAGAAGGAGATGGAGCAGGACTCCCGGGTGAAGGAGAATGCAATGCTCGATAACTTCAATAAACAGATCTCGAGAATTGAAGAACAGTAAGTTATATTATATACTAGCTGCGCCCCGCGGTGGAACTCGTGTAGAAAATGATGAATAGTGATGATAATGGATAGTGATGATAATGAAAAGTGGCGATGTTGACGAAAAGTATCCTATGTATCCAGGAACTATATTCTTTGTTTCATTAGTAAATACCCTGTGCCAGGTTAGAATGTCACCCCCCTATTTTTTCCCGGGGGTGTCGTAAGAGGTGATTAAGAGAAAAATATCACTAAAAGCGGCACCATTTGAAGTACTAACAACTACTGCGATCCCTACAAACTTGGGGATATCCAAACAAATCCCCCCAATGGGGAATGTGCATCGGTGGACGCTCCGGTCGATGTGTTGATGAATTAGTAAATGTTTTGTTATGGAATAAGATAGCAAAGAAAGAAAAAAATACAGAGAACATTGATTAACAGAGTTTTGTCAGTTAAGTATGACAATATCCTAACATAAATCATAGAATGCTATTGGACAAACCAGAACTTTTTGCAGCCTGTTGTTTATATTGTAAATCGATATATTCATACATCAATGTATTCATATTTTTCAGACATAAACTAGAAGTGAATGTTCTAGAAGAGAAGCAAAGAGAGGAAATTAAACTGTATCGGCTACAACTTGCGCAGGCCAGTGAGAAAATTGGACTGCTCGAGGTAAGTCAAAAGTGAAAATCAGTATAAATACAATAGGCATATACAATTAGTCTACGACTCTCTTATGAAGGTTAATTACAAAATTTAATATTGAAATTTCCTACATTTACTGTCACATTCACTAAAAATGTATGGAGCCACAGCGAGAAGAATGGGCAAGAACAAGAAACATTTTAAATGTGTTACAAATAGTGTAATATATAAAAAAAAAGTATTATAGTCTAAATTTTCTATGTGTTATTCTAACAAACCAAGTTTTATTTATCTAAGCCAGTCTAAAGGTGTCAAGATAATTCAAATTGGTTAGAAAGATAATAAAAAAAAGAATATTACCATCAATCTGTGCACAATGGTGTCACAGTGGTACCAAAAAAAAAGACGTGTGGCACTCGGAGATTGCCGCGGTAAAGCTATAACATTGCAATTTTTATCAACTTATGCAATTATAAATCTCGACTCGTAAATTGTCAAAACCTTTTTTTCTGCCAAAATTTAGTTCCTTTTAGGCACTGTAGAAGCGCTGATGAAATATAGTATCACAGTATATATCCGGTCGGAGTGGGGGGTGTTATTTTCGTTACGGAATTTCTGGATTCGGTCTCCACGCTCAAGGCCCGCGATAGAAGCTATGGAATAGCTTAAAACACAAAGTATCTCCCCCTATGGAGGCTGGTAAATACATGAGGCAAGCTCCGATTATAAATGTATTTTCTAACAAACAAACAAACTAATTTCAGGCGCCTGGAGCGTTAACTTTATAAGAAAAACTACAAAGCAAAACATTACCACGGATAGGTCGGTCACAGAGACAAGTTGGGCGTTTAGGTAGGACACGAAGGGATCCGCTCGGTCCGGCTGCCGGCCAGAGTTTCTTGCATAACGAAATCTTCAATAATCCAAAACCCCAAACAAGAACTAAGTACGTTGATCCTCTAGACACAAATCTACGTAGAAAAAACTAAGTGGGATGAAAAAAAACGCCTTGCAGGCTGCAACAAAAGGAAATCAGACATTAGCAAAAATAATCGAATTTCACACGAAACAATGGCGACGACAATAGAACGTGGTATATAAACTTACCGTTTTTCCCTCCACCAAGAGCCCTTCGCCATCGTGGCAATCACGTTATAATACGTAAACGTGTTATAAACAATTATAATCCATTTTGTAATGCTGAAACAAACAGTAAGAAATCATAAAAATCGAGTTTTCAAAAGGTGAAAAATTGCCTCCCAAATTCTTGTCGCCGACACATCACACTCTCCATGGTATGTCGTAGGTAGACAGAAAATAATACTAGAATGGCATATAGCCATTTTGCTCCTACTAGGAACTCATTTTAGTTTCAAAAACTAAAAAAAACATTATAACGTAATACGATTTCGATCCCCCGTCCTGTCAACGCAAAAGTCGGACGGAAGATGGCGCTAGAAAAATGGGTTGCCACTATCACAAAAATAACAATTTCTCTATTCCAAAATTGTGAAAACCATAGATTACACATGATCACTAGGCCATACCAAAAGAAATTAAAATACGTTCCTACACTCGGTGTAGTCGGAATCGAATCCGAAAGACACAAAACACTAAAAACAAAGATAGAAATAGCTGATCATACCAATGTCGCATTATGCCGTTTAACGGAGTAAAGCGAAAGTTAAAAAGGTATATTATATAAATGTTGTTATTTTATATACTGTAGAAGTCGGATATTTATTTATTAGACACAGTAATAGTAAGCTAACAGTTAAAAAACCAAAACTCTGACTATCTTAAATATAAATTTAACTTAAAAATAAATTTAAATTAACAAATATATTATTCATGCTGTCGTTAAATATATCGACATGTTGGAACTCCTGTAAAAACATATTTATTATAGAGTTGTACCGGTGAAATTTCTTTTATAACCTACTAAAAGACCTTGCCCTGTCAAGAACAATCATAACTTCCATCCTAGAACATCTAGCCAAGCCAGCATTAGTAGGATCTTATAAAATTTAGTTGGGCAGGTGGGGAGGCTCGAGCGGTGAAGTGCAGCATTTATGTCTACATAAAGGGGCCCCTTAACCCTACTCCTGGGTTGTAAGTCCCAGGCCCCTCTAGCCTCTTCCTCTGCAACGCTATGAACCTGGCGTATGGTGTGGGTGCACGGTGAATCTATAGAATGCTAAGAGACGAATTATCAAAGCTATAACACTAAATAAGGTTGTATGTAATAGTACTTACGTATACTAGTGGGTCTTCGAGCTGGAGCTCGCGGGTCTGCCCTTGCATAGCTTACAATTGAATAAAGGTTCACTAGTGCCCATGGGGTGCCGGGCTAGAATGTCACCGCCCCCATCTCTTCCCGTAGGAGTCGAAAAAGGCGACTAAGGGAAAAATACCGGAAGGTGGGCAGCAGCGCCTTCTGAGAAATTCACACCAATAACTGCGATCCCCAAGACGCCTGCCAAGCGTGGGGATTAGGGCAAAACCCCCCTATGAATAGCACAATAACAATTCGGCCCCCTTAAGTATACTAGTGGGTCTTCGAGCTGGAACTCGCGGGTCTGCCCTTGCATAGCTTACAATTGAATAAAGGTTCACTAGTGCCCATGGGGTGCCGGGCTAGAATGTCACCGCCCCCATCTCTTCCCGTAGGAGTCGAAAAAGGCGACTAAGGGAAAAATACCGGAAGGCGGGCAGCAGCGCCTTCTGAGAAATTCACACCAATAACTGCGATCCCCAAGACGCCAGCCAAGCGTGGGGATTATGGCAAAACCCCCCTATGAATAGCATAGTAACAATTCGGCCCCCACCGTTATCCTTCACTCAGGGAACTTGTTATTCTACCGGAAAGGTCACCAAAAGTCTAAGGGTGGTGTTGGGTTTCTCGTCCGGAGGTCCCTTGTTAACAATGTTGTAAAAGTCGAAAGTGTGTCGAGCAGGGCAGAGGACCTTATACTCAGAATCACCAAACGGTATTCGCTGAAAGTCATACAGGTTTACGCACCGACCTCGACACGCTCAGATGATGAAGTAGAGGCAATGTATGAGGAGATATTTGAAGCCATACATTCCTCCGAAACATACTTCACCGTTGTTATGGGGGACTTTAACGCTAAGTTAGGCACACGGAATGGCGATGAGTTAAGAGTGAGGCCATTTGGATATGGGCAGCGGAACCAGAGGAGCCAGCGGCTGGTCGACTTCATGGAGAAGGAGGGACTCTTTGCGATGAACTCCTTCTTCAAGAAGCGACTATCCAGGAAGTGGACATGGATAAACCCCGATGAGGGTGAGGGTGAGACAGGGAGACGTTATTTCTCCGAAACTGTTCACGAATGCGTTGGAAGACGTTTTCAAGCTCTTGAACTGGAAAGAATTCGGCATCAACGATATATACACACGACATATCGGCGAATACATCACTCACCTTAGTTTCGCCGATGACATAGTCATAATGGCAGAGTCGCTTGAGGAACTCAGTACAATGCTCAGCGACCTCAGTAGAGTTTCCCAGCAGGTGGGTCTTAAAATGAACATGGACAAGACGAAAATTATGTCTAATGTCCATGTCGTACCAGTAGTTGTTGGGAACGATACGCTCGAAGTTGTTGACCACTACATTTACCTGGGACAGACTGTCCAGTTAGGTAGGTCCAACTTCGACAAAGACGTCGGCCGAAGAATCCAACTCGGATGGGCAGCGTTCGGGAAGTTACGCGACATCTTCTCGTCCAAGATCCCGCAGAGCCTGAAGACCAAAGTCTTCAACCAGTGTGTGTTGCCAGTGATGACTTATGGCACTGAGACGTGGTTCTTAACTGTGGCCCTCATGGACAAGCTCAGAGTCGCTCAACGAGCTATGGAGAAAGCTATGCTCGGAGTTTCTTTGCGTGATAAAATCCGGAATGTGGATATTCGCCAAAGAACCAAAGTCATCGACATAGCTCTCAGAATTTGCAAGTTAAAGTGGCAATGGGCGGGCCACATTGCTCGACGAACCGATAACCGTTGAGGAAGAAAGGTTCTGGAGTGGTTACCACACTACATCGGAAGACGTAGAGTTGGTAGGCCCCCCACTAGGTGGACTGACGACATAGTGAAAGTCGCTGGTAGCCAATGGTTACAAGCGGTTAATAGCCGTTCTTTGTATAATTGGCGCTATATGGGGGAGGCCTTTGTTCAACAGTGGACGTCTTCCGGCTGATGATGATGATGATGACGAGAGAGAGAGACTATCACTTATTGGCAATTGACGTGCATATCAATGACATTGCACTTAAATTAAGCGCAGGCGTCCATACTTTCAACATCTTGTAATGTATATATGTCCGACATTTTGATCGAAAAAAAAATATTATGAACTTATCAAACCTGCTTACAAAATTTCGTTAGAATCGGTTGAGAAATGCGACCTGTAGAGGAGAACAATTTTTCAACAGAAAGCATTTTTATGTAAGTTAAAGCAGAGACGCTTCGCTCGAACTAAGTTCTCGCTCGGTCAATAGTGAAGGTGTTATAAACCATGATTGCAGAGCAAGTTGGAGACGTACAAACGTCGGCGCGGGCAGATCGCGTCGCAGCTGCACGGCGTGATGGAGGCGCAGTGGCGGCAGGCGCTGCACATACTCACTAACGGACATCACGCCGCCGCCTCGCTAGACAACACCAGGGCCGATAGCGGTAACATAAACTATACTGCACATACTCACTAACGGACATCACGCCGCCGCCTCGCTAGACAACACCAGGGCCGATAGCGGTAACATAAACTATACTGCACATACTCACTAACGGACATCACGCCGCCGCCTCGCTAGACAACACCAGGGCCGATAGCGGTAACATAAACTATACTGCACATACTCACTAACGGACATCACGCCGCCGCCTCGCTAGACAACACCAGGGCCGATAGCGGTAACATAAACTATACTGCACATACTCACTAACGGACATCACGCCGCCGCCTCGCTAGACAACACCAGGGCCGATAGCGGTAACATAAACTATACTGCACATACTCACTAACGGACATCACGCCGCCGCCTCGCTAGACAACACCAGGGCCGATAGCGGTAACATAAACTATACTGCACATACTCACTAACGGACATCACGCCGCCGCCTCGCTAGACAACACCAGGGCCGATAGCGGTAACATAAACTATACTGCACATACTCACTAACGGACATCACGCCGCCGCCTCGCTAGACAACACCAGGGCCGATAGCGGTAACATAAACTATACTGCACATACTCACTAACGGACATCACGCCGCCGCCTCGCTAGACAACACCAGGGCCGATAGCGGTAACATAAACTATACTGCACATACTCACTAACGGACATCACGCCGCCGCCTCGCTAGACAACACCAGGGCCGATAGCGGTAACATAAACTATACTGCACATACTCACTAACGGACATCACGCCGCCGCCTCGCTAGACAACACCAGGGCCGATAGCGGTAACATAAACTATACTGCACATACTCACTAACGGACATCACGCCGCCGCCTCGCTAGACAACACCAGGGCCGATAGCGGTAACATAAACTATACTGCACATACTCACTAACGGACATCACGCCGCCGCCTCGCTAGACAACACCAGGGCCGATAGCGGTAACATAAACTATACTGCACATACTCACTAACGGACATCACGCCGCCGCCTCGCTAGACAACACCAGGGCCGATAGCGGTAACATAAACTATACTGCACATACTCACTAACGGACATCACGCCGCCGCCTCGCTAGACAACACCAGGGCCGATAGCGGTAACATAAACTATACTGCACATACTCACTAACGGACATCACGCCGCCGCCTCGCTAGACAACACCAGGGCCGATAGCGGTAACATAAACTATACTGCACATACTCACTAACGGACATCACGCCGCCGCCTCGCTAGACAACACCAGGGCCGATAGCGGTAACATAAACTATACTGCACATACTCACTAACGGACATCACGCCGCCGCCTCGCTAGACAACACCAGGGCCGATAGCGGTAACATAAACTATACTGCACATACTCACTAACGGACATCACGCCGCCGCCTCGCTAGACAACACCAGGGCCGATAGCGGTAACATAAACTATACTGCACATACTCACTAACGGACATCACGCCGCCGCCTCGCTAGACAACACCAGGGCCGATAGCGGTAACATAAACTATACTGCACATACTCACTAACGGACATCACGCCGCCGCCTCGCTAGACAACACCAGGGCCGATAGCGGTAACATAAACTATACTGCACATACTCACTAACGGACATCACGCCGCCGCCTCGCTAGACAACACCAGGGCCGATAGCGGTAACATAAACTATACTGCACATACTCACTAACGGACATCACGCCGCCGCCTCGCTAGACAACACCAGGGCCGATAGCGGTAACATAAACTATACTGCACATACTCACTAACGGACATCACGCCGCCGCCTCGCTAGACAACACCAGGGCCGATAGCGGTAACATAAACTATACTGCACATACTCACTAACGGACATCACGCCGCCGCCTCGCTAGACAACACCAGGGCCGATAGCGGTAACATAAACTATACTGCACATACTCACTAACGGACATCACGCCGCCGCCTCGCTAGACAACACCAGGGCCGATAGCGGTAACATAAACTATACTGCACATACTCACTAACGGACATCACGCCGCCGCCTCGCTAGACAACACCAGGGCCGATAGCGGTAACATAAACTATACTGCACATACTCACTAACGGACATCACGCCGCCGCCTCGCTAGACAACACCAGGGCCGATAGCGGTAACATAAACTATACTGCACATACTCACTAACGGACATCACGCCGCCGCCTCGCTAGACAACACCAGGGCCGATAGCGGTAACATAAACTATACTGCACATACTCACTAACGGACATCACGCCGCCGCCTCGCTAGACAACACCAGGGCCGATAGCGGTAACATAAACTATACTGCACATACTCACTAACGGACATCACGCCGCCGCCTCGCTAGACAACACCAGGGCCGATAGCGGTAACATAAACTATACTGCACATACTCACTAACGGACATCACGCCGCCGCCTCGCTAGACAACACCAGGGCCGATAGCGGTAACATAAACTATACTGCACATACTCACTAACGGACATCACGCCGCCGCCTCGCTAGACAACACCAGGGCCGATAGCGGTAACATAAACTATACTGCACATACTCACTAACGGACATCACGCCGCCGCCTCGCTAGACAACACCAGGGCCGATAGCGGTAACATAAACTATACTGCACATACTCACTAACGGACATCACGCCGCCGCCTCGCTAGACAACACCAGGGCCGATAGCGGTAACATAAACTATACTGCACATACTCACTAACGGACATCACGCCGCCGCCTCGCTAGACAACACCAGGGCCGATAGCGGTAACATAAACTATACTGCACTGCACACCTCACACCTTCACACTAACAACACTACGGTTTCAATCACGCAAACACTGCTGTCGTACCTTGCAAACGCTCGGTTCATACCATAAATACGAGAATATGCACTATTTGCGAAAAGATGTGTACAGATTAGCAGCAGCGCTTGTAAAATCTTACAAATTATTGAAACACAATACCATTTTGTGCTCCAATAATTTGTTTGATATGATTTTCGCTTAGCACGCGATAGTGCTTGTAATCATATTTAGAAAAATTTATATATTCTGTTAATATAATTCATGCTGTGAACATATTGTTTATGATAATGGTCTATCTCAGGACTTCGAAGCAGTTTTAAATGTATTCTCTTTAGTATGTCATAATGATCGGTCCTTACCCACGACACTACCAAGCGTTACTGCCAGTAGTGTCGTTAGGTATTTTTATGCCCTTCTACATTACTGGCCAGTATGAGGGTATTATGAACGGTGCCCATATCTGCATTAGCCAAAATATTACTTTGTACCACGTTTTAGTACTCCAAAGTCCTTACTGAAAGTGTTATACTTACAATTTTTGTATATTATCATAACTACCTTCTACTATGAAATTTATTGGATTCAAAAGAACTTTGATACGATCCCTTTAAAAAGTAAAGTCACATAATTTTAAATGTGTTTGTCTCCAGCTTACTCAATTGAAATTTCTTAATTCTGAATATGCCAATATTTAGAGCAGATTTAGTGCAATTATGAATACCAACTCAAAATTTAGGTGCCAAACCAACTTCGATGCTACATGTGATTATTAGTGTGTTAGCTGGCGTTATGGTCTCCAGCTGACACATGCTGTATATACGAAACGGCTGAAGATGTGATTATATACTATAGCCAGGGAATAGAGCATAATTTGTGCCAGTGGCACAAAAAAATTGAAACACCCTACTTGAAAACTGTAGTAGTAATGACCCGATTACAACGTGTAAGCTGGGGACCACGTTTCTACAGCTGCTCATCTGTATCTTCTGAACAAATGGGCCTACGACTTTGTTTAATATGTCAAAATTTAGAGCCAAATTTGTGCCATCGGCACTGGTATTCATAATTGCACTAAATCTGCTCTAAATATTGGTATATTCAGAATTAAGAAATTTCAATTGAGTAAGCTGGAGACATACACATTAATTTTAATTCATATGAAATTTTAGCTATTTGTGATGTAGATAGAACTGACGACCCAATTGTGCATGGTTTAAGCTAACTTCACTAGGGAAGATATTTAGTGCCGTGATTTTGTCGCCCGCACAAATACTGCCCGTTTGAGGACGTAGCACGAGATGTGTTAATGTATTTAAGGGCTAATATTTTTTTTTATATTAGCCGATTGATTCGGGGCAGATTTTTAGTGAACAAAAGGAGCACTAATATTATAATATTATTACTATCCAAACGCTTAGATACGAATACCAATTTTGAAACTGCTACAAACGGTATCGTATTATATTTGTGTTCTAGATCCGAACTAGCGAGCAACCTCCAAATTATCATCAAAAACTCTAGTCATTAAATATATTTTTTTATATTTTTTTTCATTTCCTTAGGCTATATATTTTAATTATCATCACATTTACGTATACATCGCGTGTTTTTATAATCACAAATATTATATATTATTATTACTTGTGTAACATTGAATAAATGTCTGTATAAAATTTTAATATTATTAGGTTTGCAATAACGCCTGCTAAGCGAATTACATTACAAAATTGCAAACCTAATAATATTAAAATTATAAGGTTGCGTCATCATTTACAAGTTTAAAACCAATTGCAAAATTGGTCTTGTTTGTAGTAAAACGTAAGTTGAACTATAGGTGTCGCTCCATCCCGATACGATGGTTGAAGAACGAGAGCAAGAATTACAGTTATGAGTCATTGTGTCATGTTAGCTCAATTGGTTAGAGCATACCCCGGCTAAAGGGGTGGATGGACGCGGGTTCGAATCCCGCACATGACTATAATTTTTTCTCTCGTAAATTTGTAATTCTGTATAAAATGTTGGTTCAATAATTATAAAATTATAAAAAAGCTGGCCGAATGTGGGTGACACCTTTGCCTACCCGTTCAAATATATTGAAGCATATATTTTTTTAATTTCCAACATAAATTTTTGTTTTTCGATCTTGCTTCATGTTTAAAGTGATTGACGCACCGCGCAATATATATTTTTGTAAATATTTTTGTTATTTTATTTGTCCAGTATCGAGCCCGGTAGCGCAGGACTACGCCCCGCCCAAGATCCCGCCGCTGACGATGCCGACGTTTGCCGACAGGGGGCTCCTCAGGGAGAGGCCTAACATCAACTTTGAAGCGCTCAGCGATACGGAGCTACAACATTACGTCAAACTGGTAAATATTATCTTACAACACTCGAAGCAGTGATAGCCGAGCGGTAATACCTGTGCGATTGGAACGTTAGGAATATGAGTGCATAGGAACGTAGCGGAAGTGAGAGAGGTATACGAAGGAAAGGGACAGAGCTCCCTCTGTCCCTTTTCCTCGTATACCTCATCTCTGTAGTAAAACAAGCAAGATGGTCGAACACTATTTTATTTGTTATTATAATTCATCTGAGGGTAGACGATATATAAGTACATATCTATATTATTTCAGACTACCGTCATAATAACATTGCGTATTGATTGACAATCAAATATTATTACATCTTTCCCCTTATAGAAGCACCCACATAAGTATTATTGTTACTATACAACACTCAGTTAGTACTTGTATTAAAAAATCAATTAAACATCTTACTAAAAAGAACCTATAAAAAGTACATCTCATCGTTATTAAACAAGTGCAAATAAGCTTATGTGTTAAGTACATCAAGTTCCTAATTTACTTCAAATTGTTATATGATATTAAAATCACGACTTGCATGTACCAAACCTACTTAGAACGAAGTAAAATAATAAACTAGTTTAATTATCATTGTTTTGGTCTGTTTTCGGTGAATCCAAACCACGCAACAAACGGGCCCTGCTTCGCGTAATAGGACGTGTTGTTAACCATTTTAACGTTTCCGGCGTATGCTTAGATACTTGACTTTGCTCGCTTACATTTTCGTCGTCAACAGTGGAAGAAGGTATAGTCAACGGCAAATCAGGACTGCGTATTTTGAATCCGGTGGTTGTTGGTACCATCACAGCATCGCTCGCATCTTCATACAGATCTATATCTGCGTTAGGTTCATACAATTTTTTAGACTCCGCTGAATTTTTCTGATGTCTTAGTAAGTGCCTACGATTCCGACGGTACTGTCTACCTACTTTGTCTTGAAGTAGGTAAGACCGTGGCTCGTTGGATTTTTTAACAACCTTCATAAGTTCTCTCCTATGACCATCCACTACAATTACTTTCTCATTTTCTCGTAACGTAGGGAGGTCCCTTGCGAAATTATCATATCTCCTTTTTTGAGTCCTTTGTTGCTTTAAAATTTCATTGTGATTTCTTTTATTGTCGACCGTTTCCATTAATAATTTTCTGTGTATTGGCAAACGTGTATTAAGCCGACGACCCATCAATATCTGAGCCGGTGAATCTATTTTGTCCCTTGGTGTAGAACGAACTGGGGTTTTCGGACTGGGGTTAGGCACCAGTCCGAAAGGGCGTGGATTCGGATCCCACCGCTGTCACCATGTAGTAAAACAAGCAAGATGGTCGAACACTCTTTTATTTATTCATCTGAGGGTAGACGATATATAAGTACATATCTATATTATTTCAGACTGCCATCATAATAACATTGCGTATTGATTGACAATCAAATATTACTACAATCTCCATGCGAGAGACAGAAGGAAGACCCAAGACGAAGGATGTTTTCACAAGACGTAATTTATTTGGTTAAAAAGTATTAAAATCAATAAGTGTAAGCTACTCATTTTTATTTACGCCCCCACACCAACCTACATAGCTATGGACTGCCGTGCTGCAGGCCCATGGGCCTTTTCGTTCGATCCCCACCAAATGTTTTGGTTTCGTTTTTTTATGTTAATTAATAAAATATATTTTTATAAAATGTTATAATCACTTTATGACTTTACTGACTTGAACACATTGTCTTCAGTATTTAAGGGGACTTAATCGCTAGTCCGCTCGTGACCACTACCAATGCAACTTGGTCGAGACGTCAAGGTAAATAAATAATATACATGTTTTTATCGCGATTTAGTCCCGTTTAATACTTATAGCTATGTTATAGTTGTCATATGTGTGGAGAACACATATTGTACCGAAACCAAGGGCATAAGATAAGGGTAGGAAGATGGCGATAATGAAGTTCCATCACATGTACTCCGATTTAGTCTTAAAATACTATAGTATGTCATTATGTTACAACAAAACCACTAAGGCGCTGAGCTCACAGGAAGCGGTCTAGAACTAGAGCTGTGAGTAACGCGTGCCACGTTGACAGAACTACTACACGCGATCGACACAAATAGAACTCCGATAGAACGCGGATTCTCTTTGACCGCCGCGGCCTGACAGCTATTCATCCAAGCGATTGCATACTTCACAACGACTCAAGACCGCTCGCTGTGGGCTTGACACCTTAATCAAGTTTTAAGACACATAGAAATAAAAATGTTTATTTTCTCTAGCTTCTTACAAAGCCGCCATCATTGGAGGGTAGGGAGTTGTCGCCTCCCCCCGTGGGGACACGCGACTTCCCCGAGGAGCCCACCAGCGACCGCCCCCCCGCTGCCGCCGGGGGGAAGGAACGCAGCAAGAGGAACTTTAACAGCAGCAAACCGCCCTGGAAGTCTTAGATACGTACATTGACTAACTTGGAGAATAAGTCAAAAGTGTATATAGATATAATGTGTACATTGATAGTCAGTGATGAATTTCTAGATTATAAACTGGAGTGTCAACCATATTGGCGAAGAATGCAAGACGCTGGATTTGTCTTGGTTATGTTGATGCGAATTCGGATTATAGAATACAATTTATATTTTTTTAAATACATGTATAAACTGATAAAATGAATTAACATAAGATAAGTGTATAAGTGTTATTAATAACACTGTTCTTAAGTTTAATTCAAATAGCACTTTTCTAATGTTTAATTCATTTTATCAGTTTTTAATTCATTTTACCTGTTCGGCAAACGTCTGCATCGCGCTATTTCCACTCAAAAGTAGATTAGTCATATTTTAAATATCAAATGAAATTTTACACGCATGTCCTTGACTTTAATATATATGCTTAAGGTTAGCCAATTTATATAAAACGAAAAATTTATATATATGATTTATTTATTTTATCCATAAATGTGAGAAAAGAAACCCACACCAAACAATAAAAATCCGTTCGATTTTAATAATACATAATTTTTAACGCGGAAAACTGGTAAACCTGATGCGTAGATATTATACTCAAGGGCATACATACAGCAAAATGTTAGCTAGTTTGAACACTGGGTAATATAAATATGACGAAACTACGTTTATATGTAAAGCGCTACGAATACACTTTCCTTAAGTTGAATGGGCCGATGATATATCTAGAGAAACTTCGTATTATGAAAAGATCTAATTTAACCAACCAAGTAATAAATAAGCTAGATATGCAGATATAAGAAATAAAAAAAAACCTAAAATAATTAAAAATATATACAAATAGTAATGTATATTAATTGTTTATTCAAGTTCAATCTGTAAAAACAATTACCTTAAAAAGCATACGGCGAAATAAGACTGAATTACTGCTAAATATTATATTATATGCTAAAAGCTATAAACAGAGTATATTAAGACCCGAGTGTGTAATGATCAACATCCCACACGTGTGTCATACGACGCTTTTCAACACACTTTCAAGGAACAAATACGAAAATTTCAAAAAGAAAATATTGACATATAAAAATCTGAAGTTTTAATATTAAATATTTTAAAGTTTTACTTCAGCAGGTAAAAAATAACTCTGGTTTGTTTTTATATTAAAAACGAATGAAACAAACTACAATCTCCTTGGTGAGAAGTGTGGTTTTATTTTTTATATATATAACCTAAATGTAATATAGGTAATGTAACAAAGTAGAAAAAAAATCATGCGTACATTATGACACTAAAATCGGTGCATTTAAAGGCTCGTTACGAGCAAGTGTGTTGAAAAAGTAATTTACCTTAACATCCTATGCACTTTTTTAACCAGATAAACTCGATTTTTTTTTTACTCCAAACTGGGTTGCTTTTGACCACTATCTCACCCGATGTTAAGTGATGATGCGATCGATGATTGAGCGCGCTTACCCAGGAGATACCTATTCACTCGACATCGCCTTAATTAAGAAAATGTTTTTGATGCTGAGCTAGTTAGTGAACAAAAACCTTTATCCGCCTTACATTTCTAATGCAAATGGTAAAATTGGACTGTTCTATAATATTCAAAAGAAAATAAAATTAGAATTTAATAATGTTGTGATTTTTGTATGTGAATAGATATTTTATTATATTATGAATGTATTTGTGGTGACATCATGAACTTGTAACATAACATTCCTGTATATCACTTACCACCGCGTAACGTAAATGTTGAAATATAAAAATACTATTTACTAAAATGTTTTTCTTTTCAAAAATATTGCATTCATGTAGTAATTCCCGTAGCAGTTTCCGCCGCCTTGGATGTCCTGAATCGATGTTCATTCAGGGTCCTCAGAATTCATTAGAATTTCGTAATATGATGGAAAAAAGGTTGGACGTTAGATCGGACGATGAATAAAAGCTGAAAAGAGGTTTAAACGCGCCTAAAGTAATTCTCAATCATCTAAAGGCTGCTTATCTGGTAAATAGAAATCACTGGGTCTGGTTGAAGTCCTTAACGTTATAGACATGCTTTACTATCTATCCAACGTATCTATGACTTAGGCCCCGTTTCAGAATGTCCTAATAAAGTTTCAGGTTGCGAACCAACACATAAAATAACTGAATGATAAAAATGACAGTTAATATGCAGCGCGTCTCAAACTTTAACCGATGGATAGGCTAATAAATCGATGACTGTGGAACGCAAAGATAGTGTTTTATTTATTAAATATGTTCTGGGTAGTGTAACCGGAACTTACTCGAACATTCTGAAACAGGCCCTTAAATAATTAATTCCTTAGTTAAGCTCTTTCCTTATGTTTCGCCAACGACAAAGATCAATTAGATTAAAACTTAACCATAATTGTTCTTGCTGACCGTGGTCAAATTACTCTCATATCGACCGACTCTGGCACAGTCCTTGACAGGACATGCTACGCCAGCTCAGAGGGTATAATTATTTTCGTTTACGTTGTGGCCGCAAGATGTATTGTTAGTTCCGGCCATTATCGTAAAATATCAAAGTAATATTTTTGTGGCCTGTTTGCATGCTATAGAGGTCCATTAGCCGTTAGTCGATTGTCGTAATTCTGATGTCTTCCTCAGCAGGGGCATCTGAAGAGAAATGGGTGTATGATATAATTCTCAGAAGAGCTACAAAATCCCCTTTGAGGGAACATTGATTTCGGTCCGATTATAATGCTAATTTCTAATAAAAATACCTTCACGCCAGAATAAATCACAAGGAAAGGACTAGTTTTAAAACTGCCACAACAATAATTCGGGCCCAATTTTATCACCACAATGCATACATTAGTATACAACACTGAAAACTTAATGTAGACACCAGGCTAAACCAATAACCTACATTACATTGATTAAAGGCTTGGTTGACCTGGGGTTCGAACCCGGAACCTTGGGGCTCGGACATGCCTCCTGCCACTGCGACAACGCACTTGTATATATGAAAAGCGTGTAAGGCTGAGGACATCCCCCTAATAGAATAAAACAAAACATTTTGGTATAACAATGTATTAATGATCATAAATGCGAATTAAAAATATACATAAAATATGATTTTTCAATACGATTACAATGGCATCACGATTTATACAACACTACGCATTAACAATGTACACTTATTAAGTAATTAATCACATTTTTTTATATTGTTCAAGGCAAGAACAAACTAATTTTGATAAATACATATATATAAGAATATAAATCATATAATAGTAGACGACTGCGGGGGTAATGTCCCTTTATAGTGCTAAGTGTATACCGAGCAGTGTTTTCTTCTCGCAGTGACGCTGTACATCTTGCTGAACGTGCCAATCGAAAGTTTTGTTTTCAGTGTTACGTCTGCGTCTCTAAGTTATATTTTTTTTTAATTTGGTCATATTTCGTTATTTTGCAACTTATTCGTTATCGAAAATTACCTTAATATTTTTTTTTAAATCATCGTTTGGATCATTTACAAAATATTCTATGTTAGAAAAAGTATCTAATTAACGAATAGATAGCTTTTTTATTTTACATATTGATGCAGGCCTAGAATTTAAATCAACATTTTCGATGCCCGGCCCCGAGCGATACACATAAAACTTAACATCATTACTTCTTTATATCTCCGAAGGCGTATGCTGATGAGTCTAAATACCCACATTTCGCCAGTTATGTTCAGTAGTAGGGGGCGATACCATTGCCACATAAAGGGCACAGTTGTAGACTCCTGATAGATACTGAATATTTCTGTCAGTAAAACGCAATATTTGTTTGCACACATATCAATTTTATCGTTACACGTTTAACATAACTATCAAAATTATCGTTTTCTTCTACATGTTTAGTTCATTCGATCTCCGCTAGGGGCGCTGTTAAAATATTTAAGAAAACGTTTACTGTTATTCTTAACGTAAAAAGTAGTAAAAATTTGAAAATTCGTACTAGGGTAATGCTCTGCGATGCCTACCTCTCAGTATACACTTAGCAATATCTTATTATCACTGGGGGCTGAGGTCTGAAGCATATACGTTTAAATTTCGACGACGACCTTCAGTTTTGCTGAAATAGACGCTATCGAAGTCAACAATGAAACAATCAAGACCAGCGCCTCATTAAACAGTCAAAGTTTCCGAGCCGAAATCGCTTCTTTTCCTTCTTTGGCTTTTATCTTTGTGTGACGCCAATTTTCCAATGTCGAAGCAGATAAGGTAAGTCTATGGTAATAATGTAATAATATGTATGAAATAACTCCAATTATTATAACTTTTGCATACGAAAAAGATGGAATATGGAGAACTTTTATACCACTCATGTTCATGTGTGGTATAAAAGCCACCAGTGTCTGTTTATTAAAATAGGTTCGGTATATACAATCCTATAAAATGGTTAAGAAACCTGTATAGGTAACACACATAATAGGGTAGTTGACACGAAGTTTAAACATTAAAAAGATATTGCTTCGTTTGACAGTTTAACGTGGCGCGAATCATTATGTACAGAAATTACAGGTGATAGAGCAAAGTGAAAAAAATTGTATCATGTGGCAACTCGACTTGATGTAAGATAAGGACAAGAAGAAGCGATCTTATCGACTTTAATAAAGAAACTACGATGCTAATAAAAATTGAGATTCTTCCTTCCTAAGAATGAAAATTAAATTTCATAAAATAATACATACACAATAACAACATTTGATCCCTACCATTCTAAATAACAAAAGCTAAATACATGCCATTTGATTTTCTGCTGAGTGATCAAGAAATAAAAACGTTTCTTTTTATAAATCATCTTCTGCGTATGTATCACTAACCATTTTTGCATTATTAATTCTATATACAAGAGTTTATTTTATGGTAATAAATTCAACATTTGCGTATATTCGCCAGTTGCCGATAATTTTTATTATAAAAAAATTACATATTTACGAATATACACCGACCGACTTCATGTTTTGTTATAAATAAACATATTTGCCACTTCAGATAGTTTGGTTCCATTACAAATTAATTACTTATATTTGAAAATATTCGCTAATTAGCGATATTTTTCTATCGTTACTAATTAACCCTATGTGAATATTCGCCAGACATCGATATTTTTTTTGTCGTCAAAATAAATTAAGTATTACAAAGAAAAGACGAAATTTTACGCATGGCCTGAATCACATAAAAAGCCAGTAGGAAAAATATTTAAAACACACATCTATTGCACAAGTTTCTTAATTAAATATAGTTACTTTTGTGATGATTTGTTTTAGTATTACTATTTATTTATATTAGCAGCCATTTTCAACGACTATTTTCATAGTTGATACACTAGTAATCTCATTTAAGACAATATTGTATCAAATAAAATAAGTATTATCTCGAACTATAAAAAGTTTTTAAGCCAATGCGGCCTCTATTTTGTTAATGCCGGTAATAGGGCATAGGCTCAAATATCTATTACCACAGAGTAGGCAACAAGCCACAATAGTTTATCCAAGTCCTTCAGTAATCTCAGCAAAAGAAACAACTCCACATTCTAGAAATGTAAGACCCTTATTATTAGAATTAAGACCGGAATAATGTGAACTACGATCTGTGTTCAAATCGAATTGGCGAAAGATCCATACCTTGGGAAATGCTCTTCCAATTTGAGCCACCTCGTGTTCCTTGCCCCTTTGAGTTCTTCCAATTTATAATTTTTTTCTTAAACTGCAAACAATTGGAGTTTAACCGGAGAGGATGCACATCTCCGGTTAACGCTAAATCCTTTATATAAATTTATTCAGTCGAAATAAGGTTGAATCTGGAACGTTTTTCAAAGATTCAACCATAGACAACTTTGTAGCAAAGCATCCTTATCAACTGACCTACAAAACGAGGCTAAGTTATTGTTGTAATTTAAGTTAACAAAAATACAATATGAGGTCCACCTGCATTCATATTAATAGCTCGCAAAGACGCGCCGATGCGTTCGACTCGATCTTATATGAAATGTCTGTAAATCATCAATCAATGTTACATAACTTTCCCATCACAAAGGCGCGCCCATCCACATTTTTTTCAAGTTTAGTTCCCAAGCGATCATATTTAACATTTAATTGTTTAACTGTATGTACCATTAGTATTTACACCCACACTAAGACGTGTACAAACAAGGCCTACTCGTACAAATGCGTATCAATAATTTACTGTGGATGGGCGCGCCTTCATCACTGAACTAGTCTATGCATTGAAATCGATATTCAATGCATAGAAGACTTTTTTGGTTTATTTAAATACGTCAGATGAAGAAGATCTATTTACTTAATAGTACAATATGAAACTAGGATATTATGCTCCAGAATATATTTAGTTCGAATGTGTTCTCTATCCATTATGTAGGGTGCGCTAAAATGTGTAAAAATTCGTCGATTAGGGCGTTCGGATAGCCTATCAGTTCCAAAAATAACACTCAGCGTTCGATTTGGGACTTCGTGAGCATTTATATCGTTTTCGCTCACCGTTCGGATAGCTTTGAAAACGCTACAAATGACAGAGAAAAGTGCTATTTTTGACCCACGTCTTACCGTGGGAATGTTTTTTGACAGCTAACATTTTATGAGAAATATTGTTGTTCCTATCTTAATGAATAGAACTGGCGATGCCTCCGCCAGATTTAATTACAGACCTATATCTTTGGCTTCAGTTGTTGCACCTATATCTTTAGCTGCAGTTCCAGAAAACGTTATTTTGGGTTTCAGCGGTTGTCAAAATAAGTATAAGACGTTCGGATAGCATACACTCATTGGTGGTCAAAAATAGCAGAAGCTTCTTTCCGAACGCTAAGATACAAATGCCACTTTTGAAACTGCTACAAACGCAACCGAGCCAAAACGAACGCACCTGATGCAAGATTTGTTTCTTTTGCTAGGTATTGTAGACACACGTCTTTATATATATATTTTATTTATAACTGAGCCTTTGACTACTATCTCGCCTGATGGTAAGTGATGATGTGGTCGAAGGTGTTGTTTAGGGTAATCTAGAATTCCAGGTATACAATTTGTCTCCATATCTTGGTATTTACTATATAATTCAACATCAAATATATCTAATTAGCAAGGATACTCATATTATAAATATGTCCCTTCAATTAGTTATTTACATCTATTCTCCCTAGCTAGGTATAGAATCTGTCCCTTTAGCAAAATATAATTTAGACATCAAATATAAACCCTATGTAGGTATTGAATGTTTTCCTTTGGAAGGTAATAAAAATCGAATATATCCCTACAGCTAATCCTATCTACCTGTTCCAATAATTATGTATTGAATATATCCCTTCAGCTAGATATCTATATATAATATATAACTTTAGCTGTGTATAAGGCATCGAACATATCCTTCTAACGACGCATCAATTATCGAATTCGTTCGAGTAGCTTGGAATAAGAGTCGATTGTATTCTTTTAGCCAAGTATATAGGGCATCACGCGGGAGCCAAGGAAGGTAGCTACCTGTATTTTGTTTTTGCACGAACACTTTGATAATGACGTTCGTAATCGGCGCTTACCAACAAGTGGCCAGTCAACGAGGACACCTTAGATCGATATCTATCTACCCTTACTATGTACTGTTTCTTTAGTTAATGAGTATCGAATATAACGCTTCAGCCTAGTTATCTATATATCCTAGCTAGGTATTAAAATTGCCTCTTGATCTGGGTAAGGTATCGCATCTATTCTTTTAGCTAGGTATTGATCCTGTCCCTTTAGCTATGTATCAGTTATTATATATATCCTTTTAGCTGGCGTCGAATGAATCCTTTTAGATGTATAGTAGGCGTCGAATGAATCCTTTTAGCTGTATAGCAGGCGTCGAATCTATCCTTTTAGATGTATAGTAGGCGTCGAATGAATCCTTTTAGCTGTATAGCAGGCGTCGAATCTATCCTTTAAGATGTATAGTAGGCGTCGAATGAATCCTTTTAGCTGTATAGCAGGCGTCGAATCTATCCTTTTAGATGTATAGTAGGCGTCGAATGAATCCTTTTAGCTGTATAGCAGGCGTCGAATCTATCCTTTTAGCTGTATAGTAGGCGTCGATAGTATCCCTTTAGCTGTATAGTAGGTGTCGAATGTATCCTTTTAGCTGTATAGTAGGCGTCGAATGAATCCTTTTAGCTGGTATAGTAGGCGTCGAATGAATCCTTTTAGCTGGTATAGTAGGCGTCGAATGTATCCTTTTAGCTGGTATAGTAGGCGTCGAATGTATCCTTTTAGCTGTATAGTAGGCGTCGAATGAATCCTTTTAGCTGGTATAGTAGGCGTCGAATGTATCCTTTAAGCTGTATAGTAGGCGTCGAATAATTCCTTTTAGCTACGTACCAGACATCCAATCCATAGTTAGCTAGGTTTCGAATGTGGCCCTTTGGCTAGGTATCGAATGTGTCCTTATAGTTATTTAGAAGGATCATTATGCAAGGGCCGACGCTGGAAGCGAGCTGTGCTTGGGTTTAGCTTTGTGTACGAACACCTTGATGCAGCCGTTGAAGTCGGCGCTTACCAACACGTGCCCGGTCTGTGAGGACGACACCATGCCGCCCTCCGCACCCTTCTGTTGGATAAAACATTGTATTAGTATAAGAACATATTAAGTCCATGATTATATGAATACGAATTTGAATATTTGCAATAACGCATGCTCTGCGGGTTCAATTACAAATTTACGAGAGGAAAACTAAAATCCATCTGCTCCTTTAGCCGGGGTGTGCTCTGACCGACTGAGCTAACATGACATCTTATTGGAATGGAGCATACGTTGATAATGGTGACGCATCATCATTATCAAGTTTAAAGCTAATTGCAAAATTAGTCTTGTTTGTAGTACAACGTAAGTTGAACTATAGATCTACTCATCCCAATACGATGGTTAAAGAACGATAGGAAAAATTGGAGTTATGACTCATCGTCATGTTAGCTCAGTCGGTCAGAGCATACCCCGACTTAAGGGGTGGATGGACGCGAGTTCAAATCCCGAATCCCGCTCATGACTTAATTTTTCCTCTTGTAAATTTTTAGTTTTGTGATGAATAGTAATGTTACTTAGAACAGAAGTTAAAATAAATATTTTTTCATCTCACAAGGTCGGAAATGTGTTTTTTATGACTGTCTCGTGGAAAAGTGTTTTTGACGTCACAAATGCCACGCAGACAAAGCGGAAGAATTTACTAGGTACTGTAACTCACGAGGTGTTACTTTCTCGCGCTCGAAGTCAAGACCTCCTGAGGATGCTTGATGCGCAACGCGTCAAAAATTCTTTGTCTACGTGGCGTTTGTTACGTCACATCACACAATTTCTCCGAAAACAGGCCTGTACTAGAGATTTAACACTCTGATACACGCGGTCTTATTTATAACGTATTTACACGCGCGGGGCACCACCGTGCCCCTTTTTTAAATGAGGATTACTTATATAATCAGTACTAATATTATAAATGCGAAAGTCATCTCAGTCTAATATCATAATGCATCTGTTATAGGTAGTGGTTAGTCCGCTTAACATCAGGTGGGCCTCGAGCTTGTTCCTTCACAATAACATAAAAAATATTTGGTTTATATGGAGAGCGCTATTGGTAGGTATGTACCTATCAGTACTCTCAGTACTTCAGTACTAATATTATAAATGCGAAAGTAACTCTGTCTGTCTGTCTGTTACGCTTTCACGCCAAAACTACCGGACCGATTTGAATGAAATTTGGTATGGAAATAGTTTGAGACCCGGGAAAAAACATAGGATAGTTTTTATCCAACTGCGCAGAAAGAGGTTAATGTTTTTGCGCGATAATTGACATACGCGCGGGCGGAGCCGCGCCCGGAAAGCTAGTAGAATATAGTATATGTAAACAGTATTAGTGTTTTCAAAATCAACGTTTATTTATGCTTAGAACTATATAACAAAGAAAGTTACTACTTTGTCACAAAATGTTAAAATAATGCAATAATGTATGGTCCCCACACATTCATTTGTACTGTTGTTTTGATTGAATGATCACCAAATACATCAGGATATAGGGGACAGCTATTGAAGTAGATGACATTCTGGGTCCATATATTTTAAAATAACAAGCAAATATTTATACCTGGGGCACACTTGTGCCCCACGCGTGTAACGGATTGTTAATACCAAAATGAAATTCACCACCATTCTAGTTACATAATAATGGACACATAAACTCACCACATCTGCCTCCTTATCATCCATATCCTTATTGGCCATCTTAGCCTCCTGTTCCCTCTCAGTGATCATCCGTATCATATGGTCCGGATTGGGCGCGAACACCGCACAAGTGACCACAGCGTTGTGAGCCTTAATGCCTTCCCAGAAGTCGTTCCTATCTCTCCTCACAGAGGTAAACTTGGCGTAGTCGTGATACGTCTTCCATATATAAATACATTGGTTTTCTGAACCGCTCACTATGTATTTCCCGTCGTGGGAGAACGAAGCCTTTATCTGACTGGACACGTTAACGTAACCCTTGTATTTGCATGATAAGTTCAAGTCTCGGAGATCGTAGAGGCGGATCCTGCTATCGTTCGATGTGACTAGTATTTTGTCGTCGTTGGGCATGGGTTCGATTCCGCTGATCTTGCGTCCGGTTGAGTTCTTCCCTCGCGTGGATCGGACGTCGATTTGCGTGTGGTATTTGAGTTGGTCGGTCGTGTAGAATATGCAGCGGCCGTCGTAAGTACCGACGACGGCGAATTTGCCGTTCTGACAGAAGTTAGCTGCGGTTATTAGTTTCGTTTTACCGTCTACTTCATTCCATACGGCGACCTGCAATATGCATATATTTAACCTATTAAAGCGTATTTAAATACATGTTATATATTAAAACGCGAAACATAACAGTAAAAAAATAACAGCATGTATCAGCCTTTATAACCCAAGAATCAAAAATATCCTAAACATTTATCCATGTTGCAACAGATACGTTCATTATCTAAACGTCTATCTATGTTGTAACAGATATGTTAGTTTAATATCTAAAGATCTATCTACGTTGCAACAGATATGTTAGTTCAATATCCAAAGATCTATCTACGTTGCAACAGATATGTTAGTTCAATATCCAAAGATCTATCTACGTTGCAACAGATATGTTAGTTCAATATCCAAAGATCTATCTACGTTGCAACAGATATGTTAGTTCAATATCTAAGCATTTATCTACATTGCAACAGATATGTTAGTTCAATATCTAAGCATTTATCTACGTTGCAACAGATATGATAGTTCAATATCTAAAGATCTATCTACGTTGCAACAGATATGTTAGTTCAGTATCTAAAGATCTATCTACATTGCAACAGATATGTTAGTTCATCTATCTACATGCATCTATATGCATTTATCTACGTTGCAACAGATATGTTAGTTCAATATCTAAAGATCTATCTACGTTGCAACAGATATGTTAGTTCAATATCTAAGCATTTATCTATGTTGCAACCGCGATATTAGTTCCATATAGTATAAACAGTTATCTACGTTTCAACAGATATGTTTGTTCAATGTAATAGTGAGAGATCATATAAAATGCCATCTACCAGGCTCTGCTCCAGGCTAATAATTAAATAAAAAATACATTTCTTTCTATGAGATAAATACAAAAGTAATAAATGATTTATTCCTCCAAAGAAAGGGGGTGCACATTTTCCCAGTAATGTTTAATCACTGGTTCAAATATCCTATTTTCATTGACTGAAATAATATAAGTGGTATGATCTCTTAATTTGAATTCGACTATGCATTAATATTGGTTACTAAGTAGTTAGTTTCATTTTTATTAGGTAGATATCTCCTTACAACATAAAGAACCGATGGAAGTAATTCGACTGTCCAGCGCCCATTTCCATAGCATTTGATAGTACGACTGAACGGGGTTCTGGGTTTGCAAGTTCGAGTCCCACTGGGAGTCATCTTTTTTCTATCGAAAAAGTCTTACTGATAAAGTTAAAAATATATCTATATTTCATCGATTCTTCTTATTCAGTGTAACAGATTAATTAATATGTATTTAAAATAAATTCTAATCCAGCGTTATGGGCACCTTTGCACCGGGTACAGTGAGGGGCGGGTTATTTGATTAATTATATTAGACCATAGTTTTAATTTTATATGTATTTTTTTGTTTTTATTGTATAGATATTTAATTGAAGATACATTCAGATTTACATTAAAATTAATTAATCTGTTCAGTTATGTTTATGATACATATGATACAGACCTTTTTATCGGGTATATTCCAAAGTCTGAGCTTCCCGTCGAGACTGCCGCTCAGGAAGTACCGGTCGTCCCTCGGGTGGAACACTATGGCGGTCACAAAGTCTATATGTTGGAAGCAACACAGACATTCTCCCCTCGATATATGCCACAACCTACAGAAATAAAGTAAATACATTTATTCATGACATAATAAACAAACAATATGAGTATTTTACTTAAAAATGTCTTAATTATCTTCTACTGATTATACAATATATTCGATTCTTAATACATGAAGAGTGACGGAAAAGAAAAACACACATTACTATTTTAATATTTTTTTCATTTCTTGCTCAATTCTTCTCAAAAATTTAACATACATAACTAGCATTAATCAGGCTCATCAGATAACAACATCATTTTAAAAACGGTATTAATAAATGTGTATTAACAACAGAATAGCTAAACCTATTTGGTAGCAGTAGAACTCTTTGTGCGAGTTCTTACGGAGAAGTAAATACTACACCACACCAATTCCGGTTTGAAGGGCATGGGTGCCGGTGAAGAATGACTTGAGCACATGAGACTTAACAACATTATGTCTAAGGGTGATGGTTGCAGTGCAGTTCGCCACTTGTGACGTACTGTATTTGTAATAGCCTAGATTGCGCTTAATACCTGGTGGACCTCAGGCTTGTTCCATCGCTCGGGCACAACGTGCCCTCCGAAGCACGAGGCGCGCTCAGTAGTCATCCATCCAAGTCATGACCGCAGCGGACGTTGCTTAACTTAGTTGATAGGTTAAAGTTGAACTGGCCGGTCAGTTCTCCATACAAACGACGTAGGGTCATCACACCCTTATTTGAGGTTTTCGGTCCAAAACAAAGCATAATAACGATTGATCTCGTAATTATCTAGGCTTGTATGATGCCGAAATTTTAATAACATAATGAAATTGAGAGTTATGAGCCTCGAAACATTTTCATATACAGTTTTCGAGGGTCATAACTTTACACCTAATTATTTATTTTAAATTTCGCCATCATACAAGCCTTGATAACGACGAGATCAATCGGTATTATGCTTAATTCTGGACCCAAAATCTTAAATAAGCGAGTGATCACCCTACGACTTCTGTATGGAGAAGTGACTGGCCAGTTCAACCTTAAGAACGACTAGGCAAGCTACGCTACGAGCGGTTCAATTTTAAATAGTTCCTAAATAAAGAAGTAGTAAAATAAAGAAGGGTAGCGACATCATACCGAGAGTAAAGTGTTTTAAAAAACACTTCTTTCGATCAGATGAAGTCTAATAGTCTGGTTGATGGCCGCGCACCGTCCCCTATGACGGTTAAAGTAATACAATTGGAGCACGAAATTTCCAGGGTCCAGGTGGCCGAGGAGGTTTAGGCATACGGCGCGATATTGGAGGACGCGGGTTCGATTCCCGCCTTGAATATAACATTTTGCACTCCAATAATTTGTAAAAATTGAAATAGTTCCGTTTTACGAGTATAGTGCATGTGGCACGTCAGTGTTTGCGCACAATGTACCAACCTGACAGTCTTGTCCATGGAGCTGGAGAGTATGAAGTAGTTCTTGGACCAGGAGACGTCCAGCAGGTCGGAGGTGTGCCCCGAGTAGACGCAGAAGGGGCGCGGGTGGAAGGGGGCCGAGGGGCCCGGCGGAGGGGGCTCCTCGGGGGAGGGGGGAGGACCCGCCAGGGGGGCGAGCGACTCCTGCGACGGGGTGGGGGACGACTTCTTCTCCAAGTTGTACTTCGTGCGCATGTCCTGTACACAAGAGACACTTTAATTGTGCAATTATACTAGAAAGACGGGAGCAGTCATTTGCTGAAAATTCGAATTTGAATATTCAATATATATTTCAATGTATTGAGACTTTTATTAATATCACTACACAGTCACTTCCCGCTGTCTGTCTGTCCGTATGTATACTTAGATCTTTAAAACTACCCAAGGAATTTCGATGGGGGTTATTCATGAGGCAGGTTTATATGTTTAATATATGCATAATATTGTAGAGAAACACTGATAATTTTATGATTATAGGTATACCAATTTATTTTATTTCTTCACTCAGAGAATTAGGCTTACGTATCAGGGATACGAATGTTGTGTCGGACGTGACCTTTTGGCTCTAAGATAACTTGTTTTTTAGAAATAAGTGATCTAATTTCAATCTCATAGGCTGCTAGGTACACAGAAACAGAAACTGTAATTATGCTCAAACCAAATTCAACTCCTATATTTCTAACTCCTATAAATGTATAAAAGGAATACCTATGTACTCGTATATATAGGTTTCTATTATTATCTCTTAAATTAAAATCTTTTCAAATTTGGCTGGTGGTGCTCTGAATATGGCGCTAAAACTGGATATATATGTGATTTTCTGTGTCTCAATTTCTTAGTAATCGTTAGATAGTGAAAAAATGAAATGACAGGGGCGTGTGTTGCACACGACCATTATCTACACTTTTTACTTGCTTAAAATGTAGTCCAGGTTTACAGGTGTGCCTTGGTTGCTATGCGATGTACAGTACCTGGAACATGTGGTACGCGTCCCTGGCGACCCACACCCGGAGCAGCTTGTCCTGCCCGGCCGTGGCGAGCAGGCGATGTACAGTACCTGGAACATGTGGTACGCGTCCCTGGCGACCCACACCCGGAGCAGCTTGTCCTGCCCGGCCGTGGCTAGCAGGCGATGTACAGTACCTGGAACATGTGGTACGCGTCCCTGGCGACCCACACCCGGAGCAGCTTGTCCTGCCCGGCCGTGGCTAGCAGGCGATGTACAGTACCTGGAACATGTGGTACGCGTCCCTGGCGACCCACACCCGGAGCAGCTTGTCCTGCCCGGCCGTGGCGAGCAGGCGATGTACAGTACCTGGAACATGTGGTACGCGTCCCTGGCGACCCACACCCGGAGCAGCTTGTCCTGCCCGGCCGTGGCGAGCAGGCGATGTACAGTACCTGGAACATGTGGTACGCGTCCCTGGCGACCCACACCCGGAGCAGCTTGTCCTGCCCGGCCGTGGCGAGCAGGCGATGTACAGTACCTGGAACATGTGGTACGCGTCCCTGGCGACCCACACCCGGAGCAGCTTGTCCTGCCCGGCCGTGGCTAGCAGGCGATGTACAGTACCTGGAACATGTGGTACGCGTCCCTGGCGACCCACACCCGGAGCAGCTTGTCCTGCCCGGCCGTGGCGAGCAGGCGATGTACAGTACCTGGAACATGTGGTACGCGTCCCTGGCGACCCACACCCGGAGCAGCTTGTCCTGCCCGGCCGTGGCTAGCAGGCGATGTACAGTACCTGGAACATGTGGTACGCGTCCCTGGCGACCCACACCCGGAGCAGCTTGTCCTGCCCGGCCGTGGCGAGCAGGCGATGTACAGTACCTGGAACATGTGGTACGCGTCCCTGGCGACCCACACCCGGAGCAGCTTGTCCTGCCCGGCCGTGGCTAGCAGGCGATGTACAGTACCTGGAACATGTGGTACGCGTCCCTGGCGACCCACACCCGGAGCAGCTTGTCCTGCCCGGCCGTGGCGAGCAGGCGATGTACAGTACCTGGAACATGTGGTACGCGTCCCTGGCGACCCACACCCGGAGCAGCTTGTCCTGCCCGGCCGTGGCGAGCAGGCGATGTACAGTACCTGGAACATGTGGTACGCGTCCCTGGCGACCCACACCCGGAGCAGCTTGTCCTGCCCGGCCGTGGCGAGCAGGCGATGTACAGTACCTGGAACATGTGGTACGCGTCCCTGGCGACCCACACCCGGAGCAGCTTGTCCTGCCCGGCCGTGGCGAGCAGGCGATGTACAGTACCTGGAACATGTGGTACGCGTCCCTGGCGACCCACACCCGGAGCAGCTTGTCCTGCCCGGCCGTGGCGAGCAGGCGATGTACAGTACCTGGAACATGTGGTACGCGTCCCTGGCGACCCACACCCGGAGCAGCTTGTCCTGCCCGGCCGTGGCGAGCAGGCGATGTACAGTACCTGGAACATGTGGTACGCGTCCCTGGCGACCCACACCCGGAGCAGCTTGTCCTGCCCGGCCGTGGCGAGCAGGCGATGTACAGTACCTGGAACATGTGGTACGCGTCCCTGGCGACCCACACCCGGAGCAGCTTGTCCTGCCCGGCCGTGGCGAGCAGGCGATGTACAGTACCTGGAACATGTGGTACGCGTCCCTGGCGACCCACACCCGGAGCAGCTTGTCCTGCCCGGCCGTGGCGAGCAGGCGATGTACAGTACCTGGAACATGTGGTACGCGTCCCTGGCGACCCACACCCGGAGCAGCTTGTCCTGCCCGGCCGTGGCTAGCAGGCGATGTACAGTACCTGGAACATGTGGTACGCGTCCCTGGCGACCCACACCCGGAGCAGCTTGTCCTGCCCGGCCGTGGCGAGCAGGCGATGTACAGTACCTGGAACATGTGGTACGCGTCCCTGGCGACCCACACCCGGAGCAGCTTGTCCTGCCCGGCCGTGGCTAGCAGGCGATGTACAGTACCTGGAACATGTGGTACGCGTCCCTGGCGACCCACACCCGGAGCAGCTTGTCCTGCCCGGCCGTGGCGAGCAGGCGATGTACAGTACCTGGAACATGTGGTACGCGTCCCTGGCGACCCACACCCGGAGCAGCTTGTCCTGCCCGGCCGTGGCGAGCAGGCGATGTACAGTACCTGGAACATGTGGTACGCGTCCCTGGCGACCCACACCCGGAGCAGCTTGTCCTGCCCGGCCGTGGCGAGCAGGCGATGTACAGTACCTGGAACATGTGGTACGCGTCCCTGGCGACCCACACCCGGAGCAGCTTGTCCTGCCCGGCCGTGGCGAGCAGGCGATGTACAGTACCTGGAACATGTGGTACGCGTCCCTGGCGACCCACACCCGGAGCAGCTTGTCCTGCCCGGCCGTGGCGAGCAGGCGATGTACAGTACCTGGAACATGTGGTACGCGTCCCTGGCGACCCACACCCGGAGCAGCTTGTCCTGCCCGGCCGTGGCGAGCAGGCGCCCGCACACGCTGAACTTGCAGCACCACACGGCGCCGCAGTGCCCCGAGCCCATCTCCTGCATCCACAACATAACAATAACATTCATATTCGCTATTTTATCCATCATTAATAAGCTTTTGAGAAAAATTTTAGCGGAGGAGGCGCTACAATGTGATTGAAGATAGACCTTGATGGATTTGCCATCATTGCTTTTTTTGCGGCAGTGACACAAATGTTATTTAGAGTTTTAGAATTTCACCTCTAAAAACTAAGTACCCAAAGACATTTTCCAGCAACTGACCTTAATTTTATGTTATAGTAGCCAATAATTATAGGTCAACCTGTAAAAATGTATCCGTCTAAACAATCTGTACTGTTTAGACTAATACATTTTTATACTACTTTTACTTAGACGAATGCATTAACTGCCTCACGCACCCTGCAAAGTCGAATCTTTCAGCTGGCATAAAAATATAACAACTAAACAACAATTTAGTTTTGGCCAGAACAGGTATTTGACAGTTAAGGACTATTTCTTAGAGCTGGCTTAAGTTTGATGTTGTCACAAAACATAAATGATAGTGTCCTCAGAGCTAAGAAATTCGTAATATTCAGTCTGCTGTACCACAATTCCTAAAAACGTTTCCATCTAAAATATTGCACACGTTCTTACATCTAAAATATTGCACACGTTGTTACCTGAACATGCCTGACACATCCGTCAAAGTCATAAGGTCCCTTGTGGGAGTTAGAAGCCTTCAACTTGATGTTATGTTCCCCGCGCACGTCGTCCGCTATATCCGCTACGTCTTCTTTATGCCGCGCATGGGAAACTTCTTGCGCTAAAGACTTTGCCGCGTCCACAGTTTTCTTCACGGTGCTCCCGAAGAAACGTTTAAGCCTGAAATTGGTTTTGATTGTACATGTGTGCAATTGATGGGTGTATGCTCTCTCAGTTACAAGCGTGAAAACTGTTACTGGTTATTGACCGGACAAAGTTTGGTCTTTCCGAGCATCATATACATAGATATTAATGAACTTTGGCGAATAGTTATAGAATATTTGAGTGCGTATGTTAAACAAAACATACCTGCTGATTTTCGAGACATAGGGAATGAATATCTTTGACCTTAGTATCTTACAACGACGGGTACAATTTTTAGAGTGAGAAAATCAGGGCTACTGTACAGGAAGGGCTTTATAAATTTAGATATGGCAGGTAGATGTTGATTACAAAACACTATTGTGTGTTTAGATTTGACTTCGTTGTTAATTATTTAAAATCAACACATATTTTGGAAAAAATATTAAGCGTTTCATATAGCACCATTTGACGAGAATTGCCAATTTCATGTCAAGTGAATTTTAATTTTTACACGCTATAGATAACACTGATTAAATTTCATGATTCTCACAAAGCACTAAATTATTGTACAAAAAATCGTCCAAGATGATAAATGATAAACACTCAAACGCTAAGCCAATAAAAATCTGACTATCAATACATATCTAGATAATCTTGTCATAAGGCAGAATAAGCAGCGCCAATTCGAATAATGTTTAACTGAAATCTAAATATAACACATGAAACATTTAAGAAATGGTAAATAAAATTTATATCTTCCTTCGAACAAATATTTTATCATAGAATAAAGATCATCAACGAAACAACAAAACAAACAGGTCGCGATAGCGTTGATAAAATTAAATTAGAATCGCGGTATATATGATCTTTTAGTACAATTTTAAGTGTACCCATATGTTAAAATAAAATTGAAATGTCAAATTAATAAAGTATATGTCAAGTTGACCAATTTTAAACAAGATAGATAGATAGATGAACTCTTTATTGAAACACCATAATTTAGACAACTATAACAAACAAGAGCACAGTGTGGTCTTATATGCCTCAAAATCTACAGTAAAATATTTGATCGAAGCTTACTTCAGAAAACTATAATCATGTCTCAAAGACTTCAGTCGAATATTAACCATAGCAATGTCGACAAAAACAAAACAAATTCACAAACTTCGGCTTATTATATGCAAAATAGGTCAGTAAAAAGACAGCACAGAAAATCAGCAAACACACTTTTCAATCATCAAAATAAAATCCAAGAAACAAAATATTATGGTAATTGTGTTGTGATGATGTAGTTATGGTTAGTGTCAAACCGGTGTTCACCTGACGTTAATGTTGTCCTGCGAGTGGCATTTCACTAGATCCGCCTTCAATATCCTAAAGTTCAATTCATTATGTTATTTATTATCCTTAACATTTATTTAAATGAGAACAAAATCGAAGCTCATCGACTAAATCCGAACATAGCAGTAGGCCATTTTGTGAATTTCAGCCTGACTAACTTCCACTTACAAGTAGAAAATCTGTCACCAAGCACTCAAGAAAATCTGTGACAGCCAGTTCCCATTCTATACTGCTCACTATCTTGATAGCTAAAAATATTAGTTTTTATTTATAGGCTAGCCTTTGACCATATCTCTAACTGAAGGTAAGTGATGATGTGTCCGAAGATGTTATAGAGGCCTAAATTTCTGGCTCTCAAGGACAGCTGCCGGCTAACACACTGTTAGGTGCTTGGCTATCCAGACGGGCATTTGAATTACCACCGTGCAAAATATTACAGCTTTGATAGTGTTATTTTGAGAAAATTGTGTTTATGTAAGTGTTGATATGTAATAAGGGTGGACCAACCATCAAATGTTTGTGAACATGCATGAGTATGGGCAAGGAGTAACGTAGCAAGTAATGGCACTTTTCGTGTTCCCTTCCAACTAAGTGTTATTCTGAAATCTTGATAATGTATCCAATTGACTAAAATATGACTGTAACTTATTGACACGATTTCAACATGACTACTTATTTATCATAAGAGAGAACGATGTGTGGAAGAAAATTCACGAAATCACAGTTACGTAGTACCCTGTTTCTTCCTCCAAAACTTCGCTTTTAACATTAACGATTATTATTTAACATCACTCGGTCGTAGGATCCTCAGGTCAAGAGTTAACGAGTTTTTATGAAAATTCTCAGTAGCCGTCCGAGAATATGCCCAGTAGATGAAACAGACCTGTTTTCTACTATGACCCACAAACTTTGAAGAATTTTGAGTGGTCTTCCTTCAGGAATTATGCTCTCAGACATTCTGTTGTATTAGATATAAAAATAAATCGACCAGATAGCTCTTAATGAGGAAGAAAGAGCGAAAAAAATGTAAGATCTTGTACCGTAGCTTGTCGTTCTGTTTTAACCAATCAACCAAGTAAGCAGTGTTCACTGCGGTCATTATTTTGATGGGTGATTTACTATTAGGCGCTTCTATACAGCACTAATGGTCTTTGTGTTCCACTAACTGTCCCTGAGAGCCAGTTTTCATTATAGGTTATAGAAGGAAGGTTATGCCTGTATACCAGATTGTTTTCTTTAAGGTCAGTGCTACCGAATGCATTTTCGTTATGTCAGTTTTACCTTATGTATTCTCTTTAATGTCAGTTTTGCCCATATTTTTATGACAGATTTACCTTATGCTTTCACTTTAATATCAGTTTTGCCGTATATATTTTCATTTGTCTTAATCACGATACAATACTCACTTTTCAGTCTTTCTCTTGATGGCAGTCTGTCGGTCGGCGGACTCCCGTTTGATCTCCTTCGCGTCGTCTTCAGCCCCACCCGCGCACACGCTCTCACTCTCTTCGTCCGTCTCTCTGTCACAACACAATATCGATTAGGTACTTTATATATCTCAGAAGTTGCAAATCAATCAATATTAGACGTAATATTGATAAAAGCAGACACACGTCAAGCAAACTATCAAAAAAATATCTTTATAGCCTACAAAGTAAACTAAAATAATCTGCCTTTTATAAAATGGAGTACATGATTTTATTGTGATTTCCCACGGTTTTATAGCACTTAATATAACTATCCCATTTTTTAATACTTATAAACAAATTTTCCCATAAGCACTAGCAGTTACAGGAAAATCAACCGCAACCCACAAAGAATAACAGCACAATTAGTAAGTCGTTAGATTGAATTGCGTGGTGACCTATAGGTTAGTGCGAGGTTAGGAGGCGTGCTTGCGACAGATGACGGAGTTCTCTTCAGGTTGAAAGCAGATGCGCGGATAACTAGCGAGATGCGCGTGGGCCACGAAGTCTTGGCTTTCAGTTTCATTGTTATGCTGGAATAGTGCGGACATGTTATAGAGGTAAAAAAGGCAGGAGAAATGGCAAGATATGTATTAAACGAATAAAGCACAACTGTCACTGCTAGCCCTTATACCTATTTCCCAGTTTAGTAGTCAATTTGATACGGAACTCCTCAGCAGATATTTTAGAGTAAAAATAATAATAATTGTAAGTTTTTTTTTATTGTTAAATTTGGAAGTTTAAAAATATGTGAAGTGCATTTTGAACTCAAAATATAATATCACAATTTATTTAAAATAATTTAACTAAATTGTGAACAAGTGTATCATCAACAAATCAGTCTTGAAGATTTCGGAATTGGACGATGGCATAAAATAATTATGTATTATTTTCCCTAATTATCCCGCATTTCGGACAAATATTCGTCGTTGCCGTCGTGTTACAACACGCGTTTGCATCTACGATAAATATGTAATGAAGTGTAAGGGTCCGTTTCAGAATGTCCCAATAAAGTTTTGGGTTGCTATGCAACACATAAAATAACTGAATGATAAAAATGACAGTTAACATGCAGCGCGTTTCAAGCTTTAACCGATGGATAGGCTAAATCGATGACTGTGAAATGGAAAGATAGTGTTTTATTTATTAAATATACCCAGAAGGGTAGTAAAACCGGAGCTTACTCGAACATTCTGAAACAGGCCCTAAGTCTCATACAGTTACCGCTTAGATTTCTGATTCATACAGTTCATAAAAACAAAACACGCACAATCTTCCAAATTCAATTGGATTGGTTCATTGATTTGGTGCTTAGATATGATCTCAACCGATTGGTCGCGTCAAGGTAAAGTTGATGCATCGCACGGTACGCTTTTAAAAGTCAAAGTGTAACCTTTAAACCACGCCTGTCGCGGAAGGTTTGCGTTTAGGTAACTGTTTTTTTGAGTTTGACTTACATTTCTTAACATAATTCTTAATATATTCGTAGATTTGAACAGAATCAGCACGTTAACGTCGATTGTTAGCAGGAATTGAATGTAAGGGAGCTCTTACATATTTAGTGCGGTATTTTTACCTTGTATAGCTTGTGAAAAGTTTCATTGTAAATAGGTTTGTGAGGGATTCGGGCCTAGGTCAGCAATATATTAGATGTAACAGATCGTTCACATTTAAATTTCTAAATACGGTCGCACTGAAGGAAGAACTTCGGTCATTGAACCCATTGACCATCATATTTTTGCGTAAAAACTTATTGCCCTGCAAAAACATCTAAATGATTGCGCATAAAAAGGAGTTACTAACTTCGCAAAAAGGGTTGTAATTAATGACTTGTGTACAAGTAACAATTAGGATTGTTACTGTCGATTAAGGGTCAATAACCGAAATTCCTTCGGGTCTGTGTTCCCCACTTTAGTAGAAATTTTAAAATGAAAGCAAATCCGAGTTTACCAATAAGAGACAGTATAAATATGCACACAAAGGGAGAAAGTAATATATTAGCGCGAATATTTAATATTACCTGTTAGTAAGAGATAATATGGTGACTCTAGAGCGTATTCTCAGTTTTTTATTGAAGACATATTAGCTGTTGATTACTATAGTAAGTGGTAATGTGGTCAAAGATATAAACATCATTACCCAAAAACCAGTGACTCTTAAGGCCATCTCCCGTAACACACTGTTTAATATAAAAACAGAATTCGCTACATAAATACATGCACATTTATCACTATAACTCTCTAATTTTCATTGAATCTTATCTCTATAATTCTTGCATTTTATTTAATATAGAGAATATTATAAATTTAGAGAAAACTCCCTGGATTCACCGCACTATCAGTTTAAGCTTGATTGAACTGGGTGAAACCTTTAAGGAAACCGAACTGTGAGTGTAGTGAATGATGAGTATTGTAAGTCTCACTAACATTGTAGATGAAATTGACTTATTTAGCTGTGACAAAGGCATCTTGCAAACTTTAGGTTATTCTGTTTAATTACAAATCGCTACACTGTCGCATTGGGTCGAGTACCTGTAATGATAGCTGTAAATTGTACAATAAATAATAAGTTTAATTACCTGCCGTTGTCGTCTTCGTTGTTCCGGCCGATGTACTCGGAGGTGAGCCGCATGATGTGCAGACTGAGCGGGTTGATGCACTGCGGCAGTTTGTGTTCGGCCACAGAGAGGGGGACTCGCTCCCCTGCGTTACAAAACTCTAATCGTATCGAATTATACCCATACATTAGATAGGATACCATGGTAGCCATATTGTACATGTCTACCGTTTAACTGATAGGTTTCCGAAGTCTGTGGGAGTTGCGTTCGGTCAGTGCAGTGTGATGTCAAACTTCACTTCCTCCCCCACACTGCAGCTACTTCAGAAACCCATGCAATTAACTTATAAACATTATTTTTAGTAATACTTCAGAGACTGAAACTGTGTCCAGTTAATTGTCTTTAAAATATTCCTTGAGAGCCAATTTAAAAAGGTTAAAAACTAGCTAATTAGGAGACTAGCTAAAAGGACTGAATGTCGCCAGTCATCAAGATGGCTTTATCGAAGCGTCATGTGCGCAACAACCTAAGTCAAAACATATATTTTAAAATGTTTATTAGCAAAGAAACAATGACGCAAACATGAATGAGTACAACAGATATACATAAAGGTATAAATAGAAATAAGTATGATATTTTGTGAATGTCACCACCTTTACTGTTAGCTACAATAACAATTTTTTTTCTACCAGTACACTACAATAAAGATAAAACTTTTGATACATTAGGGTTTCAGGTAATTCAGTTAATAAATTATTAATTTTTGGCATAAAAAAGAGCTGAAGTTGAAGCGATCAACACGACAATAACGAATCGATTTCATATTCAAACCCACCGAACAAAAAATGCAACGTCGCATGACCGTACACATTGCCAGGTAAGGTATTCCGTTAGAAGTACCGAGTTAGAATTTAGTCGCGTTAGTCGGTCGGGTGGACAACACAGTCATGTTGTGTCATATTGCAACAGCTAATTAGGACATAGCGCAAGCAATTTAAACAAAATGGCAAAAGGCTTGCTCCCTATTGAATCCAAGATGTATACTTCTGGTGAAATGTGGGTAGTATCTATCAACAATACGAACATAATAAAATTTGGATCAATAATTATGTGTGAGGTAATAGTCATAGACACGCAGAGTGAGAAACAGGGGGCTTAATATGAGTTTTTCTCGAGATATGCCGCGAGGGATCAGGGAGATAAATCATACCAGGACGATTGTATGAAAAGAGAGGTGTAGTAAGAACTAAGATATAATTGTGCCAGCCAATAGCAGTTCATTCCGTAACATTCATCATTGCAGGTACTTACCGGTATCGAGGTTGAGTACAGTGACCTGCTCCAGTATCTCTATGTCAGTGAGGTGATGTCCCGACACGGTCCGAGTGCGCAGCGACCGCAGCCCCAGCGCCGACTCGTCCCCCGCCGACCGCCGCCGCGACCCCGACCCCGACCCCGCGGGCAGACCCGACCCTGACCCTGAACCCGACCCCGACCCGCCGCTGCGTCTGTACAGAGATACTGTAGTTATAACGAAACAATCGAACAAGCATTGCTAGCACAGAGAGTTATCAGAAGCTTGTTTTTGAAAAAACTTTAGAACCTACGACTATTTCCCAAAATTCAGATAACCAAATCAACTTTGTCTTTATTTCTAGCCGGACGTCGTCGTCCATTGTTGACTTGATGCAGTGAGGTCTTCACACGACAGAAAAGGGATATATATGAAAACCTCTTGTATCATCATCCGTGTCATAAAAGGATCTATGAAAAGAATGTTTACAACATGTGTATCATAGCGTATAACAAATTACCAAATGAGTTAAAACTTCTGCAGGGCAATGTATTTAAACCTAAATTGACTTATTGGCTGTTAGACAAGCCGACTTGACTTTATTAACTATTCTATTTTTTTTTCTTTGTATTTTAACTTTATTATTTTATATTCGTGTTAGTATGTGTAAACTTACCCAATATTTGCACGCCTGCTTTCAAGGAGAATACAATTGTCGATACAATAATAAGATCTTATTGTAAATATTATGAAATTATTGTTTTTTTGCAAATAAATGATTGTTTTGATTTGATTTGATCAAAGGCCTCCCAATTTAAAGGCTGTTTATAATCATTGCTTCCTTTGGCGCTAGCTGTCTACTTATCAAATAGCCAATTTCTTATTCTGCCTATTGCGCGAGGTAACTTTTTCGCAATTAACCTATATGGCAAATAGACCATTTTTCATTGAGCCTGCTTCTCAAAATGACAACTTTGCCGTCTGCTTACTGTATCAGCCGCATCGTCCACTGCTGAACACAGCCACTATGTAGGGGGTAGTTTGCCATAATCCCCACGCTTGGCAGGCGGCTTGGGGATCGCAGTTCAAGATGGCATAGCTCTTAAGAAGGCGGTGCTGCCCACCTTCGTCGACTTTTACGACACCCACACGGGAAGAAATGGGGGGTGCAATTCTAACCCGGCAACACAAGGGGCGGTCGGCTTACTTGTAAAATAATAAATAAAATACATTCAGCTTGAAAGTGATTGTATCTTGACCAAAATTGAACTAAACCTTATTTAGGGATGACACTGTTCCACTTGCTACGATCTTGCTATATGTCTAGCTTCCTTTATTAGCATTCTATTCTTATTACAAGCCAGCTATGAAGAATGGAATTAGAGTATCTCTGCTATGGGTAACAGAACACCTCCAATGTAGTCAGAATATTTTTGCCAACATTACCCTACCAACTGTTCCATTAGCACTCGCCATACTTTGGCATTCTGCTCTCGTCCATTATTTCGTGTCAAAATCCTTTGAAGTGATGATTTGAGTGAAGTTAGTTTAGAAAAATATTTCTATCTTGACTTAAATCGCTATATAACCTCACTCAAACAACATTGCTATGTTTTTCACAGTCACACTCAATGCTCTCTTCTCAACAGCTTCTTCTCGATTGATGTTATATGACCGATTCACGTTGTAATACGCCCACCAAGGATACATTATATCGTACATATTTTTTATTTCATTTGATTAATAAGTTACAACATTCAAAAAGGATCAAGTGAAAAGGAAAATACTTCACCGTGAATTTGGTATTTACCAGATTATGAACATAGCGAAAAGTTGTTTTTTTAGTTGCTATCAACTCAAAAAAACAACTTCTCTAGTAATTTTGAAACAGAGTTTCTACTTGTTGGTGGTAGCTAGACAAGCGGGCATTTGCAAAATGAGCTACCACCATAAAGAATTCAAACATAAAATATGCATTATTAGGGATAGCTCAGATACTACTCGTCAGATCTCACTCAAATTTAAATGGGTCCACATGACAAGCACCAGCTTTCGAGTGTAAACAAAACATTATAATCAGTACACCCTGTAAATAAATATGAGATAACACACAAAAAAACGAAGTGAGAACCACCTCCTTTTTTTGAACCCGGTTAATAAAATTATTAGATTGTCTGATATTCGAAATGACTTATTTTAAAACATTTAAATATGTTTAATTTGGAATGAAGTTAGTCACAAGTATTTTTATAATAATACGAGGGGTATTCGAACCCACCACCATCCGTCCCTGTAGCCGGGACATGCTTTGCCAACTGAGTTAGAGAGTGAGTCATAGCTCAAATTTATCCCTTTTCTTCTATCGAGTAACCGTCTTAATGACTTATTTACTAAGCAGGCTTTATTGAAAAAGTACAACGTCAGAATGTCAAAATGTAACGTCCATGATCATTTTAGTTAGACAATAATGCTGCGTATCCACCAGAGATGTGGGAGGTTAAAGATCCACCGATAGGATTGCTCTTAATGACTCTTTTCCTGTTGCGCAGTTCATCTTCCGTTCACATATCTGTGGGACACGCAGCCTACGAGTACAATAACGTAGTGAGCTGACCTGTTAGAGCCGAGACTGCAGTGCCCTGTAGCGGGCGCGGCGGTGGGGCGCGACTCGCTGTGCGTGCGGGCGGCGCGCTCCGCCCCCGCCCCCGCCCCCACCCCCGCCGCGAGGGTGTACGTGCCTGCAATGTGCAACATGCTTCTTGTACATACTGCGTCTGCACACTATCTACATATTAATTTATCAGCACTAACGTAACACGAACAATTTATCGCATACTCCGGTGAATGTGGCGTATAATGTATACGCCATATACTCCGGTGTGCTGATAAATTTATGATAGCAATGGTAGCTTTTACGGCATTGTTATCGACAATTTAATGGTAAACTTTAATAAAGCAATAAATTACGATTTAATAAAGAAATGGATGGAAGATAGCTCGGCTAATCATTACATCCCACTTGCACACTGTAAACAGTCTGTGGTGTGCAAGTGAGATGTAATGATAGGCGCCGTCATCTTCGATTCGCTTCTTTATTGTACCGAATTCTATGTAATAACACTGGTCAGTCATAGAGATTTGTTCCTTGCCCCAGCACGGTATCAAAGTCGCCTCCTCGTTTTCATGGCTAGTCGCGAGCTTCTCTCGAGTTGATGCGATGTCAGTACTGCGCTGATTATTGACCGCTGTAGTATGGACTTCCATACAAAGAATACTGAACGACTTGAGTTAAGACGATATGTCGATACGGTGCTAGATGTATCAGTGTCCACAAACCTTAAGATTTATAGCATCACTAAATTGAGGATGCTGACGAGCCGGACAAAAACGTTCTAAAGAAAGTTTTTTTTTTCATTGCTCATAGACTAGCCTCTGACCACTATATAAGCTGATCCAACCTGATAATAAGTGGTCAAAATAATTTAGGCGAACCTTAGAATTACTTTCTCTCAAAGACAGATGTCGGATCTCACCGACCAGCACCTGGATGCTTGGTGACAGATTTTCTAGTTAGATTTTATAATTTCTAGCCAGGCGAAAATTCGCCAATTGCTCTACCATCATGCTATAAACCTAGTGGTTAGTCCAAGCTAAGACACGGGACTAACGACGGGCGCCCGAAGCACGTGGCACGCTCTGTAGTAATGGCACTAGCGGTCACCCATCCAAGCAATGATCGCAGCAGACTTTGCTTAACTTAGTTATTCGGATAAGAGCGACTGAGCAAGCGTCGCTACGAACGCTTCAAGTAATACAATTGACTAAAGCCTACCTTTTACACATTTCTGTAAGGAGTAAGACAATGTAAGCCGGCCTTAAGTAGTTAAAGCTCACCATTGACGGCCTGCTTGCCATCCAGGGCCGCGTCGGGCCCGAGGCCGAGCCGGGCGCGCGCCTCGCCGCCGCGGGGCTCCTGTGAGCTGATCGACTTGTCGCTCGCTGGAAAGAACATTTGATCTGCCGAACGATATCGTTTATATACATTTATAATAGAGATAGTTTTGATGTCCTCTTCACACTTTTTATCATGAGGAATGGGTTAACTTTTTAAAAGAATAAACCTCAGGATCCGATGCTTCGACCGAACTGAAATCAATGTCCATTCGGTTAACTTGTCAATACTCTGTCAATCAGTCCGCAGATGAGTCCTGACATTAGACAGTATTAACACTTTCTTTCCTTAATTATCAACTTCAATGATCTTGGGTTTTTAAATTGTACTTTACAATGTGAAGATACATTCTCCATCGTAAGCCCGTTTCTGGGACACGGAATAGATCAAGCTGAAGGGTATTCTTAATCCATAAATCTAGATTCATGGCTAGTCCTGAGCCCTGAGCTTGAAATAAGTTTAATTTCAAAAACAATTATGCATTTCATTTATTAATTTGCGCAATGTGAACAGTACGAAATAATCTTGAGAAATTTCGCTTACAATTTGTGTTATGTCAAATTTTAATTTGTATGAAATAAATCCATATTCATTTTGCAAATTAGGAATAATTAACATCTATACCAGTGGTATTATGGCCCTACATGTATTATGTACCTATACTTGAGAAGTAAGTACTTATAGGGTTGAGTATGTTTACGGTATGCAAACCGCACTTCCATCACATTATTGCGGTTTCTCGCCTTGCAATATAACTGGCAGGCATCTACATACCTCAAATTCAAATTCAAAATCATTTATTCAATTTAGGCGTCTACGACGCTCTTATGAAGGTCAATTACAAACTTTAATATTGAAATATTCTACATTGTACTGCCACGTTCAGCAAAAAAATTTATAGAGCCACTGCGAGAAGAACGGGCAAGAAACTCGGGGCCATTCTTTTAAACGTCTGTTTACAATTTGTTATAAACAATATAATACAATTATTACAATATTTGTTTAAATTACGTAGGAGACAGGTGATGGCTTGGCAGAGGTGGAATTTTCCAAGCATTTTTGTCGTTTAAGTAATCACAAACTGTGTAGTAGGATTTCTTAATCAAAATTTTTTTCACGTGTAATTTGAATTTTCCTTCTGTGAGCATTGTAATATGTTCGGGAATTTTATTATAAAACCGCACACAATTACCTAAAAAGGACCTTTTATTTGTCTTTGCTAATCTAAAACACGGTACCGTTAATTTATATTTGTTCCTAGTGTTGTAATCGTGGTTGTCACTGTTTAATTTAAATTTACTCAAATTTTTCCGAACATACATAATATTTTCAAATATGTACAGACTCGGTAAAGTTAATATATCAATTTCTTTAAAAAGATCCCTTAGAGATTCCATAGGATCCATTTCATATATGGCTCGAATTGCACGCTTTTGTAAGATAAAGATTGTTTCCATCTCAGCAGCAGCTCCCCACAGCAATACACCATACGACATAATACTGTGGAAGTACGCGAAATAAACTAGCCGTGCAGTAGCTACGTCTGTTAACTGTCTTATCTTACAAACTGCATATGCAGCAGAACTAAGTCTTCCGGCTAGATCATGTATATGTGGATCCCACTGTAAAGTTGAGTCCACTTTGATTCCCAGAAAGACTGTCGCTTTGTCAATAGAGAGTTTATCTAAGCCAAGCTTAATGTTGGCAATAAGGAACATTTGGTAAAGAAAACTTTAAACATTTGGTCTTTTTTGAATTTAAGAGAAGATTATTAGCGGCGAACCATTCAGAGATCATAGATAACACATTATTTACATGAATGAGTTCACTATCTTTCCTATCTACTTTAAAAATCAGAGAGGTATCATCGGCGAATAAAACAATATTGCAGAAATCTTTGACCATGCAAGGCAGATCATTAATATACGCTAGGAACAGAAAAGGTCCCAAAATTGATCCCTGCGGTACACCTATTTTTACCAAAGACCCGGAAGAAGTATTGCCATTTATTCCAACCATCTGTAGCCTGTTTGACAGATAAGACTCTATTAGATTCAAAGCTTTTCCACGAATACCATAGTGTGAAAGCTTACGAATCAGAGTGCAGTGTTCTACACAGTCGAATGCCTTGGAAAGATCACAAAATACGCCAATAGCATCATGTGAACTCTCCCAGGCTTCAAGTATATGTGACATCAATTGAACACCTGCATCTGTAGTGGATCTGCTCTTAGTAAAACCAAACTGATTCTCATTCAATATATTATGCTCATTAAAATGAGATAAAATTTGTTTGAGCATAATTTTTTCGAATACTTTACTCAGAACAGGTAAGATGGAAATAGGTCTATAATTGCAAGGGTCAGATGCAGCCCCCGACTTCAAAATTGGAGTGATTTTACATAGTTTCATTAATTCGGGGAAATTTCCTCTATCGACACAAAGATTGAATATTGTTACTAAGTATGGTGCGATAATGCAAATTATAGACTCTGCCACTTTAACTGACATACCCCAGAGAGTTTCTAGCCTACTGGTTGTTAACGGCCTATGTTCAACTTCATACCTCTCTGTTTCTCTATTTCCATCAAATTTTATCGCAAGGCCCTCATGATCAGACCTAACACCTTTCAATATTAACTTTTCTTTAATCTTACAGTTTGAGTATATATTGTCTATACAGGTAGATGAAGTGTCTGTTATCCTAGTGGGCTCACAGAACAGAAATTTCAAATTAAATGACTTAAATAATGAAATAAGATCAGTCCTATTTTTACAATTCATTAAAATCACCACATACAAATATGGGTTTTCTGCATTTAGAGATTTTCTGCAGTATACTTTCCATAGTGGATAAAAATTCTGCAAAATTTTGAGCATGACCTTGATCTGTAGGTGGTCGATATACACACAACACAAGATGCCTGTCCACCTCCACACAAGCAACTTCACAGACACGTTCAACAGAACATCTGACTAAGTCATGGCGATCTTTAAACTTTAAGTTATTTGTTACAAGAATAATACACCCTCCTCCTTCTGCAGATGATCTGTTAAACGCACTGCCTACACTAAAATTCTTAACATTAAATAACATTGTATCAGCTCTTAGCCATGTTTTAGTAAAGCATAATATATCAAAAGGATATTTATCTAAGAGCATTTCAATTTCAAGTATTTTGCCAGAGAAGCGATTTATATTTTGGTAGTACAGTGCTATGTCAAAACACTTCCCTGTTGTTGGACTTAAAAGTTTAAACAGTTTGACTCAACATTTGTATTAGTACATGTACTAAAATCTGTATCGTCAATAGAAGACATGGTTATATTTCCTATAACCGATTCAATATTATAAGCTACCAAAGTAGCAATCAGATTCTTATATTTTTTAGGTAGGTACATCCTATCCCGAGTCAACATAAATTCAGTAATAAATTTATTACAGTACCTGCCATCTATACGTAGTATTAGATTATACATTGTTCTCCTCGCAGTGGCTCTATAATTTTTTTTGCTGAACGTGGCAGTACAATGTAGAATATTTCAATATTAAAGTTTGTAATTGACCTTCATAAGAGCGTCGTAGACGCCTAAATTGAATAAATGATTTTGAAATTGAATTTGACACCTTAACTACAGAAACGAATTACTTAGCATTCCATGGATTCACAGTATCTATATACGGGTGCTGGGTCCATCGTGTTGCAGAGGAAGAAGCTCTAGTCACGCCTGGGACTAGGAACCCATATAGTAGGGTTATAATGCTTGCCTTCATTCCATATAACAAACAACATAATCTAATATGAATTTATAATAATCTGTAAACTGCCTTCGACTTTTTTATATTTTCAAGAATTCAAATATCAAGAATAGCATTTACACAAATAGTAGTTTATGCAACTGTCATATAATAGAGGGTATTAAAACATGAGTGTAGTTTTTTGAAACGAGCCGCAGGCAAGTTGCATACACTACTTTATTTAATCTCATGGCTATACGCTTTTCTTGATTTTTCTGGAAAAAGACTATTCGTCAGTTTCGTAGCTGTTTCTAGAATGTCAGGTGGAGTTAAATTTTCATCAGTATCGTCGGTGTTGCTTGACATTTTTGCTACTAAAGTTTTATCCAACTAAATATTACTCAAATTCGTATTTACGAAATAGCGCCAAAATGGAAAAAGTCTGTTATTGGTCTATTAGCTCGGAACCAGCGCGTTGCGTCACCATAGATAATGTGTACTTAAATTGAATTGAAACCTCCTTGGTGAATTGAAAGCATTGTTTTGTTAGGAGAATAATGCTTTAATTATTTTTTTTTATTTTCTTCAGAAGTATGTAAATAAAATATGCCAATAAAAGTCTTTAGGTATTTCATTTCATAATTAGAATATTACCGAATGAGATTATATAAATTACATTTAGTAACAATGTTATAATGATTTTGTTAATAATTGAAAGTATAAATATAATGTATTTTATAATAATTTCATCTACCGGGAGCTCGCAGTTGTAGCCGCGCACTCGCCCTGTAGATCAGCATCTGATATGCTCGAAACCCGTGAGACGTATTCGATCCCCAACGTTAATGTTTTCGCCGGTTTATTTATAATATTTAAATGTTGGCTATTTTATCTATTATTATTTTGGGCACATATATTAATTGACCGAGCGAGAAAGTAGTTCGAGCGAAACGTCACTGCCTTACATACACAAAAATGCTTTCGTATGTCCAGCTATTCTCCCCTACAGGTCGCAATTTTTAAACTAATTCACGTGACATTTTGTGAGCAGGTAAGGTTAGGAAATACAGAAACGCAAATACCTGTGACGCATCAAATTCATTTCATTAGTTTTCGCAATATAGCTATGGTTTTTGGATTTGAGACATCAGCGTGCCTTTATTTAATTATATACTATTCAAGGGCAGATTCGCGAGGTTTACAGCTCCAAAAGCCACTAGTATTTAAATATTATAAATTAAACAGCAGGCCACCCTGTGTGCCCGCCGGGAGCTCGCAGACGTGTAATTTATAATATTTAAATATGTGTGAAGATCACGAGAATTTAATTTAAAAAAATATATGGTAATAATTTGAGTACATATTATAGAATAAGGAGTAAATATTTTATGTTTAATATATTCATTAATTCAAGCAACGTAAATATGATGGCGGATTAAAGTTATTAACTACATATATACATATTTATTGATATGTGGCTAGTGTTGCTCACCATAGTTGGAGTTGTCCAGCTGCAGCGAGTCCTGGAACTCCCGGGTGAGGGACTCGATGGTGCTGGCGGGACTGGGCAGCGCGCCGCAGCCTGCGCCCCCTCCCACAGGCTATAAGGTACAAATATTGTTCTAAAGTACTTTATATACGCAAAAACAAATAATCATTATTATTATATGTGGGTGTTTCCTACAATCCGATATAATATAATAGTAAGATACCCAATTGTTCTGCGGATTACATTGCAAAATTACAAATTCCACTCCGATACGATGGTTAAAAAGAACGATAGGAAAAAATTGAGTTGTGGACTCATTGTCATGTTAGCTCAATTGGATTAGAGCATACCCCGGCTAAAGGGGTGGATAGACGCGGGTCCAAATGTATTTACTTTGTGTTGGAATAAATGGAGTTACGTCTTCCGAGTATTTAGTAAAAAAAAATAAGTTCCGCAAGGATCTATATTGGGACCATTTATGTATCTAGCGTATATCTACGGTTTGCCTAACATGGTTATGAAATTATCTGTGATATTGGTTTGCAGGCGATAACTCTCTGATTTTTTAAGTAAATAGAAAAGGTAGCAGACTAGTACACGCTAATAATGTGTTATCGATTATCTCTAAATAGCTCACTCACCGCTAAAGTTTTACTTTTATTTAAAAAAAAGACGTTATATTTAAGTTTTTTTTCCCCAACGTTAGTTATGTAGAGCCAAACTTAATCAAGTTTGAGGTGCAATTGAAAAAGCAACAGTCTTCTTGGTAATTAAATAGTTTCAAATCTACAGTTGGGTACTCAAATAAATTATCTGTCCGGGCGACTTAGTTCTTCTGTATATACCACCCACAAAATAAGGAAGTTGACGGATGTAGCTACAGCTCGGCTAGTTTATTTCGCGTATTGCATAACGTCGTATGGTGTATTGTTGTGGCGAGCAGCAGTAGATATACGGGATCTTTAGTGGATATATGATAAAATACAGATGCTTTTGGTATATATATAGAGAAAACATACTGTGTCGACTTATGTGTTGGCCCTCTATAAGGTAGGAATGTCTCAAGTGAGTGTTGATGATCCGTTCTTGTTGTTGCAAAATGCAGCAGCTTCCCATTAAAGTAGCTGCCTGCTCGCACGAGCACAATTGTTATCTAGATTATAGAATACATAAGACATAGTTACGTCGAGTAGTAGCGAGTGTAGATGCGGTTTGTCCATGGTGGCGCGCCGCTGCGGCCTCATGTCCTCCGTGTCTGTGGTACAGATGCTTAAGTTGTCGCCATCCGTCGTCGACAGAGACTGGGATCCATACAGCTTGTCTGAAATTGCCAAAATTATATTAAAACATACATAAGAACGTAGGTAACAATTCAATGTATGAGAGAGCTCTCGGTGCCGCGATCTGCCTGCGTGAACTCATATGGTGCAGGGCATTGGACAAGCCCAAAACCTAGGCCGAAAATATCGGCTAATTCCTCATCCTTCCTCCATCCCTTCATAAGGTTTCAGTTAAGGTACGCTCAAACCAACGCGTTCAGCTGCACCCGCGGTCGCGTTCAAGGCAACGATCAGCTCTATTGAATAATATGTTTAGTTTTTTAATGCGTACTGTTATGAATAAAAGCGTACCATTAAATTACGCTTAACAACGGATAAATATTGTTAATACTAGCTGCTCCTCGCGGTTGCACCCACGTGGTGATGGTAGATTATGATAAAATGTTTCATATGTGTTAATCCAGCTTCTCATCTACCTCAATAGCAAATATCATCATGACTGGTGCAACTGTTTGAGCGTGAAGAAGTAACAAACATACAAATACACTCACGATAGTTTGGCTTTATAATAGTATAGTTTGATAAGAATCAATTTGTTACGAACAAATATGCATTAGAAATAAATTATCGATTTTTATAGTATGTACGAGTATTTATGGTTCACTATATTGGCGATAATGGCTTACACAGAAAAGATAGGTAAATGCTGTTGTGGTCTTTTTTATAGGACAATTTAAGACAAACATCTCCTTTATACATTATGTACGTATGATACTAAAGGTTTATGCAGCGCACGCCAGAATATATCGCATATTTCAGATTTTATTCCTACTCCCTTGAAACTTATCGAGTATATTTTGGAAAATTCACACAATATCTTTATAAATTATACCCTATGTGTTATTCTGAAGTCTAAGCTATATTATTGTAAAGTTTCATTAAAATGCATTTTTATATACATAGTTTTTGCGTCAAAGAAAACATCCATCCATACTTACAAACTTTCGCGTTCATAATATTAAGGAATAAATGAACACCAAGTTGAACGTCACCGCTGATGCGCATTGGTTAGCTCATATCTTTACACTACCAATGTAAGAGAGGTAAAAACAGACAAATATTGCACGATTTTAAGAATGAATCCCGCCTCCCGAATCCATTAACTATCTTTTTTATTGGATTTCTGACGGAAGCAGCACGAGGCCATGGTGTTAAGCGGTAACCTCTGCCTATCACATACATCACCATCACCATGAGACACGGTTGTTAAGTCTCATGTGCCTGTAAGTAATACAAACATTACTATTTGGCGGTAGAAATAGTTTTTTTTTTATTCCTGATAGGTAAGCCTTTGACCACTATCACACCTGATGGTAAGTGATGATGTGGTCGAAGATGTTGTTCAGGCTAACCTAGACTTACTGGCTCTCAAGGACAGCTGCCGGAATACACTGTTAGGTGCTTGCGATAGATTTTCTACTTGAAGATGGTAACTAGCCAGGCGGGCATTCGGAAAATGCCCTACCACCATGGTAAGGTTCAAAGAGAGTTCTACTGCTACATAATCATAATAAAAATGTATTTATTACATCACCCGTTTCAGTCTCATATATGAGGACAATATAAAAATGTATTAAAAAGGAGAACAAAAAGTATAAAGACTTGTAGACCTTTCTTCGCAATCATTTGTCGGTTCATCGAGCGATGTGGCTTGCCCATTGCCACTTCTGAGACCTATGTCTATTTTTAACGCTCAAAGTAATTCCAAGCATAACCATCTATGGCGCATAGTGCGTCTTTGAGCTCGTCTATCCTATCAGTACTATATATGACTAACTTCGTTTCTTCTTCCTAGGCGGCGCTACCGGCTGCGAGGGCTGCGTGGAGTTGGAGACGGCGACGATGCCGGGCGGCGCGCCGCGGGACTGCTTCAGGCTGTTGGCCTTCGTGCTCGCGATCACGTCGGGCTCTGCCATACCCAGCACGGGCGCTACACAACAAAACTCACACTAGTTTACAGACATTTCTAGTCACCAAGGCGTGGGCCCTTCATATTTTTGATTGTAGTTTCGATCCATACGATCATACTTAAAAATCTTAAAATTTTATTGTTTAACTATAAAGTCTATTAGCAGTTACACCCACACTCAGAAGCAGTGATGGCTCAGTGGCATTGGCTTTGGACTGCCGCGCAGCAGGTCCATGGTACTTGTCCCGCCGCAGGCTTGAGCTTCACTGCAAGGTGGAAGGGCATTATGTGAGTGCCCGCCTGGCTAGCGACCAAGTAAAAAATCTGTCGCCAAGCACATAACGGTGTGTTCCGGCAGCAGTCCTTGAGAGCCAGTGAAATTACAGGCACATGAGACTTAACAAATATGTTTCAAGGCGCAGTTCAATTCGTGACTTGTGACGAAATGCATCTGTTATAGGCAGAGGATAGTCCGCTTAACATCAGGTGGGCCTCGAGCTTTGCCGTGCAACATAAGATGTGGTGTACAAATGAGCGATGAATGACTAGCGACGCACCAATAATTGACTGTGGAGGGGCACGACTTCGTGACTGAACGATTCTGTGCTATTTATGGGAAAATAGCTCAAATTAACAATATAAAATAAAAGACAACACAAGGGCATAATTTGTAAAAAGATTTGGCTTGGGTTTTATGGCCGGCCGCCTACCTGACGTCAACTCTCCTTGGGAAAGCTCTGTTTGGTAGCTTACCCGCAACCTCTCGCGTATTCAAAGCTTTAAGACGGTAAAGAGCCCTTACGTGCGTTATTTGTGCAACAACAATGTATTCGCATCGATGAGAGTAGCGGTATGCCGCTCATTTGGAACATTCATACCTTTTTAGTCACCTTTTATGACTTCCAACAGGAGGATATGGCACAGGCCTTATATTTTACAAAATTACAACCAAAGGAAAAATTATAGTCATGTGCAAGATTCGAACCAGCACCATCCACCCCTATAGCCGGGGTATAGTTTAACCGCTACGCTAACATGACCGATGATTCATAACTCTAATTTGTCCTCTCACCTTAACCATCGGGAACCATATGGGGATGGAGCGATATCTACAGTTCAACTTACGTTGTACTACAGTCCTTCTATTCTTAAGACGGGTGCTCTATAGCTCAAATAAATAATTAAAAGTGACCTCTTAACCACACACCCTGGATTGCAAGTCTCAGCCACTGGAGAGCCTCTTCCTCAGCAACGATATGGGCCCGACACCCTTACCGGAATCTATGAAAAGCTCGGTAATTTAAGACACACTATTAATAACTTTATATTTTGCAACTATGTATTTTGCTTGGCGGTGTACATATGTGGTAAATTGATAAATTGTACATAGCATAAAAGTGTAGATGTACGAAAAAAATTGCAAATGTATCGAGTAAAAAGCTACCAATCAGTACTAATATTATAAATGCGAAAGTAACTCTGTCTGTCTGTCTGTCTGTTACGCTTTCACGCCAAAACTACTGGACCGATTTGAATGAAATTTGGTATGGAGATAGTTTGAGACCCGGGAAAAAACATAGGATAGTTTTTATCCGACTGCGCAAAAAGAGGTTAATGTTATCGCGCGATAACAGACATACGCGCGGGCGGAGCCGCGCCCGGAAAGCTAGTTGGAATATAAAAATGAAAGCGCGTAATCAAATGTTGCATACAAAGCTGATGATTATTAAGTAGAATATTTTAGAAATCTCTGAAATATTTTTTTTTAACTAATGGCGCCATCTATCTATTAAGTACTACAACAATTTAAAATACCTGCCCCCAGAACAGTTCATGCTTGTAATTGTCTAAGCGCTATCTAGCTGAGCACAAAGAGAACAGTAGTCAGTAATAAATGTACACACAAAATTAACTCACCATTTTGATTCCTATTGTCCAAAGCGGAGGGGTCGTCAGATATGCTCGAAATGGTTGAAGGTTCTCTGGACGACACTGACGGTATCGGCATGGAGTCACGTATATTTGCTGAAATCACCAATTCTCAGCAAATAAGTATATTCTTCTACCAGTAAACCATACTTCTATTTATATATCTTACTTAGATGTTAAAGCTCGACTAACTATCCAGTTAGGTAGGTCTATCTGACTTCAACAAAACTGTTGGCCGAAGTAGCAAACTCAGGCGGGGAGTGTTCAGGAAATTACAGGACATCTACTCGTCTAACATCCCACAGAAAATCTATGACTGTGTGTGTCAGTGATAGCTTATGGCACTGAGACATGGTCCTTAGTTTAATCATTTTGAAGCGCTCATAGCAGAGCTTGGCTAGTCATTTTTAACTGATCAACTAAGTTAAGCATCATTTTCTGCGGTCATCACTAAGATTGGTGACTGCTAGTGGAACTTACTACTGAGTACTCCAGTGCTTCAGACAGCACATTAAACCGTCGTCGGTCCTGGTTATTGCCTTAGGATGACAGTCGTTATTGCATGGTGGTAGGGCATTTGGCGAATGCTCGGCTTGCCCGCTATAATCCTCGAGCAGATAATCTGTCGCCAAGCACCTAACGGTGTGTTCCGGAGATGTACTTGAGAGCCAGTAATTCTAAGCTTGCATAACATCTTCGACCACTTCATCACTTACCATCAGGTGAGTTAATGATCAAAGGATAACCTTTCAGCTATTAATAAAAAAATGATGACAGTGTTTAAGGCTAGCCTATTAGTTTACATAAATAAAAAGTGAATAAAATTGTAACTAAACACATCGAATAAACATTACATATTTCCCTTTTAGATATACATGTGCAAAGGTGCATAGTAAAATAGTATTCTTCTAATACTAGGTACCTTATTTTGGAAATGTATTTAATCGTTATAGGTGCCTACTATATATACGTACATAGCTGTAATAGCATGTGAGACAAGATCACTACCATGGTAATATTATTTATACAGTGTTTTAACTCAGCTCTGTCCTTGAAATAACTACCTACAGCCGCGCGGTATGTAAACATGCGATAGGGCTGCCCGCCTCCAGCATTTTAATGACATTTGCCTATTTTATGTTTCCATTTAGTTTTCTGATTGTAAATTTATTTTTTTTATATAAGTAACAATTAAAATACTTTGTAAATTGAATAGGAAATGTTCAATAAAAATGCGTGTTGTTTATTAATTGGTAGATTTAATTAAAAAAATACATGTTTATGTTTGGATTACAAACCGGTCTCTTGCTTTAATGGTATTTGTTGTAGCAACAAAAATACTTAATCTGAGTAAATTTAAATTATCTACTAAAAATAGTAAATAACCAACGCACGTACCGCGTCAGAAGAGATAAGAACTACGCGATAGAAAGAGAGGTGCATTGTAGATGTATATAAAAGTTAGGTACTCAGCGGTGTGCGATCTGAATTGCTCTTTAATGCGTCGTAGCAGAGTTGCTCATTTATTTAAACGACTTTGCAGAGATTCTTCTAGTCCTTTTTATTCTGCGGTAGTGTGAAAAAAGAACCAACGCTATTGTTAACGTACATACATAATATACTCACAGTAAGATTCTGCCTGCGCCCCGCTGAGTATCCTGCCGATGCGGCCGAGTGACGTCATGCTCTGCAAGCTCATTGTATCGTGTGCTATTATTCTGTAAAATAACAATACATTTATTTGGCACAAGAAATATGGTATGTGCATGAAGTTCATTATATATAATATATGTATATATTATGTTATTTTGATGGAACAAGCACGTGACCTAACTGACGTTAAGCGGTATCCTCTGCCTATAACAGATGCGTGACGTCACGAGTCGCACTACACCTGTCACCCTGAGATATACAGTCGTTAAGTCTCATTATATGCCTGTAATTTTACTGGCTCCTCATACATCTGTCAAAGTTTGAGTTTGACGTTTGTGAACTTTTTTCTGTGAGCGTTTTATGCAGCCGGAGGTGACGTCAAAGATGACATTATGTAGCTATCGTGGTGTCTCTTTAGTACATTAAGAACCGACCGTTTTCGTTAATACAGTGCAAATAGCGTATATTTGAGTAATTTGAACCGTAGGATAAAACACACTACAACACTGTCTGACGCTACACACTACAATACAATGCTAGATCTTGTATAATGCTGATGTTATTTAATAGAGCATTCAACCTTATTAGGAAGAACCGCGTAACTAGTCCCATTTGCATTGATTGTATGTTAATTTGTATTAATTGCAATTTGTAATCAAAAATTAATTCAGTTATGGTACATCGGTTACTGTCGGCTTGTCGCAAGTCGCAAATTCTTCAGGAACGACAAATAAAATGTACACAATAATATTATGCCTCTAAAACAGATTCCCTACGTGAAATGGAAACCTATTTGTTCTAAACTTCTTACTGCGAATAGGATCGATTAATCAATGATGCTCTATTACTAATTTTTAATTCTTATTTGGTCCATGTAACGTTAGTGCGAAAGTTTTTTCATCTATGATATTTATATCGAGACAACATTTAACATTTGGACGAGTAAAGTTATAGTGCAAATGCTATGAATCGAAATTTTTCACCTTAGGTGATAAAGTTACATCTCCCGTTAAGGTAGAAGTTACATATTCTGATGACTTTCACATATTGTGGAAATAATTTTCGGGCGCTTTTTTTCACTGGTTGCAGCAGTAAAATTTTGTGATGGATAATGTCTTTTCACTTACTTATTCCTTAAATCCAGTGCCTGTTAGAATACAATAGCAAGAATTTTGCTGACAAGTAAACAAACAAACTAGGCGTTGCCAATTGATTGTGTTCATAACAATTATAAATCTTGATTCATTTTATATATATATATATATATTAATAGCTGTAGCTTCCCAAGGGATCTAATTTATCACCCAGCGTGTATACTATCGATTAATAGCATTCGTTCAAACAACATCATTCAAATATATCGTCGATTCAATGTCATCTCAATATAAATAATATGGATGAAACAGCTTTCGCAAATTCTGTGTCCTACGGAACCCTCAATGGAACACTTGGCTGATATTCTTTACTACACGATAAATAAACATTAGGAGTAGGGGATTGCTTAGCGAACGGAATTAGGTTTTTTAGCATACCGACCTTGACATATCTCAAATTTACAAATTTACGAGGAGATTTTTTATTTTGTATTGTAATCCGCAAAGCATGCGATGTTGCAAACATAAAAATATGAAAATTATAGGGTTGCGTAATCATTAACAAATTTAAAGCTAATTGCAAATTAGTCTCGTTTGTAGTACAACGTAAGTTGAACTATAGATGTCGCTCCATCCCCTAATAATGGTTGAAAAACGATAGGAAAAATTTGAGTTATGACTCATTGTCATGTTAGCTCAATTGATCAGAGCATACCCCGGCTAAAGGGGTGGATAGACACGGGTTCAAAAACCGCATATGAATTAAATTTTTGCTCCCGTAAATTTGTTATGTAATCTGAAGAGCATGCGTTATTGCAAACTTAAAAATATATAAATCTCTCAAACTGTTTAAAAAATATTTGTCTATGATATGCATAGAGATTGAATTTGTCACACAGCGGCTGATCGTCCTCTAGGGAAGCCTAGGGGCTTCCTATAAATTCCAGTTTGAATGCAGTACTCCTTTCAGCCTACATAGTAAATTGCTTGAAGTCAAAGTAATGGTTGCAGATAGGATATCATAACGAAAAATCCTGCATTAATTTCAGACAAGTTAGAAGTTCCAACTTACTTAAAAGGATGTTCAATTTGGAAAGTCTGGTGGTCCATAGACCCAGATGGATCAGGCATGACGCCCTCGTCATCCTCCTCTGTTTGCATACACCGTCGCAGTTCTTGAAATCTCCTTCTGCCTTGAACAACCTGCAACAATACAAATTCAATTTCATTCTATTGTGGAGTCAATGCTGATCTACCAATAACACAAACTTATATCAAAACCTCAAAGAGCGAAGACCACCACCCTCCAACTCAACCATTAAAAATAGATAACAACTCAACACGGAATAGCAACATACTAAAAATCTGCACTTATAACGTACGAACCCTGTCGTCAAATGAAAAAATAATAGAACTCAACCTTGCCTTAGAAAAAATAGAATATGACATCCTCGGTATAGCAGAAGTAAGGATAATGGGGTGTGAGATTGAAGAACACCAAAACTTTATATTCTGATACATTGGAACCACAAAAGGCCTCTATGGAGTAGGGTTTATCATAAAAAAATACCTTAAAAACAACATTGTCAAATTCACTGGGATATCGGAAAGAGTGGCGCTTCTACAACTACAGTTTGAAAGAACACACATATCTCTGATCCAAGTATATGCACCAACCGAGAAATGTACAGAAGAAGAAATCAATAACTTTTATGAGGACTTAAGAAAAGCTCAGGAACTAACAGGGAACACGCCAGTAATCATAGGAGATTTTAATGCAAAAATTGGCCAGCCTAAAACGCATGAAACCCTAGTCATGGGAAAATATGGTTTTGGTGAAAGAAACGGCAGAGGAGAGACTCTGATAGAATATGCTCTGGAACATGGAATGATGATAATGAATACCTGTTTTAAGAAGAGAAAGAGCCGCAGGTGGACCTGGACATCACCAGACCAAAGAACGAAAAATGAAATTGACTTTATAATTACAAATAAACCTGAACTGATTTCAAACGTAGAAGTTATAAACCAACTTAACTTCCCATCAGATCACCGACTGGTAAGAGCTAGTCTCAATCTAAAGTCAATCAAACTAAGCAGAAAAAACTTCAACAATGGACCAAGACCGCTAGAAACGGAAAAAAACATAAAAACATACCAAGAAAACCTACAAATAAACATTGAAAAGAATAACAAAATAGAAGACAAAACAACAGTACAGGATTACTATGACACTTTAGAAGACATCATCCAAAAGAGTCTGAAAATAGAAAACGAACCTCACAACAAAAATAAAGAGATCTTAACAAATGAAACTAAGGACTTAATAAAGAGACGCTCAGAATGACTAGCAAAGAAAAACAAGAACAAAAAAGATAAAAAAGATCTAGGAAACCTATTTAAAAAAACTAACAAGGCAATAAATAAAGACTACAATAACCACAGACAGAAAATCATAGAAAAAAACCTTAGAACATATAGAAGTACGAAACGCTCGGTTAAAGAACTAACACAACATAATACATGGATAAAAAATCTAAATGACAACCAAAAAGAAACAAAAACCCGAAATGAAGTGCTTAAATGTGCAACAGCTTTCTACTCAAAACTTTATAAAGGACCAATAGAGGACCTGGATAGCGAAGATGAGAAAGAAAAAGAAGGAATTATTACTAATCCAACCATAGACCCGATTAATGATAAGGAAACACTACAACATATAAAAAGGCTAAAAAATGACAAAAGTCCAGGGCCGGACAACATCAGAAATGAAGCTCTGAAACATGGAGCCCCACTATTGCTTACATTCATCACAACTTTGTTCAACTTAATCCTTGTTACGGGGAGTATTCCTCAACAGTGGTATAAATCAGATATTATCCTACTTTACAAAAAGGGTGATCCACTTAATATCTCAAACTATAGACCCATTAGTTTACTCTCAAGCTTGTACAAACTATTTACATCAATAATACTTAGTCGGATATCACCACAACTAGATAATTTACAACCAGTCGAACAAGCGGGGTTCAGATCAGGATTCTCCACTATCGACCACATACAAACCATTGAACAAATAATAGAAAAACACATGGAGTTCAAGAGGCCAATCTATATTGCTTTTATTGACTTCGAAAAAGCATTTGACAGTATAACACACAAATCAATATGGAAGGCATTAGAAGAATGTAAAATCAGTCAGAAATATATAATTATAATTAAGAACATCTACTCCAACTGTACAAGCAGAGTAAAACTGGAAAGGAAAGGCGAAGAATTCCCAATCGGTAGAGGTGTCAGGCAGGGGGATCCTCTGTCACCCAAGCTGTTTATAGCTGTGCTTGAAAGTATTTTTCACCACCTAAACTGGAAGGAAAAAGGAATAAGAATACACAACCAATATTTGAGCCACATTAGATTTGCCGATGATATTGCAACCTTCGCTGACTCTGCTACAGACCTAGAAGAAATGACCTGCCAGTTTGCACAGAAAAGCAGTAAAGTCGGCCTTAACATAAACATAAGCAAAACAAAAATAATGACAAATTCTGTTACAAAACCAATCATAGTAAACAACCAAAATATAGATTATGTCGATTCGTACATATATCTAGGAAAACAAATATCGTTTAAAGAAAACAACAATGAAGAGGAAGTAGAGAGACGAATCAATACAACCTGGAGAAAGTTTTGGGCACAAAAAGAGATCTTAAAAGGACCCTATAATTTAAACCTCAAAAAGATAGTACTGGACACAAACCTTCTACCTTGCTTAACATATGGCAGCCAAACCTGGGTATATACAAGCAAAGTCAAAAATAAAATAACAACATGCCAAAGATCAATGGAGAGGAGCATTCTAAAACTAAAAAGGATAGATAAAATCAGAAGCACTGAAATAAGAAACAAGACTAAAGTCATAGATGCTCTAAACTTTGCTATGAAATCTAAATGGAAATGGGCTGGACATATTGCCAGATATAAAGATAAGCGATGGACGCTGAGAACAACAACATGGAAGGGGCCAATAGGAAAACGCAGAGTGGGGAAACCAAAGAAAAGATGGTCAGACGATATAAAACAAATAGCTGGAACAGAATGGATAAATATTGCCAAGGACAGGGAAAAATGGAAGAGTTGGGAGGAGGCCTATACCCGAAAGGGATCTGTTAGTATGTAAGATAAGATAAGATAAATGTTAAAAAGAAAACCTGTAATAACGGAAAAATAAAGGCTTTATTATTATTATTATTATTATTATATCAAAACCTGTTCAGTTATTGATTTATTTACATGCCAGTACATAATATTTTTTACCAGTTTTAGCCTTATGAATTTTTAGACAGAATATTTTTTTTTCACAAACATAAAAAACCATAGTAAAATCTGTGGACTCATGTTATTATTTTCATAACTATTAACATTATTTTAAGCTCTCCATATGCCAAACGTGGTTGTGGGCCCGTGCAAACTGTTACATTACACATTTAATTAAATAGTATTTCATTTGGACAGCAGGCGAGGCACCTGGTGGAAGAGGCGCGTTCGGTATGTGTGTATGGTTTTTTAATTACTATGTGATCACATGTGATTAATGCAACTATGCAAGTGTCGCATTGGGTGTGTGGAGCCTTACATATATAACTAGTTTTGCGGGCAGTGTGCGGGCCGCAAGCGGCCCGCATCTATCTTAAGTCAGTAGGAACTGTCATAAAAGCACCTTATACATTTAAAAATATAATGCAAAACTCTAATATAAGTATGAAATCCCATATAAACTCTTAATACAATATAGAACCAAACTGTAACCACCAAACCAGTTTTACCCTACTGCCATAAAAAAGTGGTACGGTCAGAATCGTACCAAGGTTCTGAGTCACTTCGGTAAAGGAACCCCACTTGTAGGTGCTTTGGTTATCGCGGGCAGTTACCATGGAGACCAGTCGGAGATGTGGAAAATACTCTCAAGTCGGATCTCGGCCTTCGAACTCGGACAGTTACTCCAAATGTAGTCAAAACTCCCACAAAAACTCCCAAAACAGTCGGTAAGATATGGCGAAATACTCCAAATAAAGTATGAAGAATGAGAGGAGCATGTAAATTCGGAGCTCGGCCTTCGGCCTCGCAAGACACTCACACGGCTCAGCTTGCGGCCTCGCCAAAGGCTCGCCCTGTATCCTGCTATTTGCTTATAGTTTTTCTTCTTGCATTTGAAAAGATGTTTGACAAGTCAGTTCTTGAACTGATTTACAGTTGGGGCTAAAATAGGTACGTCTTATGGGAGCTTAACCCATGAATTGACTGAACTCAGTAGCTGAGAAAAGTGTTTGAGAGGATTGTTATTTGAAGAGCTGCTACATACTATAAGGTGATGGCCTCTTAGATAGGCATAGTCATTGTATACAAACAATTTTTCAATATTTTCAAGTCATAATATCCACATATGATCTTGAATGTCTCAATTAGATCTCCATGATCCCTTGAGTATTTTAATACTGAGCTTTAAAACATTTATGCGTTCTTCACATGGTGGTTGTTTAGATTTAGATTCATCACTCATAAACATGGACCAACTCAAATGAAACATGGGATATGTAAATTAAGACTTTCTCTAAAAATAAAACCAGTCAAGAAAAAGTTTTGGGCACAGACAAATAGCAGCTTTCATATTAATATATACAATATCAAACCTGTTAAGCTGTACAGAATAGGACTCATTTTGAAATATTATTGCGGATTCATTGTAACATAACCTTTCTGAAAACATTGGACTTTTGAGACATTGATTACCCACCACTTTTATACAAATATGATACTGGCTGCTTTCTGGAGATGAACTCCACATCTAGAAGAATTGAGAGAATGTGAATGCACCTTGGACAATATATAAACTGCAAAATTTGGAATACCAAACATTGTCGCTGTGATAAAATATGCACTAAACAAAGCTATAAGCCAAATTATAACAATAGAAAGAGAAGAAGAAAGGAACAAAAAGAAGCATTAGTCTCCTATTGCAAATTAGAGAACAAACTAATCACTTTAGAAATTCTAAGAAGTAATTGAGAGATGGATTTTTTTGTACTTAAATTCCTCCTCCTTAGTCGTTCACTCTTGACAGAGTGGTCGTGGTTGATGATGCTGCATTTTCATTGGCTAAAGCAGCCCTCGCGATGCGCCTCCACTTGTTGCGGTCTTCAGCGTCTCGGGAACTCTGAACTATGGAGGTTTGTGTCGTAGCTTTAATGATGTCTGTCCAGCGCATAGGTGATCGACCGCGTGACCGCTAGCCTTCTACCCCTCCCTGGACAACGATTCGTTCCATGGAATGTTCGTTTCTAACAACGTGTCCGAAATATTTGAGGATTCGTGTTTGCACAGTCGACGATAATCTCTGTTTGACATTTAGTTCTTCCAGGATCGAGACGTTGGTCCTAAACGCTGTCCAGGGAATTCGCAGCAGTCGCCGCCAACACCACATCTCGAGTGCGTCGATTTTGCGCCGGTCTTTTAGGCGAACCGTCCACGTCACTGCGCCATAAAGAAATACTGGGAAGACTAAGCTTCTCATTAGGCGGACTTTCGTGGCTTTGGTGATATTGCGGTTACACCATACTCTTCTCAGCTTGTCAACGGCAGATCGAGTTATAGCACATCTCCGTCGGATCTCATCTTCACATCCTCCAGTGTTTGTGAAAGTGGAGCCGAGGTACACATAGGATTCGACAACCTCACAGTAGCCAATCATAGAGATGTCAGGATGGTTTAGTTCAGCTCGGTCCCCTATCATCATCTTGGTCTTGTCTCTTACACTTGTGTACTTATTACCCAATATATAATGGACAAGATCTAATTGTGGCTTTGCAGCACATTTGCACAGTCTATAAGCCTAACAAAGCTGATCCCACCAGAACATTACAGACAAATTTCTTCATGTTATATAGATTCACTGTGCCTGCAGCAAACTCTGCAAATTGCTGAGAATCCTATGTCAGTACAGAAAAAGATGAAAGAAAATCAGTTGGAGGACAAAGCACTATGAAGATTTTATTAAGAGGATAATTACAGAACCAAACCATTTTGTGAATATCCACCTGACTAGTAACCACCCTCTGCTAAAAAATCTGTCGCCAAGCACCTAATGGTGTATTCTGGCAACTGTCCTTGAGAGCCTGTAATTTTAGGTTAGTCTGAATAACATCTTCAACGATACCATCTCTTACAATCAGGTAAGATAGAGGTCAAAAGTCATAAAAATAAAAACTAGAGTAAATAGACATAGACATAGCTTTATTTGTGACAAAAAACAGACATAATAAAATATACAACATATCAACATATTATGTAGGCACAATACCTACATTATAGTTTTTTTTCACCACAAGCCGTTCCCAACTCAGCATAATGCTGGCTGCGAACAACCAACGCTGGTCTTCCGTTGGGAACGGCAGGTGACGTCACGCACGAAAATACACAGACAAACAGAACAACATATTTAAAACATTTATATAAGGCACACTATAAAAATCCATACACAATAATAGACACAAAGTTTTTTTATAACTAAAATAATAATGACTTTGTTTAACTTGTAAAGCAGAGATATTGGGATAACATTTATTTATTAAATAGCGCTGATGTCATTTCTTAAAAGTTCTTCGCTTTTTTGACGCTTCTTCGCATAACGGAAACTTCCTTTGAAGGCGGCTAAGCTGTGCCGTTCCATTATTAGCTGCGTCGAGCATTGGCGTGACTGTAGGGACTCGCGACTAGCCTTCCAGGACAACTTATCATATAAATAAGTCGGTTCTTTGAATTTAATAACACCGAACAACATGCAAGTCAAGTGGAGCTTACGGCGATGTTTTAATTTTAAAAGCAAGTGTTTGTTTATATATGGGGTCACATGTGACCTTAACGGAATGTCGAGGCAAAAACGAGCACACGCATTCTGGACTTTTTGAATCATGTTTTGTGTCTTGACCAATAGCCGAGGACCGTAAAGAGTGTCCATATAATTTAATTTTGACAAAATTAATGATTCTGCTAATTGGACCCGTCAACTCGTCCTTTAGAAATGGTCTCAAAGGGTACAAGATTTTCAGTCTATAAAAACAATTTTTTATATGATGTGCAATATGTTTTATAAATCGCAAATTACAGTCCATCAGTAAGCCCAAGTTTCGAGTTCGTACACACGCTCAATGGGTATACCCATGACCATGATACTTGCAGATGAATTAATACTTACTATCTGATGTTTACTGCCGATATAAGGTATTTTGATTTATCTGGGTTCAGTAACAGGCAGTTATTGGTAGACCAAACAGCTATTCTAGAAAGATCTTCGTTCGATCGATCGAAGAGACCTCGTTTATCTTGGCAATAGCAAGATCGATGTCAGATGGCTTGCAGGATATGTACACCTGAATATCGTCTGCGTATATGTGAAACTCACAGTTGTTGATTTGTTTTATAATATCAGCAGAGTATAAAATGAAAAGAATAGGTCCCAAAATAGAACCCTGCGGAACACCTCTATTCACAGCCAGTTTTTCCGATACCAACGATGTGCCATCTGCACGATCAATCCTAACATACTGGTAACGATCGCTGAGTATCAAAACCATAATAACATAAATTTGACAAGAGAAGATTAATATTTAAACAATTGAACGCCCTAGAGAAATCTAATAATACTAAAAGTGTACACATACCTTTATCTTGGGCCATAAGTATGTTATCGGTTACCTCAACGCCCCTTTCTAAAGCCCGATTATACCTCAGGACAAATTTTATTACTTACAAGGAACTCTGTTAACTGCTGGCATACCGCCATTTCCAAAACTTTTGACAGACAAGGCAAAATACTAATGGGCCTTAAATCTTTAAGGTCAACTGGATTAGTGACTTTTGGTAGCGGCAATTGCATGTTTCCAAACAACGGGAAATGTACAAATTTAATGGAGGTATTTACAAGGGTAAATATCAGTACTAATATTATAAATGCGAAAGTAACTCTGTCTGTCTGTTACACTTTCACGCCAAAACTACTGGACCGATTTGAATGAAATTTGGTATGGAAATAGTTTGAGACCCAGGAAAAAACATAGGATAGTTTTATCCAAAAGACGTTAATGTTTTTGAGCGATAACCGACATACGTGCGGGCGGAGCCGCGCCCGGAAAGCTAATGATGTAATTAAATTAATATTCAAAATGTACTTTTCAAATGTAATTATCAATATTATTGTCAAATTTATGTAATCAAAGGCTAACATATTAGAAAATAGAAAAGTCATTGAGAAGCAGAAACACCAGCATACTCACATTTTTAACAGTAGTCCTGTCATCCTCCACGGGACTATCTACAACAATACTTGCAGTTGAAGCAGCAGGAACTTCTACCTTAGCTGATGAACTATTTTCTTTATTCGCTGAACTCTTGTCCTTGTCTGAAGAATCTACACTGTCAGTTACACTTATACTCTTGCACATTGATGATCGCCTGGAAATGGAATGGTTTTATTGTTAACTAAATAAGGTTCAGCATTTTGCAAGAGGCTCTAATAAAATTGTGTTTTGTCATGGTTGTGAATATTTGCTCCATTTTAGGAAAAATATTAAATACTTGTTGTAGGATTGCTAACTTAGTCTAAGATATCGTCGAGCCTTGTCTTATACAATGTGATGGACCTTTTATTTTACTTTAAGTGAGTCAGCTCACCACAATCTATAAAACTAGATTGAAATAATAAGATTAGTGAATAATGCTATTTTGACCTTAACCCATTGGCATCCTTCGACCTTTGGGTCTAACTAGTGCCATTTAGACATGAATTCATTTTGAAAAAGTTAAGAGAAATACAACTTTATGATACATTATTTTAGAGTACATGAACACAATTGAACAATTCCTGTCAAAAAAGATGCTGCTACTTACAGCATGGCGTTCTACTATGTATTACAATGGAGAAACATAGTAAATAAAACTCAAAAAGCAATGAAAATATTAACAGTAGTTCCATAAACTCGGAAAGCAGGTTGTGTGATTGTTAGTGCAAGCTATTGTTTATATTTGTTTTGGTCCAATAACTCATTGTTCTACATGAGTCGACCAACCTTGCATCGACTTCAGCTGTCGTAACTGACAATCAACCAGTCGCTCCACAAGGACTTATTAGAAATTAATTCCAAACATCTGTTTCAGATCAGAGGTATTAGTAAAAAAAAACTTATTCAAAGCAAAACACTGTGATGTAAACTACTAATGCACGTATGTCAGTTTATTTCCTAACTATGTACCTATTTCAGGTAGAAAGTGATCAAATCATCTGTAATTGTAAATGATTTCATTGCTTACTTTGAACCCTTGATGGGTGTGAACTCTTCCGCATCATAGAACTCTTCGGAGTCACTACTGTCACCCATTTTTGGCGTAGAACTCCACAATATCCACCAATATGTTGTTTTTACATAATATAAAGCAAAATAAACAATTCTACCAAAAGAAAGTTATTATGCTCAGTACAGTCACAACAAAATCATAACCAGTGTTGCCAGGTGCATTGACCTTTAATCTGTAGTGAAAACTGCTAAAATCTTTAAATCTGTAACCTACGCCTTTTTATCATGAAATATGTATGATCAATCCTACGAATAAATGCTTATCATTTAAGTATTCGTAGGATCAATCGATCCAAAACAGAACCTACTTACTATAAGCCTACTTCTTTTCAAAATCAAGGGAATAGTATTATGAAGGATAAAATAAAAATAAACACAATTTAATAAAACTGACAAATCTACTGAATGTACTTATTAAAATCGTTAGAGACAATAAAACAGATTAACAAATCTTAACTTAAACTTGCACCGAATGACCAAACAACTACTTTATAATTTGCATCAATGACTCATACATAATTTTGTTCAATTTCAGCAGTAATTTATCATCTTATATTTTCGATAGTGCATTGTTTTGTCTTTATCAATCTTTGAAGCAGTGATGGCTTGGGGCCATTGGCTCTGGACTGCCACGCAGCAGGTCCATGGTTCAAATCCCACCGCGAGCTTTGAGTTTCACCGCATGGTGCAAGGGTAGTGTGCGAATGCCTGCCAGGCTAGCGATCACCCTCAAGTAGAAAATCTGTCACCAAACACCTAAAAGTGTATTCCAGCAGCTGTCCTTGAGAGCTAGTAGTTCTAGGTTACGCCTGTTAATACCTTCGACCACATCATCACTTACCATCACGTGAGATTGGGGTCAAAGGCTTACATATCAGCAATATAAAAAGAAAATATACATGCAAAGCTTCTCTCTACGGTGACACTAGAATGAAATAATATGTGAACACGTTTTTTTTTTAAAAATAAATTAACCATTAAGAATATGTAATATAGCAGATAAGATTTAATAGTATTACAATTACAGACGGTGCTTGAGTGTGTTATTTATTTTGATATGTTCCATTCTAAGCAGATTACTGTATTGTCTAAAATAATTTGTAAATTGTGATTTTCGCACAGCACGCGATAGCGCTTGTAATCATAATAAGAAAGATACCGGCTATTGAGTCAATAGAACGTAAAATTTCTATATAATAATCTGTATCCAACACTAATCACTAAAGCACATTGAAAATATGGGTAAATACGGAGGAATCAGTATATATGGCAATGCTGAATTCTAACGAGAGATTCTGTGACGAAAGATGAAAAGACACATTCAGACAGTGTTGCCCATCCCATTATCCAAGAAAACATATATTTGTATCATGGTGTTGCCAATCCGCCCATAATAAATGATGCTAAGAAGCGGTTATACAGTCGCGTCGCTAGATGTCATTACTCGATAAATGACAAAAAAACCCCCGTAAGTACTCTATGAGATGGAAAAGCTGGGACACGTTTAGAACCTTAGTTATTGCTCACTCAGACTGCAACTTTTCACACTAACGATAACGTCAGAGCATTCAGTTGTTTACAACTCGATCATACCGAACTTCTGAAGGTTTAGGTACTTTTGAACTATCAAAATCGGTCGTTAAAAGGCTGCGACCTTTACTGACATGACTTTGACATATATAGACATTCATTAGAATTTTGCGAGTAACGGTGGTATTATGCTGTTCAAATACCATTAAACGAAATTATTTAATCTACTTATAAAATTATTGCTACTTCCACGACAAAAAAGAAAACACAACAAACACCATGACACAGATAGATATTTTATTAGCAATGTCGATATTTGGGGTTATGAAACGATTGTAGCGTTCCGTACTTCAGCAGGTTGCAAAACAACCAAGCAATTATACTATGAGGCTCTGGACGTAGCCCTGCGCTACACAGTCGGCTACCAGCCTTCCACCATGGTTTACAACTGTATCGACAGCGGTTTCTCACTGAATTTCCTTTTCAACCAATTGATTGGATAAATTATTCAGGTAGTGTTTATAAAAATTAGGGCTCTTCGGTGTTTTCGTCAGCGTCATCTGTGCGAGCTAAGCTAAAACAAGCTCAACCATACACAGTGTGAGAAATTTCAATCAGGGGTGCGTTCTTATTTGTCGTCCGACGACGTCCGACGACGCCCCGAGCGTTTTTATATGCCCGGGGCGATCGTCCGATGATCATCCGGAGCGTTCTTATATATCGCTCGACGACGCACCGGTCGCCCCACGAAATCGGTGGATAAATATCGCCCTGACGTTTCATTTGACAGTTGGGACTTGATTTTTCTTTGTTTTAAGTTACTTTTTGTATACGTAGACTTCTGTTTACAAAATTTTATTATTATTATTGTTGTATTATGTATGTTTGTTTTAGTTATGTATTCTGGAAAAGTACATAATTGTAAATACATTTCTTCCGAGTCAGTGAAACTTTTTAAGTAGTGTTCTTGATACAGATATGATACAGAGCCGTTCTTAAAAGGCGGACGACGAGCGTCGCTCTGCTTGGAGCGATCATCCGTCGTCGGACGACATATAAGAACGCACCCCAGCGTGCCATTTTAAACGTTTTGTTAACTGCACAGTTGTGTATTATGATAATTTCATAAAAGTAATCTTCGACTAACGAAGAAGAGTCATTTGAAGAAACACAAATAGCTGTGCGTGTAGTAGTGAAGCTTTTACTCTGTACCTTTCTTCATTCATCTTTTGCCTATAATAACCTGTTTCCCCAAAATCAAAGGAAAAATACTTAGGCACATTTCACCAACTTCAGGCTAAATTAATACGCGGTTAACTTTATACTGTTAAAACGTCTCACCGAGATTTGTACATGTGACAGCAGCTGTAGACATAAAAATAGTATGTACCTACCTATTAGCAAAGTGACCATAATATTTGTTTTTAGTTCATGGAGCTATACTACCGAATACGACGGTATTATTTTTTAAACTTGGGTTACATAGTTTTTTCCTTTGATAAAGCCGTTTGCCTGATGTCAAATTGCATGAGAGTCAATACAAAGGCAAATTTAAAATACTGCAACATTATTGTTGGTTAGAGATATTAAAGTTGTCCCAGTATTGTTACTATATACTTAGTTTAGTGAAATTGGCCCTTAGTACAATATTATTAGGATATTAGGACTTACGCTCATATTTATATTTAGTTAATAATAACAAATACATTTAAAAGTATCCTAAAAAATATTAAATAATATTTAAATAAAACACTTAAAAAAGCATAAAATTATATATCTAGTGACAATTCCGCCTAATTTTCCTGTTATCTACGTGACGTCACAAACATCACGCAGCCTAACCGGAAGAATACCCGACTAGTTTCGCTTCTAAACGAAGCATATTCAGGGGGTCTTGACTTACCGAGGATCGGCGCTCGGTAAGTCAAGACCCCTAAGTTATTTGTGCTTATTATACGAAGGAAATACATACTAAAACGGGCGGAACATGCGTGAACTTGCATGTTCCGCCCATTTTAGTCAGAGCCGCGATGCTTTGTTCCCTATCAGTGTTACCACCTTGGTGGTTTTTCCACCAGAACTGGCGCTTTTTCAAGCCGTTTAGTGGTATTTTTTCATAATATAGCGTTTTTAATATATTTAGTGGTTTTTGGCGGTTTCTCAATACGGAATCTGGCAACATATTTTGATAGTAAATCCCCTAATTTTCTGGAATTACATGATGTTGTTTTCGAAGTCCTAGGCGCTGTCGTTTGTTACTGTTTTCTATTAATCTGTCATTCTTTATCCGGAATTTGGTTTAGTTGGAAGATAAGCCCCAGAGAGCAAGTATAAATTACGAAGCGATATCATATTAGCTATTGGGCAAAAAAATCTTGTTTTTTAATTACTCTACTGATAAAAAAATTAACATATGAATGGGAATCTATTTTACCCCCTATAAATACTAAGAGTCAAGCTCAGAGTCGCTCAAGCTCAGACTCGCTCAACGAGCCATGGAGAGAGCTATGCTCGGAGTTTTTTTGCGCGATAAAATCCGGAATGTGGATATTCGCCAAATAACCAAAGTCACCAACATAGCTCTCAGAATTTGCAAGTTTTAAGTGGCAATAGGCGGGCCATATAGCTCGACGAACCGATAACCGTTGAGGAAGAAAGGTTCTCGAGTGGTTACCACACTACACCGGAAGACGTAGAGTTGGTAGCCCCCACTAGGTGGACTGACGACATCGTGAAAGTCACTGATAGCCAATGGTTACAAGCGGCTAATAGCCGTTATTTGTGGCGCTCTATGGGGGAGGCCTATGTTCAACAGTGGACGTCTTCCGGCTGATGATGATGAGATACTAAGAGCCAGTTTTAGAGAGTTAAATAGATTCTGGCAGTTCATTCAAAACTGCCAGAAGAGATTTCATAATAATTACAGAACCGTTGAAACAGGCCATAAACATTTTTTTTTTTTTTTTTTTTACATTAGATGGGTTTGCGTTTGACTCCATCTCACCTGATGGTAAGCGATGGAGTCGAAGATAAATCACGCTTGCCCAGAAGAAACCTATTCACTCTTTTTTTGAAAACACCAGGATCATACGCACCTGGAAAGACTGACGATGGGAGAGAGTTCCACTGCTTCGCTGTTCGCAGGATAAAAGAGCTCTGAAAACGCTTTGTACGAACCTGTGGCAAATTGACAATGAAGGGATGAAAGCTCTCTCCACGTCTAGTAGTCCTATAGTGAAATGGAGAAGACGGTATGATCTCATGTAGCTCTTGAGCACATTCACCGAAGTGAATGCGATAGAAAATCGACAAACAGGCTACTTGGCGTCTATGCGACAAACTCAGAAGTTTTTTCCCAACTAGCTTACTGTCACCAATTAGCTTAGTGGCACGCTTTTCTACTGAGTCCAGAGCCGCAAGCTGGTACTTAGCTGAACCGTCCCAGAGGTGGCTGCAGTACTCCATGCATGAGCGCACTTGGGCCTGGTAAAGAGTGAGCAGTTGCGATGGAGTAAAGCAGCGTCTCACTTTGTTCAGTATGCCAAGTTTTTTGGCTGCGGTCTTGGCTTTGGACTCAATAGATTGGCCATAGTTAAGGTTGGAAGATATGTGCATGCCGAGCAACTCAATGCCATTTCCCAACGGTATCGGTTCACCTTGGAAAGACGGAGGAACAACGATACAGTCCCGTTTGGCAGAGAAAAGACAAGCTTGCGTCTTTTTGGTGTTAAAAGCAACCAAATTTACTGCACCCCAATCGGACACCGCTTGTAAAGTGGTATTTGCTCTCTCGATCATGGCAGCTCTTGAAGACTGGATCTCAGATTTCTTGGCTCTAGGATTAGGAATGTATCTCTCCACTACTGTACTATCATCTGCATACCCAACAATACCTGGTGTAAGGAGGTCGTTTATATGCAGAAGAAATAAAGTAGCAGAGAGAACAGAGCCCTGGGGTACTCCGGCATTAATACTCATCTTTTCTGATGAGCAGCCATCTAGGACCACACGAATAAATCTGTTGCTCAAGAAATCGGCGATCCAGTTACAAAAATCTGGTGGGAGGCCATATCTGGGAAGCTTGCTTAATAGGCTGGCGTGCCAAACTCTATCAAAAGCTTTTGATATATCAAGAGACACTGCCAGAGCCTCACCTTGCCGCTCGATAGCCTCTCCCCAGTAATGAGTGATGTACACCAGAAGGTCCCCAGCAGACCGGTCTCGGCGAAATCCGTACTGGCGGTCACTGAGCAAATCGTTTGTTTCGAGGTAGTCAAGTAACTTGGTGTTTAGTACACGTTCCATGACTTTACAGAAAATGGAAGTAATCGCTATCGGTCTGTAATTACTGGGATCTGTTCGAGAGCCTTTCTTGGGTACAGGCTGCACATTAGCAAGCTTCCATCCCTTTGGTACCTTGCCGGTTCTTAAAGAGAGGCGATACAAGCGCGTCAACACGGGAGCCAGCTCAGGCGCACACACTTTCAAAACTATAGCGGGAATACCATCCGGTCCAGAAGCTTTGTTGACGTCTAGACTCCGCAGCACCTTAAGCACTTCTCTCTGGTGGATTGAGATTTTGCTCATTTCGTATTCGCATTGAGGAACGAGAGTAGGAGTGCTATTACCGGGGTCCATCCGTGAGCTTTCTGCAAAAAGGTTAGCAAATAGATTTGCCTTATCTATTGCAGTGTGAGCTAATGACCCATCGGGTTTCAAGAGCGGAGGGAGAGAGCTGTGACAAAAATTAGCTTCGATCGATTTAGCCAAACTCCAAAAAGCTCTGCTTCCTGAGGGGTGGGATGCTAATTTGGCTCCAATGCGGCTAACTCGATCAAAACTAGCCTGGCGCAATGCTTTCTTATACTGCTTCGTTGCAGCGTTGTAGTCCCGTTTTTTGTCACTGAGAGTTGCTGATTTGGAGACACGCGCTTCAGCCCACGCCTTGTACTTTTCCTGCTTAAGTCTTTCGGCTTTAGCACAGTCAGAGTTGTACCAAGGGTGCGCCGCGGAATTGGGTACCTGGTCACGAAACGGGATATAATATTCCATTCCTTGGTTTATAACATCGCAAATGGCATCAGCACAAATGGACGGGTCTTCAGAAGGGAAACAGACCTGCTGCCAAGGGTAAGCTGCATAAAAGTGACGCATCTCATCCCAGTCCGCTGAAGTAAAGCGCCACAGTCGTCTGCATTTTTTAGAACTATAATCTGGGGGAGAAAATGTGGCCACAGCGCTAATTAGACAGTGATCAGAATTTCCTATGGGAGCAGATACAGAGACTGAGTATCTATCCGGATCATTGGTTAAGATTAAGTCTAAGCAGTTAGCTGTGTGGCCTTCCACATCGGGTATTCTTGTGGGCTGGTTAACAAGTTGAGTAAGGTCGTGTGATAGCGCAAAGTTGTGCGTTTCACGGCCAGCATGGTCAGTTTTCTGAAAGGGAAACAACCATTCTTGATGGTGAGCGTTAAAGTCCCCTAGGATCACGACTTTGGCTTGAGGATATCTCTGCTGCACAATGTCGACCGAATCGCTCAGGTATTCAAGAAGTCGCGAAGTTTCCAGATCGCCGCTGTGTGATCTGTAAATGCAGGCGTACACGATTTGTTCTTGACCTGTATCCACCAAAGTCCACAGGACGGAAAAATCTGGTGTTTCCAAATTTCGGAGACGTTTGCAACAGATATCGTCACGAACGTAGGAGCACACGCCAGCTCGTGGCTTAAAATTGGTCTCCAGGGTATAACCTGGGTAGTGGAGGTATGTAATGTCAGCTGGATTTTTTATCTGAGTCTCCGTTAAAAAGAGTAGGTGGGGTTTGTTAGTCTCGAGATGATGAAAGACTGATTCGAGATTTGAGTGGAGTCCTCGTATGTTTGAGAGCTGCACTTTTAGTGTGAGGACGTGCATCTGCCGTTTAAACTTACTCTTTTTATATTTGTTTTTCATGTTTGGTGAAGGTAAATAGGTTTACAGGCTTTATGTGCACGAGATGTTAGGAACTAAATTAATCGACTCACAAGCACAAGACTGCGAAACTGAAAGACTTGCGCGGAGACCGCGGGGTCGCCCGAACCCCCCTGAAATTCATCATCGGTTCCTCACACCCGGTCGCCATCCGGCCCGATGATGAGTCGCAGGATTTTTCACAAGCGGCGGGACAGCCTTTCATAGTCGGCTAGGCTATTATATGGGTCCCCTACAACTTGCGGTCGGCCAGCAGAGATCACCGTGCTTCGGATCCCGCTACCCTCCGAAACAAGCCTACCGTCACAGCAATACGAGTTAGTCGAAGCCAATCTTATTCCTAAACACAACTGTACACAAAAAAGCCCGTCAAAACGGTGATCCTGGCCATCATGGTGGAACACGACGGATCGTTTGGCACCAAGGCTTTGACCAGAAGGTGGTAACTAACCGGCGGCCGCCGCCATTTTTTGCTCTAGCTACCGAGAGACTCGCCGTTTCTCGTATGATTTCGAGGACTCTATCATGGCTACGTGAATAATGACCCCTATCAAGGAGCACCTTGCATCCTACCAACAAGTGCCTTGCTGTAGGTACCTATCGCCACCCGACAAATACCGCAAGAATTTTCGGTGGCTTTCCCCCATCTTACTAAGTTACTTTGGTCTGGGAGGGTCATCTGAAAGGCGTTTAGATAAAATTTTAATAAGGCAGGTGACCAATCGTAGGTATATCAAGGTACGCCATTTTAACGCAGAGGGATACACAATTCACCTATTCGAAGCCATTCGCTTTGTATTTCTAAGCGCATTGCATGCCTTTTATAGCTATCATTTTCGTCTTGTTGTAGAAAAGATTTTACAATGTCTTTATCTTCATCTTTCTTTTTAGACCCAAAACCCGCTTTGCTAGACTGTGCACCAATCATAAATTGTTTGTGGGATTGAAGCCTCGAATCAAGGTCGGAGGCACAGGCACTTTTGTCTTTTGGGAGAGATGCGACTATATCATCCCGATTTTAATAAGACGTGCGTTTTGGTAGCTCTGAGGTGTTTATAGAGCTCCGATGGTTTCTTTAATTTCATCCAAAAATTAGTTTGATTCCTAAATAAAGTAGATGGGTCTGCCGAAAGTGCAAGCCCCAACCATGACTTCAATGTCCTTATGACGTTAAGGGACAGAATTCTAAAACCAGATGTTAGATTTTGTCCCCACTTCTCCTCGCGTGTTTACTTCGCGGTGTACATGGCGCCACGTCCGCAAGTCAACGGTAATATTTTATTTGGTTAAAAATTTAGAGCGCTCTCTAGTAGAACTAGTAGAAACTATCTTGTCACACACGAATGTGATGTGTGCTGAAGCGCCATCTAGTATGCATACATGATACCAACCATTAGTTGATTGTATGCTGTAAATATCATAGTGTGACACAGTTAACCCTTTGCGATCATAGTTCCCGCGAGCCTAAATTTACCATACCTACAGTAGAACAAGTTTAGTCTTGATTATTACCAACTTGTTTGATTTTGCAGTTTTTGTGTATGTTCATTTTTAATGAACATGAACTATGGTTTTGATGAACATGAACTATGTATCTACTTTGATGCAAGGCGTAAGCTGTTACACAATAGATGGTTTATTTATTACAAAAACAAGTATATTGTGTAAAATTTACACAGAAAATCATAAAAAAACTTTTTTACCCCTGATCAAAATACAAATAGCGGGTTATACTATTGGGTATTTTTAACTGACTTCAAAAAAAGGAGGAGGTTCTTAATTCGTCTGTTTTTTCTTATATGTTTGTTACCTCAGAACATTTGACTGGGTGAATCGATTTAAAAAAATCTTTTATTGTTTGAAAGCTGATACTTGTTGTTTGGTTCCAGTTAAATTTCATCAAAATCGGTCAAGCCGTTTTTGACATACACTCCAATAACTGAAAAATATTTACTTATCTTGATGATATAGTCGTTGACAATGAATGAACATCGATCCCGTAAGTAGCAAGGGTCATAAAAAGAAGTATTTTTTTTTAAATAAAAATGGAAATGACTTCATCACCAAAAAGTGTGAATTAACTTGTCGAAGTCCAACACTAGTACCACGTGCACAATATTGTGATAATAGGTACTTTTGAACTATACTGGTACCGACTTGAACAAGTTATTTCACACTTTTGGGTGTTGGAGTCGGTTCCAATTTTTGTTTTTTTTTTATCAAGTAGCGTAGTTCATTCAGATCCTGGCTTTGTTTCCGCTAACAATCAAGGGTACCTGCTCGTGTCATTACTACAAGTCATATTAAGATTTCACTAACAAAAAATCACATGGAGAATGTAGTAGGTAGGTACAGTTATTGTTTCAATTTGTTAATAATAATAAATACATCTCGTGGATGCTATTGTGTAGATGAGTGGAACAACAAAACTTCTAACAAAATAATACCATTATTGAAATCACCCAAGGAGAAAGATAAGTATTTTGTTTGAAAATGTATTACTTTGTATTACTATTCATACGTAATACCACAATATTACATATCGATTATAAAACCGTGGTATTACTGTTATTAACTGTATTTGTCAAAGATTACGAAAGATACGTTTATGTTTGTACACGACACCCGTGCCGTCACTTGATGTATGTACTTGTATAGGTAGATTATGTTGCGAAGATGCACCGGAGTGCGACATAAAATCGGACATTCTATGAGAGTAGGGCTGCCATCCGTCCGGGTTTCCCTGGATTTAGCATTTTACCAATAACCCTGCATATTAATAAAAAAATAATCGAAAGGTGAATGTTTCGAGATTTGTCTTAATATACTCTTTGTGTAATAGTGTATATCAACAATGCGTCGTTCTTCTCCTCCATTTTCTATACTAGAAAAATAACAAACTTTTATTGATTTTCAAATAATATTTTTGGTGTCCGATATTAATCGCCGGTTTTCGGTACGCGTGTCAAAATTCAATTCATCTAACAAGCCATCACAATTAACAATCCGCTAACTTTCAACGGGTTTCTGGAACGCATATTAATGAAAAATTACAGAACACCTGATTAAAATGCTTGTTTATCTATGATAACATGAAATTTGAAAATGTCGTTCAAATTCATTCATTCTCTAGTGTTCTGTCTTTTTTTAACACATATGACGGATGATCGTAAACGTAAAACAACAAGAGAGAGGAGTTCGAAGCGTTCCTATTTGTCAAAATACAAGCCCATTTGGGCATTCACATCCAACAATACTATTTGCGCTCGGATTTCTAACTGACAGAGTCCAGTCGTGCGAGTGTACGCTCTAATACCTAAAATGTCAACATTGATGGGTTATCGCTAGTGGAATTATCAAATTTCATTAATTTTTATGAATCCAGCAGTGATAGCTCAGTGGCTTTGGCTATGGACTGCCGCGCAGCAGGTCCATGGTTCGAATCCCGCCGCGGGCTTGAGCTTTACCGCATGGTGGAAGGGCATTTTGTGAATGCCCGCCTGGCTAGCGACCACCCTCAAGTAGAAAATCTGTCGCCAAGCAACTAACGGTGTGTTCCGGCAGCTGTCCTTGATAGCCAGAGTAATTCTAGGTTAAGCCTGTTAACACCTTCGACCACATCATCACTTACCATCACGTGAGATTGTGGTCAAAGGCTTACCTATCAGCTATAAAAAATTAAATTAAAAAAAATCCCTTTATCCTCAATACCATCATGATGATTATAAATACTCTTTAATTTTATAGTTATTATGTCAGTAATAGTTTATTGATAGTGAAAGTCACTAGCGTACGTGAAAATGTGCGTGTTTGTCTTCCCTTACTTGTTGCTTTATATCGTAAAAATCGATTAAAATAAAAAAATCATGAGTGGCATTTTTTTTTTTTTTATTGCTGCTAGGCTACGCTTTGACTATAATCTCACCTGATGGTAAGTGATTGACGTCTGATGATGATGAAGTCAGTAGAGAAGAATAGGCAAGAACAGCCGTCGTAACATACCATTAGATCCTTGGTAATATATTTTCTACTTGAAGGCCAACAACTATCAAGCCTATCAATGATTCTAAAAACTCCCGCCCTCGCATCATGCGGTGAAGTTATTCAGTAGGGCCCAATTGTGCAACACTGCAGTTGCACAGAGGCATTTTGCTCCGATCCATGTCTCTCGACAGCGAGACAAGCCGAGGTCCGAACCACAGTGGTGCCCTTGAGCTCGCTGTCAACCCCTCCTATAGTAGCGGTACGTTTTCGGCGTCCGCAGGAGACGGAGGTAGAAAGCGCTTTTCGCCTTCTACGCCCGTCTCGGGAGAAGTGCCTTCGGCACTTCTCCCTCCCGGGCTATTGTAGGGCCAGGCCCTCGCCCAAAACCCGGTGGAGCTGGACGACCGCACAGGCGGTAGCCAGCATCTATGTCCTCCCTAAACAAAACAAACAAACATGCGGTGAAGTGGAAGACCGCGGCGAGATTCTAACTATGGACCTCCTGCGCATCAATACAAAATAATACCACTTCTAACATCAACGTGAATATGTTGTAGCCGCACATCAGGCGCTAAACAGAGCTTTAAACCATATCTTAACGCCCTCAGCCGAAAGGTGTTTTCTCAAAGAGGGTTGGGGTTTGGAAGGTCCATAACCTACTTATCTTGGAAATGCTTTTGTTGGTATTACAATCTACCCAGCTGCGGTTTGTTTAATGGCTGCTATGGTTATGTTATAGCACCCTATTGAGTAACAAATGAGCAGCAACACTATAATCACCTAGTCTTTAGTAATATATTTACGTAGTTCTATAATCGGACTCTTGTTCTATACTCGCTCATCATACACACCGCTAGGGAATGGAACACTCTGCCTGAGTCTGTGTTTCTGGTTAATTACGGGGGGGTTTTCTAAACAGGAGTGAATAGGTATCTTCAGGGTAAGCGAGCTGCATCATCGATGGCATCGTCACTTAACATCAGGCGAGATAGTGGTGAAGTGCTACCCAGTACCTTCGGTATGAAAAATAGCAATATGTGTTTTTAGAGTAATCATACTTGATACAATTCTGTTCTTGTTCTATCTTATCAGTTATTAGAGTAAACGTTGTAGGTAGGAAGGCTTAAAACTATTTTTATATATTTTTACGATATCAACACGTTAATCTTAGAATAATTGGTCGATTTTGGGCAATTAGAATTAGTCAGTTTAACAAACCGTTAACGTACCGAAAAGCTTTTCAGAAACCCAAAATTGAAATAATTGTCGATTAATTGGAGATTTGACATTAGTGTTGACAAACAGTCACATGAAGTTTTTAGAAACCCAATCTGCGTATGACAATGGATTAACAAGTATTTAAAATAATTTGTTGCTGATTTGCGTTTCAGAAACCGGGGGTAAGAATTTTATTGGTAAGTAAGTTATGGGATAGTATCAATAACCAAGAAGCATCCTCCTATCCAATATATGGGGTTGTTTATATGGCTACCATATGTTGTTTATACAACACAGAAGATGTAACATTTAAAAACATAATGGCTATAATGTGTATAATTTTAACTTTTGTTGAATTACCGGCCGCCCCTTAACACCAAAACGTCCTGGGGAATACTCTCTTTGGTAGTATATCCGCTACACTTTGGTTATTAAGGGCGTTATAGTTAAGTCCTCTATAATGCACCTTACTCGATGTTCTTACGTAAGTATTGGTATGGTGCTAATTATTTCATTTTCTTTTAGTCAGTTCTTAATTCTTATGCTATTCAAGAAAACCATGGAAAGTCTCATTCTAAGCTAGGGCTTCATCTTTTTGTATTAAGTTTTCATTTCAGAATTTCATTATCTCTATCGCATCAAACGTTTACGGCCATCTTTTTACTACTAATTTATATGTACTAATATATTACGTACTCGATAATACCATGAATATTTCAATAACTTTCCATGTATGAAAGTTTGTGTTTTCTATAGTAGTGGACAGAAGGACGGTGTTTACTCAACATAGCTTTGTAGTAAAGTGAAAATGTTGTTCTACTGTAACTATTACGCTGTGGCAACTCGTGTCCATCCAAGACATACTTTTTCGAGATCTATGAAAAAACGTGTTCAGGTAGCTAGATTAGGTAGTACCTATTTAATGTTCACGTTCATTAGATATACTAAACTCTCTAATTATATGAAAACATGGAAACTCGAGATACCTAATAAATTTGCAAGCATTGTAATCGTAAATTGAATACGCGTCAGAAAACTTAATTATACGTAAATATAATACGTATCAAATAAAAAGTAATACAAATAAAAAAGTCACCAAAAAGAATCTAGGTACGTGAGATTCGATCCACGGTACTCGATCTTCTGATTCGACTTCAGTAGTTACACACTATACAATCATTGACCAAGGTGTCGAAAATTACACACATATCGTTTATGCCTTACTGTCAGACACATTATATTGGTCCACGTACATACGTAAAATTATTATTGTATTATTAAGAATTATGTCGTAAAATTAAAATTAGACCAAAAAGAATCTCTTTACGCTGGATTCGATCCACGTGCCTCTCAATTGCGAAGCGATGTCACTTACTATGCGCTATTTGAACGACGATTGATTTGTCGAAAATTATGTACATAACCTGTGTGCCTTATTGTCAGAAACTGTATAAATTAATCATGATCCATCTAAAATAATTACAACACATTCATTACGAAAAATTCTGAATATTGCTTATAATAATTATTTTAGGTACCTAGCTAAAGTTGTACCTATGTCTTGTAAAATGTTTGAAGTGTTTTTTATATTGCGTTAGGGTTCACAATCATATCATAATTTCATTAATATAAGAGATATATACATAGGTACATGGAGAAAAGAAGCCATAGATGCTTACCTTATTATGTCCATCATGCGTTTTTGACGATTTTTTGCATTCCCAAAGCGTTTATTTATAATTTTACCCATGTTTTATTTTAATTGAGATCGCCGAGAAAAGTGACACAGGTCCGACGCATGACGCGGCTGACCGCGATATGAGCGAGGATGATAGCAATATACGTAGATCGCTGGAGTAAATAGTGCGACATGATGTTAACGCTTCTCGGAATGAAAGGGCGTATGTGACATTTTGTAAACAGGCTCAGTACGCATTAACTGTGCTTTTTTTGGATTAAAATAATCAATGAAATTTATTGTACTTAAAAAATCAATATTTTAGAAAAAAAATCCAATTTTTAATACACTAAAATCTGGCGGAAAAAGTAGGAATCCTCTATTTTCAGAGGTGTTTTTGAGATTTTTTTCTATCGAGCCAATTATTAGGAAACATGTTTTGAAATCGATGAAAGTATTACTTATATCCTTGAGTATCGTGTATTTAAATTGCAGTACCATCCGGTACCTGGTTTATGAGATTTTCCATATCATGTTGGCACTATTTCGTAATTTCCGAGCCTTAATATCAAGCTTTATTAAAAGGAATTTAGTAATGTCGTATATTAAAAAAAGGCCAAGTCAGACGTGATGTTAAGTAGTTGTCATATATCCAAGTTTTTTTAATGTTACTTATTGGTTGTTGGTCCACCATACTAAGGTTTTTTAGAAAGCTATCGACAACTGCGTCTAAAGATGGTGTACGTCCTTTGTGATCTATCTTCCTATCAAGAAATTGAGACGGCACAGCTACTACAATTGTGGAAACACATTCTCCTCCTCCTATTAAGAGTCCCGGATCGTAAGAGGTAAATTTGGTATTCCGTCTAGCCAGACATAGACAGTGGCATTTACTTGGTTTTGTTCTCAACCTTTCAGTCCATGAGCAGAACTCATCCACTTCTTGTAAAAGTTCCTGACATTGTATTGGGTTCCATGTTAGAATTGCAAGGTCGTCAGCAAAAGCTAAGATGACTCTGTGTATCTGTTATTGATTCAAACCGATAGCTCCACTTATTTTCATGACTAGCTTGTCAATTAAAATGTTAATTACTATATTAAATGCTATTGGTGACAAGCAGCAACCTTGAAACAAACCCACATTGTATTGCAATGTGTAAGCGTACCCCTTTTTTGATGATATAATGAATTTTAACTGGGAGTAATATGATGCGATGATGTCGCTGACCACAAGTGGAAAGTTGTACCATTTCATTGCGAACAACAGCATTCTGTGCTGCACTGAACCAAACGCGTTCTCTAAGTCCATCCAGCATACCGTTATTTGTCTTTCATAAGTTCTGTCTGGCATCTTTTAAACTTTCCGCTAGCAGAGTATTGTGTTCCAGGCATCCAGAAATTCCAGACAAAAACCCTTTCAGGTGATTAGGCCTGAAATACCTATTATTGATCATAATTTGTGTCATTCTAGTTTGTAAAATTGAGAAAAATGTTTTTGATATTGTGTTGGTTAGTGCAATCGGTGATATGGAAGGGAGTAAGGCTGGGATTACGGGTGATGACTTATGGTATCTAAGCTGGGGGTAATTAGAGTGAAAAGAAGGGTGTACATAGGTTAGTGGTAACTTAAAGTAAAATTCGAGGTGACAGTTCAAGTTAGTATTGTTTAAAGTCAAGGTTGAGGTAATGTTCATTAAAATATTAATTTAATATTAATTAAGACATAATGATAATGTTGATATCAAACATTATTTATATTACAATAAGACCAAAGTAAACGCGGGCGAAGCCACAGGCAAAAACTAGTAAATATAGTACATAATTTTAATTTATATTGGACTACTGTGTAATTTTAAAAAAATTGAAATTCAATCAACTCCCTAACAAACCATAATTAAATAGGAAAGAGGAAGAAGAGACCTGTCTGATGTTATCTTATAGGTAGTATTATACTATGTTCTATGCTTATGGTAACACGTAGTTATATCCGCTGTTCCGGATGTTATGTGCGGTATTGATCAATCTAAATGTTTCAAAAAAGTTGAAAAAACCAACGTGTTCGTATCTACTTTCGTTGTCAGATATTATAAAATAATTGAATATCCTCATGTGTATGTCTCCAGCTTACTCGATTGAAATTTCTTAATTCTGAATATGCCAATATTTAGAGCAGATTTAGTGCAATTATAAATACCAATTCAAAATTTAGGTGCCAAATAAACTTCGATGCTACACGTGATTATAAGTGTGTTAGCTGGCGTTATGTTCTCCAGCTGACACATGCTATATATACGAAACGGCTAAAGGTGTGATTATATACTATAGCCAGGGATTTAGCGCATAATTTGTGCCAGTGGCACAAAAAAATTGAAACACCTTACTTGAAAACTGTAGTAGTAATGACCCGATTACAACGTGTAAGCTGGGGACCACGTGTCTACAGCTGCTCATCTGTATCTTCTGAACGAATGGGCCTACGACTTTGTTTAATATGTCAAAATTTAGCGCCAAATTTGTGCCATCGGCACTAAAATTTTCAAGTCTGTGGCTATTAAGGTTTTGGAGCTACAAGCTCAAATAAACGTGTAAGCTGGAGACACATGTCCCCAGCTAGCACATGCTGTACAGCTCAAACGGGAAAGGCTAGACTACTGTTTAATATCTTAAAATGTTGGGTAGAATTTGTGCCATCGGCACCAAAATTTTCAAAACAATGGGCCTCATAGTTTTTGCGTAATAAGCAAAAACATTTCTTCCCGCCTAATTATTTAAATATTTCGTTGAAAACGTTACTGTACGCGGCGTTGCCTTTCCGATGACTGTAGCTACAATCTGTCTTGAACCTTATTTCTATAGGCTTGGAAACTATTATCAGTTTCATACAAAATAAACGCCGTTGAGACATAGGCTAGGAGCATGAAGGTTTAAATATAATCTGACAAATATTTTATACTATGCATGCTTTCCGGATTTCAAAGTTATTGAAGCCGTCACTATTGACGAGTGGTCGTTTTAAAACGTTACGGGTTTCGAAAACTATCTTCCCATCGTTGCAATAGGGGTTTTTCAGTTTTCGTTCTGAAATGAAACTATTTAGATATTCTGAGTTTTGAAAATCCGACGTATTGAATAAGGATATATTACGCGGAAGTCCACGTTTGTAGCTAGTTAGCGCCTACATGCATGCGTAACAACTACTCGTATGTATAGCCGGTGTGTACCTATCTCACTAGCTTGCTGTTGTTTGTATTATTTGATAGAGCGCGATGTTTTTGCAGTCTGTTTTTAAATTTAGGTAGGGAAGGTCGTAGTGTATTTCGTTAATGTGAACAAACAAAATGTTAAATATTAGTTTATAGATACCTATAAGTGTAACTACCTACATATTTTCGTAGCTAAATAACAATTTTTGGGTTCCGTACTAGCAAACAGGAACCTATTACAAAGCAGCATGGATAGCTGACCTTTATAGGTCTGTATCTTTGGAACGGTAATAGGTTACCGGTTGAAATTTTCACAGAATGTGTGTGAATGTGTTAGTATGGCAATCTGCCATACTAAGTCATATTCTGTGAAAATAAGCATTACGGTGTTTCACAAGGCAGCCGTTGCGCGTAGCGTATTAGAAAAAGATGGGTTTTGAAGCAGTGATGGCTCAGTGGCATTGGAAATGGACTGCCGCGCAGCAGGTCCATGATTTGAATCCCGCCGCGGGCTTTCGCTTCACCGCATGATGGTAGGGCATTTTGCGAATGCTCGCCCGGCTAGCGACCACCCTCAAGTAGAAAATCTGTCGACAAGCACCTAACGGTGTGTTCCGGCAGCTGTCCTTGAGAGCCAGTAATTCTAGGTTAAGCCTGTTAACACCTTCGACCAGATCATCACTTACCATCAGGTGAGATTGTGGTCAAAGGCATACCTATAAGCAATAAAAAAAAAGTTGTATATATACGAGTACATTTTCTTCGACTGGACTGATAATTTCTTATATATTCATATCCTGAAGGTCTTCGAATATGCCCAAAGGAACGTATTAAATCATTTAATACGTGCGGACAAAGGAGCGTATCCCTTACAAAAAATCCATAGCATTTGTTAATTGATCAATTAATCATTTGTAGGGTGTGTTTAGTGATAGGCTTCTTGTGACGGAGCGACGAGCAGGTCCTCTGAAAGTAGGTCCTTCCCGCCCATTTTTCCCACGTGCCTAAGGGCATATATATCGGCTGGTGTCTTCCTGTTACATTCCAGGAGCCCAGTCGAATATGCCACGACATGGTGGTATAGTTTGGGACTACGGGGATCATAAGGGGCCCCATTCCCAAACAAGTGTCCTAAAACAAAGCTTTAAGAAGCAAAGGTTTTAGCAAAGCAAAGGTAAGTATAGTTAGGCAGAGATTTGAAATACTTACATAGATTAGTTATATCCGAACACCACTGCTCTAAAAGCTTACTAGAATTTACCTATATACATACCTACGCCCATGTATATGCAGTTTGTAATGACAAGGAAAGAACGTTCAAATATTATGCGTCATATCTGTTGTTAGAAAGAGATAAATGAGCAATTCGTGTTACCACCGAAACCGAACCGCCACGAGACGTTCCGATCATGCTGCGATCTCTTTCACTCTCTCACACAAAACGATACACATATCTCGCTCATCCATTTCATTGAGATTCGTTCTAAGATAAAACAAAATGACGATATTTTCTGTTTTAACAATAAAAGCTATAATTACGCGTGAAATTAAACAGTTTTCTTATCTCTCACAGTGCCTGTATAATTGGTGCCGAGTCTAAGACACAAGGAAGGCATATTGTCCACAGATTATTCCTAAAAAACACGATTAGCGGCGATGTAGGTATTCACCGGATGCTCGGAAGTGCAAGACTGGTAGTACTACTGGTACTCAGGTAATTACCCTGAATTCATCTAGTAAATATGGAAGGCATACAAATCATCTACAGGTAAAAAAATCTTAGATAGTTAGGTACGCGTTCTATTGAAAACTACCACCTCTTTTGGAGGTCGGTAAACAAAGGGTGTCGACCTTTGAAGGTGCACATAATGTGATGATCTGCATACCTAGTAGGTACTTAATTCATATTTGCAAGGAAACGTTTTCATTCGTATTCTAAATAACATTCATACAAGTACAAGGTACAATACCATTCGAAAAGCTTCCGAATCCGAGAGAAAACTGTACCTAGATAGATACTCTGGAAAATACACTTACACACATTACGTACGTACTTACCTACTTACGAACACCTGACTTTAACATGTAGTAAAAAGTAAAAACATTTACATTATTGTAAAAGAACACAAAAAGTGTGTTTTGTTTTTATCCCAATCCGCAGCGGGAGTACGATGAGACGCGCCACGAGGGACGATTGTTCGTTAGTTATAATTTGAATAATATTAATTGTATCAAAAAGGGGCGCCCCCTGCCGCTTAACGCGCCGACGCCGATGCGACGCCGAAACTGACACCGACGCCTATTCCAACAATGACACCGACGCCGACGCAGACATCTATTCCAACAATGACACCGACGCCGCCGCCGACGCCGATGCGACGCCGAAACTGACACCTATTCCGACACCGACGCCTATTCCAACAATGACACCGACGCAGACGCCGACACCTATTCCAACAATGACACCGACGCCGACGCCGATGCCGATGCGACGCCGAAACTGCCACCTATTCCGACACCGACGCCTATTCCAACAATGACTCCGACGCCGATGCCGACACCTATTCAAACCATGACACCGACGCCGACGCCGACACCTATGCCAACAATGACACCGACGCCTACGCCGACACCTATTCCAACAATGACACCGACGCCGACGCCGACACCTATTCCAACAATGACACCGACGCCAACGCCGACACCTATTCCAACAATGACACCGACGCCTATTCCAACAATGACACCGACGCAGACGCCGACACCTATTCCAACAAGGACACCGACGCCGACGCCGACGCCGATGCGACGCCGAAACTGACACCTATTCGGACACCGACGCCTATTCTAACAATGACACCGACGCTGACGCCAACGCCGATGCGACGCCGAAACTGACACCAATTCCGACACCGACGCCTATTCCAACAATGACACCGACGCCGACGTCGACGCCGATGCGACGCCAAAACTGACACCTATTCCGACACCGACGCCTATTCCAACAATGACACCGATGCCGACGCCGTCACCTATTCCAACAATGACACCGACGCCGATGAGACGCCGAAACTGACACCACTTCCGACACCAACGCCTATTCCAACAATGACACCGACGCCGACGCCGACACCTATGCCAACAATGACACCGACGCCTACGCCGACACCTATTCCAACAATGACACCGACGCCGACGCCGACACCTATTCAAACAATGACACCGACGCCGACGCCGACACCTATGCCAACAATGACACCGACGCCTACGCCGACACCTATTCCAACAATGACACCGACGCCGACGCCGAAACCTATTCCAACAATGACACCGACGCCTATTCCAACAATGACACCGACGCAGACGCCGACACCTATTCCAACAAGGACACCGACGCCGACGCCGACGCCGATGCGACGCCAAAACTGACACCTATTCCGACACCGACGCCTATTCCAACAATGACACCGACGCCAACGCCGACACCTATTCCAACAATGACACCGACGCAGACGCCGACACCTATTCCAACAAGGACAACGAGGCCGACGCCGACGCCGATGCGACGCCGAAACTGACACCAATTCCGACACCGACGCCTATTCCAACCATCACCGACGCCGACGTCGACGCCGATGCGACGCCAAAACTGACACCTATTCCGACACCGACGCCTATTCCAACAATGACACCGATGCCGACGCCGTCACCTATTCCAACAATGACACCGACGCCGATGAGACGCCGAAACTGACACCAATTCCGACACCGACGCCTATTCCAACAATGACACCGACGCCGACGCTGACACCTATGCCAACAATGACACCGACGCCTACGCCGACACCTATTCCAACAATGACACCGACGCCGACACCTATTCCAACAATGACACCGATGCCGACGCCGACACCTATGCCAACAATGACACCGACGCCTACGCCGACACCTATTTCAACAATGACACCGACGCCGACACCTATTCCAACAATGACACCGACGCCGACGCCGACACCTATGCCAACAATGACACCGACGCCTACGCCGACACCTATTCCAACAATGACACCAACGCCGACGCCGACACCTATTCCAACAATGACACCGACGCCGACGCCGACACCTATTCCAACAATGACACCGACGCCGACGCCGACACCTATGCCAACAATGACACCGACGCCTACGCCGACACCTATTCCAACAATGACACCAACGCCGACGCCGACACCTATTCCAACAATGACACCGACGCCGACGCCGACGCCGACACCTATTCCAACAATGACACCGACGCCGACGCCGACACCTATTCCAACAATGACACCGACGCCGACGCCGACACCTATTCCAACAATGACACCGACGCCTATTCCAACAATGACACCGACGCAGACGCCGACACCTATTCCAACAAGGACACCGACGCCGATGCCGACGCCGATGCGACGCCGAAACTGACACCTATTCCGACACCGACGCCTATTCTAACAATGACACCGACGCCGACGCCGACGCCGATGCGACGCCGAAACTGACACCAATTCTGACACCGACGCCTATTCCAACAATGACACCGACGCCGATGCCGACGCCGATGCGACGCCGAAACTGACACCTATTCCGACACCGACGCCTATTCCAACAATGACACCGACGCAGACGCCGACACCTATTCCAACAATGACACCGACGCCGACGCCGACGCCGATGCGACGCCGAAACTGACACCTATTCCGACACCGACGCCTATTCCAACAATGACACCGACGCCGACGCCGACACCTATGCCAACAATGACAATGACGCCTATGCCGACACCTATTCCAACAATGACACCGACGCCGACGCCGACACCTATTCCAACAATGACACCGACGCTGACGCCGACGCCGAAACTGACACCTATTCCGACACCGACGCCTATTCCAACAACGACACCGACGCCGACGCAGACACCTATTCCAACAATGACACCGACGCCGACGTCGACGCCAATGCGACGCCAAAACTGACACCTATTCCGACACCGACGCCTATTCCAACAATGACACCGATGCCGACGCCGTCACCTATTCCAACAATGACACCGACGCCGATGAGACGCCGAAACTGACACCAATTCCGACACCGACGCCTATTCCAACAATGACACCGACGCCGACGCTGACACATATGCCAACAATGACACCGACGCCTACGCCGACACCTATTCCAACAATGACACCGACGCCGACACCTATTCCAACAATGACACCGATGCCGACGCCGACACCTATGCCAACAATGACACCGACGCCTACGCCGACACCTATTTCAACAATGACACCGACGCCGACACCTATTCCAACAATGACACCGACGCCGACGCCGATACCTATGCCAACAATGACACCGACGCCTACGCCGACACCTATTCCAACAATGACACCAACGCCGACGCCGACACCTATTCCAACAATGACACCGACGCCGACGCCGACACCTATTCCAACAATGACACCGACGCCGACACCGACACCTATGCCAACAATGACACCGACGCCTACGCCGACACCTATTCCAACAATGACACCAACGCCGACGCCGACACCTATTCCAACAATGACACCGACGCCGACGCCGACACCTATTCCAACAATGACACCGACGCCGACGCCGACACCTATTCCAACAATGACACCGACGCCGACGCCGACACCTATTCCAACAATGACACCGACGCCTATTCCAACAATGACACCGACGCAGACGCCGACACCTATTCCAACAAGGACACCGACGCCGATTGTACTGGTATTATAATTATTCATATCTGGAGGTAGGCTAGAGAATGAAATAAAGAGTCTTGAACCAACCATCTTCCAATTGTTCAAAATCGCACTGTTGACTCAGAAGTTTTAATGATGTGACATACTCATCTATGCTCTCGCCGATTTCTTGGTTCCGAGTGAAGAATTTAAATCGAACCATAATTAAATTTGGTTTTGTGCCAAAATATGCATCGAAGGCTTCGATTAGTTTATGCACATTGTCTCGGTCAGCATCATTCTTGAATTTTAGAGTTGAATATATGTCATATCCCTCGGGGCATACACTCCTGATGCTTTAACAAATACCTGGAATTGTCGTAACCATTTTCGCCACGCGGCGGCGGGACATGCGGGCCCGCCTTCCAAAGATAACTGTGCAGGAGGCCTAGCATGTTCCATTATTCTTCAGCACTTGTCTATTGTAATAAACACACCGTAAAACGTTTTTCAAGCAAATTTACTACACAAAACTAGTAATTTCGTAAACACCGCTGTCACCATGAGTAAAAACAGATATCAATTTTTACGTCTCCCATACGGTGTTAATTCCGCTTCAGAAATTTTTCACGCTAAAATTCGACAACTGCTAGAGGACCTAGATGGCACTGACTCATTTGTCGATGACGTGATTATTTGGGCGTCTACGAAGGAGGAACACGACAGACGTCTTGGTCATCTCCTTGATCGAGCGCGATCCGTTGGTATAAAATTTAACCGCGATAAGTGTCAGTTTTGTGTAACAGAGGTCACATATCTGGGTCATACTTTTAGCTTCGATGGGATGAAAATAGACGAATCTAAATTAAGGGCCATCAATGAAATGCCAAGTCCAAATAATCGACAAGCTTTAGAGAGATTTCTCGGCATGGTGAACTATGTAAGTAAATATATCCCGAATTATTCAGAAAAGGTAGCACCATTGCGGAACCTGCTCAAGAAAGACAGTGAGTGGTGCTGGGGAGAAAACGAAGACGGCGTGGTGAATTTGCTGAAGAGCGCGTTGTGCAGTGCGCCTGTGTTGACGCTCTTCTCTGCGCATGAGCCGGCGTTGCTGTCAGTGGACGCGAGCTCGCAGGCGTTGGGAGCAGTGCTGCTGCAGGGCGGCCGTCCGGTTGAGTTTGCTTCGCTAACACTTACTGACACACAACAGCGTTACGCACAGATTGAAAAAGAAATGCTGGCAATCGTATTTGCGTTAGAAAGATTCCACCAATACATATTTGGTAAGAGCGACGTTACCGTAGAAACAGACCACAAACCGCTCGAGGCACTTTTCAAAAAGTCACTAGATGCCGTACCGGCTAGATTGCAGCGCATGATGCTTCGCGTACAACGGTATGATTTTAATGTAATCTACAAGCCAGGTAAATACATGTACGTCGCAGACACGTTGTCGCGAGCGCCCCTACCGGACCGCCTACAATCGAAGGTGTCCGTGGAGATAGAGGAGCAAACTTGCTTTCTGTTGCAGAATGTCAGGGTAAGTAAGGAGCGATTAAAAGCTATAAGGCAATGCACGGCTACTGATGAAGAGTGTAAAATCTTAAAGGATTACATTTTACACGGTTGGCCAACCGACAAGTACCAAGCGCATGAATGCATGAGGCAGTACTGGAGCCAAAGAGATTTTTTTGAATACGCGGATGGTGTTATTTTCTACAATAATTTAGTTTTTGTTCCGCGTGAATTGCGAAGAGAAATGCTGTCGCGCGTGCATGAGGGACATCTCGGTATCGACCGGTGTAAGCGTAGGGCGCGTGACGTCATGTACTGGGCGGGCATGGCACATGACGTGGAGCTGACGGTGCGCCGGTGTCGCGTGTGCGCACACCACTCCGCGCGACCGATGCGCGAGCCCATGGAGCCACACATTATTCCGCATTTACCCTGGACAAAGCTAGGTTCTGATATATTTGAATACTCCAAAAAGTTTTATTTAATTATTGTTGATTATCTTACAAACTACGTGGAAGTGTGTCCGCTCAAAAATACTACGTCCAAACAGGTGATTTTAGCAATGAAAGACCAGTTCGCCAGACATGGAATTCCCGAAGAGCTTATCTCTGATAATGGGCCTGGATATGCATCCAAAGAGTTTCGGAGCTTCGCGAAGTTCTGGGGGTTTAAGCACACAACGTCGTCCCCTAATTATCCACAATCAAATGGACGAAGTGAACGCGCGGTACGCACGATCAAAGAATTATTGAAAAAATGCGTAGACTCTGATGACGATTTCTACTTGGCCTTGCTTAATTACAGGTCGACATCGAGAGATGGCATAGCTAGTCCAGCTCAACTCTTAATGGGTCGTAGGCTCAATACACGTTTACCCTCGCATCCGGATAAACTACTGCCCGAGAGAAACAATTACCATGACCGTGAAAATATCGTACGTAACCAGGAGCAAAGTCGTCGACAATACGACAGCTGCGCGCGACCGCTCCCAAAACTGCGACCCGGTGACGAAGTCGTGGCAGTGGATGGCACGACAAGGCGCCGCGCAACTGTCTCCTCTCGTGCTCCGGAGCCACGTTCCTACTTTATCACGGATAGTTCAGGAAGAGTTCTTCGCAGAAATAGAAGGCACTTAATAAAACTACCCGAAGGTCCGTCTCCCACGACATCGTTACACGAGACGATGTGTGAGGAAGATGCGAGTGCCGTAAATCTTTCCGAAGAAGAGTCGGAAACCTTTAATTCTTGTGAAGACTCTGACAATGACACAGTGTATGACTGTTCACCAGATGTATCTCCGAATCACCCATATCAACATCGTCCTGAAAGGGCTGCTGCAAGACAGGCTAAAAGAACGGTTTAAGAAAACAGTTTAGTAATAACTTACCTATGCCATAATATTTCTGTTTTTATAACAGTAGGTTAATGTGATACATATTTGTTCCTGTAAGTGTAATAAAGTAAAATGATATTTAAATAATTAATACAATATAAAATTAAATATAAAATAATAAAGTAAAATATAATTTAGTGTAATATATTAAACCAGTTTTCATAACTATACCTTGCGAGATAGTCATGTTAAACTATACGTTATATAAATAGTACCTATTATTAGTTGTAGATGTTAGTCTTATAGCATGTTAAGAATCAATTGCTCTATAGTATTATTAAAAATAAAATTTAACACCTTACCAACATTTTTGTCAATGCATGTTTTGGAAGATAAATAAGAAGGTGTATGTACCTACATTCTAAAAATAAATAAGGTAATTAAATATTTAGATGTATTTGTAAACAATAATACTATGTCAGTACAACAATTGCATGCTAAAGAAAGTAAGAACGAGTACTATGCTAACTTAACTCGTAATAAAATAATTCAACACTCATTGTACACGAACCAATTGATAGGTAAATGTTTATTCAATTTATTTATTATGTTAAGGGAAAGATGTACTGGTATTATAATTATTCATATCTGGAGGTAGGCTAGAGAATGAAATAAAGAGTCTTGAACCAACCATCTTGTCGTTTACTTCACCGATGCCGACGCCGATGCGACGCCGAAACTGACACCTATTCCGACACCGACGCCTATTCTAACAATGACACCGACGCCGACGCCGACGCCGATGCGTTGCCGAATCTGACACCAATTCTGACACCGACGCCTATTCCAACAATGACACCGACGCCGATGCCGACGCCGATGCGACGCCGAAACTGACACCTATTCCGACACCGACGCCTATTCCAACAATGACACCGACGCAGACGCCGACACCTATTCCAACAATGACACCGACGCCGACGCCGACGCCGATGCGACGCCGAAACTGACACCTATTCCGACACCGACGCCTATTCCAACAATGACACCGACGCCGACGCCGACACATATGCCAACAATGACAATGACGCCTATGCCGACACCTATTCCAACAATGACACCGACGCCGACGCCGACACCTATTCCAACAATGACACCGACGCTGACGCCGACGCCGAAACTGACACCTATTCCGACACCGACGCCTATTCCAACAACGACACCGACGCCGACGCAGACACCTATTCCAACAATGACACCGACGCCGACGTCGACGCCAATGCGACGCCAAAACTGACACCTATTCCGACACCGACGCCTTTTCCAACAATGACACCGACGCCGACGCCGACGCCGATGCGACGCTGAAACTGACACCAATTCCGACACCGACGCCTATTCCTACAATGACACCGACGCCGACACCTATTCCAACAATGGCACCGACGCCGACGTCGACGCCGATGCGACGCCAAAACTGACACCTATTCCGACACCGACGCCTATTCCAACAATGACACCGATGCCGACGCCGTCACCTATTCCAACAATGACACCGACGCCAATGAGACGCCGAAACTGACACCAATTCCGACACCGACGCCGACGCTGACACCTATGCCAACAATGACACCGACGCCTACGCCGACACCTATTCCAACAATGACACCGACGCCGACACCTATTCCAACAATGACACCGACGCCGACGCCGACACCTATGCCAACAATGACACCGACGCCTACGCCGACACCTATTCCAACAATGACACCAACGCCGACGCCGACACCTATTCCAACAATGACACCGACGCCGACGCCGACACCTATTCCAACAATGACACCGACGCCGACGCCGACACCTATTCCAACAATGACACCGACGCCGACGCCGACGCCGACACCTATTCCAACAATGACACCGACGCCTATTCCAACAATGACACCGACGCAGACGCCGACACCTATTCCAACAAGGACACCGACGCCGATGCCGACGCCGATGCGACGCCGAAACTGACACCTATTCCGACACCGACGCCTATTCTAACAATGACACCGACGCCGACGCCGACGCCGATGCGACGCCGAAACTGACACCAATTCTGACACCGACGCCTATTCCAACAATGACACCGACGCCGATGCCGACGCCGATGCGACGCCGAAACTGACACCTATTCCGACACCGACGCCTATTCCAACAATGACACCGACGCAGACGCCGACACCTATTCCAACAATGACACCGACGCCGACGCCGACGCCGATGCGACGCCGAAACTGACACCTATTCCGACACCGACGCCTATTCCAACAATGACACCGACGCAGACGCCGACACCTATTCCAACAATGACACCGTCGCCGACGCCGACGCCGATGCGACGCCGAAACTGACACCTATTCCGACACCGACGCCTATTCCAACAATGACACCGACGCCGACGCCGACACCTATGCCAACAATGACAATGACGCCTACGCCGACACCTATTCCAACAATGACACCGACGCCGACGCCGACACCTATTCCAACAATGACACCGACGCTGACGCCGACGCCGAAACTGACACCTATTCCGACACCGACGCCTATTCCAACAACGACACCGACGCCGACGCAGACACCTATTCCAACAATGACACCGACGCCGACGTCGACGCCAATGCGACGCCAAAACTGACACCTATTCCGACACCGACGCCTTTTCCAACAATGACACCGACGCCGACGCCGACGCCGATGCGACGCTGAAACTGACACCAATTCCGACACCGACGCCTATTCCTACAATGACACCGACGCCGACACCTATTCCAACAATGACACCGACGCCGACGTCGACGCCGATGCGACGCCAAAACTGACACCTATTCCGACACCGACGCCTATTCCAACAATGACACCGATGCCGACGCCGTCACCTATTCCAACAATGACACCGACGCCGATGAGACGCCGAAACTGACACCTATTCCGACACCGACGCCTATTCCAACAATGACACCGATGCCGACACCGACGCCTATTCCAACAATGACACCGACGCCGACGCTGACACCTATGCCAACAATGACACCGACGCCTACGCCGACACCTATTCCAACAATGACACCGACGCCGACACCTATTCCAACAATGACACCGACGCCGACGCCGACACCTATGCCAACAATGACACCGACGCCTACGCCGACACCTATTCCAACAATGACACCAACGCCGACGCCGACACCTATTCCAACAATGACACCGACGCCGACGCCGACACCTATTCCAACAATGACACCGACGCCGACGCCGACACCTATTCCAACAATGACACCTATTCCAACAATGACACCGACGCCGACGCCGACACCTATTCCAACAATGACACCGACGCCGACGCCGACACCTATTCCAACAATGACACCGACGCCTATTCCAACAATGACACCGACGCAGACGCCGACACCTATTCCAACAAGGACACCGACGCCGATGCTGACGCCGATGCGACGCCGAAACTGACACCTATTCCGACACCGACGCCTATTCTAACAATGACATCGACGCCGACGCCGACGCCGATGCGACGCCGAAACTGACACCAATTCTGACACCGACGCCTATTCCAACAATGACACTGACGCCGATGCCGACGCCGATGCGACGCCGAAACTGACACCTATTCCGACACCGACGCCTATTCCAACAATGACACCGACGCAGACGCCGACACCTATTCCAACAATGACACCGACGCCGACGCCGACGCCGATGCGACGCCGAAACTGACACCTATTCCGACACCGACGCCTATTCCAACAATGACACCGACGCCGACGCCGACACCTATGCCAACAATGACACCGACGCCGACGCCGACACCTATTCCAACAATGACACCGACGCTGACGCCGACGCCGAAACTGACACCTATTCCGACACCGACGCCTATTCCAACAACGACACCGACGCCGACGCAGACACCTATTCCAACAATGACACCGACGCCGACGTCGACGCCAATGCGACGCCAAAACTGACACCTATTCCGACACCGACGCCTTTTCCAACAATGACACCGATGCCGACGCCGTCACCTATTCCAACAATGACACCGACGCCGACGCCGACGCCGATGCGACGCCGAAACTGACACCAATTCCGACACCGACGCCTATTCCTACAATGACACCGACGCCGACACCTATTCCAACAATGACACCGACGCCGACGCCGACGCCGATGCGATGCCGAAACTGACACCTATTCCGACACCGACGCCTATTCCAACAATGACACCGACGCAGACGCCGACACCTATTCCAACAATGACACCGACGCCGACGCCGACGCCGATGCGACGCCGAAACTGACACCTATTCCGACACCGACGCCTATTCCGACACCAACGCCGACGCCGACACCTATTCCAACAATGACAACGACGCCGACGCCGACACCTATTCCAACAATGACACCGACGCCGACGCCGACGCCGATGCAACGCCGAAACTGACACCTATTCCGACACCGACGTCTATTCCAACAATGACACCGACGCCGACGCAGACACCTATTCCAACAATGACACCGACGCCGACGTCGACGCCAATGCGACGCCAAAACTGACACCTATTCCGACACCGACGCCTTTTCCAACAATGACACCGACGCCGATGCCGACGCCGATGCGACGCCGAAACTGACACCTATTCCGACACCGACGCCTATTCCAACAATGACACCGACGCAGACGCCGACACCTATTCCAAAAATGACACCGACGCCGACGCCGACGCCGATGCGACGCCGAAACTGACACCTATTCCGACACCGACGCCTATTCCAACAATGACACCGACGCCGACGCCGACACCTATTCCAACAATGACACCGACGCCGACGCCGACGCCGATGCGACGCCGAAACTGACACCTATTCGGACACCGACGCCGATGCTGTCACCAATTTTAATACCAACACATTTTCCGACACTGACACCGAGTTCGACGCCTATTCCGACACTGACACTTATTTTTTTACTGACACCAACGCCGACGCCCTTTCTGATACCGACGCCGACAGTTAAATAAATTGATCTTCTTTTTAAAACAAAATTAAAAAAAAAATAAAGAAATTGATTTTTTTACTTTATAAAGTCTATAATTGCGTTCACCTCTGATTTTGAAGGGCAGTCAGTGCGCTCTAAGGTTTTCTCGTACGCGGACGTACGTTTATTCCAAACAAACGGAGTTAGACAGGTTTCCGGTCGCGGCGATCGGATGTGCTAGCAAGGATTGCTATAGATATTAGTGAATATAAACATGTGGTTTATTTGTGTGAGTGACCGTTATTTTGGACGCCGTGCGTTCCTTTTGGTGGAAGGATGAGCAAGCTGTTGGCGGGCGGACAACATCGAGACAAAGGAGCGTATCCCTTACAAAAAATCCATAGCATTTGTTAATTGATCAATTAATCATTGTTTGGGACTACGGGGATCAAAAGGGGCCCCATTCCCAAACAAGTGTCCTAAAACAAAGCTTTAAGAAGCAAAGGTTTTAGCAAAGCAAAGGTAAGTATAGTTAGGCAGAGATTTGAAATACTTACATAGATTAGTTATATCCGAACACCACTGCTCTAAAAGCTTACTAGAATTTACCTATATACATACCTACGCCCATGTATATGCAGTTTGTAATGACACGTTGAATGAACGTTCAAATATTATGCGTCATATCTGTTGTTAGAAAGAGATAAATGAGCAATTCGTGTTACCACCGTTTGAAGTGACATATACCAATTAAACATCCAGAAGAGTATTTACTTTTATCTAACATAAATAAAGAAAACACACACCAGCCATGTACGTCTAAAGAAATATCAATCTCTGAAAAAGTTAAGGATTTATGTGTCGGTGTATAATGTGTCGTATTGTTAAGTAACTTAAAAAAAATTACAAAACTACTGATAGAACACTGCAGCACAGAAGCCCAAGATTTTGACTCCCAATCCAAAGATGATGATAACGAATACGATTATGCAGAGCCACAAAACTTTATTAGTGTTGCACAAGAAGAAAGTCAAAATGTATTAAATGTTGATAGCATTATCAACACCATGAACAGTGAATCGATCAAGCCACGTGTAATGCTCTGCGCTGCACAAACCCTTCAACTTGCCGTAAAGGACGCAATAAGACGTTCTAATAAGTGGATAAGTCTCACCTATAGAGTAATAACGCTATCCACCAAAGAACAAAATATTAGTATACTAAAGAAGGACAACAAATTCCTACTAAAATGTTCGCAAGTACGATTCGGCACTCCCCGCAAAATCCTGAATTAATAACTGGGTATAGTTCGCGGAAAAGAAATAACTTCTTGAAGTGGTGCATAATTAACACTTATTTATGATTTTCTTTTCTCATCAAAATGTTCTGTGCTTAAATAAAAAAACAAAATAACTTTTTTATTAGAAAAAAGGTATTTTGATTTTTATATATATATATATATATAAATTTAATAACTTTTCTTTCAATATAACAAGTAAATAATTAGAAGATTCAGCTTAAATATTCACGTATAATAAAAATTTACAGCGAAAATGGAAACTAACAAAATACTTTATAACCAACTATAATATAAGCAAACATTCTAGCTGGGTTTCTAAACTTTCTACATGGGCGCGGGTGTGAGACGCTGTGTATAGGCACGCGGGCAGCACCGCGCGCCGTCCTCAAACCCCTTACGGGTCCCTCTGAAACCTAAAATATAATATCTGCGCAACCAGAAGCGCGATGTTCGAGGGGCTCATAAAGATTTGCGCGAACTATACAAAACCTTTATCGATGTATGAGTCCGACTCGCTCTTGGCCAGTTTTTTACCCATCAGCTCTGTAACGGCTTAGATTGGGTAAAGTTTCGTGAGGAGATTATAGATACCCTAGTATAAAATACCTACCTACACTCGAGAGCAATGAATCCGGGTCACTTAAAGAATGTTAAAAATCTCGGAAACTAAAAATGATAGGTTAATGCAATAAATTGTATTTAATAGACAATGTAATACTCCTTAAATGAAAGTAAAAAAATATGAGTCACCATACATTTTATTAACACAAAATTACATAAAGAAAAAAACTGCTGATCTCTCCTTAAAACAAAAATAGGAAACATGAAATTTTTGAACTTTATTACGATTTTCTTGAATTTTAATACTTCGTATTGCCTCCTCGTGCTTCCATTACTGCGTTTACGCGGTTTGGCATGCTGTACACCAAGTTCCTTATACGATTTTGGGGAATATTCTCCCATTCCTCTGTGAGAGCAATTTTGAGCTCACGAAGCGTGATTGGGGGAGGGTTTCGTTGTTTTACGCATCTGCCTAGCTCGTCCCAAGCATGCTCGATCGGGTTGATATCCGGGCTGCGCGCTGGCCACTCCATACGAGTAATGTTCATCTCTTGAAGGTAGTCATTCACAATCCTACCTGTATGAGGTCGGGCATTGTCATGCATAAATATAGCATCCTCACCTAAATTGACCATAAATGGACCAACGTGATCATTGAGGATTTCTTCCACATATCTTACGCTAGTTAAAGAGCCGTTTTCTATGATCACCAGCTCTGTGCGACTTTCAGAAGAAATTCCGGCCCACACAAGTACAGACCCACCACCGTAGGCTACTTTTTCTTCGATGCATGCTTGCTTGAATCTTTCCCCTGGTCTTCGATACACTCTGTGTCTTCCATCGTGCTTGTAGAGCATAAATTTTGATTCGTCGGAGAACATAACTTTTGACCAATCTTCAATACTCCAATTTACGTGGCTCTGGGCATATCTTAGTCTCGAAATACGATGCCCACGCTCCAGTTTAGGGCCGTTTGCAGGTCTAAGGGGTTTTAAGTTAGATTCAGCAAGCCGACGTCTTACTGTCCATGCACTTGGGTTACTTCCTCCGAGGCGTCGAAACTGATTGGTGAGTTCAGTTCCTGTGAGAAAGCGATTTCGAAGCATGGTGTTCACCAAGTATCGGTCTTCTCGTGCTGTGGTACACCTGGTTCTACCCGTTCCTGGTCTGCGTAGGTTAGAACCAGTTTCTTCGTAACGTCGGAGAACTCTTTGTACTGTTGACAGCGACACACCGACAGTCCTGGCTGTATCGCGCTGACTCCGGCCGGTTTCCAGCATTGTAAGTATTCTGGTGCATTCTTCAGGCGTAAGCGACATAATTTCAGCTTGAATAATGAATATAGAGCACTATCAACATGGTTTATGTACCCACATAAATGACAGATTACAAACAAAAGCAAAACCAAATGCTGTAATTTCGTAGTTCCATCTTCGAAAGTGGCCCTTTTTCAAATTTGATTTTTTTATGATATAACTTTACAATAACTAAGAAGTTTTAATACCTTCATTTAAGGAGTATTACATTGTCTATTAAATACAATTTATTGCATTAACCTAGCATTTTTAGTTTCCGAGATTTTTAGGATTCTTTAAGTGACCCGGATTCATTGCTCTCGAGTGTATTTATACTTTTCATCACAGAACTCATGGATAAAGACTCAGTTTGACTAAAAATAAAGATACCGGATAATTCAAAAGATCAGATATACCTACCGGGAAAATTTAAATGATTCAAAACCTAATTTGCGAAAATATTAAGTACCTATCTATATATAAGTAGGTTACATAATATATTATGTACTTGTAATATAATATTACTTACTTGTAGTGGCCGCTAGTGAAAAAGCGCAAACTTAAGGGATACTTAGTTTTGGGCCAATCAATTAGGTAGAGTTTTACTTAAATGCAATATTTTTTTTTATATCAATGGCTAGTATAAACCACTAACTCAGGTATTTTAACTTACCGCACTCCCAACCCAAGCCGAATGACTAATGGATTTTAGGTAACTATTATATAACACGTTTTTCCCCTCACCTTTCAAATAAGACATTTACGATCAAAAACCCAAAGTATAGGGTAACCCAGGGTTACCCACCACCAACCCAGGTTTTTAAAAAGTTACAAATACCTCTTCATTCGAAAACCCTAAGCAAAGGGTTACCCTATGCTAAAGGGTTATTGATACTTCTAGAAACAAAAGCCCAAACGAAAGGGTAACCCTAACCTATGGAAGGGTTACCCTTTGGTTAGTGTTACAGTTTCTTTTAAGGTTACAGAAAGTTACAAATACCGCTTATATCGAAAACCATAAGCATAGGGTTACCCTATCGTTGGGTTGAAGGCAGGGTAACCGTTTAAATTGGTAACCTCATAGAAATGGTTTTTGATAAATGAAAAACCCTTTCGAAAGGCTTAACCGAAAACCGGGGTTGTACGGTCCCTGATTAAATGTCATCGATTATTTTAATAGTGCATTTGTGTTTGCATGTCATGATATTGTATGGATCTTATAATGAAAGCTTTTATCTTTTCTAAATTGCCTATTTTGAAACGTTTCTTCTTTCTTTGCTTCTTCGAACTGATTTCCAGATATATTGCAGCCTTTACTAGTGCTAGGATTTTGGTCAGTATTATGTTTATATAATTTAATTTGCTGTATCTTATTTCCGGCGGTAAGACGGAGTTTTTATTCTCCTGTTAAGCTTGATAAATCAATATTATGTCCTTCTGTTAACTCGTTTCCTGTTTTACTGGATAAATCGGTATTCTCTTCTTCTGTTAGTGCGATTCTTATTTCCTTTACAAATTCGGTATTTTGTTGTCCTGTTAACCCGCTTTTTGTGTCTGTCCACCAAACGAGAAAAAGTGTGTTCCACACACACATTGGAAACCACACACTCCACGCACACAGACCAGAAATCAAAGCGGAAAGTTGTAACTATAGCGACGTGACAGACACTTACTAGCAAGCGGCAACAGAAAACATGACACCTAAAATTTTGACCAATGTTTTACTAGAAGAAATATATGTTCTATGGCTTAATTACAAAAAATATATATGATATAGCGATACATACATTTGCTGCACGTCCGCGCGTCTCTTGCTTGCGGCTGCTTTATTAATCTTTTATTTTTGATTCAGTAAGTCAGCCCTAAGAAAGCGCATCAGTCATATGATGGTCAATGGTGAATGCTGTTATCATCACGGGCTGTACATAGCGAAAGTAACGCTAAGTCTAGCGCATTAGACACGTATTTGCGTTTACTGATCTGATAGTGGTAGCGATTAAATTTGTAGGTATTTTTTCTCTTTGAAAGGACAGAGTTAGATCTATTAGTAGGTAATCTGTGCCCTGGTCTTGATTAGTAAATAAAAGAGAACTGAACTTACCATTTTGCTTTCGATCAACGTTGCACCGTGGATCCACCTTGAAATTCGAAATGAGATTACTCGGATTAAGATTACTCTTAGCCCGGCAGCTTTCATCATGCCACAATCGGTATCCTACTAGATTGTATTATAAATATGTATCATAATTCATAATGTGCTGTAATTGCGTTAGATATACTAAGGATGACTAATTGATTTGATGTTTTGATTAAATTGATACTAAATTAGTATGTAACATTGCGTTTTTATTTGTAGTATTCGAAAACAATTCTTCTATTGAATACTAGTCATAAACATTCTACATGGATATAAAGTTCCTATGCTTATTCAGCCTTTGAAAACGAATCGAATAATCCCAAAGATTAAATCACATCTGCTCTTACGCTGCTTATGCTTAGGATCTTTGTTAGAAATGTTTAACGCATAGAGCAATGCGTTGTTTCTCCTTAGAAGAAATATGAATATATTGCACTTCAGGTAAAAAAAAATGGGTAATTGATTCAAATAGATCTCGTTCCGTAGATTCCGAATATGTATACATTTCAATTTCACAAAAAATGTCACATGCGTTGTTTATAGTTAGCTCGGCACAGTTAGTAGGTACTCATAAATAACAAAATTACGAGAGAAAGAAATATAGTCTTGTACGGGATTAATACCTACGATTTTTTTTAAACAACATTATTTACTTCCCTTACACATTTACCATAGCAGCGCCGTCGTTTGGTAAGTACCTGTTCTGTTACGGCATGCGGCATACGTAGGGCTGCCATCCGTCCGGGATTCCCCGGATTTGTCCTAGTCTAGAGGGTGTCCGGGAGGCGTCCAGTAGGGGTTTACAAATAATCCGGGTAAAACCCGGTCTTTCTACATCATGATTTGTAAATGCTATACCAATTTGGACGTTTGCAAACAAACTAAGAACTTGTATATATCACTTAATGTTGGTTGGTTTTCCATAACAGAATTACGAACAATTATCTTTTTACCAATTTTCTTTTTTTTCAAATTTAATTTTATAATTACAGTATATTCGTAACCAGTTATCACTGATAGATGTAGTGTAGGATTAGATTAGAAAGCAATATCTTGGTCAAACAAGGATGTAATAAAGATCTAGTAAATACGTCAACATTCTGAGAGAAAAAATACCTACCAACATATCTTGTAAATATTGGCATTATATGGTTGTCAAACTACACAACACCTTCTCCTAGTCTATACATTTACTGTTTCTTTGTAACTTCTTCCACAATCCTTAACGTGAAAGCAAAAAGTAAGTTCAAACGCTATAGAAATAAGGTTCAAAACAGATTGCAGTTACAGCGAACGGGACGGCAACGCCAAAGTAACATTTTTAACGAAATATTTAAATATTTAGGCGGGAAGAAATGTTTTTGCTTGTTACGGAAAAACTATGAGGCCCATTGTTTTGAAAATTTTGGTGCCGATGGCACAAATTGTACCCAACATTTTAAGATATTAAACAGTAGTCTAGCCTTTCCCGTTTGAGCTGTACAGCATGTGCTAGCTGGGGACATGTGTCTCCAGCTTACACGTTTATTTGAGCTTGTAGCTCCAAAACCTTAATAGCCACAGACTTGAAAATTTTAGTGCCGATGGCACAAATTTGGCGCTAAATTTTGACATATTAAACAAAGTCGTAGGCCCATTCGTTCAGAAGATACAGATGAGCAGCTGTAGACACGTGGTCCCCAGCTTACACGTTGTAATCGGGTCATTACTACTACAGTTTTCAAGTAAGGTGTTTCAATTTTTTTGTGCTACTGGCACAAATTATGCGCTAAATCCCTGGCTATAGTATATAATCACACCTTTAGCCGTTTCGTATATACAGCATGTGTCAGCTGGAGACCATAACGCCAGCTAACACACTTATAATCACGTGTAGCATCGAAGTTTATTTGGCACCTAAATTTTGAGTTGGTATTCATAATTGCACTAAATCTGCTCTAAATATTGGCATATTTAGAATTAAGAAATTTTAATTGAGTAAGCTGGAGACATACACATGTCACACTATTGTCATCGACGTTTCCACTAGGTCTCCCAAAAATGACATAGAATAAAAAGAAATGTAACGCGACCCTTGACCCACCTGTCGAAATCGTCCAAACCTGTACCTTTCCATTGTCACCGTCACGGCTCGTAGCTGGTCATCCGACCTGAACGGGAGTCGGCATCCTTGCGGATGAATACAGGAAACCCGACTCCTGAAGGCAACGGCCACGGGAAGGTCGCCTGGTTGGCTGGACAACCCGATTGGCTGCTGTGGCTGGGGCCCATGACCTGCTTATCTTTACGAGAAAAGAGGGTAAATATATTTAAAGCATTAATGAAGTAACGGTGTTTATTGATAGGTAACCGAAGCCCGGTTTTTTTCATAAAAGTAAATGTACACACCAATATTATGTTGGTTGTTTATAAGTTATGTGCATTTGTTTTAAATTTGGTCGGTTAACAGTTTATCAGACTAAGGGCCTCTTTCAGAATGTTCGAGTAAGTACCGGTTTTACTACCCAGAACATATTTAATAAAAAAACACTATCTTTGCGTTTCAAAGTCATCGATTTAGCCTATCCATCGTCCATCGGCTAAAGCTTGAAACGCGTTGCATGTCGACTGTCATTGTTATCATTCAGTTATTTTATGTGTTGCATAGCAACCCGAAACTTTATTAGGAGTCTCTGAACGGACCCTAATATTTTTATCTGTTGATTGAAAAACCTGGCCTTAATGATTTTTATTGCCAACAATAATCCTTGGTGGGTACCACCACAGTATCTGTCTTACATATTCTGTCTTCAAGCACTAGGTATATATAATGTTTACACTATTGCATACTATACTTATAAGAGTGAAAGGTTGTAGCAAATGAATTTACAATAAAAACAAAGGACTCAACTAAAACAAAAATCGAGAAAAAAATACATTTTAAAATAAAGCTTTTATTATATTCTTGTTAAAAATAAAAAGAACTAAAAAGTTAAAAATCGATGGGGATGCGTCGTTTCTTTACTGAGTTCCTATGACCACCATCCAGCTCCATCATCAGATTAGACCCTGGTAACCATCTAAAGATAAAGTACTCAAATACTCAAATACTCATTTATTGGTAAAATAAATTTACATGTCAAGTTAGCAATTATGTTGGGTATACATGTGTATACCTACATCTATAAATAATAATTATTAAATTCAAATACAATAGATTCATAATGTTAAAAAAACAGTTCAATTACAATAATAATAATTAATAATAATAATCCATAATAATAAATAATAATAATAATTAAAATAGAAATAATATGGACATAACTTACGAAATACTATCTACAATGTCATGAACTCTTCAAATCTATAAAACGTTTGCACGATAAGCCAGCGCTTCAGACGGGACTTGAAGCAGGCCATGCTGGGCGCTGCGACGATATCGTCGGGGAGCTTATTGTAAACGGCGGGACCCAGTATATGAGTCAATTTGCTCGACTTGGCAAGGGAGCGTGATACTGCCGCGAGCTTGTTTGAGTTGCGGGTGCTGTACGAGTGATTGTCACTGTTTTTCTTGTATAGTGCCAAGTTGTCTCTCACATATACTGCCACCTGAAGAATCAAGATGGCAGACAATGTGAGAATTCCAAGTTCTTTAAAATACGGTCTTGCGGAGGTGTCTCGCGGTATTCGCATAATTGCTCTTACGGCACGTTTCTGCATTCGAAAGACTCTCTCCCACTGTGCGCAACGCGCCCAGAGCTCCGCGCCGTACTGCAGCAGCGAGTGCACCGTCGCAAAGTAGCACGCGCGTGATACCTCAGCGGGGGCCACTCGGGACACTCTACTGAGCGCATAACAGGCGCTTCCTAATTTTCCACACAGTTTGTGAACATGGCACTCCCACGTCAGCCCCTTGTCTATTTCAAATCCCAGGAAAGTCGTGTTTTCTACTTGGTCTATCATAGCACCGTCCACTTTAACCGCCAGAGGTCTTGCCACCCGACCTGATAAATTAAAGTGGATGAAATGCGTCTTGCCTAGGTTGAGTGCCAGCCCATTACTATGAAACCATATTGCAAGGGTCGAAGCCACCTCATTCAGCCTCTCTTCAAGGCGATCCACCGTAGCGTCAGTGACGATTGCTGCAACGTCATCGGCATACAGTAGTACGTCTGCCACTGTCACGACATCTGGCAGATCATTTAAAAGGAGGGAAAACAATATGTTGGACACAGAGGATCCCTGCGCCACCCCCATCGAAGACGAAAGCGGGTCAGACTTGCTCCTGCCATCTCCAGCGTCTACAATTTGGGACCTTCCTCGCAATAAATTTGTCAACAATTCATACGACTTCCCATGGATTCCATAATGCTTTAATTTAACTGCCAGCACAGCGTGGTCAGCTACGTCAAACGCTTTGGATAAATCGCAGCATAGGACTGCGACTTGCTGTTTGCGCTCGCGAGCGGCCACCACCCGCCTAACGACTTCCCTAGTTAAGCTAGTAGTTGAGCGTCCTGCACGGTAAGCATATTGCCGGTCGGATAGTGCGCTAGTCGACGACAAGTATTCTATTAGCCTAGAACTCAATCCATTTTCAAAAATCTTGGCAATTGCAGGAATTATTGAAACAGGCCTATATCCATCCATATTTTCCCTCTTTCCCTTACCCTTAAAAATTGGTGATATTTTGCTAACTTTTAAACGACCTGGGTATGATCCTTCTTTTAAGCATGTGTTAAATAAGGACGATAGCAGAGGCGCCAAGGGTATGATGGCCGTCCTTAGCATCTCCATAGAGAGACCATACACGTCCTTCGATTGCTTGGGCGGTATGCGTGTGGTGACCGTGTGATACACCTCGTCCGCAGTAAAGGGACGCAGCCGCAGCGAGCGGTCCGCGGCCGCGCGAGCACTTGACAAGGCGCGACGCACAGCGCCGATATCCGCCTGCGGGGAGCCGCACGCTACCGCTGCGTTGAGGAACCGTGCGTTCATTGCATCTAATGCTTCCTTGGGGTGTGAAAACTTTTTACCGTCATTGTTTACTACAATTTCAGTAAAATTAAGTTTAGGCGAGTTGTTTTTTCCTCTCTCTTTGTTAACAATTGCCCACATACCCTTTGAAGCGCTTCTGCTATTAACTATTAATTTAGCGTAATAATTTGATTTTTGATCATTAATTGCCACGTTATATTTTAAGTTCAATTTATCTATTACAGGTTGAATGTGTATGTCATTTGGGAATATTTTATTTAATTTTAGCATGTCAAATAAAAGTTCTTTCAAATTTTTAATATCGGGAGTTACCCACGATGAGTCGCACTTATTGTGTTTTCTCTTCATTGGAAAGCATACGTCGGCTTTATTGACAAGTATATTTATAACTGACATAGTATACATAGTACTTGCTAAGACGATTCAGACGAGCTGAAACTCGATGGGGTTGCATCGTTTCATTACAGAGTTCTTATGACCACCTTCCAGGTCCATCGTCAGACCCTGGTTACCATTGAACGACAAAGTACTCGTCAAGACGATTCAAATGAACTCAAACTCGAAGAGGTTGTGTCGTTTCATTGCCAAATTCCTTTGGGCACCTTCCAGCTCCATCGTCAGATCAGCACCATTTCATCAAAATATTACATCGTCACGCGAATTACAGATGTATGCAAAATTTCAGCTAATCGGTTACCGAGAAGTGGATTAAATTAAATTTGTAAGATTTGATGATAAACATCGAGAAAGGTGAAACTATATAAAATAATGTCTCCGAGATTGAGAGACGACCGTAATCCGTATTGCACACGCGGAACGAACTGTAAATGTAACTGAAATGGCAACTCGTGAAAAACAAGAGAATATGATGCAAAAACAATTTTGAACCTTTGTACCCGTTTATACTACCTACATATTGTCAGCAAGGCAATTTTGAACCAGGCCAAAGATTTCCGTTTTATGAAATTGCTAATCTAGTGCATTTGCGTGCAATATCACCGCGAAATGACATAATACAAGTTATGCCTATTATTTGTGACGTATGAATTGATTATTAGCGTGATTAGGTATATTGTATATATGCAACTATTATATAACAAACGCCTGTAAACTGCTGTAAGCCTGATACCTACGTATGTAGGTATTCTTGTTTCTGTCAACCTGGGAAGGCAAAGGAGCAGCGCATAGCATAGCCGCAGTCAGGTTCTTTGGAACAGAAGGTCTGCGACTTTAGGGATGCTTGAGGATATGACTGCTTCGGTGGCCGGTATGGAGTTGGAAATGCGGAAACAGCTAGCTTTGTTACAAATACTATAGATAGGCACAGATTATAACTTAGATCTTCGATAAAATAAACCCATAAATATTTTATCATTAGATACATCAACCAAACCTTATGACAGTTCATTTTCTGTGTTTGGGTATTTGACTAATTCTCGACAGGTACATTATACCACCTTCAAGAAAAAATGTGTTGTCAGGCACAGGACATGATGGTGAACAGACTATTTATTTGTTTATTAAACAATCTTAGGGAAATTAACAGCTATCTAGGAATAGGTAACAAATAAATATCTGAAAGCCAAATCAAACATTTCCACATAATATAGCAACTTAATTATAAAAAGATCAAAGTTAATGAACGACTACTAATTAATAATATTAAGGAACATCACAAGTTAGTTTAAGTGCTATTACATTATTAGCCTCCGAAAAACTTACTACATATACCTATAGGGTACTTTTCAGTTTAGCAGAGGAAGTATAGTAAAGAAGATATCTATATATATACAGGATTATTGGTAATATTCTAACCACCTCTTAGGGTTGACATCGGCTAGTCCTGACAAAAATTTTTTTTTCGTGTGTTTTTATTTGTTTTTGACGAATGCCCATCTTTTGTTAAAAGTCTCTTGTGCCGGTAATGTATTATTTGAATTATTTCATATTTTTTATTACTTTGCACGACGTACATAAGGTAAATGCACCAGCTATGGTCACTTTAAGATCTTTTAATTTCATTTACTGTTATATTATTATCTAATTAAAACCAGATCGGTTTCAAAACTATTTATATTGATATCAGTAGGAATGCTTTCCACACTAAAGCTTTATAAATAGGTCTTGTCTTTGATCGCAAAGTCAAAAAAAATATTTGAAAAGTAAGTGTAGTCAGAGCCATTAATGGTCAGACCAAAACCCAATGTTGACCCACCATTTATGGTCTTCTCCTATTATGGTCAGCACTAATAATGGTCACTATGGTTTTCAATACATTGTCATTCGCGATAAAAGAAGTACTTAAAAGATTTGTTTTTAACACACAATCCTGAACTTAGAATCTTTCAAACTTAAACAATCAAATAAAAATCAAAATGAGATCAATGTCCATAAAAATAACTAAATGGGTAATTTTTCACCTTTCCCTTCCTTCATTAGCCGATAATCTAAAGTATGTGCAAAAAGCAAGCACCTAATCCTAATATAATGCAAACATTATGGTTTGTGATTCAGTATCCAGTCATGGTCACCCCAATAATGGTAACTATGACCATTACGAGACCATAATGCACGAACGAGCTGCCAATAAAATGTATTTTTTTATCTATGGACAAATATTCTAAATTTGATCAAAATAAACAAAATACCTATAACACCAATCATGGTCAATTTGACCATCATTGGAAATATCATAATTGGACGTTCCAGTAAAGGTCAGCGTCGTTCATGCAGTCTCCAAGACCGATATATGTGCATTTTCTGATATAATTCGTCTCACAGGTATGTGACTCTTAGTATCAATACAGAGGTATAACTCAAAACTCTTAACAACAAAACCAAATAACAGAAATACTCAACTCCTTATCCAAAATAACACTTATTTTATAATATGTTTACCATTGCATTCTGTTTAAAGGCTCGCCATGTTACAAATGTGAAGTGTCAAAATGAGAAACGTCATTTTTTGATAAGCAGAGTGTCTATGGATTGCAACATTTAGTTCTCTTATTTTGCAGCTTTAAATCGAAATTGACCATCAATAAAACGCTGACCATGAATGGTACAGTTACCTTATTCAAAACTCTATTTAAAGGGAGCACGGCGCGGTCCAGTGTTGCCGCGGTGAACGCACTTGGCTCGGAGTACGCATAAAAATATACAAAAAAAAATTTTTTTTTTTACCTCTAAATGTTTGTTAGGACTAGCAGATGTCAACCCTCAGAGGTTGTTAGCATATTATTATTAGTATTATCAATAACCCTGTATATATACCTATATCAAGATCGTTAGCAATGTTATTAAAACATCTAGAAGATATGGCTTCTAGGTTAAGTATGTTTACCATTACAATCTCGAGCACATCACTTCACCAGCACTTACTAACAAGGGAGATAGTGGTCAAGGGCTTAGCTGTCGCTGTCAACGAAAAGTTAATTCAATAATTATGGAAAAAATGCACGACTGAGTTTGATGAAATATATTAGGTATATAAGAAGGACCTACTTGTACTGCCACTTGTAGGTACTGAACTGAACCTGCTATCATAAATAAAGTCACGAAATATGCATAGACATATGTATGCCGCCCCGTGGCGTGCCGAGTTAGAATATCACTCCCTCATTGCTAGCTGTGAGGTCTGTGGGTGTCGTAAGAGGCGACTAACGGTAAAAAATAGCAAGGTAGGCAAGTGTTTCGGTGCTATGTTATCAATGATAACATCTCTGTTTCTACTATGATAAGTTATCATAGTAGAAACAGAGATGTTACGTACCCTTATGGCTTGGGCTTGGCCTGGCTAAGCAGCCAGACATGAAACCCATAACCAAAGAGCCTTCCCCTGACGCTATACTCAACGTGAACTATGTTTTCCTTTAAAGTTAGCCTTTTCCAATATACGAGTACAATGAACCAATATAAGAATGATATCCCATTAGACTACCGCAAGCCTCACAGGAGGTCTATTGATTGTATTCTGCCTCGAGCTTTATCATCATATACTGCATGGTGGTAGGGTATTTTTCGAATGAAGGCTTGGCGAGCTACCACCTTCAAATAGAATATCTGTTACCAGATACCGAACGGTGGGTGTTGACTTCTGCAGATGTCTATTCTATCCTTTAAAGTTCTTATAGGTCCACCTATTCTTATTCTTGGTTTAACCCACAACAGTTTTGACCACTGAGAATTATGAGTAAGCTCATAATGACCACATTATAAAAAATATCACTTACAAATAGGAGTCAACGTTTAGCCTATTAGCAACAGAAAAGGCCCAATAAGTTTCCGGAATGAAGCGAAATCTTGAGAACAGTTCTTGTCCTCGACATGCGTCATGCACCCGGCGCGGCGGCGCGGCGGCGGCGGCGGCGGCGCGGCGGCGGCGGCGGCGGCGCGGCGGCGGCGGCGGCGGCAGCGTGACCCAGCCAACACACGCTAACGTTACTATAAAACTGGTGACCTCCCCTCTCGCGGTTATTCTCTTGCCGGTTTTTGCGTTGTCAGAACGTGTTGTGCAGCCTGTGCCTGTGTCCTGTTTGGAAAACTTAACTGTCATAAAATAGTAAGTTGAATTGTTTTTCTTTTGAATTGTTTGAGTGCTAGTGTTGGGGTGTGGCTAAAGTTATTTATATCGACATTTGATTACGATGTATATCCCATACTGTGTTAAGTACGTAGGTAGTTAATATGGATTTGAAAAAAGTTTGAAATAAAATATGCAGATTTTCGATGAATAAAACTGGTTTTTCTGTCTGGGTGTTTAAGAAGATGCTTTTAGTTCAGTTACACCTAGTAAACTAATACAAATGCATCCCTACGGGATAATTGAGTACCGTGTTGTCTGTGATTATAAGAGATTCTGTTGTGAAGCAGCACGACTAAATGGGCCAATGTTATATGATTTAGGAATGCAACTGTTGTGTACTATACTACAATTTTCTTCCATTGGTTTCGAAAGATGTCCATTACGAGAAAAATCTCAGCAATTTTGTTGGCAACTGGCTCTAAAAACATCATACAACACCGTCATACACTTCTTGCTTTCCGGATGATAGTGATACATTATTATACTTAACGATTTTTGTACCAATGACAATTTCAATTAAGTAATGCCTGTAACATTTTCCAAACGTAGTCGCATTTCTCAGCGCTAACTCACACAGTTTTTTTTCGTTTCGAATATAATACAAGGTACCTATCCAACGCCAACTAAGATTGAGTGAGATTCATAGGTCTTCTTGCAGCAACATTTCAGTAGTCTATACTTTTTCTGCAATGGTTACCGTTAGCGGGGGTCCACTTCTGTCTTCAAGGCTTTATCCCTTTTAAAGCAGGTCCATGGTTCGAATCCCACCGCGGCTTGAGAAGTAGAAGATTTTAGAGTTCCAAAAGCTTAACACTTCAGACAAACCATATTTAAAACGATGATTTAAAATAATCGTAGATTATGAGAATTACTTGGTAAGTATTTTGCTCAATCAAATATTTTTTTCTATAAAGAATAACGTAAATTTCATATAATGATCACCAAGCGCGGGATACGATAAGCTCAGCTTTCTTATCACGTGCAAATAATGCAACATTGTGAACAAATATATAGATTTAATCTTTATCTTTTATCATATCATATCTATTATAAAGTATTTTATTTTATATCTATAATATTATAAATGCTACAGTTACTCTGCGCATGATTGTTGCCACAAGCACTGTACACATCAGGTGGTAGGTTTCCTCGGCAAAACTCTGTCTTGGTGAGTAACACCGCAGTGTCAGATATTCTGCCTTGAAACAGTAGTGTGCAAACATTACTATGTTAAGGCGTAAAGGGTAGTGTAGCAAGTGAAGTTACTGTGCCAACGAGTCTAAACAACAAACATCTCGGAGTTAAGAGCGTAGTGCAATGCAATGCAGAACGAGGATGGTCCGAATCGTCACTTCGTAACATAAAAATATTAATAACATTTAAAAATCACCACCCAGCTTTGATGAAATATGGTACATATTTTTTAAGACTTTTAGGCCCTGGAATAGAAAACATTACTTATATATTTTTACTGAGTAGTTCCCAAGGGAGCGCGAGTTAACCTAATTCCACGCAAGTGAAGCAATGGGCGGAAGCTAGTAAATAAAAACCGGATAAGCGCGAGTAGGACTCCCACAGTTAGGAGTTACGTACTGTATCAGCCGGACTGTCCACTGCTGACTACAGCCTCCCCTATTATGGGGGGGCTTACCATGATCCCCACGCTTGGCAGGCGTCTTGGGGATCGCAGTGTGAGATATCAGTTCCTCAGAAAGCGCTGCACACACCTTCTGGTGTGTTAACCTTAGTCGCCTATTACGACACCCATGGGGGACATTGTAGCCCGACACCCCCCGAGGCATGGATTCCGTAGGTAACAATCCAAAATATTTTGAAAATCGTTATTATCTCACTAGGAGGTAAACTGTGCCTCATCTTTACGGGTTTTTATTATTTGTTGTTATGTAACGATTTTGTGAGTTTTAAAAGTAATTATCATTTTAAAGACTAAGCAAAAACAAATATAACGTTAAAAAAATTAACACTTCATAATATGTGGACCACCTTCTAATTTTGACTATTAGTTAGTTAGACAATCACATTCTCTCTCAATGTGCTCTAACATGTGTGAAGAATTTAGCCAGGTCCAAAAACTGTTGATATAATTGGAAAATTTAAATAACCTTTTAGCGTTTGACGGATGACGGAAGTACAGCGGAGGTTTAGTAATAAGGTCCCGTTTTCTTTAAAATAGTATGTTAGTTTATAAATATTTTATTGTGTGTTTATCACATCAAACAATGAAAACATTGCTAACTATACGATATATCTTTATGGGTAGTCAAGTGAAAGGTGAAAAGAAAGTGAACCAGTTTCGAACTTGATTGAGGTAGTAGTTATACAGTTTTATTTAACATTGATATTCTCACAATGCTGTATAAACTACTTCCCACGTTGAACCATAGCTATGGGAATGTCAATTAAGTATATGTATTGACTCAATGGTAGAATAATAAATTTGATTTGAAACAAAATCGTATGTTGCTTAGTTATTTTAAAACATAGCTAGCGGTGTCTTTAATTAATATTCCGTTCAAATATAAAATCAATTTTGTTTACGTTTTTGAAAAAGCTTGTAACATATAAACTAATAAAATATATAACATTTTGTAATGTTTTAGAAATATTAATCCATATATAGGATTAATATTTCTTTTGCAAGTTATATGACATATAGTATTATTCTAATACTAGTATCTAAATTAAATTTATAAGAAAACTGTCTAAGTGTCAGTAGGGCGAATGACAGTTACGAATTGCAACAGCCTGTGAATTAAAAGAAACAATAGACTTACTTACTTAATAAGTTCTAGACGATGGCACCCGACATGCTAGAGTACAAAAACTCTTAAAAGATATACACGTCAGAACCTACTCAAAAATAATTTAGCATTTTTCAATTAAAATTCCGTAATTGGTTAGTTTTTGAAATTATCACTGCTTACCTTAAAAACTATTATCATAAAGATAACATTCACATCCACATTGTAATCCATAATAGCGTATATACTAAAGAATGATGTCAGTTGAATTTAGACAAAGTTGATTCATGTACCTAGCACGTTATTATTTTTTATTATATACATTCCAAGGCCGCAAGCTGAATGTAGCAGTTACATAACTACTTATAGTGTTTTTACAACGGACATGAATTAAGGAATCTTTTTGCATTGACAAGCACATAAATAATCACTACACAACGTTCCAGTAGCCAATCTTTCATAGTTACCATATATGTACAAACAAATTAATGTTAAATTTAGGGTGTTTTTTCTTTAAATAAATTGCGTAGTTTTATTTTAGCCTTTGATTTGGTATAAATTCATTTATTTAGAATATTATTTACTAGCACAATACCTAAGATCGTATTGTTGGTATTAACGTATATATTGGATATCGATAAATTATAACACATCACTGAGACTGTTAGAGGCTATAGTAGCAAATCAAAGATATTAATAGTTCCATCACAAAAATCTAACCATTTTCAAAATAAACATATTCCTTAGGTAATTCTTTCTGAAGTAATTTTTGTTTTAATCTTATTTGCTTACTTTTTTGACAATTATCTCACCTTGACCTGATGATTAGTGAAGATGTTGTTCATGCTAACCTAGAATTACTGGTTCCCAAGGACAGCTGTTGTAACTCACCGTTAGGTGTTTGGCGACAGATTTTCTACTGGAGGGTGGTCAGCCAGGCGGGCGACTGAATGTCCTACCACCATACTATAATGACTGTTATCCTAACAAAGACAATGCCACATATGACATAAAATAATAAGGAATGCTAAGCCTGAGTAGATTGAGCCAAATTTCGTAACAATATTTTTGCTCACCAGATGCAAATAGATTAATATATATATATTTATCTTATTCTATCAAATATATACTTGTTCCGAGGGAATGTAGGTCCACCATCTATATAAATCTATCATAATTACTAGCATACCTTGTTCATCTACATAATTATACTACTACATATGCATCGAAGAATATGGGTACACTTACTCTTCTAGGTAGGCATCCTAGGTAGCTACTACGTAGTGCTTATAAAGATATAAAGAAGTTTTATTAGCCCTTTTGTCATTTTTTTACAGGCAGTACAAAGTACATTTAAAATATTTATACCTACTACTTAAATATTTTAAATTCTAATTAAGTCTATGTAAATAATTAATTAAAATTTATAATCATAATATTTTTACACTTAATTTATACAGTTAAACACAATTTACAGATATCGCGTTTGCACTTGTCCTAAAAACAAAGATTCTACAAGCAGCATTGACATATACTTTCAATGTGTAGAATGGATTGTTTTTGAACAAACTATATTTTAAGGTGGTCAAGCTTTTTGGTAATTTAGTATACATCAATATTTTCGAATAACGACCTTGTTTCTGTACTTTAGCTTATCTGATTTTTGGTACGACCCGAATTATTGTAGAAGTATATTTCAGTATATAACCCATTGCATTGGTTAGATACTAAAATATATGTATAAAATGCCCATGAATATACTCGTACTTGCAATGTGCAATAAATAACCCACTATGGCGACGTCACCATTGACCTATAGGTACATAGTAACTATTATCTAATCAGCACCTAAGTACCTTTTTATATAGGTAACGATTTAACAGCTGCATTAAATTATAACGAACCTATTTAATGATATTTTAACGCGTATAATTATGTAGGTATTGCATATAATAGATATTTATTTTTTTGTCATCTATCCGTACCTACGGAGAGAGGTCCGAGTTGCTCTTTGGTTCTTATTCAGTAACTGTTAGCCTTATCACTATCTCACAACTTGAACATTTTGCGGCACAGTTTATTGAAAAATTATCACGCCTATAGATGTGTGCTTTAAATTGCGAATTTAACTTTATGTCTAGATATGTTACCTGTTAAAAAAAAATACTATTAAAAAAATTAACATTAACAATTAACATTAACAACAGGTTTTATTGGATAGAATGTTATTGTTCTACTAACGCGATCTGTTAGAAGACCAAAGAGTTAACATCGCTGCAAACAGAACTAAGCTCAATACTCAAATACATCGGAGTTAAGATGACACCACTAGAATCAGGTTCTAAAAAAACGTGAGCCTTCACAACGCTCAGCTTTTTGCTAGTTATTGTCAGCTCACGAGCTAAAGATATTGTTTATCATTAGAAATCTGCGTATAAAAGGTTTTTGAAATTAGAACCTCTATAGAAGTTCCAAACAATAACTATACTTTCAATGTGACCAATGTAAAGTAATGGTACTTTTAATTTTTACTATAAATTAACGTAAATCTAGTACATTATTGTATTGTATTGCTGTTTTTATTGCACCTAGCATTTTCCTCGCCGTAGTGAGGTGAAAAATTTTTTGTTGCGCTCGGCAGTTCAGTTATTTTGCTGCGACTGCGGTACGCTCAGGATTCTATATATTGAACCCAGTAAAAAAATCTTAGATTGAACCCCCTCGCTTTGCTCGTAGTTCCTTCCTAGAATCGTTCGCATCCTCAGGTTTCAATAAAAGTAAGGTCCATAGGCGACGTTGATTCCTTTCCATCAGGCGGCCCGTTTCCTTGTTGACTATCTAACAACATAATATTAAAAAAAGTTTTCGTGGCAAATATCAATTTTTTTATTATGGACCTACAACGTAGGTAGCTCACATTTAAGATAGGTAATCTGTGGATCACGGAAAGGAAACATTTTTAAAATATTGCATATTATTCTAGGTGTATACCTACTTAAATACATAAAATAGACTTTTAAGCTTGTAAAAGCCACAATTATTCATATAGGTAGTGTATAAGTATCTACTGGGTACGTAACAAAGGCCTTATTCGAATCAAAACTTCCTATACAATAACTTCGTTAACTATTTTAAGGATTAATATCTACGAACGTATATATTCGTAAACCTTTTACCCACACCTTTCTTTTCGAGTCTTTACAAACTGCCCTTGACTTGCCTTTTTGTTGAAAAAACTCCAATCAAAATAATAGTTTTAATTGCTTCCGCTTTATTTGACTCAGTTGATTGGCCAATCCTTTCACGCAAGTTGAATATTTTGACAATTAACTAATGAATAATTCAGCATGCCACCCTAGATGTGCTAACAGGAGTTAGCATCATTTAACACTCTTGTATACTCGTACCTGATACATATTACTGTAACACTTTAGTTTATGTATTTAGAAACACATTGATAAGTGACAAGTATATATTTGAGTCTGTTAACAATTTGTTACGTAAGTAATAGGTGCATATTAAGGTAACATTTATAAAGGTGTTTTGTATGTGTCCTTGTTGGCTTTAACTTAACACCATATAGGTAAATATATTACGTTTTCAGCTTTCCTCGAGAACAAATAGGTAGGTAATTCTATGCGCGAGCCTATAGCCATATACTGGGAACAGCGCCATACTCCGGGTTGCTACTGAAAACACCTTTCCCAATAACTTTCTACCCATGACGATATACAATGACCATCGAGGCAATCATAATATGAAAGAAAACCAGAACAAAGAATTTATATATGTTGTGTTCAGTGATTCATTGTCGATTTTGAAGACAACCATAGAATATAAAAATTACATAGGTAACTAAAGTTAGTTTGAGAACTGCAAGGAAAAAGACAGGTAATTTGAATTATAAAATGATAGTAACAATTTTCGAGGAAGACCTGGCGAAGTGTATACTTTGGATTGGTCAATTTCCATTTTTATTCAATTCCATTTTCGTTCAGTTCCAAATTCGTACGAAACCAATTTTGTGCATAACCACATTTGTGTTGAAATGTAACAAAAACACTAATATCTGCTGGCAATCGGATTTGTTCAAATACAAAATACATAATTATGTACCTACATGAAAACGACTTAGAAGCTATGTCCCAGTCACAGTGGCAGTGTGTATGTTGAGCAGGGTATATCCATTGCACAAATCCTGCCATAGGCTTGAGTTTTGAGCTAGGGCATCCTGAGCGGTATCTCACCGGATTCACTACTGTACACTCATTTAGTAAATCTGTCTATTTAGGCAGCAGTCCTTGAATGCTACCAGTTGTTATTCTTCCCGTTTAACCTTTTACCAACAGTTAAGATGATGGCAAGCATGACAGCCTATCAGAACCTGATATGTATGTATTTTTCCCCAGCACAATGCCCCTGACCCTGTACTACGTCCCCGGGTCCGCGCCGTGCAGGACGGTGCTGCTGGCGGCGAAGGCACTCAACCTCGACCTGGACCTCAAGCTGGTAGACCTGCACCACGGAGAACATCTAAAGCCTGAGTACTTAAAGGTAAGCTTACTTTGTGTAGAGATGTTTTGCAAGATGAGTTTTTAAACTGTCACGGTCATTAACATTATAATTATTATTACCAACGGGATATTTACCGTGTTTTTGTTGTGTTAACCAAGAATACGGTAAATATCCTGTTGGTAATAATAATTATAATGTTTTGTAAGATTTTGTGTGCGGTATAATTTTTAACTTATTATGGAACGGCTAGGACCCGCGTTATATTTACCGGAAAGATTAAGTATTATTTTACATATTTAGGAATAATTTGTGCAAATTGATTCCGAAAATATTAATTACATAATTATATCAACTGTAGGGTTTATGTACTTCCTTACGGAATTATTAATTAAGCTGTGTACTTACCTGCTTTTATTTAAATTAATAATAAATATTAAAATTTTCTTCGCATATTTGTTCCGTTCTTGTTAGGTATTTTGTTGTTGTTTAAGGGATGTTTTCAAATCTATGCTATTTTTTACTTAGATAGGACCTACACGTAGTAATTAAAATTCGCTAGTTAAATTAAAACATAACTTGGTAACTACTCGTTAGGTGCTAGTAGACACTAGCACAATAAGCTGATGTATTTTAAAAGAGGTATATATAATCCTAATAAAGTAACTCCGCAAAGAATCTAAAAATAATTGTAGCACCAACTCCATAGGTAGGTAGTACAGTAGCCCAAGCACGAACATTTCGATAGTCCGTAACGTTAACGTATCGAGTTTACAGTACGTTTACGCAGGAGGCGATGATTGACAGCACAACGCATCGTTTCTTGGCTATTGTGAACTCGATAGGATTACGAAACTGACGTCATCCGGCGTAAATCAAATTAATTGTACCTTCTTTCTAAGAGCTAATGAGTTCCAAAAGAGGTTTGAATTCTTTTTCAGCAAAGTCCTCTATGATTGCTATTTGTCAATTTTGGCGTTTTATTTGGTGAAAACTAATCTGTAATAAAACATCTTTATAGGTATTTAATATAAAATGTGATATATAAATAGTTATGAGCCAGGAATTCTCAAGCCTAGAATCTGTGCCACTGATAATTTACCTACTATATATTAATTACAAACAACTACTATCAGAATCTACGCCTTTAATCAGAGGGAGGAGTCTCATGAAACCCTGAAGGTGAAGAATCGTGAAGAGTAGCTTGCGCTAAATTTGATGGTGTTTTAGCAGAAAAAGGCTACTGAGTTCAAGCAGTGTACTCTCTTGGTTCTAAATGTTCACTGAAGGAGATTTCTGATAGAATTTTGGTCCCCAGCGGTATTTTTACCGTCTGTTCTGGGAAAGAAGAATACTGTGACAAACTGGAGCGAGTATATAGTAATATACCTAATAGTTTCGCAAATACAAACCACTTGGCATTCCATGAATGCACCGTTACAAAAAATCGGGAATGCTGTAACTTGCAACAGGATTGATAGTGTTGTTTTGAAATTATAATAATTTTAGGACCTATACGTGTTTATTTTGTATGAGTCAGCTTATGGTTGGATTATAATTTTGTGTGTGTTATTACTTTGCCAAAAATAAAGTAATTACTACTGTTGGTGTAGCTTTGTTTTTTATCCATCTCCTTTTCTGTATTTTTAAGTAATAGTGTGGCAAAAAGAGCGTGATATCAGGTAAACCCAGGCCCATAGCACGGCCATAGGAAGAAAAATGCTTCTACTATGAGTTCGCCACCCAATAGTCTTTTATACATGTGTCTGTAGGTAATTTCACTGGCTAATCTTTAATCACACAGCACTGCAATTTGTAGATGAGGTTGTAGTACCTATATTGACCTACTCACGGATGCTAGTGTTAAGATAGCTGTATATAGCGACCGTCTTCCTAGTCGAAGCGTTGAATAGTTATATGCGCGTTGCAGTTTGGAGTACCCACCATACGAAAAATACTGAAGGTTAAAGCCACAGATTTCAGAACAAGGGAGATGGGTTATGCAATGTTTACTGTTTGAAACCCAGTGTCCACGCGAATCCCCACTCTATTCACTAACACATAAACTAAAGCTACATGGACGGTACCCATACTCAAAATCGTCACGCACACTAAATATTTTGCTGGAACACAACTACCTCGTTTATAGCACACATGCGAAAACGCGGCGGGGCTTCAACGTGTATCCACGAACTCGAAATACAAACACATATATAATTAGAGATGGAAAGTGGACATCGATAGGCGACATTCGATAAAATTTCACATGCATTGTCCTGTATCTCAACAAGCTATTTATTATACAGCTATGAAATAAGACAACAAAAAATAATGTGTTTAATCTTATTTATAAAGAGTAATATCTGGATAATTCTGATTAGTTTCCAAAAATACGGTAAGGGATTACTTTTTTCTTAAACAAACAATAAAATAACCATGTTTTTTCCCTTCAAATATCCTACGAACATATCTATAAGTCATTAAATCCTGTGCAAAGTTTAAAATAAAATGTGTATATCATGATTTAATTTTGATTTATTTTGTGTTCCAAATTTCGGCTTAATTAACAATTTCCTGTTTACTGACCAGTGAAATGCAAATATTTATTCAAAACTTGTCGCTTTGATAGCTTTGGCCTTGCATTTTTGGTTAAATAATGTAATCTTACATTCATATACTTCTCCATTACCGCTTTTGTCAGCATTATCAAATGGTTGTTCATTGGAGATTGGTCATATTGATGGAAATTTAAGTTTTCAAATAAATTCATACCAACGAAATGCTTCAATGATTTACATATAAGCTGTTGCTCAATTGACTTGGATGAAATTTTTATTTTGTCGTCTGAGAGAATTGAAGTTTTTATTATTATTTCCATTCTCTTACAAATGGTTATCACATCATTTGATGGGAAGATAAGGCCACCTTTATCTTTCAATTTGATGAATCTGAGATGTTTGTCCTCCAATGTGTCTGCGATCAAGCCACTGATACAAATTTCACATTTTATTACTTTCAGTAGGCCGTGCACTACAAATCCTGCGATATATGACACTACCTCACTACTAAATTCAGAAATTTCCTGTACGTGTACATCAATTTCTTCGTCAAATACTGCTTGCTCATACAAGGATGTAATTTCTTCTTCATCGTTACTGTCAGTTAACTTGTAGGGCTCGATTGATAGATTTATGTTTTTGACAGCAGAAGAGCATGTCAGAAATGACACTTCCTCTAGAGCTGTACAGTTTCCTTGGTCTAAATCTCTAAGTTCTGACTTTACCAATAGCTTTTTGTATATTGCTTGAAACTGTCGAGCTGTAGGGTTGGTGCTACATCCACCATGAGACCTTATATGCCCAAACATCAGCTCTAAATGATCCTGGCTGATTTTATAAACAGGAACGTACTTCAATGTCTGTTCTTCTTCAACGTGTTGTTTATAAAACGCCTTGAGACTTTCAATACACACTAAAAAACCAATGAACCCTGTTTTTCTAGGTGTATGGATGGCCTTCGTCCCATCCGGAAGTTTTATGTTTAGCAAATACTCTTTTGCTTTCTGTAAAAATGCCGATACCTTCTCTTTGTTGCCTGGGTTAATAGGTTTTTTGTAATGCATTTGTGCCATATGCCTGGAGTTTAACACGTCAAAGAGATCATTAACAATTTTTAAATATTCAATAGTACCTTCTACGTCATTAAAACCAGCAATTTTAATTTCGCAACAAAACTTTATAGCATCTGCGACGCTGTTGCTGAATAATTGCGATGCCAAGCGGACTTTCATTTTCTGGTTCTTATAATAAATATGATTTTTCCGCAACTTGTTTGCTAAATGTAACTTCTCTTTGTCCTGTACGTCATTAAGAGTTTTTAAATGACTCCATTTTATAGGCTTGTTTGAAGCATCCGTAAAGTATCCATATGCTTCAAAAGCATTCCTCAATAACTTTAGCATGTGGCAAGGATCGAGAAATATGTGTACAGGCACACGAGTTACAGGATGTTCAAAGTAAGTCTTGAAGTTTTCGACATCAAATGTACATCCGAGCTTTTTAGCCATGGTGATGTTTGCTGGACATCCGTCGAATGTCATGGAAGCAACTAGGACACCCGTTTCTTGAAGCAACTCTAAGCATTGCGTAATAAGATTAGCTCGCTGTTCACCGGTGACCCCATCAACAAGGAAATACCCAACCGGTATTTTCCAAGCTCCATTAATTGCGGTAACCAAAAATACTAACGCTTCTTTAGCTTCTGGTAAGCAATCGCCTTGTTGTGCCGAATGTGTTATGTCGACATATCCGTGCATTTGTTTTCCGTCCCACTCTACTCGCTTTTTAATCGCCATTTCATCAATAACTAAATTACACAATAGTTTGTATCCGGTACTGGCAGCTTTAACTTTTATAGCTTTTAATGACTCTTGCGTAAATCCAGGCCGAGCATCAATTGATTGGTACCATTTTCTTATGGTTCGTACGTGAGGCAGAGCTGTCTGAAATTTTTTTCTAACATACTCGTACGCTTTTGGCGAGTAGAAATGTAAAGTACTAGCAAAAATTCTTAAACCTGGCGAGTATTTTTGGTTTGTGCTTTGTCCTTGTGACAAATTTGTCTTATAACGCTTTATAAGGTCAGTAACACCAATATTTTCTAGTTGTGTGACATGATCATCGCTAATATAGTTTTTATCTTTTAGGTCTTTTAAAATTTCTTTTAAGTTAACAATTTTTTTGCGATACCGGCTAGTCTTTTTTTGAAGTCTTTTTATTTGTAATTTTTGTTTATTTATTAAATTTTCTTGTGCAGAAATTAATCGGCGTAGCTTACGTTTTCGTGGTGTATCTGTTATTTCATTTGAACCAACAGTCTGTAATTAAAAATATCTACATTAGTTACAAAATAAATGATAAAAAAGTCTTTACATATATGTGTGTAATAAAGTGATTACACTTACTAAATTGTGATCTTCTTTAACTATTTCACCGACAACACCCGCTTTAAAGGTTTCCACATTTTGGTTATCCGCATTATCCGACAACACCGAAAACAACTTCAGCGTTGGGATCGCCCATTCGAATAGCCGGTGGACATTCTTTAATGGCTGGAAGCACTTCGGCTCAAAGTGTGACGAACATATTTTACTATGTTCTGTTGGGAACCAATTTGGGCCTCTTCCTGTGGCATTAATCCATTTTTCTTTTATTTTTGGATCCTTTGGATAACTAAAATGATTTAATAATGATCACATATTATGCAGTTTATATGTCAAAGTGAATTAAGATTTATAATTTGTATAAAGAATTTTAATGAGAGACTTATACAATTAAATACATCGCTCCCGGCACCGCGGCGAATTCGTTAAAAATATCGACAACCACATGCTTAACGTCTCATCTCTATATGACGAACGCCACCAGCGGCCGCACTAAGATCAAATTGTTTAAGTGAATGTATCCCTCAATGGCTATCTATTGCGGTTTTAACCAGCCTATTTATTTATTGTCTGGTACAGAACCAGCAATGGTACATCACTGTGTTTTTAATGACACTAAATAGTGATCATTGGTACGTCTTCGCCCTATAATTACGTTTTGATGAATTTGCAGTAAAAACAATAATATTCTTAGTACTTACGTGTGAAATGAGATTCCATCTTTCGTATAACTCACAGTACGGCTTGATTTTTTGCAAACAACAACGGAACAAGACGGCATTTTGTCAGAAATTGTCGAAACACGGAGCTCTTACTGCGTGACAACGTGACTTTCTACTGAGAGCGATCGTAGCATGAGGTGCATTTTGCACCGCACGCGTTCGCAAGGGCCACGCCCACTCACGCCATCTCCCTTGTTCTGAAATCTGTGGTTAAAGCGAATGGCGTCGAATGGAACAGTGTGCGCCAACCATTAAGAGCGCACACTGATCCATTTCATCAGCACTGTTGTACGCCCAATGCGTAGCAACACCCCATTCACACCGACCTGAGTAGTGGCGAGCCGTCACGTATCCTAATCTTAGTCGCCTTTCACGTCATCCAACAAGAGGATATTGAATAATCCTTAAACTCATAAGCCAAGAACTTTTCGATATACCAATAAATAAAACGCACAAATGCACTTCGTTTACTTTTATTCAGAACCTAAAGTCCAATATCACAGCTTCTGCATTTCATATTAAAATCTTCTCTTCGTAGTGGTTAGACTGTTGGCTTAAGCATGGTCATCACCTCAGAGTTCGTATAGGTAGTTAGTCTGACGAGCCGTTGGTATTCCTTTAGTATCGCTGCCTTCTTCTGGTGCATTTGTTGACAGCCTTAGTTGATCTAAATGATGGGCGATCTGCTGAGAGCTTTATTGTTTTCGATTTGACCATGCACAATGAAGACTTTCATAACAACATTGCAGCGCTGCGAGACATATCCAAACAGCGAAGTTGGAACGGTGGAATTAAGAGGCTGTTTGATGCAGAGTTTTAGAAAATGTCCTGATTTGGGCCATTCGTACATTAGCATCACTTCCCTCCAGTGCCATAAATTAATTAACACTTACTTTGTTTCTGATAAACGAAATGGTACATTTCAACTTGTAATCATGCTGCCACGTTTGTAACTCTTTTCATAGTTGAAATATGAATGAAAAAACACATTAAAAACATAAAATTTCGATGTTTTTATTGCAAATTCAAAACGTTACGTCAACCATCTCAATGAAAACTTCTCATTGACAAACATTCGTAGATTTTTGACAGACTCTCGATAGCCAGCCTTCGAGTTTACGTTAAAATTAGGTTCGTGCTCACGATTTCATACAAAACTTTTTACGTGACGAAACGTTCACGTTAATATCTCGACGCGTTAAATGTCAAAACCTTTCAATCTGCCAAAATTTGGTTCCTTTTACGCACTGTAGGGGCGCTGATCAAATCCTATACAAAATGGTGACATTTCGATACGTTAACGTAACGTTTACGTTCTCGCAAGTTATTCGTGCTAGGGCTACAGGTATCTACATACTTACATATAGGTAAGTAATATAAACTATTTACTAACTACTAAACGCACATAGCACGCAAGTTTCCTATTATCCTTTCCGTTTATTATTTCAATCATCCGACTCACATAACTATACTAAATAACAATTAATATAGTTGGTAGGTGCTATTTATGTCGTGTTTCCACTGATAGTGATTAGTTTTATTTACTAATGACAAGAGTTGTTAATTAATTTTACAGGATAATACAACTTACCTACCTATTAAATCAATGGAATTCACGGTTATTCCTTGTTTCCTTTCATAGTTTGGAATAGACACATTTTTAAATTCCACTTGTTAGCTGCTTACAGAGTTGTGTGTTTTAAGCAGCTTTAGTTTTATAGGTACTAGACGACAAGCTTTCTTTGAAATACTCTCGTCTTATACCTACCCGCTATCTTTCGGGTAGTCAGGGAGTGGTGAAAACTGAAATTCGATATTAGGTAATCCTATGTTTGTTGTTTTCAAATTCGTGAAAAGTATTACGATGCAAACATTTTACGAAGTTTGGTTTAAAAAAATGTTTGATTTTGAAACCGTTTATTTTATAAACCAAACAAAATACCCAAAAACCAAAATACACAAGCCTTGATTTTAGGCCCCTGTATGCAAAATTTCAAGGACTTGACGAAGCTAAGTTTGTATAGAAAGCGCTTTGATCAAATTTTCCAAGGACAAGGTGCGCTCAATGTGCAGCCAAACCCGTTAGCGCAGTTTGTAGGTATAAAAGTTGCTATACACTGAAAAACTGAATTACTATACTTTCCTATAAAATATCTATTTAATTTTTTGACTAAACTCTAGAGAAATATTTCCTCCTTATAGGTAGGTACTCACAGGACCAAGGGACAGTGGAATGAATGTGTTTAAATTACCTAAATAACATGAAACACCATCTATGGGATTGTACAATTCGGAACACTCCATACGTATTGGTAAATAAAGTGGCATCTAGCCAAGATTATATCCGTTCAGCGAGCTATTTCAGCTCCAAAACTACATATTTCCAGACTTATAATGAAGCATTTTCGCCCATAAATATTAGCACCTAAAGTGTAATTTTGTTGAAAGCTGTCCGAAGGTCTCAGCTGGTAGATTAGTTGGTAGAGAATGATGTAATGTTGCAGTGGAAACGAGAGGGCGTTGAACTCGCAGGAAAACAGCGCTTGTTTCTATTTTGCTTCGTTCATTATATCTGTCTATTTACCTATATTATCTGTGTTAATAATATTGTACCTTAAGCATTGTTCTTCATAATACATAGTTATACAGATGTTCATGTGCTAATATTATGTGTAGTCATCTGACAAGAAACACCTAATAAGTTTCATATACATATATAGGTGCCTACCCATAGCGCTCTACATATAAACCAAATATTTTTTTTATGTTATTGTGACGGAACAAGCTCGAGGCCCACCTGATGTTGAGCGGACTAACCTCTGCCTATAACAGATGCATTTCGTTCTTCACAAGTCACGAATTGCACTGCGCCCGTCACCGTCTCATGAGCCTGTAATTTCACTGGCTCTCAAGGACTGCTGCCGGAACACATCGTTAGGTGCTTGATGACAGATTTTCTAATTGATGGTGGTCGCTAGCCAGGCGGGCATTTACAAAATTCCCTTCCACCATGCGGTGAAGCTCAATCCCGCGGCGGGATTCGAACCATGGACCTGCTGCGCGGTAGTTTATAGCCAATGCCACTGAGCCATCACTGCTTTAATAACATGATATTCAAGATCCCTAAAATTTTGCATGCCAATTATCTATGTAGGTACTATATACTTCTGGTCAACCAGTTTTCCGTAAAAGTATATACTTAATATTTAAAAAAATATTCGAGTAAGTAAATAGTTTTTTGATTCTAATACCGAACTCAATACCCATGGCCAATATAAATTAAGCTGTGATTGTAAATAATTACATAACTTTTTTGATTACAAACACTACTTTCCAGCCGCTGCTGTTCCGCCCGCGCGTATCGGTTATCGCGCAAGAACATTAACTTCTTTTTTCGCGCAGTTGGATAAAAACTATCCTATGTCCTTTCCTGGGTTTGAAACTATTTCATCCATGCCATATTTCATCCAAATCAAAAATACAAATCTTTCTTCTTTATAATATTAGCATACATAATAGATATACTATGATAGATAGATAGGCTAGGCACTTAGGTACTATCTTTTAAGTCGAGACCTGACTAGTAACACATACAGATCAACAGGGCAAAAAGGATTTTTTATAGCAATTGAAATATCAAATCCAACATAATGATTCAAACTTTTTATGGTGCCCGACCAGCTTGACCACATAGCGTTGTATCCAAAGACCTTGAAAACCGGTTGCCTTACGAATTTAATAATTATTACTTAGTACCCACGTACCAGTGTTAGAGGTTTGCAACGGCTGCAGGTATTTTACTTGAAATTGGGGTTTTTACAAAAATACTTGATTACCTTCTTGAGGTTCTTGGAAACCGTGCATCAGCGATGGACCTAATGGTTGTCGTGAGAACGCGTGGCGATCTATATCCAAAGCTTTGAAGTTAACTTTTTTATTTATCTGATGAACGTTTTATTGCTGGCCAGTGCAATGTATGTAAGTTAGCTATATAGTTAGGTAGGTTGAATAAGTTTTTCAATCATCGCTCGGGTTGAAACCTTGAGTCTGTTGTAGAGACCACGGAAAACTCGATGTTTAAATAAGAACTTTTGTTAGTGTTACTAGGTACCGTAAAATTTGTAATAAAAAAAAAACAAATTACATGAATAGCCAGCTGGTTGTAATGATATTCAGTAATTATTATTGCCCAGCTAAACCTGTAGGGCTTACTTCTATTGACGAAGCGAGCGCGAAGCAAGCCAAGCTTCTCCGTTTCGGCTTTAGCAAAAAATGCTTTCAAATAGGTAGGTACTTTGTGCGGCTGTACTCCTCTACAACTATTGGTCGCATTTCTCATCCCATTCTTCTCAAACTTTGGCAGGTTCGATAATAACATGAGTATTTTTGTAGTTCAGAAGGTATTTGGTTTATTTTTAAAACGGAGGAGGTTTGAAAACGTATAAAAAAAACATATTTTGTCGGGAGCTCTTCAGATCACAGAGCCCCTAGTACCTATAAGTAGGTACATAACACAAGTAACCTAGATGTATTTTATGTAATTTTAGCTGTGAGCATGTACTCGTACATATATGTTGCTCCGTGGGGTGCCGGGTTAGAATTGCTCCCCCATATCATCCCGTGGGTGGCGTAAGAGGCGACTAAGGGAAAAATACTGGAAGGTGGGCAGCAGCGCCTTCTAAAGAACTGCTAACTTACACTGCGATTCTCAAGACGCCTGCCGAGCGTGGGGATTATGGCAAATACCCCCCTTTTTCCATCGTCCAGACAGACGGAGAGGCGCCATCCGTACATGGTTGATATTCCCAGGACTCGTACAAAGCGCTTCGCTTCCACTTTTCTCGTGCGTACTGCGAAAGAGTGAAACTCCTTACCGTTGTCAGTTTTTCCCGATGAATACAACATGGGTGTCTTCAAATCGAGAGTAAATAGGTTTCTTCTAGGTAAGCCGTGCTCCATCTTAGACCCTAGCAATGCCAGGGTGTAGTCAAACGCGAACCTATAATGAATAAAAAAAAAATCCTTAATACGGGAGGCTGTGTTCAGCAGTGGACGATCCGGCTATGTACATACTGATATTCTTTGTACCTCTAAGCCTGTTCCTATTCACCATCTTGACCAACATGATAATTTATTATCCAAGTAAGGTCTGTAGCTAACTTATCAGAAAAAATAAGATAGCTATTGTACTAAGGTACCAAGGTAAGGTACAAAGGTACCTACTGACATAAATAATCTGCTCCAACTCTGTGTGAATGCCTGATAATGTTGTATGGTAACATTAAGTCTCTTTCCATGACAAGACAATATAATTATAGGTAGCTACCTAGTTTAAAAGTAGCTGTTATCGCACACTTATCACCAAATGTAAATATTATTCGTAGCATCTCACCCTTATCTAAGTTTACCCAGGCATTATAAGTATTTATAGAGATCTTTAAATCTGGATATTGATATGCTCATATGTATCTAATGAATAAGGACGGAATTGAGTTATAAAACTTGTTAAGTTTGTAATTTATCATATGACTTGTAAGGTTATTTCTAAACTGTGTTTCACACGCCCCGTAGGGTGCCGGGCTAGAATGTCACACCCACCACTGCTTCCCGTGGGTCGCAAGAGGCGAGTAAAGGTAAATCCCCGGAAGGTGTGCAGCAACGCCTTCTGAGGAACTGCTATTTTACACTACGATCCCAAGACGCCTGCCAAGCGTGGGGATTATGGCAATATCCCTCTTAATGGGGGAGGCTGTGTTCAGTCAAGAATCTGGCTCATACAGTTTCACACTTGACAACCCTGCAAAAAAAAACATCTTCACACATTTTAACAAAGTTTTACAAAATGTACCTACTAAGTTTAATTTTTATTTATTAGACTAGAAATAATTCCGGTCGTTGACCACAATCATTCTTCATTGTCTTTTGTTGGTAAAGTTTAGTTTGCACTCTTGACTTACACCATAGAACATATAATAATACTACGCTTACACTATGATGACCCTCATATTGATTTCTGTGCAAGTACGTGGTGATAATTGCCTGTGTAAAATGTGAGATGGAAATAAATATAAATAGGTACGTTTATTTTTTGTTCAACAGTTGAACCCGCAACACACAGTACCAACGCTAGTGGACGATGGCTTCGCGATCTGGGAGTCACGCGCCATCATCACATACCTGGCCAACAAGTACGGCAAGGGATCACCTCTGTACCCTGAGGACCCGAAGGCAAGGGCGCAGGTCGACCAGAGGCTGTACTTCGACATAGGAACGCTCTACGCGAGGTTCAGCGACTACTTCGTAAGTTTTTTTTCAACTAATAGGTTGCTAATAGGCTTGACCATTTTTCACCAGTGGGAAATAACGATGTATTTAGTCGAAGCCTTAAGAGGCCTTATTCCAGCAAAGCCATTTTACAGCCGTTTTCTCAAGGCTGTTGCAGCTAAAGTATTAAAGTTTTTGTTTTTTAAATGATGCAGGAAGAAAGTTTATTGTTTTTTTAATGGAGTGCATTAAACAAAACAATAAAAAAAACAACTGAAATCCGACAAAAATTTTTTTACCAACTCATGTTTTCATAAATTTCTTCATCAGTGTGACTTCAACAGTCTTTTTATCGAACAAAAATTATTCGTTTTACAGATTGAAAAATATCAGTAAACGAATCATATTACCACCAATGGAGTGCATTAATAATATTTTAATAAATATATGTTACAACTGAGTAAATAAGGGATTGAAAGGGCACTTTTGGCACAAAAATACCATTCAAATTTCTTGTTATTTCTACAAAATCTGGTATTTTATCAAATAAATAAATATGCAATTCATTAGTTGAAGTTTTTATTTAATAGATAATAATATTTTGTCGTTCATTTAGTGAAAAATGTATTTTATACAATTTTTTCAATATGACCTATAAATTACGGAACACAACGCCTTGCATCTCCTCCAAATAGTCAAAGAGTATTATTCAGTAGGGCCCAATTGTGCAACACTGCAGTTGCACAGAGGCATTTTGCTCCGATCCCCCCCATGTCTCTCGACAGCGAGACAAGCCGAGGTCCGAACCACAGTGGTGCCCTTGAGCTCGCTGTCAACCCCTCCTATAGTAGCGGTACGTTTTCGGCGTCCGCAGGAGACGGAGGTAGAAAGCGCTTTTCGCCTTCTACGCCCGTCTCGGGAGAAGTGCCTTCGGCACTTCTCCCTCCCGGGCTATTGTAGGGCCAGGCCCTCGCCCAAAACCCGGTGGAGCTGGACGACCGCACAGGCGGTAGCCAGCATCTATGTCCTCCCTAAAACAAAACCTTGCATCTCAGTTTGCGCCTAGCGCTCGCGGAGGGAGGACGTATCGCTGCTCGTCCCGCGCCCTACACGTGCCGCAACTACGGTGCGCAATGAAAATATAGCGTGACCGAGTTGTTTTGATCTATGCGTATGCTTATATTATTGTAAAGGTATTTTTGTTGAGACCATGCCTTTTTCATTATTAACTAGGATTTATGATTTCCTGATCGGAATTGAATTTTTAACCAACTTCCAAAAAAGGAGGAGGTTCTCAATTCGTCTGTATTTTTATGTTTTTACCTCAGAACTTTTGAAAGGGTGAACCGATTTTGAGTATTATTTTTTTGTTTTAAAGCTGATGCTTGTCGTTTGGTCCTATTTAAATTGCATCAAAATCAGTCAAGTCGTTTTTGCGTTACACTCCAATAACTGAAAAGTATTTACCTATCTTGATGATATAATCATTGACAATCGATATCGTAAGTAGCAAGGGTTACTAAAACTAGTGATCAATTTTTTAACCAAAAAATGGAACCGACTTCAACACCCAAAAGTGTGAAATAACTTGTCAAAGTCGGTACGATGCGCACAATATTGTGATCATAGGTACTTTTGAACTATCATGGTACCGACTTCAACATGTTATTTCACACTTTGGGTGTTGAAGTCGGTTCCATTTTATGGTGACATTTTTTTTTACTATGGCAAAAACCTAAAAGTTGCGTAGTTGCTATATATAAGAAAAAAGTTTTTAAAAAAACTTGAAACTAGCTAGAGGCTAAAATGTATTTTTTTTCTTATTTGTTCTTTTTTTTTTATTTTATATTAGGTATTAACTTGGCCAAACAGATGGAAACGAAGTAATACATTTTTACAACAAGGGTCTTTTACACGAAATAATTAGCCATCAAAAAGCACGATCTATGCCTCTAAGAAATAATTTTATTTAAGGCAAGACTATCTAACGGTCTGTACCGTGTACTGATTTGGTTAAAAATAAAAGATGTTTATAATAATATAGACGTTATATATTTTATTAAACAATTAGTACCGACCTTGAGTTAGGATTTAAGACCTCTATATTAAACGCACCTTATTTTCTTTCCGTAGCGACCACTAAAGCCGCTCCGCCAACGGGGCAGTTATACAAATATAATGAACCAAGATATGCATGCACAAAGCAGGTATACAAACTACAAAACTAAGTTGTTTGCCTATATACAATGATGGTTAGAAGTACATAATTGAATATAGATACCTACACAGTAGTCCATTGAAATGTTACAATTTAAGATCGAATATTGCATTTTTTATAGGGCGCAATTTTACTTTTGAGACATATGTGGGTGGTCCATAGAAGCTTAACCTCAAGTTTGTAGGGTCGCCACCCTTGTCCTCCGGCCGCCATCTTGGAAAACGGGGTGAAAACACTTATTTCGCGATATCTTGGAAACTATGCATCTTACAAAAAATTCTACAGCATATAATTTGCAAAATATTTTGCCTACAAATATGATTATATAACTTTTTGCCCTAAATTAAAAATTTAAGAAGTTATAACCAAAAAGAGTGAGAAAATTTTCATATATTTTTTTTGCTCTATAACTTTCTTTTTCTCATTTTACAAAAAAGATACCTCAGACCAATCTTGTTGATTATCATTTGAGGTTTTTATGATTTTTTAATTTATTTCATTTAAAACACTTACAGCGCTACAAAGTTGACCAGGTTCATCAATGCTCATGGGAATCCGGTCAAAATGAAATGTTTAACTTATATTTTTCATATCCTTAAAAAAAAATTCGTACAACTTCACTTATTCATACCTAACTGTTTTCCTTACCATAGAACTTACCGAAGGATAAGCAGGTAGAAAAGGTCTGAGTTACCGTTTGGGGATAAAGGAACATCTGCCTGCTACGACTATTATTATTATACGCAGGCTTAGCTGTTTCTTCTACCTCAGTTTATTCACTTAGTTGTGCTACATTTTTTGTTACGTGTAAACGTGTTGAAAATTGTGGATATTATTTTCAGTTTAATCAATTCAACTGCGGGTTTCGGGAAAAAAATCCTCAAAACATCATCTACAATATTGTTCTGGGGTAATTTTTTTGTAAAATGTATAAAGAAAGTTATAGAGTAAAAAAATATATTTTTGCTTATAACTTCTTTAATATTTAATTTAGGGCACAAAGTTATATACGTACCATATTTATAGGCAAAACAATTTGCTACAAATTATGTCCTAACGAATATTTTGTAAAACGCATAGTTTCTGAGATATCGCAAAATACGTGTTTTCACCCCTTTTTCCAAGATGGCGGCCGGGGGACAAGGGTGGCGACCCCACAAACTTGAGGTTAAGCTTCTTCTATAGACCCCCATACATGTCTCAAAAATAAAACTGCGTGCTCTAAAAAATGCAAAGCTCATGTAACTTTTCAATGGAATATAGTTATAGATAGGTGTGCTAATGTTAGTCAATGAGAGGTTTATTATTAGGTTCATTTAAGTCTACTTTGTATGTAAACTGTAAAGATGCGAAATGAATTTGCAAAGTTACATAACATTCCACATTATTTATCAAAAATAAATAACACTTCAAAAAGGATCAAAATGTTTTATTCCATGCGACATCGTCTTTGAGCGCTCGATCCTTGCTAACGGTGTGCTCGTGTGCGCCGCGCTACGATAAATGCCTAAATTTGAACGATAGCGCAAGGCGTAAAGACTCTTAACTGGCCGTAACAGAACCCACTATGTGTTTACGTTGGATTTTCTATATAGTGGCAAATTTAAATAATCAAAATAGATAAAAGGTAAAGCAAAACCAGAACATAGGATTATGATAATAATTGAATGCTGGTAATCAACTGGAAAGTGACACAATTGTGTGTTAAATAGAAAACATCCGACAGGAATGCTGACGGCCGTTAAACCAAAGCCATATAATTGTTGTTAGCTACAACATACTTATTAATAAGTATGATGATAGTAATTAAACAACTTTAAACGGTTTAAATCACGGGGTGAACGCGATCACTGCAAAGTGAAACGTCAGCGGGACAAAAAGAATGATAAAAATACGCGATTTTAACCGTTTAAAGTTGCTTAATACTATGTGTAATAATCGCGAAAACCTAAGACAAAAGTATGATGATGTTTTGTTGTCATTTTTGTTAGAAAAAAATACCTATATCAGATAAGGTGACAAGGGTATGAAGATGTTTGAGAGACCGAGTGAGAAATAAATCATAAAAGGGAGAAATGTAAACTTTAATAAGTATATGATAGCCCTTAAAATAATTGAAACACACTTTGAATGACGTCAAGAACGGTTAAATGACAAACCTAGCTCAGACATTTCCGCCGTTAGTTTTTCATTTACGTAATCAACAACAAACACAATTTCCGGTACAAAAAGCATTTCTAATTTAACCTTCACACTTACCGACCTTGCATTCGATTGAATCACCAATGAAATAACTGTTACCTCTACCCAAGCCAACGGTCCACATCAATAGACCTGAGTACTTAATTACTTTAAAGTTAGTGAGTCATGTATATCTTAAATGACACCATTTATTGCGCCCGAGCCTACTAATTTAGTAGAGCCGAGCACTAAAAGTATTGTTAGTGTTATGGGCACTTTCCAAATAACGCGCTTTTGACTATCTTCTCGATAGATATACATGATAAGTCACATCATGTTAAACAAATTATTGGCGTACAAAATTTTATGCCCAAGGCGGGAATCTAACCCGCGTCCTCCGATATCGCCGGAGTCGGATGCTTAACACCATCTCAGCCACCTGGACATTGGCATTTCAGCCGAAACTTTGTGCTCCAATTGTATTACTTTAACCGTCATAGGGGGACGGTGCGCATCATGTTTTTGAAAACGAAAGCGTGTTGGTATGAATAGACAATGGCTCTCAAGGTTTACTATTCGTATTGCAGATACCAGCCACAACCACCGCTATACCATCTATGGTAGATGGAGTTAGAATGAAGTGTCTCAAAATCTGGCCATCATTTTAGATGATAATATAACATTGAATATTCGAAAGCTGCGATTTGTCTGATACTGATCACTTTGCCCCGTGGGGTGCCGGGTTAGAATTGCACCTCCCCATATCATCCCATGGGTGTCGTAAGAGGCGACTAAGGGAAAAAACTGGAAGATGGGCAGCAGCGCCTTCTAAAGAATTGCCAACTTACACTGCGATCCCCAAGACGCCTGCCAAGCGTGGGGATTATGGCAAACACCCCCTTAATGGGGGAGGCTGTTTTCAGTAGTGGACGATCCGGCTGTTACAGTTACTGATCAAATATAAAAACAAAATTCAAACAGGAACAGAATTTTACACAGCATTAGGTATAGCTCTTTCTTATAGGGTTTGTCAACGGCTTACAATAATAACACAGCTTCTGCTTAAATGGTGAGGCTGCTTCTTTTAGAAGAGTTTCATATTGTGACGAGAAGAACCAGTCACAGTTCCTACAAATAAGACCTATTAGTATTAAGACTGTATTAGTAGTAAGACTGTACCCTACAACTAAGAACTATTAGTAGTAAGACTGTACCCTACAACTAAGACCTATTAGTAGTAAGACTGTACCCTACAACTAAGACCTATTAGTAGTAAGATGTACCCTACAACTAAGACCTATTAGTATTAAGACTGTACCTATACCAGTCGTTGGTCTGATGGTAACGGTAACGCGGTAAACCGTGCTAATGGCATCGAGATAATTCGTTACAAGTATTTGAGGTCAATGGCTAATGGCAGTTGTAGTTGTAGTAGTTCATTTTACTGTTTTTTCTTTTTATTGCTGATAGGCTAGGGTTTGACCACAATCTTACCTGATGGTAAGTGATGATGTGGTCGAAGGTGTTAAACAGGCTTAACCTAGAATTATTTATTTTTATTCTGTGGTTGCAGTGTCCTCCAGTAGTTCGGCGTGACACTGCATTGCGCTCGTCAATCGTCACTCCGAGACATCAGATCTCTATTTTAAACTAAAAATTACTTGCTGGGTCTCCTTCTCTAGAACAAAAATAGTCACAGTACATATATTGACCCTAAGTTCTATGATCTGCTGTGTAGATGTGCTTGAACACTGTTACTTGAAGGCAGAATATCCATCACTGGGGTAGTATTTACTTAGACGGATTATGTCTCCAGACTCCGGAGGTCAATGAGCTAGTAATGTGTTTTCCTCAATTATTAAAAGACTTCTAAAATAGGAGGAGGTTGTCAATTCATCTGTGTGTCTTATGTTTGTTACCACAGAACTTTTTACTGTGTGAGCCGATTTTGATCTTTATTTTTACTTGAAAGCTGGTGTTTGTTGTGTAGTCCTATTTAAATTTCATAAAAATCTGTCAAGTCGTTTTTGAGTTACACTCCGATAGCTGTTTTTTTTCTTATCTTGATGATATAGTCATTACCAGTGAATGACAATCGAACCCGTAAGTAGCAAGGGAAACTAAAATGGAGGTTTTTTTTTCTACTTAAAATACACTTGAGTGTTGAAGTCGGTTCCATTTATAGGTATTTTTTTTAAATTAATGAATGCTTGCTTATTCAAAATAACTAATCATACTATCGTGTACTATACAGTACCCGCAACTGTTCGGCGGCGCGCCGGCCGATAAAGACAAGCTGGCCAAGATCGAGGACGCGCTGCAGCTGCTGGACAAGTTCCTCGAGGGACAGAGCTACGTCGCCGGCCGCAGCCTCACGCTGGCCGACCTCAGCCTAGTCGCCAGCGTCTCCAGCTTCGAGGCCTCTGATGTCGATTTCAAGAAATACGCCAATGTTAAGAGGTAAGGTTCTATACCTTTAATTTTGACCTGCTTTACGACAATTTTAGTCCTCACAAGTTCAAATGAACGTACAGGTGACGACCAATTATGCAATTTGTTACTTAAAACATCTTACATTGGTACATTTGTTACTAACTAGAGCTGTTAATAACTAAGGTCCACCACTTTATAAAATTTTTAGTTACGGTTAAATCTACGCATTGTAGTTTTATGGTTATTATAAATTTTCAATATGGAAGTAATCGATTTCTATGAAATTTCCTTAGTAATAAATTACTTAATTGGCTAGCTGGTGTTATTGTCTCGCCTGAAGCCCCGAATTCCGATTACCTACTACATTGAGTTCGCTATTTGATGCATAGTTTCATGAGCTAGTTATTGCACTGCCTAGCGACGGTTAGCCGTCCAGAACACACCAAACATTCTACTAAGCAATGGCATCTCTAAGACGAAGAGATATTAATTTACCAACTGGTTTGAAAGTTAAACGACAGCGCGAAGTCGGGACAGTCAAACGCAGAATGACAAAAGTAAATCGACGAAGCATCGCATGTCGCCACCCGCAATGGACCACCGTTTTCCAATTCCTAGAAACCTTTTTTAATTAATATATTGTCATTCTGAACTGGCAAAGTGATATTAAACAGCTAGCTAGCTAGTGTCGAAAAACAAAACACATTAGTTTTCGATGTGTTCATCACTCTTCACAAAATTACAAAGAGAGGAAAAAAATATAGTCATTTCCGGGATTAGTTGTTATTTTGTATTGTTATCAGAGGCGCATGTCATTGCAAAAATAAAAATATTAAAACAACCCATTTACTTATAAAAGTTGTTTAACTTTTGAGGACGTCCTTAGCACTGAGTAAAGTTCAACTTGTGGGCAGTGGTATGAGAGCGAGTTGTTAACATTGTTTGCAAATTCCAGATGGTACGACTTAGTAAAGAAGACAGCCCCCGGCTACAAAGAAGCTAACGAAGACGGCCTGGATGCCTTCAAGGGCCTAGTCAACAGTATGATGAAGAAGTAACCTTCTAGCTATCGTCACAAGACTTATATTCCAATCGTCACCATCACAAAATGTTTTCCAACACCGTTTGTATCTGTATTTTATCGTAAGGCTTAGAAATTAAGGCACAAATAAAATTTTAAAATACAAGGAACGGTTTTTTATTTTTAATAGATAAGGGTGATATAAACTTAGATTATTTATTTGACTTTACATGCTCCAGTGTTGCCAACCCCAAAAAACTAAAAAACAATAACTCGCCAAAAAAAGCAGTAGGAAACAGTAGGTAAAGTAAAATAGATTTCATACTTTTGCTCATTAAACAAAAAACAATTTTCTTAGTTACATACCAGAACTCACATACATTGTTATATTAATAATCGCAACAACAGAAATCAAAGTAAAATTATTATTCAGTTTCAATCTCAATTGCCTCATCTTCAAATATTTTCACTCATTATTATTTTTAAAATCATACATAATTTTTGTTGAATTTCTTCATGTGCCTGTGGCTTCAAATGAATAGCAATCGGTTATTTCGGATTAAGTGTGTAATACTCCTTTAATAGGTGTCGTCGATATTCAGTTGCTTAATTTGGTTTTCATAATATTTATAGAAGAAAAGGTTGCAAAAATTGTGGTAACGTTAACGTTAAAAAACTGTTGTGCCAACACAGCCAAAGTTTTTTAAGAAGTAGTGGTTATCACAAAAATGTTTGCATAGTGTAATAAATAGATGGCGCTGAAGAACGTTAGTTGAAACAGTAAAATTAGAAATGAAACAGAAAAAAGGAATCAGGAAGAAGACATAAATGTGAAACAGCAAATCTACTGTTAAAACAGTAGGGTTGGTAACACTGACATGCTCACTTTTTTGTGATGAGCAGCAAACAAGCTTACGGCCCGCCTGATGGTAAGCGGCTACCGTCGCCTGTAGACATCTGCAATAATATATTAGTACCGTCAAAGCCGACCCATATTAATGGGTCGGCGACACCTGCATTAATTGCCATCGGATGGTGTTTACGTTTAAATTGAAAAACTAGAATTAGAATAGAAGAAATTTTGGGTTACAGGCTAAAGTCTGGATAAAATTAAGGAATTGTAATAGGTAGGTACTCACAGCTGATATTCGTAGATTCACCCGTTCCTTCCACACTTCACTTCCTCCTTATTATACGGAGTTTATTTAAAATTAATATTATTTGTTCCCGCGGTACACGTTTTGGTTTCGAAGATGGTCGACACCGCATAGTTCCTCTTGCCGCCGCGTGCCGGGTGGGGTCGCTTTTGCCGGTTGTGAGTAGGTGGCGCGAGGATTTAAATTTGGATAGACTGTTGGATAGGGAAACGAACAAGGAAAGACCTTAAGCCTGTTCATATCCCCCCACTTGAAATCAACCAGGGATTTCATAAGATAAATGAGTTCATGACTTGGATTCTACATACATACTTTACGGATTCATAGTTCTGTTTACATAGTGTTTTTTTTATTGACATTTATTATAGTGTATATGCATTAGGTACTAGAGAGATGTTATGTACTTCGTAGATTATTGTATTTAAAATTATGGCTTATTTTTAAAATTCCTTGAGATATATATAAATATGAGTTAGAGTTAGATGTTATATTATAAATATATAGATAAGGTAGTAAGTGATATAAGTCTAATTGCCTTCATCTATTGGTAAAGGACAGATTTTAACTGCAGGTCTCACAAGTAGACCTTTAGATGTTTTTACAGTCACGACACGAATAATGTTGTCCCTGCCAGGATGTAGTTTTACAACCCGACCTAATCGCCATTCATTTGCTGGTAAGTTTGGTTCGTAGATAATAAATAACAAGATCGCTCAACTTAGGTTGTCTCCCACCGTCCTTTAACCATTTACTCCTTTGCTGTAAGGTATGTAAATAATCTCTTTGCCAGGATCGCCAGAAACCTTGAGATAGTCTCTGTACCAGTTGCCACCGAGTACGCAGAGGACCGTTTTCAGCATGTACCGGCTCCGGAAGGGAAACTAAAGGTCGACCCACTAAGAAGTGCCCGGCTGTAAGAGCGTCAACCTCACAAGGATCGGATGAGAGCTCCACTAAAGGTCTGGAGTTTAACATGGCTTCAACCTTTGTCAAGACGGTATAGAATTCTTCATAGGTAAGAACCTGGGATCCTACAATACGTCTTAGATGATATTTTGTAGATTTGATACCACTTTCAAAGATGGCACCGAAATGAGGACCAGATGCGGGATTGAATTTCATCGAAATACCGCGAGATGCTAGCTGGGACGAGATTGAGTCCTTGTCTCTTTTAAGAAATTCAGAAACTTCAGATAAGTAGCGTTTGGCTCCCACAAAGTTAGTGCCACCGTCAGTGACTATGTATTGACATAGACCTCTCCTGGATACGAAACGGTCTAGCGCTGCTATGAAAGCTTCGGTAGTCATCTCCGTGACCAGATCAAGATGTATGGCCTTCACGGCGTGACAAACCATCAGACACAAATATGCCTTGTATATTTTAGCGTTCCGGCGCCTGCTTTCCTTAACCATGAAGGGACCGCCGAAATCAATACCTACTGTCTGGAAGCATTGACCTGCTTTCAGTCGGGAAGACGGAAGATCACCCATAATGGGTTGAAGAGGCCTTGGTTTTACCTTAAAGCAGATGACGCATTTGGATAAGCGAGATCGGATAAGATTTCGAACGCCAAGCACCCAAAATCGACGCTGAAGTAACGAATGAAGCAGGCGAGGTCCGCAGTGAAGGTAAGTTGCGTGATAATAGTCGATCAGGAGGTTGCTCAATCGAGACGTTTTGGGCAATAGGTAAGGATGTTTGACGTAGTCAGGTAAGTTTGTATGTGAGATTCTTCCCCTAACACGCAGGACTTGCCTAGAGTCTAAAAAAGGAGCTAGTTTCAAAAGATGTCGAGGTAGCGTTTTGTTTGATTTGAGTTGTGTTATAACATCACTAAAATATTTACGTTGAACATGTTTAACTATCCTTTCTAAAGAATTTTCTAGTTCTGTGGAGGTTAGAAAGGGTGACAAGTTCCGTTCAAAGCGTTTAAGTTTAGAGTTATTTATAAATCGAGAGATCCATGCTACCACTCGTTGTAGACGTGAAAGCTTGGAGGAACGTTCCAGTTGATCTTCGAGCACGTCAGCATCTTGTGTCATGTAATTGGCATGACACAAGTGTGACAATAGCTTCAATTCTGGGACGTCTTGATGCCTTTCAACTGCTGATACAGGCCAGTCGAAAGGATCGCTAGTCAGCCATTTTGGACCTGACCACCAACTTTCGCAAGTAGCTAATTCTGAGCACGAGAGACCTCGACTACAAATATCAGCTGGGTTGTCATGGGTGGAAACATGTCGCCACACCGCTGAAAATTTAGTTTCTCTAATTTGTACCACACGATGTGCTACAAAAGTTTTAAGTTTATGCGGCTCTGTGTTCAACCATGACAAGACGGTCGAGCTGTCTGTAAATAACACGACATTTTTAATATTAAGTCGTTTATTAAGTAAGGTATAGATACGAGTTACGACCTTAGATAGCAACACCGCACCACAAAGTTCCAATCGATTTACGGTGAGAATTTTGAGTGGTGCTACCTTAGTTTTAGCTATTAATAGATGTGTTTTAACCTTGTCCAAAGTGACTACGCGGAGATAAACACAACAACCGTACGCTTTAGTTGATCCGTCACAGAATCCGATGAGTTCCACTTCTGTGGGATGTGCTGATTGAGGGGGTATTATTTGCCGAGGTACTTCAATAAGGTTTAAGTTTGGTAGATCGAAGGTAAACTCCCGCCAGTCTTTAGCTATGTCCCTAGGTACGGGTTCGTCCCAAGTGAGATTAAGACGCCATAGATCTTGAAGAAGTAATTTTGCCTTCAGAATGAAAGGTGCCAGCCACCCCAGTGGGTCAAATACGCGAGCCACGTGGGACAAGATTGAACGCTTAGTAAACTCACCATCCTCGATACAAGAGTGAGAATAAGTGAAGACATCACCTGAAGGGTCATATTGAACTCCTAAGATTTTTAAAGCAGATCTATTACCTTCTTCTAAGAAAGGTTTCGGAGATTGACAATGGTCCATTGGTAAGGTTTCAAGGAACGCGTTGGAATTGCTACTCCACTTACGGAGTTCAAACTGTGCGCAACTAAGCAATTTTACTAGTTGATCTCTTAGTTCGATAGCTTCACTCACAGTGGGCGCTCCAGTCGTGATATCATCCATGAAGGTCTCATGCAGAAGTGCCTCAGCGGCGCGTGGGTACTCAGCACCGTGATCCTCAGCCAATTTATGTAAAGTGCGTATAGCGAGGTAAGGTGAACTACTTACACCGAAACTGACAGTAGCGAGTTCATATTCTTTGACTGGGTCACTCGAAGACTCTCGCCATAGCACATGCTGATAACAACGGTCCTCAGGTCTTATTAAAATCTGACGATACATTTTTGATATGTCACACGTGAACACTACCGCATGTAGTCTAAACCCCGTTATTATGTCTATAATATCAACTTGGAGCTTAGGCCCAGTGAACACAATGTCGTTTAAAGATAGGCCGTTTGTTGTCTTGCAGCTTGCATCAAACACCACGCGTAATTTAGTTGTCGTACTTTCTGGACGAATAACGCAATGATGTGGAATAAGATAACGTTTTTTATTGCATACAATAGGATTAGATATAGGATACATGTGACCCATACTCTCATACTCGCGCATAAAGTTTACGTAATCATGCTTGAGTTGGTCTTGTCGACTAAGTTTTCTTTCAAGGTTAGTTAAGCGTGATAAAGAACTGTTGTATGAGTTACCTAAGGTATAGTTATCGTCTTTTAAGAGAATAGGCACTACATAACGACCGTTAGGCTTTCTATAAGTCAGATCTGTGTACAAACGTTCACACAGGTCGTCCTCGGGTACGGTAATAGGTATACGCGGTGGTTCCTCGACTTCCCAAAACCGCTTTATCTGCTCTTCCAGTGAGTGTGTGGAAGCTAGTAATGAAGAAGCAGTGGGAAGAGGTACTAATGCATCGGTATTGACCGCTCCACTGAGTATCCAACCGAAAACGCTATGCAGAGCGGCAGGCAAGCCGGGCCCCAGCTTCATGCGTTGGCCATCATAGATTTCATGAAATAGTTCGGCCCCTATCAAAAGATCAATTTGTGCGGGAATGTCATAATTTGGGTCAGCTAAGATTAAATGTTTGCAATGATCTCGAACGACTGACGGTACATTAATGCTAGGCATCTGAGCAGTGATATTATCCAAAACAATCGGTTTAATATGATATTGTGGATTGTCGGCGTCTAGTGGTCTTATATTACATTCCGTAACACCCTTTACGTGAAACACAGTGTTCTGTCCTAAACCGGCTACCGTAAGATTGCAGCGGCGGAGTTTTAAACCGAGTGTGAGTGCGCAGGCAGTAGTAATGAAACAGTCCTGTGCGCCACTGTCTATCAAGGCGCGCACGGTGTGCTGTGCACCGGTCGCGATGTTGCACACGCGCAACTGACAAGTGCCTAGTAGTACTATACCACGGCTATTCCCGACATGAGCTACAGTACTCGCCTGACTGATAGGAGTGCTTGTTGATTGCACTTGTTCAATGTGCAACAATGTATGATGACGCAATCCGCATGATGTGCAAGATACTTTAGAGAAACATGAATCTACGATGTGATTTGTACGTAAACAATTTATGCACATGTTCTTTTTGTTTACTAATGCGAGTCTACCTTGAGAGTCTAAAGATTGAAATACGGGGCACTTATAGATAGAGTGCGCTTCGCCACAACAGGAACATGCTACGGTTGTTGACGCTGTTGTTGGATTAGTAGATTTCGCTAGATAAGATGTACGTTTTGGTCTGCTATAAGTTTGCCTATTGTTGGCCGGCGAAGGATTTTTGTCGTTGAAGGTACGGGTAACATTAAGATTACCGGAGGACAATAGGCTAGTTTCTAAGATCTTTACGTAGTCTTGAAGAAACTTCAATAGTTCAGCGAGTGTAGGTAACTGTGAAGTGTTTTGTGACTCAAAACGTTTACGAGTGTCTGCATCGAGTGTCCGCGAAGCTAAATGGAACAAAATAAACTCCCCTAGGTTTGGAATATCTAAAGATTGGAGTGCATAAAACGACTCATGTAGTATATTTGTTAACGCTTGCAATTCCTGGAAGCTCCCAGATTTCACGGCGGGAGGATTAAAAAATTTGTCTAAATACGTCAAAGCCAAGATACGCTTATTTTGATAACGTTCGACTAAAGTATCGAAAACAACTTTGTAATTACTTGCAGTCATTGGTACTCCCTTCGCAATAGACAATGCATGTCCGTGTAAACACGAAACAAGGTAATGGAATTTTTCAATATCCGAGATTAACTTATTTTCATGTATCAAAGTCTTGTAGGTATCATAAAAGGTTTGCCAATTTTGTATATTGCCGTCAAATTTAGGTAACTCGAGTTTAGGTAAGCGTGCATTTAATGACGTAGCAGCTGATGGCTGCGCCGACGATTCGCCGTCTAATTGTGCGCTGCGGTTCACGCTCGAATCACATGTTATAGCTAAATCATCCGCTGCACTAATAACCTCATAGTACAACTCATCAAAAGAACTTATCAAATTTTGATCGATCTGTTGATTGGGTTTTATGGCTAGCTCCAAAGATTGTACATCGTCACACAATTGAACAAACTCATCACGAATTGAATGTAATCGCGTGTATCTCGACTTGAATGCCGATACCTTTGAGCGATCTTGAACCATCTCCTTAGCAAGATCGTAAAGGATTTGCATAGCACGGAAAACATATTCGCGTCGCGATCGAAGTATTTTAAGTTTACTTTCTTCCATTGTTTATTACAATATCTGAACAATGAGTTTGATATGATAGACGAAAACAATTCGCGAATGTAGGTGAGTATAATTAGATACCTATATATAACCTGAGGGTAGATGTACCTAACTTGATAATAGATAGGAGGTTAATAAAATGTTACCGTGAAATGTGTGGTAAAGAATCCCTTAATATAATATGTTATAATGCCATAAACAGATAATAATCCAGCTAAGATCGACTTTTATGGCCATAAATATATTAAGCTGTTATAATGCTACTGAGTTAAGATGACCAATGAATCCGTATAGTATGTACTTAAAGTATAACCTACGATATTTAGTCGGATTATACTTTTACAATTAATTTTGTAAATAATTCGAGATTTAAAGGTTTTATACCAATAAAACAACTGAAAATAGACAATTAGTGTTATTACCATAGGCATTCGCGCTCGAATAGGACCACAATTTATGTTTACGTTTAAATTGAAAAACTAGAATTAGAATAGAAGAAATTTTGGGTTACAGGCTAAAGTCTGGATAAAATTAAGGAATTGTAATAGGTAGGTACTCACAGCTGATATTCGTAGATTCACCCGTTCCTTCCACACTTCACTTCCTCCTTATTATACGGAGTTTATTTAAAATTAATATTATTTGTTCCCGCGGTACACGTTTTGGTTTCGAAGATGGTCGACACCGCATAGTTCCTCTTGCCGCCGCGTGCCGGGTGGGGTCGCTTTTGCCGGTTGTGAGTAGGTGGCGCGAGGATTTAAATTTGGATAGACTGTTGGATAGGGAAACGAACAAGGAAAGACCTTAAGCCTGTTCAGATGGGAACAAGAACCATCTACGTTCTACCCTTGGAGGATATGCACGTACATAGACCAATCGGAATACCTTTGGATGGAAGCTTGGATATGTGCCTTATGTTAGACACTTATGATAAAGCTGATGAAGTCAATAATTATTGATGTTTCTACGAGTATTGTACATACTCTTTAGAGTGGTAGATCTTTAGGGGCTTAAGGTTAGTATCTTCATAGCGCCTTTTATACAAACGTAATCTCGTCATCGTATCGTCGAGTTTAAACATTACGTATATTTAGAATATAGCGAAACTATTTTTGTACGGGTAGTTCTATGAAAACACTAACTAATCTTAAGTTGAGAGATACGAGTGTCAAAAGGCATACAGCCATGTACTTCTTGTCCAATGGGAAACATGTGGGAATTGAATATCAAAGAGGCCAAAATAATATAAATAATGTATATAATGTTCATTTTCTTTGTTATGTAGGTGCCTATTCCAATAAACGTACATATTTATAAATACTTTGACCTGACTTAAATTGATATCTAAGTCATAAAGTAACAATTATTTAACAAAATATTAGATATTAATTCAGTGAATATAATTAATCTTTTTCAGTTTTCCTCGCTTGCCTTAACTGCTCTATCATTCCCTTTGCGATATCTATATTCTTCTAAATAGTCTCTTGGTACCCCGGTGTAGTTTTCATGAGTTTGAACCACCTGCCAAAGGAATATTTTTTGTTATGAATGTGTCGTGGGATGCCGGTGTAGGGTAGAATGTGCATACGTCCCAGCTCTTGCCGTGGGAGTGGGCAAAGGGCGACGTCGGGAAAAATATCAGAGGATGACTACAACGGGTTCCGTACCGTTTACCGATAAATACGCTGAGAGCACGGTTCGCTGAAAAACTAAATTTTCTTCTACAAAATGTCAAAAATTTTGCTTAGTTTTACATATCTAACCTAGCCTAATCTAAACAAGACATCAAAACTTATACTGCGTATCCCTCTGCCAAATGTAGGGGTTATGGATGTTATGGTACAGACAGATGCGTTTGAGACTTAAGATTATTATATGTTCTATTATATAAATATACACCTGCACAGCGGTTAGTTCGGTACTTCTGTACGACTTCAGAATACGTTCAGTGGCTTATAGATAGACACAGTAGCGTGAAGAAAATCTTGGAAAGTTTGAAGTTATTTAAGCAACTACATACCTTCCAAAAACATTTAATAAAAATATTTTGCTGTTTGAATCCGTACGTACTATGTTAAGAATGACAGCTACAAGTAACAATTGATTCAACGGAATGTCTGCTGGAACTGAATAACTAAGATGCCTTACTTCACTACATTAGGGAATTCTTGAAGGCTGATGTCAACGATATCAATAGTAGAGATTGTAGACACAAGCGCGACATCTGCGATAGTTAAGCCTAGACCAGCGGTGTACTCTTTGCTTTCCAGGAATGTGTTTAGGAAGCCCAGCGCGTCCTGCAACTTTTTCAGTTTTTCAAGGTCTGGTGGCGCGCCTCCTAAGAATTGTGGGTACTGCGGAAAGAAGAGGTATACAAGTATAGTTCAACGACTACTAAAGTACTGCTGCAAGACTAAAAATTGCATGAATATCTGTACCTTCTTGTAAAAAGGACTAAAGCTTATTTTTTTTCGTCGCATACGTTTAATTTAGAAATTAATTCACAACTCTGGTTTTAGTAGGAGTAAAACTCTTTGTGCGAGTTCTTCCGGGGAAGTACTTCCACCATAACTTTTTGTACCGCCAAGCAGTAATGTTCACATTACTGTGTTCCGGTTTGAAGGGTTATAAGTGCCAATGAAAATACAGACACATGAGACTTAACAACTTTGTCTCAAGGTGATGGGCGCAGTGCAGCTATCAGGTGGGTTTCCCTTTTCTATAGTATTTATATGTATTCAGAGATAGCTTTTAGCACCAATTATTGTGGCATTAAAGGTTGTTGAAGAGTTTTGTCTTTATGGAGAATGACAGTCATAATAGAATCTGGTTTTACTATGCCCCAGCCTGGCTCGGCTGGGGCATAGTAAAACCAGATTCTATAGAATATAGTTATTGATGATTTTCTCAAAACCAGGACCTAGGATTGCTTTGTTTTTTTCATTTTTGTGGCACTAAAACATTGCCAAGTTTCGTTCCATTCTGATGGCTAATAGATTCTGTTCACCGCAATTTCCATGCTGAACGAAATTTCACCGTGGCAGTAACCCGGTAACAACCTGTATCTTTGCACTAAAGAGCTCTAATGAGGGCTCTATTAACGCTCTTTAGTGCCTAATAAAAGGGAAATTTTGATTTATTTCGGAGATGATGATCTCGGCCTTGTAACAGACATATAGGAACGTTACCTAGGTTTCTTTGTTTTCTGGCTAGAAATTTTAATCATATCTCTGTAGAAAAAAAACACCAGTGATTGTAGAATTCTGAAGCACAGTAAATTTTTTTTTTACACCTACTTAATGTTTTTATTATAATTTAAATGTGTGTTTATTACAACAACGTACGTTGTACATACAATAGCAGGTATAGTACGAATCCTCGTAGATAAGTCAGAACTCAGAAGGTAGAAAGTAACCTTACTTTTGTGCTAAGAATTCATAACATTAGGTTTATTGCTCTTAAAATCACTTACGAAATACTCAGCGAATCTCTGATAGAGCGTCCCAAGGTCGAAGTCCAGCCTCTGGTCGACGACAGCCCTAGCCTGCGGATCCTGAGGGTACAGTTTTGAGCCAGCTCCGTACTTGTTAACCAGATAGCGACTGATAGCCCGGGACTCCCATAGCGAGAAGTCCCCATCTACTAGCGTCGGAACCGTGTGTTGAGGGTTGATCTAGAATTTGATATCTATATTAGTTAAATTAAAGGTATACATAATATCTGACTGGCCAATTTGGAGCCAATGCGGCCTACGATTTGAGGTTACGTATCGCCAAGATATGATTTTTTTTGCCTGATAGGTTAGCCTTTGACCACTATCTCACCTGATGATAAGTGATGATGTGGTCGAAAATGTTGTTGAAGCTTTTTAGCGCGGCCACCAAGCTATATGGCAGAGCACGTCGAACTACGGGCGCGGGTTGAAAGGACACTGGTAAATCGAAGGAATGCGGAACAAGGTGATGAAAAGTTGACTGTATAGGAAACGGAGCGAAAAACGAGCGACGAACGAGCGATATCCTCGGGCTGACGAGCACAGCTGTGGCACTCCAAGGCGTCCTGCTGTAGTGGCTCTTCGGAATATTTCACGCTGTTGTAGACTCGCGGCGCGAGCGCGGGAAGCTGTTAGTACACAGCTCCAAAGAGACGATCGCGGATATCCCAGTGCGATGGGGCACACACGAAAGCAGCGCGAGCGCAGTTAGTAACAAAATGGCGGTTTCCTTGGCTTCGAGGTAGCTCACAGGAACAGACGCATCCGCCGTCAACAAGGGTCGACCGCAGACTACTTGCAATTTGCAATGACAAGCAGTTCACTCATCGGCCACGAAATGTCAACCGTAGATAGTCGTCGTTTTCGTGGGAAAATGAGGGTAGGAAAAGGTAAGCGGTATAAAGAAAGAAAGTGCCAATAGATGGCGCGAACAAAGCTTGCTGGTATTGCTGGCACTCAAGGACAGCTGCCGGAACACACCGTTAGGTGCTTGGCGATAGATTTTCTACTTGAGGGTGGAAGCTAGCCAGGCGAGCATCGCAAAATGCCCAACCACCATGCTATAACGACTGCCATCCGAAGACAACAACCCAGACCGACGACTTAACGTGCCCTCCGAAGCACGGAAGCGCTCAGTAGTAATGTCATTAGCGGTCACCCATCCAAGTTATGACCGCGGCGGACGTTGGCTAACTTTGCTGATCAATTCAGAATGTTAGCCATTCTGAATTGATGCAAACTGCGCTACGGGCGCTTCAAAATGATGTTTGTTCATGATGATCATGTTTGTTGCTTTTGATCACAGATCAACGTTATTCGTTTTCAGTATTTGTTGGTTATATAGACTTTGTTCAAAAATGGTTTAAATTTTGCTGAGAAGTTTGACGGATATTTATTTTCTTGAATCTAGTTTTATAATGAAATTTAGGGTGTAAAATAGTTTTTTTGCCTGTCTTCTAATGTCCTACATAAAATTTCTAAATTTCAGGTTCGTAAAATATTTCCTTAATGAGGTAGGGACGCAAACCTAAAAGACAACCTCAAAAGGCTCATCATATCGTTCAAGTTCACCCTTAGAAGGAGTTCAGCGTCAGTTGTAAAAATCACTATACCTATAGGTCCAAAACTCTACGAAAATTTTCGTTTCTCATGTCAACAGGCTTCACTTCTAGGTTTAAATTGAGCAGTTTTGCTGTCAATAAAACTTGGTGGCATGGCGAAGAACCAATGGTTGCATATAGTGTTAGTACCATTTTTTATTTCTGCAATGACATTAAAAGATTATAATAATAATAATAATATTTATTTTTCATAACTCAGGGTTACAGTGTTTTATAATTTACCCCTTTGAAGGCCCTCCATTTCTTCATGTTTTTAACTGCAAAAAAGGAGGAGGTCCTCAATTCAGATGTAATTTTATTTACCTCAGAACTTTTGACTGGTTGAACCGTTTTTGATAATCCTTTTTTTATTTGAAAGCTGATGCTGTGTGTCGCTTAGCCCCATAAATTTCATCAAAATCGGTCAATCCGTTTTTGAGTTACACTCCAATAACTGAAAAATATTTTCCTATCTGGATGTCACTGTCAACAACTAAGTACCTGTATCAAAGTAGCAACATGGGTCACTAAAAAGACTGACATTTTTTTTTATCAAAAAATGGAACCGACTTCAACACTCAAAAGTGTGAAATAACTTGTCGAAGGATTTTCTTCTCGTTGTAATTTTGTAATGCCATCAACGGAGTCTTATTTTTGAGCGTTATTTCAAAAATAAGACTCCGTTTTGCCTCTTGGGACCCTAAAAATGTGTCTTATGTATACATTATGCAAATAGATACTATTTACTTATAGCTGATTGGCTAGCCTAAGACCTCTTCCACTTGATGGTAAGTGATGATGTGGTCAAAGATGGTGTTCAGGCTAACCTTAGAATAACTGACTCTTAAGTACAGCTGCCGAAACACACCAATTAGGTGCTTGGCGACAGGTTTTATACTTGAGGCTGGTAGCTAGCCAGGCGGGTATTCGCAAAATACCCTACCACCATGTTAAAAAGACTGCCATCCTAAGACAACCGGGACCGTCCGATGCACGTACACGCTTAGTAGTAACACGGTAATATTATCTAGTAGTAACGTCACCAGCGGTCACCCATGTAAGTCATGACCGCGGCGGACTTATCGGCTAAGCAAACTTCGCTACGACCGCTTAAAAACCTACCTGTGTAGAGTGGGCCTGCGTTTAGGTAGCCTAAATGTTTTCGTTGTAGTAGCTCTAATTCTGTAGGTAGGTATATAGTTTTTAGTGTTTTCTAAAGTAAGTAGATGAATGATAACTGAAATGAAACAAATTTATTTAAGTAGATATAAAAAAATATTAATAATATATTTATTGATTGTGTTTAAAGTTCAGTCTTGGGTGTGAGCCTATAGATCATTTGCTTGAATTCGTCTATGCCCTTCTGGTTCGCGTCCTTATATCCAGGAGCTGTTGATTTCACCAGCTCGAACCATCTGAAAATAGACCGAGCTTTTAGTGAAATTCAGTAAGGGTGGGGCCGCGGATTGCGGAGACCACTTTTTGTCCACGGAGCGGAGGTGTCTAACTAATGACCGCTGATAAAAACTTTGTCATCAGCTTAGCCCTTATATTATCTGATCGCTTACAATTATATTCGTTGGTATACATTATTTTTTATTTATAACTGGTATCATGCATGAAGTATCAAAAAACAAAACCCTTGCGTATATCATATGTGTTTATGTGGTTGAAACTAGTAAATGCAGGCTAGAACGGGAACTGGCTCTAAAGGACAGCTGCTGGAACACACCGTAAGGCGCTTGGCAACAGATTTCTATAAAACTGATACTTCGCGGGCGTGTGCAAAATACCCTACCACCATTCTGTAACGACCCCGTTTCCCGAAGCTTCGAAAGAAGCCAGGCATACTATCAACTACACGTTCCCATGGGGGGTTGACGTAAAACAGGCTGGCTGGCCATAAAGCCAAAGCCTTGCTGTTAGAGATGACATATAATGTAGACACATTGTGTGAATAATGAAAGGTAGGACATTGCCGGACCATTGCAGGGTTCTTAAAGCTATTTCAAACTTGAAACAAAATTACGGAATGCTGGTTGATTTAACTTACTTCTGAACGTTAGGATACGGAGTCAAGCTGATTCTTGCAGCATCGATAGTAGAGACCGTGGCTACCAGGGCGAGGTCGGCCAGGGATAGTTGAGTGCCTACTGCGTACTTGTGGCCTTCGAGGAATGTGTTAAAAAGCTCCAGGGCATGGTCCAGCTTCTTCCTTTTTCCTTCGTCAGGCTTGGAGCCACCGAAAACAATGGGGTACTGAAAAACAACACATTTTTATCTGCGGGATAGAATCGCAGCTATTGTGACAGCTTCGTAACTTTTAAAAAACTTAAGTCGGGTTATGCATGGTATACCGCTGGCAGTTCTGGGGTATATAGCTCGACTAAAGCACAACGCTACGCCTTGAACTTCACTGAGAATCGCGCAAACAAACTAATTGGCAACGACGCGTTGGTGGAATACAAACTCGGATCGAGGCAAAGTTGTCGATCCACCGATTTTTACAGAATCCGTTTCGGGGAACGTGCGATCGACTTTAAATCTCTTTTTCTTTTTTAAACAATATATGACCCACAGAAACGAGGGATCCCTATATGGTCGATTTTCTAAAAATATACAGGAAAAGTCTTGGTTTCAAATCTGATTTCAATATGAGAACCCCACTAGTGCGTCTTAATGATATAATCTGCAAGAATGTTCCAGCTTTGACTAATTGGACAAATGTCTATGCTCTTTTCACGTGAGACTTTGTTTAAAAGCTTGTTAACTATTATTACAAAAAAATAGAGGGCTAAATTATTGTGTACTACCCAGGTGTATTAATGTTTATTTTCTGAAATTCGTTGTAAGTTTTAGACTATTCGTGCTATAACACATGGTTATTGGCCACATGAGCATGTTACGGATTGCGCTTACAAGCTGTGTGCATTTCACGATTTTACCAAAGTTTCTATATATGTTTACCGCGACCATTGTTCGCCTAAAAAGCGAAGAAAACGCAAACAATTCTATAATCTTTACATTTCGTACTATATTAACATAGGTACTTAAGTCGTGCTCAGAACTCAAAAATGGACAGTGCTGTATCGACTACTGTAGTCGATACATACAGTACTGCACATTTTTGAGTTCTGACCACGTTGATTACGTGTCCGGTAGTGCACAACGTTCACTACACATAGATAGATACGTTCCGTAATATAGTAAAAGAGGGTCACTGCTCACAATTTTTATTTTCTTACACTCGACAGCAAAACAAAAACCGTTGTATTCGTTAAATTCTGATTCTGACAGACAATGGAGTAACCGATTGACCTATTGCGACAAACAATGCATGTGGGAGAATATAGTGAGGTTTGTTAAACGAGTGTTTTCACACATTGTGTAGAAAAACTCGTGAACTGTGCAGTTACATACTTCAGTTATGTTCATATAATTAATCTGTGATGCACATCATCGCTAATATCATCGTCATGGTTTCTACTACACCTACACCTTTCTACCTCTCAATTTTCACGGATGGCTTAGGTATAGAAGGTAAAGGAACTATAGGAAGGAGGACCTGCTATAGCACTGACCAACAGGTAATGAGATAGCCTTTGACTAGGTACTATATCTCACCTGAAGGATAGGAATTATTCGCAGGATGTTGTTCCGGCTAATCTAGAATTACTGGCCCTAAAGGACATCTACCAAATCCGTGAGGATGGTAGCTAGCGGGTATTCACAAAATGCCCTACCACCGTTATAAAGACTGTAATTCATACACCAACCGGGACTCTCCGAGACACGGGTAAATCGCGCATACAGCCTTATTCAGGTTTACAGAGCCGAATCAGTTGTATAAGGTTCCTTACATAATAATCAGAAAATCGTTGGTAGAGAGTGCCCAGGTCGAAGTCCAGCCGTTGGTCGATGATAGCTCTGGTTCGTGGGTCCTTGGGATAGAGGCCGCTGTCGGCGCCGTACTCGTTGATCAGGTAACGCGAGATGGCACGGGACTCGAACAGAGCGAAGTTTCCGTCTAGGATCGTGGGCACTGTGTGTTGAGGGTTCATCTGGAAAATTAACACGTGCATTTCAATCATATAAAAAGGCATTTTGTAAGCGCGCAGAGTGAAATGATTCTTTGAAATGAAATGATTTTTATTTTATCTTTACAAACATAATATAACTTTACACACAGTTTTAGGTGGTATTAAAATAGCTTATTGTAAGTATAACAAAGTTAATATTCCAAGGGAGATCATTGGCACCCAAACTAGGACAAACCTGTGATATGGCATGCCAACGCCCTCCTCCCAGACACAGGGTATTTACTAAAAATAACACAGAGGAGTGTGTCATTATTTATTAACTAACTACCAGCAATTCAAAATTATAATAATAGTAATAGAATATAAAACTAGGCGTAGAGTAAAAATTATCTAAACTTAGGTGTTGATTCTATAGTTAAATTCTCTAAATTTTATATTATTCAATGTTGTCACTTCTTATTCTGTTCAAATTCAAATTATTATAACCCTTGCGAATGACAGTCCATATAATTGACTATAATTGACTTTGTATATATAATTGTGGTATGTTTTACCAAATTTAGTGGTACTGTAACTTGGTGCTCTCTAAAGTCATGCCAAATTTCTTATTGTATGCTATTATTGGTTAGGAGTTAAGTATCTACTGCTTGCTTCTCTTGAGTACCTACACCGAGTCTTTTAGAAGTTAGCCCTGCTTTGCTCTTCAAATTACTCCTAAACTGAACCTCGCTGGATATGTTGACTCCCAAAATGCCGTTTGCTTGAGTCTCCAAGGGGTTTATATTATACCTAAGGTTACATAAAAATGAAGCTTGTATATACATAATTTTATTGTATTTGATTTTTAAATATCATCATCTTCCTACCCCTTATACAACTCATATGAGATTTATAACAGATTAAGATAAGGGGATTCGTGGAAATCCCCTAACAGAATAATTCTAAGATAATGGAAAGGGAATTTCTGAAATGAGGCACCGTCATCTTGTATCATTGAATCAAAATACTTTCCTATAAGAAAGCAAAATGTCCCTTCAACGTCATGCTCCCGTATAGACCATTATCAGACCAAGTATAGGTGCTTATTTAGTTTGAGATCGAAATGAGGCCAGTTAGAAACGTATATATAGGTAACAGTCAATGATTCTGAGGGCAGCCGAAGACGTTCGCATCGAATGAAACTGTTATACAGATCTATCGTTATTCGTAATCATTTGACTGTCCTACCTTCAAAAAGTCTGGTGTCAGGTGCTCGGCCGCCCCCATGTCGATCAGATTTAGGTTCAGCTTAAGATCCAAGGCAGCGGCCACCAGTAAGACGAGGCGGCAGGGAGCCGACCCCGCCGTGTAGTACAACTGTATCGCCATTGTCTCCTGTGAATATAAATTGCATGGATTTGTTTTGCGCGCTCAGTGCACAAAGCTCGTCTCAGCCTATAGCAATTCATTTCTGGTGGCGAAGCAGCAAGGCTGTGATGGCGGATTTGGCTATCGTCAGATGTTTTTTTTTTTTATGCTCGATAGGTTAGCCTTTTGACCACTATCTCACCTGATGGTAAGTGATGATGTGGTCGAAGATGTTGTTCAGGCTAACCTAGAATTATTGGCTCTCAAGGACAGCTGCCGGAACCACCGTTAGGTGCTTGGCGACAGATTTTCAACTTGAGGGTGGTAGCTAGCCAGTCGGGCATTCGCAAAGAGCCCTACCACCATGCTGTAACGACTGCCATCCTAAGACAACAACCGGGACCGACGGCTTAACGTGCCCTCCGAAGCACGGAAGCGCTCAGTAGTAATGTCACCAGCGGTCACCCATCCAACTCATGACCGCGGCGGACGTTGCTTAACTTTGCTGATCGATTCAGAATGGTTAAGCAAACTTCGCTACGAGCGCTTCATAAATGTTTACCTAACTATAAGAATTTCCAAGGAGGGTTCCCAAGTAACATTTAAGCGGAAAAATATTATATTTACCAGCGCATTACCAGCTATAAGCTTAATAAATGATGTACAAGAGTGTAAATATATGTTTAGGACTGTACTAAAGTATAACTGTACAACTGTATACAGTATAGCTGAATAACGGCTGTATAGAGCCTACATTTTTACCTTTAGCTTTAAAATAGCATTGGAAAACGCTAAAATACAGAACGCGACGTAAAAAACTGCGTTCAGCAACTTTATACAACAATAACTGTATATTGCTCTCAAATTATACTTTTGTATAACCTACTTCTGTACAAGAGCATTAAATATTGTTATAGCGTGAATATTGGTGTAAAATTACTCTATTGCTCAGCCTTCAAGTAAAGCTTGATAATAGCTGTACAACAGAAATCTAGGATACTCTTAGCAAGCAATTCCCTTTATAATAATGTAATACAATTCTATCTCATGTAGAAGAGCTTAGATTTACTCCTTTTTAAAGCCTTATGCGATTGGCGTACATTTTTCCCTTTCTACAGTTTTTCATGTTTTAGGAGATTAAAGTTATTATTATAGTGTTGGCATACACAATTATCCAGCTTATCGATTATTTTGAAACGAATATAGCTTACAATCAGTATTTATTGGATACAACTAATAACAAAATGGAGTCATAATTTTGATAATTTGCCAATTTGTTAAGTGAACAAGAGTTAAGATGGATATAAAACCATGGAAAAAACAAAAAAGAACCGGCGGAATAAAAAGAAAATTAAAAAAAGCTTATTCCCAACGTGAAATAACGGAAAAAAATATAATTTTACAAGGGCACGGACACCCAAATTCCAAGTTGGTATCACCACCATGCAATGAGTGTTGGATCATGATGAAATAGCAAATATATGTGCTGAAAATATGTATGTTGGTTTAGTAACATGCAGTGAGGGTTCTCTACAGGCAGAATCGGGTATAATGGAGCAAAGTATGGACAATTATAGCGAAATTGAACTAAAAATAAGTCTATTTTTAGTATGTCTACTAAAAATAGACTACAAAATAGACTTTTGTTTTAAGTGTTTCTACTTTTTTAGAGCCTAATAGTTATATAATATATTCAAAAATTCATTCAATACTCGAAAAAGACAAAAATGCCATGAACGAGGAATCGGATTGTTTTATCGAAAATATTTGGAACGCTTTCGTTAAAACAATCCGATTCCTTGCTCACCGCCTTACGGGCCTTGGTTTGGGTCATAATGTGGTTTTCTATATTTTCATCTGAACCCTAATTATAGGTTTATTTGCTCTCTTCTAGTTTTTGAAGGGATGTGATGTAAGCAACTTCTACAGGACTGATCGATTGAAAATTTTGTATACAATCGATCAGTCCTGTAGAAGTTGCTTACATCACATCCCTTCAAAAACTAGAAGAGAGCAAATAAACCTATAGGTACTTTATAACCAATACCTTAGTTAGTAAATTACCTGGAAGTAAGTACCTACATAGAAAATAGATCATTGGCAGGTGGCACACTGCCTTCACTGTATTCTTCAATATTTTATTTTTGTAACTTACTATAAAATATTATATTAGATATGAACACAATTTATCTGTAACTAAGCAATAACAGTAAGTGACATACCTACATAAAAGTAAACAAATCCTATGAATTTCCTTACTAGGTATCATCTATAGCAACTAAGAAATTGTAAATGCGACTTACAAAATATATGACACGTCCTTCCTAATTCCAAGCTATGCGAATACTATCCTAAAAAGAGATAACGAAACAACTTTATCTCGCTATGTGCACTGATATAAGTAATTTGTATATATTGTGTAAGTATTATTTGCGTGATTGCCGGTACTACAGCTTGATAGCCTTGAATTTCGGTACGTCACAAACCTACGTGGTGCTTTATAAAACGAACAAGTCAATTAGATTGTGTAGATAAAAAATACTTAATTGATACGTTCGAGATTTACCTAAACGATAATTAGTTTACAGAGGAAATGTAAACAAATAAGTAGATAAGTATTTCAGGCTACAGTCACCTGGAAGAATTATATAATATTGTGGCTGTAACCATAAATAACGTTAGTTACAAATTTTTAGCTTAATCTCACAGTCGCACCGCAAACCTATCTATGCGATAACTAGTACTTTTACTGTAGGCGCTTCTGTCACTTGTATTTCTATAATTAACTAAATTAAATGAGACGGGCCTAGTACCTATTGATTTTTTAAAGAACCCAATGATACAATAACTCCATACAGTCAATACAAAATAAATCACGTTAACCATACTACACATTTTGTTGGAAATGTTGGAATACTCGAAGTATTTCGTAGCGAAGTTTGCGTTGAAGCGCTCGTAGCGAAGTTTGCTTAACCATTCTGAATCGATCAGCAAAGTTAAGCAACGTCCGCCGCGGTCATGACTTGGATGGGTAACCGCTGGTGACATTACTACTGAGCGCTTCCGTGCTTCGGAGGGCACGTTAAGCCGTCGGTCCCGGTTGTTGTCTTAGGATGGCAGTCGTTACAGCATGGTGGTAGGGCACTTTGCGAATGCCCGCCTGGCTAGCTACCACCCTCAAGTTGAAAATCTGTCGCCAAGCACCTAACGGTGTGTTCCGGCAGCTGTCCTTGAGAGCCAGTAATTCTAATTCTAGGTTAGCCTGAACAACATCTTCGACAACATCATCACTTACCATCAGGTGCGATAGTGGTCAAAGGCTAACCTATCATGAGTAAAAAAAAAAAAAAAGTATTCCTAATTCCTATCCTACGAGTACATACAATATCTTGGAATAGCAACGTAATATGACTGGGTTTTTTTAGTCATAAAATTTTGCATCGCAGATACGGCAACCGCAGAATAAACCAAGAACCGGTCCAAATTATTATTAAATCTTGGTAGGTTTTTAAAAAAGACTCATTAAAATAAATATTGCGCTGATTCGTCGGCTACAGCTCTAAAAGTTAGTCTTTTGTGTTGCTCAGAGGCGGTCGGTCGGTAGGGCTTACAAGGTTGCCTGAACTGAAGTGAGAACCTGTTTGATTTATTTTAAACTCTCATAACATATATATATGGGTGAGTACATAGCATACGTATATTATTTGCAAGGATGAGTATCTTTGCAATGGAACATAACTAAACAAACCAGTCAAAGTTTTATAGGGTTGTTAATAAAATTGTTATAAGGTATTGTCAACATATGTAATTATGCGAGTAAACGGAGCATTTCCAATTTAACCGGGGTAATACAGATTTGTAACAACAAAGAGGTTTAAGGCTAAGTATATGTAATCTACCAGCATACATTTACCGCGCACAAAAAAAAAACTTGCGCGCTATTTTCCATAACTTTCGTATGATTTTTGTTTCGCATTTGTGCAATATATTATTTTTCTCCTCGCAAGGGTGTTGAAAAAGTGCGTATGAAACTCTTGACTCTCGTGAGCAACTAGCTCATTGTACAACTTGGCTCACTTGTATCATAATATACCTACTTATTCCTTTACTATAATAGTTATTTGTTATACAAGAGTGCAAAGTTGCTTTTTAACCGCGTGTTCAATTTTGATGACCGAGCAAGCGAAGGATTCTTAAATTAGAATACTGAGCGTTAGCGAGGGAATCAAAAGAGCACGAGGTGAAAAATCTTTGCACTCGAGTGCAACACGTAACTTTCATTCCACCTCAGCGAGGAAATGACTAAATGCAAAAAAAAACGTTTAGCGCATTATTAACAGTTTCAGTCAATTCTGTTGGCGTCAAACAAACTTCCTCGTCGCTAGAATCACTCATTTTAGTTTTTTCACTTGTTTTCAAGTTTCTTGTTTTTAATATAAGGTTTAACAATGACGTGAAAAAATGCCGCGTAAACAAAGCAAATTGAAAAAAGAACACCAAGAAGGTTCCGAGTCTGAGTTTTTAACAAATTAAAAAAAAATTGTATGATATATTCGGCACCATAGAGGTAGCAGTAAATAGGTTTAATGTATTTTTTAATTCACAAACTTAGTGCACACGATGTTCTAAATTCAATTTACTTTATCCTCTAGAGAATAAAAACGGCTTTTCCACTCAGATATTGAAGATTAAAAATACTCTTTCCGAGATGGTGGGATGAAAAGTATGTTTTTTATTGTTTGCTTGTATAATACGATTCACATCATAATATGCAATCAATTTATTAGTAGGGGAGAATTGGGGGTTCTGCATCTGCATCGCTCTCGCTACGCTCGAGCTCGCGATGCATGACCCCCAATTCTCTCGATTATCTGCTATCCAATCCACATCAAACATACGATTAATAAGTAGTATTGTAATTACAAGGGAACCGACAACTTGTTTGCGCACGGATCATGTGTCAGATGTTTTTATTCTCTATAATCGTCTCGTTAGCGCATTTTACAACATGTATTATGTTCGCTCACTATATTCGTCGCACTGAATTAAAAAAAGCGAGGTTCCCTCTAGCTTATAAACCGCTATCGTTTTATCTGGTCAGTCTGTATTTGTTTATCTGAGCAGTTCATTTTATTTTAGACCGTTCAAGACAGATCAGTTCAGAACATAATACTTTGTCTGTCTAGTGAAACAGATGCGACCGACACATTTATAAGGCATAGGTATATAGTATCCCGATTTAAGTGTGGGTTATACAGCCGTGGTATGTTACCTAGAGTACGTACGAGTACGTATAAAGTGGGGACTTTTTATGATTATTACATTTTATTATTTTGTACTCATGTCAATGATATGTGCAGTCCTATGTACCTAGGCTATCAAGTCAGCCTATATTTGGATTTTCTAGCGTACGTGATTCAACGATATTTTTTTCGTCATATTTTTTTATCAAAGATACGATTAGTCAGACTGTCATGTTGACGTAGTTGGTAAGTTCTTGTCTTCTATGTTGCGGGTACTAGGTTTGATTCCCGACAGTAGCATAAATCTCCTCATCAAGGAAAATATGCACTTCTGGTTCTGGGTGTCATTGTGTGTGTGTGTGTGAAGAAGTGAATGTTTCTAGCACCTAAGATACAAGTCTATGAATTTAGTGTGGGCTATGAGTTTAAAAGTTTTTGTTTTTAGTATTTTCTAAGATATCTATACTTTTCACTATCTATACTATTAAATAGCTTCTTAGCAAACAACAATATTACTGTGATTATATCGATACAAATATTTCTGAAAAGAATTTCTCTTAGCGATAAGACTCCATTGTCACTATCCATAGGTTACTTTACGGGCTTTTGGTTCTTTTGATGTTTTGTAGTAATCATCTTGTATAGAAAATAAAAAAAGTTAAAAAAGAGATTGATTATAATGAATAAATAAATAAATGACGGCCTATGGTTCAAAGATACAACCTTCGTTTCATGATTTTACATAATTAAAATTATAATATACGTTTTGGTTAAAATTTAACGTAGGTACCTACATATTAATGTCTAATAAAAATACTAAATAGGTAACAGTAGTGATCAGAACATTATGTGATTTTTAAATATTTACTTAAGTAGCAATACATTTTTAGTATCGTCAAAAAATACAAATCGACTTATTGATGTTTGTTTCGCTACTAATATCTAAAAGATTTAGTTATAAGGATTTTCATAAAAAGCATTGTTTTATTCGAGAGGTTCTCTCATTACTGGTGATCAATTGAAATATGTTGTTTACCAGTTAAGTGAGATCTGTAATTTAAAAGACTCGTAATTGGTATAAGTACCTGCCACTTCCTTATAGGATTTTTGTCTCCAGTTGCTCGAGAATGTGCAGCAGTCATCGCTTTACATCCCTTGACGACAGCATAAAGTCTCATTCAGATTTGTTTATCGGTTGACAAGATGAAATGAACTTTGTTTACAAGATCGTTAAGGTATACAATCGTTAAAACTTTAACCTTTCTGTTTTTTTATTTTTGTACGTTTTAGTCAAGATTCGACTTGTGAATGCATCTTTATAAAATGAGATTATAAATAGGACTGATTTGGTGCATCTACATTTAAAAGCGGATATTCAGTGGTGGGCGACGACGCTCCAGCATCCAAAAAAAGTGCAGTTATTTACATATTCGGAACTTCAAGGAACCTAACTATGTAAGTAAGTGACCTTAAAGTATTTATTGTTAGTATGAATGAATTATTAGTGAGTGCAAATTGCCTTATAACTTCGGTGAAAAAAATTAGATGCCATGCTGGCGTAGTTGTTAAGTAATTGCCTTCTACACCGGGAGTTTCGGGTTCGATTCCTGACAGAAGCTCAATTTACTTCCCCAAGGGAAATTTGTATTTCTGGTTCAAGGTGAGATTATGAGTGAAGTGAATGTTTCTGGCACCCGCTATACAAGTCATTGAACTAAGTGTGGACTGTGAGTGTGAGGATGTAAACGTATAAAGTGTAATGTGACTTAGGTACCTGTGTTGATCGGCAAACTAACTTGTGTTAACTCATGGATTTTTTATTTATAAAGCATTTTGCTATGCTAGGCTAAAACAATGTTCAGAAACAATGTTGTGTTAACTCGTTGCGAAGTTATCTTCTATTATAATTATTTTAAATTATTGCTTTCAGGCCGGGCTGGTCGCAAAATCCTTTCTGGGCCGATGAGATTGATGTATCGGACGACGAAACACCGGCGGGGTCCGAGCCTGTAGCACCTCCACCTACACCACAACCTCCTGCAAAAAAGGTGGCTCAAGAAAAGAAGAAAGACGGAGGCGCATCAAAGAAACGGACGGCTAGCAGCGGCGCTGGGTCTTCATCGAGAAAGAAAAAACTGCCAGCGGCGGTGTCAACAGAACTGTTGACGACATCCCATTTCTTTGGCTCGGACACGGATGACGTAGAATTACCTCTGGCGCAGCCCTCGATTACACAGGTAATGAAAAAATATTATTCGCTCGTTTACTTATTTTTATGGGTGTGATACTCAGTGTGTGTGTGTGATGATTGTTTACGGCACCATGGCCCTCTTAGGCAGGGTATTTTTTTAGTTACGATGGTGGATAAGCGTTGTTTAATGCAGGCTAGATTATTTTTGTAAACATTTATGTAACTTACTTTTGTTACAGCAGTTATATCAATAAACTGTTACGTATGAAGGTCACTTATTATTTGTTTGATTTTTTTTCAGGAGATCGGAGAAAGCAGCAAGGTGAAACCAGCGCGTGCGGCTACATTGCGGAGCTTCTTTTCACAGCGCGGAACGAGCGGGTATACAACACAACGAGATCTCACACGTGGCGGGGAGTATTACGTCGAGTTAAGTCGAGGCAGTCAAAAATAATTCCCACGCTAGCTCCGCCCATGCGGCGCAACGATCCCCGCTGCACCGAACGACGCGATGTGCAGCGGCGCACGCGTCTCGCTTAAAAAAACATTTTGTGTACTTCATATTAGATTCGCGAACACAGATACCATTGAGACGATTTCAACTTTTTTTATAATCTTATTCACGTGACGAATTTCGATACATAAAGTAACTTTGTATATACTGCAATTGATGTCACGTTTTTATTTTTATCAACATTACTAATATTTCTTAGTAAGAAATTGATTATTTGATTTACTTTTCAAAATTATCCTTACGGTCGACAGTAGCTCATAAAACTAAAGCCAAAAGTTTTACTTTTTACAATATGATAATGTCTGCTCGACTTTATTGGCATATATTATTATGTATGTATTGGTATATATATTATACATATTTAACTGACTTCCCAAAAGAAAGATGGTTCCTAAATTGACTTGTCTATTATTTATTTTATGTTTGACACATAACTTTTTTACTGAACCTTACAATCTTGAAGATTATTTTTTGCTAGTACAGTTTAACTCTTAATTGGTTTCATTTTAATTTCATCAACATCGGTCGAACGGTTTGCCAGTTACAGTCAACTTACTAAAAGTAATTTGCCAAAATGCCTTGACAATCGCAGTGCTTCTAGCAACTAATGTAAGTGGCAACTGTGAATATAGATGAAAGTTATTGTTAAATAGTGATAAAATCTATAAATAATATGTGAATAATAATCTCTCTTGAAAAGTCTGTAGTCATCAGTATATCAAATAACCTGTCGACGTCATAAGCACAAAATTGAGATCATATTGAACCGATATCAATGAGTTATTCCAGTCTTTTTAATTTAAAAAAATGTTTTCAAGTTGTTTATTTATAATTTTCTTTGCTATGTTGTTGTGTAGCAGTTTCTGTGTTTATAGAGAAAACGTATTGCACCAAACCAACATAAAGTGAGACGTGGGTCGGAATATGATGATGGTACATAACAGCCCAAACGGCACGATATATATTGATAAATGGGGTGTTTTTAAATTCTCCGTAGTAACGAAAGTGATTTCTACTGATTAAACTACCTATAAAAATTTCATTACCCCTTGGCATCCGCGTGGACGATAATTTATGAATGAATCAACATTGTTCTCAGTATCTTGGAATGCGATTAATCAGATTACACATCATTAGAATAAAGTAAAATATCATCAAATTGAATGAGCATAATATTATATTATATTCGGTGAATATGGGTACAATTGACCTGAAATAAATGGATTTGATTTGATTAAATATGACCATTCATAATACCATGACTCGTCATACAAATATGAATTATAGTTTTTCATAACTGTGCACGTTTCCATAATAAAATAAAGTAGGTTGTTTTTTTTTATTGCTATCATATAATTTTTAACTATTAATTACTAATGTTGAAAATATGTTCGTATACATCCTAGTACTTTTTATTTTTCAGTTACAGTGGTAAACAGAATGGTGTTATTTTACTACCACTCTGCTTTTAGATACCAACTATGGTAAAATTTAGACCAACCAGATATAAGTAGATCTAGCCACTTCTAAACAGCAGGATAAGATTTTTTTTACCAAACTTGCAGAAGAGTGTATATATGCAATTGTAAGGGGTTTAATTATTGGGATATTTAATAAAAAACACACGACTGCAGAAACATTGTAGAGAACATGTTATACAGGCTTCTTTTAATGCAACATAGCAGACAAGTGAGACAGTAGGTGGCACTGGAACAGGTGACTAAATTAGACATTAAAATAAAAACAGTGGATTCTTAGATTGTTAGTAAGTGGACTATCATAATACAGATATTCGTGGATAGTCTACAGAGGTTATAGACACATTAAGTTAAGGTGTATATGAATTAACAAAAAATCATTTATGAAATAAAAAATATATAGTTTTCCATTTATACAATTTTAATGAAATGCAAAAGTGTGCGTGAGAAATAACGAGTATCGGAAACGGAAAGTCAAGTTTGCAGTCCCCCCGATTGTCACCCCGTGACCACGATCACTGCAAAGTGTTTGAAACGTCATGACAAAAATAATGATAAATATACGCGATTTAAACCGTTTAATGTTGTTTAATTACTATGCGTAACAAACACTAAAACCTAAGACAATATTAAGTTAAGTCTTCTTTTTACGGTGGGAGGAGGTACTGAAGCATTTGCACTTTGATGTTGCAAGTCTCCCTCGACAGCCTCCTCTTGATTTTTTCTTTTTATAGAAGTTTCCACATATTCTTGATCCCGGATCATTCTTTTCTTTGAGTGGCGGGGATTGACCAGCTCGGGCAGAAGGCAGTCCATATAGAATGTGATTAGTTTTGTCTCAATTTTTTCCCTCCCCAATTTTTCTTCTTTTTGTAGAATTTCTATTTTTGATTTGTTGTCTCCATACTACACGGCAAATAAGCATTAGTTATATTACAAATGTGCATTTAGCCGAGTTTGATGATACCAATCAGATTTTTGATTGATATATACCTGCAAAAAATATAATTATACATTTTACAGACATTCAGTTACCTGAAGCCTTCAGAAAAGCAACTGTACATATCTGTTTGTCCGACAATCGATTTCGCACAATTTGTTAGAATGTGTAGATAGAATTTGTTAGTTCGTATACGAGTGCCAAGTAAGGATAAATGTCGAGAGAGCAGTCGAATGACACCTGTCAAAAATCCAAAATGGCGATTTCAAGACGGCCACCATACAAACTGCTCCGCCCCTGCTGAAGTTCGGCCTTCAGAAAGGGGGTGTTGGGAATATGAATAAATGAATTTAAATACATATATTCAGATAATTTGCACGTCAGATTTTTTGCACGTCAAGAGTACAACATCGCTCTTTACCATCTATCTAATACCCTAATAACCGAAAAGGGGGCGAAGGCAAGTATAATACATATCAGCGATGGCATTCCCAAAAGGGTATTGCTTCAGATAGGAGGCCGGGCATAAAATTTAAGTCTTGCTCCGCACAATTATGTCAATGCGTTGTCTTTTGTGTAGGTACTCAGAAAAAATATATTGTTTATACCGACCCTACAGAGGTGTGACAAGTGCAGGGCGATAATAATGTAAAGTGTTATTTTTCAGTGTAAAAAGAAAATTTAAATGTATTTATAACGTTTTTTTTATTTAATTTTACCTGTTGCTCTGCTATGGATAGGTCAAAATAATTTTTAGCCTAATATAAGTAGTATATAAAATATTTCCTTTACGAAATTTCCTGTGAATAAAATGTGCAAATTTAGCAATACTTTATTCAAAGAATTACTCACTTATTTTCATGTGGTGGAAGAACACAGTCTAAACTTATTATATGAGATGGCGACTCCGACAGTTTTCCCTGTCCGAGTGATCTCAGACTTCGACTGATTTGTTATTTTTTTCATGAGAAAGAAGGTGCATTTTATGAGCACAGTCAATTATTCAACTCTATTTATGTATAAATCGATACTTATATGTACATGTCTAAGTGATAAAATGTATATTTATAAGTACCTATGCAGGTGACTTTGTATATAATATCTTGAATATATACCTACTTGCCTGATTCTGAATATTCTTTCATTGATATAAATCTACATCTAGTCTTGAGGGATATAAACAATGTTTGTTGTTTTATTGCGATATAGGTACCTACCCACCAAACTAAATGCTTTGATTTGCTACGCTTGTGTAATTATTATTTAGCAACGCTCAACTCCATTTACGGTTGAACGGCAGCTGTACTTTAGAGCCAGATAATTTTACTTTATACCTGTTCGGCACCTTCAACCACATCACTTACCATCAGGTGAGACCATAATTATACATATACCAGATATTATTATAGTACCCTACTAATCATACTTAGATTAGTACGACATATAGTTATTTTATAGCTCCATTACAGTACTAAAGGAACCTAGTTGGTATAGAATCTCTTAGTTCGGTAGAGATAGTACCTATGTTTCATGAATAGAATAAACACCAAAACACAAACGATTATTAAATTTGCATAGGTACAATAGGTAAAAAAAAACTGAAATATTAATAACGAAAAATACTTACGCTTTTGCCTCTCTCATAATTCTTGCAAAGTCTTTGTATCGACTCTTCTGCATCCTTTTTTATTTTGTTGGTTATCTTTATTTCCCATATTGATATACTCGTACCTACCAAGATACGTATTTATAATGCAGAGGTGATAGCGCGCGAGCGATAGGTCCACGTCCAACGGCGCACAGCGCGGCACTGAAGGACAGCTCTTACGCATTGATTTTATTTCGTAATCGTAAGCTAATAAGGTTGAATATCGAATCTTCCGATTGACCGTAATCCTGCACAGAACTAAAGGTCGTAAGTCTAAAACACAGTTTAATTTTTTATGAGAATACTAATTACTCTAGGTAAATTTTACTTATACAGCGGATAATAAACTACATTTCCTTTCTATGTGTATTTATTATTGATATGTAACTGATGTAGTTTCCCAGAAAAATCCAATAATTTAAAGAAAACGCTTCATTTAAAAAAATTAAAACTATCGAGTAAATTTCTTTCAAATGTGTTCCTGTCTGGACAACGGATAGAAAAAGGTTTGAAAAATCAAATATTTGAGTTATCGTGTCGATTGCATATTTAAGTTGCTTAAAAAATCTAGTCGAATGAGAGTATTTTTTCCGCAGCCTCGTCTTAAGGGTCTATAATTCCCGAGAAGCTGAATGTCAGCCTAGCGAAGAACGTTGGAAAAGAGCCCTGGTTACTTTAAAATTGTGTACTGACACCCAAACACCTGTATGGCGCGCATTGTCAACACTTGTAGAAGCCGGGAAAAATGAATTCAAGGCTATACAGCCAATAATGTATCCCATGAAATTACATTGAACAGTATGTTTTAACAGATTGGTACAATCGCAATTGTTTCATTTTGTCTTTACTTTATTATATTACCTTGATATTTTTATTTCTACCTTATAATAGGTAATTACTTGCATATATACTACTTTTGAATTAGTTAATGTTAGTTTTAGATTTTATGAATAAAATTTGAAATGGTTATTCTTATTTTGTGTCTAATAATTGTTTTATTTACAGCAAAACTAAAAATGAGAAATATTGAAATATTGAAATATTGAAAATTGAAATATTGAAAAATTGAAATATAGAAACTGAAATACTAATTGCAAACATTATAATAATATCTACACAGTAAATTGCAAACTAGGATTACCAAACTATACATTTAAGTATCCCATGATACCGCAATGAACAATATGTTCTAACATACTGACGCAATAATATTCAATTATTTCACTTTTATCTAGCTATCTTTACTTAACTGTTATCTTTATTTTATTTATACCTTATAATAGGAAAGCATTTACAATACTTTTTAATCAACAAATGTAAGTTTTATTTTCATGAATAAAATTTTAACTGGTTATTATTATGTTATGTCTAATGATTGTTTTATTTACAGCAAAACTATAAATGAGAAATATTGGAATATTGAAATATTGGAATATTGAAAAATTTAAATATAGAAACTGAAATACTGAAATATACTACTGAAAACTAATTGCAAACAGTAAAATTAAATCTCAGATTACGAAACTATGCATTTATATTATTACCGACATCTAGGCAGGTTAATCGCTTCATATCAATTCATGCAACTATTATATTAAGTAAATACCTCAAATATTTACCTATATTTTTTAATATTTTTTATCAGTTCAAGTTTGTTATCAAGTATACCTACTAAGGAACAAGTGAGGCAAAATGGTATATTGTAGAGAGTGTAATATTGAGGTGTCTCGTATCTCGTCGCATTATAAAAGTAGTATTCATAAATCAAACTGTTTGATCAACTCTGAGTTCCCAGATGTGCAGATTATAGCTAGTGCATTTAAATCTAGAATTGTAAGTTATAAAATAAACCCTATTTCGAATAATATGCTGCCTGAGGAATTTTTGAATAAAGCCTCTACTTCAGTTTTACAATTAATAAAAAAATCATTGATCCAACACAATGCATTAAAAGTCAACATGGAATTTTTTGTGTCATATTATTTACCTAAAAATGATGAAAAAGCCCTTAAGTCATTTAATGTGCCATTTGTAAAGATTTTTTACAACTCTGATTTGATATCGTTTTATAAAACATGTGTCCAAAAGCTGATAACGAAATGTTCAGAATTCGAAATGTCGGGGAGTGGTTGGACACTAAATTCTATCAGTCATTTAGAATTAAATATTAATCAATACAATCCATTACGGGCGGGCTCATACGTGAAATTGCCGCGAGAAATTCAAAACACCAAATCATGTTTAAACATTCAAAACAAAGATGATCGATGTTTCTTATGGAGCATAATTGCGCATATGTATCCAGCAAAAAATAATCCAAATAGAGTGTCGTCATATCCACATTATAAACATATTCTGAACACTTCAGGAATGACTTTTCCTTTGAGTTTAAATGATATTAAAATATTCGAAAAGATAAATCCTTTAATTTCGGTAAATGTGTACGGTTTGGATAAAAACAATATAGTATCTGGTCCCCTCTACAAAACAAAACATCGTAAGTTGACGCATATTAGCCTGCTCCTCATTGAGATAAACGGGAAAAACCATTTCTGTTTGATAAAAGATTTCGGAAAGCTTGTACATAGACAACTTACACAACATAAATGCAGAATTTTTTTGTGTGACGAATGTTTTATTTATTTTCCATCGCAAGAAAAACTGGTAAATCACGATTGCGCTAGAGTAAAAACAATTCTGCCTCAACCAGGTAGTAAGTTATTATTTTCGCATGTTGAACGAACTCGTAGAATTCCTTTCGTAATATATGGTGATTTTGAAAGTTTGCTTAAAGAATATTCGGATAAAAGCAAATCACAACATGTTGAGAACGTGCAAATACATCAAGCGACTTGCTTTGCTTATTACATATGCTGTGAGTCTAAACCGAGTCTAAACAAATTTGTGTCTTATCGGGGCCCAAATTGTGTAAAAAAATTTATTGAAGCTCTAACTAATGATGTAATGGAATTATATCAAATTATATCAATTAAACATGAAATGATGCCGCTAACTGAAAATGAGCTGGCATCGTTTAAACATGCTACCATCTGTCACTTGTGTAAAAAGGAATTTGTAGCTGATGACGTAAAATGCGCAGACCACGATCATTTTGATTCAGCTTATTTAGGTCCGAGTCACGTGGGATGTAATTTGAATGCTAGGACATGTAAATTTATTCCAATCATATTCCACAATCTTTCCGGATATGACTGTCATTTATTTATTACCGAGCTATCTGCGATCATAGGACGTATTAATCTTATTTCAAAAACAAAGGAAAAATACATATCAATCACAAAGTTTATACCAATTGATTCCAACAATGCCGCTCAGTTGAAATTTATTGATTCGTTCAATTTTCTTAGTTGCGGCTTGGATAAGTTAGTAAAAACACTGCAGAAAAGTGACTTTAAAAATTTAAAAAAATATTATCCTGATAGTAAATCGTTTGATTTATTGTGTCAAAAAGGAGTATATTGCTATGATTATTTGAATTCGATGGAACGCTATAATGAACCAAATCTTCCTGACAAGAGTAGTTTTTTTAATAGGCTTTCTTCTGAAGATATATCAGATAAAGATTACGAACATGCGCAAACTATTTGGAATGAATTTAACATAAAAGATTTAGGGGAGTACACCGATTTATATTTAAAATGCGATGTATTATTATTATGTGACGTTTTTGAAAAATTCAGAACAATGAGCTTGACTTACTACAACTTAGATCCTTGTCATTATGTATCATCACCTTCATTAAGTTGGGATGCCATGTTATTGTTTACAAAAGTTGAGCTTGATTTAATTTCCGATGTTGAAATGTATCAAATGCTTGAAAAAGGCATTAGAGGAGGTTTAGCACAATGTTCTCTCAGAAATGCTAAAGCAAATAATAAATATTTGTCTAATTACAATAAATACGAGCCCAATTCTTATCTAATGTACCTCGATTGTGTAAATCTTTATGGATATACGATGATGAAATGTCTTCCTACCAATAATTTTTCCTTTCTAAATGAAGACGAAATTAAAACCCTTAACAACATTGAATCGATACCAGATAGTAACAATCGCGGATACATACTTGAAGTGGACCTTGAATATCCTCCACAAATACATGATCATCATTCTGATTTACCATTCGCGCCAGAAAAATGTATTCCGCCTAATGGAAAATCTCAAAAGCTAATAGCAAACCTACATAATAAATATAAATATGTCATACATTATACTCATTTAAAAGAATGTTTGAGAAACGGACTTGTACTATTAAAAATACACAGAGTATTGGCTTTCGATCAGAAACAATTTCTAAAACCTTACATTGAATTAAACACATTGTTGCGACAAAATGCAACTTCCGAATTTGAAAGGGATTTTTTTAAAAAACAGAATAACTCTATATTTGGTAAAACGATAGAAAACAAAAGAAATCAAGTTGATGTAAAACTAGTTAATGTATGGAAAGATTGTTCTAACAGAACTAATAAAATTTGCGGCGCTGAAAAATATATAAGTGCGCCAAATTTTATGAATCTCTCGATTTTTACAGAAAATTTGGTAGCTATTCAAATGCAGCCAACACAAATCAATCTAGACCGACCAATATATATTGGCTTTACTGTTCTAGAACTCGCGAAGAGACATTTATATAGATTCCATTACGCGATTATGAAAAAAATGTATGGAGAAAATATATGCCTTTGCTACACAGATACTGATAGTCTTTTATATTTGATAAGGACTGATGATTTCTACAAGGATATGAAACTTAACCTACAATACTTTGACACTAGTAATTTTAAAGAAGATAATGTATATGGTATACCTCATGTTAATATTAAACAACCTGGATATTTTAAAGATGAAATGGCTGGTGAGTTAATTACAGAATTCACAGGACTTCGCACAAAACTTTATTGCATAAATACTGAAACATCTTCACTTAAGAAAGCCAAAGGCACAAAAAAATGTGTAACGAGGAAACTTGACATGGCAAAATATAAACGATGTTTGTTTAGGAATATTGATTTTAGAGATAGTATGTACATTATTAAATCAATTAATCATAAAATATTTACTCAGAGGTTGAATAAATTGATTTTAAATAAATCAGATGATAAGAGACAGATCACGAAAGATATAGTAAAAACTGTACCTTGGGGACATTACAGCAATATATTATAATAATATTGTATTATATTAGAAATATATCATAATAATAAAAGTGACATTTAAAAGCAACATTGAACTGTAAATAATGACAAAATTATATATCTTGTCAACTGAAAACCGTTTTATTTTGGTAAATGTTTACTATAATTCCTAACATAATAACTATATATATATATATTTATAAGTAATACATTTGTAAAGTTATATAGTCTGTAAGTCTTGATTTACTGGTAAAAGTTATAATTTGCTATATATAATATATGTGAAATATATATGAAATAAATTGAAATCGCATAAAATATCATTCCTTGCATTTTTCTTAACCTATCCTAATTCCTGTCTGATTTTATAAGATTATTGTTAGTGTTCGACCGAATCCAGATTTACATCGGTCACCGAAATAATGTGTAGGTAAACCCTGCGTAAGCAAGATAAATAAAACAAGTACGTGACTCGTAACTATGTTTATTAGGTTATATATTCAATAATATTACAATAAAATAAAATATCAATAAATACAATTAGATAGATTTATAAAGGTTCTGGGACACATAACTTTTTTGTCATCTTACTTATTAAATCTTGCGTTGCGTCTAAAATGTTATCATATTTATCCTCAACTACATACTGCACACTTACACAACAATCATCACTTGCTAGGGTGTTAATTTCACTGATTTCAATTTTTATTAAGTGATGTCCTTTTCCTGGTATTTTTCTGACAACGAATGATGAATCTGGTGATATTTTTTTCTTAAAACTTAACTTTCCTTTCTTATGAATTGTTTTGAATGATTTATTTTTTGTATTGGTTTCTTTATTTTCTCGAACAATATCTCTATCGTGTTCATGACTGTTCCAGATTAAATTCATGTCTTGAGCCTCTTGTAGATAGAAAGGATCAGCGTCAGCAAAAACTATGCTTGTCATTGTTTCTGTAACAAAATAAAATAATACTTATTAAATTAACCTTCATATGAACTACCAATTAGTTTTAACTGATATTATTAGTAAAAAGTTAAAATAAACACTTACCAAAATCAGGATATATGTAAACCAACAGTGCAATGCAAATTTGTCTGCTATACAGTGGAGCTGGTGCAACAATGAATTAATAAGTATTACAAAAATAATAACTAAAATATAACTAGGTACTTACCTTTTTTGGTAATAGATCACGTGGACAAAGGTTGTTTTTAAAAGCTAAATTTCTTGGAAAGCAAACATTAGAACCGCTAACATTCGATCAATAGAAATGGACATTGTAATGATTTATCTATTTAATATAAATACCCTATACAGTATTGTCAGATATCATTATGAGGTTGATAAAGCAACCCACAACTTTAGAAATTAACAACATAGAAGTAAAATCACATTCCGGAATTAACAGACATAGCGTATTACTTCCCAATACGATTCGCTGTCTAATTTGCGGTCCATCTAATTGTGGAAAGACCAATGTAATGATAGGCTTATTATTACATAAAAACGGCTTAAAATTTAAGAATGTTTATCTGTATTCAAAAACCACATTTCAACCAAAATACTGCTTTTTAAATGAAATCTTGAATCAAATTCCAGATATAAAATTTAACATATTTAATGATAACAAAGACGTTATTGACCCGGATATTGCTTTACCAAATTCTGTTTTTATTTTTGACGATGTGGCATGCGAGAATCAGACAAATATACGTAACTATTTTTCAATGGGACGGCATAAAAATATAGATTGCTTTTACTTGTCCCAAACTTATTCGAAAATACCAAAACAATTAATACGAGATAATGCAAACTTTTTAATAATTTTTAAACAGGATGATATAAATTTAAAACATATTTATAATGAACATGTTAATTCAGACATTGATTGGTCCAAATTTAAAAACATATGTTTAAAAACATGGACTTATCCGCACTCATTCTTAATTATAGATAAATATAGTGAATTAAATAATGGTAGATACAGAAGTGGATTTGATACATTTATTAAGTTCGATTGATTTCATTTAAATACAAGTCATAACTACTAAAGTCATCATTTCTTATAATTTAATGGATGTGGTAACATCGTTATAAAACATGGAAAAAAAATGGAAACACCAAATACTCGCCTCAGTTAAAACAATTAAAAACAAAATAAAACAAATAAAGGATGAAGAAGACAACACAAACTTAAATTTAAATAAAATATTTAAACCTCTCACTGATCCTCTTAATAAAATGGCTGAATCTAATTCATATAAAAGTGATATTAAATGCACTTTTGATACAAATGATTCATCACTGTGTAATTATTCCAACGGTTCACCCGACGACAAATTTCAAAGCTATAACTCTGCTAAAAGTGAAAATACATTAACCGATAGTGAATCAGAAAAACAAATACATTCAACGCCATTTAAAAATGAAAAAAAAGTAACCAATTTAGACACTCCCCTTCTATCAATATTAGAAAAACAAAATTTGCTTGATGAAAATAATACATTAAATGTACCATTTGGAGTACGGGATGAAAACAAGCAATTATTCATGGGAAACATACCAATCTCTTTTAAGGTTTTTGGTAAAACTTCTAGCGACAATGAAATTTCTTTAATGACCCTTGGAAATATAAACTACGAAATGACACCTGGTATTAAGGAACTTTTATTTAAAAAAAAGCCGGATTTAAATTTGGTAACAGAGAGAGATAAAATAGTTTATAAAGATATGTTACACAATACTAATGCTCACAAAAGAGATTTTAATCGTTTAGGCCAAATAAGAGGAGACAAAAGCATGAAGTACTGCCAAATTATAAAACCCTTATTTTTTGATCGAGATGAAGTGGAAAACAAAGCTATCAAGCGTGGAACTGGAGTTAAATCCCCAAGTTTTAAAAAAACCTATAAATCAAATACAGATTTTATTTATTGGGACGATCCTAATGAATTAATTGAAAGACTTATGCTTTTGGTGGCATCTAGAGATGCTGGTAACAGTAATCATGACAATGAAATTATTTCAATCATAGAAGAGTTAAAAGAAGCTGGTATAATTAAAGAATAAAATGACTAAGCGTTGCGAATATTTGTTTAGTCTTTAAGAATCATTCAAACATGAATGTCAACAAATTCGGCCATCACCTATATAAAAAACAGAAAAAAGATTATATAATCCAAAGCGAATGTTCTATAAAACAATCTAGTGATGGAAATTTAAACGCCCAAAATAAGATCCTTAAAAATTTGGAACATCCAATTGATCTGAATGACAGCGCAACCAAAGAATATGTTGATAAATCTCTCATTAATATTTTGAATAAAATTTCATCTAACACAAACTTGCTTATTGAATTAAATAATCGAGTTAATAAATTAGAAGTAATATTTAAACATTATAATAAACATGAGCAAAAAAAGTGTGGTAAATGAGATTCATAAATATGCAAGGGTAAATTTTCCTCGAAGACATGTTGTGATGAAAGATATTGATGACCTTTGGCAAGCTGATTTAATAGATATGCAAGCTGTTTCTAAATTTAACGGTGGTCATAATTTTATTTTAGCCGTTATCGATACTTTTTCAAAGTACGCATGGGCATATCCACTGAAAAGTAAAAAAAAAGAAGTTGTCACTCGAGCTTTTCAATCTTTATTACATAAAGGACGAGTGCCTAAACACCTACAAACGGACAGAGGCAATGAGTTCTATAATGACAAATTCAAAAAAATTGTGGATAGTTATAAAATAAATCACTACTCCACTTACTCTACTAAAAAAGCATCTATTGTAGAAAGATTAATCCGAACATTGAAAAATAAGCTCTACAAAGAATTCAGTTTCAGAGGAAACTATATATGGTATGACGAAGTTCTTAATAAAGTGATTGACATATACAACAATACCATTCATAGAACAATTGGTATGTCTCCAGCACAAGTAAAACAAAAAAATAAAGATATATTACTGGAGAGGTTCAAAAAGAATCTTACCTCTATCCCTAAAGAAAAATATAGAAAGAAATTGAATGCCAATGATTATGTGCGCATAAGTAAATATAAAGGCACATTTGAAAAAGGGTATACGCCGAATTGGTCAACAGAAATTTTCAAAATCATCAAAGTGCAAAACACTGACCCAATAACTTATTTATTAGCGGACATGAGGCATCGTCCAATACTAGGTGCATTTTATATACAAGAACTACAAAAAACTCAGCACCCTGATGTTTATCTTGTCGAAAAAGTTTTGAAAAAAAAAGCTAAAAGGTGTTACGTTAAATGGCTCGGGTTCCCTTCCAGTGAAAACAGTTGGATTAACAAAACGAATGTTTTATAAAGATTGATTATACATAATTGTAATTCAGTCTCCATCTGGTTATGACGGAAGATAGTCTTCTGAATAGATTAATCAACAAATTGCCATTTGAACTTCATCTACCAGGATATAATTTCTGTGGACCAGGAACTCGCTTAAAAGAAAGACTGGCTCGTGGGGATAAAGGCATCAATCAGCTGGACGAATATTGCAAACAACACGATATAGCCTACAATAATTCATCTAATTTACATAAACGGCGTAAGGCAGATATAATTTTACTAAAAATGGCGAAGACACGGACTACTTCTGCTAATGCTAGTCCCGGAGAAAAAATAGCAGCTTCATTGGTTAATAAAGCAATGTTGGCCAAAGTTGCTTCTGGTTCTGGAATGAAAAAGAATTTTAAAAGCATTGTATCTCACACTAAAAAGCAGATTCGTAAAATGAAACCAAAATGTAAAAAAATGGCAATAGAACTGGCATTTGCTGCAGCAAAAGATTTAACGAAAGATTTACCTATTAAACTACCACGAATTATTCCTTTACCAAAATCAGGAGGTGTTCTTCCTTTAATACCTATTTTTGCGGGATTATCAGCTGCTGGAAGTCTGGCTGGTGGAGTATCCGGAATCCTTAAAACGTACAACGAATACAAAGCTGCAAAAAAACGTCTTTCGGAGTTAAAGAGACATCATGATAAATTGGAAGGTTTAACTATAGGCAAAGGGCTATGCATTAAACCATATAAAAAAGGTTTTGGATTATACTTATCTAAAAAAAAAAAAAACTAAATCAACGGTTGCCTAGTCGGGCTCTTACAAATATAGATTTATTGAAATATTGTAATAATATTCCTTACTTTAGAGGTGTTTTTATGAGAGATAATTTACCTAAAAGACCATATCCTATTGAGTGTGGTGTCGTCAATTTAGATAGCTCAATAAATCCTGGAACTCATTGGGTAGCCTATGTGAAAATTGACGATTACATTGAATATTTTGATAGCTATGGGAACTTGAGGCCGCCTAAGGAATTTATAAAATATATGATGAAGGGAAACATTCTATATAACTATAATAATCATCAAAAAAATAATACGTATAACTGCGGTCATTTATGCCTTAAATTTTTAGAACAGTTTTGGTGTAATACAAACAAATAAATAGTGGATGTGTTTTATGTTTTCTCCAGTTTAGTATAAATTGTAGAACAGTCTACGACTATGTCTATCTCATTAAGTTTTTCTGGAAAGAAATCTATATTAGAAACCACTTTTCATCCACCTCTATCTTTAAATCATAGCTATGAGTGCGGATTATTATATTTCTCTGTTTTCAATGTTATACCAAATATATCAGATGTTAACAATATATTTAGTTACGGTGAAAAAAATAAAAGATTAAAAATTCCAAATGGAAATTATGATTTACAAGACATTGCCGACTATTTAAATAGCAAATTGGATGACTGTGAACTCAATATTGAATCCAATTCAAATACTGCAAAATGTTCTCTTTTTTGCACAAAACCTGTTAATTTCCAAGTAATAAATAGTATGGGAAACATGTTAGGTTTTCGAAAAGAAATACTAGAAGCTAATAAATGGCATGTATCAGAGAATCCAGTGAACATTCTTCCAACAACAGTCATAAGGATCGAATGTGATTTAATACACGGCTCGTACATTAATGGTTTATCTTCCCACATTATTTATGAATTTGTACCAAACGTTCCTCCAAGCTTTCGGTTTATTGAAAAACCTAAAAATATTATATATTTTCCCGTAAAAGACAACAACATATCATCAATTACAGTAAAAGTTGTTGATCAAGAAGGCAATCTCATTGATTTCGGTGCAGAAGAAATTCAGATGAGCCTTCATCTACGCAAGCAGAAATGATTGTATTTGGTCAAAACACAAAAAAATATAATATTATATCACCAAAACCAAAATTAAAAAACGGTATTATCAGCTATGCTTTCAAAAGGCATAGACGTATCAGAAATCCCAAAGTAAAAAAAATAACAAAAAAGAATAAAGATTTTTTACGAGCTCTGGGTTTCAAAATATGAATATTCTCGATATTGATAATTCACCACATTTCGACAACTCTATTGAGAGTTACGAAATACATACATATAATCCATACAATAACAGTTTTAAAGCCAATGATGAAATACGCATATCTATCCAACAACAAGACATATATGTACTACCATCTGCCAGCTCTATTTACATCGAAGGACGTGCTACGGTAACTGGAAAAGATGCTGCAGGCCATCCTACTAAAAAACCTGTCAATTTTACTAATAATCCAATATCATATCTGTTTCAAGACATTCGATATGAAATAAATGGCGTAGAAATAGATCGTATCAGGAACTCTGGAATTTCTTCTACTATAAAATCATATATTTCTATGAATTACGGTGAGAGCAAAGTTGCTGCTGTATGGGGTTGGAATATAAATGGTCAAAATTCCAAAGATGATTTCTTTAGTGTTGTTATACCACTTAATAAAATGTTAGGGTTTGCTGAAGATTATAATAGAATAATTTTAAACTGCAAACATGAACTGGTACTTAATAGAAGCAGCACTAACTATAACAGTGTTATTATTGATAAAGATGACAGTATTGAAATAGATATACTGAGAGTTCAATGGCGCGTACCACATGTGAAAGTTTCTGACCGAGAAAGGCTTTCATTACTTAAATTTCTAGAAAAAGATAAACCTATACAAATGGCTTTTAGAAATTGGGACTTATATGAATATCCTTTGTTGCCAAGAACCACAAAGCATTCATGGTCTGTAAAAACGGCTTCTCAATTAGAAAAGCCTCGATATGTTATATTTGGTTTACAAACTAATAGAAAAAATAACAAAACTAAAGATAGTTCTACATTTGATCACTGTAATTTGACTAACGTTACATTATTTTTAAATTCCCAATATTATCCTTATGATTCACTAAACATAAAGTTCGATGAAAATAAGTATAATATATTATACGAATTATATGCCAAATTCCGTCAGTCTTATTACAACCTCCCAGCTGATCCGTTGTTAAACATTAACGAATTTAAAGAGAAAGCTCCTTTGTTTATAATAGACTGTTCACGACAAAATGAAAATTTAAAATCAGGACCAGTGGATGTACGTTTAGAAATTGAAAGTGCCCAAGAAATTCCAAATAATACAGCAGCCTATTGCCTTATTGTGAACGACCGGCTTGTTGAATACAAACCACTAAGTAATATTGTACGTAAACTAACATGAATGCAATTGTAGACGTACAAGGTTTCAAAACTGATTCTAATGAATTCATTGTAAAAGAAATAGCACTACAATTTGATAAACAAATAATAAATCTTGTATTTAAGCCACCCTTCCCGTTTTATGACTTAACAAAAACAGAAAAAAGACAAGTATGCTGGATTGAAAGAAATAGACACATTTATTGGAAAGAAGGACTTATACCGTATAATTATCATAAGATTTATATTGCAGAAATTTTAAGGAACTGTAAAATATATGTCAAAGGTTCAGAAAAAGTTAGATGGCTAAGGAAAATATTAGAACAAGATAATATAATGTATGACGGAATTAGTAAGTGTATTTTCGATCTAGAGGATTATGGTTGCCCTAGTTTACTAAGTTTGTATAGAAAGTATATTTCATGTTCCGATGTTTATTGTTGTGTATATCATACTTCATACTGTGCTCTAAGAAATGTAATTTGTCTTCAGAAATGGAATGTAGAAAATAAATGTTTTTAAAATTACCTATCTTTTTAATAAAATCCTATCCTATTTAATTTTAAAAAATAACCGTTCGGATTAAAAATAACTAGGGGTGCCTAATGCATAAGCACTCTTAGAATCCTTAAATCTTGTAAAGTTACAATAAGGATGGACGATTGTGCAAACAGCTCGATCCGAACTTAGCCCATTGATATCAAGAAGAATGCCAGTTGTGATCTATATAACGGAGAGAATTGGGGGTCATGCATCGCGAGCTCGAGCGAAGCGAGAGCGATGCAGATGCAGAACCCCCAATTCTCCCCTACTTTTATTTATTCAATGCTTAGTTGTCTTTATCATCACAATGTGCACTTATTTCTCTACTCAAAAAAGTAGTACTTATAGGATTTTTTACATTTTCAGACTAAAAATAAAAATGGTTTTAACATTATACGTCACAATTGGCTCATCGCCGTGCCACCAGCTGTTTCTTACAGCAAAACTTCTGAATCTCGAGCTAGAAGTGAAGACCCTTGACTTGCTGAAGAAAGAGCATCTGACGCCCGAGTATATGAAGGTTAGAAAATTTTCTACTCTATAAATATTTTTTCCACGAAATAAGGCCCCAAAAACACAAGTTGTTTTTCTTTTAAAAAAGTGGCGAGATTACCCAAATTATTCTCACCTCATCTCAGTATAGAATCTACCTAGCTAGTTAGTTTATATATATATTATATATAAACTAACTATATATTATATATTACAAACTAACTAGTTAGGATCGGGGCGGGACCATATTTTAACGACTAACTAGTTACAATAAGTACGGCACATAACTCAACAAATTATTAATTGATGCTTTTGAGCGCAAGAAGCTAGTTTTTTATAGTAGTAAGTACCTTAATGTTTGGGCCTTGGTAATGTGATTCATGGACATGGACTAAGGCATGATGAGCATAAAAAATATAAATTGGAAACGAATGAAACTAAGCCATAACATATAAATATTGTATATATTGTATTGTACACCTGTTGCTTCCTACAATTTTTTTTCAAGATCAACCCACAACATACGGTTCCGACGCTAGTAGACGGGGACTTCACGTTGTGGGAGTCCCGAGCCATCAGCCGCTACTTGGTCAACAGGTACGGAGCTGGCTCCAAGCTGTATCCTCAGGACCCGCAGGCTAGGGCTGTCGTTGACCAGAGGTTGGACTTTGATCTGGGAACGCTCTATCAGAGATATATGGAGTATTACGTAAGTACAAAAGTCAATAGGTTTATAATATAATGTGTTACGACAGTGTACCTACCTAAGGTAAGCAGATCATTTGTAAGAACTACTTTATGAATGAGTCACATCTTCGAAATATATATTAGAATTTTTGCTTACTTCATTTTTTAAATCCCAGGTTGTAATAAAAAATTACGCTCCAATTTTACGTCTGCTGAGCATGCGATAGTGCATGAAATCATAATATGTAATTAGGTAGGTATCTTGATTGCACCTGCCGACATCACAGCGCCCCTTCGTATTTTTTCTTATCAATATAATTCCTCACTCCATAATGATAATATACATGCAACAAAAAAGACAAAAATTGTCTTGAACTTATGTTTTAGTATTATATTATAAAAAATTAGACGCAGTTCTGATGGCGCTAAACACAGGGAATATATCCCTATGTAGATTACTGAGATTCTCCGAGTGTCTTGTCGATAGCGCCAATCTATAAAATCCTAGAGAATTTTTGAAATCTCTCGTAGTGTAGCGTAGGTAATAGGTATACACACGTTCGAGTCAAGCGCTAACTTAGAATTCTTTTCCCATTTAGTATCCACAGATCCTGAATGACGCACCGGCAGAAGAAGCTAAATTAAAGAGACTGGAAGAAGCTCTAGGTTTCCTGAACACATTTCTGGAAGGCAATAAGTACACCGCTGGTCCAGACCTGACCATCGCGGATGTGGCGTTAGTCGCATCTATTGCTAATATTGATATCTCAGGTATCAGCTTCAAGGACTTCCCTAATCTACAGAGGTACGTACGGTGGTGACTCCAAGCTTGACCTTTGATCCCATCGACATATTTGGTACATAGAATTATGAATAATGGACGATGCATTTATTTACAGATGGTTCGAGCATATGAAAACTACGCCCGGGTACCAAGAAGCTATTCAGAAAAATGTAGATATTGGCAAAGCACTTATAGAACAATATTTGAAGGCTAAGAAATCTGGATAAGTTTAGTCGACGTGCCTACTATTGGTGTACGCACCGTTCGTGAAAACTTATCTACATAAAACTTACTGTTGCTGCTGTTTAGTTTATAGAATAAAACTTACTAAATAAAAGTTATTTAACTTATAACATTATAAGTAAAAAATCTCAACAATCCTTCATCAAATTTAGCTCAGTTACTAGTTACGTACCATTCTAAGATAAAAATTTACGAGTATCTCATAACCTTTTATTGGGTGAACTGATTATGATGTTTTTTGTCTATTCGAAAGCTGGTGTTTCTTTTGTGGTCCCAATAAAATAATTGAGACCTGACGAGTAGTCGTTCAGCGCGGCGCGCGGCGGTTGCAGCGTCGCCGTCAGTGTGGTTCGACGCTCGCTGATGTAACCCTCAAGTTCAAAAACCTAATCACTTCAATGATCGTGCTACCACGGGTGAGTGTGCGCAGAGTTATCTTTATTCTGTGGCAGAACTGTTGATGCTTTTACATCGTATAGAATTTGCTAAATACAGGGCTCCAACTAAAAACAACATCGAAAATAGATATATTTTATTGAGTTACAAAAGTACAACGAGAAGAATAATTATAGCATCGTTCCTGTAGTTGTAATTACTTCAATATGTAATCCGCGGAACACGCGTCATTGCAAAAGAATAAAAAATAATATTGAAATATATATTTTATGAGTGTTTGTTATTGCTTCCTATTACTGCAGTCACGTCTCGCCAGTTAATTAGTAGGTAGTCTTTCAGACTACTGAGCAAGCAAAGTGAGGGATTTAAGGTACAAAAAAAATGTGCTCTCGTGTGAAATATACAACTTTTCACCTCTGTAATAATGATGATGATAATACACAACATTAGTTTCCCCTCATTTCGTTTTATGTCAATTGTTTTCTAGAATAGTTGCGTTCGTAAAATTAATCTGAATTTACGAGAGGAAAAAATATAGTCATGTGCTGTATGTAATTTTTTTCTCGTAAATTTGTAATTTTGTAATGTAATCCGCAGAGGTTGCGTTGTTGCAAAAATAAAAATATTAAAGTTAATCTGAAAGTTAATGAGTAAACTTAAATCCTATACTTTTATGTACTTAATATTATTTTTCATCAAGTAGGTGCGTAAAAAGAAAGTGGAGTTTTAAGGTTATGATGTTGTGAACCAGTCATCACATTTTTTTAAATTTTCCAATGTGAAATATGTACATTATTTGTGTAGACTACCAAAACTGTCAAAATCGACCGAGACCAAATCGATTGCGAGTCAGTACAGACTTTGAACAAGGTCTCCCCTATTGAGGGATATAACATAATCTCCACGCTTGGTAGGCGTCGTGGGGATTGCAGTAGATGATGTCAGTTCTTCAGAATGCGCTGCTGAAGAAAGGTGCTGCCAGAAGGTGGGATCTGGCATTCCCTTAGTTGTCTCTTACGACGCCCATGGTAACAGTCTAATGCGGCACCCCACGGGGACACATGTTGGTACTTATTGAGATATGAGACCGTGAACTTAAGTGTTTCATTCATAACAACCTTCCCCTATCTCCCTGTTTGTGTACACTTGGTTCTTGGTTCATGGAGGAAGTGGGAATGTAAATTGAAGACATTTTCCCATCTCTGGATAACGTCAAAGCATTCATCGCGTCAATTATTCCATCATAATAAGGTTGAATTTAGAAAATCTTTCACAAATTTACCGATATTCAAAGTTGGTGGAATATAGTAACATAAGTAGGAATAGCTTTTGTACATCTTTTATTCCCAAAATGAATGGTGACGTGTACAAAACTCTAAATTTAAATAGGATTTTTGGAATCAGGCCTTAGATTTTTTTTGTTCTGCGAGTGCTACGAATACGTCCACGTTCTTCTGAATTATCTCTTCATATCCTGGAGTCGTAGTTTTCATCAGCTCGAACCAACTAAAAATGTAAAAAAAAGTACTTTAAGAATAAATTCTGTGTGGTGGTTTAATGACGAGCAACGGACAAAATTGTGGCAAGGTGAAACAAGGATCTGGCGAGACCGTGGCCCATATTCTGCCTCTAGCGAAAACGAGGGTAACTTCCTGATGCTGGTATAGCCTGTGAGATCTAGACTATGAGAGAGAGACTATGCAAACTTCCTACAAATATACGTATTTTGTGATCTGAGAAAGCTCAGGAGTAACAGCTTGCAGCTGCAACTCTTAAGAGCCATAACGACTCTTTTATTATCATCAGCTATGCTGGCGGTCTCTTATGTCCTTTATGTTTTTTGGCGAGTCACGACATGACTCACAATGACATCATAATACCTACCTCATAAATCCTTACATAACATTAGGCTCCCTTAGCGTTTGTAGAGACGTGGGCTCGCTATGCGTCTTCTACCGCTTGATCTTCGGGGAATGCTTTGAAGAGCTTTAACTTTATTCTTGCATCGCAGTTTTGCCACCACGCATCCTGACATCGTAATAAGGTTCATTCATACACATCTTGCTTACCTAGAAAATCCACACAGTTCGATTCTCAAATTTTTTTTTCCGAGAACTTACAAAATGTTACGAGTGTCTACAGATTTCAAAACACCAGCATGACGTGTTGTAGTTGTCTGTAGGCGACAGTTTTGCTTAACACCGCTAAAAACTTACAAAACACGGTTCGTAAGCTGTTCTCTCTGCAAGAGCTCGACCGAAGATTTGCGTGAGAGCTAAATATTTTCAACAGAAATCAATGGTTTACCTCTGAATATTGGGGAAGTCCTTCAAGCTTACACCAACTCCATCGAAAATCGAGATGCTGGCTACAATTGCCACGTCAGCAAGAGTCAGCTCCGAACCCGCCGTGTATTTATTACCCTCAAGGAAGGTGTTCAAGAATCCTAGGCCTTCCTCCAGCCTCTTCAACTTGGCTTCATCTGGTTCCTTGTTCTCGAAGAATTGTGGGTACTGTTGAAGAAAGTTAGGTAAGACAGGTACCTCTCAAATGCTCTTGGACAGCAGGTTAGCAAAATTACTCATGTCAAATTTTGGACTATGTTACTCGGAATAGTTGCTCTCTATTCTGAGCTATGTGATCGTTAAATATACAGCAGAGGCGTATTATTTAAATGTCTAGGCCTTAATAGGAAGTTCGAGGAAGATAAGCTACTTGGTCTACCCGGAGTTAAATTATTTTAACGAATAAAAATATAAAGAGGTCTGTTTTAAATAATAACCTCTAAGATATAAAATTAATAAGTAGGTTACTCAGATTGCTAAGTCGCGTCATCATTTACCATAAGGAGAAATTTATAACTATATGGAACAGTAATCCTACTTTTTATGGAAGTCGATTAAATCTAATACCTAGAGCCGTTCGAGAAATATAAGGTACAAGTTGCTTGTTATGGATAGAGAGTAGAGAGGTATAAAAGTTAAACATTTTAGCACACAAAAATACAGATTTCTGGTCAACAGCTACCAACACACTGTACAAAAATTGGGCAGCTTGCCCGTAACATACTGTTACTTTTAATTGTACCAAAATAATAATAAAGTCCATACATTAAATTTTTAGATTATTTACGTAGTTTTACTAGGTACACAGAAAGTCTTACATAATACTCAGCGAATCTCTGATAGAGCGTCCCAAGGTCGAAGTCCAACCTCTGGTCGACGATAGCTCTGGCCTGCGGGTCCTGAGGGTACAGCTTGGAGCCAGCTCCGTACTTGTTGACCAGGTACCGGCTGATAGCCCGGGACTCCCATAGTGCGAAGTCTCCGTCTACTAGCGTCGGCACCGTGTGTTGAGAGTTGATCTGGAAATTTTCATAGCATTACTGAACCCGTAGTAAATTACTACTTACCTATTTAATTAAAGTAAGAATAGGCGGTGCAAATATGTAGGGACAAAACAGCCTAACTTTACACTACATGCTTAAAGTTACCATCATAATCATCATCATCATATCAACAGGAACGTCCACCGTTGACAAGGTCTACCCAATTGCCATGAGTGGGGATTTGCCATAATCCCCACTTTTGGCAGACGTCTATGGGATCACCGTAGTAGTTGTCAGTTCTTCAGTCTGTCTTCAGAGAACACCGTTAGGTGCTTGGCGACAGATTTTTTACTTGAGGGTGGTAGCTAGCCAGGCGGGCATTCGTAAAATGCCCTATACCACCATGCTATAACGACTGCCATCCGAAGACAACAACCGGGACCGACGGCTTGACGTGCCTTCCGAAGCACGGAAGCGCTCAGTAGTTATGTCACCAGCGGTCACCCATCCAGCAGTCACCCATCCAACTCATGACCGCGGCGGACATTGCTTAGCTCTGCTGATCGGTTCAGAATGGCTAGTCAAACTTCGCTGCGAGCGCTTCAAAATTGTGATTTTGGTGTGATAAGATATAGACGAACGGACAATTTCTACACTTTATTAGTTGATACTCGTAATAAAAGGTGAACGGTGACGTATATTATGGAAATTTTAATTTAATGAATTAAATAAAAAAAGATATTGATGCTCCAAGGTTGTACTTTATCCCGAGCTGACAATATTTTTACAATGTGTACGTACCTATAAGTACCTATATTTAATACTATTTGAATTGATGGTAAACGTTTTTTTTATATTTTTGACGGTTTTAGGAGTAGGTATCTAACTTTGGTATCATGGAAGTACATAGGTGTCCAATCACCTACCTACCTACTTTTCAAGATGACAATAACATAAGTATTTTAAGCTCGTAAATAGGTAGATGGTACTATGGATCCCATCTATTTTAAATAATAATCAGCAAATAAATTTTCACAATGAGCGATTGCTGAAATGTGACCAATTAGGTTATAGGTATCGTTATGTTGAAAATTTTAAAATCGAACAATTACTTCATCCAGGTGAAAAGTATTTTTTTTTAGTTTTTGCGCATTTCGGACATGCAACAACGAAGCCGCCATGTGTAGCATGATATTTAACTTATAGTAATTAAACAACTTTAAACGGTTTAAATCGCGTATATTTGTCATTATTTTTGTCCCGACGTTTCAAACACTTTGCAGTGATCGTGGTCACGGGGTGACTAATTGGTTTTATTGGTTAAACCGTTTAAAGTTGTTTAATTACTATGTGTAACAATCGCGAAAACCTAAGACAACATTATATTTAACTTATTTTAATTTGTGTTTTGTTTTTATTTCATATCAAACAGTTCTGCAAAGCCCCCCCCCCCCCCAAAGCCGTAAATTCCACCTTAATGAATAAAAAAAATGTTTTCGAAGAAGTAGAAGTTGATAATATGTACTAAGGCTAAGCACGTAGTACATGGTTCCTACTACTATAAGTACGGAAAAGAACAATGAAAGCAATTATATTGAATAAAATGAACAAAAGCTTACCTTCACAAACTCGGGAGAGAGTTGCTCCTTGTTGAATAAGTCGATGGTCTTGAGTTCGAGGTCCAGGTTCAGCAGCTTAGCAGTCAGCATCACTTGGTGGCATGGCGCCGAACCGTGCAGTAAATATAGGGTAAGGACCATTTTGTTAGCTGAAATTAAAAATATACCAGTATAAATTAATTACAAAAATATAAATCCCGACTGCGAATTATTTATTTTAGTTAAACGTTGTATCATTTCATTGAAATTAAAACTGAAAGTGATATTTATGGAATCGCCAAGGGGTTTGGAAGAAAAAAATATTATTCACAATAATGACGTCAAAATCCGTCAGTATGTATTTTTATTTTTTTGAGGTACATTTAACTTTTGATATCAAGACAAATCTAACGATATCTCATAAATTAAAATCGGTTTAGCCGTTTAGAAGTTATGGTGGAATAAAAAACTAACAAACATACATACATATATGAACCCTGAAAACATAACACTCCTTTTTTGGCAGTCGTGTTATAAATAGGTACCTAAGTAAGTCGTCTCGTGTATCTCCGGGTACTCATCTAACTACTCATAAGAAATATAAATACCTTTTTATTTAGATAGTGGCTTTAGTATAAATATTATATTATTAATAATTGTATAATATGTACTTAGGTATATAAAATACCTAAGTACATATTAGGTAAACATTAATTAAATCTTCGCCGCCAAAACATCAAGAATTAAGACGGCAAGATTTAGCTATAGACAGCAGATGTGTCGGGGTATAGGCAGCAAATATTCCTAAGTACTACTGGCATCAGCCGTTGAGAGCCAGTAAGAAATATCAGGCACATGAGAACTGTATGTCTCAGGGTGATGCAGTTCGTCATTTATGACGAAATGCATCTGTTATAGATAGACTGAGGTTACCCTAACATCAGGTGGTCATCGTACGTATTCCATCACAATCCTATAAAAAAAGCATTAGGTAGGTTAAGTACAAGAGCAGTAGGCTGGGAAGAAAGACTGACTTCTGGCGATGGATCTAAATTCTAAACAGTCATAGTACGACCTAGTCCTCGCCTAAGGTTGCGTAATGTGGTGGCCACGAACAGGTCTGGTGACTACAATAAAGAAACGAGAGAGAAGAAACAAGCAAATCAAGACATTGGCTTGCACTTCGATGAGCGGCTGTATAAAATCAACATCATTAGCTGCTCTTGAAGTGATCTTGGGCCTAACACCACTGTATCTTCATATATCACAAGAAGCGATGGCGGCAGCCCTAAGGATAAAACAAACCTGTGGATAGGCACGGAACAAATCACAAACCATTGTCGAGTAGGTACGAGACAAGGCCACAAAATTAATCCCCGAATCGAAACAAGGCACTGACAAAGTAGTCAGTACCCACCTTGACAATAAGAAGTACAAGCTGGCTACGGAAAACAGTGCCCTGGCAGATCTGTTGCCGTCATACAATATTTACACAGATGGAACAAAAACCAAGACACGTGTAGGTTGCGGTTACTTCTCATCGGAACTTGGAAACTAAGACTACAACAGTAAAGCAAGCAGAGGCACTGGGCTTACTGCTAGTTGCGAGGGCAATATCACATCAACAGCTAGACCTAACACCCAGCTCAGAAAGTGATCATGAGGTATTATTATATGTTCTATGCCATGAGGACAAGCTCCTGCTTTTTACTACATACAGTGCGTCTGTAATACTAAGAAGACCAGTAATCAGGTCTAGAGTCATAGCTCAGTGCTGCCTTACAAAAACTGTGAAACAATTACAGAATACTGATAACGTGGACAAAGGGACATAGTGCACGCCGGCCCATGGCAGATATTCTGGCCAAGAACAGAGGAAAAAACAGGTATGTGATGACATGACGTCAACAACTTTTGCAAGCCATCAGCAATGAAAGTACGGGAACTAGGTACGTTGTCTCTCTCGAGACAAACAACAAAATATTTTTGAGTAGGTAAGACAGAGGATGTGTTAATATTTTTATGTTTGCAATAACGCGTGCTCTGCGGATTACATTACAAAATTACAAATGTACGAGAGGAAAAATTTAAGTCATGTGGGTTTCGCTCCATCCCAATTCCCAATACGATGATTAAAGAACGATAGGAAAAAAAATTTTTATGACTCATTGTCATGTTAGCTCAATTGGTTAGAGCATACCCCGGCTAAAGGGGTGGATGGAGGAGGGTTCGAATCCCGCACACGACGTAAAAAATTTTTCCTCTCTGCTGAAACTAAAGCGTGAGGAACTACGCGTTGTAACAGGCCTCATTACAGGTCACTGTAAACTGAATTACAAAACTGGACCAACAGACGTACAGTCCTCTATATATCCTTTATATCTCCTATATATATCCTCTATATAATATTCCTCTATATATATATATCTCATTTATATCCTCTCTCTGGATGTATGCGTGAAGAAGAGTATGTCGAGCACGTACTATTGCATTGCGCAGCCACGGAACAAATAAGAGTTACAACTGGACTAAAAAAGTCATTCTCATTGACTACATCCACACCACCACCATCACACACGTCACTGGACTGGAGCTGCTATACCTGCGACCCAAAGAGTTGGGATGGCTTGGGTAGAAGCTGGTGTGGAAAATGATTAAAACACCCCAAGCGGGACGTCATTGCAGGACATATCGCCCCGCCCCAAATAGAATAAGAAAGTACATTAAATCACATTAACTTTAATGCTTATCTGTTTAACAGGGTATTACAAAAGAGCCACACTACTATTATACTAAGGATGGACTGCCACGCAGCTTCGTATCCAGCCGCAGGCTTGAGCTTTAACAGAATAGTGGAAGGGCATTTTAAAAATACCCGCCTGGGTAGCCTTTCTGGCTACAGATTTTCTTCTTGAAGATCCCTCACAGCTAAGGTTGCCAGACGTCCGGGAAATCCGGGATTGTCCCGTAATGGTGTGTCTTGTCCGGTGTCCCATGTCCAGTAATTTCGATCTATGTCCCGGAATTTACTAGGTTTTTTACAGAAGTTAGGGTTTATCAAAAATATACGGACACCAATAATATGCTACGCATGGCGCACGCCAACCGTGTGTGAATTCAAAGTTAAAAGACCTACATAAGATTACAGAGCTTATTTTTTTAATGTTGATCAATATTTTTTAAATTTAAGTACCCTTAAATAGTGGCTAAATTTTTTTATTGAATGTTATATCCATATATAACCTAATTTAGGTAATAAATCGATATTTAGATAGATAATATTCGTGTCCCAAATAATTATGTGTGACAATAATTGACATTTCTGTTTTCCTATGTATGAAACCACTAAATTTAACGAATATTTATATATGTATACATAATATATTCATTTGTCAGTTTAACTGTAGACTTATTTAGATTTAAACTTGAGGTCTGAATAACAACTCCCTTTCGATACCCAGAAATGTCCAGGAAATGATATACCTTATGATCTGGCAACCCTACTCTCAGCACCTAACGATGTGCTCTGGCAGCTGTCTTAGAGAGCCATTTATACAACTTTGATTACATGTTCATTTACTATCAGTGGAAATTCAATTACTTAAATTACTTTTCAGGGGGTTCCAGTATATGGAAAAAATTGATGAAAATAAATTATTTTTGCACATTACCATGTACAGTAATAGTTATTTGTTATACAAGAGTGCAAAGTTGCTTTTTAACCGCGTGTTCAATTTTGATGACCGAGCAAGCGAAGGATTCTAAAATTAGAATCCTGAGCGTTAGCGGGGGAATCAAAAGAGCACGAGGTGAAAAATCTTTGCACTCGATTGCAACACGTAACTTTTCATTCCACCTCAGCGAGGAAATGACTAAATGCAAAAAAAAAACGTTTTCTGAGAAAGTTTTGGCTCCTTTTGCTAGTCGCCACGTGTTGAACATATCGTACTGTTTTAAATACTTCTCGCGTGATTATTGAGGGAGAAAGCTCATTTGCGCATTCAGTCAATTCTGTTGGCGTCAAACAAACTTCCTCGTCGCTAGAATCACTCATTTTAGTTTTTTCACTTGTTTTCAAGTTTCTTGTTTTTAATATAAGGTTTAATAACAATGACGTGAAAAAATGCCGCGTAAAGAACCGCGTACAAAGTAAATTGAAAAAAGAACACCAAGAAGGTTCCGAGTCTGAGTTTTTAACAAATTAAAAAAAAGTTGTATGATATATTCGGCACCATAGAGGTAGCAGTAAATAGGTTTAATGTTTTTTTTAATTCACAAACTTAGTGCACACGATGTTCTAAATCCAATTTACTTTATCCTCTAGAGAATAAAAACGGCTTTTCCACTCAGATATTGAAGATTAAAAATACTCTTTCCGAGATGGTGGGATGAAAAAATATGTATATGTTTTATTCAAAAATATTTAAAAAAAATGTGGTCGTAAATATTATAGTACGGCCACCCTTACCATTTCGCTATCTTATAAACTAAACTAGTAAGACATCAGTGCTATGTACCTACCATTCTAACTAACCAAAAATACTGAAAACGGCCAAATATGTTCTTTTTTTTAGGGGCGTTGCGGTGCTTACGTAGCGGATCCCTCATAGTGCAAAGCACGACTCGCCGTCTAATAAGTAACGTCTCATGGAATGAGTTACATAAAAACTAGGAATGTTTACACTATGTAGAGTGTTGGTCCAAAGATGATAAAAATAATTTAAAATTAAATACCTACCTAAATAACATTTAAATATTTTTAGGAAGGCTCCATCTAAGCCCATTGTACATCTAGTACCTACCTTTCTTTAAAATATCAAAGCTGTCAGTTTTTGTCAATTTTTGATATCTCAATAATAAACTAGTTAAGTATCAAAAATTATCGGTTCTAATTCCTATGTTCAATATCCTTTAACAGAATATTCTCTATTTAACCAACACATATCTACAGAAAACGCTGATTTATCATGTAGTTTTTAATCTGTGATCAAAATCAATAAACATTTTTTTACTGGCTGTTGCAATGCGGAACCCTCGAGAGGTTCGACTTGCACTTGACTGTTTTTATTTTTGATTTTGGGTAGATAGTAGGTACTTATGAATTTATCAGTTGCCAAACATGGCCTCACTAAAATATGGTATTGAAAGCTGACAAAATTTGTTATGTGACTTACCAGACAAGATCACTTTGTGCAAACACTGGCTTGTTTGTGCTTCCTACACAAACAAAGTATCCAATGAAACTGATTACTGAATAGGATCGGATGTTAGGACACAGTTTAAGCGACAGTTACATGTAACGCATAACAAATTGATTGAAATGAACTAACCATATGGGTTCGGCGTACGAATTCACCAAGATTTCTGTGCGAGTGGCATAAAAATGAACTAACAAATCCTACTCATTTTAACAGTTGGTGATTGTGTTTTCTTTGACATCAGCGCCCTCATCAACTGCAAAGTTATTTGGTGTCATTACACAATGGTCAAGGCTCAAGGCTGAGCAGAGATGATTGGACGGGAGCGTTGCGTGGGGTACGTCTAGAGCAGGGTTGTCCAACATACGGCCCGCATACCTATTTTGTGTAAGTATGTGAAAATTAAACATGAGTGAAAAACATTCAATTATCGATTCACCACATACCATAACCACCGCAGTATTGTTGATTATATTAATATCCGCCTTATATAAAGTAAAACCTACCCTCTTGCACGCGACTTTATACCTGTTTTTTTAACAAGTATAACGAAGGTAAGTATATACCAACGTTAGAGTAAACTAGTATAATATATTACAAATCCTGCTTTACCTTCTCAGCTACAAAACGTCCACTTTGCTCCGCAATACAAGAAAAAATAGTAAATTTTGGCCCTCAACAAATTTACGTTGGACACATCTGAGACAAGAATATAAATACCGAAATGTGGCAGAAACCGACAACACATTTAAATTTTATTATAAGAACTGGTTATCTCACTCAATATAGAACAGATAGTGATTGTGTGCTTTGAATTTTGAACACATGATATGTATCTGGTCTTCAGTAAAGTACCTACCTTCTTTTTTGACACTGAATACAGAATCCTGTTTTTTTAATAACTCCTAAATTGAGCCGGATGCCCTTGAAAGTGTTGCCAGTAGTACGCATAAGCATAACGGTTTTATTTAGCATATTCGCTCGCCTTTCTGGGTACCTAATAATTAAATTTCGTCATTTACCTATATTCAGTTTAATGTCAGTAAGATGTTAAATTTAATTCTAGTATTATTTGGTAGATGAAAGTCTTGTGATTCATTTAATTTTACGACTTATAGAGCTAAGTAGAAACCTACCAAATAATACTTATTCTGAGTTCTGAGACTAAGATTTTTGGCAGTATCGAACAGGTAGATAGGGTGTGCAGGGCCCGTAGTGTAAATCCTGCCATATTACTTGCTCAGTGATCCTGCCGAGGACCAGGGCTGTAGCTAGAGTCAAATTTGAGGTAGGGCAGCATTGGTTACAGGTAGGGCGGAAGTAAAAAAATATCTTATTCGACCTGCCCTCGAAGCACGTCTCCTAAACCTATCACCATGTATATCACTGACCTCAGGTCAGTGCTGTGAATTCAATAGCTATCTGTAGATAAATAATTTCTGTGACAGAACATGAGCATGAATCTAAGAAGTATTCAATCCTCAACGATAAAGAACAAGTGAACAAGATGGTTGAACTTCCAGATTTGGATGTAGAGATCCACATTTGAGTGAGAGTGAGGTCATAATTATTTTTTTTGGTATAGTTGATAAGTAAATATGCTGTTAAGAGCATATCGTTTCTGCAAACTTATTACAATAATTAACTTAATAATAAAAGTATTTTCAATATTATTTTTAATAAAAGCCGGATCGTCCACTGCTGAACACAGCCTCCCCTATTAAGGGGGTATTTGCCATAATCCCCAAGCTTGGCAGGCGGCTTGGGGTGAGCGTGGCAGTGAGCGTGAGTCGCCTCTTACGACAACCACGGGATGATATGGGGAAGTGCAATTTTAACCCGGCACCCCACGGGGCATCGTAGAATTCGGCTGTTTTAAATAAAAATATTTAAAACAACCGAATTCTACGATTCACCATGTTATTAAAAATGCGAAGAACTTCATTTAGATCAACTAATTTCGTTCTTTTATTTTTCAAAGGCCAGAAATACCATACCAGCCATTCTCTCGTGACACATTTGATTGCAGTTAAAGTAGAAAACGTACATTCACACACTCCAGTGTTACATCCTATGGCCGAAACAAAGAATAATAATCAATCTATTATATGTTTTTTTTTAATCTATGGTGTGGAGAATCCACTCTGTATCACAGATATAATAATTAAATAGACTAATTTCTTCATGCGATGGCGCTTCAAATTCCATCTACTTTTACACAAAACAAAGGATTATTATAATGTGAAATGAATGTCACCAACTGTGGTATCTTCTGAAACTTTAGATACATATCGATACAATATTTTTATCTCAAAATTTGAACAATCAATTTAATTATAATAATTTATTTTAGTTCTTGGAATTTTTAAGGTAGGGCATTGGTATTTTAAGGTAGGGCATTGCCCCACAATGCCCCCCCCCCCCCTGGCTACGGCCATGCCGAGGACATGAACATCAAAGCAATATGGTAGGGCATTTTGTGATGGTCGCCTGGCTAGATGAACCTTCGTAGAAAATCTATATCAAAGAACTAAGCACCAAACACGGCAGCTGTCATGAGAGCCAGTTCTAATCTCTATTCAGCTTTCTAGGATAGTTCCTCGTGAAAAGCCATCGTCGATTATCTACAGGTGAGACGATGAGCATAGCCTATCATCAATAGAACCGGCCAAGTTGGAGTTTGACACGCACACCGAGCTAGGATTCCGAACCAACAAAAGTGCCAAAAACTCGTCATTTTTCTATAGTTAGAGAATGCGATCCGCACTTGGCCTAATTTATTGTTAGTTATTATACCAATAATAAAGCTTGTTATGTATTATCTTTTTTTATGTCTGATAGGTTAGCCTTTGATTACTATCTCACCTGATGGTAAGTGATGATGTGTTCGAAGATGTTCAGGTGATGATGTAAACTAGAATTACTGGCTCTCAGTGGTATAGGTAACTATTGAATATTATATACTTTCACTTTCCAGTAGGCTTCCTAAAAGCAATCTATGTATTATTCTGATTTTAATACTATTTTAAATAGCATTATGCCTCAGACAGACGCATAATGCTATTTATAATAATATTAGAGGAAGTCTACTGCCCCGGAGGTATGCCGAGTTACAACGTTGCCCCCCTGCCCTAGTTTTACCTGTGGGTGTCGTAAGAGGCGACTAAAGGTAAAATACCGGAAGGTGGGCGGCAGCACCTTCTGAGAAACTGACGTCATAAGCTACGATCCCCAAGACGCCTGCCAAGCGTGGGGTTTATGGAAAACCCTTCCATACTCCTCTTTTCGCCAAATGATAAGCACCTACTCTATTATAGAGTTTACAGAAATCAGCCTTCCTCGTAGATTATATTATATGTGATTCGTTTGGTATTAGTTGTAGAAAGAGGTGGGTGATTTTATATGTGATAATTCGTTTGGTATTAGTGGTATAATATAAAGAAGTGGGTGATTTTTTATAAGTAGCGCAGAGGCCTACTAATAAAAAAACAACCACACATAAAAACTTATTTTACACACAAATAAATAAACATTAGTAATTTACATTATATTTTATTTATTATCTTTGTCTTTAATAAAGTAATTACAGATAGGCACTAAAAAAATAACCATGCATATTTTAAGACCATAATACAATAACTTATTTTCTTAGATACAACGAACACCGCATTTTGTCTCTAGTGAGTAAAGGGCCCAAGTGACCTCGAGGTCGCTTTGGGCCTTACAATCGTAAAAAAAGAGTAAATCCGAAATGGCACGCAGCCAAGAACACTTCAATGGGATGGGCGAGTTGTGTCACAGAATCTAGTAGAAGGGACACTGTTTACGGATTACCGACCGACTTGACAGTAATAAAGGGCATGCTGGCCATTTTAATCGCAGCTATATCTTGTATGCTCCCTCGGTCATATGCATTTTGTAGGTGTAATCTTTCTTTAGTGATGGTGCTACTAAACGTCTAGATTTAGAACAGTCACGCCTGTATATCCCCGAGGGGGAAGGCAGAGACATATTTCATCAGAGGTTCTAAAGTGTCAACAAAATTTCGACTAGTGACACTATAATGTGATTTAAAGATAAATTGAAACTGTTATTTAAGATTGGCAAGGTTGATAATAACGTCCAATAGGTACCTCAAACTTCATTGCGTAAAATTGCAGTCTTTTTAAATGATTTTAGCTTTTTGCGTGTCGGAACAAATCAGGCGCTTACTGATAGATTTAGACAAAAATTTTCCACAGTGATGAACAATTTATATATTTAGTTTATGTAGTTTTACTACGGCGCGTTTTCGCACCGACATCTCGTCGGCTGTGTAATAGACAGGAGAAAATAGCATTTCTACTGTTTCAATTAATTACCATACAATAAGGGTTTACCTATTAGCTTCCAACGCACCCGAATTCCTACATTTATGAATGAACGATTGAGTAGCATCTTCACAATATCCCCACTACCAACTCGTGTCCTCTCCTATACATACAGCCACAACGGCATGTCATCATAAAATCATCTATTTCCCACGAGACAGCGATACGATACCTAACTCCAACATTACGACGCGAAAACAATAAAAGCTTTAATAAGAAATGTACATGTGTAACCATGTCCACTGAAGGCACATAATATCAGTAAAACAAAGTTCCCATTTTAAAAAAGCTATCTCGTACTTATTTAAAAATATCTAACAGCTAGTGTAATACAAAAACAATGTTATTAAGCTATACATGTGCTATCAACAATCCAACAGTGTCTGCAGCCAAATTTATTGCTCATTACATCAATTACGTCACATCATACATACAAACGTAAATTTCATTGTATAACAAAAATATGGACCACCAGTTAACTTGCTATATATATTTTTTTTAATTAACTAAATAAATAGATATAATAATTATGAATTATCTACTAATTTGAAATAAAAAGTTTTCACCTAAATGTTTTATCATCAGGTAATAGTTTACACAGGCATGTGTAATAATCACTAGGAGCGCCAAAAATAAAAAGGTGCTTTTTTTTATAACAAAAGCATGTATACTAACTTGTGTTGTATATTCAGTTGTCTCTTCACATTACGATAAGTTATTATTATTTAGGATTCATTTCGTACGGACACTAAATATATCAATAATTACACAAAGCTATCTACATGAGCCGATATTAACCGCTTTCGATGATGTGTTGCCAGACAAAAATATTTACAAGTAATGCCAGTTGAAATATATAAGTTAAACGAATACTGCCTGAATACTATGAAATGAGGAGGGATATGCCAATTGATGATTTTCTGCCAAGGTTAAGTTCTTATTTTAATGTTGGAAAATGGGCGCTATCATGCTCTATGTGAGAGCACGGACAGGTACAATATTTTAGTTCTGGCAACACTCGATGTTTATAAACACCATTATTGGGAATGATTCTTAATGATTGCAGTTAGTTCTCCAGCCGTTTGTTTCTCACATTTCAGCTCCCACATTAACTGGACTGTCCTGTAACAAAAAAAAAACAATTTAGTTCCGAAAAAGTGACACTTATTCGGCCACTACTTATGGGATCTCCCGAGGCGAATATACCAAGAACCTGGCGATATCTAAGAAGGTGCCAGACAAGAATCTATCTACACTAATATTATAAAGAGGAAAGATTTGTATTTTTGTATGTAAAGAATGAACTTAAAAACTACTGAAAAATTCTTTCACCATTAGAATCCTACATTAACCCTAAAGAACAGAGAGGCTTAAGTATATTTTAATTTTTTTTTTAATTTTGTTTATTGTACTCTTGCGAAGCCGGGGCGTGCCTCTAGTAGTAAATAAAACTGTCCAAGAACACGCCGAAGGTTCCGTACCAACACAGAATGTACCAGATTATTGTTATTTTTATCATCCATAGGTACTCTTTGGCCTGCGCATGGTCGATATTTATTATTTGTAAAGTCAATTGGCTACTTAGCTAATGGGGCTGGCGCTGACTGACGTCGAGGCACAGCAAAGGGATATATTTCTGATCAAGTTATTTTAAATCTTATTTCCCTTATATTGTTTTATTTCGATACAAACAGACTGTAGCTTGTTGTGTTGCCGCAGCACCACGTGGCATGCCGCGGGATGCTGCGACATAAGTGCAGCACAAGCAATCAAAACTGGTGGAATTCTTCTTGCGGTCTCGGTTTAATTCTATGGCGGCTTTCAGCTTCAATGTTGATGTAAGTTCATAATGATATACTACTACCAATACCAATTCAATTAAAAATATTCCGCACGTCGGTATACCGAGCGGACACTATACTCACATGTAGCGACTATTGACAACACTGCCGACGCACGGAGTCGGCCTGTCCGGGCCGCACGTCGGTATACCGAGCGGACACTATACTCACATGTAGCGACTATTGACAACACTGCCGACGCACGGAGTCGGCCTGTCCGGGCCGCACGTCGGCCGGCTCGGCGTCGGGTCGGATCACGTCTCCCTCGGGCGGATCTCGCATCTGCTTCTGCGATACGATCCTGTAGATCTCTGCAGACAATAACGATCATTTTATATATACACAGCTTGGAAGATCAACTTAAACAAGTCGCTAACATAGAAATATATTGGTATAGTCTATTTTTAAAACTGAAAATTTTACTTTGTTGCTATTAGCCAACGTAATCAACATAATGTACGTTCCACACGAACTCTGTATTTACATGTAGGTACATTCAGTAGAGTCTTCGACTACCTGCGCGTCGATAAATATTGCTTGTAACGAGTCAATACTAAAGTTGCAACTATTGAATTAGGATTAGCAAAACAAAGATAGTTTTGAAAAAAATGTTATAGCCAAGTGAACAAATCGTCTCGTCATACGTTAGCCGACGTATCACTGTAAGCTCAATCCAATTGAACTCGTTTGGTCTCAAGTGAAGGGCTATGGCAGGATATAACAAAAGTTATACAATTTATGAAGTCTGAACTCTTTTGTTACAAGGTGTAGCTAAATTAGATAGATAAAAATGGTGGTCATGTCTCAATCATGTGATAACCAATATAGAAACAAAAATGTACGGAGTTGACAATTTATTATTTACGTATACGAGTTCATCAGTAGGAGGACGATAATTTTTAACATTACAAGAATTATAATAGAATTATTTGATTTATATGTTATAGTGCATAACATAATTATATACTATAACAACATTGTTTCGTATCATAAACGCTAAAGGAAAATTTTGTTAATAATATACTATGTATGCAAGTTTAAATCATAACATAATAACGTAATTTTTTCTTCAGTAAATTTTAGAATATGAACGAGCCTTAACAATTTCAAAACAAGAACAAAGGCATTGACAGAGTCAATATCGGAAATGTGCGAGAGACATACTCAGTACACGTTTGTTAAAAAAAACGGACTAAAGTGAGCATATGGAATCTATTTTAATGTGTACCCACTTTTTTCTTTCTCAAAACGAAGTCTTTATTTTTTTTATTCCATTGATTAGTCGTACGAGTCCCTGATCTATCTCGACAAAAATTCAAGTCTTGCCTGGGACTTCTCAACACCCCTAGTAAAGGTGTCCCTTTATGTTGGACCTTTGTTGTGATATAATCAGATCTCGAATTTGATACGATCCTACTAATGTCGAATCCATTAAAATATAGATTCCATTTCAATATTGCACAAATTGTGTCGAATTGAAAATGTTATAATGGCAATAAAAATCGGTCACAATATAATACAGATTTCGCTTGGTACATTAGTCACAAACATTCAAGCAGGTGTTTACATCGTTGAACAAAGAAATATTGATTATTTGATTAAACACATGTGAATCATGGTTGTAGTTATTAAAGCACACGTTTTCATCATTTCCGTAAATGTACAAGACACGATAATTTTTTTGGTGGTGAGTGTCGACTCTAACCGTAGACAAGGGCAGGATTGAGCTACACATCACAGAGGTAGGGTAGGGCATTTAACATACATTACATAACAGGGCATTGCCTGAAAATCAGCGTCGGGTATCTTAAGACAACTGACACATGTGCTGAGGCAAGACCTTTTTGACCACTTTGTTTTTATTATTATTATGTACGTTTTATTTGTTTTAATGTTCAAATAGATGGTTTTTCTTTCTTTTATACCCGACTGGATGATTATCACACTCACAAATACAATGAAAAGGTGAGATTGTAGACAGACTAGCCTATTAGTTTAAAAAAAACTATATATTCGGTTTAAACTCTCGTCTTGTTATTATGACGAAGGCTATTTTTACGTTTGCTATCACCAATAAACATACTGTTACTTCAACTTGCAGACACATATATTAGTATGTCCAACTTCCAAGGTCATCCCGTATATAACACCGACAAAAAAAACTCAGTTTCACTTTTAATGGACAGCGAGCAAGCTTAATTTAGTTTCGCGAATACCATGATTATGTAGAACAATTACCAAACCTAGCTATAAGCACCATAAAACTTTGTAATTTTTTTCGTTTTGCCCGCCACAGTCGTGTTCAGGACGAATATCCCTGTGTATTATGTATGTAACTGTCCTTTGAAATGTCTTTAAAATGAACAGCTGCAAGGAAATAATCGAAGAATACAAATTCGAACACAATGCAACAACAGCATACCTCTACTAACACATTACCGACAGGAGTACTCAGACATGCTGCTCATTTGGCGATGTTATACATTTTAGGCTGCTTTTATAATTTCCAATGGGAAGACACAGCACAGTAATATATGTTATCTGGGGACTGTATGGCTTATTATGACATATAGAGCTATTACAAATTCGTAGCACGCGCTCCAAAAGGAAATGACCTCACATTACCCTTAAACTATCTCGAGCTAATATACGAGTTTTACTATAGTATATGCCACTAATACTACCATGGGCGGAGGCCGACCGTTAACCGGTAGTGACCTCTGATAGTTATAATTAGACTCTCGCGTCACAGACACCCAAATACGGGAGGGCGTTGACTTGTGCCTTTATCGTCCAAATTATGTGTTAATGATAATATGGATAGATTTTGACATCAGTTTGATATTTTTTTTTAAATAACACAGAACAGTTGATTAATTTACGGTTTTTGACTGACTTAAAAAAAAGGAAGAGGTTCACAATTCGTCTGTTTTTTTATGTTTGTTATCTCAGAAGTTTTGACTGGGTGAACCGATTTTGATAATTGTTTTTTTGTATGAAAGCTGATGCTTTTCGTTTGGTCCCATTGAAATGTCATCAAAATCGATCAAGCCGTTTTTGAGTTACACTCCAATAACTGAATAATATTTTCCTATCTTGATGATGTTGTCGTTGACAGTGAATGACAATTGATCCCGTAAGTAGCAACGGTCACTAGAGTGAAAACATTTTTTTTAGTTAAAAATTGAACTGACTTCAACACTCAAAAGAGTGTAATAAATTGACGAAGTCGGTACCATTCGCACAATATTGTGATAATAGGTACTGTTGAACTATCATGGTACCGACTTCGACAAGTTATTTCACTCTTGAGTGTTGAAGTCGGTTCCATTTTTAGGTATTTTTTTAAAGTTCATACCAAAACGGAATCTTACTAATAAGTCTCTGCAGTGTGTTCGTCTGTATGTCATGGGTGTCTAGCTCGTACCGGAATGTATTACAAATCACATGCAAAATTTTGAAGTTGACCCAGAAACAAAAATCTAATTAAAACGAGCGTAACAAGGCAGACGTTTCGTGTCTAGAGATCATTGAACACAGTCCATCGTGATAGCAATTTTTTATTATTCGTTGTTGCGATGCGGAATCCGTGCTACAACTATGCGGTGTATTTGTCTTTTTCATGGTGTTTATGGATATCAATGAGCGGACAGACCTTGTTTGTCCACGCGAGAGCAAGTGACAGGCGAATGTGACCTGTAATATTTGATATCGAATCTCATATACTGTTATGGTATTGCCTGTCTTGTCTTTTAGTGCTGAAAACAGAGTATTATTGACATTTGCGGTAAACCTTACAACTATGTCCAAATTTCTTGCTTTTTGATTTTCAATTCTGAATATATGATTTATATCATTGATATTAATTTGTGGTCTAGCTAGCTAGACCGTCGTTAAATATAATTGCTCCTTGCAAGGCATCAATGATAATAACAAGGAAATATCAATGTATAATACAAAAACCAAATTTTTAGAGCAGGTAAAATATTATGATCTTTTAACAGCTCTATAAATTTTTAAAAAATAAACGCATTTCTGCCTGTTTTCAACTCTTATGGGATCGACAGCGCGCGCGCTAAACCTTTAGCAACCGCATGAAACGGCGGTGCGAGAATGAGCCGCGCGGCAAACGTATAGGAAACTGTGGAATATTTTTAACTCTTGTGACTAAAACGCAAAACAAATGAAGTCAAGTTTACATAAAAATATTATATTATTAGACAAAGTCAATTTACATACAACAAAGCATCAGTTACAGTTAGCAATTTTATCATTCAAATATTCATTTATTGTATAGTAACTCTTTAATATAAGAAATTGGAACAATTTACTCTTAAATATTTAATATTTTTTATCAGTCAGTTATAAAAAATGTTCAACATCTTATATTTCGGGTAGCGAATGCAATGTAATACGGCATAGAGCACTGTAAGTTCCGATGTGCCTCTTTGAACAGATTTCCTTATCTACATTTATTCTTATGTTTTTTGAAGCTAAGTATATGGTGCGAAAGTTTGTAAGTGTTCCGGCAGCTGTCCTTGAGAGCCAGTAATTCTAGGTTAGCCTGAACAACATCTTCGACCACATCATCACTTACCATCAGGTGAGATACAGGTAAAGGCTAACCTATCAGGCATAAAAAAAGTTGGAATCCATCTCAAGTTCTAGCTTCACTGCATGGTGGCAGGACATGTTGTGAATGCATACAGAGGACCTACCAGCCTTCAAGTGAAAAATCTGTGTCAGCAAGCTCCGTCTGTATCATGGCAGCCATTCTGGCGACTCAGTTCTTATTTCACTTTTAGTTTGCTTTAAAACTTTAGTATCACTTTATATTATGAGAGACTTTTTCTTAAGGTAATAAAGGTTCACCTTAAAATAACATCAGCCAAAAACATGCTTGTTTAGTCACAACCCTATAAAAATGTATATTGTACTCACCAGTAAGAATATTCTGGAATGCTGGTTCCACATTGGTAGAGTCGAGAGCTGACGTTTCAATAAAACTAAGTCCGTTTTTTTCCGCGAAAGCCTTCGCTTCTTCTGTAGGGATGGATCTGGAAATAAAAACATAAATATTTAATAATTGCTTTTTTCTCAGATTGGCAAATCATCAAGAGGACGATATAAACATTACACCAGAACAATTCAGGCAGATATATTACACAGATAAACTATACAGGTTACTCTACACCAGAGGTTCCCAAACTTATTTTGTCTACTGCCACCACTTTGAGAATAAATTATTTACTAGCGCCCCCAATTTTTTTCCTCTACTAAATCCTAAAACTTCAAATTAAATTAATTATTGTGAGCTATATTGGCGGAGAGTTAAACATTCATTCTTAACCAGACTTTAAATATTATCCATGTTTAAAATTGTTTTACATAAAAAAAAAATTAACTAGACTGGTCTAAACAAAATAATCTACTACTGGTAACCTTTACCTGTTGTGTACCTTGTACCTGTAACCGGTAACATCATCGTCATCATTTATGTTATAAAACTGCAACATTATATACCTAATACTACTGCAACAATGACCTAATATTTATTTCATACTAGCTTTCCGGGCACGGCTCCGCCCGCGCGTATGTCAGTTATCGCGAAAAACATTAACCTCTTTTTGCGCAGTTGGATAAAAACTATCCTATGTTTTTTCCCGGGTCTCAAACTATTTCCATACCAAATTTCATTCAAATCGGTCCAGTAGTTTTGGCGTGAAAGCTTAACAGACAGACAGACAGACAGAGAGACAGACAGACAGACAGAGTTACTTTCGTATTTATAATATTAGTACTGATGATGCAATAAAGTTATAGATTTAGCCACATATTTCACGCGAATCTGCACCTCAAGAATGAGATCGATCATAACATAAGATGCTGTTTTAGATATATGTTCCATACATTAAAGACTGCATGTTAAGGTCCATCTCAATTTTGAGATGCATTTATTAATGCGAGCCATAGAGTATTGAGAATATTTGATTTGCATTATCTTCAAAAGACATTTTTATCACTAATGCCGCCAATTAAATAATGCCAAAATAAATACACGAAGCATCGTGTACTTATCCAAGAGGATCATGTGGTTGAAGAGTGATGATCCGAAATTCTTCGTGTAGAAACAAAACATGTCGAAAAGTAATTCAGTTTGCGTGGCGTTTATGACGTCATATAGACTTTTAAAATTGCTGGAAAATTTAATGGAATTCCCAATAGATCTACACATTTTTATATTTATTAGGTAAATGTTTTTCTAAAATATTAACTAACATATTGATTTATTACAATATTTGTTATTATCCCTTATGTAACGGTAACTATAGCTAATATATGTTTTCAGGAAACGTAACAATGGCATTTTCTTTGAATATCATAGCTCAAATTATCAAATACAATCAGGTAGTTACTCTGCCTAGCTACAAAAAAAGCAAATAGATTTTGCCCTAAATACTAGCATTTGCCATCAGTAATTTTTACTTTCTTTATTATAATACATTTCAGTTGCCTCTAAGACCGGATTTAATCTACAATTTGTGAACATAATCCTTTTAACATTCTGTGACATAATAAGACAGAAGGACCTTCAATGGATCAACTAAGCATGTTAAAATATTTCTTTCGATTTAATGTAGGCGACGAAATTAAATTAGACATATGTATGTGTAGGCAGCATGTTAGTGGCCATTCTAATTTGTAGCTATTTATCACGATAATATGGTTTCTTTTATTGTTTATTTGTGTCTCACCGAAGTTTCGGTTCCGGATGCAATGGGACCCAATTACACGGGACTAAAATTTATCTGACGTTACATTAATTAGAAACTGTAATGTTATATTTCACCTTTTCAACACATTTTATGAAGAACATTCCAATAATAGAAAAACAAAGAAATCATGTTTTTCACCATTTCCAGATGTTGCCACAACCGTATGGTAAGTAATAAACTGTCCTTTGCCAGGCATGTACAATACACAAATCAAGACTTTGTTGACACATGTAAATATGGAGGTCAAATTAATTTCATTTGTCCAGCAATATTATATGCATTACATGCACTCATTCCATTTATGTTTCACTTTCTGTCAAGGGCTTTTACCACAATATACTCTTTATTGTCGTCACGCTTATATCATTTACCCCAAAGGGGAGAGTAGTGAGACACCCAGAGCACAGAGTAATAATTACATTAAGGGGAGGGATAGATATGACGTTTTTACATTGTCGGCTATCGAGTCCAAAAGCGTCCAAGAAGTAGCAAGACAAACCCATGTGAATAAAAATTGAAAATATTAATAAGAACATTTATCATGCTTACATTTTCAACTACATACACAAAATGGAAGGTGAATAAAAGATTCGAAATTTTCATTGTACATGTTATATTGGCTTATTATTTAAGTTAGATATTTTTTATTATTATAATTGCGAAAAGCACCTGTATGTTTGTAAATTCTTTAGGCAACTAATGATTGACAACATTAACATAATCAACCAAATGCCATTTAGAAGGACAAAATATTCTTTTTGCCAGATATTATCAGCAGGTCTTATCAGGGAATAAAGTAAATCTATATGCCATCCAGATTTTGTTGCTGTTCAGTCAACTAGCTATAAAAAGTAACTGGGCACTGTTATTGACTTTTCTTCCCTGACACATGTTTTGTTCTGGCTGGAGGTATACCCATGAACTTGACTTTCATGACTGACCTAGTAAGCTTTAGTTCCCGATAAGCATAATAAGTATGTTTTGATGGCATGTTCAGCCAATTTTCTGGTACAATACATTCTCATAGGACAGCGGCATGATAGCTTTACCTTTTGTAAGTAGTCTAGTAACACTAGTTACCACTAACATCACCAAAAACACAACCACCACTGGAGCCACTATGCTGGGGCCCAAAGCATCAATGCACAGAAGAGTTGCACCAAACATTCCAAGTCAAATGTCGTGCAGCTCTTATCACCTCCAAATAAAATAAGGCAAGTTACCTTAGATGCCTGAGATCGCTCTTGTTCCCGACGAGCATGATGAGAATGTTCTGGTCAGCGTGGTCCCGCAGTTCCCGCAGCCAGCGCTCCACGTTCTCGTAAGAGAGATGTTTGGCGATGTCGTACACCAGCAGGGCTCCCACAGCCCCGCGGTAGTAGGCGGACGTTATCGCGCGGTACCGCTCCTGTCCCGCCGTGTCCCATATCTGCGCCTTTATGGTCTTGCCGTCCACCTGAAACAACACTCAACATCATCAATAGTGCTATACAACGCAACTTGCTATGTCGTCTATAGGTAAGGAAGTCTGGCGGAACACGACGCCAGTGAGACATCGACTATAGAGGCACCAAGTTCTGTGACAGGCGGTGCCAATTATCAAATTGGTGGCGTGCCTTAGAATTAATTCGCGCAATATGTATTTACCATCATGTAATTGTTCTTGTGACGTCATAGTAGGTACGAAAAATTTAACACACTCGGTTTGAAGCACTTGTGTCATCTACTTGAACATAGGCCTATATCCACATAGATGATATATTAATAAATATAACTAATTAGCATAAGCTAGGTAGATTAAGGCGTGAGAGATCATGGCAGGCGTCGGTCTCTTTCTGCGAAGCGGTGATGATGCAGAAAGAGACCGCAGAACGGGTCAGGGAAGACGATGTCCAAGCTGACCCGGCACAGACGAACAGATGCGAGGAGGCGGCGGTTCGCCCGCCTTATACTTGAGAAATTGTAAATTATTGAAATCGGACATTTTCATACATGATGTAAGAAACAAAAATTGGCATATTCACAAGTAGCAGTGCTAGTTGTGTACCTCTTTATGAAATATTTATATTTCTAGCTTGGTTAAAAAAAATATAACCGTAAAAGGTTATTTATATCCATTGAATTCCAAATCAGGAAAAATGTATATTATCCTGGCTGATCAAATTAGGAGGAAGTTTGTGATGAAGTCAGCATCGTAGGCATGGAATTTGTTCCAATGGGATTCCCAGGAACTACTAATCAAGCATCCTAAGAAGGAACAAGATAGACCAAAAGCTGGGCTTGCAGGGCGAAGCAGTGATAGCCGATAGCTAATAGCTATGTAATGCCGTGCTGCAGGTCCATAGTTTTATCCCCACCACCAGTTTGAGCTTCAAAACAAGGTGGAAGGGCATTTTGGGAATGCTCCCCTGGCTTGCTACCACCCTAAGTAGAAAATCTATTGCAAGCACCTAACAGTTTGTTCTGGCAGCAGTCCTTCAGACCCAGTAAGTAATTATGAAATTACAGGTATGTAACACTTCATATCTGAATGTCGTCGGGTGACAGGCGCAGTGCTGTTCTTCACTCGTGACGAAATGCATTTGTTATAGGTAGAAGTGGCCGCTTAACATCAGATGGACCTAAAGTGCGTTCCGTCACTAATTATTTAGTGACGGAACGCACCACTACAGTTGTAGTTGATTGCCTGAAAGTAGCTCATTGTGTGATTTATAGTGATTTTATTTTCATAATATAACAATTAAGAGTTTATGTATCTATATTTTAAGTTTGTATAAGTTTTACAGATATGAAGTCACAAACGGAGGCAAAAAATTGATATAGAAAAATGATAGCTCAATTTTATAGTTCCCAAAGACATAATACAACCAAAACATACAAGCTGAGACCTTGGCAACAGCTTGCTGCAAATAATGATATTTACAATTCTCCACATTATATAAAACATGTTTTCTCTGTGACTATAGCTAATTATGCAAACATATGTTTTCTATGTGGCTATATATGTATGATATAACAAAAAAACCAATGGTTGAAATGAAACTATATTACAATATTATCCATAGATTCACATACTATACAATGTAACAATGGAATTCCATCATGATAAAATCACAGAATCAGGAAGATAACTCCACAATACTTATGTATCAGTTTATGGAAAAGACCCTACCAAGGCAACAAAATTTACATAATTGTCTGTTTAGCTTCTGAGAGAGCTTGTAACAACAAGCAAGACTTGGTAATATTTTCACATGGGCTTTAGTGTAAAAAATACTGAACAAAACTCTTCTACCACTTGTGTTCACTCATTTTATTTATGTATTGATTAATTTTATGCCATCTAATAATGTTAAGCTCTAATCTATTATTGCATTATGATTGATATTCCTATATATCTTCTAATTCATATTACATACACTGACTGAGTCAGTTGACTGCTACAATGACAAAACATTGGCAGTATATTGCCAATGCATCAATAAGAGCCACATTATGAAGAAGACCTCAATGCTGCAGGCTTGCAAGAATAAAGAAAATTCTTTCAGTTTGGATTTGTCTCTTCAGAACTGTGGCACTAGAAGAGGTTCACTTTGAAATAATTATTCCAGTCTTCATTTTTTTTATTTCTGTTAGTTAACTCTATGACCAATCTCACCTGTTGATAACCGATGATGTGATTGAAGCGGACATGCTTAACCTATAATTACTGTCTCTCAAGGACAGCTGCCGGAACACTCCGTAAGGTGCTTGGCGACAGATTTTCTACTTCAGGGTGATCACTAACCAGGCAGGCATTCGCAAAATGCCCTTCCACCATGCGGTGAATCTCAAGCCAGCAGCAGAATTTGAACCACGGACCTGCTGCATGGCATTCCATTCCATTGAGCCATCAATGCTTCGAATTTTAGTTCAAATTTGCTTCTTCTTTATGGATTTGTTTTTACATACTATCGTACATAAGGAATATTTGTGTGTACTTGGAATAGAATACTGTAATTAAATGTAGAAAACCTATCAAATGTGATATGCTGATGATTTTGTCTTGAATTCACAACCCAGAAATATTAGAATTACATGAAATAATATACAACATGCACTTAATTCCTAATAATATGAAACAAGTTTAGATTTAGAACTTGCACCAGAGAAGACCGTATTTTGTATACTCAGCAGGGAGAAAAAACTCACCAGGCCATACTCTGTCAAAGGCAATGACATAATGTCAGTTGATTCAATCAAATATGTAGTGATGTGGCTTGAATATTTTTTGTGGAATTGCCATATTAATGAGAAATCTATGACTAATTTAAAAGTATCTTCACCCTAAACATCTGTGAAATCTATACATTTCACTAATTAGCAGAAAAATAGATAACAGGAGTGTTTTTATATGACAATGCAGCAAAGGTTCATTTTTTAGATAGAATACAGAATATATCTATGAGAGATAACTGAGGTTTCTCCCATTCACATGATGCAGAGTGAATTCCTTTACACTTGAGGTGTCAATATCTGGCCTCTGAATATAGTCTCAAAGCCTCAATATGGTCTGATAAATAAACAAATAAGTTGCATAGAAACAGGACTTTGGCCTAATTATATAATTTGTTACTAACAATATCTGACTGTAATCATGGAAAAAATTTAGTTTCAGCATAACATACAGAGCAATAGCCCTGCAACTTGAATTTGTGTAAGTCAGGGTTCAACTTTGCACATAAAAAAACATTGTTTTTCTTTTCTTCTTAGATTTAAATGACTAATTTTTTGCTCTTTTGTTTAACTAAATTAGGGATCATCAATATTATGCACTTCATATGTAAAACAATTCCATGCAGCACATTTAAACCTTTTGTAATTGGGTGGAGAGGAAGAGCTGATGCGCAGTGTAAAATGAGGTAGTGTCTTGGTATTACTGTATTTACATTAGTTATTAATGCTTATCTCCATTAGTAATAACAGCTTTAATTAGTAACACATATGACTTTGTAGTCATGAATGTACTATTAATCAATTATCAATAATCTGATTGAACAATTTTCATAACAAAATTGACAAAGCTATGTAGCTGTACTACTGGAACAAAAAAAGGATGCCCCCCTGATTGGTGTCCAAGTATACATATATGCATGTGCAGTCAGAACATTTTAAAGTAATATTTTGAAAATGTTTTCATTATCTGTCTGGTATTTAATATACCCAGACAGGTATTGAAAACATTGATTTACATTAAACTGCTCATCATATATATTTATATTGGTTCTAAATATATTAATTAGCAATAGGCTTTTTCATTAATACATGGGACTAAAGTACCCTGTTAGAAAACAGGTGTGACAAGATGTATCTTTTATTTGTATCCGATTGAACTGTATCAGTCTATTTTCAATAATGATGATAAATGTACTTGATGGATTTGAACTAGTAATCATATAGTACAAGAGACTAATTTACAACTAACTGATTATATATTTCTTAATTAGGAAATTAACATTACTCAAATTATAAAAAGGTTGAAATCAGACCAATACTTGAACAAGACAACTGCTGAGGAGTTAAAAAAACAATAACAAATCACTCACCTCTATACTTCTTGTGGCAAACTCTACACCTATTGTAGATTTTGACTCTAAATTGAATTCATTTCTAGTGAATCGTGAAAGAAGACTACTTTTCCCCACTCCAGAGTCTCCTATGAGCACCACTGAAACAAAGGAGTTGCATTTAAATATTGCTTACAATCACAAATAATTAACATACTGGCAAGAAGAATTCCTATGTATATTGCGATAAATTCGCGATTAGATCACAATGAAACATCGAAGATGACTCATGAGTCTCAAAATTTTACGAAAAAATCGATCAGTGACTCAATCAGCTGATACTAAACAAAACACTTATTATCACTTTTTGGTAGGTACTATCCACTAACAGGGATACATATTACCTTTGAAGTAATTTGAAGCATGAACTAGGAATAATAAAACAGAAAACAAAGAGAAAAATAACATAAGTTTTTATACGTCACTGGGAGATGAGACAATGGGCACGAAATTACTTTATGGAGATAAACACTTTATATGGTCTTCAAAACAAGCTAAATTACGATGATGAATTGCTACACTGCTTACCTTTGAACAAGTAATCATATTCGTCCTCTCTTGTACCCATTTTGATTTCTCAAGAGAGAGTTCTATGAGATCGACGTCAAAATCGGTCGAGTATAAAACGTCAAGAAAACGTAAACAAAAATAACTGCATACACAAATATCACAGCCTCTGAAAATAGTCCACAGTAAATTAAATATCACTTTTAAACCGGGATTATAATGATTTTTACGGCTTTCATGAAATAAAATCTAAAATTTGTCGTACTGATAGGGACAAAATGGCGGATTATTTTACGCCCCTCTTGGGTGCGTTCAGAACTACAAAAACTTTGTGACATAAACATATCCGAATAAAACATACACAAGTGTTCAAACATATTTTTAGAACTTTATCTTTGGTTCTTATTAGTCCTTAACAAGTACAACTTGAAATGAAATTCGCTAGTTTTACTGAACAAAGAGGGATAAATCAAATAGTTAAATCAAAAACAAGTGCAGATATTTATTTCTGAACAATATGGACTACCTATTTCTGTAGGATTCGGACATTTCGCGTTAATAAGTTGGGTTTAGGAACGTACTTTTAGTTCTATATGTCAGTTGTCATTTTAGTTTCAAATTGGATTCGTATGGTTTATACATTTGCCCTTCGTCAAGCATAATGTTCTTGGCTGGTTCGGTATTTTTGTCCGCTTAACTCTTCCGAATCATAAGTGACCTCCAAATCAAAAAGGCTTCAAATTTGAAATTCTTATTTGGGTGTGGCCGATACAGCCAGACTACAAAACATTAGTTATCAATATTTTAAAAGTGCGCCATCTATCGCCGCGTGATTATCTATTAGCGCAAAAGCGAGACCGTATCCATCGCGGCCGCAAATGGATCACAAACGTGATAACAGTTTTTCAAAGATCTTCTTTAAATGATTATCTATGAAATTACTGTTTATGTAAACTCATGATTCGTGTATTTGTATCATGGGAATAGAACATATAATAATAATGGGTAAAGTAAAAATGCGGTAAAGCTCAAGCTCGCGACAGGATTCGAAACATGCGACCTGCTGCGCGGTAGTCCATGGCCAATGCCACTGAGCCATCACTGCTTCAGAACCTGTTATAATCAAGGTAAAATAATGGACATTTATTTTAATATTAAATTTTTATTGTACACTTAACACAACTATCTACTTTACACAATAAACACTAAAAGCTTAGCACGTGACTACGCTTTAGCAGCAGCCGCTTCCTCCTCATCATCGCTGTCCTCCTGGCTCTGCTTGGACAGCTCGCGGTCCACATACACAAACGGATCTATCTTGAATCGTTCGGGGGATGGCGGGCTGGTGATCACGCATCTATTGCAAAATAAAATGACATTTATAAGAGAAAAAAAATATGTTTCTCATTTAATCAAATTTGTTTTTTTCATCGTTGCCAAACATATTTTAAACTAGAGGCACGCCCCGGCTTCGCACGGGTATTTAACAAAAATAAAACATATTTTTTGATAATATCCTATAGCTTATGTTCATCAGGGATAACGTAGGATTCGAAGCTTGCACGATCCCACACGTCTGGGGGATGGCCCCAATGAGCCGGGTCATCCCTCCATTGGCCGGGGCCCGTCATCGGTGACGGGCCGGCCGCTGGGGCGAGATGGTGACTGCTAACGCTACCCCATTTCGCCCTACTAGGCGGCAGACTGCTCATCCCGGGTTTTTAGTGGGTAACCTCACTTACTACCCCCCGTGGGGGTAGTAAGGCCCTTCAGGCGAGGACTCCCACATAACCACTCCGCCCCCCCCGGGGCGGGTGGTATCCATAAAGGATTCTCCAGGGTGAAAAAAAAAAAAAAAGGATTCGAATGGTGTTTGGGCGTCGGAAGCAGGGTTGTCTGACGCGCATTTGCGGGCTTGGTCCCCGAGTGGTAGCGACGTGCCATGTTTATTTATTTATGGCACACAAAACAGAATCAATACGTTACTAAATAACAGAGTTACATGTATCAGTCTATATCTTATTCCAAAACATGTGTACATAACATGAACAAAATAATACAGCAGTATTAAATAACTGAACTGATGGGTAAATTAGATACTTTAAGATAATAATTAGGTTACAAATTCATTTACATATAGTTGCACTGCAACATTACTAGCTATGAAGTTAATGAAGAATGTCAAAGACATCCTTTTTAGGGTTCCGTAGTCCTGACAAGGAACCCTTATACCTTCGTCATGTCCGTCTGTCTGTCCGAGGTTTTGCTAAGAGACCATTAGTGCTAGAAAACTGAAATTTTGTACAGATACGTAAATCAATCACGCCGAGAAAGTGGTAAAATAAAATTTTGTACTTAAAATATCTTTTTTAAGATAGCTCTCATACATATGAAGTGGGGAAGAATTTTTTTTTGTCGTCTAACCCATCGTGTATGGTATCGTTGAATATGTCTTTTAGAATGATTTAGGGGTTGCTAATATTGTTTTACGATTTGATGCTCCATTGAAGTAATATTAAACTTTAAAGAGCATATTTTTGTTCCAGTAGGGCGTCCACCCCCTCTAAAAGCTAAACTGCTGGGTTAAAAAATCTGAAAAAATTCATAATGATAGTGCAGTTCATAAACTTTAAATGAAAAGTATAGCGGTTGAGATAACTTTATTACTTTAGCAGTAATAGTCGTTGAACATGGGTGTTAGATAATTTTGTAGCAAATTTAAAATCCTTAGAATAATTCCTTTAAAATGACTAAGATGAAGTAGTTGGTTGTTTTTTAAGGGTAAAGACTTGCTTTGAAAATTGAATCATAAATAAAAAATCTTAATGCAATAAGTATTTGGACCTTATACTCGCCATACACAAGAAGTGTTTGTTGGTTCCACCAACACAAGACTGGAAGCCATATTATATGTTTTACTAGCAGTAAAACATATAATATGGCCTACCTACTTGTATAACTTACAAATGAAAATGCATATTTTTAATGAAGTTATGTAATATTAATAAAACTGATATGTAAATATTAAAGTCTCAGCAAAAAATATAAGCAATATTCTATTCGAAATGGCCACCTTTACCTGTCTGGCCTAAATCTCCCATAGATTTATGGACAGACGCATAATATATAAAAATAAATATTTAAAAAAAAGTTATGTTACATAATAATAACAAATACATTTTTAAAAGTATCTAAAGAAAACATTAAATAACATTTTAATTAAACACTTAAAAGAATATAAAAAATATATATCTAGTGACAAACGCCTGCTAAGCCCACGTGACGTCAACAACGCCACGCAGCCTAACAGGAAGAATATTCGACTAGTTTCGCTTCTAACCGAAGTATCTTCAGGAGGTCTTGACTCACCGAGCGCACAATCGAGACTGAACTATATATTTGTTATTATTAAATATGGATTTCCGCAAAGTAACGCCTGAATTTATTCAGTTATGTTACAAATGAAAATGCAACTTTTTAATGAAGTTATGTTATATTACTAAAACTGATATGTACGTACATATTTATTCTCAGCAAAAATGCATTAACTCACTGTTTCCATGGGAAATTTTGCCACTGCTTGCTTCAGAGAGACCTTAAGCTTAGTGCTTAAGAGACTCAATGTCAGCGTGTCATTTAGAGCAAGGCATGTTATTTTTTTTTATGCTTGGTAGGTTAGCCTTTGACCACTATCTCACCTGATGGTAAGTGATGATGTCGTCGAAGATGTTGTTCAGCTTCAGGCTAACCTAGATTTACTGGCTCACAAAGAACAGCTGCCGGAACACACCGTTAGGTGCTTGGCGACAGATTTTCTACTTGAGGGTGGAAGCTAGCCAAGCGAGCATTCGCAAAATGCCCAACCACCATGCTATAACGACTGCCATCCTAAGATAACAACCGGGAGCGACGGCTTAACGTGCCCTCCGAAGCACTGAAGCGCTCAGTAGTAATGTCACCAGCGGTCACCCATCTAGCTCATGACCGCGGCGGACGCTCTTCAATCGTGAAATTTTTTCATCGGTGAAAAGAATATTTATGTGCCTTTCTCCTGCGTATCGCGATGGAAGGCATTTTGATCGGTCCACTCCCTTTAATTGTAAAGATTGATTTAGGGCATCGACCGTAAATCTTCATTTCTTGCAATAAGATTATTGTTCAGTTGTCATAATACGAGGGTCATTTGAAAAGTTCTTAGCCTAACATACTTAATGAAACCACTCGATTTTGAGTTTATTTTTATTGTTCAACATACTCTCCTCCGAGCTCAAAACACTTTTTCCATCGACACAGTAAGGCTTCGATACCCGTTTAAAAAAAATCTTCGTCTAACTCCTCAAAATAAGCGTCCACGGCGGCTATGACCTCTTTATTTGTAAAAAAATGTTTACCACCTAATAATTTTTTCAGCTTTGGGAACAGATAAAAGTCGGACGGTGCTAAATCCAGTGAATATGGGGGATGAGGTAACAGGTTCGAAGCCACATTGATGGATTGCACAGAGGTGTGAACGCGCGCATTGTCCTGATGAAACAAAACTTTTCTTCTCAATAAACCTGGACGTATTTCTTTGATTTATTCTCTCAAATGACGCAACAGGTTGCAATAGTAATCGGAGTTTATTGTTTCACCCTTTTTTAAATAATCCACGAGAATTATACCCTTTGCATCCCAAAAAACGGATGCCATGACTTTGCCCGCCGATAAAACCACCTTTGCCTTCTTTAGGGTGGGCGATCCTGCTCTTTTCCACTGTTTCGACTGTTCTTTTGTCTCGGGTGTATTGTGGTGAACCCAGGTTTCATCCATGGTTATAAATCTTTCAACAAATTCTATTGGGTCAGCTTCATATAACTCTAAACAGTCGCGAGAAGTTGTGAGTCGGTTGCGATTTGTTCCACTGAAAGCAGTCACGGTACCCCTCGCGCAGACACCTTAGAGAATCCAAGTTCAGAAGTAATTATATGATGTGTTCGCTCAGATGAGATGCCTACAGTCTTAGCTATCTCCTCGACAGTCAATCTTCGATCAGATAAAATTAAATCACAGATTTTTTCTTTGTTTTGATCAGTGGAAGCAGTCGAAGGCCGGCCACTACGGGGCTTGTCTTGAATGGTCTCACAACCATGTTTAAACTCTGTTACCCAGTTTTTAACAGCCGCATACCAAGGAGCGGACACACCCAAGTAGCAAACATGTCTTCATGTGTAGCTGTTGGAGTTAAACCTTTCAAATTCAGGTATTTTATCACTGCACGATGTTCAATTTTATCCATTTTCAAAAATAGCTCTGACTTGACTTACGGTATTACGTGTAAATAAACAATGAGTTACTGTGAATAAACTAAACTGTGCATACTTGTTGCTAAATAATGTTACTACAAAATGAGGGTAGTTATAAAAAAAAACAATGACTTTAACCATGTTAGGCTAAGAACTTTTCAAATGACCCTCGTATTTTTGCTTCCTAATGGGATTTTGACCAATTCTGGCTTTCACAGCATTAACAGCTTTTGTAGTTCTAACAGCACACGGTTGCCCTGATCTTTTATGGTCTTCGACAGGGGAAGTGTTGTTGTATCTGTTGATATTACGATATACGAACATACGGCTGATACCAAGCTTTTGAAGTGTCTGGATTATGACCGACGGCTCCATAGCCACTTTGTGCAAGGCGATCAATGCAATCCTATTTTCTTTAACACCCCATTCCATATCGTAAATTGATAATGAACACGAAAAAATATGTGAGTGGTGCGAAATCGAAAGAACTTTAAAAATAATAAACGCGTTCCTAATTCAGAATAATTGTTTTTGATTAGTTGAAAAAAATAAAAGATTTTATCTGACAGTATTTATGGCCAGACTAGTTATATAGTATAATAGCCCTTTTATAAGCTTACTTGCATTTATCGGTTTATACTTTTTATTTTTCTTTCAAATATACATCAACTATTTTAGAATAGAATTGAATAATTATTTATAGCTACAGAAAATAAATTAAATGACATACAACTTGTATCAGCAATATGAAATGACAACTTGGCGGCAATCGTACTCTTATTATTTAGCTTTAGCAGGAAAAAAGTGGAGGAGAATAAAGAACTATAGAATCGTTTTACATACATGTTATAACAACGGGCTACTACGGAACCCTACATTGTGCGTGGCGCGACACGCATTTGACCGTTTATTTACCTTTTTGCTCTATCGTTAAAACGGTAATACATACAAGCGTCAACTTGGTACCACTACAGTCCAATATATTATATCGTACTACAACAAATACAAATAATCAGACAAATTCAAGACGGACTCCCGCTAAGGACCTCGATTTGTATGGAAAAAAAAAAGATTTTTGTACAAACGTATGTACGTATCTTCAGAATTTAGATTAGGATAATGCTACTAATAAATACGTAAAGAATTGTAAGTCAAGCTCAAAAACAGCAGAATCCAAACCTTACCGCGGCGGGCGTGGTTTAAAAAATGTACATTGCTGCGCAACAGTATAACCTTGACGCGACCAATCAGATGCGATCATTTCTAAACGCCGCCGCCCCGAATCTATTAACCAATCCAATTGAATTTGTAATATTGGGCATGTTTTGTTAATTGTGAACATGAGAGTCCGAAATAACAGCGGTAACTTTAAGATTGTTACACTTCTTTACACATTTATTCATAGGGATGATGAAAGAAAATAGTAGGATTTTGTACCTTGTAATAAAAAGTCCTTCTCTCTTGGGACGAGCCGACTGCAAGTCCTTCAGGAGCGCTTCAACGTTTCCGGCAATTTGCTTTGGCTCCATGTTCAACTGAAACAACAATTGATTGCCTTTAGTAATCTACATAGTCGCTGGGTTAAGAATCTAGAGAGTGTGCCACGTTCTTGCTTAATACCGTGCTGAAGATAAAGCAGTTAATAGATGTTGATGCTGTGTACTGTCGTGGGAAGCAGCTGCTGATATAGTGCTGTTTGTCTAAAGTATCATCAACCACGAATCATTAAAATTAACTATATTTACTCTTTATATTTATTAAAACAATGTATAGCCAAAATCAAAACAACCATTAGGTATGATAGATAACTATATAATTCAAGATAACGTGATTAAGTATTATAACTACATTTTCATGTAATAAAATTACATTATAAAAAAACTGTTCATACATATATTGCCAAAATTAAATGTACTACTACATTTATGTAACATGTTGGAAAATTAGTAGAAATAGGACTAAGAATAAGACAATTATCTCTTATTCCTGTGGCGGAATAATCAGAATATTAACAGTTTTTTTCCCGTTTGGTAACCATTCTACATTACCATAGTATTTGCGTATTTTAAATAATGTTCATACCATCTTGCAAATTTAATAAACACCAGTGCACATGATTCCATATTTTACCCCAAAACCGTCAAAAATGTCAATAAATACTTATAAAACCGTCAAAAATATTAATAACTTAGGCGTTACAAACGTAAGGAATTCAATAATTCGAATGATGAATTAATACATAAGATATCACAAAAAAAAAAACCCGATTCTCCATATTACTTGATAAAGTACAATAGGTGACGAAGTAGCAACAAAACTAAAATCATAATTAAGAACGTTATACAAAAAAGAAACCCAGTTGTTACCACCACGCACACACTAAAGGAAGGTACAACTGCCTCGACTGTCACTGCTTTAAAATATATACCCGTACTTACCCTTCCAACGGCCACGTCAACAGAACCGAAGCTTTCCTGTTTCTCATCCTTCACCACCCTGTACTGCGTGCCTCCAGCGAACTTCTTCACCAGTGCAGCGAGGTTGGTGTCCAGAGTGCCACTCTTGATGGTGGGAAATTTCCTCTTCATCAGCCCTCGGATTGGCACCAGCTCAGTGATTATGTTTGGGTGTGCGATCACATAGTCGTACTCGAATATTTTCACTTGACCTTCCTAGAAAGCGATTGAATATATCGATTAATAATAGACCAATAATATGAGAGTCACGACTATACTCGTATTATATATATCTCTTTGCTTAAAATAATGAATGTGGTTTCGAACTAACCTAGACATTTTTATTGAAAAGAGGCTAGTATATCAAGTCCTGTAAATATTTTTTTTCTTTAATATTTTATTTTTTACTATTTTTTTTTAAATATTTTATTTTTTTTCTCCACGTCAATATTTTCAAAATAAAACTATACAATGTAGGAGCAATAGAACTCTTTGTGAACAAGTTCATCCGAGGAAGTACTGCGGACTGCCACCATATTTATTTCTACCGCTAAGTAGAAACGTTCGCATTATGCACTGTTTGCCAGTAACTTTATTTCTTAGAGTGATGGGCGCAGTGCAGTTACACTTTATAGGCAGTGGTTACCGCTTAACACCAGGTGGACGTAGAGCTTGTTTCATAAGCTAATCACGTAAAAAATTTTTAGAAATATCAATTACATCCATATTATATCATACTATGACACCGGGTGTTACCAACTTATCTGATTCTGTTGTAATGAATACGGACCATGTGATCGTGTAGAGACATGAGCGAGCGCCTCATAAACTCGATTTTGGTATAGGCAAGTTACTGATTTATCATATATAAAATCCTCAGGAACGGACCTGAGAATTACGCCAAGTAAATGACAAGAGGTTCGCCGTCTTTTACATGAGATCTAAAAAATCTCATCTAAGTGTAATGAAGTCAAGTTAGATATTGTGGCTTGAATAAAAGTTCAAGCCACAATATCTAACATTTTAAAAGACCTGTCAAAATCAATATAAAGAGCGTGCCAGACAGTTCGAAACCACTAGTTATCACATTACATTTTAACATTTGAATTACTAAAACTATATTACTCTATGATCTTGTCCCGGATGGACCCGCCTGACTCCGGGGTCCTCTTTCTGTTTAACTTGTTCCGATTGTTTGTTTGGTACAGTATCACTTTTGAGTACTAGTCTTTCCATGGTAACGAGTTTTTACATAAATATACCACCAAAGTTTATGGAGGACAGTCAATTTCTACTATTTCTGCTCAATTAAATTTCTTCATAACAACAGAAGTACAAGTTCTCTAGGCGCAGTTGTTGATAGCTTTCTATATAACTTAAGTAAGGTAGACCAACAGCCAATATGAAATTCTAACATTGTAATTTTTGTATGAACGTCTACTAAGCAAATAAAATTTCAACGAATATCACCTTAAGACGGTTAAACAAAAGGAATGAAAGGATACACTTGAGCTATGACTCACACGCCACGATAGCTCAGTTGGTTGAGCGTATCCCTGCTCTAGGGACGGATGGTCGCGGGTTTTTATCCCGTGCGTGGTTCAAATTTTTCCTTTCGTTGTAATTTATTAAGCCAATAATTAACTTTAAAAGGACTTGGATATAAAACTACGTCGTCATCGCGTCGCCTCTGACTTGGACCTTCTTGGAAATAATTTAGTAAGATGCTTGCTGAATTTGTCGAGATGCAATTAGACCTACAGATAGCCACATAAACTGGTAGAATGCCAAGTGCTCATTGATGGGTGATGGGGGTCAGTCAGCGGCATGTCTTTAGTCTACAGAAAAAAGATTGACCAGGAACAATACACACGTCGATTTTGTAAAAAATGTCAGCACAAAATGTAAATCTAAACCTTGCTACATTTTCGAACGGCTTCCTATGGGACTTTTTTTATTGCTGATAGGTCTAGTTACCCGAAATAAATGAATTTATTTATTATTATTATTATATTTGACCACAATCTCACCTATGTAAGTGATTATGTGGTGAAAGTTGTTAACATGCTTAACCTACAATTACTGGCTTTTAAGGACAGCTGCCGGAACACACTGTAAGGTGATTGGCGACAGATTTTCTACTTGAGGGTGGTCGCTAGCCAGGCGGCCATTCACAAAATGCCCTACCACTATGCGATGAAGCTCAAGCCCGCGGCGGAATTCGAACCATGGATCTACTGCGCGGCAGTCCAAGGCCTATACCACTGCTTCAACTGACTCGACGACCGGACTCTTTTCATGTACACATACGAAAAAAAAACTTTAAATCTCCTGAGGTTGTTCGTGTTTCGTCATCCTAACCGGATATATTTCTGCACTCAAAAAACTAAAACACACAGAAGTAAAATGTTGTTTCAGGTTTACGTGATTATAACAGACACAATAATTAAACAACTTTAAAAAGTTTAAATCGCGTAAATTTATCATTATTTTTGTCGTGAAGTTTCAAACACTGCAGTAATTGTGGTTGTAGGGTGGCTTTTCACAGTAGTATACCATGGGTGGGAAACACATACTAATGACTACTCAATAAAAACAAACAAATACAAGTAGAAGGAAATGAGACTTAACAACATTTTTTTTTTTTTATTGCTGATATGTTAGCCTTTGACCACAATCTCACGTGATGGTAAATGATGATGTGGTCGAAGGTGTTAACAGGCTTAACCTAGAATGACTGGCTCTCAAGGACAGCTGCCGGAACACACTGTTAGGTGTTTGGCGACAGAATTTCAACTTGAGGGTCGCTAGCCAGGCGGGCATTCGCAAAAATGCCCTTCCACCATGCGGTGAAGCTCAAGCCCGCGGCGGTATTCGAACCATGGACCTGCTGCGCGGCAGTCCATAGCTAAAGCCACTGAGCTATCACTGCTTCAGAACTGAACTATCCAAAAACGGTTATGTAATTAACTTTTATGTATGTAGAAGGCAGATAGTAAAATATCTTTAAACCTATTAGAAGACCTTGCCCTGTGATGAACAATCATAATTTCCATCCTGGAACGCATATCCAGAATGGCGTTAGTAGAATCTTATCAAATTTGGCTAGCAGGGGAGGAGTTTCGCAGAGTGGAGGAAAAAGACAATGAAATCGTAAGCTTACTCCTTAACCCTTCTCACTGGATCGCAAGGCCTTGACTTGAGCCAATCCTCTGCAGCACGATGGACCAGTGGGTGTAGGTGTGGTTACTACATTTGTCTCTTTCTTCCATTAAATTTAGTTCATTTGCATTTTTCAGTTGTGGTACCACTAATAAAAATGCTTCATTTTCTAACCCCAGTGGAGTGATCCTATTGGTGAAAGTTATCCAATTACACCGCTCATCTTCCTCCCACATTTCTTGTGGAATTGAAACCTAACAGGTTAAGAGAACACATTTTGACTCAGTGCACATCCAGGATATATCTATCAGTTTCGGCCCCTTACAGAATGAAAGTACTGTTCTCTCCTTTCCCAACAGAAGGGGCTAGGTAGGTATATGATGGACACATGATTCTTGATTTGTTACTCATTTGGCTAGTGAAGCCCTAATATGAGAAATTCTTACCTGAATCTTTTTGATAAGTTCTCCACCACCAACAGTGGTGGCCCCTGACTCCAGAACCTCCTTTATCAGCTCAGGCCCCTTGCAGAATGCAAGTACAGTTCTTTCCTCATCACGAGGAAATGTGTTAGGTAGGAGTGATAAGCGCGTGAAACTATCCAGAAAACGATTCTGAAATTATTTTTAATTGGTTATTATGTTGAAACTAATCACTAGAATAAAACCAGTTCAGGACAAATCACACTTGCACATCAAGGGTTCCAATCACAATACATTAAATTAGTTTTTTTTATAAATTACCTTTTTTAATTTAGTGTGCTCCAACTCACTCTTGGTCAGGTTTTATTATTTATTATTTTTATTTTACTTTTAAGTTAGTACATACTATCAAGTTTCACACTTATGTGAATTACTATTTTTACTTTTTCCAACAGTGTAAAATCAAGATTGCTATAAAACATGCCATTTGGTATAACCACAATATTTTATAATAGCAGCAAATATTTCAAATGGCACTGATTTACTATGATTTACCAACTCTTATTGCCCTAAATGGGACTAAGTGCTATACTTGCTTTTTTAGCAGCAGCCATGTTGAACTCAAGATGTGCATACACATATGCATCAGGCTGATTGTACATAGTCGGATGATGGGTCTCCATGTGTGCTCTGACAGCATCTTCTGCAGAGTAGACAATCCATCGGTAGTACTTCAGTGGGTACACATCATCTTTGGGTATAGCTTTGTAGGAATCGTCTGCATGCTTGTTAAGTTGAATTTTTGATACTCTGGAATTATTTGAGGACCAAGTTGAATCGGGTATATATAATTGAACCTTTTATTCTAGAATATTACCTATGGTCTTTGTATAGAACACTTGACTAAATAGAACATATGTCAATACTATTCTGTGATAGTTCTGCCAGAACTGCTAGCTAATCACAGTGACAATATCAGAAATACCTATGCTTTGCTATATTAACTGTGTATGATAATACAATATTGATCTGTATATAGAAGTAATCTTCTTCTTATTTTATTTAATGGCTTCTGTTAGAAGTAATCATTTAACTATAGAATAATTTCTAAATTATGATAATAATAAGTGCAAGTGGTAACTGCCATACTTATTATAAAAATAAATAAAAACTTTGAGAAATATCATTCTATTACTTTTCAATTAACTTTACTTTTTATATGCCTTGCAAACCCAAAGAAATGAAGAATCTCAATTGAAAATTTAATTAATTATATTATTAGGTAACCATGATGTCATAGGGAACTTTGTAAACACTCATTATTAAAATAAATTATAATAATATCAACTTTCTTTTATTCTCACTGCATAATAACAATCAGCAATCTGCTGAAGCGGTAAAATTGAGTATGTGGAGAATAACACAAGGAGTTAATCTGGTACATAGTACAGTTAACATGAGGTCTCACATAGAGGCCATGGTACAGTGAATAAACTTAGACCTAGAGGAAGTCTACTATTCATCTAACTTACCTATCTTTTCCTCTTTGATTATGTGGGATGAATCCAACCTTAGTAACTTCAACCTTGACTTTCTTAGCTCGGGCTTTTGCTCTTGTGCCCTTACGAGCAGCATAATAAACAGCTGCACTATGAACTGACCTCTAAAATTTATAAAGGATATTCATTACATATTCCCACATAACAGTTCAAATATGTTTATAATAATAAACAAATAGGTAGTATTTCATCACAATCCCACAAATATTAAACTCGGATGTAATAGTTGGAGATTTGTCAGGTTGCTTATTAGTGCCGACGTTTGAGTGCCTAGGATTTACTTATTGTAAACCCTAGGCTGGAAAAGCTGCAGATAGACGGCAAATAAAAAATACTGAAAAGATGAAATGATATGAACAAAAAATTTTTTTTACCATTTGATATTTCTAATACTTTACGGGCTTCTAAACACACTTAACTCCATTAATTAAGAAAAAACAGTATGTAAGGATAGGAATTAGAATAACTTACCAAATTCGTTGCATTGCTAGTGTATAATGATAGCGAAGTGTTGATTATAGAACCTGAAAATTAAAGGATGGTTTTGATACCGGCAATAAGACATTTAGTTATGTGACAATTTATTAACTCACGAAAGAATGTCCCAGCCATGAGTACTAAATTGAATGCAAGTTTCTCACAAGATTTCTTATCTTCCGATTTTCGATCTATAAACTTTTATTTATTTTTTGATTTTTTTCAGGCAATGTGATTCTTCTTCTTCTTCTTGTTCACAGATTACCTAGTGTTTGTTGCTCTGAATAAGGTTCATTATTCAGAGGTTTGTTGTCTTCTTCATTTGATGGCACGTATGTTATGTATTGTATTTCTATCTAATCTATGGATGGCATGCACATCTTAGATAAAGCTTTACACTGGACGCGAGGCGTGCGCGGTTTCGGTCACGCTCAATTTATAATGTTAGGGATTCTATAGAGGCCTTCACACACCACGTACTGAAGCTGCGACGACGAGTAGTGTTGCCACCTTAGATTTTTTTAAGGAGCTAGATCAAAAGAGAAATGTCGCCAGATTTCGGAAATTTTGCTCACGAGAAAACCACCAAATACCGCTAAATTTTTGAACTTGTATCACCCTTAAGAAACCCAAAAAAAGAGTCGATTAAAAACTATAACTTCACGAAATGTTAAGGGCCTATTTCAACAGTTCTGTAATTATTAGGAAATCTCTTCTGGGTAAATGACAGTTTTGAATGAATTGTAATAATTCGTTAGATAAAGACTATGGGAACTTATGTAAACTCTCTAAAACTGGCTCTTAATATCTCATTATCATCATCATCAGCCCGAAGACGTCCACTGTTGAACATAGGCCTCCCCCATAGAGCGCCACAAAGAACGGCTATTTGCCGCTTCTAACCATTGGCTACCAGTGACTTTCACGATGTCGTCAGTCCACCTGGTGGGGGGCTACCAACTCTACGTCTTTCGGAGTAGTGTGGTAACCACTCGAGAACCTTTCTTCCCCAACGGTAATCGGTTCGTCGAGCAATGTGGCTCGCCCATTGCAAATTCTGAGAGCTATGTCGGTGACTTTGGTTCTTTGGCGAATATCCACGTTCCGGATTTTATCGCGCAAAGAAACTCCAAGCATAGCTCTCTCCATGGCTCGTTGAGCGACTCTGAGCTTGACTATTAGTATATATAGGGGGTATAATAGAACCACATTCATATGTAATTTTTTTATCAGTAGAGTAAGAAATTAAAAATCAAATTTTTTTGGCCAATAGCTAATATGATATGGCTTCGTAATGTAAACTTGCTATCTGGGGCTTATCTTCCAACCAACCCAAATTCCGGACAAAGAATGATAGATTAATACGAGAAGATAACAGTAACAAACGACTGCGCCTAGGAATTCCCCGGTCATAGGCGGACCTAAGGCGAAAACAACATCATGTAATTCCAGAAAATTAGGGAATTTCCTATCAAAATATGTTGCCAGATTCCGTATTGAGAAACCGCCAAAAACCACTAAAAATATTAAAAACGCTATATTATGAAAAAGTACCACTAAAAACCTTGAAAAAGCGCCAGTTCTGGTGGAAAAACCACCAGGGTGGTAACACTGACGACGAGCCGGCGCCACCGTAATCGCTCCACATCGCTAATGGCCACACTTGGCGACATATATATATATATATAAGGCTGATTTCCGCTACACCAAAGAGATTATTGCGATGTATTCACCATTTTGTTTAAACGAAATCGCGCCAACAATGATCTATTATGACGGCACGGACTGGGTCATCAAACTCATCACATATGCCATGCGCGATCTTGCGATTTCAATGACCTGCTACAAACTGAAATCACCGTGAGTGGGGCTGTTAAACCGACAATCGAATGCTAACAATAATTTGGATTGGTCATAATTGTGCTCACATCGCACACTGCCACACAGCCATACATTAATTAGTAGATACTACCATTTGGCAGTAGATTTGTAGATATACACAGCATGCACTTCCCATATACAATATTAATGTCAGTTGTGACAGCCTTGCTCACGGTTTTTCAGTTAGTAGTATGGTCGTTGAACTTATACCTCCGTTGGCGCGATTTCATTGAATGGTTATTACATCGCCAAAATCTCTTTTCGGGTGAAAACGAAGGCAGCCTCTTTCATCAGTGACGCCACCGCATATCTTCTGTGCTCCGTTCCGAGCCTCAGTGTAGTTGTTTGGTTGTTTTTCAACCTACTCGAAGGTACGTCAACATTTTAGTCTTGTCTCGGTTAAATACAAGACCGTTTTGTAGGCTGATTGTCTCTAGGCGAGCCAGGAGATCATCACTGTCTTCTTCAGTTTGAGCGAGAAGAGTGGTATCGTCAGCGTAGCAGCGGTTATTTATCAGCCAGCCACCTATTGAGATTCCTTTATTCCATCCTTCAAAAATAATTCGTATTATATACTCCGTATATATATTGAACAGCAATGGTGACAGAATGCACCCTTGTCTAACACCTGATTCAGAGTGGAATTCGTCAAAAAACATCATCTAATCGAACAGCTGCTAATTCTTCATCCCGAATTAAGCTGGGCTAAATATTTTATATCCTCATATAAAATATTTATGTAATTATAATAAATAATGTAATTAATCCAATTTTGGTAATGAAATAGTTGGAACACTGAAATAAAAATAATTTTCGGAAAAAATACAAAAATCACAAAAAATACAAATCATCCATTTGTTTTCTTGCCTGAACTAAATTTTTCAACCTTATGGACAAAAACCATCCATAAAATTCGCATGGAAACAATAGACAAGAAGTAAATAATCGTTGGGCGAAACTTACAATGGGTACATCTTCTTAAACACCCCCCTGAACAGTCAAATGCCATTTCAGCTAATTTTTTTACCCCCATTCCGGATGTCGGACTTATTTTCACTATCACTACATGGTATAAGACAAAGTCACTTATCGCTGTCTGTCTGTTCCTTTATAATATGCTTAGATCTTTAAAACTACGCAACGGATTTTGATGTGGTTTCTTAAAATAGTAGAGTGATTCAATAGAAAGGTTTAAATGTATAATGCACGCATAATATAGTAGAGAAACACTGATAATTTTAGAGGTTTCTAATGTAATGTCGTAAATAAAAACATTTTTTTGCACTTACATTGCAAACGCTGAACCCTAAGAGATAGATCAAAATAATGTAGTACTGTATTGTACCACCAAGGTTCCGAACGAGCCCCAGCTATACAAAGTTACTTTTAGAGCGTTCGTATAGCCTATCAGTTCCAAAAATAACACTCAGAAATGCTAAAAATCACACAGGGCGTTCGATTTGGGACTTGTGAGCAAAAATATCGTTTTCACTCACCGTTCGGATAGCTTTGAAAACGCTACAAATGACAGAGAAAAGTGCTATTTTTGACCCACATCTCAATGTGGGATCGTTAGAAGGGTCATTACACTCAAGGGTCATTAGACATCGATTCCTTGTTTTGTCCTGTATTTTCAATTATTATTAAACACAGGTCTATCTTGTCACTGATCGGTGAATCCAGCATCCACGATGGGCTCAGTATAGAGCATCTGCTGCATGCTGGAAGTCACCTTCACAGAGAACTTGCCTTGGTGTTTTGTGCCCTTTGTGTTGGACATTCATATCTACCTCAAGATTATTTTTTTTTATGCTTGGTACGTTAGCCTTTGACCACTATCTCACCTGATGGTAAGTGATGATGTGGTCGAAGATGTTGTTCAGGCTAACCTAGAATTACTGGCTCTCAAGGACAGCTGCCGGAACACACCGTTAGGTGCTTGGCGACAGATTTTCAACTTGAGGGTGGTAGCTAGCCAGGCGGGCATTCGCAAAGAGCCCTACCACCATGCTGTAACGACTGCCATCCTAAGACAACAACCGGGACCGACGGCTTAACGTGCCCTCCGAAGCACGGAAGCGCTCAGTAGTAATGTCACCAGCGGTCACCCATCCAACTCATGACCGCGGCGGACGTTGCTTAACTTTGCTGATCGATTCAGAATGGTTAAATAAACTTCGCTACGAGCACTTCGAAATTTCGAAAATTTTATGAGAAATATTGTGGTTCCTAACATAAAGACTATTTTGTTTGTCACTTAGGCTCAGACCAAAATAGAAGTAGTCGGCCAGGGGTGCGTTCTTATTTGTCGTCCGACGACGTCCGACGACGCCCCGAGCGTTTTTATATGCCCGGAGCGATCGTCCGATGATCTTCCGGAGCGTTCTTATATATCGCTCGACGACGCACCGGTCGCCCCACGAAATCGGTGGATAAATATCGCCCTGACGTTTCATTTGACAGTTGGGACTTGATTTTTCTTTGTTTTAAGTTACTTTTTGTTTACGTAGACTTCTGTTTACAAAATTTTATTATTATTATTGTTATATTATGTATGTTTGTTTTAGTTATGTATTCTGGAAAAGTACATAATTGTAAATACATTTCTTCTGAGTCAGTGAAACATTTTAAGTAGTGTTCTTGATACAGATATGATACAGAGCCGTTCTTAAAAGGCGGACGAAGAGCGTCGCTCTGCTTGGAGCGATCATCCGTCGTCGGACGACATATAAGAACGCACCCCTGAGTACTTATTTTATTAGATATATCGAAAATGTCATATCCAGATATCGTTATTTTGGTTGTCAGCGGATGTCATAATATGTTTTTCAGCCGTTCGGATAGCATATAGTCCTTGGTGGCCAAAAATAGCAGAAGCTTCTTCCCGCCCGCTAAGATACAAATGCCACTTTTGAAACTGCTACAAACGCATTCAAGCCAAAACGAACGCACCTTTTATGGCTTATTTTATCTATGTTTTACCACTGCGGCTGACTGATGCATTTCAAAATTTTCAAAACACTTGGTTTAGTGAAATGTTTATATTATTTATATAAGCAAAATCATTAGAAATATGAATTAAGCATTTGATTATATGACAGTAGTTAAGTGCGCAAGTGTAAAATGGAAACAGTGAACTGTATATTATTAGCGGTTTCGCTCTGTGTTCTGTTATGGGGTGTGGCCGGCCAGTATGAATGGCAGATTCGAGATGCTTTCGATGAAGTTCGTGGTAAAATGGACAAGATAAACCAAGACAACTGCTTTATTAGCCACTTAGATGACTTGTACCTACCAGAAGATTCGGTGTCCCACCATCCAGATGTGAAAGAAATCAACATTAACCCTGTCTTTCCGAATCGTACTGCTTTGCTTCATTTACACAATATGGCTATGACCAGAGCATTTTTCTGGAGCTACATCCTCCAGTCAAGGTTTATACGACCCGCTATCAATGATACGTATGATCCTGGTATGATGTATTACTTCCTTTCATCGGTAGCAGATGTGTCATCCAACCCGTACATAAACGCTAGTTCGATTTACTTCTCGCCGAACATGTCGTACACATCTTCGTACAGAGGGTTCTTTAATAAGACTATGCGTAGATTTGCACCAAGAGCTTACCGTGCGGATGATTTTAATGACCCAGTGCATTTACAGAAGATATCAACTCTAAATACATTCCATGTAGAAGACCTAGGTGCCTATGATACTGAGAGTTTGTCAAAAGATTATACCTCCGAATTCTATCGTATCAATGAGTGGTATAAGCGGTGGTTACCTGATAGAGTAGAAAAGAGGCATGACACTAAAACAACATATCAAGTAGAAATCAGATATGCAAACAATACAAATGAAACATTTACATTTCATGGACCACCCGGGAATGATGAGGTTTGTATGCTTCATTTTCAATAGAAAAATTTTGTGTAAATAATATATTTCAGTATTTTGTAAAAACTTACAGTCTAATCATAACCTTATATGATGCTCTAGGTTCCTGGCCCTGTTAACTGGACCCGTCCCTACTTTGACTGTGGTAGACTGAACAAATGGCTTGTAGCTGCTGTATCACCTGTGGCTGATATTTTCCCTCGACACACCCAGTTCCGACATATTGAATATCCTACGTAAGTATTGATGTATAAAACATGGAAAGTGGTATTAATGTACTCATAGACTAATGCCTTAACAATGACAAAACACATACTTTTACTGAATTATGAGACATTTAGGTATGGCTATGATTATAGAAATATTTCCTTCAAATCATGCAAAAACTTTGTATAAAAAAAACATAGTAGTGGGTGTAATAGTTATAAATAATAATCTCAATAAATATTACTACTTATCCAAGTCAACATTAGTAGGATCATACCAAATTTGCCTAGGCAGGGGAGGAGGATCAAGCAATGGAGCTGTCACTTGATGCCTATGTAATGGGGCCCCTTAACCCTACTCTCCCTACATGGAATGCTAAGTAATTTGTCTATCCTCTCAATCAAAAATGTTTTTTTATCTTCTTTTCCATTTAAAAGTCTGTTTGGAGTGTGGTTTTTCATGATATCATATAGCCTAGTTCATTAGATAGCCTATGGTCATATATTGTCATGAAGTCTATGATCAGGATTACAAGAGTATAAAAAACGCAATTGAGCTCAAAAATAGCAGCTAGAATCTGGCTACCTTACATCCTGGATCCTCATAAGTGATGTAGCCAGAATTGAGACTAAGACAATATCTTTGTTTCTGTGTAGTAACATATATAAGTGATCTAAAATTACTGAGTGATAAAGCTAAACACACTGCATCCCGAGCTGCAGAAAATGTGAAAGCAGACCTCTGGATACTTTATTTTGTGCCTGACAAATGACTGAATAGTATGCATAATAACAACATCTTTACTTGTGTAGGGGCCAGGCCCATTATACTAATGTGTGTACTATCAACATGTGTTGATACAAAAGATTTTTGCGAAGCATTTTATCAAGATGCAAATTATGACTACAATTTGCATTCATTTTGTTCTGCAGAATGTATTTAGGACTCTTACCATGTTAAGTTGGAGTTGTTAAATCATTAATTCACTATACATAAAATAAGTATGACAAAGACTGTTTGTGACAATGTGTTTTGATTTGAATTAATGTACCTATTGTCTTGTGAACACCACAGGCAGTATCATTTTTCAGTATCTTCTTGTAAAAGCTGGCATGTAAACACTTGAGGGGATCATATTTTTTTTTTTTTTTTTCACTGGCTCTCAAGGACTGCTGCCGGAACACACCGTTAGGTGCATGGCGACAGATTTTCTACTTGAGAAAGGACAGTATTTATGGAAAGATCACATTCCGACAAGCAGTTCAAATCAAAAGCCAAAAACCAAACAATCGCGACAGCGATGCGGCTATGGTCATAGGAATTATCACAGCTCATCTTTGAAGAGCTGGTAGCGAAGTATGCTTACTCGTTCTTAACCAATCAGCTAAGTTAAGCAACGTCGCATTGACGCTAGTGACATTACTTCTGAGCGCTTCCGTGCTTCGGAGGGCACGTTAAGCCGTCGCCGTCGGTCTCAGTTGTTGTCTTAGGATGGCAGTTGTTACAGCATTTTGCGAATGCCCGCCTGGGTAGCTACCACCTTCAAGTAGAAAATCTGTTGCCAACAAATGGCGGGTTACGGCGGCTGTCGTTGAGAGCCATTAATTATAGGTTAGTCTGATTAACATCTTAGGGCTAGCCAATCAACTATAAAATAGGTTCTGGTAGCTATTACCAATATATTGTTTTATTTTAACTAAACTTATTTACAAAACAGAAATATTTTTTTTCTCAAACATGCTCGGAAACGTGAGCATTATTTTGACAACCTTCTTTGAGATAAATCGAAATTGCTGTACTGGAAAATTTAAGTGCGCAACGGCCCGCAGGAAATGTATGAAAATCTATATCTGTTGTGTCTAGCAGCCAAATAAATTGCATAGTAAACTCATATCTGTCGTGTAATTTAAAAATGGAACAATCTTTTACTTCGAAGCATGGCAATCAAGGAGGTAACTTATCAAAGGTTTTATTTAAATTTGGATCTGGCTTGCAAATAGAATGCTGTTTACTGAAAATTGTACATATAACAACTGTATCTTCAAATAAAAAATTCTGCCTAGGTACTACTTTGTTTTAATTTCCGCGCTTTATTTGAGAAAAGCACTATACAAGCCTTGGCCACTACTAGGCATTGATGGACTTACGTATTTGTTGGCGAAGACGACGCACAAATACGTAAGTCCATCAATGCCTAGTTGTGGCCAAGGTTTATATAGTGCTTTTCTCAAATAAAGCGCGGAAATTAACATGTTTTATTTCTTTCGACAGGTACACTGCAGCTGTTGTTATGGAGCTGGACTACGACAGAATAGACATAAATCAATGCCCTCCAAGTCAGGGAAATGACCGACCTAATAGATTTGCTTCCACAGCCCGGTGCAAAGAAACAACTGAGGTCAGTATTGGTTCTGTATCTAGGACGCACATGTACTAATAATAATCTGTCTGTCTGTAAATTTAAACATAGTAAAATTTTCACTTAGTTTGGTTCTAATTAGGCTTACAAAATTCGGCATAGTGCAAATTTTGGCGTTATTCTAGGTTTTGTACACAATCTCATTTGATGGTTAGTGGTGTTAAGGTTGAAGATAGTAAACAGACAGACCTAGAATAGGAATGGATCTCAAGAACAGTTTCCAGAACACACTGCTAGGTGTTTGGCGACACATTTTCTACTTGAGGGTTGTAGCTAGCTAGGCTAGCTTATTTAAGTAAGTACTGAGTTTTTTTTTTACCTGTCTGGGTGCAGAAGCCCGGCCCGCGAGCTAACCTACCTCTTTAAGTAAGTTCTTAGTTAGTCGGACTGTCAACTGTTGAACATAGCCTCCCCTACTAATGGGGGGTTTGCCATAATCCCCACACGTGGCAGGCGTCTTGGGTATCGCAGTGTAAGCTAGCAGATCCTTAGAAAGTGCTGCTGTCCCCCTTACCCTTCTCTTACGACACCCGTGGTAGGAGATGCAGTGTGACATTCTGGACACGACGGGCATATTGTTTTCAAGGAAACCTCGTCTAGACATCGATGATGTCTCGATTTCCATCCAGGCTACCTAGGCTAAATTCGCAAAATGCCCTACCAATATGCAAAATTCGCGCGAACTAATACCTAATTTATTTTTGGGTTTAGTGTGAGCCCCTCCACGGCTGGGGATTCCGGCGCGGTGGGTACCAGTGTCGCTGCGCGCCCGGGTACCGGCTGCCCAGCATTGTGCGACGGCCCTATCTCGGAGAAATCATAGAGCGAGCCACCTCTGACCAGTATTATAACAATTTTGACTGCAAGAAGATTGGATGTAAGTATTCAGGGGGTATAATGTATACCGAGGGTAGCTTGTGATTAGTGAGGAGGGTTTTCTAAAGATAATCTTGGAAGGTACTGATTATATTTATATGTTATATTTTTATATGGAGCTCTACTAATACTGTTAATACCTTATTTATTATTATATTTCTGTAATAAAACTATTAACTTCCGAAAGTGTATAATACCAAAAACATGATTTTGTATGGATACAAAAACATTTTTTTATATGTGACTTTTCCTATTTCCAAAAATAATGAGAACATTAAAGGGCCGTCGTTTTACAAATATAGATGACATTAAAAAAGCATCGCTGAAAGAGCTAAAGGCTATCCCAAAAATCGAGTTTGAGAAGTGTTTCGATGATTGGAAGATGCACTGGCATAAGTGCATAACATCAAATGGGGACTATTTTGAAAGCGACAACTTTTATGTAGACGAATGAATAAATGTTTTTTACAAAAAACTAAAATTCCCGTTATTTTTTGAACACATCGTAATCAAATATTCTATTTGATTACTTGTACTTATGTAATTAAATAATTGATCTTCCCAGGGGTACAGCGTCTGCCAGTACAATGGGAGAAAGCGCACCCGTTCCTTCGCGCTATCTACATGGACAAGTACTACGAGTACGTCAACTCCACCCGCGGGCCTGACGCCCTACACACGGAGCGGCTCAACGTCTACGAAGCTTTGAACTTCATCAGAGGAGTGCAGCCGCATAACTGTTCCCTGTAAGTTCAATATACTATGAAGCATTAATGGCCGAGCGGTAATAGCTATGTACTGCCCGTGCCTCAGGTCCCTGGTTCGATACCCACCGCCGGCTTGAGCTTCACTGCATAGTGGAAGCGCATTTTGCGAATGCTCGCTAGAGGTGTGTACCGGAGGCAATTTCAGCCTCCGGAGATTTTGCGGAGATTTTATTGAATAACCGGTGTTTCTCCGGTTATTCTCCGGATAGTCAGTATATTTTATTACTGATGCACAGAAAGTACTTGACATCCAATCGAATTTAATGTGACCAATAACAGTAGTTTATGCAACTGTCATATAATAGAGGGTATTAAAACATGAGTGTAGTTTTTTGAAACGAGCCGCAGGCGCAGGTGTGTTTCAAAATAAGATTACACGAGTGTTTTAATACCTAATTATATGCAGTTGCACTACTTTATTTAATCTCATGGCTTTATGCTTTTTTTGATTTAAAAAAGTCTGTTTTTGGTCTATTGGCTCGGAATCAGGGCGATGCGCGCGCAGCGCGCTCACCACAGATAATGTGTATTTAAATTGAATTGAAACCTCCTTGGATGGGACACATTGTACTTTAATAATTAAAAAAAAAAATTAAAGCATTCTTTTGCTAGAAGAATAATGCTTTAATTTAATTTTGTAATTTTCTTAAAGAAGTATGTAAATAAAATATGCCAATAAAAGTCTGTATTTCATTTCATAATTAGAATATTACCGAATGAGATTATATAAAATATTTTTGAATGCAATCCAAGGAAAAAAATGGTTTTGATTGTCTTCAAAATACTTACCTACCGAGAACAAGTGTTTTTCTTGGGTAGCATAAACGGAGGAGAGCTCAATGGGGTAGTAGTAGTAACGGTTTCCCGTGTAGGTTAATAGAAGCAAAACGCATTTATAGTATGAATAAAATGAGATGAAATTAATATTAACATTTTATGATATTCATATGAGTAGTATCAAACAAAGATACATCCCTACCCTAATCGCGACTGAATCGCGCGTTCAGAAATGATTACCCATCAAATAATCGATTAACCGGTACTTAATTGAAACACCGATTACTCTCCGGTACCCATCCCAACCGGTGATTATCCGGTTTTTTGAGAACCGGTACACACCTCTAATGCTCGCCTGGTTAGCTACCACCCTCGAGTAGAAAATCTGTCGCCAAGAACCTAACAGTGTGCAGCAGTTCCGGCAGCAGTCCTTGAGAGCCGGAAAAATTACAGGCACATGAGACTTAACAACTGTATGTCTCAGTGTGACGGGTGCAGTGCAATTCGTCACATGTCGGAATGCATCTGTTATAGGCAGAGGTTAATCCGCTTAACATCACGTCCTTGTTACGTCACAATAACATACAAAAAAAACTATGCACGTTATATATATTCTGGCATTACTTAGCATAAATCCATATTTTATAATAATAAATATGTATTTTGACAATATTTCTCGATTGTAGCCTCGAAGAGTCAAGACCTCCGGTTTTATTTAACTATTTATCTGATGCTGTTGTAGCTTAATATCCTTCTGTGACATCAAAAACCGGCGCCAACAGACCAGTATGTCGACTGTGAACTGGCAAAATATCCTATCTTATATAATGCAACTTAAGAAAAACAATGTGATGAAAAAACCAGATAGGACTTATTTTCAGTTCACAGTCGATATGCTGAGTTGAGTTACTAAAGAAGCGCGTTGCCACTGGGTATGGGTAATTTATTTTTGTTCATAATACTACGGACCCATGACGAACGTTATAACCTATAATAGGTCTTATATAACGTGTAATAGGTCTTATATACTTCTATGGGTGGATAAGGTTATCAATATCAGTTATCTTAATGGATCCAAGACTATTTGTACAATAACTATTGTCAGTAAAGTATTGCTTAGGAATAACCCACAATAACCATTTTTTATCCTTTACTTTTACGAGAAATAATGGTTTATTTACGAAGCGATTTTGAGCAATACAGCATGTATCTTTATCCAATAAACTACAGTCGACTCTCGTTAATCCAAACCTGCGATAATTCAGAGCTCTCCATAATTCAAAGTTATTACGAGTTCTCTAGAAAATCTCTTTACATTTCGAACTAAATCAATACATTTTTATGCACTTGGTAATTGGAACGAAAAATTATTGACGACTGATTTAAAATAAATAACATTTTAAGGGTCCCTCGAGTTTCGAATTAACGAGAGTCGACTATACCTTAAATACATTGTGCATTTAATATAGATCAATATGGCCATTTACACCGTGTCATTTAAATGAATATTTTCGAAGAAACTACAAATTATTTAGTATCAGCATTCCACCCGTGCATAGCTGGGGTGGGTTTCTTATATATAGGGCCTCCCACGCATATGCCACATGGACGGAAAGTTCCTGGAATATTGTAGATGGAACATTTTCCTGAAAGAAGTGATTATTTGAATTTAAAAAACAACTTAAATTGCATTAATTGATATTTAGCTAATTACACGGTGGAACCGGGGCGCGTTCCAGTATATGTTGGTCGAGCAATATTTGCTCTAAGGCACCTGGAACGACCTTTAAGCCTCCTTTCAAAATATGGAATTGACAGCGATGTTTTTAGGTGATAAAATACAGTCTACATTTTTAATAAATGGGGCATAATACGTAATTAACATAGTATGCCACTAATCCTTGGCTTAGCTTGTACAAAATCTATTATTTATTGTAGTATCTGTCACATTTGACAGCTAGCCAAGATTTGGCCGATTCAAAAGGTAGTAAAAATTTGGCCAGGCAGATCAAAATTTGCTCTGACAGGTCTCCCGGAACGGGTATGATCAAATCTTGACAGGATCAAATTAAGTTCGATTAGAGTGCTGGAACGGCGTATATCTGCGTTTAGACCATAATTTGTCTTGGCCGACGGGTAGGAGGAACGCACCCCCGAATAGCGGCTATTTTGAATGACGTCAAATCAAAGTTTGAAAATCTTTTATTCGAACCTCCTGCCCGCAAGGATTTATACAAGCGAAACGCTTATTATATGTCGTTATCAATGTACAACTGCTTACCCAATAATATAAAAATATTATCTGGAAATAAATTTGATAAAGAATTGACTGCATGGCTGCTAAATAATTGTTTTTATAGTATTAAGGAATTTAAAGAATATAAATGTATAAATAATTGAAGTAATAAATGTATAAATAAGTGTAATTAATAAATCTAATTATTATGTATAATATAAGACTAATTTTCGATATAACTGTATGAAATATTTGCACGTCTGCTTGCAGACAGAGTACAACTGTGTCTAATAATATTTTTAAGATCTTACTAACTTGTATTCTGGCAAATAAACTATTTGATTTGATTTGATTTGACATCGTACGGCATATATATTTATTCTGTTGTCTGTGTCAGTAGACATTTGAATTAATTCAATATAAACATGTGTATTCTGGTTTAAAATGGACATTAAAACAACACGGCCGGCTCATCGCCACTCGCTTGCACATCGGCCACAGCCCGCATGCGAGGAGCCCTACCGTGTCCGTTCACCGCTGTATTCTTTTCATGTACTCATAAGGTCAGGTCGTATTTACCTAACAAAAAGTATATTATATTAAGCGCAAATGATATTCACACAGGGTGCGAGGGCTTCTTCGATTTGGCCGGATCGCTGGACGCAGAACTCATCCAGTATTACAATTCCTTAGTTGCTAAAAAATAAATAAAAAGTCACGCCCTTATAACCTTGTAGAAGTAGACCGCGGTGTATGCACAAGCAGATTTTGTTAGATGTTTTAGGGCGATATGCTATATGCTGGGCTGTTACTGAAAATATAATATATGTATATTTTTTTTATGCCTGATAGGTTAGCCTTTGACCACTATCTCACCTGATGGTAAGTGATGATGTGGTCGAAGATGTTGTTCAGGCTAACCTAGAATTATTGGCTCTCAAGGACAGCTGACGGAACACACCGTTAGGTGCTTGGCGACAGATTTTCAACAGGAGGGTGGTCGCTAGCCAGGCGGGCATTCGCAAAGTGCCCTATCACCATGTTATGACGACTGCCATCCTTAGACAGCAACCGGGACCGACGGCGTAACGTGCCCTCCGAAGCACGGAAGCGCTCAGTAGTATGTCACCAGCGGTCACCCATCCAAGTAATGACCGCGGCGGACGTTGCTTAACCTTGCTGATCGATTCAGAATTGCTAAGCAAACTTCGCTACTAGCGCTTCGTAACTTAATATAGGAATAACCTTAACAGACTGTTACTATTAACATTAAATCACGTGTTATATTTTTGTATCGCAGGTATAACCCAACAGACCTGTTTCTAAACGGAGACGTAGCGTTCGGAGCGGAAGAGCAGTTTGAAAATCAAGCGAAGATGGCGCTGAGACTCGCCAACTTCATCAGCGCTTTCTTACAGGTAATAATGTTGCACCTGGTTGCAAACAATAATGTATTCTATATCCTTGGGATAAGGATTAACGACACGTACGATTAGGTACGGTGACTTCTTGTAATGGGTAGATTATACAGTACAGCCATTGTTGGTTATACCTGCTGCACAACATACATAGTTTTTAATCGGATCATAGCGTTGAGAGAGTTCATAAAAGTCTATGCGTATAGCTTACTTTATCAGCACTTTAATTTCTTAGAAGTCATCCTGTGCTCATGGATGAATGAAAGCGTGGCTAAGCAAAGTGACACAATGAATACGAAAAAAGTTTTTAATTGATTTCAAATCCAACTAATTTTATCATTTTGTCTACGACTCTAGTATGAAGGTCAATAAAGAGTCAAAAAAGGTCATAGTTGAAAAAAAAATTCTACGTAGTGTAGAAGGTACGCGTACGAACACTTTCTTTACATACTACTGTAATACACGTCTTATTAACTATAGATTTTCATGGATGCTGTTAAAGAGGGCTACTGGTCCAAGTTGTATGTTTTCAAAATATTGTAGTTCAACTGGTAGAACCTTAATTGAAGAAATGAATTGCCCTTGATACAATAAGTTGAACTACAGACAATGGTACTTTATCGTAGGCCTACTGATAGAAACACAGACGAAAATATGCGTTGGTATTACTATAGTCTATTTTTTTTAACAAACGAGTACCGAAAATTTTACTGCGTTGCTATTGGCCCGCGTAATCAACATAAAGTCCGTTCCACAGGAAATCTGTAGTTACATTTAGTGACATTCGGTTGAGTCTTGAGCGCGTAACGAATCAATACTATAGTTGCAACTTTTATATTAGGGCAAGCAAAACAAAGATCGTTTCAGAAAAAATGTTGTTGCTAAGTCAAGAAATCGTCTCGTCATACGTTTGCCGACGTATCACTGTGAGCTCAACCCAATTGAACTCGTTTGGTCTCAAGTGAAGGGCTATGGCAGGATATAACAAAAGTTATTAAATTTATGAAGTCTGAACTCTTTTATTACAAGGAGTAGCTAAATAGACCATTCATATCATCCACCATTCTTATAAATCAAATAATACTACTACAATTCTTGTAATCTTAAAAAAATTCGTCATTCTTGCGATGAACTTTCTGCAGATACGTCAATAATATATTGCTCTAACATATTTTGTACATGATTGTCGACTCCGTACATTTTTGTTTCGTCTTGGTTATTACATGATTGAGACATGACCACAATTTTTATCTATAAAATAATTCTACTACAATTCTTGTAATTACTAGATTTATATGTTGTAGTGCATAATATATATAGTATTTTAATATTGTTTTATATCATGAACACGAACAGAAAATAATGTTACGAATATACTTAGCATGCAAATTTAAATCATAAAATAATAACGTAATTTTTTCTACAGTAAATTTTAGAAGTATTCAATATGAACGGGCCTTAACAATTTCAAAACAAGAACATAGACATTGACCAATGATGGCAATCACCCATCTCACTCTGTCAATATCGGGAATGTGCGAGAGACATACTCAGTACTCGTTTGTTAAAAAAAACAGACTATAGGAAACTTACACAGTGGGATCACCATACAATTAATCATGTCTGTATCTTTATCTGATAAAGTGTTGCCTTTGTCCAGGTGTCCGACCCACAAGAAGTGTTCAGCGGCAATCGTGTGGCAGACAAACCTCTCACCGAGGACCAGATGTTTGGAGAAACGCTCTCCCTCGTCCTTGGAGACTCTAAAATTTGGTCAGCAGGTAATATGTACATCTGTTTTGAAATTTTATTGCAATGTTAATCTTATTTCGGATAGAAAAAGATACAGTGGGACTTGATTCCGCAACTCCAGAACACCGTCCTGGTGCATTTCTAATTATGCTATGGAGGTGGGTGCTGGCCATTCAAATGCGGTGAAGCTCAAGCCGGCGGCGGTGGGAATCGAACCATGGATCTGCTGCACTGCAGTCCATAGCTATTACCGCTCGGCTAGCAATGCTATTTGGTATGCATAGTTGCTTGCATGGTGGTAGGGCATTTTGCGAATGCCCGCCTGGCTAGCTACCACCCTCAAGTTGAAAATCTGTCGCCAAGCACTTAACGGTGTGTTCCGGTTCAGGTGTCCTTACGAACCAGTAGTTCTAGGTTAGCCTGAACTACACCTTCGACCACATCACCACTCACCATCAGGTGAGATAATGGTCAAAGGCTAACCTACCATGCATAAAAAAAAGCTATCATGGCTTCAATTCGATAACCAGGTCGTAGAGGTAGTAGCAAATTTTCCCACATTAAATTATCAGTTTATTTCCGGGTGTGGAGATGGGGTGGAGACCCCACGGTCACAAGATCACTTCAGGTCAACCGGCGCCTCCGGTGTAAAACGCGCCATATATAGTTGATGAACTATCGATAAATCAATGAATATAATTATTTGTCAATTTTTATTAACTATTATATATTTTATCATTTTTTTTCCTAACCTATTCACTTTTTATTCAGTGTTAATTTATTTAACAGCACTCACCTGCCCATGTAATTGCAGAATTGTTAATGAAAATATAGGAATTATATTTGAATTTTAACCTAATTAATATTAATAACTTCGTTAATGATGAAAAAAAAATGAATCTTTTTTATTAAAAATATCATTCAATGCATTTATTTTTATTAAAAGTAAAAAATGGAATAAAGGATACAAAAACTACAATCTATACTTTTAATCATCTTATTCCTCTTCATCGTCGTCTTCCGGCTGCTGGTAAATTTCAAACTGGTCTTCATTATCGTCTTCAACGGTTGAAGATAAGTTAATAAAATATAATAGTTAGTAAAAACTGACAAATATTTATATTCAATATATCATTGATTTATCGATAGTTCATCAACTATTTTGTATTTATATGTATATGTTAAAAATATTTATGTATGTAAAGTATATATATATATAATTATTGTATGTTATGTATATCTATATATGTCTTTATAATTCTTATACGTTACGTATATTTTTATATATATGTATAGTATAATTCATTTTTGTTTTGTTTAATACACTACTTAACTTTCTTTTGTTTTAGTAACATTAGCTTAAAAACCCTGTCCATGTAATATCAAAAGCGATAAGACCGCCCTATGTTTCACTTAGTTATATTGTATCTTTAGTTGTAAGCTTTTTATTTATTTTTAAATTAAGCTTTGTGTTGCAATAAAGACTTAATCTATCTATATATGGCGCGTTTTACACTGGAGGCACCGGTTCACTTGAAGTGATCCTGTGACCGCGCGCTCTCCGCCCTCTATCTCGAAAACAGTTCACCGTATAAAATTGTTTTTAAACAAAATTTGTAGAGAATTTTGTATTCTACAATATTGATTGTAAATACAAATAGCAAAAAATCAATAGGAAATGAGATATTTACAAAAAAAAACGCAGAATCCGAATTTTGTGACATTTGACCTTGAAATGTAATAGTTGCGCACACCCTACCATATGTAGGTTTTCAGACAATTTTTAGGGTGTCAATATATAAGTATTTACAGACTTACAGCTGGGTATCTCGAATTCCGAGGTGAACTTACTATAATGACTGGACTATTTGGGGATTTTTTGCGATGGTTTTCTTTCTTTCAGGCACATTCTGGGACCGCAACAAGTTTACGAACCGCACGTTCTTTGCGCCCTTCGCGTATAAGAAGGAACTTAACACGAGGAAGTTCAAACTTGAAGACTTAGCGAGATTGAACAAGACTGGTAAGCATTCTAAAATATTTCTCGGTCCTTAAGCGGAACCAATAATCTTTCTCTGTTTCTTACAAAAAAAATATTGCACTTTTGGTTACGCAATAGCGTTTTCTGCGTGTTATAAAATTGGTTTTCTTCACGAGTGCAAGAACAACAGGGCCCCAATTCTCTTAGCTATTTACCAAACGCCACACTACTGCGATGCTTCTGCGATCGAACTGCTGTTAATGTCAAATTCGGTAGTCTGCTAATTCTAGCTCCTAATCGCAGTTGTGAGCAATCGCCTCGCTATCGTATGGCTGTGCTATGGCTTGCAAATGTTGCCACTGAAATAAGATACGTAATAAGAAGATAATAAGAAACAAAATATGGAACAGACTACCGATTTTATGCCACTGTAAACGACGATTTTATGCAACGCAAACGCAACAAAATAGCTTTTTTTATTGGTGATAGGTTAGCCTTTGACCACAATCTCACGTGATGGTAAGTGATGATGTGGTCGAAGGTGTTAACAGGCTTAACCTAGAATGACTGGCTCTCAAGGACAGCTGCCGGAACACACCGTTAGGTGCTTGGCGACAGATTTTCAACTTGAGGGTGGTCGTTAGCCAGGCGGGCATTCGCAAAAATGCCCTTCCACCATGCGGTGAAGCTCAAGCCCGCGGCGGGATTGGAACCATGGACCTGCTGCGCGGCAGTCCATAGCCAAAGCTACTGAGCCATCACTGCTTCGTAGGTATGTGGGGGATCGTCCACAGCTGAACACAGCCCACCCGATTAGGCTGCGCATCCACTAGAAGTATGCGAGAAAGATGAGCGGTGTGCGAAGAGAAATCCAAGATCTGCGCTGAGCGAGGCTAGGACCGTGAAGAGATTCTATTGGTGGGCTTTTGCTCTTACGCCGCTCATATTTCTCGTTCGTCTTTGGTGGTTACGTAGCCTTAAAGAGGGGTTTGCCAATCTCTACGATTGGCAGGTGGCTTGCGGATCGCAGTTTAATATGGCAGTACTATAGAAGCGCCGCCGCCCACGTTAGTATTTTTTCTTTAGTCGTCTCTTTCGACTCCCACAGAAAGCAATGTGGAGGTGCAATTCTGGCCCTGCACCCCAAGGGGTATTCAGACAATATATTTTATTTTTAAACTAGCTTTACGGGCGCGGCTTCGCCCGCGCGTATGTCTGTTATCGCGCAAAAACATTGACCTCTTTTTGTGCAGTTGGATAAAAACTATCCTATGTTTTTTCCCGGGTCTCCAACTATTTCCATACCAAATTTCATTCAAAACGGTCCAGTAGTTTTGGCGTGAAAGCGTATCAAACAGACAGACATAGTTACTTTCGCATTTATAATATTAGTATTGATATAATTATAAGCATCATCGCGTGCTGATTGAAAATCAGATTTATAAAATGTATTGTTCCGAAATTACTGGAAGAGAACGAAAAAAAATTTGCTCTTTTTAAATGTGAATTTCGCTCAGCACGAGATAGTAATTGTAATCATATTTAGAAATATAGAAAGGTAAGGACGTCATTGCGAGAGTTAAGTGTTTGAAAAACCACTTCTTTCGGTCTGGTGTCTATTATGTGAAGTCTAGTAGTGTAGTTGATGACGGCGCACCGGGGCGCATCACTTATGACGGTTAAAGTTATACAATTAGAGAACAAATTTTCGACTCGAAAGAGTAAGATTCCGGTTGCCGAATGGAATAAACATACTTTATTCTGTTGTAATATAAAAATAAAAATTACTCTTTCTATATTTACAGAGGAAGTGTACACAAACAAACCCTGGTTCCAGTTCCTGAAACAGCGGTGGTCAACAAATTTTGACAGTTTAGAGCAATTCTTCCTGAAAATGAACATCCGCAGTGACGAAGTCGGCAAATACTTGAAGAAATATGAACGTTTCCCCACGTTCTATAGAGCTGCCAACCTAAACCACGGCCATTGGACCAGGCCTTACTTTGACTGCGATGGCCATTTGAAACAATGGGTGATTACGTATGCTGCACCATTCTTTGGCTGGGATAGTGTGAAGGTCAAGCTGGAGTTCAAGTGAGTAAACTTAACTGACTTTTAAAAAAAAAAAAAGGATAATGTTCTAAATTCAACTGTATGTTTGTTATGTGGTTACTCCATAAATTATCAAAAGATTTTGATGATTCTTTTTTGTTGGGTAAAGTATACCTTTTAGTTGATCACATATAAATTTTATCAACATTGGTCTAGTTGTAATTCTAAGTTAGCCTGAACACCATCTCCGACCACATCATCACTTACCATCAGGTGAGATAGTGGTCAAAGGCTAATCTATCAGGTATAAAAAAAAAGTTGTTTTTATGTTAAAGTCAATTACCTGAAGAAAGTATTTGCATACCTGAGTGATTAAATTGCAATCGCAAATTCTTGTTGATGGTGAACAGTATTTTAGGCGCGTGACCATAATTTTGTTAGCAAAATTAATTACTAAAAAGAGTGAAAAAAAATGTGTACCGGTTATGCAATGTGATTTGTTTGATAACTTATTTGACTGCAAAAATATACTCACGCCTATATTCTCCGAAGATGTAGGCTAAAGTGTCTCTAAACGGCACCTTTTGGTACCCTGTAATAGGCGGAGAGCCTACTGCCATCTATGGTGTTACAGTTAACTCCATACTATTGAGAATTTAATGTGGCAGAAAAATCCAAAAATTTACAATTATTGGATTTTCCTGGGTATCGACAGCACAGCAGCACTTTCTGAAAATCGTACACTGTGATCTTTAAAACGCCTGCCAAGGGTGGAGACTATGACAGGTCCCGCCTTAGTTCAACGGTGGACGTTTTGATTGTTGTGCTAACTAACATAAGTCTTATCTTATGATTTCACTGAAGAAAAATATCCTAGCATCCTTCCACGAAAATATGATTCTAATTTGAAAACTTCATGCAAAAGTGCTTTTTATCCGCTAGCGTGGAGAACTTTTTAAAACTATTACCTTTGATATTATGGTTGGATTATTGTGGATTAATCCTATAATCAAATAACAACATTGCAGCTATGTATAACATATAAGTATTGTATTGTCAGGGGCGTGGTCGCAGTGACGATGTCCCTCACGTCGCTGGACATCAACCAGTGCCCCGACAAGTACTACGTGCCCAACGCCTTCAAGAGTACTGACAAGTGCGACAGGACCTCCTCTTATGTGAGTACTGTATTATACATCAGTACTAATATTATAAATGCGAAAGTAACTCTGTCTGTCTGTCTGTCTGTCTGTCTGTCTGTTACGCTTTCACGCCAAAACTACTGGACCGATTTGAATGAAATTTGGTATGGAAATAGTTTGAGACCCGAGAAAAAACATAGGATAGTTTTTATCCAACTACGCAAAAAGAGGTTAATGTTTTTGCGCAATAACCGACATACGCGCGGGCGGAGCCGCGCCCGTAAAGCTAGTTATATATACATACTTGTTATTGCCATTTAGCCACATATGTGGTCGAGCCACACTTTGTGGTAAGTATTGATATCTCTCATATACAGGGCTAACAAGCTGCACCCAGGATGGGAACTGGCTCTTAAGGACAACTGCTCGCGTCTGGAGGATTTAGCCCTCGATGTCCTACACGTGTCCCCTGGGTGGCGCCAAAAGAGCAGTACTTTTCAGGTGGTAGGCTTAGGCCGCGGCGTGTTACCACCCACCAGACAAAGCCATGCCGCCAAGCGGTCGCGTTACGGCATGATGTCTGGTGAAGCCATTATGGGGAACGGGTCGGAAACAGTTGCGCTTATTACTATAGCTAGTCGTGACACATTGAAGGTCAATATACCTGGCAGCCAATCTTGGAGAGCAGCGGGATCCGAGGCACGGTTCTCCGCTGGCCGACCGCAGATAGTTGGGGGCCCAAGTAGTGAGCCAGCCACTCATGAAAGGCTGCCCCGCCATCTCGCGAAAAATCCCGGAGGTGCGCCATCGTGCGGGTTGGCGACCAGATGAGAGGACCCGATGGACACCTCTGGGGGGGCTCGGGCGTCCCCGCGGTCTCCAGGATTGGTTCCTTTTGGGTGGAAAGGCCTAATTTGTGTCACGGGTTGGTAATTTGCGCCTCGTTTCCACTTCCGTTTCCCTTTACCTATCTTCACTCCCCATAAAATGAAAGGTAACAGAAACAGAATTAAGGTCTTACAGCGGAAGCACGTCCTCTCTCTCCAAGTGCACCTCTCAAACATTCGAGGCTTGCACTCCAATATCGACCCGGTCCACCACCATCTTGAGACCGCAAGACCGCATATTCTGTTCCTCACGGAGACGCAGATCAAATGTCCTGCTGACGCGACATACCTTGCCTACCCTGGCTATGTTATTGAACATAGTTTCAAGGCTAAGGCAGGAGTTTGTATGTATGCTCGCGATGACATTTGCTATCGGCGTCTCCGCAACCTTGAAGACCCCAAATTCTCTATCATGTGGGTTCTGGTGGACAATGGCATGGAGAAAATCCTTTATGCTAGTGTCTACCGTTCGCACAGCGGAGATGAGGAGACAACCAGGCTCGCAAACTACCTCAGTGAGGCGGCCGATGTGGCCCAACAGAGGTATCCTTCTGCTCAATTAGTGCTTCTGGGGGATTTCAACGCCCACCATCAAGACTGGCTATACCCATACCAGAGCACAGACCATGCTGGTCGAGAGATGCGCAAACTTGCTTTGACGCTAAACCTCTCTCAGCTGGTCCAAGGAGCCACAAGGATACCGGATGTTGATGGCCACACAGCCAATTGCTTGGACCTTCTGCTGACAACAGATCCAGACCGCTACTCGGTGTCGGTTTCATCACCTTTAGGTAGCTCCGACCACTGTCTGGTGAAGTCTGTATCAGTGTACTCCCCGCCCGATCCCAGTCCAAGAGGCACTCGACGGGTGTGGCGATACAGGTCAGCAGATTGGGATGAGATGCGTTATTTTTTCGCGTCTTACCCTTGGCGTCAGGTTTGTTTTTCTTCGAGCGATCCCTCAACATGCGCGGATGCTGTGACTGAGGTGTTACGTCAGGGTATGGAATACTTCATACCATTTTCTGACGTCGATGATGGAACGTGTACTGAACCACAGGCTCCTGGCATACCTAGAAGTGAATGATCTCCTCAGTGACCGACAATACGGGTTTCGCCGAAACCGGTCTACTGGGGATCTTCTAGTGTATGCCACTCACATCTGGAGCGAAGCCATCGAGAACCACGGAGAGGCGCTTGCTGTCTCTCTCGATATCTCGAAGGCTTTTGACAGGGTTTGGCACGATAGCCTTATTAGCAAGCTTCCTTCATACGGCCTTCCCACTGGCTTATGTGTTTGGATTTCAGATTTCTTGAGGGATCGGTCGATTCGAGTGGTCATCGATGGCTGTTCTTCCGACCAATTGGCTATAAACGCCGGAGTCCCTCAAGGATCAGTACTCTCTGCAACACTTTTTCTGCTGCATATTAATGATCTGCTTAAGCCCGGTATTTTTGGGTACGCAGACGACAGCACCGTTGTGGAGAGTTATACATCTAACGCACGAACCAGTGCATTACAAATCCGGTCTCATAGGGAAGCGATGGTTCAGCGCTTGAACTTTTCTCTGAAGGCTGTCTCCGAATGGGGCGATGCCAATCTGGTTAAGTTCAATGCTGCTAAAACCCAGGCTTGTCTTTTCTCCGCCAAACGGAGCCCTTTTCAGCTGGCTCCTACTTTCAGGGATGTGTCCGTGCCGATAAGTAACCATCTCGAGGTTCTTGGCATCTCATTAACACCGACTCTCAATTTTGGCTCCTATATAGAGTCAAAAGCCCAGCTGGCCTCAAAAAAGCTTGGTGTTTTGGCTAAGGTGAGACAATACTTCACACCGGGACAGCTGCTTAATCTTTATCAAGCGCAAGTCCGGTCGTGTATGGAGTACTGTTCTCACCTTTGGGATGGTTCTGCCAAATACCAGCTGGAGACACTGGAAGCTATTGAGAGGAGAGCCAAGAGACTCATTAACGACGACGAACTTGTAAGCAAGAGACTCCAAAGTCTCGAGCATCGCCGCAAAGTCGCTTGCTTATCGGTTTTTTATCGGATACATTTCGGGGAGTGTGCCACAGAACTACATGATTTGATTCCGCCATCCCCATTCTTTAACCGGACATCCAGGGATACTCAGAAGCGCCACCGCTATATGGTAGATATTCCATTCACCCGAACAAAGCGATTTGCTTCTTCGTTTATTATACGTACCGCCAGGGAATGGAATACCCTGCCTGAGTCTGTGTTTCCGGTTAAGTATAATATGGGGGTCTTCAAAACCCGAGTGAACAGGTATCTTCTGGGTAAGCGCGCTCCATCATCGACCGCATCATCACTTAACATCAGGTGAGATAGTGGTCAAGTGCTACCCAGTTCAGTATAAAAAAAAAAAAAAAAAAAAACTGCTGGAGTACACCGTTAAGTGCTTGGCGACAGATTTTCCACTAGAGGGTATTAGCTCATTTTCAAATGCCACCCACCAAGTAGAAACATGTTCTTAAACTTGTAAACGATGCATCTCAGCGAACTGTCCTTAAAAACCAGTTTTCCCTTTATGTATATTCTCTTCGACCACATCATCATTTACCATACAATGGCTGGAAAAAGAAACGTGGGCAAAAATAAAACACTATTTGTACCGTCGCAATTTCTACAGGACTTCCAGCATTTTTTACAAACACAGCTAGCTGTTTATACAGATGCATTTCGTCACAAGTGACGAACTGATACTGATACTGCGCCCATCATCTTGAGACAGATGCTTGTTATTTACTGGCTCTTAGAGACTTCTGCCGGAACACACTGAATGTATGTCCCTGACACATACGAGGAAGTTCATTTGATTCTATATGTTAAATAAAATATTCTATAGCCTATATTCATCAGGGATATTATATAATTCTAATAGTGAAAGAATTTTTCAAATCGGTCAAAAATACAAATCTTTCCTCTTCATAATATTAGTGTAGATATTGTTGATGTGGACGCCATCTACACACAGACACTAGTACTGTTATGCTTGCGTAAATGCTTATAAAATTAATATACTTTTTTTTTTAATTCCAGTGCGTCCCGATCCTCGGGCGTGGCTTCGAAGTGGGCGGCTACAAGTGCGAATGCCTGCAAGGGTACGAGTACCCGTTCGAAGACTCCATCACCTACTACGACGGACAAATCGTCGAGGCGGAGTTCCAGAACATTATAACAGATAAGGAAACAAGAATAGACATGTTTAAGTGTAGACTCGCCGGAGCGGCCGGGATTCAGGCTAGCTTTGCTATTATACTCGGGGTTCTGTGGCTGCTTTACAGATTGAGATAAGATTTTAAATTCAATACTGGAATCGTAAAACGACTGTATAAAACTGGACCTATAAAGTCAACTTCTGAGCTATAAAAAGGTATATAGTTTTCACATAACATTTTTCAACACGGTCACATTAACTCGACGCATCGCTGGAATGCGGGTCCCCCGCCCGCTTCCCCCCGCATTCCCTTTTCTCGCCCGCTAAGTGTCAATACACAGTACAAACCGTACTTGAGCGCCAAAATGACGTCACAAGCGTCTAGTTAATGTGGCCGCGTTGTAAATAACTGTATAGCAATCATGTTACTAAGTTAGTATCATCATATAATTGAAATTGCCACTTTGACAAAATTACCATGGCAATGTAATATGCAATGAAATTATTGATGCACAAAATTTCATTGCCCCGGCCGGAAATCGAACCCGCGTCCTCCGATTTGGCGCAGGATGCCTAAACCACTCGGCCACCTGAGCACGCTCTTTTGAGCCGAAATTTCGTGCTCCAATTGTATTACTTTAACCGTAGGTGCGCGGGGTATGTAATTTTGTGCTCCAATAATTTGTGAAATATGATTTTCATTTGGCACGCGGTTGTGCTTGTGATCATATTTAGAAATTTTTGCGTTTTTCTAGATAGTTTAAAATTTAATATTAAAATTACCCGACTCTTGATACTTGCGTGACTAGCTCTATAGAATCATTGATTCTTGCGCATTATAGATAATGATAACAATATAATTTCTTACATAAATGCCCGAATTGTTGGTGCGTGTAAACCAAGCCCACAGGCACAATTTTATATATGTCATTCCAGCTTTAATACACTGATTTTTTCGTTGACAAAATTTTCATAAAGATTAATGAATCGAAACAATTTTTAGCATGTGTTTGATAACAATCTAGTGTCAATGACCAGTATATATAGAGAAATAGAGTAAACAATATTGCAGTTAAAAGTCTAAATATACCGCTACTGGATAAGCATGCTCTTCAAAGTATGTGCACACAAAGTGGAGAGCTTTATATGGAGCTTTATACATCTTTAAAGGTTTAAGCAGATATCTTTAGTGATATTGTTAATATCACTAAAGATAATTTAATTAGTGTGTAGGTTTTATAAATTTCATATCAAAAGAAATTGTCGTAGATTTAGACAGTAAACTTGCAGCCCATGGCAATCATATTTTAATAGACGGTAGGTTATTTTTTCCAACTAATTGGTAATTATTCAAGAGGTAAAAAGGCCTGTGAGGAAATTGAAGAAAATTCACGAGATCACAATTTCGTATTAGTCGAATTCATTCAGAAATGTTAGGTCACTCCTATATCCGTGCCTATATGACTGTATTGCACTAACGAGTGCATTTCGTCTAGGAACCGAATGAGGGACTAACGTGATATTTACCAGAAAGTTTAAGCTTATTTTAAAGTTGTAAGCCCCATTACAAAAATACAAATTTGCGAGAGGAAAAATTTTAGTTGGATGTGCGGGATTCAAACCCACGTCCATCCACCCCTTTAGCCGGAGTGTGCTCTAACCAATTGAGCTAACATGACAATCAGTAAGTCACAGTTCAACCCTAATAATTAATTACGGACAAAAGCAGCTATAGTTTTCATAATGGTTACTGATGAAAAATATAATGTATTAATTACTTAATTGTTGGAATATTACTAGATTAGCTTATACCTCATAATCCTTATTCATACAATACATGAAATATGGGAAATCTAAATTTACTTCAGTTGTTTCATTGGTCAAATTACACTATAAAAAGGTCTATTTATTGAGAAAGCCAAATTAGTGTGCCCTACGTTTGTAAGAATACGTGTTATGATGGTTTTAAGATATATTCAATACATATTAGTGCCTCAGTATAATCACAACCAAATTATATTTTTTTGTTAATTAAAAGCACTTTTTATTATTATTAATAAAGTATGTATGTACTTGAATGTGTTTTTTAAGAAAATTATTATGTATTTTTTATATTTTTTTTTAAACTATGCAAAATAGACACATAAATAGTTTGGTAACTGGCACTTCAGACTGGAAGTAAACATTTTTAATAGTTATTGTTTGTTTCGTCCATAAGAATATCTAGCAAACATTTTGTTAACATATTATATATTTTTTTATAGGTATATCTCCTATTATAATTTTATTGTATTCGGAATATTTTATATTTACCCTCGAATTTTTATCCACTTATTTTACTATCCGTTATTTGATAGACTGAGACGTATTTACTGATTACCAATTTGATATTTTTATTTGAATCTTGTACAGAGTTTATTAATCTCATAAACTTATTTTTATATAGGATAAGATAATGTGTATTTAGTTATATAAGTTTATCTCAGAAACGATGCGATTCACAATGTCCTAATAAGTTCTGATTAACTAATATACCCATTATTTAATTATTTAATCTCATCAACTTATATAGTATATTATCTGATATCCAATTCTAGTTTGTCATCAGAAGAGCCTTAATTTTCTTCAACTACGTAATTCACCCAATGTATGTTAATTTTTATTTAATATCATAAAAGATACAAACTAGTACATACTAGTACACACAAAATAGAACATTAACTTATTGAAAAATTGTGAAACGGACTCTTATATATATTATTTATATTTCTTATATTTATATATTATATAGTTATATGTATATATCTGCTAATATTTTAGTAACCGCACTGTAGCTTGGGTGAGTTCCGCGTGCGGTGAGGCTCATTGTAAGCTGGATATTTCTACAAAATAAAGCACCGTCCAGCGAAAGGCGACATCTTATAACTGCGGCGTACAGCGCCACAGCCTCAATTTTGCTAGTTAGTGCCTATTTCACACGAACTTATCAGCTTCCAATGAGTTCGTATAGGCGCGGGTCTCACGCAAAGCTGTAAAATCAATTTTAATGAAATGTATTCTGGCAGTTCCAATATTATTTAATAATTATTAAGATATTAACGTGTATCTAAAATATTGTAACTAGAAATAAGCATAAAAACTAGCACAACTTAAAATAGGTACTTAAACCTTGTTTTGCTATTTGTAGTTTTAAGTAACGAACAGCTATTCTGACATGAGCCATGATAGAAATAGATTAACTTGAATAATATACAGAATGTGCCTGCAGCTGCCGTTTTTAATTCAATAGACTTGTGAAATGTTAAATACTAACGACAGGCGTACGGCACTTATTCACAGCCTGTGTAATAAAAATTGGTAGCTAGCTATTCATCACTTAAAGCTTATTCAGAAGTGGAGAAACTATATTTGTTATTAAGACATTCCTTATTGACTGTTAAAAGATCTGATTTTATTGAAACCGTCCAAATTCTGCCTTATACTATTTTTAATATACTTTATACATTTATGACAGTGTTTTATTCAGTTTTGTGTGGTGTACATGTCTTCAGGAAAACTGAAACAAAATATTAGATAAATTAACTCCTTGATAATCGAGACTTTTTTTTGTCTTTGGCGGTGTTTTTAGAATTCGAATATCAATTCAGATTGATAGAATAAATCAATATGAATTGGTCATAATCAGTATCAGTACTATACTATAAATGCGAAAGTAACTCTGTCTGTCTGTCTGTTACGCTTTCACGCCAAAAGTACTGGACCGATTTGAATGAAATTTGGTATGGAAATAGTTTGAGACCCGGGAAAAAACATAGGGTGGTTTTTATCTAACTGCGCAAAAAGAGGTTAATGTTTATGCGCGATAACCGACATACGCGCGGGCGGAGCCGCGCCCGGAAAGCTAGTTGGTCATAATTTCGGGTTATTCCTGTTGTCCCCTAGATTATTCGCCGCCTCCCTTGTTGGGGCAAAAGGATTTTTTTTCCTTTTCAGCCCCATAGGGGGACAAAAGTAATTTGATTTCCTGTTGACGTCCAATAGTTTTTTTTCCAAGGCATGAGGATATTTTTGTTTGCGGAATGGCTCCAATCCTACTATTATACCTTCCAGCTTTTGTGAATATTAATAAGAGTCCATGGGGTGTGGTATCCCACAGAGAATTGGTCGGCGCTCATATCTTGGGACAAGTGCTCAGAGATGGTCATGTTCCGACACGTCGCTCGGCGCGGGTGAACAGAACATGTAGTTTGCGAGCCTATCGATGAACGAGTCTAGCGATTGAGCACAAAAATGCCTATCTCTTACGTAGGAAATAAGAACCCTAGCGATTGGGTAATGCCTTTTACTCTGGAATGCGAATGCTACTCTCGTTGCTCCTTTCACCTCCCAGTTGCGTACAAATCGTACCTGAGCGCCAATATGACGTCTTCCATGACAGGTGAGGGCTTAGGGCAGAGATTCCCAAACTTAGTGTGTTGACTTATTACAGTACCCAATCGGTAGGGTCCCTATCTCGGTAGGATAGTGTAATAATAGATACGGTAGAGCGATTGAGTGTTCCCGACTGCACTTATCCTTTCGATAGGGTAGTGCTATAAAAGATAGGCAATAAATATGCTCAATCGCGAGCGTGCGCCGAGGTGAGTGGTTGTGTCTGTCTGTTACGAATGTATTTGTCGAAATGCTAAACGTGTAAAAAATTAACTGTGTAAAAGGGAAAAAGTTTTACTACATGATTTTATACAGATTTGTACAAGGATACCTCACATTAAACAATTGTTTAAATACATTTTTTATGCTATATGCAGGTGCCATAATGGGATATGGTCGGCTCGAAGTAAATCAAACTGTGTAGTTACCAGAGAACGCACGATACGTGCAACTGGAACTAAAAACTCAGACTGAACAAGAGGACTATGTAATCTTTGGACTGAACTAGGCCGGTTGGATAGGATAGGGTAGTGTAATAAGTAGGTCAAATGCTGGGGGCCACGCCCACCCTATCAATTGGGTAGCGTAGGTAATAATTTAAGTGCCTTTTATTGAGATCGTGTTGTATTACTTAAATGAATATACATATAGGCATTTTTAGTTCGAAAAATATTGATACCTGATATCTACATACTTGTCGCTTACTAGCCTGCTTCTTGCATAGATGAGGGCTCCAACCAAACCGAAATAAACTGTTATGTATACCAACATGTATAAAATCACTACCATGCGAAGAAGGCCCATTTCTAGGCGCCGTGAAATACTTCAATCTAGACATGTTGGTTATATGTTTATTTTCATTTTGTAAATATGGTGATAAACGATTGGTGTTACTGTATTTTCTGGAATTTTAGCAGTTTGCTAGGCGCGGACATTGTAAACAGTGCTTTGACTTTCCGGTATATTACTTTTCTCTATGGTTCTGATTTGTATTAGTTATTTTCATTGATATAATATGTAAATTTGATGACTTTCAACTTTTCTTCAAGAACTCTTTGGTTCATTTATAAGTAACGGACCTAACGGATGACTTATTGTAGGTATAACGTAAACACAGTAAATAAGCTCAGTATGTATAGGTACGTGAAACTTAAGAAATCAGGAAACACAAAATCAGAATCGCTAGATCAAGCAGTACAGTATAGAATATTTCAATAATAAAATTTATAATTGATTTTCATAGACCCGTTGTAGATAGAGCGTCGCACTCTTATATTGAATAAATGACTGACTTTGAGGTCTTCATGATCCAAGTATATTATTGTATCATAGAAGTCTTCAAATTTGCATCAAATTTGAAGTTCGTATTTGGCTGGCTCCGATATTGGCCACCGTAATTTCAAAAAGTTCGCAGTATGCATCACTAAAATGAGTGAAAAATATTCAAATAAACGGTACCAATTTTCTGCACTGAAATAAAATAATATACAAATGTTTGGAATAAGTAAATAATTGTGCTTTGAATTAGCATGGTAGCGATTTCAACAAGTTATTTTATACTTATTATAACAACAAGTTATTTTATACGTATTGGAAGTCGGTGTCATTTTTAATAAAAATATATTTAACACTATGAAAGAGTTAAAAATATAATGCCAAGGAGCTTTGTTCAAATCTTGCCATGCGATGAAGTTCCAACTTCGGCTTGTAGGGCATTCAGCAAACCAGCAAACGCTCGCCTGGCTAGCTATCACCCTTGTGTAGGTAACATAATCTGCTTCAAAAGATTAACGATGATTTGTGGTCTTTTTATTTATTTATGGTAAAAGTGATGTTGTGATCAGAGATGTTAAGGCTAACCGGGCAGTGGAGGTGTCGCCTAACATCAAAATCGTTTCACTACTGTAGGGAGTATTTGGTAAGTGGTGTTAGGTACTGTGAAAATTTCTACTTGCTAAAGATACTTAGGAAGCTATTAAAATATACTTATCTAGGTACTTGTAAAACTGTGGTAGGTACGTACCTACTATAGCAGTTTAAGTGTGCGTAGGTATCCATCAGAGATGTAAGCTAGAGAATTAAAGTTCTATTGGTGGATTTTTACCTCTTGCACCCTGACGTTGTTAACCACCTCGGACTATAGTACTTGTCGATTCAAATCTAACAAGCCCAACCACACTTCTGAAAAGGTGCTGTGTTGTACAACAAGGGCACATCAGTTTTATACGTTACTGGAATTCGATTGCCCCTGTCATTTCCCCTTTACCTCTCCGAATTCACCCCGTCGTGTATACGCAATTTTGCATGGTGGAAGTGCATTTTGCGAATGCTAGCTCGACGAGCTACGACTAGGGCATGGCGGTATTGGACTTGTTGACAATACCGGTATTATACCGGTATCAATATTTTCAAAACCGGAATACCGGTATTTCGGTATTTTTTCGGTATTTCACTATAAATGTTAAAAACGCTTAAAAATATATTTTCCGTGCAATATTGTTTTAGACTGAATAAATGTACCTACGTTATTATAAAAAAATCATCCTAAAACAGTATTTTTTTTAATTAACTTAATATTTATTTATAATTTTTGGTACTTATTCTTATGGTTTTTTTTATTACAACAATAAGTAATCAAATATTTAATATTTATTATAAAAATAAATAATCAAATATTTATTATTTATTGTAATAATAAATAATCAGATATAATTAACAATAAAAAGTAAAGCTCAAATTTTCTTTCAAAAGACATTTCTTAATATCGTGATTAATTAAGCACAACAGTAAACAGTCTTTGGATAAAAGTAGTAAGTAGCCTGTTTATTATTTTATTATATACACATTTTTGCTGGACAAGGTGCAGAAAACAAATGAAATATAAAGTCTTGTCATTAAATGAAGTCCGCCCCGGCTTCGCACGGGTATTTAGAAAATATTCTGTCGTCTATGATCATATCATGGATAATGTATAATGTTCTAAAGGTAAAACAATTTTTCAAATCAGTCCAGTAGTTTCAATGCAAACAAACAATCAAATCTTTCTTCCATATAATATTAGTTTGGATGAAATTCGCCACTGAAAACGCTCTTTCGTATTCAACACTATTTGGAGGTAAGGTCTTCTAAAGTTCTTCCAAACAAAGTCCCCTATTTCCGCCATTTTCGTGCTGTGTCGTATAACTGAATAATGTATCGCATCAGATTTCATCATCTTCCGGATCAGAGTCATTAGATTTGTTGTCTATCCCTTGTGATTAGTGTAAAAATAATTTTATGTTCTCTTTTAGAGATTTCTCGATCGTTTTATTTCATTCTTATTAAATTGTAGCGGAACCGGTACCTCGACGTTATCGCCACAACCAGGTTTGGCACTATCTACTGATATTACCGAATGATCGATCTGAGTAGGATAGATACGCTTTATGAAGCTTATTAAATTTTAAAGAATTTATAGTCTCTTACTTACCGATTACCTCCTAAATGATAGTTTTTACTGTATTAGCTGGATTGTCCACCGCTGAACAGAGCCTCCTTCATTAAGGCGGAGTTTGCCATAATCCTCACACTTGGCAGGCGTCTTGGGAATCGCAGTGTGAGATATCAGTTCATACACAGTTCTTATCACTATAAAATACTCGGAAACACTGATTACTGTTGATACCACCTGCATGTGCGTAGTAATTGTGAATAGAAAACCAGCGAACCAAGCGAGAGCGCACAATGAAATTAAGAATATGCATGAGATAAAAAGATGCACCGCGCGGGTCTGAGGGGCGTGCGGTGGTCGTCGGACGATATGTCAGTTTTGTTAAACTATATAAACAATACTACCATCGTATATCTAATACCATTTATGTACTCACAATTGCACGGACACATTGACTAGTTCCAATCTCAAAATGCCATTTTTTATTAAGTAGAAATCAACGGTACCTAATTAGATTATGAACTTATGTTTATTGAAGTCGGTTTATCTATTAATTTCTAAAAGCATGAAAAGAAATTTAATAAGTTTTTGATGTTATTCATATAATTCATATTAATATCCATATAATCCATATTAATATCCATATAATCCATATATATAGAGCCGAAGTATTGGTTTTTAAGCCTTTGATTAGTTTTCATGCATATAAACTTCTTATTTTTCATAATACCGAAACACCGGTATTTTTGATTCCAATACCGGTATTTGAAAGTACTCTAAATAGGCCGGTATTACCGGTTTTTCGGTAATACCGAATACCGGTATCCATGCCCTAGCTACGACCCTCACGTAGAAAATCTGTTAGCAAGCACCTAACAGTGTGTTCCTAGGGCAGTACTTGAGAACTCGTAATTCTAGGTCTACCTAGTCCGTTTACCATCCTCGACCACATGATGGAGTACCTAACTGCCCCATTTGTCGTTTTAAGACAATTTTTTGGTCTTAAAACGACAAATCTGGGAACAAAATCTGGGACTTTGGTAGATATATGTACCTATACTTACGGTAGGTATTTATCGCTATTATAATATATTATCTTCTATATAACCATCCAATACTGAAAATGCCGATTTAAAATATATTTTGGAACCTTTAATCAATATATCTATTGTTTTTTTCACTGTTGAACCTCAAATGAGAGAGACCAAACTCGCATTTGGCTACTTTTTGGGTGTCTTTTTATAGCTTTCCATATGGTCTTATATCGTAGATAAAGTTCCAAACTTTATTGTGCCCACTACTGCAATGTTCTAAGTGGAACCACGTAGAACACGCAATGTGATTAATACGGATGTTATTTATTATGTTAGGTACTACCGTACTACCCGAACCATTTAATTCTGTGCCCGAACGCTCTACCTCCATAAGTACCTATTACCATTACCACGACTATTACCATTAGGCCCAAGCCACATAGGATCTGGCGCTGGAGCGGGCATGCCACGACAGGCGGGCCGGGCATCACAAATTACTTAGGGAAACCTACGGTTTCCGGGCGTTGAGAATCAGCAAGAAAGAGCGCGTTCCGAACCTCGGTTAGAGCGCACTTGGAGTGCACTTGGAGTACAACTTTTCACTCCAACGTCGTTCACAACTTTCGGGTAGAGCGCAACTTTTTAACTATCAAAAGATGTCGTTAAAATGTTGAATCTTTAACCGACATAACCTTGATATTTCATGATGAGAGAATTTTAGGCACTCCTTTATATTTCGCAGGTAACGGTAGTTATTGCTTTTAAAACTTCATAAAAAGTATCAATTTTGCAAAATTCCCCGCAAAAACGATATTTGAGGTTATAAGAAAACCGGTCGTTCGGAACCTTCGAGTAAGTTAGAGCAACCAAACAACGCACTCTGACCCTCGGAACGCGGCCCAACAGGGGCACCCACCTACACATAAACAAGGGTGCATGGACTTTCATCTATGGACTGGAAATACCTACAAAATAAACGTGCATACCTACTTTCTAAAAGGGCAAGTCAAATGGCTGCGATCTGTGTTGCTCTCTTGAAATAAAGTTTTTATCGATATCGATAAATTATGATATGACACATTGAATAAAAATACCACATGGAGGTGTTAATTAATATATTTTCAGAATCAGAACACACCAGTATACAGGTCAAGGTATCCTTGGCCAACAAAGAATATCTACGTACTTACTAAGATTATTGTATAAAATAAATATGACAGTATAAAATATTCTGATAGCACAGAAACCTAATGAACGCGCACACGGAATTGAGCCACATAAATGGCTCAAACATCTATTGGACGTGACAGCTGTTAAAATTTATGTTAATATTAATTCATTATAATTTCAGGCGGCCATGGCACGTGGAGTTTGATTAGCATATTATTTAGTCAGTTTAGGCCTAGTTTCACCATACTCTGTTATTTATTTGACGCCTTGTTAATCGATTTAACGGACTGTTAATTGAACCGCTATTAACTAATTCCCACCAACTGTTAATGGATGATTAATTCAGTTAACTTCATAGAACGTAGATTGGTTTAACAGCTCTGTTATTTTTAAAGACCCATTAGCTAATGCCTGATTTAGCGTAAACAAACATGGTATGGTGAAATTAGGCCTTAGGGTAGCATATCGGTAAGCTTTCTGTTAATACCGAATTAAGATGGTATAGTGCCATGTAAAACGCCTAATGAGTGGCACACCCTTTCGATATCGAAATGAGGAAATAGTACGCTGCTCATTCAGCGCATTTGTTCCCTTTGTCGCTTCTTAAATAACTTATTTCAATATCACTGAATTTCAAATTTCTGGTATGAATTTGTACTTATCTGGTTATTTAATCATCTGATAGAAGTTGCGAGAGTAAAAATAATCATATATAAATGATACGTTTATTAAATAATATATTCTCAAAATTTATATTCATTACATGCATATCGGTTCAAATTATTCATTTCAAAACAATGTCAAGATATTTTGTCAGTGCTTAGTTTTGAATAATGTCTGAATCGCAAATCAATATATGCTTTCACTATGCTCTTTATTAATAAAAGTCTGTGGTTGGTATTGTGTTCAGCATCATTCGGAATATACAAAATTTTGCCCGTATCATAAAATTCCACTAAAAATTTAAAAATATACATATAATATTTTTCTGGAGATTTCTGGTGTTTATTTAAATAAGGTTTAAGGAAATTTTCTGTCTTTTTCAAAATATCCAGTACTCCAGGGGTTGCACAAAGCAGGTCTTCTTAAATATGAGACTTTCAATATTTTCCGTCCCCAACAATAGCGAGACACATGTGTCACAGTTCAAACAGCGCGAAATTTTTCTTGAAACATAGCCTGCAACATACTCAAGAACTCTGTGTGTGTACTCGCTGCATTAATTCTGTTAATAGTCTGTATAGGCTTCATATAAGTCATTGTGATCGTCTGGGATATCAACAAATGATTTTTTTGCAGTCAAATCGTTTATGTTGTTTACGGGACTTTTGCTCGTACAGGTAAGTATATGTACTTGCTCCAGTGGAATACAATTCCCTACTCCACCGTCTCTTATTTCTGATCTTATTAATAGTTTTTTGTACGCTGCACGAAATTGTACAGCGTTTGGATTATTGTAATGTCCTCCTCTTGCTCTGATGGCGGAAAAAAAAATATCTAAATGATGTGCCTACACATGTTGTCTACACACCTGCCTGTTATGATTTAACTTTTTCACTTTGCCATATTTGAGTTGAAAATATAGGTAACTATGTTATTAATAGGACATCATTATCACAACATCCTGCATTTTATGGACATTAGTATCTCCAGGAACAACAAAGCAATATGGCCTAATTGCCTAACTTTACATAAAAAGTTTGCCAATTGCAATAGCCGAAGCTGTAAAATAGATTGCTGCTACCATCAATGTGGTCATTACTGGTCATCACTTACCAACACCTTTCCACCCCACAGTATACATTAATAATAAAATAAAATAAAAAAAATAAAAAAGCCTTTATTTCCCATATCTCTTAAATAACATTTTAAATGTGGATTCTTATTTACAAATTTCATAATTATGTATTAAAAAAATTACGATTTTAATCTAAATTAGATATGGGCCCCTTGGGTGAAAGCTTCCTCCAGTTTCTTCCATTTGTCCCTGTCCTTTGTAATATTCTGCCAGTCATTTCCTGCTGTATCTTTTAAGTCGTCAGCCCATCTTCTCTTCGGTCTACCTACTCTTCTTTTCCCTTTTGGCCCTTTCCACTCTGTGGTTTAGCTCGTCCACCTACCGTCTTTGCATCGTGATATGTGGGCAGCCCATTGCCATTTCAATTTTAAAGCTTGTGTGAGTGCATCAGTTACCTTGGTCTTATGTCTAATAGCTGTACTTCTGATTTTTTGTATTTTCCTTATGTTAAGTACACTTCTCTCCATGGCTCTTTGTGTTGTTTCTATTTTTTGTTTAGGTTTTGCCGTAAATACCCAAGTTTGGCAACCATATAGCAAGCAGGGCAGTATGTAGGTATCTATTACAATTTTCATCAATATTTTCAGACACAATATTAAGCAATCATAGTCATTTTTAGGAGAAAAAAAAATATTTGACGAACTATCGCTATACGCATTGTCTCAGCAGCCGCACTATAGTTGCAATTTTTACTTTTCATAATGCAACATCTGAATATTCTCACACAAAATTGGTCTATTTTGTCTCTCTTCAGAATTATGTTCTTTGCAGCTCTGAAATAAATAAATACATATGAATATTATTACGAAATAACTAAATATATTGAAATTACCGAAGCATACAAAAATATTTTTAAATCTCCGATTTTTTACTTATATATATTTTTTAGAATACTAAAAAATTACTCGTTTCTAGCACAATCAATAGGTTTCTTAACGGTATCTAGGTACCTATGTCGTACCATCAGAATAAGTTTAGATACAAGAACTAGTACATACATTTATAGAACTAGGTAGATATTTGTTGGCCTGGGATAGGATAACTGCAAAACATTGCGCTGATTCGATAAATGTATAAATTATTACAATCGCGTAGGTTTTATATTCAATTGTATCATTATTCATCGATATCGACAAGAATGATATATGTAGAAGAGATCGAATCTTCCAATCTCAGCCATTCAATTTGTCACTTTTTTAAGGGATTTTATTTGTATTTTCACGTGAACTGTGACCTAGCTATCCAATATTGAGTTTAGTTTGTTACTGGTTTCTTTTCAGTAACATTGTGGACGATGAGCCTAAGAATTTTCTAAAACCTTACCACAAGTGACAGAGAAGGTATTGCATAATCATGCAATCTCATAATAATGAGGGTCTTGTTAAAGCATGTTTCTTTAAAATGCAATGAACAGACGAACCAGTTCTTGTGACGAGGGTTAATATTTTCAGATCCAATAACATTAATCCACCACCTCTTTAATACTTCATTATTTGGAAACCTGAAACAGACCATTACAATGAGTAAAGAAATAATAGCAGTGAATATCAGGCTGATGATTATAGGTAGCAGTTGTGTTTAGGTTTTTTTAAGATTGAACGCCGAAATAATATTACACTATTCCTTGACTTTTAGAAGTAGGTACGTAAGTAAATATCGATAAATTATAGCAGTTGATGTCACATCACTAGCTTACGTTATGTTTTCGAAATTCTTAATAAAAATGATAATGATTATTTATCTTGATAATGATTACGCTTATTTTCATAAGCGTAATCAAATAACACATGGTTTCTTGTCCATCAACTACGCTTGCATCTATATAAAACATCAATTGAATTGAAAACTTATGATCATTCAGATACTTACTTATGAAGTCAGTTGGGGCTGGTTTTAATTTTTGCGGGCCTTACAGTGAGCTATCGAACATGAAGGCATGACGCACTTTGTATTTCCAGCAATAAAAGCATATAATATCTCTGTTTACTGAAAAAAATAGTAACATACAACCACTTGACAACATAAAAACCACGAAACTCGGCAAATCAGCTGGTGGACTGTGGCACGGTCTGTCAATATAGTGACGTCATTGCACAATGTTTCCGAAATATGTATTAGTAAACGCTTCACTATCTCTTTTCGCATAAGCCATTATGGTTAGTTAAAAAGAGATAGAGTGTTATTTGAAACTGTGGCGTCGATATTGTATATATTTGTATACCCTATCGTATGTACAGAACAATAGTTCCTATCCCTGGGGTGCGTTCTTATATGTCGTCCGACGACGGATGATCGCTCCAAGCAGAGCGACGCTCTTCGTCCGCCTTTTAAGAACGGCTCTGTATCATATCTGTATCAAGAACACTACTTAAAATGTTTCACTGACTCAGAAGAAATGTATTTACAATTATGTACTTTTCCAGAATACATAACTAAAACAAACATACATAATATAACAATAATAATAATAAAATTTTGTAAACAGAAGTCTACGTAAGCAAAAAGTAACTTAAAACAAAGAAAAATCAAGTCCCAACTGTCAAATGAAACGTCAGGGCGATATTTATCCACCGATTTCGTGGGGCGACCGGTGCGTCGTCGAGCGATATATAAGAACGCTCCGGATGATCATCGGACGATCGCCCCGGGCATATAAAAACGCTCGGGGCGTCGTCGGACGTCGTCGGACGACAAATAAGAACGCACCCCTGTGTTTATAAATCCATGCAAGGGTGACATAAAATATGACTTCGACACATGACATTTCGTGACATTGAAAATAAAGGACACACGACGTTTGATGTTTGCGTCACAGAAAAAAATATTCTTGGCTGTGACTGTGGATTTGTGAACTCACGGCTGTGCTGAATTTATTATTTATTTTGAAATAAAAAACCATTACATATATTAAGCAAATAACAATTATACAGGTAGGATTTGATTCATGATAACCTTTCATTTAATATAACTCAGGTGGATGTGTAACCTTGACATCTATTCACTCAGTGCATGTAATTTATATATCAAAGCCAAATTACTACAGCTTGTTATTCAGACATAACGTATTGCTATTTTATGGCATATTCTTTAGCCAGTTGATTATCCCACTTAACTTCAGTTAAGTATTGTATAATCAATACTTTCCATACAAGAATAGGCACCTTTTACATATATATGTACTTTGATTAATTCTAATTATTTCTTTTGTAGCAAAATGGCTTCATTCTTGAAAAATATACTAAACCAGCTAAAAAGCAAAGAATTCAGGGATTATTTGATGAGGTAAGTAGCAGTTGATTCCCCACTCAAATTAATATTACTTAATGTTATAATAATAACTATTACAAAATAAACATACATATTATTTATTTAATAAATGGGTAATAGTAATTTATTAGCTTTAGTAGTTCTTCAAATATGTGAACAGTTTTTGGAACAACATAAAACTGGACAAGTGCAAGTTGAAATTGTAAACTGAGGGTTCCAAATCAACATATAATTTATCTAAAAATCTTAATTTTACAATACTGAAAGATAACTAAATCTGACTTGCACATGGTCAGATTTTATTAGTCTGTTTAAATTAAATTATATTTTATTTGTTTTACTATATGTAACTATAATAATCTGTAGTGTGCAGGTTGTAGCTATTATTTATTTACATAACAGTAAAAACGGCGATTAAATTTAAGCGAATAAAGGCATTAAACAAAATACTATGAACTATATACAACACTACAGCTACTTCAATAAAAGCATTTAGACAACCTACAAGTCATAGCAGACTATGTATTATTATTTAATAGACATTCTCCCACATCACCACTTATACCTGAAAATGAGGTTGGTGTCACTGAAAAGTCACCATTACACTTTATTTAAAGTGAAAATGGCTTTTGTTTTCTTTACTAAAGAGCCTAGTTTAACTTTTCTATACATATATCAATTACAAATTCTGTACAATATGCTGGTGTAATATTACTAAATTCACTGTAAAAATGGTACATAGCATAGCATTATTTATAACAAATATGCATGGTTCAATATCACCCTGAGGCCTTATATAAAGTCATAGATGCATATCAACCTGAAGACCTTTTAATAGGATTTCATAATTATCAAAATGTTTAAGGTTCTAATAAGATGTTAACACATTAAAATCAACAAAAAATCTATGAGTAATTTTTAAGGTATAGTCTGATTGCCAAGGAGCAGTTGCCATGCTGTCAGTTATGTCTCAAAATACATCTTTTTTTCTGATATCAATATTGTTTTGCCAAAGGCAGTAAATAATGTTATTGTTGCAATTGTAAATATTTTTTTATTTCTGATATGTAAGCTTTTGATCAAAATCTCACCTGATGGTAAGTGATGATGTGGTCAAAGGTGTTAAAAAGGCTTAACCTAGAACTACTGGCTCTCAAGGACAGCTGCCAGAACACACTGTTTCGTGCTTGGTGACAGATTTTCTACTTGAGGGTGGTCACTAACTAAGCGGGCATCCGCAAAATACCCTACGACCATTCGGTGAAGCTCAAGCCTGTGATTCGAACCATGGACCTGCTGCGCGGCATTCCATAGCCAAAGCCACTGAGCTATCACTGCAAATACTCATGTTTTGTAAATTAAAGCAATTGAACTCGAAAAGAGAAATGTTAGAAACAGAAGTACTTTCAAGAGGACCCGGTGTGGCTATCTTATGAAATTAAACATAATGTTGGGCTGTAGTCTAAAGTACTTCCACTACGTAGAAGAAGTATTATATGAAAGGACTGTGCTTGAAAGTTAAAGGTATGATAGAATGACAGTGTTTGATTCATAATACGGTCCCATTTTCTTGTTTTTAGGTACAGATACCTAAGAAAAAGTGTTATATCTGTTCCTTTATGATTTGCCTAAAACTACCTTGTTCAAAGGTACGGTTTGTGTAGTGAATAAACAAAAACACCTCATGATGAAAATTTTGCATAAATATTCTTTCAGCACCCATTTTTGGGGTCCAGTAGCCAACTGGGGAATACCTTTAGCCGCCATAGCTGATACTAAGAAGGATCCTAGCTTCATTAGTGGAAAAATGACATTTGGTAAGTATTTCACATCTGAGAAAATTAAGTAATAGAATTATTCAAACAAATTAGGTATTTTTATTTTAGAGTACAGAAACAAATTATTTTTACATAATCAAAACATGTTATCAGATGAATACATGTTGAATACATTGACACTTATCTACTTTACATGTACATTTGTTTTTAATTTTAGCCATGGTGGTACGTTTTGTGTATTACTTGTGATTACTCCCATATTTGAGGTTTAAAGTCCAAAACTGCGCACTATTTTTTTTTTGTTATTGTGACGGACAAGCTCGAGGCCCAACTGATGTTAAGCTGAATAACCTTTGCCTATAAAAGATGCATTTCGTCACAAGTCATGAATTGCACTGCGCCGGTCACTTAGAGACAAGTCTCATATGCCTGTAATTTTTTTAATTTTTTTATTATTACAATATTGATTAATCTCTTCATTATCTAGGCTAGTCTAGTAACACATTTATAAAAATCCTCTAATCATTTTCATATACATTTTTCAATGATCATAACTTTCAAATAAAACATGTTTAAAATATTGGTAACAATACAAGCCTAGAAAATGAAGAGACCAATCAATATAATGCTTAGATTTGGACCTACATCCTCAAATAAGAGAGAATCTTCAATTTTTGTATGGAGAACTGACCCGCCAGTGCTTCCTTTTGGACCACCAAGCTGGATATGGCCACTTCTGAACACAGCCTCCCTCCATTAAGCCAGGGATCGTAGTGTAACATTGCATTTCCTCAAAAGGCGCGGCTGCTCATCTTCCAGTGTATCTTAGTCGCTACTTACGACGACACCCACGGAAAGACACGAGGAAGAGGGGGGTATGGGGTTACATAATAATGATTTATTTTTCCATACTCATTATGTACAATAGATCATATATAATTTAATATGTACTAAACACACAAACTAACAACATGAATCTGTTGGGCACTGTTGAGCTATTGGACTCTGGGTAGGACTTAAATTTAATAACTTTTATCTTATTTAAAATTAGTTCAAAAGTAATTGAAATTAAATATTTTCAGCTACTGAGTCTTATCAGAAGTCTTGTAACAAGTAGTAGCATTTTTTAATAAGATATCCTTTAAGACTATCGAAAAAAGTTGAGTAATTTCAATATCTTTGATATATAAAAGTTGAGTAATTTTAATATCTTTGAGATGTTTCGGGATATGATTATATATTTTTATAGTCATGATATGGGTTCCTGAACTGAACATTTTTAAGTTTGAATTTGGAAGGGCTAGTCTTTTTTTGTGCCTTAAATCATAAGGCCCGGTGTAGCAATCTTGCAAATTTCTAGGATATAGATGGAAGCTAAAAATAAAATTTGGAGTTCAATAAAGTGTGGCTTGCAACTTTCAGTGGAGTCTATGTTTGCGATAATTCTTATAGATATTTTTTGTAGTGTAAATAAGTTTCCGACATTGATGCTATTTCCTCAAAAAATGATGCCGTACTGTAACCAAGCGTGACCATACGCAAAATAGGCACATATTGCCGTCGCGATGTTCGTTGTTTTCTTTAGCTCCATTAATGCATATGAAAAACCACTGACTTTTGATTTTATTTTTTGAATGTGTATTTTCCTAGCTACACATGTATCTATTTCTATACCGAGTAATGAAAAGGATTCAACACATTCTAATTTTGTATTTTTAAAAGTATAATACATTTTTATTGGTTGTTTTTGGTATGGTCGATACTGCATAATCTTTGTTTTTGTAAAGTTAATTTGTAAATTATGATCAGTCATCCAGTTATCTATTTGGGATAAAATTTAGTCTAATTCTTTATATAAAAGTTCATTATCACTTGGTGCTGGATTAAAATAGAAATGTCATCGGCAAATAAAACACAATTCACAAAGTTCTTTTATTATTTTATGTAGGTCATTATTATAAATTAAAAAGTAAACAACCCGTCACGCTTCCCTGCGAACTATTTATGGTTGTTGGGTTAGATCTGAAAAGTTTTATGCAGCCCGTATGTAAAAAAAATATCTATTTCAACGTATTGTTTGCGATTTTTTAAGTAAGAGGTAAACCATATTAACTTATTAGGAACCGACGCGTAACGTTACGCGCTGAGGCCCGTGCTCGTCGCTTCACGCAATCGTGACTCCTAGACGATGGACTTCAAAAGAGTCCGAAACTGGTCGGAATCTTGCCGGTAAATATAACGCGGGTCCTAGTCGGTTCCTAATAAGTTAATTTGGATAAAACTAGCGATAGTTTTCAAAGAGGTAAACCAATCATGAGCTAAGCCCCTACTCCTACACTGTAAAGTTTATTTTATAAGATAGGGTAAGAGACTTTGTCATATGCTTTGTTCATATCAAGCAACACTCCTATCGCGTACTTATCGTTTTTTTTTCATTTTAGCCCACGGGCATGCCTAATAGAGACAAATTAATCACCTGTTTAACTTTCACAGTCATTACCATTATTTATATTACTTACCGGATAAAATCCACAATCATTATGTTATGTACTTAATTTATATGCTGCAGAAATTGGTGCAAGGGGTGTACGAACGAAATCCCTTAATAACTACCAAAAGACTTTGTGCCATATTTGGTAAATTGATGTCTACGTAAAGGGGCCCCTTAGCCCTTCTCCCTGGGTTACAAGTCCCAGGCACCTCAAACTTGATCATTTTCCTTTGCAATATGTTTGACCTGGCACCCGCATGTATTAAGTAATATGAATAGAGACAAGTTACTTAGCATTCCCTGCATCTATTCACTGTGCAGGTTTCGGGTATATCACATTGTTTGGGATGAAGCTAGAGCTAGTCCCAGGAACTCGCCAGGACTACCAAACCAGGTATATGGTTCAGAGGGTCCTGTATATAATGTACAGTGGAGCTCTTCTTCACACTTTTAGTTTATTATATCGTAATGGATGGATCAAGTGTGGTGGCCCACGAACACCTGATGTTAAACGGTAACCTCTGCTTATAATAGATGCAACTCCTCGCCAGTGGCGAACTGCACTGCGCCCATCACCTTGAGACAAAGTTGTGAAGTACCATGTGCCTGTAACTGTACCAGGACCAAACCATTATACAGTAAAGTGAATATTGCTGCTTGACAGAAAAACTTGGCAGAAATAGGTACATGGTGGTAAAAGTACTGACTTTTCCTGAAAAAAAATCGTTCACAAAGAGTTCTATTGCTACTACTTCTTTAGCATCTTGGTCTGCTTAGCCAAATTTGATAAGCACATATCTCACTAATCCGGCTTAGGATGGTCATTGTATTGTAGAAGGAAGTTACTAGTACACCCCACAAAACGGCGCATGGTTCCCTTTAATCGATTATGACGCCCTTGAACCTTTTCTGAATAAATATTATATAAGTATCTAAATAGTTGTTATACCGGTATAATCTCACACAATCCGAACAACTCTGACATTGATTATTATCTCAAGTGGCCGCTCTTATCTGTTTGCTACAGCTTGATGGTCTGACGGCTATAAAGTATTATATTATACCTAATTTACCTAAATCCCGATGTAAATTTTGTTTGGGAATTGAGATAACTGATGATAATTATGGTCAAAAGTAGACTTGATAACAAATATTTTATAAATATTTTTATCTACACCCATGCTATAAATCCTCTATAAAAGTTTCTGAAACAGCTAGCTTATTGCCAACATTAAGACATCTTTTATCATAATATCATCCAAACGAGTATTATAATGTTGAATTTAAAATTTAATCTAAATTTTCTTTTTCTTAAAAGAACAGGCACGCGCCTTTCTCTACCATCACATGAATACAGAACTCTTTATTCATGTGCTACCACAGCGCCGTGTTTAAAAAAAGAACTGTTACATATTCAAATGCACGTCGTATCCCGACCGATTTTTGTTCGATATAAGTAAGTATTGCGAAAATGTATTTATATAATCTCATTCGCTAATAATTAATATTCTAATAATGAAATAAAATACAGACTTTTATTGGCATATTTTATTTACATACTTCTTTAAGAAAATTAAAAAATTAAATTAAAGCATTATTCTCCTAACAAAACAACGCTTTAAAACATTTTTTTTTAAATTATTAAAGTACAATGTTTCCCGACCAAGGAGGTTTCAATTCAATTTAAGTACACATTATCTGTGGTGTGCTATAGCCATGAGATTAAATAAAGTAGTGTATGCAACTGCATATAATTAGGTATTAAAACATTCGTGTAATCTTATTTCGAAACTCGCCTGCGTCTCGTTTCAAAAACTACACTCATGTTTTAATACCCTCTGTTATATGACAGTTGCATAAACTGCTATAGTTTGTTCATTGTTGTTTACAAAAATTAGTGTTACAAGCTTTGATAACCATAATTTGATAACACCATCAGATAATTCTAATACTGCAAAGGACATTTCTAACCAGTTATTACCAGCAAAATCTAGAAAACTATGAGAAGGCGTACCAACATTTCATGAATTAGAAATTATTAAAAAGGTAGTACATCATTTTCAGAAGATCTGCTTTTAGTATATTTTCAATAATTGAAAATTCAAATATACATCTCTAAATGTTATTAATGTATTATATATTTATTCACGAGAGATAGAGCATTTCAATAATTGTACGATCCAAAATGTAAATAATTATTACAATAAATAATTTTTTTATTATCTATACAGTTTGTATTAGATAAACTTTTTATAGAGGATTCATATCATGGGTGTTGATAAAGTCTTGTATGCAACTGTACGTAATAAGTTATTAAAAAAACTCATGTGATACTATTATGAACATTCGTGTTTCAAAACTCCTTATTATATAACAGTTGTATAAATAACTATAAGAAAACATTTAATTTATGTTTATAAAATACTAAATAATATATACAAAATATCTAGTGCATTTTTCCTGCTAAATCAACGTGACGCATAAACGTCTCTTGGCTCTCGATAGTAAAAACCATAAGATATAAAACAAAATTCGCTTTGAAGCAATATAATGTACGATGGATTAATGTATGTATACAATAAAGCTAAAGAGACCTAGCTTTAAGTGCAAAAAATGTATATGTATGTAAAAAATATATAATTGAGTGGGAAGTAAGTACTGCTTGAATATTAAGAAACTGAAATGCTAATTCAGGTTCAATAAGATTCATAACAAATTCAACGCACATACACAGATACACCCTCACACCCCTTCACACACAAAATAACACACCCTCATACATATATTTTCACAATCAACAGTCACTTCAAGTTAAAAAGTTTTTAAGTTTTGGAGCAGTGGTGACTTAGTGGCATTGGCTATGGACTGTCACGGGCTTGAACTTCACCGCATGGTGGATGGGCATTTAGCGAATGCCCGCCTGGCTAGCGACCACCCTCAAGTAGAAAATCTGTCGCCAAGCACCTAACGGTGTGTTCCGGCAGCAGTGCTTGAGAGACTGAAATAACAGGCACATGAGAATTAACAACTATGTCTCAAGGGCTATCTATATTATTGTCCCGGGCGCAGTGCAATTCGTGACTTGTGATGAAATGCGTCTGTTATAGGCAGAGGTTTCCGCTTAACATCAGGTGGGCCTCGAGCTGGTTCCGTCACAATAATATTAAAAAAAAATGTTATGAATGAGCATGAATTCTTTGCTTAAAAGGAATCCCTGCACGCTTAATTTATCTGTGTACAGGTTAATGATATAAATATTCTTATTATTAACTTTTAATTGCTCTGTTATGTTATAAATTTACAAGTACCTCAATGACTTTGCGACCTGCATACCTATATTGGATAATAATATGCCATTGAACTCTCGCTCCAGCTAAGATTTTCCGTGAATATTTATTATTATAGATTGGATAGCTTTTGACCCCTTCTTCACCAGTTACTTAGTGACGAACGGCCTTTTTTTAACGACTTAAAAAAGGGGGATGTGCTCAACTCGACGTGTTTTTAGTATGTTTGTTAGGCGATTACTCCGTATATTTGAAAACCATGCGTAATGAATTCTATTTCGGACGACGCTGCCAACTGCAAATGCAGGCTACAACTTTCGCGGCTGCATGCAGTCCACTTCAGTGTCATAGGGTTTGTATGTATTTCTATGTAATGACTTCCGAGCGCCGCGGCTATAAGAACAGTTAGTCCGTCTCCGTAAATTAAGAATTGGTTTCGATGATTGTTTTTTTGTTAGGTAGGTCATACTTCAGTGGTAGTTCCATATCAAGCCTGTGGGCGGGTTCCCGGGTTAGAATGCCCCCCCCCCCCCCCCATTGCTACCTGTGTTTGTCGTAAGACTAAAGGTAACATACTGGAAGGTTGGCGCTTTCTGAGGAACTGATATCTTAAACTGCGTACCCCAAGACGCCTGCCAAGCCTGGGGATTATGGCAAATCTCCCCTTAAATGGGGGAGGCTATATTCAGCAGTGGACAGTCCGAATGTTACAGACAGTCCCATATAAATATTATCAAAATCTGGTTTGGTTGTTAAATCAAAATAACTGAATAAAATACCTATGTCATGCTAATAAAACCAAATTGTGTTCAATACTTTTCAGTTTTAGTAGTATTATGTCTTATGGTGTATTGCTGTGGGGGCTGCTGCTGAGATAGAGACAATCTTTATCTTACAAAAGCGTGCAACTCGAGCCATATATGAAATGGATCCCAGGGAATCCCTGAGAGATCTTTTTAAAGAAATTGATATTTTAACTTTACCAAGTCTGTATATATTTGAAAATATTATGTATGTTCGTAAAAATCTGAGCAAATTTAAATCAAACAGTGACAATCACGATTATAACACTAGGAATAAAGATAAAATAGCGGTGCCAGGTTTTAGATTAGCAAAGACAAACAAAAGGTCCTTCTTAGGCAATTGTGTGCGGTTTTATAATAAATTGCCCAAACATATTACAATGCTCACAGAAAGAAAATTCAAGTTGCATGTGAAGAATATTTTGATAAAAAAATCTTACTACACAGTTTGTGATTACTTAAACGACAAAAATGCTTGGACTGGTTCGCCTCTGCCAAGTTAGCGCCTGTCACCTACGTAATGTAAATTAAGTATTGTAATAATTTTACTATATAGTATGTACTTATCACATTGTTAAAAAACGTTTAAAAGAATGGCCCCGAGTTTCTTGCCCGTTCTTCTCGCAGTGGCTTTATAATTTTTGTTTGCTGAACGTGGCAGTGCAATGTAGTATATTTCAATATTAAAATTTGTAATTGACCTTCATAATAGCGTCGTAGACGCCTAAATTGAATAAATGATTTTGACTTTGACTTTGAGTTCTAAAAGTACTTTTAGTTTATAAGTATTAATATACATTTGCTTTATTTTTTATCTCTTTTATTATAAGAGTTGCAGTTCCTTCCGCCGTTGGACTGCGCTCGTCACTTAGAGTTCTTATGTGTCGTTCCCCAGTAATCTCACATGCCACAGTGCCCTTCTAAACACAGTGTTCGCACACCAATAGTCAAAAGCCCATAATGTAGAACGACCCATTACGAAGAAATATTCCCTTAATAAGTAGGCTTAACAAAAAATGAAAACTGCCCATTCTTGATTATGGTGGAAACCGACGTTGTGGCGGAATATTAAATCATTATTTTAACAGTTTTATGGCCCTTGTAGCTAGGTTTGGAAAACATTTTACATAGTCATGGTATTCGCGAGTTTAAAGTATTATTGCTCGTTTTGTCTAGAAAATGTATTAAACTTTAATGCACGTGATTCCCTAAAACCGTATATGATATCGTAATAATAACTTGTCCGTCTCTCGCGTGTAACGTTATCAAATACAATAGTTAGACGACCTAGCGACTAAACCAAACAATATTAATATAGTTTTAAATTTCTCACCATAGACGTTAGCGTTTAACATAAACCTATATATACCATTCTGAATCAAATCATCAGAAATAAATACAACTGTCTAGTTAGTACTTGTTACACACTTGTTTCGTGTTTTACCTTAGCACAATATCATACGGTGCATTGCAACTGCTAACTGACACCGTGTTTGATTCCAGCCCTCTCGTTGTACTCCCTGATGTTCATGAGGTTCGCGTGGAGAGTCCAGCCCAGGAACATGCTGCTCTTCGCGTGCCACTTCACCAACGAGTGTGCACAGCTCACGCAGGGAGCCAGGTTCATCAACTACCATTATCTAGAAGGCAAGACAGAGAAGAAAGAACAAAGCTAGATGATTGACTATAATTTGAATGACCATGCTTTGTGGGCTAGGAAAGTGACTTGGTAGTTAAAAGTGCGATCGTTGATAGGAAGTAGTTACCGGTTTAGTGAAATATAGAATTGAAATTCTTGAATATAAAGAGATAAGTATATATGGTAAGTACGGAATATAAGTAATAAACTAATGGGACAGATAGGTATGTTAGGAGCTCCTCCACCTTTCACAGCGGCTTTCTTTTCTTCGTACATTACAACATTGTGATGAATAAAAGTGATCTAATGAGGTTTTTAGAGTTGTAGGTACTCCATGCTACTTAAGATAAGAGATGTACGGAACTAATTTTCATTTAGATATCTGTATCATGGGACAGATAAATATTGAATTATATTGATTTTTATTATATAATATATCTGAGACAGATTTAAGAGATATCACAATAAAAATAAGTTGAAAACATCTCAGTAATCAGTTGCATAGATTACATTTTCAAAAGGAAAAATATATATAAATATAAATATAATAACATATTTTTTGAACATAAAAATCTCGTAACTTTCGAACGAAAACACTGAAAGGTGAGAGGCCGTTAGAAAGAAGTCTTGTACAGAAATTGGGAAAGAAGTCTTTCAAGAATTAATAAGTAAAAATGCAGTATAGAACAATTTGAGGCGTCAACCGCGTCGCTTTCCACCAAATATGGCTGCAGTCAAGTGCTCGTCGATATTAATTAAAAAGTACACTCAAAGAAATACATATCACCTAAAACAAGTCACTCATGTTTACGCATAGAAAACGACTTACGCAGAAGCCAAAAACTCACGTCTAAAGAAATAATTATATAAGAAAAAGTAATAAAAAAAGAAAGAAAGAAAGTATTGTATATGCAATCTACTTAGAAATAATTATTTAACTGCAGTTCTTCTCGAAATAAGCGATGCAACGATGCCAGTGATAGCTAAGTAAAGTTACCCTAATATAAGCAACATGGCTGTGTAATGAACATGTAAAAAAGACGTACATACAATAGTGTTGCACACAACTACATGAATAAAGAAATGTTCATAATGAAAGCTGCACTGCTACACGCACAGCTATGTGTGCGTAACTATAGTCTGTTTTTTTAACAAACCAGTACTGAGTATGTCTCTCGCACATTTTCGATATTGACAGAGTGAGATGGGTCATTGCCGTCATTGTTCAACGCCTTTGTTCTTGTTTTGAAATTGTTAAGGCCCGTTCATATAGGATACTTCTAAAATTGACTGTAGAAAAAAATACGTTATTATTTTATGATTTAAATTTGCATACTTAGTATGCATAATCGTAATAACATTTTCTGTTCCCGTTTATGATATAAAACAATATTGTCATTGTATATAATGCACTAGAACTTATAAATCAAATAATTCTACTACAATTCTTGTAATCTTAAAAAGTTCAATTGGGTTGAGCTCACAGTGATACGTCGTCAAACGTATGACGAGACGATTAGTTGACTTAGCTGCAACATTTTTTTCTAAGCGATCTTTGTTTTGCTTACCTACCCTAATTCAGAAGTTGCAACTTTAGTATTGATTGATGACAAGCAATATTTTTCGACGCACAGTTAGTCGAAGACTCAACTGAATGTCACTACATTTAACTACAGAGTTCGTGTGGAACGGACTTTATGTTGTTTACGTGGGCCAATATCAACGCAAAAAAATTTTCAGTACTCGTTTATTTAAAAAAACATACTATAGTCACTGACAAGACGCGCGGGGTTGCAGTGGCCATAGCAGCGATCGCTCGGGTACAGAACCGGTTTGATCCAGCTCAGTGAGTGGACAAAGTTGATGTTACTTTCTTTCTGGTCCGCTCTTTATTCATGTGCCACAAGTGTGGGCATATATTTATTATAAAATTTTTATTCTAGAACTTTGTTGTTTTATAGCATCTATAGATCATTGATAGAACTGTCAGGTAATTTATCGTAATAGCAACTTGTTATATTTTAATCACGTTATGTAAAATACCTACAGTAAATAATTAAAAATACTATTCATTGTTAATTGTATAAATAGCCAAATTTGAGTGTTAATCCTGGTGTCCACTATGCTAGAAAAATTGTATTCTAAAAACCTGCGTTGATTAGCCGGGAGTTGAGTCTGATTCAAGTCTGCTGTGATGGACAGGCATTAAGAATCTTCTTACACTGTGTAGTGAGTGAACGAATTATTAACCTTTGATCTTAGATCAAACTGAATCTAGAAAGATTCCGGTACTAAAGGATTTCATGAACTGGGGCGCGTTCGATACCTTAGAGTTTGTGTACAGTTGCATTTTTAACTGAAAATTCAAATCCAAATTTATTTTATTTCTTTGTTAACTTAGGTACTCCTATTTAAGGGACTAACACGGTTGTTTCATGACCTCAAATGCATTGAAATATCTACTTACTGCGAGGTATCTGTAGTTTTCTTGTTGGTTAACTATGCAAATGATTAAATACTTGTTTTATACTATAATAGTGCTGTCTACCAATAAGGACATGCAAAATGTATGAAGGGTAGTAATAAAAAGAAATTTGCGACCGTCAGAGGTTCAGAACGGTCGAGTTTTTAACAACCGACTTTACTATAAGATATTTTTTTTCCCTCTGAGTGCGCTCTAACGTAGGTTGCGAACGAGCCCCTAGCGAACGGAGAATCGTGATCCGTTTTTGGAATAATACAATAATCCGAGTCAATATTTAACAAATACGTTTGGTATTGTTTTTTTATTAAAAAAAATTGTTTTTATTTAATTGCGCCTTTGAGCAAAATTTCATCTGATAGTAAGGGCTGATGTGGTTGAAGACAGTAAACAAGTATATCCTAGAATGAGATATGGCTTTTGAGGATAGCAAGCTGAACACACGAATCAGGTGCTTGGGGACAGATCTTCTTTGTGCAGCTAGCCAGGCGAGCATTAGCAAAATGCCCTACCGCTTACCTAAGTTGAGTTAACAGTGATAAGACAACATTCGTCTAACATTAAGCTTGGGCTCAGGAAATATACAGATGATTTCTGCTTCTAAATTTCGGCACAAGTGGGCTAAGTCGTCATAAAATGTATTTCAACCAGTTTATAATTTCAGTGTCACAATGCTAAGCCCTTTTGGGATAAGTATGGTTAAAATAAGCAATTACCTACTGATATTTCGTAACTATATCAATAGTTAATAGACATTACGTAATTTAGACAATTCTACACGAAGTTATTTAATATTTTAACATTATGAAGTCGCTTGCCTAGTGCATCCTTGCCGTGGTTAGTTCAAAGGGCTTGGTTTTAAAATCCCATTAAAATTTTGCTCCTAGAAGTTCCAAAATGTCCTATAAAGGGGACATTTTCATGGGGTTTTGAAATCAAGCCTGATCATCAAAGTAGGTTAGGATAATAGCGCAAAATATACAGTATGGGCTCTCGTGCACTCGATGTGATTGGTGCAATAATTGTTAACTCTTACAACTATTTATACCACAGTTGAAAATTGGGAATAAAATTTGATATAACTGTACCCAGTTGCCATGTGACGACAGCGTCGCGCCGGTAAAAATCAGGAACATGATTTTTTGGGTTGTATTCAATATTGCCACCAGAGAGAAGTTTTATTAAAAATAGTGTTATATGTGCATTGTTGATGCGATTAAGACAGCTATTCCATTCAAGAACCTGAAATATTAATTATTTAATTGTTCTGGTAGGCCTGTAATTTGACCACTGTCTGTCTATACTCCATCCAATAAGTGAATTGTTTTTTGACAGTTTATACAAAGTTGGTGACTTAATAATCAACAAAGTTACACGTAACGTGGGTGAAGTTGTTATAGAATAACCCAAAATAGACAGTTATTTTGTCAACAAGTGTTCATTCATTTTATAGGACTTATGTTACCTAATTATCTTGTTGGTGGGGAAATGTTTGTACAAATTTTGCATGGTGGTAGGGCACTTTGCAAATGCCCGCCTGGCTAGCTACCACCCTCAAGTTGAAAATCTGTCGCCAAGCACCTAACGGTGTGTTCCGGCAGCTGTCCTTGTGAGCCAGTAACTCTAGGTTAGTCTGAAAAACATCCTCGACCACATCATCACTTACCATCAGGTGAGATAGTGGTCAAAGACTAACCTATAAGGCATAAAAAAAAAAAATGAATCTAATAGTATATACCTCATGCTACCCTCTATTCCACAATAGATGGTCTGTTTAAGCTGAGGAAGTAAATGGATGCATAAACTTTAAAGTTCATCATAATTCGATAATGCAAGAGTGCCCATACTTGTTTTAATTTATGTGAAATCAATAGTGTGACTCTAAGCCGGTAGTTATTATGTACAACGCGTAAATAGTTGAATATTTAATGTTACGTTACGAATTTACAAATGTATATTTTTAATATATTTATTGTGAATTTTTATTATACTCGTTATTCGTTGATCTGTATGCTGTTTTTTAATTTTATCCAGTATACCTAGCTATTATGTTAACCGCTAAATAAAGTTCAATTTAATGTAAAACTATGAAAATATAGGTACTATATTACGATTAGTTCAACATAGGTAACTAGATTTCATCTGGTGGAATAAATCTTAAGTTAGGAAGACGCCTGAATGGATACCACCACTGTGACTTGAGATATATGATCGTACAGCGAAGGAGTGGAACTCATTGCCCGCGTCTTTGTTTCCTGAACAGTATAATTTGGGAGCCTTCAAGTCTAGAGTGAATAGATGCTATAAGATATCTTCTAGGCAAGCATGCTACATCTTTGGCTACATCATCATTTTTCATCAGGTGAGATAGCGGCGAAATGCTTGCCTATAATGCATAAAAAAGAAGATATAAATGTTAACAAAAATCTATCACTGGATTAATGCGACGTAAATTATATGGCCATGAGGATATTGTTTCAAAAAATGGTTTGGCCTTGAGGAACAACCCACCTCTTTCTTCTGATTTAAATTTCATAAATAATTGTAGTTTCAATTTACTTACGATTAGATGTTCGTCTGCATAGGACGATTAAATGATAAGAACGAAAATATACATTTGAAAAATGACTTCATCAAGGTAGTTCTATTTGGCAGAGCACGTTCCTGCCCCAAGGACGGATGTATATGGATACAAATACGCAAAATGTAATAAAAAAAAACTATATTTTTTCGCAATTAAAAAATTAAAATGTAAGAAAGATGTAATGTATGATATCTCGGGTGTCGTACGATGGTCACGTGTCAAGGAGAACGAATCTAGGTCATATACCTACTTTAGTGGTTGTTGAATATTATGAAATAACTAAGTAATTGATTTATGTTCCGGTGGAGGAAAATCTTATATTGAAAAACTTACAACCCTTATTCTACTTATGTAGGTATGCACGGTACCTATAATGTTTGCTAAAAATTTAAGGTCTTGTTTTTGTACATGCAAACTCCATCTCTACTTATTTCCAACTTTTTCTCGAATAGAAGCGTGGGGAAAGCGCGCTTGAAAAGTCGTACTTAACTCTTAACTAAAAAAACAAACATGTATTTCTGTAAAAGGTATCGCAAGTGTTTAACCTCAGTTTATAAAACTACAACGAAAGGACAAATTTGAACCACGCACGGGATTCGAACCCGCACCCATCCGTCCCTATAGCCGGCCATCCGATACACAATCTTCCAATTGAGTGAGTTATAGGTCAAATTTATCTTTCCGTTTCTATTGATTAACCAACTAAAGGGGACGGAGCGAGATCTGCAGCCAAACTGAATTGAGCTACTACCAAGACTATTGATCTTAACTAATTGGAAAAATCACCAACGGCACGATTGTGTACCTCAAGGATTTTTCTAAGTTGTTAGGGCAACCTTTCGTACGAATGTGACTTTCACACTACTTGCGCCCTTGAGCTTTGCCAAAGGCTAAGCCTTCGACCATAATCTCTCCTAATGGTAAGTGATGATGTAGTAAAAGGTGGTGAAGCGAGCATAGGCCTGTAATGGGAACTGGTTCTCAGGGACAGCTACCACGTGGAACTCACCATTAGGTACTTAGCGACCGTTTTTCTATTTGACGGTGGCTTTGTTAAATAAACTGGATAAAGTAGATAGCCAGACAGAATTCCCAAAATGCCTTACCACCAGCCGGGCCGACAGCTTGCAGGTGTCCCCCAAGTTACGGAAGCTCTCTAGTAAATCAGTAGTGCCACTACTGAACATCCATACAAGTGACAACCGCAGTGGACGTTGCTTAACCTAGTTGATCGGTTAAGATTGACTAGGCAAGCCCCGATAATCCGATAAGTGCGCTTCGAATTATATCTATGAACATATAGTACACAGGATAGTAACAATCAAGCTGTATGTATAGGTAAGTTTAGGTACCCACCTACCTAACTATTTCTATACACCCTTTTCAGTGGCTTCATCAGACATCATGATAGAACATGCATCAATGCCGTTTGTCGAAACGCCTTTTTCCGATGGGTGGTGTCAACTCGCAGCTGGAGTCATACCACAATAACAAAGAACAGCACCACGTGCACAGATAACCTACACGTCTAGGAAATTAAGTACGATTTAATATAATTATATATATAATGGCAACCTCCAAGTCCTGAATAAACTGGCATTTTCGGGCGTATAAAGCGATTTGATCGAAGAAAGTGATAGAAGACTCTACATGTGCTTCGTGCGGGCTTGCCAGTATAGGGTTGATTACAGAAAACTTTATCGCAGGCGATGGTGTTGTGTGTGTTTTTTTACCTGGCAGAAATCTTGTATGCTGGATTATTTCTGAATTTAATTAGGTCTTAGGTTTAAACAAATGTTTTCCGAAGATGAATTCTTTCTGGCATGACGCCTAACTAAATGAGGAATTTTGTTCCTAGGTATAATTAATATTAAAGTAGGACAACACAATGATAAGAAACCACATTTCATTATCTTGAGCGGAGATTACTTTAGTCGATTGAAAGACGCGCCAAGAGGTTAATAGGCAGCGACTTTCCGGGAGAGTCCTGCGAAGCCTCGAGCACCGCTGTTCTATCGGTCGCTTGTCTATAGGTCTTTTACCGGATACATTTCGATGAATGTGCTCAAGAACTACACGACTTAGATCCGCCGTCCCCCTTTTTCTATCGGACGTCCATACAAACGGAGATGCGCCATCTGTAACATGGCTGATGTTCCCAGGACTCGTAGGAAGCGCTTTGCTTTCACTTTTCTCGTGCGTACTGCGAAAGAGCGGAACTCCTTACCGTCGTCAGTTTTTCCCGATGATACAACAAAGATCTTCAAATCGAGACTAAATAGGTTTCTTCTAGGTAAGCGTGCTCCATCTTATACTACATCGATGCTTAACGTCAGGCTGGGTGTGGCTAACGCGAACCTATTATGAATAAAAATAAATATCGGCGCGGAAATATATATTTATGTAACGATCTAGACATGCAGTATGTAGGTACTTCTCTATAGATGATTCATTAGGCATTATTAGCAGAGTGGTAGTGGCAATGGGTTCTATTAAAGAAAATCAAAGCGGTTGATGGTCGACCCAAGCAAACAGAAGCCAAAACTTGTCATACAACGAGTCATCTTTTGTTGTATGGGTCGGTACAGCATGTGTATATTGTACACATTTTTTAAGCATCTTTTCACAATTCAACAAGCACAAACTAAATTTAATTTCACCAAAGTAACGCTTTCACTTTTGAAATCAAGTAAAAGTCAAAAGCAGAATATATTTAGTGTGAAAGACTAAAAGCAGAATATAGTTCACAGTTCGCAGTATTTATTCTCGCCCTTTCACGTATTCCTTTGAATACCGTAGCAATTATAATTTTCAGTCGCACAATATCTCGCGACCTAGATCGTGGTGGCGTATTCAAAACACAACCACAGTGACATGTGGACTTCATCAGGAGACAATGTACATACAAGTTTATGTAAACTACTGTTGGAATCTTGTTGCTATTGTATCGTAGCAATGTAGGTTTATGTGCTGTGCTATCAAAGCAAGTGATAGGTATGTTCTGCTAATATTATAATTAGCTTCATAAAAATATAAAGAGTGTCACATATAATAAACAGATGTAGGTAATGAATAAATAACAAATGAAACATAAAGACTAGAAATAACGCATCCTGTTGAAATGTCAACTAAAGGCCAAAATACGACTTCTGGCATGCCACTCCTCATGTCGACGTGAGTGGCCGTGTGTTGGTGTACATGGGCACACAACAGGGCTCTGACCATCATAATGCCCTAGTTATCTGAAAGGTAAAGCGTATGTTGTTGGAGAGCATTCCCAAGGTGTCTTGGCGTCGGAATCATTTTACATATATGTGCTAGTGTTGTCATTTGTGTTGTTGAAAGAACATATTTTTTTATATATTCTTCTGTTGTACTTTGTGTTCTTATAGAATACATATTGACATATTGTATCGACCCCATATGAATGGGACAAATGTAGAAAGCTGATGTATTTCTGATATAATTTGTTCTAAACAAAGTCTAACGTTAATATCATGGAAACCATTAACGTGATTTGAAACCTCTAACTAGAATCATCTCATATAACGTCAGCTTGCATCACATATCAAAATATTTATTCTTTAAATAATAAAATACAAAGAACTTAATTGAAGATACGTCATAAAGCCAACTAATAAAAACAGGATTCAAATAGTTTAGACAATGGGAGGCTTTGTCGATATGGCAATTTTATACAGAGAACTTCGTAGCAATATGATTTTTATAAAATGTAGAAGCTTTCGATATATGAGCGGTAAACAACAATAGCCTTAACCCTAACACATGTGTCATTAAAGATCTAATCTAATCAGACTAACCTAATTCTAGGTTAGCCTGAACAATATCTTCGACCACATCATCACTTACAATCAGGTGAGATAGTGATTAAAGGCTAACCTATCAAGCATAAAAAAAATAATAATAAGCAAAGCTTTCATTTGAACTCTCCATGACAGTGTTTATGTGCCATTACTCATAAATAGGGTTGATTACAAAAAAAAAAACAGAAAGACATTACGATCTATATTATATAAATATGACATTCAGGCGTACAATGATGCAATACTTATGTAGACACATCGTAAAATCAAAAAACGCGGACATCATATCGATTTTTCACATAAAAGTTTCAAGTAGGAAAATCTAAAAATTAATCAAGTGCGAATGCAATTTTAACTTTATTGTCTTATAGAAAAAGCTGAAGATAGTGAAATATTGTAGTTAAGAAAATCTTTACGGGAAAAAACCCACTGTTGAAATTCAACTGTGACACCACTTGGTGGGACAATGAAGACGGGTGCCATTGTGGACGTTTCTAAACGCTTGCTATTGTTTGATAAACGCGCCTCGCACGCCGCGCAGTGGTTTAGTTTAGTCTGCATGCCCTCGATCTTGGTTAGTCTAGTTAGTTTTGTTAATTAGAGCGTGGTTAGTTACATAGGTATCTCTTTTATCTCAGCTGTTTTGGAATGGTAAACCTCTTTGAAGAATGAGACTGGAGTTAACAAGATATAATTAAGGGATAGGTACTTAAAGTGGATAGTGTTTTCTGTGAAAAAAGCCAGCCTTATGATGATGAGCATACAGATAATGAATATCGGCCGTTTAGGTACACACACAACGTATGATCAAAAAATAAAAACATTTTTTTTCAATTTAGGCATCTACGATGCTCTTATGAAGGTGGAGGTGTGCTAATAGCGGTTTTAAAAAAATATGATATTTTAGTAAGACTAGATTGGAAACTTGATTTAATTGAAAACCTATGGGTACAAATAAAATGTAACAATCAACTAGTTATGAACGTGTGCACCAGTGTACTTACCAGACTACTTACCATCATCCATATACATTAATTTTATAGATCGCTGTAAAGATGTCATTGATAGTCTCGATACTGCAATATGCCCTACTTGTATCATAGGTGACTTTAATCTAGGTGACTTAAAATGGTCAAAAGAATTGGGCTGTCCGATTACTTATTTATGTGAAAAGTCCGAAGGTCTATTAAGACTCTTACAGGCAACCGCGTTTCATCAACTCAATGATATTCCTAATCATAATAACCGTATATTGGATCTAATTCTCATTGATAGACCTGAAGCTTGTTCAGTTTTGAACGCTCCATCGCTCAGTTTATTGGATCAGCATCATCCCCCGTTTGAGCTAATATATCGATGTTCTTTGCCCACGTTAGTTGAAAACCGTGATCTTGATAAGCTATGTTATTATAAAACCGACTATGAAAAATGTATAAGCGAATTGAACAAGATTGATTGGGATGAATATTCTGAGTCTCTGAGCTGTGATGACTTTGTTCAATTATTTTATAATAAACTTTACGTGATTATTGAGAACTGTACTCCCAAATGTAAACGACGTAGTCATAAATTTCCGGTTTGGTTTTCTAGTGACCTCGTTCGACTACTGAGAGCAAAGGATAAGTACCACAATAAATACAAACGGTTTGGTAATCCACGGGATTACGATACATATTCCCACTTTAGAAAAATTGTTAAGGACGATATGGATAACTGTTACAAACTTTACATTAAGCGCATTGAGGACGACCTTTGTAATAATCTAAAAGCTTTTTGGCGTTATACAAAAAGTAAGAGAGTTACTAACGCTGTACCAAGTCAAATCAACTTAAACGGTCAGGTCGCGGGGACAGGCAGTGATGTTGTTAACTTATTTGCCGACTATTTTTCATCTGTTTACAGCAGAGCATCCGGCGGCAACTATGTCCCCCAATTTAGACCTTCAAGTTTCTCAACTTGTTCGATTCTAATATCGGATAAAGATATACTCACTCGTCTAAAAAGCCTAAACACTACTAAAGCTGCGGGACCGGATAGTATTCCTCCAATATTTGTTCGGATTTGTGCACCAGCTCTCGTCAAACCGCTTTCATTGATTTTCACGAAATCATTATCTGAGGGTACGTTTCCTTCCTTATGGAAACTAGCTAAGATAACCCCAGTTTTTAAGTCAGGTAATAAGAGCGATGCCACAAACTATAGACCCATTAGTATACTTAATTGTTTTGCTAAGATATTTGAGGGAATAGCTTATGATCACATATACAATCATTTAAAACATATATTAAATCCGAACCAGCACGGCTTTGTTTCAGGACGTTCTACAGCTACTAATCTCCTCGAATATTCTACTTTTATTAGTGAATCGTTTAATCACAGAATCCAAACAGACGCCATCTACACCGACTTTTCAAAGGCCTTTGACCGCGTAGATCATACAATACTGTTGATGAAGTTGGATCATCTGGGCATTCATGGTAATTTACATAGGTGGATAAGCTCATATATTTTAAACAGGTCTCAGTTGGTGTCTCTGTACGGATATGATTCTGTGCCATTTTTGGCTACGTCGGGTGTTCCGCAAGGTTCAAACTTAGGTCCGTTGCTATTTTTAGCATTTATCAATGATCTCTTAGACCAAATAGACAGCCATTTTCTAGCATACGCAGATGACATCAAAGTATTCCGTAGGATTTATACGATTGATGATTGCCTAAACCTTCAGGCTGATCTTGACTCAATAAATGAATGGTGTGTGTCTAACTTTATGGCCCTTAATGCCAAAAAATGCCAGGTCATAAGTTTTACCAAGAATAAGTCATCCATTAGGCATAATTACTATATCTCAGGAACTCCCCTGGATCGTGTAGTAGTTGTGCGTGATTTAGGTGTAGTGTTTGACTCCTCGCTATCCTTTAGGCAGCATTATGACTACATTGTGAATAAAGCAAATAGGATGTTGGGCTTTGTGCTGCGTACTGTTAAGCCATTCTCGAAAAGTAACTCATGGCTTATCCTGTACAACAGCTTAGTCAGGTCGATCCTTGAATATTGCTCGTCGGTTTGGTTTCCGATTTATCAGGTTCATGTGGATAGAATCGAGTCCATCCAGCGCAGGTTCTTACGTACCTTGAGCTGCAGACTCGGACTGAGGAGAAAGCTTAAAGAATATCAAGACAGGCTAGATTACTTCAAACTCAAGAGTCTTGAATCTCGAAGGACTATCACAGATATGTGTATTCTGTACAGAGTTGTAAATGGTGCCTACAGCAGTGATTTACTAAAAAACGTTCTTTTTAAAGTACCCACTCGTCCTATGCGCAATTACTAGCTGTTTAGCATACCCCCTACCTATAACAATGTTTCGGAAAACAGTCCTCTAATAAGAATGTGTAACACCTTTAACACCATAAACAACACCTTAAGTAATGTCGATTCAAAAGACATGTTCACATGTAGTTATCCGTCTTACAAGGCATATCTTCACACATTGATATAAGCAAATTTATTGTCACAATTGTTAAAATTTGTTTAGAAATCTTGTATTACTTAGAATATTATTATTATTACTTATGTCTACAGTATAACAAAGAGATGTGTATAGTTGTTATTGGATTTTGGGTTCACAGTGCTGTTTTCTTCCATAAAGTGTCTAAATTTAAGTTTATAGCCTAATATCTGTAACTGTACCTATGAAGAAAAAATAAAATAAAATAAAATAAATTACAAATTTTAATATTTAAATATTCTACATTGTACTGCCACGATCTGCAAAAAAATATTATAGAGCCACTGCGAGAAGTACGGGCAAGAAATCCTGGCCCATTATTTTAACAATGCGTTGCAAAGTAAATTATAAAATTAGTACAGTATTTGTTTAAATTACATAGGTAGGGAGGTGATAGATTGACAAAGGCGAATTTGCCCAAGTATTTCTGTTGCTAAAGTCATCACATACTGTGCAGAAGGGTTTCTTAATAAAAAAAAATCATGTGAAACTTGAATTTTATATATAAAATTAGGTCAGCTGATGGTTTTCCCTTTGGGTGAAGTGAGTCTGAAAAATATAATTTTTTAACATGTTTCTAGAAAGAGTGTCCGCCTTATATATGTGAATAATAAGATCTTTAGGACTTGCGAAATACTATGCCCGATCCGTAAACACGATCCTAAATTTTAATTTTTAAAGAAAAAAAATATAATAAAATAGACAACTTCAAACTAAAAGTACGCTTTATTATGGATAATTCAAATACTACTCGTCAGATCTCCTTTAATTTAAATGGGACCACATGAAAAAAACCAGCTTTCGAATATAAAAAAAACATCAAACTCGGTAAACCCTGTAAAGAGTTATAACACATACAAAAAAATACAGTCGTATTGAAAACCTCCTTTATTTAAATTCGATTAAAAATGTATGGAATCCAGCTCTAAAACTTCGCTTAGTCATGTATCTGTCATGTATGTTCTTATATAGTAAATCGCATCAAAACGTATTTATTTGTAATTATTATGCGGCAACCATGTGACAAAGTACCTACTTACCTGAAATATATTTTCTGTTTTCTCACTTTTACATGAACTTATCGAAAATATTCGCTTACGATATTTTTTATATTGCGTTGTTTTTTTCGCTATTTCGCATGCGAAGACAGATTCCGAGACCACTTCGTCTTCAATAATTAAGTATGATTAAACACGAGACAAACTACTTTTGTACAGTACTGCAACTTAAATTATCATTTTACTGTCTGTATGGTCATCCAGATAAAAAAAAAGCACCGTTTATTGACAGAAACTTTTAGCCTCCAAATGGATACCTATCTATCAAACAATAAAATCATTGCTACTCACAGTAGGTAGGTACATATCCCCACATCACTTCCACAAGTCCTGACTCAAGTATAAGTTACTTAGCTAAGTTCCCGAAGTTCTAATTCCGACCACAACGCTTCGTTCACCGTTTCCACAACAGTCAGGTATTCTTAAGAACTTGGTAACTTTGACCCCGAGAGGGGAGGAAAATACTTGAAGTTGGGACTCACCCCATTCCATAGGGGCTTTATCTAACTTATGGAGGTAAAAGATAGGCGGTATAATTTTTCTGCAGTTTGTTGGGAATTTCTTGGAGCCGCTTGAGGTAATTAGGTAAGCTGTGTTAATTAAATTCTTCATTTCTACAGTATGGCTTTTGTGTGATAGAATACTGTGTATAATCAAGTGTTCATACACGGCATTCTATCACTGAGAGTACCTAGTAGAATCTGTCACCAAGCACCTAACGGTGTGTTCGACCCTTACATTTAGAATTGAGGGTGGTGAATGATGTTTGCCACTGCCCGAGAGGTATTTTCACGTCCTACCCTCGACTTGGGATGGAAACGGAAAATAATTGACAAGACATAGACGAGTCTGTCAGTTTACGTCGAGCAGCCCCGTGGGTCGCATTTTTCGTAGTCTTTTCATAAGAACGTTTCTTTTTATGAGTTCTGATTTGAACTACTGCCGTGCAGAATTATTACTTGTGTATGTGCGTGTGTGAATTTTCCAAAGACGACATCGCCCAGGAGAAATCTCATCGAGCCAGCCTGTCTTGGCGAGACGATTCGTGAAAGCATTCAAGGTAAGTGGTAGATTTCATTGCCTCCTCTTGTCTATTTGTTTGGATCGTTACCTCAGCACGTCATCGTCATATTTATAAAGTCCACAGAGTTCTATATTTTGAGTGTTCGTATATCGAGCCCGGTGTGTTATGGCAGCTGCCCTTGAGATGTAGGTTCCATATTAGTTTACTACCAAAAACTCATGCTACCTCCATCAAAGGCTATTCGTAGTTGTACAAAACCTTTTTATGGTGTTGTAAGTAATTCCGTGCAAGTAGGTACAGACTGCAGTTATAACGCATCTATATACGTAGGTATATCATAGCCTGGACTGCCCCTACATGCTGTATTGCTGCAACAGGCATGTTCAGGCAATGCTGTTTATAAGGCGCTATTAATATTTGTATGTCTTGATTTTTCTGTGTTCCACGATGTAATTTAATGTAATTTTACTATTTTAATTTGACCTGATTTTAGTTCAATCTCTCGACATTTACCATGATTTTTTTAGATATGAAAATGTTTCCTATGTAATTGCCTTATATGGTTGTAGTTTCCCTTACTGTATTAGCCAGATTGTCCAGTGCTTAATACAGCCTCCCCCATAATTCCCACGCTTGGAAGGTGTCTTGGGGATCGCAGTGTGAGATATCAGTACCTCAGAAAGCGCTGCTGCTCACCTGGTGTGTAACTTTTAGTCGCCTCTTACGACACCCACGGGTGGAAATGGAGAGGTGACATTCTAGCCCAGCACCCCACAGCTAGCTGCCCATATCTCTTTTGCCTTTAATTATTATTTTAGGCAAAAGCGATATTTTAAAATCTCTTCAAAATTTTAACTTATTAAAAAGAAGTGGATAAATAAACTTGAAATTTTCGCTGCACCGTAGCAAATACAGCACCGTTTTTCATACAAGCTTGTGCACACGTGCATTCGGTATCTTTTAAAGCCAGCCCAAAGCAACCAAATATTACAACAAAGCGTGCAGTTCAACACCTGTTCTGAACAACGTAGAACAAACGGTTATTCTATTGTTTGTGTTAGTTCAGTTGTACTGGCGGAATTTCTTTGTGGTAAAACCAAACTGAATCCGGAGAGCCACACGGCGTTGTACCGCACGATTTGTCTGTGGGGACGAGGATATATTTTTTAGATTGATCTGATAAGCTGCCCTTTAATGCCATTACTACGGGCTATTGGTGACCAGGGTATAGAGATTTCTGTTGGCGCCGTTGGTAGTGTCGTTTTGGTTTTAACTTAATGTAGAAATTACTGGCTGAATTGGAAATTTACGTCACCTTCGGTTAGTCACTTCTACTTTGATAGTTATTTTTCATCCAAAGGTTAGCTAGCAGGGATCACTTAGAGAGATAAGCAGAGATAAGGCCGCCCACTGTAATGTTTCACTAATTTTAACGTGTTTATCTTTTAAAGAGTTGTTTGGTATCATCTAAATCTTTTATTTATACACAGCTCTCTGTTATGTATTGTTATATAATATTAACAAATTATTAAACATTTACCCTCATATAAAAAAGGAGTAAAAATTAAAATTGAAAATTGACTAAAACGCTGTCATATGAAGAGTCTGAAGAATTTCTAAAAATGTTAATTTAAGTAGCAGAAATACATACCTAACTGTTATGCCTTACACAAACTTCGTCCCCTTACAAAACACACAAAAAAACCCGAGCAAATATTGTATGTGCAATTTCTTTGAATAAATTATTATTATTATCTCCCAAAGGCTTGCTTATAATATAAAAGAAAAACTGCCGGTCGAATTTTGAAGGTTTCTCATAGAAAATTCTGGCTAAATCAGATATTTATGATAATTCCCCCCTCCCCCTCCCCCTGGGTCTAGTCACTCCTACTTAGTTTGATAGATCCTTTCTATTCAAAGGTTGATTAGAAGTTAACCTAAATCTTTTAAATTTACGAGATAACGTCTGCTACAGCTACACATTACTTTTTTTGGCATTCTCATGATCATTCAGTGGTTTTGGGAACGAAGATGGTAAGAGGCTATGCCTGCAGCAGGCCGTTACATGGCTGAAATTGTAGGATTTTCTACTTCCGGGATTAATTAACCTTCAATTATAAAAAACTCGCCAAGTGCGGGTCGGGCCTTGTTCTTTTAGATTTCTGCCTTGCAACAGCTCAAATAAAATATAATTTGTTGGTTTTTTACTTTTACATTAACTCCTTAAAGAAAGAGAGAAATCTTTTATAATAATTCCATGTGTACCCTAAAATACATGAATAGAAACAACCAAACAGTCCGGCTGAGCACACAGATAGCTTCTAGATTTCATTAGAGCTTAAATTGTTTTGGTTGAATGGCTACATAGTTTACCTACCTTGAATTTAATTTCGGATAAGTAAACACGCAGTAAAACTAGGGTTAAGTTTTGTACTTGTAGCCGAAATCAGTAGGTACATTACTTTGTTAGTAAGAATAATTGATTTTTTTAGTTCTAAAATGTCTAAGAAGGATGTAATAGGCTAGCTATAGAAAATATAGGACATCCTCATCGTATCCAATGATTTTGGGTATTAATATCATATATTTTATTATTATTTTTATTCAGATAGTGCTAAAAATAATGTATTGTTAGGTTAAGAAAAAGAAAAAATATATAAATATTACAATATACATGGCCTTGTGGGGTGCTGGGTTAGAATTCCCCCCGCCCCTCATTTTTCCCGTTGGGAAGCGCTCGTAATGTAATTTGATTGTCCGTTCTTAACCGATTAGCTAAATTAGACAACGTCCGCTGTGGTCATGAGTTGGATGGGTGACCGCCAGTGGCATTACTACTGAGCGCTTCCGTGGTTCGACGGGCACGTTAAGCCATCGTCACTTCTGGTTTTTGTCTTAGGGAGGCAGTCGTTATAGCATTTTCTGAATGCCCGCCTGACTAGCTACCACCCTCAAGTAGAAAATCTCTCGCCAAGCACCTTACAGCAGCTGTCCTTGATAGTCAGTAATTATAGGTTATATTATCTGTTGGCTGGATCAAGTAGTTTTCGCAGCACTGTTTGCTCAGTTATGAGAAGCTTCTTCTCTTCTTTATGATTCTGGGTCTAAGCTTTGCGTTCATCAAACTATGTTTCGTATATCAAAATCATTATGCGTCTGCTTAAAACAGCTTGGAAGAGAGAACTACGAGTAAGTACAGGGCTGCACTGTAGCGCTAGATATTTTGTGCGCGTGTTTTTATCTAATAGTCCCTTTCGTTGGTGTCAGTTAAAGTGCAGTAAAGTGAGTATAGAGCAAGTACGAGAATTAAATCACATCCTATTACGTTGTGTTCCGCACAGTCCGTTTGTGCCAATATAATGACTTGTAGTATAATTGCGAATTATTCAACCCTTAATTCTATGAGTGTAAGCAAATACACATCTCCATACGTGTTTTAGTAATGTATGAATTTGTTGAGAATATTTTTAATGCAAATTTGTTTTTTTACATAAAACTACGAATGCTATAATAACTATATATACGAACTGTGGGATCATTACAAACAAAATGAGTATGTATACATGCTACCTGTACTATATCAGTCTGATTGTCTACTGCTGAACTCAGCCTCCCCATTTAGGGTGGGTTGCTGTAATCCCTACGCTTAGCAGATTATGATATCGCCTTCTTAGAAGGTGTTGCTGCCCATCTTCTGTTATTTTACCTTAAGTCGCCAACCAATAAGTACCAATGGGGGGTGTCATTCTAATCCGGTACCCCATACGGAGTACATACTACCACGCGAAGCAAAAAAAAAAAACAAAAAGAATCCTACAAGACTGTTCTGTTTTGATACTTTTCTCCTAAATTTTTTAGATATGTAGATACGTTTCTAGCGCAAATAAATCGGAAATCAGCGATAAACTCGAATCACCGAGGATTCTCTACGATATCCCTGTAAACAAACATATTAGGGCCTCGTAACTGGTCCCTATGAATCCTCTAATAGGGCTTTCAGTTTGCTTTGGCAAAAGTAATCGTGTGTATGAAGTTTAATATGAGCAAACGATAAAATTTAGCGATAAAAACAGTTCATATAACACAAAGGATCTGTTAGAAGGATCTGTAGATGTCTGGAAGAGATCGCTCTCAGCGATAAGATCGCCCATTGTCACACCTACTCTTACTTTTAATGTTTTTAAGTTCTAAGTTAGTATTGCGTCAATAAAGTGTTATAAAAAAAGATTTGGATTAAATTCAATAATGAAAACAACAACAATAAGACGTGTACTACCCATGCACATCGTAGATAATTTATAACAATAGTGTTAAGTGTAGTAACACTACTTTTTATGGGTCTATGGTCTATGATGATTGTGTTTAGTCTATGGTTGGTCGAACGTCTGTAATCTGTGTGTGTGCCTACAACCTACAAAAGAATTAAAATAAAGTTATTTTAAATAAAGAAGTTCATCTGTATTCTGTTGTGCATTTCCATAAATATAAGAAATAGGAATGGATGATATCATCTAGTGCGGATGTTAAGAGCTCAATCCAAATGTGCCTAGTAGATGGCAAAGATTCGTCCTCAGTTACACGGGAATGAAATGACTGGCAAAACGTGAGTGTTTTGATATTTCCGCGTCGGAAGAACTGGCGTGGGGACATACTTTTTGTGTAGGTTTTGACGCATGATATTTTATGGAATCATCCGTTTTTTTTTGCCGTATTGATAATGGTTGCTGAAAACTGTCGTGTGTGCCAAGATTTTTATTAGTTTTAACGCGCTTCTATTATTATATTTGATCACTATCCTACATTACCATACTATTCGTAGTAAGTACATAGTAAATTTAAAATAAATATTGTTTTTATAATATTATTAACTGAAATAATGTGAAAATTACGCTTGTATTATCTTAAGAAGATACGGAACACCAATGTACCAATAAAACAGTAGAAAGAAATCTTTACACATAACAACAGTACAATAGGTATATTAAATATTGTAACTTTTCTTCAAAATACGCGTATTACGTGATCAAGTATAATGTAAATGACCTGGGAACAAAACCAAAGAGATGATAAAATTTCAATGTTTTTGTCATAGTCGCAAGTTTCTCCTTAATATGTTTAAGTACCATACAAAAATATTTGGATGAAATTTAGAAGGTGCACATTGACCACAATTACGACTTCTGGTCCTTTTATGATTCAACGTTTTGGTGTATTGAACATTATAGCAATACAACATTTTGGTGAATTCAACTTTTCGGGACTAAAGGGTTCCGAAACGTGCTTGTGAAAGTATTAGCCATCATTGTGATAGTATTGAGGTGACTGGGTTTGAACTAGTATGGATTGAACTTCCACTAGTAATCACATATAAATATTAAATTAAAACTCACGAGAAGTGTGAAACTCACGAGAATTTCAGTAATCACATTCTCATGCGGGAATCGAACTCACGACCCAATTTTACGCATCCGTTGGTTATCGAGTTATATATATTATACATAAATAATTTTAAGCTTTTCAGTATTCAACTTTTGGTTATGTTTAAACTTTCATGACATTTTCAATATTCAGCATTGCAAAATGGGTTTTCTGAAAAATATGGATTGTGTTGCAAAACTTGTAAAAGTTTTCACAGGTACAACTCAATTTTATTTCGAGAATAATTCACTGAGTACTTATACCATTTTATTGTAGTCAATAACTCACCAAGCTTAATTACTAGTCTACCCAAGGAGCACTCTACCCGGCCATAAGTTTGGAAAAACCTACAAAGAGCGGGCGCTCTGCCAGACTTGGCAGACAACAGTTTGAATTTTTTCCCGCGCTGCTCGACCATGGCTGAATGAGTCCTCGCGCGTGCCACGCTCGATTGACTCTGGAGCAAGGAGTTTGAACGCGTCCGACCCGCCGTTTCCGGACGAGGCGCCGGAGTGACGCCGTCCGGTTCCGGTAACATGGCGGACTGGGCTAGAGATGTGAAAACGGTGGGAAAGAGCCAATGACAATCGTGTTGGCAAGTAAAAGGGATCAGTGAATAGAATTTAACTACCATCATAGTTTATTTACGCGAGTAGTGACAGTATTTATGTCTCTCGATGTATATCGATACTCTTGAAATACATTTAAACTGTTCGCTCCTTTTAGGCTAGTAATATTACATATCAAATAAATAATACTTACTATTATCCTACGTGAACAAGATTTTAAGCCGGATGTACACTAAACCAATGATGCCAGCTTTTGAGTTGCAAACACGTGTTGGTGACAGTAAAGACACTTTTGTGTGTATGTACAACTAACAAAAGGTACTTTTATCCCTATACATTAGGAGCCGCAGGCGAAGACTTCAATGTTCCGGGACAGGCAATTGCCATTTCCGCAGAGGCATACATAGTGCCTTTTAAAAAAATGCAGGGATATAAAATATAATTACATTTATATATATCAAAATATATCTCAACTGGAGCTTCAAGTTATAACTGCTTTATGTTTTCTCCAGTCAAGATTTTCATATTTTTTAGCAAAATCAAAACTTTGCTGGTAACTGGTTTTCCGTCGCTTATTTAAGTTTCAGCTCTTAGATCTTTTCGAGTGCAACCAATTTCCATATCACTTTCGGAACTGCCGGAACTCATTTTAATTTATGTTTACTATAAACATAACGGAATCGATATAAACTCCTTTCTTTACCGCCAAATTTTTAGTTACCGCCTGTGTCGAAATGTTAATGCATCTTTGTTTGTACCAAGATCTTTAAAAGTTATCTATGTCATACATAATATGTATGACAATCCAGTACATTTGTAATGAATTTACATACAAACGTGCTGGTGTGTTTTTTACCCAAATCAAAAAACGCATGACAATAGATTTTGTTTGATTTTGAATTCTGTGTACGTAAAAATATAGCACTGTGCGTGTTCTTTACTCAAAATTAATGGAAATATTCCCGGGTATGTTTCAGAAAAACACTTTTTTGTTTATGTACGTATAATTCCAATTTCGCTTTTCAAAATAACTCGGCACATTACTTTATATAACGCGTTTATATCTCTTTCATTCAACACTACCTCGGGTAGTAGTCATAAACTTGCTGCGCGCAACACTAGATGAAAGCGCGGGAAACCTCTGAAAGAAAAGATGGCGGTTCTCACAAAACACGCCCATTACCGGCTTTAGTTCCAGTGTATGTTAGTTATTGCCGTACATTTGTGCCGCTGCCACGTTTGAGATGATAATAGCTGGAAAATATATATTCTGAAAATGCATTGCGTGTTTTATTCTACGAAAAAATTGTTATTTGAGAATTTATATTGGCGCGTATTTTTCAACGTCCATGGAGTATCAATTTACCGCTGGTTTGAATCAACTTGGTCGTTTATTTACTCGTAAGTCTCATTTTTTATATAAATAATAAGCGTTACAATTTATTTCATATTGTTGAAGTCCGTAGGATATATAGGCTTTTGGGATACCTAACTAAAATATGTTTGTATGATAATAAAGTACATACATTTTTTTTACCTTAATAAACTACCTTTGGCTTAGTCGTTAATTTAATTTCTCTCTTCTAAATCTTTGTATTTTATTTGTATTTTTTTTGTATTCCTGCCTTTTTGGAAGGTGGTTAAAAGTAATTTCTACCATCAATGTTAAAAACAACCAAACCTTTACATTAGAAATTTGTGTTAAAAAAATGACGTACGTAGATAATGGTTTTTGACCGTCACAATTCTGTCTACTTTTTGTCCACATCATAGCCTACCAACCGGTGTGTATAATAATACTTAGAAAAAAAACACGCATAATTTTTCAAAAAGATTCAAAGATTTTTATTAAAATTATTAGTATAATTCAGGTAGGCGGCGGGCCATAAAACCGAAGCTGAGATATGATCATTAAAATATTTAATGTTATTATGATCATTATTATATCAATATTTCAGCCTCGTTCTAGCTAAAAATAAATTTATAACAAACATGTCATGCGAATTATATCGCTTTCAACTCATAAACTTCTGTATATTATTTATATTTTACTAAAAGAAAACATCTCGCCTGAATAAATAATTTGTTAGAAAATAATTTATCCAAATAATAAAGATTATTATAAGGATACCGACAGGTTATACTTTCATACAACGTTTAAAGCTGTAATATTTGTTTATAATTAAATTACCTCATAAGTAATTGGCAATGAAATAACCTAATGGACTTAACTGTTTTTTTATTCTACAAACGCTAAAATACACCTACGAGTCAAGGGAGCAGGTATACTTATTAAAAATATTTTTAATAACAGTTACGCGCAAGTCGTAGCTGGTTTGTAGAATTCGTAGTGCTGTAGTGCCTCGTAGAGCTTCGTAGCTATTGAATATTAATCACGCGTCACACCGCCGCGCCACCGCTTTCACGCTAAATCTGTCTTTTGTCAACGAAATGTCGGCACGGACGTGACAGGTAAAGGAGCCCAATTTTTTGTTAAGTCATAAGATATATTCTTCAGAAGTACAAAAATATTTTGTAAAAAAAATATTTTATACGCAGTTTTATTATAAACAGCGGTATATTTGACACAGTTCAAGGAGTCTATCAATATGAGATTATTAGCCATTCGATCGTTTTCCTGCCCTCATCCCACTCATGTTGTGTCGGTACACTAAGTGTTCCGTAGAGAAGTCAATTTGATTGACCCCGTGTAGAAGGGGGAGGGCCTTCCAATTTTTGGAAAGCCACCACTAGTGTTAATAATCCTCCTCTCTCCTAATTGTGTGCCCAACAGGGTCTTTAATGAACTTTTACTTATTTTGACCATCTTTGTCTACACTACAGAAAACAATAAAGTATTGAGTATAGTATGGACAGATGACATAGTAAGACCTACGGGAAGCCACTGTGTAGTGGCTAGTAGCCGTTCAGTGTGGCGTTCTATGGGGGAGACATTTGGTCAACAGTGATCATCTTCCGGCGGATGATGATTATGATGATGACAAAAGATGACGACGTTAGTACGGCAATGAAGATAATGTGCTTATATTCTTTGTATTAATTTTAAGGCTATTTTATTAATTTCGATATATTGAACAAAGGTAATATACCACATGATTAATACTGCAAAGGCGCAAAAACCTCAGCCCGACCCATCACCACATGTACAAACCGAAATGTGCAAATATTTTTCCTTAATTATTCACAGAGTTCGTTAACGCCTGATGAGTGTTCACCGACGAATACTGAAGGGAATCAGTTTTAACTGGATATACCCAAACTTAACCAGTCATAACTGGAACCTGAATAAAACTGGCTAGTGATATTATTTTATAACGAAGGATATGGACACGAGATCCATATTCAAAATATTAGAAGCGTCTGCTTAATTAGCATCTATAATAAGCACAGACATACTGGATTTACTATAAATTATGCAGCTTTTACCAATGGGGTACTCTTTTATGATAGTCACCGGAAACATCTGACTATAAAAGATGAATTTCGTCAGTTGTGACTGAACTACGCCTCATGGTGACCATGAGACATACGATTGTTAAGTCTCATAGGCATGTTATTTTATTGGCACTCAAGAACTGCTTCCGGTACACACTTATAGGTGCTTGGTGACAGATTTTCTACTTGTTGAAATGCCTCAAAAGCTATGAAAAAAGGTAAGGTTAAGAGTTAAAACTGTATAGATACAATATTTATCTAAACAGTATTTACTTCCAACGCTTCCTTTATGACTTAAAAATATACAATAATGGTGTATTGCAATAATATAATGTCTCTTCTTTTAGGTTTCTTACAAATTTTCTAACAACGATTTACGCTATTATCACGCTATTATTTAACGCTATTTTACTTAGTTTAACACCTTTATAGGCCTAATCAGATACGATATACAACTACAAAAATTAGTTAAAACTTGCGTGTGACCTAAGATTGAAACTATTTTATTTATAGCTAATACTTGTAATCTTTGACCGCCATCTCACCTGATGGTAATTGATGATGTGATCAAAGATGTTCACGCGAACTTGGAATGACTAGGTCTTAAGGACAGCTATTGAAAAAAATCGTTAGGTGCTTTGCAACAGATTGATTAATTGAGCCTGGCGGGCATTCGCTAAATGCCGTACTACATTGTTATAACGGCTATGGTCTACATTGGTGTAATGGTCATCTTAAGACTACTTACTGGGACCGACACTGAACGTGGCGTCTAAAAGCAGTAGTAATGCCACCAGCGGTCACCCATCCAACTCATGACCGCAGTAGACGTTGCTTGGCTTAGTCGAACGGTTACTAATGGCATAGCATACTATGCTACCAGCGCTTCACAAAATGTCTCATTATATTGGTACCAAACCTGACTGTCGTTTTCAAGATATCATTGCCATGTCCTAACTAAAGATGAATATAACCGTTAGATATTGCTGATATCGGTCGATTTCCCTGCGGGAATCGATGAAGATTCGTAATTGTCGATACGAATGTCCGATTGCGAAGCTCTAATTGGTCCGTCGTATACAAAAACAGCCCAGTGAGAGTTGGGCCTCGCTCTACGATTCCGCAACGCAACAAACCGTGAATGAAAAACAAAATAGTTTTGCCCAACTTTATGAATTGGCGTAAAAATGCCATATTTATTGCTTAAATATCGTATAAATTTATATATATAATGTTGTGTTTACTACGAGAGTATCTAATACACACGTATTTTATCTTTCAAGCTCGATTACTTATACTTAATTTTATACCAAAATTATCGTACGGGTTAGTACCAACTTTGGTCATCGTTTGGTTTGAAAAAAACCGTTCCAAACGTAATCTCCCCGATTTTTGTATGATTACTATTATGATGGAACAAGCACGAAACCCACCTGGCGCTAAGAGGTAGCCTCTAACTATAACTGAACAGATGCAATTCGTCACAAGGGTGAACTTCACTGCGTCTTTCATCCTGGGACATAAAGTGCTTAAGGCGTATGTGCCTGTAATTTCACCAGAACCCATCATACCCTTCAAACCGTAATACAATACATTGCTGTGGCCCTTAATGCTTGGCGGTAGAAATAGGTACCGTGGCAGTACTACCCCGGGTGAACTCATGTACACAAAGAATTCTACTGTTAATATTGCCCTTCCCCACTGCGACTAGCCCCACGATTGTACCATATAATTCACAAAAATTCTGTACTTTAATTTTTGAGATAGAATAACAAAAGTATTCTAGATATTGTTAATTTGGACTACGACTATTTTTAATTTTTATAGATAAATCAGTACATACTATATTATTTAATTCCTAATCATATATTTTTTTCTAATATTATTCACCCCTTCGTTTATCCCATATGGCTAACATTCTACACAATACTTCAAAATTTCTCACTCATTCCGCATACCATACCCGTGACACACAGATCGACATGCTATGAACTAAAATAATATAGAACAATGACATGAACAGCACTCCGCTTCAGAACGGTGACGTGTACAGGACTCCGATTTGTCCTTTGGGTACAGAACCCTGAAAAGGGAAACTAATAAAGCGCCATCTCTTCGCCACTAGGGATTCACGAGTTATTGGATATCGGCTGCGGAATATTGAAGAGCTCATCAAGCACTAATTATTGAATTTCTGATTCGATATTAGTTAAGTACTAAATTTATCGCAGAACTGATGAACGTACATGATATATCTATACAAAAATAATTGTTTTGGGAATGATGCTGAAGTAGGTACTAAATTTTGACATTTTGCTTAGTAGCCTCTAGAAAATAAGCTATGACAGACAGAATGCGTGGTTGATAATTTTTTTTTGGCTGGTTGAAAATGCCTCCTCATTCCTGCCCAAGCCGGGGCTGGTGTCCCGGATATTTTGGAGTAACGAATAATTTTCTCTAATTTTCGCGCATTTCGGAAAAACGAAGGGTCGTAGCCGCCATGAGCTATTATTAGTTAACCGACTTCCAAAAAAGGAGGAGGAGTTTTTATGTTTGTTACCTCAGATCTCTTGACAGATTGTTTGAAAGCTGATGCTTGTCGTTTGGTCTCATTTTAAATTTCATGAAAATCGGTCAAGCCATTTTTGAGTTACACTAAAAAGATTGAAAAAAAATTTTAAACAAAAAAGATTGAAAAATGATTTAACCAAAAAGATTGAAAAATTTTTTTTAACAAAAAATGGAACCGACTTCAACACCCAAAAATGTGAAGTAACTTGTTGAAGTCGGTACCATGATGGTTCAAAAATACCTATTATCACAATATTTTGCGCATGGTACTGACTTCGACAAGTTATTTCACACTTTTGGGTGTCGAAGTCGGTTCCATTTTTTGTTAAACAATTTTTTTTATTTTGCCTTACAAGCCCCTACAAGATCTGAATCGCTTCCTTACGTTGCTCAGTCCATACATACGTATTTTCGGCATGTTTTAAACACCAAGTGTTCAAACTCGTTGTGATTGTGCATGCATGTCATTGAATGGTTCTGGTGTGCCAGTTTTTCGTTTTATTATTTATTTTATCTCTAAATGTGAAGATAAAAATACTCATACGAAACGATTTTTCAAGATAATTTTGAATATATTTTTACAGTATACTGAAAAACTAGATGCATATGTTTAAGACTCAAGAACATGCATGCAATTTCAACGATTTTGAACACTTTGTTTTAAATCATAACGAAACTATGTTTGTTTGGAAATGGCGTTACAAAGTCCTATCCTATATATAATATCATAATTTAGTTGCAGATTTAAGGGTCTATTTAAAGAGCCTAATTTTAAATGATTGCGTTCAATGGTTTGTTAATAATCACCTAGATAATAACAAATATTTTTAAATCAGTAAAAATATTTCTGTTTTTTATTGGTTATATACTAGTAATGCTATACTTCTCTTTAATCGTTGTTATAGATACTCTCCATCCAAAGGTTGCCTGGAAGAGATTGCTTTAGTGATAAGGCCGTCTTGTAACACTGTTATAGTAAATTGTATTTTTTTCTGTTTCATGTATTATGTGGTGTAACAATAAAGTATTATTCATTTATATAGCACCCGTTTCTGCCCATGGGTGTTGTCGTAAGAGGCGACGAATGGAAAATAACCGAAAGGTGGACGGCGGCTTCTCTGAAAAACTGATATCTTATACTGCGATCCCTATGACGCCTGCCAAGCGTGTGGATAGCTAAACCCTCTTGATCGGGGAGGCTGTGTTCAGCAGTAGACAATCCAGCTGATAAAGTACATATAAACCTTAAAATATATCTAACATCTATAATATTCTAGAGTATATTTACTCTACTAATTTGATACAAATTTAGCAATATACAAACGCGCAACAAACCACTACGGTACGAACTACAAACTCGTCGTTTATTCTCTAAATGAAGCTCTTTGAACCGAAATCCCAACTAGGTTAGTTATCCTCCGAGAGTAGGTAAATTAAAAAATAACAGAAATCCGGCAAGGAACTCGTGCAGCTGCAATCCGCTTAACTTTGTTACTGCGCTCATCGCAGCCGAGTTAACCGGAAATTCTGCAGTATTTTAAAAAGATTACCTATTTACTAAAAAAAAAAAACATCGTCAAGCTTTTATTTCCGGATGTGGTCGGCTGAAGTGATTTGGCACCTATGTTCAGCCAGACAGGTTTTGGTTCGATATAGTAGAAGTCGAGCCCCTTGCCATCACAGTTCAAGACTCCAGACAGCTCCTGGTTTTTTTTTGTCAAAAACATCCAATATGTTTTCCAACCTATAGACTTTTTTTTTGAAATCATAGACTTTGACCACTGTCTCACCTGATGGTAAGTGATGATGGGGTCAAAGGTGTTGTTTAGGCTAACCTAGATATACGGGCGCCCAAAGGCAGCTGTCGTAAGACAACATTACGTGCTTGGTTACTTTGGTGATTTTCTACTTGAGGGTGGTATCTAGCACGGCATTAGCAAAATGCCCTACCACCATACTATAACAACCGCCATCCTTAGACAACAACCAATATTGATCAAGCACGGTATGCTATTATTGGTCACCCATTTAAGCCATGAGTGCAGTGGACGTTGCTTAAACATAGTTGATAAGTTAATAACAGCTGAGAAAGAAGTCAATAACAACTAGGAAGTCACCCCGTGACCACGATCACCGCAAAGTGTTTGAAACGTCGGGACAAAAATAATGATAAATATACGCGATTTCAACCGTTTAAAGTTGTTTAGTTACCATGTGTGATAATCGCGAAAACCTAAGACAACACAACTAAGAAAGCTTCACTACTTCGTACTTCAAAACGTAAGTAATAAATACAACGTGCGACTATTCGTGATATTGACACATACAATACATTATGTATTTTTATACAGGATTTGTGTAGAGGCCGAACAAAATGCAGTTAGTCCGTTCACATTCCCATTGAACGGCCAGTCTGGTTTAGTGCCCTGTTTGAGACACAGAGCTCACCTATATCTCCATCATTGCAGGCATCAAGGTAATAGCTCTCGCAAGCAATTACTGAGTGTTCAGGCTTTGCAGAGCCAACTGATGAACGGGCTCGATTAGAGGCCGAAGCGGGCAGAGCGGACTAAGGTATAGCCTTTGCCTCGCTTACGTCGTCGTCAAAATGGTTCCCAGCGTGCTGTGTGCGAGGAAATTGTTGAAAATTGAGCGCCAAACGACCACGTTTTTCTTTGATACAGCTATTTTCTGGCCAGTGAAACGGAAAATGGGTAATTTGTTTTTGGTGATGCTAAGTGTTCCGTTTACATACACTGGGGCGGACTACTGAAGCATATTTTGATGGTATTTAAAATAATGCTTTAGGTTAGGAATTAAGATTTTTAAAATACACATGGCTCGTGAGTGTACTTAAATATATTAGTAATAAATACTCTCATTATCAAATTATTCTTTATTTTTACACTGCCCAAAGAGAGAGTGTTATGTTTTCAGGGTTCATGTATGTATGTTTGTGAGTTTCTTTATTCTACCATTATTTCTAAACGACTTAGCCGATTTTGATGTATGAGGTCTCGATAGCCTACAAAAACGATTCTATAAATAAACTTAACTTACAGTACAAATTATTGGACTACAAAATTTTTGTTATGCTTAAGGCGGTAATCGAAACGCGTCTTCCGATCCGTGTACTTACAGTTTTCAATGGAACGATAAAACGTTTAACGAAAATAAATAATTTGCAGTCGGATTTTTTACTTTGTATATTAATTTACATTTGTTTATTTTATGAGCGCGCGTGTTGTCAACCAAATAAATAGGTGAAGTCAAAGTCGCGAGTTTCACGCTCGCCACTTGACGAACAACTCCAACTTCGCCACAACACCAAAATAAAATTTCCCGTCGTAGGCGTCAGCGTAGACCTAAGATATGAAATTATTGCTTTTTGGGTTAAATTTTCCATATTCACAATTTTTATGGTACAAAATTTTTCTCCTGGAGTGGAAATCGAATCCACGTCCCCTAAATATACACACTGGGACTACTGGGCCATCGAGGATCGTTCGGCTGAGCCGAAATCTTGTACTCTAATTGTATTACTTTGACTGACGGACAAAGTAATACATTTGGTGGACGGCGCGCGGTTGTTAATGTGATAGTGCATGTAACCATATTATATAGAAGTATAAGTTTGTAAAATGTATATAAAATAATTATCCGATTTGCTTTCGGTTTATAATATGTTTATTACATATTATTAATCTCAAATATTCTATTATAGATAGTTAAAAATAATATAACATACAATTTATTCGGCATCGGGATTGTTGTTAGCTTAATGCTGTTCTGACAGTTATCCTTAAAAGCTATTCTTGGTTATACCTGTTTTCAATCTTCGACTGCATTGCAGTAAAAGTCAAGCCTATCCGTAAAAAACATGCAAATCCTTGCTTCCTCGATCAAAATATTAATCACTCAATATGTCCGCGAAGCTCAGAGTAAATACATTATCCCAAATATTTAAACCGCTTTGGAAGTTGAAACAAAAACATAATATTTTTATAGCAACACTGTCCGTTCGAACAGAAAAAAATAATCTATCAGATGAAATACAGCTTCAAAATTACGTATCCGTATTAACATATTAATAAAACTATTAAAAAAATCGTTTTAGTCGGAAATTTATTTTAATATTTTGAGGTAAAATAAATGATAAAACTGAAAACTGGCAAACCAGAAGAATAGATAATAGGCTCAGAGCTTGTTTCAGAATGTTCGAGTAAGTTCCGGTTATACTACTCAGAACATATTTAGCACTATCTTTGCGTTTCACAGTCATCGATTTAGCCTATCCATCGGTTAAAGCTTGAAACACGTTGCATGTTAACTGTCATTTTTATCATTCAGTTATTTTATGGGACATTCTGAAACGGACCCTTAATGAAATGCATTCAAAATTATACCGAGTTTGAGCACTTGGTATTTAAAATATTATTAAATTACGCATTGAAAGGGCTACGTGAACGTCAATCAACGGAAATAGACAACTCGGTTTATTTCGCGTGTTTCTACAGCATTATGTCATGTGGTGCAGTTTTGTTTTCAGCTCCACCATCTTTATCTTACAAAAGCGTCCTATTCATGCTACATACGAAATTATTCATTGCGAACCTCACTTTACCGAGTCTGAATATATTTAAAATACTATGCAAACCCGTAAACAGTTTAGTAAATTTAAATTAAATAACCACAATCACGACTATAACACTAAGGTAATAAATAACAGCCGTGCTAAGCTTTACTTAATGAAAGAAAATTCAAATGTCCTTCAAAGGGCAGGTTGTAACCTAAATTAAAAAATTAAATACATTGTCATTATAAAACCTTACCTATAACGTTTGTGATTATAATGATGACAGTGATTCCTGGATGATTCAGCATTTGAGAAGCCACCTCCTGTCACATAAATATATATATTGTTATTTAAACCGAGCTCCAATTATAAAATAGCTTATCTAAAATGAAGTGGGAGGATTAAATTAGCGGCGCCATTTTCAATTCGGAGCCTTATTGAACTTGGTTACACTGATTCACAATAATTTTTTTTCCACATTTTTCAAAACTAATTAAAATAAATTACCCGTTCTTGTCGTTACATTTTTTTTTCTTAACGTGGCATGTAATAGAGTTGTTACAATGTTAAATTTTGCAACGGAAGTTACGTACAAATAAGAGCGTCGTAGATGAAATGTATAACATAAATTGAATTAATGATTTTCACTTTGATTTTCAAGTCGATCAAAATAACCTAACCATCTAGAAATATATTAAAAAGATTAGTTTCTTAGGACAGGTAGGTATTCGAGCTGGTTATTTGAGACTATAACATGATGAACAAAATATGAATATTTTTAGTGTTTCAATTTCGACTCCCATTTTTAACCATAGTTTACTGAATGTTTCGTCCGATGGCCGATCGATGAAACAATTTCGAAGTCCGTATCTGAAACTACGCGTCACTCACAATCAGTGAACATTATCTGCTTTGGACAGAAGCGCCGGCGGCGGCGGTTAGTATTGAGCGCCCTCTGGGATGCATTTACGATCGGCTGATTTACGTCGCTAACTACGGCGCTAATACTATTCAATTCCAATAATATTAATAATTTTTATTCATAGCTCAAAAATACGATTATTTGGTACATATAAGCTTAATAATATTGGAGTTGGGATATTACAGTTTAATATTACAGATTGTGGAGTTAGCTTATTAGTACCCTTGGTAATCACTGCACCCCACACTAGGTCTCATTCGAGCCTGTGTATAGTGGACCTGCATTAACTCTGCGCAGTCACTTTAATCATTTAATAGTACGTATACAAGTAGATATACAAGGGTCGAAAGAAACCAATTCCCATACGAGGTATTTAGACACCCGAGCGCAACGAGGCCAGCTACAGTCAGAGTAGGAATTAATGACTTTCACCCGTGTTAAACACTCTACTTTTCATTTCTAATATAAGGAAGGATACAAATAGTAGTTTTTCTAAAATATTAATTAATAATAATAACATTAGTAGCACTTATTGTAACTAATTGAGGATAAGAACTATTTGTGAATTTTGAATTAAAATTTTGTTTGGAATATTTACGGGCGGCTATAGTCCGAATAGGAATTGATGACTTTCACTCGTGTTAAATACTCTAATTTTCATTAAGAATGTAAAATAAAAAATAGTTGTTTCTCTACAATATTCATTGTTAATAATATGAGTAGTACATACTATTTAATATACTATTTAAAATAATTGCAGCTATAATCCAACTACGATTCGATGACTTTCATTCGGTAATGAATAGATTCAGGTGTTACTTTGCGGAAATCCATGTTTAATAATAACAAATATTTTTAAAAGTATCTTAAAAAACATTAAATATTATTTAAATAAAACACTTAAAAAAGTATAGCGAGCGCATATCGTGCGTTCGGTGAGTCAAGACCTCCTGAAGATGCTTCGTTTAGAAGCGAAACTAGTCGGATATTCTTCCGGTTAGGCTGCGTGATGTTTGTGACGTCACGTAGATAACAGGAAAATGAGGCGGAATTGTCACTAGATATATATTTTTATATTTTTTTAAGTGCTTTATTTAAATATTATTTAATGTTTTACTCTGTTTCTACTTTTCATTTAAAATATGAAAAAGGTTCAAAGTAATTCTTTTTCTAAAGTATTTACTGAAAATGATAACATGAATGGAAGACGCATATATAAAATTAATTGAGGAGTCTATTCACGCATGAATTAATATCAAAATAATAATATTCTGACTAACCTCGAAGTTGCGATTAAGTTGCAGTGATCGTGGCCACGAGTAGACTGACTTAAGAAATATGAGTTTAGTTCACGAAAGTTTCAAGAAAAGTAATTGAGGAGTTTTGTGAAATTTAAGTAAATATTTTGTTAGTGTTTTTTAAAGTATCTCATATTTAGTTGCTGCGCCGTCAAATTTATATAGTGTGTTATAAATTTAAAATATGGGACACAATGCGTCTCCCCTGGTGGCCACCCCGTTCAATAGATATTTTTAATTCACAATGTCATAAACAGAATTACTGACTAAAATTTTCTTATAACATACTCTAAGCTGAGAAAGTCACATTAATTCTATTATAAACTAATTCTCTTAGCTTTTACATAAACACAAACGTAGTTGTTATTTGTTTTACTACAGCAGAGTATGTTACTATTATTATTATATTAGCTTTTACTTCAATTTAAATAACTTAATTAAATTCAATAAGAATGAACTTCATTTAATTTATTTTTATTTTATTTTCTATTAAACGAGCTCCTTATTGAACTCAAGTTCCAATATATGGAACAACGCGCCGGCTTTGCACGAGTATTTAACAAAAATTACAAAAAAGCCAATCTTTTGAAAATATTCTATAGCCTATCTTCATCAGGGATAATGTACGATTCTAATGGTCTGTCAGCACCCCCCATCAGGGTAAGGTCCTCATGAGGTGGAGATGCCCTCGTATTCCGGGGCATCTCACAAAGCGGCACATTGGGGGGAGTTATTCCCAGAGGCTGGGCTCGCTTAAGCGGGCAGTGACGTCAATGGGGGCTGCGGATGAGAGCGCGAGTGACCCCGTGGCCCCTGCCGCCAGTCGATGACCATGAGGTTTTTAGTCGGTAGTGGGATCCCTATTGACCCTGAGTCCGACTTAACCACCAAAACCCCGGCGGGTGTGTATGCGTAAATGCATTTTCCTCATGATAATAAAAAAAAGATTCTAATGGTAAAATATTTTTTCGTATCGGTCTTGTAGTTTTTAAGTTAAGTCGTTACATATAAAAATATAAATATTTCATCTTTATAATATTGGTGTAAATATATAGAAAAAGTGGGAAAACGGGTCCGAAGAAATGAATTGAACTCTGACTAAACTGAAGAACAAGTTCTGACTCGTGATTACCCGTAACGAGTACTGTGATGCCAGACTAATTGAAACTTTAAAAAGTTTCTAGAAACTAAATAACTTGAAATAACCTACGTTTCCCATGCGATTCCTAGAATAAACCACTGATTGTAGAGCTATGCAGTAGACCGTTCAATGTGTGCCCAAACCCACAACTGAAACCTCTTTCAATACATGATACCAAATGAGTTTTTTAAGAGTGCACGGAGCGCTCACCATATAAACTTTTAAAAGTGTACTTTCGTCGTATTAAATATCAAGTGTTAAGCTCGGTGAAATTTTGTGTGCATATTGCTGAGCTTAATCTATGCTTCTGGTTTACCAGTTTTTCGATTTATTATTTACTAGCTTTCCGGGCGCGGCTCCGCCCACGCGTATGTCGGTTATCGCGCATAAACATTAACCTCTATTTGTGCAGTTTGATAAAAACTATCCTATGTTTTTTCCCGGGTCTCAAACTATTTCCATACCAAATTTCATTCAAATTAGCATGAAAGCGTAACAGACAGACAGACAGACAGAGTTACTTTTGCATTTATAATATTTTATAATATTAGTACTGGTTTTATCCCTAAAATGTGAAAATAACAATTACCATACAAAACGATTTTACGAATTATATTTGAAAATAATTAATTTTACGAAAATCTGACAAACCAGAAGCATAGATATTAGGCTCAAGGACATACATGCAAAGTTTCACCGAGTTTGAACACTTAGTATTTAAAATATGACGAAACCACGCTTGTATGGAGAGCGCCGCGAGCACTAGAGTGCTCGTTCGTCACAAGTGGCGAATTACTTCGCGCCCATCATCCTGAGACAAAGTTGATAAGTGACATGTACCTGTAATTTCACCAGCTCCCGTATCCTTCAAACCGGAATACATTAGCACGAACATTACACATTAGCACGAACATTACACATTAGCACGAACATTACTCATAAGCACCAACATTACTACTTACCGGTAGAAATAGTTATCGTGGCAGTTCTTCCCCGGACGAATTTATACAAAGATACTGCTACTAAAATATTATGGTGTGATTTATATCATAATAGAAGTTGGACAGTAAAAATATAAACCACCTTACTATCGAATAAGCAATTCTACGGGGCAATACTGCTAGCATACTAGGCACGCTGCCAATTGGTAGTGGGCTGGAGCATTTGGACTGCCTGTGAGTCTGCAATGACTTGTGGGTTGTCTAAATGCTTTTATTGTAGTAGCTGTAGAGTTGTATATTACTGTATCAGCCGGATTGTCCACTGCTGAACACAGCCTCCCCCATTATGGGTGGGTTTGCCTTAATCCCCACGCTTGGCAGGCGCCTTGGAGATCACCTTCTGGTGTGTTACCCTTAGTCGCCTCTTACAGCCCCCGCGGGTAGAGATGGGAGGGTGACATTCTAGCCCGGACATATCACGCAAGATAACTCACAAGGAAAATGTATGAAAGATCCCAGCGCGCGATAATAAACCAGTTTATTCATTAAGATAAGGGTAAGTTTTGGTTCACATAGGCCATATAAAGCATTTCATGCTGCATTCTACAACATCTAGTTTACTTCACAGTACATTCTGGCAATATGAAACCGTGAAAAAAATGTTTTCAAATTCGGAGCGCTTCACATTTTTGTACAAAAAGCCATCGAAAACAAAACACCGTCGCTCGCATCCAGAGAATATATTTAGCGGTCGTAGTGAGCAATCACTCGCCGTGTTTTTTTCGGATTTTTCCGTGAAAAATTCCTTTTTCCGATGAAATCGGTTCGATTCACCGAGTTGAGAGGACGCGTCGATGTTTTGCAATGGATGTCAGATTCACGCGTGTGTCCTATTTAGGGATCCGTACGAGAAAATCGGACCCTATTACTAAGTCAACTATTATAACTTACATGTTTATATAATATATAAATAATATTGGTTGCCGGGCTAGCCCGCATAAGGGGGATTTGCTATAATCCCTACGCTATAATCCCTTGGCAGGCATCTCGGGGATCGCAGTTACTCAGAAGGCACTGCTGCCCACATTCCGGTATTTTACCTTTAGTCGCCTCTTACGACACCCACAGGTAGCAATGGAGGGAGGGGTGGGGGGGGGTGGGGGGGTCGTGGTAACATTTTAGCCTGGTACCCCACGGGGCACAAATAAATGCAAAACGTAAAACGTAAAAACAAAACAACTAATGGACTTCAGTAGCCCAAGCACGAACATTTCGATAGTCCGTAACGTAAACGTACCGAGTTTACAGTACGTTTACGCATGAGGTGATGGTTGACAGCACAGCGCATCGTTTCTTGGCTAACGTGAACTGGATGGAATTACAAAAGTGACGTCATCCAGCGTAAATCAAATTAATTGTACCTTCTTTCTAAGAGCTAATGATTCATTCCAAAAGATGTTTGAATTCTTTTCCAGTATATAAAAAGTCCTTTATGATTGATATTTGTCAATTTTGGCGTTTTATTTTTTCTGTTTCGTGAAGTAAAAAGTTTTGAGATTTCAAAACTTTTTACTTCACGAAACGTTCACGTTTAAATCTAGACACGTTAGATGTCAAAACCTTTCAATCTGCCAAAATTTAGTTCTTTTTACGCACTGTAGGGGCGCTGATCAAATCCTATACAAAATGGACATTTCGATACGTTAACGAAACGGTTACGTTTTCGCAAGTTGTTCGTGCTACAGGGCGGATATCAGAAACGTATTCTACGACACTGAAAATACGTACAAAAGTATGATTGTAAGACCAAAAAATAAAAATTACCTAATAATTATACTGTATGCTAACATCACGGAACCTTTGGTGTGTGAGTATCAAATCGCCATTGGCCATTTTATTTATATTGGCTGAGCGTTCTAGTGACCCGCGGTTTCGTTATTGTCTCTACCTAAAAAAAAAAACATTGTAATGCTCGTTTGGAAAGCTTCTGACACCCATCGCTGTGTTTCAGTGTAGTAAGATGTATAAAGTCTAAGCTTTGACGCTCTGTAGTGATACCACTAGCGATCTTCCATCCAATTCATGACCGGTATAGTAGGACTAAGCAAGCTACAAGCACATCAACATTCTTTTATACAAATAAGTCATATTTTAGAAATTATTGGAGCATAAAATTTTATGTCGAGCGAGAGTCTTCGGATTTCGCGCCGGATGCCTAAACCACTCGGCCACCTGCGCAAGCTATTTCTAGGCGAAATCTCTTGCTCCAGTTGTATTACCTTAATATATAATTAAAATTTTATTCCTAATGTAAACAATCGTTAAGGTGAAATGAGTTGTCCAAATTCAAATTTAGAACATTGTACGCGTACGCCTTATATATACGAATAATATATATTCTAGATCTAGGATATATGGGATAAAATATTATTGAAATATTCTAGAGGATACAAATACACATCCAAAAACATAACTTCATATATTTCTTTCGGTGGAAATCAGAATACAGCTATTATATTGAGCTTAATAAAATTTTACATCAAGTTCGAAATCATATCAATACAACAACAACGTAACAATTCTGTTTCACTCACACGCATGCAAAATTAGGTCTATCCGTCCTACGCGATACGATAACTTGTGGAAGTGGGAACATAAAAACGTGAACTCAGAACAGACTTCAATATAAATATTTTAAATAGAAGGTCATTGATTTTAATGTTGAAAATCGGTTACGTTTAATAAAATCGTCGTCGCAGAGCTGCTGGCAGTTCAAATAATAAATATTGGTGCACACTACTAAGATGCACTCGTGTTTATTCGATATCGAGATATTTTCCCTATCTATAATTCTATATCTATACTAATATTATAAAGAGGAAAGATTTGTATTCTTGTGCGAATAAACTTAAAAACTACTGGACCAATTTAAAATTTGGTATCGAAATAGTTTAAGACCCGGGGAAGGACATAGGATAGTTTTTATCCAACTGCGCAAAAAGAGGTTAATGTTTCTGCGCGATAACAAAGAAAACTAGTGATAAATATAGGTACACACTACTAAGCTGTCGAGTCTATTAGATATCGAGAAATCTTTCCTATATATTATAAAGGTGTATTTTAGTATATAAATATATTTTACAGACTGGCAACGCATTCTAAGGACCGGCAACATATCTTTGGTGGTCACTTACCACGAGGTAATAAGCCTGCTCCTTTGCCCTTATACCCCCATAAAAAAGAGGTCTCTACCATCTATGGTATATGTGTAATAAATAATAATAATATAATTCTACCACAAATGTAAAGAAACGGTGAACTCGTTAAATACGTAGAGCTTGTCAAGCTGTCAAAGCATATGCATGAAAAAGCTCTATATCGAAGTTCAATCAGTTAGTCTACGGATATTATGTAGTTCAGGGCTGTATCACTGAAACTCACTGCTTTTTCACTCGTGGATTCATCTTTCTAAAACATTTGAGTGCAACCTGAAGAAACCGAGGAGTGGTTGAGTTACTAGCTTATCTAGTAGTAGGCTAGCTGCATACATCTTTCTACGGCGAGCTGATTAGAATCAAGAGGACCATTGACGTATACGTATCCATGCTGTGGGCGTACTAAAATATATTTTAAATCATATCACCTTTTTAGCGGGAGAAGCTCGAGTCAAATTGGTATTGCTTGAGTTTCTGAGCATACTATTCCGAGACCCGCTGCTAATATTGCCTATTGCACTGGCAGGTCTCTCCAGAGGTAATTCTTTGCTGAAAAATAAAAATGTTACATAATATAAATAGATAAGCATGTTATTATATTTTAATTCACGCCTATCTCCACCATAGAGAAACAATTACTGAGCTGGTTCAAATCGGTTATGCACCCGAGCGGGCGCCGCTGTGACCGCTGTACCACGGTAATATTATCTATATAGATAACATTACCGTGGCTGCACTCTCCGCGCGTCTTGTCAGTGATTAGTTACACACACATAGCTGTGCGTGTAGTAGTGCAGCTTTTATTCTATACCGTTCTTTATTCATGTGCTAAAATGCTGCGTGCCTTATTTCGAGTGAGCTTAATTACCCAGTCATTGGCATGCATTTAGCTGAACATTTAAATTTTGCTGAAATTGCATGCAAAAAACGATACTGTGGTATTTTTTAATATTCATCCTAGAAAATGAAATAATATAGTCTACATTTGACTATACTTTAGATCATCAGAAATCTGCTTTGGTATTGTATAGGTTATTCATAACATCATATGCAATCATAACGAATCATGGACCATCTCTACAGCAGTCCCAAGCATTTGCTACTGCTCCATCACTGCTTCAAAATATAAGAAGGCCGGAATACTCACTCATTTCATCTTCCAAAATCAAAAGAGATAACATTTATAACTACAGAAAGGTCCGTAGTAAAGCACTGAGAGTGCATCGCAATCATTCGTCTCTCTAACATCGTGTCTTCATATCCTCTTCAGTGATGAAAGCGCGCGCTCCACGGATCTGTTATCGATTAACATCACTCTCAAACCCGTTTATCTCGAACTAGCAAACTTCGTTAAAGAAACATCTTCGTTTATTTAGTCTTAGAAAATTGCGTTCATTTCTATGCGGCTATGTTTTGGGATTGTTTTGTGTTCTTCGGACAAAACGTCAGAAGCCATGGAAGTTTCTATATTGTTTGAGCATCGCTGTGCTCAAAATGAATGACCTAATCTTCCTATTCTTATCCCACTCATGTGAGGTCGGTATAATATATCCCAGATAGGCTTTTCACGGCTATTCTTGGAGTTTTCGTAACTGACGTTGACACTACGAGTACGTACGGAAAAATGTCCAAAGGTCACAGCGTCACGAAATAAGTCTGCAACACGGATTAAAGTCAATTGAATGTGTATAATACTGTGGCTTGGTGTAGTGAGTGGCCACCTGCCTGAAGGCAACCCTCCTTGGTAATACTTTTAATGGTAATATACCTTCTGATAATCAGGGCGTTAAGAATTGCAACAACACTTCACTTACAACGGTGGATTGGTAGCATGCTGCTTATCAGGCGCATGTTTTCTCTTAATCACCATTTACGACATTTAACAAGAGGATACGGAACATTCCTTATATTCCTTAGTTGGGAACTGTAAGTGTAAATAGCTGAACATGAGATTTAATAATCTATTAACCTATATGCACCGGGCATGAGCCTCACTGCGGTTGGTAGGGCATATTGCACGCTTGCCTGGCTACCTACGAGTATCTCAGCTGTGGGAGAGGTGTTGAGAAATCATGAGACTAATCAGATTTCACGGCAGCAAGCGCTGTCACCGACTCAAGCATCTAGATACCAAAGCTAACCAAAATTGATATCAATATCGGTATTTAGTACCGATAATTGATATAATTTGATAATCTAATGTTAGCATCGCAGGCAATAGGTATATATAATTTGATAATAGTCGACAATCTCAATTACCTGAGCTTTGCCTGTTAATTTGTTTGTCTGTATTTCCTAGTAATAAGTACTATATTATAGTCTATTACATATATTATATATTACTTACACCAAAACAATAATTGTATTTAATAAGCTCGTATACAGTAATAAATATACAGTATTATATATATACATCGTATAAAATATTTACTAATTATAACATTTGCTATTATATAATCAAATAAATATAATTAATAAGAATATAATAATAAGTCAAACTTAAAACTAGCCTAATCAAATAACCCACCCCTGATCTCTCCCGGTGCAAAGGTGCCCATAACACTTGCAGCGTTTCCGCGCTGAATAGCAATTACTTACTAGGAATATAGTACGAGTATATTAAACTTTATTCCTAGTAATATAATACTTATTAATTCCCTAATATTGTATTATATTAGTGAATTAATAAGTAGAATGATCAATTATTTGAAAATATAATCTAATCCCAACTGTCATAAATTACACCTGTATGTAACATGGGCAGGCCTGACTCACTCCGCACTTTAGGTATAAAGGTACGGGTATATCGGGGTATCCATCCAGACGGGGTTATTGTACGCTGCGTGCCACTTTTACCCAGGAGCGACACCTCAACCACGTGACGAGCAGCCCCAGCAGGGGCCCAGCTCAATGTGGATTAACCAGGGATATAAGAGCCCGACCCAACGACCAGTCCGCACGACTGCGGACTACGAGAGAGCACCGCGGGAAGGAGCACCAAACCCCCGAAACCGCATCCGTCGCATCCACGAAGGATGGAGCGAAGAAGAACCCAACAACTACTGAAAAGACGCCTTGTAGGAATAAATAGGAATATAATAAAATTATTAGGTATGTGCTTTGCGAGTAAAATTGCATTCTATTGCTTCGTAGCTAGAATCACTTATTTATTGGAGTGGCTTTTCGGAGTGATCTTTCTGTTCCTATTTATTCTGTGACATGGGTTATAAACGTTTAGGTTGGCCACATACAGTTGGAATCCATTTAAAGTTTTTTTTGCGAAAAATCGATTCGAAATATTATTAGCGTACCTAGATGATTTAATAGTTATAGCAATTCTTGTTGATGATGAACAGTATTTTAGGCGAGTGACAATGATTTTGTAAGAGGTAAGAAGAATGAAAATTTATTTTAAAAGAAAATGAAAAGTATAATAGATAATAAGAATGAAAATGTATTTAAAATCAGCCAAGTGCGAGTCGGACTCGTGCACGAAGGGTTCTGTACCATTAGTTATACAACATTAGACTTCACATTTAAACCTTTTTTGTTTTACGTGCGCGAGTCCGACTCGCACTTGGCCAACTTTTTGTATTTGTTGTTATAGCCGCAACAGAAATACATCATCTGTGAAAATTTCAATTGTCTAGCTATCACCGTTTTTGAGATACAGCCTGGTGACAGACGGACGGACGGACAGCGAAGTCTCAGTAATAGGGTCCCGTTTTAACCCTTTGGGTACGGAACCCTAAAAAAGCGGTTCGCTTTCCGAAAATGAAAAGAATTAAATAAATTGTGAAAGTCACACAATCATAATGTGAGGTCATTGAGGTGTTTTGAATCAGACTGGTATAGATTAGATCTGTGACATGAATTTTATTTATAGCATCTGGTTTTGCTAGGTATGTTATAGTGTTTACATTTACGAATCAATGTGTGGTGGCCTACATAGCCATTATTTTAATCTCGCGATATAATCTATTTCTAAAAAATAGCAAATAGGTTTAACTTTTTACGTATCTTTTTTAATAAGCCAATTATATTCAATATTAAAAAACGTAACGAACTCCACGTAAATTAGTAACCCATGCAGTGAATTGAAAGTGAATGTTATTATAAAAATATATCTTATTTTTGATGATGATCAAATGCTTATTATTTCCATAAATTATTATATATGCCTTTTTTTCAATAAATATAATAATATATTTCAGTAAATATTACATTTCAGTCGTGGATCTGCTTTTTGTATCTTATACGATGGTCAGAACTATGAATTAGTCTACGTATTAATGGTCAAAAAGATTAATGCGCCCGGAACGTAGAACCGGGAGGTGCAAGTTCGATTCCTGCTTAACGTAAATACCTTAAAAATGTAATAAATTTATATCTTAAAAATGTGTACGTAAATTATGTAATTTTTAAACACATTTGCTTGTGCATGTCTGAATATGTTTTACATTTTCGAAACGATAATAATAAATCTCTTTCTTTTCTCCTGCCTACATTTGGAGAAAGTAGGCTGTGACAAATGGACATGGGATGCATATAGCCTAAATAATTAACAATTACATAATATTGTCATGGAATACCAACACAATTAAAATTTCGATAAAATGTATTTGGAATAATTTTACAATAGGCAACACCACCTACGGATACCTACAGTTATTATTTCCAATTATCATGTTTGGGAATGTCTCTCAGAGGATCTGTCTGCGCCAAGCGTGGTGCGGTGGTCTCCTTTTGCAAAGCGGTGATGGCGCAGAAGTTGGTCAGGGAATGGGCCAGGGAGGATGAAATCCTCGCTGTCCCACTCATTACATTAAAATAATAAAAAAATACAGTAAAATAATAAATTATAATATATGATCGCTTGGGTAAGCAGTAGTAGGTATTTGCAACTACTCTCAAAAAATATGGGAAGGCACGCCGTTGTCAGCGGAACTATGATAGGATTTGTCACATTGATAATATACAGTGTGCAAGATTGTTACTTCTTCATACTTAAATGGATGAACTGATTATTACATATAAATTTACACATAGAGTACTTTTATCACCCTCATCTCTTATCCCCATTGTCTACGCGGGTGTAACCGCGGGCTGCAGCTAGTATTTCATATTTATCCCCACTATTATCCATACCATATGCAAACCAAAGCGTTACATTTAATCCTGTTATGGATGTAGTATTCGAACGGCAACATCATAGGCAATATTAAAGCTGCTAGCAAACTAACTAAGCAAGCGCGAACTGCGAGCGAAACTTCTTTGTTTCAGTTTGGAAAAATTAGCTTTGTGTGTCTGGTGGATGTCCGGCTGTTCAATACAACACAAGGAATAATTCGCGAGTCGTAGTAGTCACGAGGTCTTAACCTTACATAGCCAGTGGTTGTTAGCAGTATAAGAATATTGATTATCGTTATAGTACATATCGCTATTATATAGTGTAATCAGTACAGCGTATGGATAATCGGCAAATTTGATATCGGACAGGCAATACCGCCTGTAGGCTCGTCGGTCAGCTTTCCCAATTATCACACACTCGGCAGTGTGCATGTATCCGTGCAATAATCAATCCCAAATCTACTGAGAGCTCATCGTATTTTCCGTGTTTAGGTATGAAGGAAAGGGCACTCTAGCAAGTAAAATTACATGACAAAAGAGACGTAAGAACTAATGTCTTAGATGCACTGTACAGTGTCTAGCACAACGAGAATGGTGACTTTACATCTGTAATGGATAGGGGTAGCATACGCAAAATACCTACTGCCATGCGTTGAAGCTGAAGCCTGCCACTGAATGAAAACCATGGACTTCCTGCGTATCAGTTTATATACTCATTACCACGAAACCTTTACTGTTTTTTTTTAATTTAAAATATGATTGCGTTTGACCACACCCTGGCCTCATGTTAAGCATTGATGTGGTCTAAGATGGAGCACGCTTATCTAGAAAAAACCTATTTACTCTCGATTTGAAGACACCCATGTTGTATCTATCCATCGGGAAAAACTGACGACTCTAAGGAGTTCCACCCTTTTGCAGTACGCACGAGAAAAGTGGAAGCGAGGCGCTTCGTACGAGGTCTGGGAATATCAACCATGTACGGAGGGCGGCTCTCCGGATGGCGTTCAGTAGCAAAAATCCGAAAAGTCGGACTGTATACCTATAGAGGATGCCTTTATTCTATTTCAATAACTTACTTCGTTTTGCTTTTAATTTACTAAATATCTATTTAAGGAATATTAGACAACACTGCCATTTAACTATTATTACTTAAAAAATAAATATAAAACTCCCATAACAGAGCCTTAATTTCTATACTGCTATTTTTGAAGCAATGATGGCCGAGCGGTAATAGCTATGGACTACCGTGCCAAAAGTCCAAGGTTCGATCCCCACCTCTGGCTCAAGCTTCACCGCAGGGAGGTGGCGTATATTGCCTAACATCCTCAAGTATAATGGGTCGCCAAGTGCCTAACAGTGTGTTCCGGTAGCAGTCCTTGAGAGCCAGTAAAAATATTAATTACATGACTTAATAACTGTATGTCACAGGGTGACGGGCGTAGCGCAGTTCATTACTTGTGACGAAATGCTCCTTTTATAGGCAGAGGGTACCACTTAACATCAGGTACGCTTCGTGCGTGTTCCATTAAATTACATTAAAAAAAACTCTCACTCAACTCATTCTGACAAAAGACCTACATCCCGGCAGTGTAAAAATTGATGAAAAGTGAGTCTAAAAACCAGATAAATCTTAATTATTTTAATAAAGTCAAGCAGCTACCACGTGAATTTTAATGTTGACGTTAAAAATGCTTTGTAGTTACGAAAACGACCTTCTGTTTCTTTTTCTTTACTACAGTGATTTCCAAACCGGGAGTCGTGAAGACTTATTTCAATTAAACCTGAGGTATTCTCACATGGGCTGCGGGGGCTAAAATTGCACAATATTTTCTGTGGGAGTCGTAACTGACGATGATAGGAAAAATACCAGACAATGAGCAGCAGTGCTTTTGAAAGGCTGCCGTTTTAAAGTGCGATCACTAAGACGCCTGCCAAGCGTGGGGATTATGGAAACCTCCTCAAGGGGGAGTTTGTTTAACGCTAGACATTATGGCAGTTGATAGTACTAGGGCATAGAATAGAATTGAATAGAATATCGTTCAGTCACAAACAAAATCAGATACAATGGATGTAACAATTGCCAAACTGTCATTTTGGCAACATAAATTTAATAATTAAACAACTTTTAACGGTTTAAGGCCTAGTTTCACCATACTCTGTTATTTATTTGACGCCTTGTTAATCCTTTTAACGGACTGTTAACTGAACCGAGTGTCCCACCAACTGTTAATGGATGATTAATTCAGTTAACTTCATAGAACGTAGACTGATTTAACAGCTCTGTTATTTTTAAAGACCCACTAGCTAATGCCTGATTTAGCGTAAACAAACATGGTATGGTGAAATTAGGCCTAAATCGCGTATATTTGTCATTATTTTGTCCCAAAAAAGTAATAATTGTTTAATTACTATGTGTAACAATCGCGAAAACCTAAGACAACATTAACATAAATTTAAATTAATGTTATTAATTAATTTGAAAGGTTGTGTAAATCCTTCTATTGTAGCTGTGTGTTGTATATAATATGAAGTTCGTAGTATTTTGTCAGTAAGAAACATTTCAAATACATATTTATCTTTTTATCGTCATTATCATTATTTACATAACTAATTTTCTGAATATTATTCTGAGGTTTTATTTGATTGAAACCTAGATAGTGAACAGAGCCTATTGACTTTTGAGCAAACATTTTATAAATCAATTAATTTATGAAATGTATTTCAAAGTAGGTGAGACTCGAAGAAGCAGATAGGTAATTCAATTATTACTTAAAACCTATCGTAACCAAATTATTACATATTTATTAACTTTTTAGCCATCCAAATTTAGCTTTTCTGTAAACACCAAAGCAAAAATAAGTATGAAATGAGTATTTTTCTGTGCATAAATACAAATAGCTCATCGTAGTTAATTAATACGACCGGTAAAGTCATGTTTCGAGTGTATTCATCAAACATTTTGAACTAACTTTTTGCAATATGTATTTTTTTTACTACCTGGTGTTAAGCGGTAACTTCTGGCTGTAAGTGATGCGTTTCATCACGAGTGGGGAACTGCACTGCGCTCATCACCCCAAGACATGAAGTTGTTAAGTCTAATGTGCCTGTAATTTCACTGCCACCCATACCCTTCAAACCAGAACACAGTAATGTATACTTTACTTCATGGCGGTAGGTACCATTGGTTAGAAAGTTTGACAATCACAGTTTTTCAAGGTTTTTTCTTAAATTTTTAATAAATAGGCACGCTGAATATTTTAAAACATCAGTGTTGTAATGATACAACTTTACCCTAAGAAGGAGCGAGCGCCTAACTTTCATCGTAAAAGTTTTTAAATATTCAATCCCTAGACTCCAGTCATATCTTAGACTATTCTAGACTCGAGTCATAAATCTGATCTTATGTTATCAATAATAAAAAAAAAACAAAATAAAAAGACCGACTATAAACATAAAATACGCATTATAAGGGTTAACTCAAACACTACCTACTAGTTAGATCTCAGTTAAAGTTTAAGATCATAATTACTATTTAGTCGTGCAAGATACAATATAAATTAAAACGAATCAGAAACTTTGGAGGTCTAAAAAGTTAAAAATGCGTGAAGTGGCACAAAATAAATTCTATAGTATTGTTGGTAATGAATATATGGGCCTCCTACATAATACACTGTAGTGTACAGGTCAACTGCATTGTACGTCTCATAGTGATGTGCGCAGTGCAGTTGGCCACTTGTGACGAATTGCAGCTGTTATAGGTAGAGGTACCGCTTAATACCAGGTGGGCCTCGTGCTTTTTACAATTAGTACCAATATTATAAATGCGAAAGTAACTCTGTCTGTCTGTCTGTCTGTTACGCTTTAGTTTGAGACCCGGGAAAAAACATAGGATAGTTTTTATCCGACTGCGCAAAAAGAGGTTAATGTTTTCGCGCGATAACCGACATACGCGCGGGCGGAGCCGCGCCCGGAAAGCTAGTAACATGATAAAAAAAATCAATGGCCATTTAAAAAGAAAATAGGTTATGCTTTAATTTTTTTATTGCTGATAGGAAAAACTTTGACCACAATCTCACCTGTGACAGTAAGTGATGATGTGGTTGAAGGTGTTAATAGTCTTAACCTAGAATTACTGGCTCCCAAGTGCCGGAACAGACTTGGCAACAGATTTTCAACTTGAGGGTTGTAGTTAGCCAGGCGGACATTCGCATTTCACCGCATGGTGAAAAATGCCACGCCAGTCTGTATATCTGATATACAGACAGACAAACGCATTTCATCATGCGGTGAAATGCGAATGCACGCCAGTCTGTATATCTATACAGACAGACAAACAGACAGCCAGTCTCCATAATATGGCTCCGTTTTGCCCTTTGAGTAGTTAACCCTTTATAATAAGCTTTTTTCTGTTGCTATTCTTATAGGTAAGCTCAAAATCGCACAACGATCTATGGAGAGGGCTATACTCGGTGTTTCTCTACGATATAGACTCAGAATAAGAAGATTCGTGGACAAATGGAAGTCAACGACATTGCCCAGCGAATTAGCGAGCTGAAGTGGCAGTGGGCGGAGCACATAGCACACAAAACAGATGGTTGAAAGGTTCTCGAATGAAGTCCACAAACAAGCAAGCGCCGCGTCGGAAGATCACCCACAACGTGTACGGACGACATTATCAAAGTCGCAGGAAGACTCTGGATGCAGGCCGCTTCCAACATTTCTATTTGGAAATCTATGGGGGAGGCGTATTTCCAACAGTGGACTTCTTGCAGCTGAAATGGTGGTTAGGTACTAACGAAAATAGTACATTATCTAATAAATAACTCTACGAAATTGGAAAGTGGTCCTCAGGATACTGGTTAACCTAGGTTGGAGACCAAAGGTCTTTTGAAATTGTAGCATTATTATACCAATTAAAGTTATCATTATATGTATCTGCACTGTTTACTGATTTGTTTGGATGAAATAATTTGTAATAAAACCTATCATAAAATATTTGATCACGGAAGAAATATATATTACTAGCAGCACCCCGCGGTGTTACTCGCGGTTATACGTAAATGATATCCAAGTTGACTGGAATAGAACATGTGTGTTCGTGGCCATTTTTAAAACCACATACCAACCACCAACCATAACAACGAACCAACTAACAACAACCATAACCTATTTTTTGTATTTTTTTGTATAGGTACCTTATTGTTGAAATTTTCTCTATCTTGAAGGCAAAATCAGCATGCTGATTTACTCTCAAATAGTTTCATTAAAGATGACTTGCTCTAAATATGTTGATAAATACTTTTTCGGAATACAAAGTAGCCCATGTGTTATTCCAGGTTGTTATCTACCTTCATACCAAATTTCATCGAAATAGATTCAGCCGTTTTAGCGTGAAGAAATAACAAACTTATAAACACACTCACAAACTTTCACATTTATAATATTAGTAGGATAAGTAGGGTAGTAGTGTTCCTTGCTCAAACCACGGAAATACCACATTGTTTTTTCTAAAATGAGTAACCTGATTATTAATTCAGAGTGTAAGCTACCTCCGTATAAAATTTCACTATAATTAGGTAAGCCTTGCCAAGCTACTAAACAAATATATTACAAAATCCTTCCTCATCCCAACGGAACACTTTACTATTTTGGAAAATAAAGTAGCCTATGTGTTATTCCAGGGTGTTATCTACATTCATACCAAATTTCATCTAAATAGATTCAGTCGTTCGAGCGTGAAGAAGTAACAAACATATAAACACACTCACAAACTTTCGCATTTATAATATTAGTAGGATAGGATGATGATTTTATTGTATTTTGTTATATTTCCTAGGGACTTGATTGCGTAGACCGTAGAGTACCGCACACTTCCAAAATAACAAATAGCCCCCAAATTCTTATAAAATGTTTGGTCAACTTTTGTTCCCTTAAAAATGTACAAAAGAAAGAAGGTTGGATCATTGAAAAAGTTGGGTATATTTTATACCCCGTCGCCGCCCCTAACGACTGTTAAATACGTCCAAACTTTGCAATGGACGTATAACGATGATTTTATATGGTCCCAAATCACAGTCGTTATTTTAAATAAAACAGTCGCTTTATTGCTCCTGATGATTTACTGTTATATTATGTACAACGCTGAGTGTACATAAAAAATGAATGTATTTAAAGAGTCCATTCTTATTGGCTTTGATGAAAATATTTTTAGCTAGACATGCTAAGTGACTATTAAGATTACATCATACATCACCATCGCCAAGCAATAATGTTCTCATTGCTGTGTTTCCGTTTGAAGGTTATGGGTCTTGGTGATATTACAGATACACCTTACCTTCAAGTAGAAATGCTGTAGAGCCTAGCAAGCATCCAACAGCATCATTGGCAGTTCCTATTAATCTAGGCTATCTAATGTTATATAGGTACCAAACATTTGTTTGTTAAATAAATTTTCAGTAATAATTAAACTAAGGTAAAAATATTTAAAAAAAAAAATGTTTTCATACTCTTCTTGGTATGCAATTAAAGCAATTTATATAAAAAATAAAATCATTACGCTAAACGTTGAAAAGCTTAGATTGAAATAAAATACAATGACCATACCACATGCAGCTTCACCAACGTAAATAACCACTTTCACAAAATATCTGACACTGTTACAGTAATACCTACCTATAGCTCTGTCAGGGGCTTGCTTATTTACCTTACCTTCCAATTCATCTGCATAGTAATCATTTTCAGGATAGATCTCCAGCAGACAGTACAGTGCGAAGAAGGTGCCTGAAACTGGGAGTTTTTACTAGCAGCGGTGCTGATACCGCAAAAATCTATGTTTTATTAATACAAATTTTATGTACACATATATTTAGAAAAGTATATTATCCGCAAAATTGCGGCTAAGTCTGTGCTTATCTGTGTTTTTTATTTCTCAAGTGTATAAAACCAATAAAGTTCATCACTCAAGTTCAGTGTATCTATAATTTGTTGCATATTAAATTCATTACAACCATTGTTAATAAAAAATATTTAGTTATTGCGCTTTTAAGTTTGCCTTCTTCGTGAAAAAGGCGCATATTTGCAAAACGTTCGCCGACTCGTTTGCGTAGCTCACAGTAATCACAGGAAAACAACTTTGTCCATTACATGAGACTTTGCTTCCAAACCCAGTGGTACAAGTCATGAAATATTTGAGCGTAGATGATTGGCTTATATAATACCGCCGATTTCATCGCGATTTCTTTGTATCAGTAATAGGCCGTCGACACCTTCCAACTGACAAGATAAAAAAAACGATTTTAGGCTGTAGTAGTACAATAACGTTATATTTTTATAGACAGTTGAAAATTAACTGTTTCATTCAACAGGTATGTGGGCCACCGTCAAGCTCGCCATTTCCTTCATATATCAGGTAAGAACCTGGGTCTAATTCTCAGGCCTATGGAATAATCTCACTCACGAGATCAACTCGACACAACAAATTTAATACATACCTAGTACGAATACATGGAACACGAATCTCTTAATTTCCTTCACTTGACCTCTAACTTTCAAAAATTATTTCAATTGTAATTTAATTCCCAATACAGCTTCTGATAATAACTCCTACAAAAAAGTCTAGTCATCCAATATTTAAGTTTTTTATCCTCAAAATTACCACAACCCAAACACAAGAAGAAGTCTAACGTTTGTGGACTATGAAAAGCCTTCAGTTAAATAAAAACTTGAATGGTACTCTTGTCTCTTCAGCTGAAGTGTTTGCATAAACCGCCACCATGTCGATTCGACAACATGATCCGGGCAGGCAGCTCATCGGCAGCTCAGCTAGTGTTGCAGATGTCCATAGGCGCCGGTTACCGTTTACCATCAAGCGGGTGGTCTGCTTGTTTGTCACCCATAATATATAAAAAAAAGAGCACGGAACTAAGCCAACTGCAACGAGGCGTGACAGAGAGATATAATTTCTCCGAAACTGTTCTCAAATACCTTGGGGGACGTTTTTAAGCTGAACGAATTCGGCATTATTATCTATGGCGAATACATCACTAACTTTAGTGTCCGATGACATAGTTATAATGGCAGAGACACTTGAGGAGCTCAATACTATGCATCAGTAGAGAATCCCAGCAGATAGGTCTTAAAATGAACATAGACAAGATTGTGTCTAATGTCCATGTTGCACCCGTACCAGACTGTTATTGGTACTATCAGTAGTTGCTGAGAACGATACTTTAGAGGTTTTTGACCTATTTGACAGCCTCTCCTGTTAGATAGATCCAATACCGATAAAGAGGTTGCCTAAAGGGCATCACACAGATGGGCAACGTTCAGTAAATAAGGCGATATCATTTTGGCGAACATCCCGTAGCGAATGAAGACGAAAATCTTCGAACAGTGCGTGTTACCAGTGGTGACTTATGTTATGGCACCGAGACGTGGTCCTTATAGGCTCTTATGAACAAACTCAGAGTATAGGAGACAGCTATGTATATATGAATATATTAAAGCAGACTTATGTTTTAAAGCAATGTCTTCCATTGAAATAAAAATAAAACCGCTGCTACTTTTGACTTGCATGGAGCACTAATTTCGTTTTCCGAACAAGGTTCCGATTTTTCAAAGAAAATTCCAAAAATGTATTATTAAAATGAATTGGTTACTTAAGCAACTTACTTATAGGTTTCCGTCCGCTATGAAATGAAGGTTTTTTTGTTAAAATTTCGTTAAGTACACTGACTGGCTGTAGTTCGGGAATTTCTTTGGAGTTTTAAGGAAGAAAATGTTATTTGAAATTCTGATCTTTAAACTTTGTGTATCATTCTGATTCTTGTTTTAAAGCCAACTTAGCGAATTTGAACAAAAATAATGGTATATTTTTATGAATACCCAGTGAGCATTGAAGTCACGACCAACCCATCGCTCCAGACATAGTCTTAAATTTATGTATAGCGTTGATGATCATATCAGGGTTGTTACCTTATGCTTAGGATGTACGTTAAGCGTAGCGGAAAAATCCTAAGTTTATGGTTGTTACTGATCCACATTTTTTACACATGATCAGCGGATGTTGATATTAATGCTGATTATTGCTACATATTTTCATAAATAACAGGCATTATTATAATTTATATTAAAAAAATGCACGGTTTAGCTTGGCAATGATATAAAAGAAACAGTTTTATCGCGCTGGTAGCTAGGCTCGGTTACCTACATCATGGTATTGGCGAGCTACATCATGGTATTCGAAGCGCTCGTAGCGCAGTTTGCTTAGCCATTCTGAAACGATCAGCAAAGTTAAGCAACGTCCGCCGCGGTCAGGAGTCGGATGGGTGACCGCTGGTGACATACTACTGAAGCGCTTCCGTGCTTCGGAGGGCACGTTAAGCCGTCGGTCCCGGTTGTTGTCTTATGATGGCAGTCCTTATAGCATGGTGGTAGGCATTTTGTGAATGCCCGCCTGGCTAGCTACCACCCTCAAGTAGAAAATCTGTCGCCAAGCACCTAACGGTGTGTTCCGACAGCTGTCCTTGAGAGCCAGTAATTCTAGGTTAGCCTGAACAACATCTTCGACCACATCATCACTTACCATCAGGTGAGATAGTGGTCAAAGGCTAACCTATCAGGCATAAAAAAAAAAAGTTTAAAATAACGTTTCTCGTATTATCTTGAAAAGTTGTTGAACATTGATCACCGATACACATAGTCTCATAATTTAAACCCTTATACAGTACTTATCAAAAGCTCTAGAAGATATCGACTGTGGTGTTAAAGTAAACGGACGTTTCATCAATAACCTGAGATATGCAGATGACACAGTCCTCATAGCATCTTCAGAGCAGGAACTCCAAAAAATGGTTGATTCTGTGAACGAGTGCAGCGTAAGAGCAGATCTGAAAATGAATGTGAGCAAGACCAAAGTTATGGTTATCTCCAATAACACTACTCTACAACAAGTAGTGACTGTAGCAGGCCAAACATTGGAAAGGGTACGCAAGTACAAGTACCTGGGCACGTGGTTGACTGAGGAGTGGGACAGGGATACAGAAATTAAAACCCGCATAGAGGTTGCCCGTAGTGCCTTTGGGAACATGAAGAGCGTACTATGCAATCGCAGACTAAATATCTCACTGCGCACACGCCTTCTTCAATGTTATATCTGGCCGATACTTCTATACGGATATCATTGAAGTGGTAGTGCCACGCTGTAGCTCCATGGGTTACAGCTGAATGGGCCGGCACGACCGGGGAAGTACCACTCTCCCACATGATATCGACGTGAAGTAGTGGCTTTGCCATTGCGTTTCGATCGATTTGTGGGAGATCCGGAGGCCCAATCCCCCCCCCCTAAAGGAATATGGCAGCACAGTTTCACGAGACATTACTCCAGGAGGGTACCAGCCGCGTAAGCGCTGGAGAATCCCTCTCCGAGCATCCACCTCCAGGACCTGAACCTGAAGGTGGATGCTCGGGCTGCCCTGCGTATTCTGGAGGGGGCAAAACCGTGCTCAACCCTATTTCTGCTGCTCGAGGTAAACGAAGCAGGAGGCTTAAGTCACCCCACACCACGCTAACCGTGGACTTTTGCAACATACGGGGTCTCCGTTCTAACCTGAACGATGTCCATTACCATCTGGAGACTGCTAAGCCGGCCTTGCTCTTTTTGACTGAAACACAGATATGCTCTCCGACAGACACCTCATTCCTCACATACCCTGGGTACAAACTGGAACATTCCTTTTTGCCGCGGGCGGGGGTGTGTCTTTACGTCAGAGAGGATATCTGTGCTCGTCGTCTCAGCAGCCTTGAAGGACGGGGCCTATCTGACATTTGGTTGCGCGTAGACTGCGATGACCATCCGCGAATCTACGCGTGCCTTTATAGGTCCCATATGAACGGTAATGCCGAAATAGATCAATTCGTGGAGCACCTACAGATGGCTACAGATTCCGTGCTTGAGCAGATCCCCACCGCAGAGATCGTGATACTTGGCGATTTCAACGCCCATCATGCCGAATGGCTTGGTTCGCGCACCACCGATCATGCGGGGAGATCTGTTCACGACTTCGCTTTAGCGTATGATCTAACACAACTGGTCACCTCGCCTACGCGAATCCCAGATGTGGTTGATCATACACCTTCCCTGTTGGACCTTCTGCTGACCTCTCACCCGGAAAACTACACAGTATCCGTTAACGCTCCTCTCGGATCGTCGGACCACTGCCTGATCCGGAGTTCAGTGCCGGTTACACGCCCAACTCGACCCCGTTTTGTGGGTTGTCGTCGCGTGTGGCACTATAGGTCTGCAGATTGGGACGGGATGCGGTCCTTTTTTGCATCCTACCCATGGGGGCAAGTTTGCTTCTTGCCGGATGATCCAGATGTCACTGCTAACTATGTTGCTGATGTAGTGCTTCAGGGTATGGAACTCTTTATTCCATATTCTGCAGTGCCCATCGGTGGCAGGTCACAGCCCTGGTTTGGTCGCTCTTGTAAAATGGCCTCTGGCCACAAACGAGAGCGATACCAAGCTTGGGCTGATTCAGTGGCATCTAAGGATTCAAATACCAGCAATCTCAAAAAGAAATATAACTTTGCCTCCAGGTCCTTCAAAAGAGTAATCGCAAGAGCGAAGTCGGAGCATATCGGCAGAATTGGCGAGAGATTAGCCCGCCTTCCTTCGGGAACACGTGCGTTCTGGTCTCTTGCTAGGGCTGTCCAGGGAAATTTTTGTCAGTCATCCCTACCGCCCCTGCACAGAGAGAATGACACACTGGCCCACACCGCAAAGGAGAAGGCCGATCTTCTGGGCTCTCTCTTTGCGTCTAACTCGACTTTGGATGACCAAGGGAACTCACCACCGACTATACAACGGTGTGATACCTCGATGCCGGATATAATTTTCCGGCAATGTGCAGTACGTAAAGCACTGTTCTCCTTGGACATTCATAAGTCGAGTGGGCCTGATGGCATCCCTCCGATAGTGCTGCGGACTTGTGCTCCAGAGTTGACACCGGTTCTAACGCGTCTTTTCCGGCTCTGTTACTCATCAGGCGTTGTCCCAAAAACATGGAAGACGGCTTTGGTGCACCCGATCCCTAAAAAAGGTGACCGCTCAGATCCGTCCAATTACCGCCCTATAGCCATAACGTCTCTGTTCTCCAAGATAATGGAATCCATTATCAACAACCAGCTCCTGCAATATCTAGAGGAGCACCAGCTGATTAGCGATCGCCAGTACGGTTTTCGTCGCGGTCGCTCAGCTGGTGATCTTTTAGTATATCTTACGCATCGATGGGCGGAGGTGGTGGATTCCAAGGGTGAGGCGTTGGCGGCTAGTTTGGACATAGCGAAGGCCTTTGATCGGGTGTGGCATAAAGCGCTTCTTTCGAAGCTTCCTTCCTATGGGCTTCCCGAGAAATTGTGCGAATGGATCTCCAGTTTTTTGGCAGATCGGAGCATCAAGGTCGTTGTCGACGGTGCATGCTCCGACTTAAAGCCGATTAATGCTGGCGTTCCGCAAGGCTGTGTGCTATCTCCGAGTCTATTTCTCTTGCACATCAATGACATGCTGCAACTCAGCGATATTCATTGTTATGCAGATGACAGCACCGGAGATGCCTCATACACCGGCCGCGCTAATATTTCTCGGGAAAGCGTTGTCGAGAGTAGGAACAAACTTGTGACTTCAGTCGAGACCATGCTGTCAAATGTTTCGAAGTGGGGCCAAATGAACTTAGTCCAATTTAACCCCAAGAAGACACAAGTTTGTGCGTTTACCGCTAAGATATCCCCCTTTGTCGTATCCCTCCGTTTTGAAGACACTCCCCTTGCCACCTCTACTAGCATCGGAGTACTTGGCGTCGACATATCGAACGTCGTCCAATTTCGCTGTCACTTGGAAGATAAGGCTAAGTTAGCCTCTAAGAAGCTCGGTGTGCTCGGAAAGGCGAGGCGGTACTTCACGTCGGCCCATCGCCTGCAACTTTATAAGGCTCAGGTTCGACCTCACATGGAGTACTGCTCTCACCTCTGGGCGGGAGCTCCCCAGTACCAGCTTCTTCCATTTGACCGCGTTCAACGCAGAGCGATTCGAATCGTTGACGATCAAGTTCTCTCCGGTCGGCTCGACCCTTTGGCTTTGCGTAGAGATGTTGGATCACTCTGCATCTTTTACCGTATATATCACGGGGAGTGTTCTGAGGAACTGTTCGATTTACTACCTGCAGCTCAATTTCGCCACCGGACTTCCCGACAAAGCGTGATGTTTCATCAATTTCATGTCGACGTCTGGAAGTCCACAACCTTGCGATTTTCACGGCATTTTCTACCTCGCACTGCCACATTTTGGAACCAGCTGCCAGGTGAAGTATTTCCGAACAGTTACGACTTAGGAACCTTCAAGAAAAGAGCATATTCCCTCCTTAAAGGCCGGCAACGCATCCTCGAGACCTCTGGTGTTGCGGATGTTTGTGGGCGACGGTGATCACTTACCATCAGGTGAGCCGCCAGCTCGTTTGCCCTCCTATCCCATAAAAAAAAAAAAAAAAAAAAAACGGATGCGAGGCCTGGACTATAAAAAAGCAACTCAGGAAACGTATAGAAGCATTTGAGATGTGGGCCTACAGGCGTATGATGGCCATTTCCTGGACCCACAGAGTTACCAATGTAGAAGTACTGCGGCGAGTTAGACAAGAACGCAAACTTTTGAAAACCGTCAAAGAAAGAAAAGTAGCATATTTGGACCTTGTACTTAGACATGACAGATATTGCCTTCTTCAATTAATAATGATGGGAAAAGTTGCGGGAAAGAGACGAGCTGGTCGCAGGAAAAAGTCATGGCTCCGAAATATCAGGGAGTGGACAGGGATTGCGAGTGCCGCTGAACTTTTTCGCCTCGCCAAGGATAGAGACGAGTACGGATAGCTGATTGCCAACCTTCATTGATTGAAGAGGCACCGAGAGAAGAAGAAGATACAATGGAAAATATAAAACATTCACCGATAGTTCTTTACGGTCATACGGTCAAGTTCCTTGACATTTTAACGTCCTGATTACTCAAAAGATAATGAGTGTACTGACCAATGACAGCATTTCAACAAAAGAAGGGCTTCTATATTTCTAAATATGTTTTCGCTTAGCACGAGATAGTGCTTGTAAGAAATATAGAAGGGTAGCAATTTCATTCCGAGGCTTAAGTGTTTGAAAAAGCACTTCTTTCGGTCAGATGAAGTATAGTAAGAGAATTCTTCTAAAATCGACACCAGTGTAATATTTAGTAATGCTTTAGCCACATACCGTACAATTCTCGATTTAGGATCTAAGTTTGTTGCATGTTGGTAGAGATCTTAAAGTCTAAAAATGCACGCCCTTCCACTAAACATGATTATCGAAATGTGTGGACGCACACCACGATGACTGGAAAACCAATAATATTGGTGAGGTTGCGTGTATTGCGGATATACGCTATTTCGTAGGTAGGGGGTAAAGAAATTGGAAGGGCCTGCATTTTTAGACTGAAAGATTCTTACCGTTGTATGATTGTAAAAGGTTCCAAGATATAATGCGCCAATTGAGCAGCATACAAACAGGAAAACAGCATTTACGTTCCTGTACAACGATATGAACGAAAGGAGTTTCAATGTTGTCCTTTTACTATGACTCACTCACCACGGTAAATTAGGTTAGAAACGGTTATGACCCACCCCTAGGGACGGAAGATTGCGGGTCCAAGCCTTGCTCAAGATTCAAATGTATCTTTTTGGATTCGCAAAATAAAAATAAAGTAAAATAGAACGAGTTGAGCCTCCACCACGAGGAAACCCAGAATGTAGTACCATAATAGTGGTAGTTTGAGTTCCTTAGCGGAACTCTCACCTTTGATCAATTTTTAGTATATATTATTATAAGTAAGATATGGGATTATACTAGTTTGACGTTTTACATTTTTCCATTTTTACGATACAGCAAAGAAAACAAACATGAAAAATCACTTTCCTTTGGAGGTTGACCCCTTTTGTTTTTATTTTTATATTTTTTTATTCGAGAGACTTTCCACCTGATGGTAAGTGGTCACCGCTGTCTATGAACTCCTGTAATACCCGCAGCACTACTGGTGCTTTGCCTACCATTGAGTGATTCACGCCTTACCTTATGCAATCCAACATATAATATAACATGTTCTGTTTTTTACTGGTTTCCTAAGTAATACACTTTCAAAGATACGACCTTTGAATGCCGAAAGGAAGTGTAGACGGACAACCAAGGCTTAGTAATAAGGTCCTGTTTTATAGTACGGAACCCTAAAATGTTTGTGCATATTTTTGGGTCAATCACAGTTACCGACCTCACCATATAAACGAGTATATGAGTAAGAAGCTGTTAATACATAACAAAAATTAGAGCTGTTCAGCCGTTCAGCAGTAATGTACACGAGACAAATAATACAAAACAAGGAACATCTAAACGAATAAAAGTTTATAAGTTTTAACATAAATAAATTGAAGACAGAGTGCCACAAACGATGTTAAACATTAAAATGGCGAGCGGCAAAGGAGCGCCGTTTTATTTCATTATTCAGCCGCGGGCGGTAAGATTCGAGAGTCAGCGAGGAAACAGCGGGAAAGTGTTAATTTTTAAGCGGAAGGTCCAAAAATCCTTTGCTATACAGTTGCTGGGTACACATGGAACAATATTGCAGCCTGTTATGTTTCCTTTCGAATACTACAGCAGTCGTAGGTATCAATGGAAAACTGTGGTATGAATCTTACCGCTGCGCTGGCGTACATGGCCTAAGAGCTCATCATAATCAACAAATCGTATTTAGTACCTACACGTAAACCTATATTTAAACGAAAATCTTACCGCTTCGTGCCGTGTCTATGCTTGGTCATTAGAGATGTATGAATTTGGGAAAACGTTCTTTATATATCAAGGCCTGAAGTGTAGTTTATCCAAGACAAAAACGTAAACACCGAGTGTTCCCTTGGCTCAAAGGCACACTAAGTGCACCTCCACCGTTGCCAGAAAAGGGATAATGAAAATCAGAAACATGATGGGATATTGAAGAGAGCTTTAATGTATTGTTGTTCCTGACAAATAAACAATTACAAATCTTCAGCATTTTTTACAACAATTCAATGCTGTATGTTTACAACATTCCATCTTGATTTTTAATGCAAATATCATTACGGTGTTGTTTTAACGAGATTGACTCCCAGTTGGTTTGTATCGAACATTTCCGTATATTTTTATGATAAGTAAATAATACACGAAAAGGTTTGTTTTGATGAAACTACGAACATGAAAATAACACGACCAGGGAATTTTATTATATTTCATTTTGAAACAAAAATGTGTGACATATTTTTTACATTCAAAATAAGTTTGCGTTTTACCGCAATTGTACATGATTTTAAGTGACAATGTAATTAACGATTGTACCTCACGCTCGCCTATGTAGTAGGTACACGATGTGATACGTACCTACGTGAGGTTATGCGGTCTTAGACAGATAAGAGAAAGGAATTAGATATATACTAGCACCTTACTAGTGACAACCTCTGTTACATGTATCGACCACGTACTAACTAAGATAAGGGCCAATTGTTGTAGTATATAAGGTATGTAAGTTAAAGAAGTCTTAATAGACTAATACAGTCTCGATCACGATGGAACGTTAAAGGACATACTGCTCTTTCGTTTGGTGGCTCCAGTAGCCATCCCTTCACCTAGATTATTCACTAAATTAATTAGTTAACAAATTTACTTTGTGTTTGTTAGTATATTAGTTTACTTGATATAATCAAGATATTTTATTATGAGTAGAGATCTTCCAGTCCAAAAATACACGTTCCTCCAGTAAAAGAAGCGTGTGCGTGCAGCGATTTTATTCTGAATTCGGTCACGTCCGGCACATTTGCACACTCAATACGATGACTGAAGAACCAATGAATGATATTGACGAGGTGATATTGCATACACTATGTTGCATCTAGGGGTAATTGAGCGTGCATGTTTAGACTGCTTTACTCTGTACCTCTGTCATTAGGTGACATTTAAAATTTATTTTTAGCTACCAACTTTTTCTGGTTCCGAATCGTAGCAGTGCGAGGCAGACACTGCCGTGAGAATCGCATGGTTGTGGACTTCCAGACATGGACTCGGTCGGTACGTATTAAACCAAACAGATTACCCCCCGTGATAGGTTCGGTAAAAATGCACAGTAATCCAACATCTCTACACAGAGCCCAAAGGATCAAGCCATTCGAAGAGAGCTAGATCGTCGACGATTCGAGCCTGTCTGCATTGAATGGGGTCAAATAGCTGGTACTTGAGACTCTGCCCAGTAGTAAGAGCAGTACTCCATGTGATCTCAAACGTGAGACATATAAAGTTGTAGGCGAAGTAAAGTACCATCTCGCCATTCCGAGCATATCAAGCATCTTAGAAGCTAACTTAGCCTAGCCTTCCAAGTGCCAGCGAAATTTAACGACTATGTCAACGCCAAGTATTCGACTGGTTTACCCACTGGTTTTGGTGTTTAGAGGGGTGACATCAAAATACGACAAATGGGGATAGCTTAGCGGTAAACGCACAAAGTTGTATTTTCTTGGACTTAAATTAGAATAAGTTCACTCAGCCTCACATTAAGAGACTTGACATCAGGGCCTCGACTTCAGAGACAGTTTTTTCAACCTCGACTACGTTTTACTGAGAAATTTCAGCGCGGTATATGTGGCGTCTCCGGTACTGACATCCGCATAGCAGCGAATATCGCCGAGCTCGTTGTGTCAGTTTCACGTAATATTAATTAATGCAATGACTCTGCCTTGATTGTTCTTTTGGAATTCTGAGTACATAGAATTTTAGTTTAGAACTTTGCCCAGTATATGGCACTAGGCTCGCTATATGAAGAAAAAAGTGCCAAATTCGAGGATATTTAGAAGTGATCTTTTCAACATGTTTTAATTGAGTAGCCATGACTCACGTAGTCCGTAAGAATTAAGCGACCCTGAAATGTGAAATTCACAAATGATCAGTGTATTTTTAATTAATAGATTGAGATAATAAAACCATTAATATTCCAAAATAAGCCTAAATAAACCTAACCAATTTCTTGTAACATTTAAAAAAATACGTAATAAATCCGGTCACCTTAAAGCGTAACAGAAGAATAAACATCTAAAAAGGTTTTCTCCCTAAGCGGGACGCCCACATCGTATCAAATAACTGACACAACAAACAAGATACAACTTGCTTTGCCAACTCATATCCTGCCCAAAAATACACTCGAGAGCAATGAATCCGGGTCACTTAAAGAATGTTAAAAATCTCGGAAACTAAAAATGATAGGTTAATGCAATAAATTGTATTTAATAGACAATGTAATACTCCTTAAATGAAAGTAAAAAAAATATGAGTCACCATACATTTTATTAACACAAAATTACATAAAGAAAAAAACTGCTGATCTCTCCTTAAAACAAAAATAGGAAACATGAAATTTTTGAACTTTATTACGATTTTCTTGAATTTTAATACTTCGTATTGCCTCCTCGTGCTTCCATTACTGCGTTTACGCGGTTTGGCATGCTGTACACCAAGTTCCTTATACGATTTTGGGGAATATTCTCCCATTCCTCTGTGAGAGCAATTTTGAGCTCACGAAGCGTGATTGGGGGAGGGTTTCGTTGTTTTACGCATCTGCCTAGCTCGTCCCAAGCATGCTCGATCGGGTTGATATCCGGGCTGCGCGCTGGCCACTCCATACGAGTAATGTTCATCTCTTGAAGGTAGTCATTCACAATCCTACCTGTATGAGGTCGGGCATTGTCATGCATAAATATAGCATCCTCACCTAAATTGACCATAAATAGACCAACGTGATCATTGAGGATTTCTTCCACATATCTTACGCTAGTTAAAGAGCCGTTTTCTATGATCACCAGCTCTGTGCGACTTTCAGAAGAAATTCCGGCCCACACAAGTACAGACCCACCACCGTAGGCTACTTTTTCTTCGATGCATGCTTGCTTGAATCTTTCCCCTGGTCTTCGATACACTCTGTGTCTTCCATCGTGCTTGTAGAGCATAAATTTTGATTCGTCGGAGAACATAACTTTTGACCAATCTTCAATACTCCAATTTACGTGGCTCTGGGCATATCTTAGTCTCGAAATACGATGCCCACGTTCCAGTTTAGGGCCGTTTGCAGGTCTAAGGGGTTTTAAGTTAGATTCAGCAAGCCGACGTCTTACTGTCCATGCACTTGGGTTACTTCCTCCGAGGCGTCGAAACTGATTGGTGAGTTCAGTTCCTGTGAGAAAGCGATTTCGAAGCATGGTGTTCACCAAGTATCGGTCTTCTCGTGCTGTGGTACACCTGGTTCTGCCCGTTCCTGGTCTGCGTAGGTTAGAACCAGTTTCTTCGTAACGTCGGAGAACTCTTTGTACTGTTGACAGCGACACACCGACAGTCCTGGCTGTATCGCGCTGACTCCGGCCGGTTTCCAGCATTGTAAGTATTCTGGTGCATTCTTCAGGCGTAAGCGACATAATTTCAGCTTGAATAATGAATATAGAGCACTATCAACATGGTTTATGTACCCACATAAATGACAGATTACAAACAAAAGCAAAACCAAATGCTGTAATTTCGTAGTTCCATCTTCGAAAGTGGCCCTTTTTCAAATTTGATTTTTTTATGATATAACTTTACAATAACTAAGAAGTTTTAATACCTTCATTTAAGGAGTATTACATTGTCTATTAAATACAATTTATTGCATTAACCTAGCATTTTTAGTTTCCGAGATTTTTAGGATTCTTTAAGTGACCCGGATTCATTGCTCTCGAGTGTAGTACCTAACTTCCCCAAACAAGACATTAATAGCCCATGAACATTCCATTTCATAATCCCGTACAAGTCTAAAGTGTCCTAACTTGAAACCTGAGCACGACACAAATACTAATTAGGTAAAAAATACGCAGACATTCATTTGTTTCGCGTTTTTCGTTTAAAAATGCCAACTTTCGTGCTGATTCTCGGACGCAGGTGTAGGTTGAAATTCAGCTGTTAAATTTAATTAGTGAAAATTATTTGGGATTAAGGAGATTTTTTTAATTAGCCAACTGGGAGCAGCGAGGCTGTGACGTTGCTTTCTATCCGGAGTATTGTTCCAAGTTTTTGTTCTCTGTCGTATTTTTTTGTATATTTACAATGATAAGTATGTTTTTTTTGAGTTGGGAAAAAGTTTCGATGTTTCATGTTAAGTTCGTTAAAATCTGCACTGAGTACTAAAGTAGAGCATTTACTTTCATCAAGCAATGTTTGTCCACGTTGAATATTTTTCTAGAGTATTTAAATCTACAAGATATAATTTACCTTACATATGAATGCAATAAGCAAAATAAAATATGTATATACCTACCAATAGTATTAAATACATTTTCACCCTTTTATCGGTAGTATACTTATCGATTATTTTCTGAATTATTCTGAGAGCGAGGTTCAATAAAAGCTTTGGTTGAGGTTTGAATTACTTCATGAATTGTATTTTTAGCCTATAGCTAGATATTATCAATATACTGGAAAATGTGGTAGACAAATCAGTACTAATATTATAAATGCGAAAACTCTGTCTGGCTGTTACGCTTTCACGCCAAAACTACTGGACCGATTTGAATGAAATTTGGTACGGAAATAGTTTGAAGACCCGGGAAAAAAACATAGGATAGTTTTTATCCAACTGCGCAAAAACAGGTTAATGGTTTTGCGCAATAACCGACATACGCGCGGGCGGAGCCGCGCCCGGAAAGTTAGTAGAATAAAAAAATAATCAAGCAAGCAAGGTCCGGGGAGTATGATTTGTGTCGGAGAAGTTCCTATCGCAGCCCCTTTGATTTAGCAACCGTCTGTTGTGCAGTGTGTGGTTCAGCAATATAGAAGAAACAGTATGCTAGAACAAGTCACTAGTAGTTATTTAACGGTTAGCTTTTCCATCATGGTTTACAATCGATGACAAAATTGATCTGCGGTATTCGCCTAGCCAGATCTTAGGAAGCTACAGATAACACTAGCATTACTCCACCAGATTCCCACCAGTATCTGTTTCTGAGTCAACTTTAACCTTGGGGCAAAAATTGGTTTCTCCTGGAACTCCTAAAAGTGTTCACGTACTATTTGAGTCTTCAAGGCAAGCATGTTCAAACGTACTCACTGCGTCACTTCACTATGTGAGACTACATTCTGTAGATAATTTACATTATTACTACGTTAAAATTAATATACGTACTGTATATTAATTTTAACGTAGTATTAATGTAAATTACTATAAATCATTTGATAAGTAAGTTAAGTACAAAAAGCATGCACCGTCAGACACCCAACAACGAAACCTCAAAACGGGCTGAGCACCACAAATTCTAAGAAATACTCAAAACTTACTACAGCGAAATATTGGTTCCACTATTCCCAGAAAGTAATAAAAACTCCGCGCTAGGGCCGAACAATAAGTTTGAACCGCCTTTACAGTTTTATTTCCGAAATATTGGACTTGATCTCGTACAAAAATGCGAAGAGAAATATCTCGGAAATATGATTTTCAAGTTTGAAACACGTATACGTCTAGTTTCTATGGTTTCAAAGTTTATTTTCTGCTATGTTTATTGCCACGCCGATTTTCCTTCAAGACTCGAGGATTCTCTTTTCTAAATCATATTTCCTTCTCTTGTTTATGTTATTTATGGATTCGTACCTAATAGCTTGCTTATTCAGACGTTTTTGGTGCAGGTACCAACACATTTGTTGTTACATTTTCTCCAACAACTCTGAATCATATTGTACGAGTTAAATATTATAGCCAAGTTATATAACCAGCCACTTTCCTGATGTATGTGTACCATATCTTAGGCCAATAAGGGCTCAAGAAAGGCTATGACCCATTTGTGCTATAACATGTTGCCACATCTACATGAATACTAGCTTCTTGTTGTTAAAATGATGGTTGATTGTTACAGATAATAGAGAAAATACGTCGAATACATTTGATATAGGTATAAGATGTCCTCTAACAACATAAACGATAACACTAGAAAGAAAATCAAAGATAAAATAGTAAAAACTAACAACAGACAGGAAAACTCAAAGACAATGGTACTTTTGTTTTGGTTTTATGCCTATTATGTGCTAGCCACCGATACCGCGACAACTAGCCTCTCGGTTATCAGGGCGTAGGACCCCTGTTGAAAGAAAGAAAGAAAGAAAGAAGAAGAAAGAAACGTATTTTTATTGCCACAAAAAATAATACAATAACTACAATTAACAAATAAATTTCAACATAATTGGCAATAGGGGGTATGCTCAGCACGGGACTGCATATACACTAAAGTCTCTGCAAGGCTGATTTTTCCTTTTCTTGAATGAAGGTGTGCTTCGAATAGTATGGCTGTTCTGGCCTTATATGCATATACCACACAATCATCGACGTAAGTGGTGTCATACTGGCAATTGGTGCCATTTTTCTCTTAGTCTTTTCTTACGATATCCAACAGGAGTTTAGAGAATAATCTAGATCCTTAAGCCGGGAAAAGTACAGCCCTCAGTGTTTATAATGTATGAACCAGTTACATGGCAGCCTCGTCATTATTAGCACGTACAACATACGAGCGGCTTTATAAGCTAAACACGCCATACTCTCATTAAGCCCCAAGTTCAAACCGAACTTCGTCTTTGATTACAACGTAACAAAGTTATCTGAAGAGTCACGGACCAATGAGCTGATAGACACCTTATTAAATAATTATTATACAATACAAGCGTAATTACTTTTTAAATACTTTATTATTTAATTAAGAACAATAGAAATTAGATTCTTTTTTGATTCAGTGTAAAAGTGGCGTGACCACTGTTTGACCCCGGTGTACTCATGCTCTTAAGGTCCAGATGAAGGCTTCCGATAAATGCCAAAAGTTGAAACATTGTCAATCGTGACATCGACTAATAGTAAGTTGTTTGCGCTCTAACACCCGTATTTTTAAATCTTTAAGTGTTTTAGCCTTGACCATGACTTGCACTGTGACGCGCTCGATGTCACCGCTGCTCTGCACACGGCTCCATCTAAATGAGCTCCTCACTGCCAGCACTCATTGTGACCTATTTTTTGAAGATTGGAAAATCATGAAATTAGCTATTATTTTTTTTTTTTTATGCTTGATAGGTTAGCCTTTGACCACTATCTCACCTGATGGTAAGTGATGATGTGGTCGAAGATGTTGTTCAGGCTAACCTAGAATATTAGGAATTATTGCGAAAATTTTACCAGACCAATGGGATAGAAATGTAAAAAGCACTGACAGCTCATTTAAGGTTGATGACTTGCTTTGATTGTTGTTTTATTTTCTGACTCAATTATTTGTATTCAATATTTTTTTATTTTTTGACTTTGTGTAGTATTTAATTTATGTGTCTTTGTTCTTGCGTCTAATTGTGATTTAATTGTAATTGTCTTATGACGTTATTAGATCAATCAATTAATAAATTAATAAGGAAGTGACTAAGGGTAAAATAACAGACGGTGGGCAGCAGCACCTTAGGAGGGAATTCTGTCACCAAAACGCCTGTTAATCATAAGGATTATGGCAAAACTCCCATTATTTGGGGAGTCTATGGTCAGCAGTGACAACCCGGCTGTACAGTACACGTCATGGATGACTAATGTGCAAGAATTAGTAAAATTATCATTTTAATATTGGATTAGTTTGTAGTAATTTTAAGTATTTTTAGTTAAATACGTTAATTTTAGTCAGACATATCTATTGTAACACTTTATACAGTCAAAATAAAATATTTAGTTTTTGTAAAATTATCCAACCAAACAATGAAATCACGTATATTTAACATTGTTTTTATCCCAACGGAACGTTTCAAACACTTTGCAGTCAACCCGTAACTACGATCAGTGTTTGAAACGTCTCGGGATACAAATAGTAATAAATATACGCGGCTTAAACCTTTTAAATTTGTTTAATTACTACGTGTAATAATCGTGAAAACATAAGACAAATAATTTGAAACACTAAACTTAACATAAACATTATTATTTATATAAAAAAATTAAAAGGGCCTATTCATATGAAGCTTATTAAATAACTTGTGCCCATTTTTTATGATCCAAGTTTTCAATAAAATGGTATATTGGTAGGATAAGTACAAAACTTTAGCCGAACGGTGCTCAAATCGGCATCGGCCGGCTTTTTCCTCTAATATTAAAATATGCGATGTCTTTCAACTGCTTCGTCTGTGACGAGTTTAACATTTAAACAGCTGAAAGTTGAAGGGAATTTTATTGGAGTGTATCGCAATGGTGCGGATGCGGCGCAGACTTAAGTTAAACAGCCAAATTAAGTTCAGATAAAGCTCCATTACTTTTTCGGAATATACTTTAAATAAGCGGTCTAACATATATATATTTAAAACATAACTATTTTAAATGTATGTATGATTACTTTGAATTCGTTTACTCATAAGGTTTGGCTAACGTAGACAGTTAGATATGTAGAAAATTTTTGACTATCTACAAATTTTTAACGCATGTTTTCGCATGTGGGGGTATTTATTCTGCTTCCCGCTCGTACGTCCAGGGGCCCACTACCAAATATTGATAAGAAGCCCTTATGAATCACTCGTTGAGACACGACTTAACATTTCAAACACCGGCGCAGTCACTTGTTTTTTGTGTTTAGGGGTGTGTGGTCTGGAATCAAATAATTATAATTGCATCATCCCTATATCATCTTCGGACAACCTGGCAGATGCTAATACGACAACGTAACTTGGCAGATAAGCCAAATTTACGTTATAATAGTGATCAAACGTCAAATTTGGGGAAAGTTGTAGTTATTGAGCAACCCAAGACGATAACTAGGATCTATAACCGTACCATGGCAAACAACCTTTTTGGAGAATATTATTACTATATTACCTAGTGCTGGGTCCAGAAATGGCAATGGGCTTTGCGAGAGAATAGGATAACGGAAACTGTCATTCTTCTCTTTGCGTATGGATGATGATGGAGAACCAAGGAGTTATAGTGGGTATTTCTGCATTGCACTCCTTTGGTGGGTGAGTTCCAGATAGCTCTACACTTTTCTCTAAGGCGCAGAGTATGTGTCAATGTATTTACCACTATTATCTACTGGAAAAAATTAATATCTGAGCATATACCGTCGTCGATTGCATTGTTTCCTTAACATCAGGCGATAATACGGTCAAACGCAAACCGATATTGAATTTAAAGAAATACATTCCTATATCACAAAAGTCAATATAATAAGCGAGTTATTCCCTCCACAAGAGCAATCGAAAGGCCCCACATAAAAAGCAGCCTGCAATATGTGGGGTATTGCCTAAGTTTTCTCATATTTCTCATATATTTTTGCAATACGGTTTGCATTACTGTTCGGAAAGTTATAAGTATTTTCGGTTTTATATTGGCCTGTGGTCCATCAGGCTTTTGAAGAACTGCTTTGAACGCAGTATAAACAAAACTTTTGCGAAGGCAGCGAGGTATTCTGTTACTAGGATTGTATACTGATATTAGTAGTGAGGTATTCTGTTATAGTTATTATGTCATCAGTATTAAAATACATAAGTGAAGAATCAGTGTGCGTGAAAGTGGCTATTTAATACGAAAACCTACATTACTGGAGAAAAGCCGCTTTGGGACAAAATACGAGTAGATCCCTAACAATTAGTGTCTTCACCATGCCTACGGAATCCACTGATATTGAAGAATTTATTCCAGCCCTTTTAAACTTACGCACTTCTCCACTGATATTTATCAAATTCTAATGGTACTAGATGTAAGCTTTGGCTAGCGAACCCGAAACTAAGTTGCCAGATATATCTTAGTTTTAGATAGAGTTAGCCATTTGAATACTTGCCGGGTTTGCTTAATTATTCTTATAAATTAATTAATTTTTTTTTTATTTTTTTTCTTTTTCTGCGCGGGTAGGAGAGTGTAAAACATCAATCAAATTTTGTCTGAGTTAATTTATTATAAAATAATAAGTAAATCTTCTCCTATATGTCTAAATTGTATGTTTAATTAAAATCTAGTACAAAATACCTGCCAGTGGGTGTTATCCTTATCACAAAGTCACTATACACATAATTAAAGTGAGATATACAGGTATTGATTGCACACACATTTGTTTCAACATGGAGGCAGTACAACAGTCAATGGCCCAACTCCAGCAGTTATTTATGCAGCGGATGGATGCTTGGTGAGCTTCAAGTTGCAACTCCTTCAACCAATGTGAGCAACTTGGCATCAGAGTTTGCTGCATTCCGCTCCTTTATTATGACAGCTATTCAGTGCCTTCAGAATCAGGTGGGCATGCTTGTACATCAGCAGGATTCGATGGAAATGCGTAGTCGTCGTAAGATCTTGCTGCTTCATGGCCTTGTGGAATCTAAGGACGAAGAGACTTCATCAGTGGTAGCTAGGGCCGTGGCAACTCACACGAAATTGAGTGTAACTGACGAGGACATCAGCCGCTGTCACCAAATGGGTCGTGCGTCCACTCCAGACAAACCCAGACCGATCCTGTTCAAATTACGTACGTCGGAAATGAGAAATAAGATCTGGTTCACAAAGACGGGTTTCAAGGGATCAGGTATAACACTATCTGAGTTTTTAACGAAGTCGCGGCATCATACATTTATGGTGGCTCGTCAAAGATATGGTATTGGCAAATGTTGGACTAAAGACGGTTTCGTGTTCATATCGGGTGCTGACGGAATAAGACATCGTATCAGCTCTCTTGTAGAGCTCGAAAAGATTGGTGGTTCGGAAGCGCCGATTACAGCGCACGGTGTTCCCAAGGAGACGATAGCTACATCCAAGCCGAGACGAGCTGCTTCCAAAAAGCGTTGACATGCCTGCTTCTATTTCTCGAGTGTATAATTAGAAAAACCATAGAGTTTATCACTATAGTTTATTCCGTTCAAACCTGGTGACATAACTATCATAAATGTGGATCAGGATGTGAATTCACTCATATTGTCATTATGGTAACTTAAAATATAATATGTGTATATTATATTTGATGTGGTTAGTTTATGTCTATGTGTAAGTTTTTTTTTTTTTATCTTTTTCTTCCCTGGGTAAAAACGAAAATTTGTACGTGTGTATATATAAAATTTGTATTGTTGTGTGTTTTTGTATTTTTTGAATTACTGATACCCAACTGGCAGGTGGATAGTTATAAAAAACCTCTTTTATATTTTTATCTATCTATATATATATATATATATATATATATATATTTACATTATTATTTATAAGTATAAATAGTATTTATTATTTTATTATATAATATTTATATCTCATATTACAAACTATGTTAAACCTGTTTAACAATGCAGATAATACTGATAGTGAAGAGTATTTGTCATTGTCTTCTAACAGTTCCCTCAGTGACCAGAGTTTCGAAAGCATCCCAACGCTCAACGATACTCTCGACGCACAGTTTTCTGATGTACCGAAAAATTTCAACGTGATTCATATCAACGCGCAGAGTATTCCGGCACATTATTCCGATATGCAGGCATCTCTAGATCACAAAAATATTCACGCCATAATAGTCTCCGAAACATGGTTCAAGCCGTGCTTACCCTCTATATCGTACTCTTTGCCCGGCTTTAACCTTTTCCGAAATGATCGTACTGACAGCCATGGGGGTGGGGTGGCTATTTACCTTAGATCACATATTCCTTTCTCAGTAGTCAGCACCTCATCCCAGCCGCCTACATCAAATGCCGGTGAGCATCTTTTTGTGGAAGTCCTTCTTTCACATAATAAAATCTTACTGGGAGCCTATTATAGCAGTTCTTCTTGTAATAATTACTTTTCATCTTTTGAACAAATCCTTGAAGATCTTACCCCTTCATATATCCATACCATTATCATGGGTGATTTCAATACCTGTCTTCTCAAACGGGATTGTCGTACTTCCTCACTTGAAGCTGTCGTTAATTCCTGCAACATGCATATTCTGCCTCTAAATGCTACTCATCACTCCGAAAATAACTCCTTCACTTCTTGACTTGATTATAGTATCATCCACCCTGCATGTTGCGAAGCACGGTCAATGTTCCGCCGATGCCTTCTCATATCATGATCTGATATTCCTATCTTATAAAATTCGTCCTCCTAAAGCAAAACCTAAAGTCATACTTCAGCGCAATTTTAGTGGCATGGACCAGGTTGCATTTCTTAATGATGCCCAAGTAGTCGACAGGTCTCCGGTATATAATGCAGCGACTGTGAATGACCAAGTTGCTATTTTCAACTCCTTATTAACACAGTTGTATGATAAGCATGCCCTTCTGCGAGCTATAAAATTAAAACACCTTCCAGCTCCTTGGCTAACCAATGACATAAAAGTGTTAATGCATAAAAAAGCAGTCATTAAAAGTAAAAACAAGCGTCAACCAAGTGATGAAAATAAAGCTGTGTATGTTAAATCTCGCAATCGCTGCAATATGGTGTGTAGGGATGCTTTACGCCACCATGTTCACAAGTTTGTCGCTAACGAGGACCCTGCCAAAGTTTGGAAATTTCTCAGGTCATTGGGCATAGGTAAATCACGACAAGAGTCTATTCCTAATGATTTAAATATCAATTCTCTCAACCAACATTTCTCTTCGTCATCTGATATTAACATCTCAGATAAAAACAATACCTTACGTTATCTTTCAACTTTACCGACTCCCGATCATTCTCCATTTATTTTTAATCAACTATCCGCTTGTGATGTTAAGAAGAGCGTAATTTAAATCACTTCCAATGCTGTTGGTGTTGATGGCATAAGTCGTAACATGGTTATGCCCATCTTAGATGTTATACTTCCTGTTCTCTGTCACATTTTTAATAACTCTGTTTCTGATGGAGTATTTTCCTCAATTTGGAAAGACGCTCAAATTATTCCCTTGGCTAAAAAATCTAACCCTAAATCTTATTCCGATTATCGACCCATTTCTATCCTTCCGTTCCTGTCAAAAGTTTTCGAGCGTCTTATCTACAACCAAATTAGCAAATTCTTATCTAGTCACAATCTCTTAAACCCTTTTCAATCTGGCTTTCGACCTGGGCATAGCACTGTAACTACTCTCATCAAAATTACTGATGATATCCGTCTTGGAATGGACAACGGCCAACTTACCGTATTAACTCTATTAGATTTTAGCAACGCCTTTAACACTGTTAATTTTGACATTCTTCTTGCTCTCCTTCGCTCAATTAACATTTCTCCAACGGTAGTTGATTGGTTTCACAGTTATCTGTACGGGCGCAGGCAGCGTGTTCGCCTTGAAGATAAATACTCTTTGTGGTGTAACACGTCAGCAGGCGTCCCGCAAGGTGGCGTCTTATCTCCTTTATTGTTTGCTTTGTTTATTAATTCCATTTCTCACAACCTCACTTCTTCCTACCACCTATATGCAGACGATCTACAGAATTATTCTAAAGCACCAGTGAATAAACTATCTGAAGCAATTCAGACTGTTAATGCTGATCTTGATCGTATAGCTAAATGGAGCAATTCTTTTGGGTTACAAGTAAATCCCATTAAGACACAAACAATAGTAATTGGTAGCTCAAGATTGCTGTCTACAATAGACTGGACATTACTTCCTCAAGTTTTCTTTGGTGGTATTGCTATTCCCTTTAGTAGCTCTGTAAAGAATCTTGGAATAACAATGGATCGCTATATGAGGTGGGATCAACAGCTACAAATCACCAGTCGCAAGCTATTTGCTGCAGCAGGATCCTTAAAAAGGTTGCGCAACTTTCTTCCAACAGCCACTAAAATTGCATTAGCTCAATCTCTTTTACTTCCTTTTATTGACTACGCTGATGCCTGCTATCTAGATCTCACGGAGGAACAGCTAGATAAACTTGAGCGTCTTCAAAATTTTTGCATTAGATTCATATTTAGTTTACGCAAATATGATCACGTATCTCAGTTTCGTTCTAAGCTCAATTGGCTGAATATACGTTTTCGCCGGAATGCTCATATTCTCACTCTTCTTTACAATATATTGTTCAGTCCTACATCCCCGCGCTATCTCAAGGAACGCTTCGATTTCCTTCACTGTTCTTCATACACGTTAAGGTCATCAGAAAATCTCACACTTGAAATCCATCCTCATACGAGTTCGTTTTATAGCAAATCCTTCACTAAATATTTATATTTTTGTCAATTTCTATGCTATTCATGAGATAATATTATAATATGTACTATATTTTTATATAATTTATAGGTATATGTATATATCATTATCTATTTATGTATGTTGCTATATATATATATATTATATATATGTTTATAATTGTATCTGTTTAATTATTATAAAAACCTATATGTATGCTATTTTTTATATATTTGTTTAGACATTACACTAAAATACGTTTTATTTTAAAATGTTTTTATGAAATTTGATTATGTATTTGGACTACACCTGCCTCTATTGTTTTATTCGTTCAACTCCATCCTAAGGTTGCCTGATAGAGATCACTTTTAGTGATAAGGCCGCCCATTGTAACACTATGTTATTATAATTTAATGTGTAATCTTTTATATTTCTAAAGTGGTGTAACAATAAAGAGTTTTCTATCTTCTATCTATCTATCTAAAAAAACCCGACTGCAAATTATTCATTTTCGTTAAGCGTCTTATTGTTCCAAGTTAAAACTGCAAGTTATATATTATTTATGAAATCGTTTTTGAAGGCCGCACCGAGCTTTTTAGGCGCGCCGCGTATGTGTGCGTAAGTAAGGCACGCCAACAGCATCCGTCCCCGTCCGATGGCCGAAGAATTACTCAAGCGGATAGGGACAAAGCATCGCGGCTCTGACTAAAATGGGCGGAACATGCGTGAATTTGAGTACTTCCTTCGTATAATAAAAACAAATACCTATTTGAAAAATGTCATGTGTATACGTTATAGAAAACATTTTGTTTTTTATTATTCAAATATTACTGACTCTCCGTTAAGTATTTGCGCCTTATTAAGGGTTTATTTCATTTTTAGATGTAACTTTGGATTTATTTTCTATCGAGAAAATTTTAAGTAATCGTGTTTCCAAAGTGTATGATTTATAGAATGAATCCTTTAATATAATATAATATTAATTACATAACTCAAAATTAACAAATAAAGATACAGCAAAGGATCAAACGAACCACAATTACTTATCGCTGCCTCGGTGCAGGCTTAAAACCCTTCATTTTGGGAGTTTTTTTTCATAATATTGCGTCTAAAATTCAACAGTTTTGAAGCGCTTGTAGCGAAGTTTGCTTAGCTGTTCTGAACCGATCAGCAAAGTTAAGCAACGTCCGCCTCGGTCATGACTTGGATGGGTGACCACTGGTGACATTACTATTGAGCGCTTCCGTGCTTCGGAGGGCACGTTAAGCTGTCGGTCCCGGTTGTTGTCTTAGGAGGGCAGTCGTTATAAGCATAGCGGTAGGGCATTTTGCGTATGCCCGCCTGGTTAGCTACCACCCTCAAGTAGAAAATGTGTCGCCAAGCACCTAATGGTGTGTTCCGGCAGTTGCCTTGAGAGCCAGTAATTCTAAGTTAGCCTAAACAACATCTTCGACCATATCATCACTTACCATCAGGTGAAATAGTTGTCAAAGGCTTACCTTTCAGACATAAAAAAAAAGTTTGTTTTTTACTTTTTTTATGTACCTATTGTCACCTGCGCTATCAAGACGAATCTAAAAATGTATCATACATTAAAATCTGTTTAGCCGCTTGGAAGTTATGGTGGAATAAAGAAACTCACAAACATACATACTTTAATCCTAAAAACATAACAGTGTTTGTTTGGGCAGTCGTGTAAATTAAAATGCAATGTCTAATACATATATTATTGTAAATAAAAACGAGCGGATTTCATGTTTTGTTGCTCTCAAGGACTGCTGTCGGAACACACTGTTAGGTACTTGGCGACAGATTTTCTTCTTGAGGGTGGTGGCTAGCCAGGCAAGCATTCGCAAAATGCCCTTTCACCATGCGGGGAAGCTTAAGCTGGCGGTCGAGGTCGAACCATGGACTTGCGGCACGGAAGTCCATAAATATTACCGCTCGGCCATCATTGCTTTAACTGTACTTTTTCAGTAGTAAAAGTTGACTGTTGATGTTACTGATATTGTAACTCTTAGCCCCATAATATTAATATAAATTTATATTATACACAAACATAGTACACAAGTTTAAGGAAGATTTAAGAAGCTATTACATTTCTTTACTAACTACTCAGCGGCAGTTTTTGGACGATTAGTTCCAGGATTTATCTGGTTGTTATGTCAGATCCTCACATAGCGAACCCATAAATCTTCTTTGTTAAGAAATGGCTAAGTGTAAGTATCCCGGAAGGTTTTAATATTCGATTTTGTTAGGATAGGCCATTAGCTTCCTTTTAGATTACTTTGGTTAAGGAGAAATCTTTATTAGGCACTTATAGGGTCCATTGGGTAGTGAATTTATTTGTTGGCTATATTCCACTGAGTATTTATAATAAATAGATATACCAACTTTTTCTTTTTAAATTAATAAAATATTACGAACTACAACCCAGTGACCCTGCTGTGATCAATAAAAATATTTTAAGTGTAACTTTGCTGTTGATTGATAAAAAAATATATATTATGTTGATTTTATTCTGCTTTTTATTTGATTTTTCTGCAGTCTGTACGGAAAACCCCAATGTGGCAAGTTACTTCAAAATAATATGTGGCGAATTTACATAACAAAAACAGGACTGTAGCGAGTTTACACATGTTTTTTATCTGGCGAATTTACTTTGTGGCGAGTTAACAATAACCCAAGCGATTAGACCACCTACAAGCCATTTCAGATTAACAGACAGTCCGAATGCTCTAGCTCACACCAGTTGGCTAGGTGCCCAGCGTACTGGCAGCATTGCCGGATTGTATTACAATGCTTATTCTTTGAGAAAAACAGGTGCCAGTATTTTGATTGCTATCGTTGCATCCACCAAATCTGGCATAGATTAACCCAAGAAACCAACGTATCAACATCAAAAGGCTCAAATTGTGTAGCCTCTGATTGGAAGTTATATATTCTAACAATATTATATTTTAAGAGTTCCGCACTGGCAAGAGGTACCGTAATACCTTTGAATAAATTCATTGATATTCGTATAGGCTATTACTAAGCCTTTCCTCTGTCCGGTGCGAGTCCGTCCGTCCGACTTTTATCGGGCTGTACCTTTGGAACGGCAAGAGGAAGCCGGTTCAAATTTTCACAGAAAATGTATTGGTATGGTCGATTTGCCAAAGAATAATAAACTCTGTGGACTAAAAGCTTGTTCCATCACGACAGCATAAAAAAGACTGGCTGAAGTAAAAACAAAAACTTCATATTATACTGATGTTATTGTCTATTGCCCTGTGTGAGAAAACACATTGTATCGACCCCAAATGAAGATGGACTAGGCTAAGAAGATGTTGAGAATTAATGCGATACGAAGAACGACGATTAGTATCCATGCCACGACCCATTTCTTTTGAGCGAACTCTATATACCTTGCCGTCGCAAGGAAGCATTTGTAATGCAAGTAAAAGATAGCTCCAAGAACGAGCAGCAATATTTCCGGCGGAAGTGAGCGCTTTACACGAGAAATGTTTGTTGCTCTCCCGCAAGAAGAGCTGCCTCTTGTGACGACGGCGCCGACTGTTTCCACACGAGTTATTACTGCTCGGAAATCGACAATGTTCCATTCGATTAGTTTTGGATCCTCTTTAGTTGTATGCACCTCGAACCGGGGATATATATAGAAAATACTTTATTTGCATACCTTAGAAATAAGACTACAATAAAGCATAATACACACGTATACAAAAGGACGTAAAGTCTTATAGTCTTAATAAAAGCAAATATTTTTAAAAGTATCTTAAGAAAACATTAAAAAATATTAGAATAAAACACTTAAAAAAGTATAAAAATATATACTCGTATATAGTGACAATTCCGCCTAATTTTCCTGTTATCTACGTGACGTCAAAAACATCACGCAGCCTAACCGGAAAAATATCCGACTAGTTTCGCTTCTAAACGAAGCATCTTCAGGAGGTCTTGACTCACCGAGCGCACGATCGAGACATCGATCGTGCGTACACTTTTTTAAGTGTTTTATTTAAATAATATTTTGAGGTTCTCACTCTTTTCTAAAAATCAAAAACAAATTTATTGATTTCACATCAAACAATACCATTATTACACTGACTTCAAATTAAACATACAAAGCCAAAAAGCACCTAATTTGAATGCAAATACGAGACACGTAAAATCAGTATAATTTCCTGTTAGGCGTATTAATTAACCAGTGTTAATGTTCAATGGTTATTTAGTCAGTAATATAACTAGTCATTGATCAAAAGTCAATACCATAGAGTTATGGGATAGCATTGGTGTTTAAATAGACTATTATATTATATATGCTATGTATGAATGGCAACTATATGTGTTTGTTACTACTTACCTGCAACGAAGCAGTGATGGCTCAGTGGCATTAGCCATGGACTGCCGCGCAGCAGGTCCATGGTTCGAATCACACCGCGGGTTTGAGCTTCACCGCATGGTGCACAGCATGCATCATCGCAAATTACGAGGGGAAAAATTATAGTCACGTGCGGGATTCGAACCCGCAGCTTCCCCCGATGTTCTATGACCGAGAAACCAACATGACATATGACTCTAATTTGTTCTTTCGTTCTTAACCATCGTATATATTCATTTACTATAAATAAAGGTACTATTTGTGATATAATTATTGGAGATAGATATAAACGCGTATAGATGTTATTTCAAGATTATGAAGTTATATTAATCAGCTCCCGGATTCATTCATCTCCGTAGAAGTCTGGAAGATACGGAATAATGGCTTTTCTTAATTAAGTTACTAAACCTGTTTCGTAAGGATAGCTGTAAGCCCCCTAAATAAAAATAAAATAAAAAAAATAAAAATAAAATAATGAACATATTTAAGCTCTCATGAAGAAAGCAATTGGTGTCTAATAAAGAAGCTACACCAACATTTTGTGTATACTTTCGCACATAATAGGTTTTCTCATCAACTTAATATATTCTTACAGCATACAATATATCAATCGACCTATTAGGGCCCCGAGCAATGTATTATATTACCTCAGAAGGACATGTTGTCTGGTGTTTTGAAAAAGGCACGATAGGTTTGGTACTATTAATCTATTATAGTATATAAGTAGTATCTCAAATGGAAACAAAATTTGGTGACTTAAGTTTGCAAGATTAGCTAGATTAGTTTAAAACCGGTTCTGATTTGAACATACTAAGGACCCCTTCAAAATGAAGAGTCTTTAGTGTGCTCAAATTAGAATCGGATTTTTAAAACCGACTTACTTTTTTTTATTGCCGATATAGCTGATGGTAAGTGATGATATTGTGTTCGAAGATTTACCTAAGCCGACTTCAATTATTTCGGGAACAAGCTCTCAACGACACGCCTATCGGTGATGTGGTCCGGCAGCTGTTAGAGTGAGAGCCTTAAGAGTGACCATCAAATAAGGAAAATTATACCCATATACATTCGTATTAGTAGAAAATTTGTGTATCGACAGATTTTCTACTAATACGCATGCGTATATAGTTATAATTTATCCTGGAGTAAATTAAATCTGTATTAACATATTATTTGACTGTAGTACCGGCGGGAGTTGCTTACTGAGATTAAATTAATGATTTGATAACAATTTATTAACATGTTTTTTTCGAGATACAAAGACAGCGCGAGACAAGTGTTCGTATGATATCATCCTTTAAATAGAAGTCACTGCTCTTATGTTTTCCTATTCTTATGACATAACATCTTCCTCAAATATGCCTACAGAATTTCGTTTTGTAATCATTGATTGCGGCGTGAAGTGGTTAATAATGTCATCATAATGGCATGTTTCTATTCCAATTATGTTCTGCCCATTAACTCGAGGCTTCGCCGAATATTAGTTGAAAGCGTAATATTCTCACAATAATTCAATTCTGAAGCAATGATGGCCAAGTGGTAATAGCTATAGACTGCCGCGCCGCAGGTGGATTGTTCGATACCCACCGCCGGCTTGAAGCATCACCGCGTCTTTTTTTATGTTATTGTGACGGAACTAGCTCGAGGCCCACCTGTTGTTAAGCGGACTAACCTCTGCCTATAACAGATGCATTTCGTCACAAGTATCAAATTGCACTGCGTCCGTCACACTGAGACATAGCTGTTAAGTCTCATGTGCCTGTGATTTTTCTGGTTCTCAAGGACTGCTGCCGTAACACACCGTTAGGTGCTTGGTGACAGATTTTTTACTTGAAGGTGGTCGCTCGCCGGGCCGGCATTCGCAAAATGCCCTTACACCATGCGGTGAAGCTCAAGCCCGTGGCGGGATTCGAACCATGGACATGCTACGCGGCAGTCCATAGCCAATGCCACTAAGCTATCACTGCTTCCGTGATGAATGAAAGGGAATTTTGCAAATCTATCGCCAAGCACCTATCAGTGTTTTCCGTGCGAATGAGGTAATAATACGCATATAGTCTAACACGTTTCAAAGACCATATTGTATTTATCCTTATTTTCGATATCCAACAAGAAGAATACTGTAGTTATTCTAGTTGCCTACTTACCAGGGTAGATCTGCAGCAGCAGTCCTTCCGGTGGGTACCAGTGTCAGTTATTCTGCCTACAAGCAGTAGTGTGCAAATATTACTGTACTTATAGGCGTGAACAGCACTGTTGCAAGTAAAGTGAAATTAATCATAAGAAATATTTTTTTAATAATTTAGGAAACATTAAATTATTATTTTAGAAAAACATTTAAAAATATATTAAGTGACCATACCGCCTAATTTTCCTGCTAAGCCTACTCGTAAAATTTTCTCGATCCTGCGCTAGAAGAGTCAAGACCTCCTGAGGATGCTTCGTGTAGAAACGCGTCCAAAATTCTTCTGGTTTGGCGTTTATAACGTCACGTAGGCTTATCTGGAAAGTTTTTTTTTGGAATAGTCACTAGATATATTTTAAAGAGTTTTTTTTTTATATTAATTTAATGTAATCTGAAATCGTTTTCAGAATATTTTTTATTAATAAATATGGATGTCCGCAAAGTTACACCTGAATGTATCCTTTATCTAATACTGAAGTGACATTATTGGGTGAACGGAACTATAAGAAGTAACGTCTCAGAGTGATGAACGCAGTGCAGTGTCATGCGGGATGAAGATGGTGGTCACTCCAACTGTAATGGACAATTGACGCTTACCATCCTTCATAACATAACAAAAATATATCGAACAATACACAAATACCTTTTAGAATCAAAATTTCCATTAACTCTCCCTTTAAAATCACTCGATGTAACCCTTCTATTTGTACTCCCGCTGTAGAAACAAACTACAGACAAAACACATTTCTATGGCGAGCTAGTAACCAATTTAATAAAATCTGCAGGCATTATGATCTAGATATATTTTGTACGAGCGTAAACTCAGCCGACAACGGTTCAGTACTATTTGTTCAGTTGTTTTTTTTTTTTATGTCTGGTAGTTTAGCCTTTGACCACTATCTCACCTGATGGTAAGTGATGATGCGGTCGAAGATGTTGTCCAGGATAACTTAGAATTACTGGCTCTCAAGGACAGCTGTCGGAACACACTGTTAGGTGCTTGGTGACAGATTTTCTACTTGACGGTGGTAGCTTCATAACAATTTTTCGGCGGGCATTCGCAAAATGCTATAACGACTGCAATCCTAAGACGACAACCGGGACCGACAGCTTAACGTGCTCTCCGAAGCACGGAAGCGCTCAGTTCAGTAGTAATGTCACCAGCGGTCACCCATCCAACTCCTGACCGAGGCGGACGTTGTTTAACTTTGCTGATCGTTTCAGAATGGCTAAGCAAACTTCGCTACGAGAAAAATTAATAGTAAGTTAATTCTGACATTATTAGCTAACCATAATTTTTCAAAGTATTAAGGATATTTGACTTTTTCATAAATGTGTTTTATAAGCGGTATTATTATTGCTCACACTTTGTTATGCTGTTACTACACGTGAAAACTTATAATTAGCTTTCTGTTCCCATTCATATCATATACATGGTCATTGGAAAAAAGCTAACAACCTCTTATAGTTGACTTCTGTTAGCCCTAACAAAAATTTTTAGTCGAATGTATTTGTTTTAAGCGTTTGTGACTGAACAAGCACGAGGCCTACCTGATGTTAAAAGTCTCTTGTACCTGTAATTTATTATTTTTATTATTTTCCTCGATATAAATATTCAAAACTCTATTCAAAGGGAGCACGGTGCGGTCCAGTGTTGCCACAGCCAGCGCTCTTAGCTCGGAGTAGCCATTGTCTTTTACTACGAGACACAGTACTGAAAAGTGTCAGAAACTACTAGAAAAATGTTGTCTTAGGTTATCGCGATTGTTACACATAGTAATTAAACAACTTTAAACAGTTTGAATCGCGTATATTTGTCATTATTTTTTTTCCCGACGTTTCAAACACTTTGCAGTCATCGTGGTCACGGGGTGACTATTTGAAACGTTGGGACAAAAATAATGACAAATATACGCGATTTAAACCGTTTAAAGTTGTTTAATTACTATGAGTACTAGAAAAACTTAATGCTTTTTTTCTGACAGTTGTTTTAGGTTTTGAGGAAAGTCGTAGATCTAATGTTGGTGTATGTTGGTTTTTGAATTGAAATTATCGTGAGTTTCACACATTATTAAATATTATACAATAATCGGCAAAACACTCACGTTGGGGATCGAGTACGTCTCGCGGGTTTCAAGCATGTCAGGTGCGCATCATCAGGGCAAGTGCTCAGCTGCGTCTGCGAGCTCCCGACGGGCACTGACTTGATCGACGTGAGTGTTTTGCCGGTTATTGTATAACATTTAATAGTATGTTCGTTATGTTAAACGGTGGTAGTCCAAAACAGGTTGTTAGCATCTTTCCAATTATCCTGTATAAGTTACTTCAGCTGTCGGTTTTCCCTCAAATCAAACAAAATAAAAAAAGAAGAATTATAAATCAAGGCCGTAATATACAAGGCTGCTAATATTTTATTGTCCCCAGCTGATTGCAACCGACACATTTAGCGGTTACCGAAAACCGGCGTCATACTGAGCGATGTTTGACCGTGTCACCAGTTTGTTAGCGGTTTTTGTGTGTTGTGCACTGACATGTGGCTTTATAATGAGACTGCTGAATTATTTATCGGAGAGTTAAACAATTTGATATCCCAAGCAGATATCAGTATTTATTTTATATACGTCGAAAATTTCGAAAATTAGTACTAGTAGCCCATAGTTCTAGTTGTATTTCACCAACATTGTGTAGAGTTACCTTCAGATCATATTATATAATATACCTACTACTATTACCGTAAGAAAGACATGTTATCTAGCCCTAATTTTCATCAAGTAAAATAATTTTAGGTGAAGTTTGTCGTCATAAGGCAAATTTCAATGTCATGAACAAAATATATAATATTCTAGAGGATATATAATATGAAAGATATATGACAAATACTATGTTTGATCCGACAATACGACTCTATATTCATCTCTACATAGAAAAAAAATATATGAATACAGATCTATAATTTCGCTTTGTCAAGGTTTGATTCTATATAGTAAATCGTATATTATATAAATTTTAAGTTATTATTTAAAAAATCTTAGGTATATGCATTTATTTAAAAACTTACTTCTTATTTCTTAATCGTTAACGGGTCTATTCACGCACGAATTAATACCAATATAAACATATTTGACTAGCCTCGACGTTTCGACCAAGTTGCATTGACCGTGGTCACGAGTAAACTTACTTCTTATTTTAAAAAATACACTATTTACATGTAGTCTGATCTGGTCTGGTCTGGTCTGGTCAAGTCTGGTCGAGTCGAGTCGAGTCGATTCGAGTCAAGTCAAATCAAATATCTTTATAGTATATCACATAACTATTACGGTCTTAAACATAAAACTGTAGTCCCTGTGACAACCCGTAGGGGCACTGCAACCTACGAGAGGGTTTATTATTCCTTAAAACTATAATCTTAATGACATTAAACTATAGCTATAAAATACAAATTATTGGGGCGCAGATTTTTATGCCCCCAGTGGGCATAAAACCGTGTACCCGCGTCTTCCGATTCCGGCTGGATGCTTAAACCGCTCGGCCACCTGGGCACGCTATTTCTAGCCGAATGTTCGTGCTCTAATTGTGTTACTTTAACCGTCATAGGGGACGGCGCGCAAATTTTGTGCTCAAATATGATTTACGAGTAGCTCCGATATTGCTTATATAGAAATATATAGCATATATAGAAATCTAAATACAATTTAATATCAATGTTTATATATTAATTGATACCTTCTTTTAACATTACAAATACTTTACGTTAAATGGACACATCATAACGAATACTAATCCGAAATAATCTTAATCTAACTCAAGCCAACTATACGAACCTTTAGCAAAACTTGTCTTGACTATTCTATTTGTGGTCTTTACTTAGATGGGGGGCGGTTTCTCACTGTAAAACAGTAGAGGAGAAACACAGTGTGATTTTTGTCTGTTGTGGCTGCTGTGGGAGTAATTGGTGTCGAGTCCACAGAATACGTACCTTCCTCTAGGTATAGGAATTAATAATGCATTTTCCACATGCAATAACAAAGTTTATGGTCAGCCTTCAGTTGGTCTGAAAACTGCATCACTATGGTTGGCCTCTAACCGATAAGCCGGTATAAAGCTCATCCACATATATTGGAGTCCTGAAAATCTCACACAGCTCGATTTATTTATTTATTTATTTATTTTATTTATTGCAATATGTACTTACATAATAAGACGAGTACATACCCTGTAAGGGTGTAGCAAATACATACGTAATATTTATTCGTTCCTTCTTACCGCATACTTGCAAAATGTGGAATGATCTTCCATCTAGCGTTTTTCCGCAGAGCTACAATATGGATTCCATCAAAAAGGGTGTTACAAGAGTCTTACAGAGTCGGCAACGCATTGGTAATGTGGGGGACGCAGTATCTACTGACGGCGTGGACTGTATATCTGCTATATTTCTTCGATGTAGACACTGTATCCCTTACACACTTGTTTGTGCTGGGTTGTTTTGAAGTCTAGGATAAATAATTAAGCTGCCGATTTGATGTCAGTAATTTACGGAGCGTGAGCGTCTTAGTTGGGTAATGAGAGACCTGTACACGCGACGGTGGCGCGACAACGAATGAACACTGTTTTCTTTTTTTTTTTTTTTTAGGGAGGACATAGATGCTGGCTACCGCCTGTGCGGTCGTCCAGCTCCACCGGGTTTTGGGCGAGGGCCTGGCCCTACAATAGCCCGGGAGGGAGAAGTGCCGAAGGCACTTCTCCCGAGACGGGCGTAGAAGGCGAAAAGCGCTTTCTACCTCCGTCTCCTGCGGACGCCGAAAACGTACCGCTACTATAGGAGGGGTTGACAGCGAGCTCAAGGGCACCACTGTGGTTCGGACCTCGGCTTGTCTCGCTGTCTAGAGACATGGGGGGGATCGGAGCAAAATGCCTCTGTGCAACTGCAGTGTTGCACAATTGGGCCCTACTGAATAATACTCTTTGACTATTTGGAGAGCAATTTATCGTGACCTTGTTTTTGCCTCGAGCTCGCCGGCGAGCTCGGTGTTTGATTGTGTGACCTCTGATTACCTCACACCTGGGGATTTTACCTCGACGACTTGCGGATAACGCTAAAGCTGCCAATGTAATGGCTGCGATGGGGTCATCCGGGTCGTCTAATACCTGCCGTGGTCGGCGACGGGGGGGTTTGAAAAATGGGATAGAAGAGGCAGTCGAGTAGTTCGATGCCTGGACAACCAATGGGTTCGGGTGGTGGGGCGCTCGATCAAAGTATCGGCGGGCGCAGTCCTTATTGAACTGCGCTAGAGAGGGAAGGTTTAAGTCGCAATGCAACTCGGTGTTCCGGATATACCACGGGGCGCCGGTTGCATTACGAAGAAAACGGTTTTGGATGACTTGAAGTTTATGAAGGTGGGCCTCACTAGCATGACTAAACACTACTGATGCGTAAGTCATGATGGGGCGGATGCAGGCAGTGTAAAGTGTCTTCTTATTACTAAGAGACATTTTACTCTCTTTGCGAAGTAGGGGACCAAGGCGACCCATTATGAAGGCCGCTCTGTTTCGGACGGTTGTTATGTGATCGTTAAAGGTGAGATGACGATCAAGGGTGACTCCGAGGTATTTTGTTCTAGGAACCCAGGGAATGGGTTCGTCGAACAAAATAAGCGGTTTCGGGTAAGGGGAGCGTGTCTTCTCAGTAAAGCACATAGCTGTGCTTTTAGCTGGGTTGACCGCGATGCGCCATTTTCGGAACCAGTCACCGATCTCGGTGATGGCCCGTTGCATGACGAAATAGGACTGTCTGTTGATATGCCACCCAGTGGTGTAAATGGCGGTATCATCCGCATATTGGGCTAGGAATATTTTGGGCTGAGAGCGTGGGATGTCACTGGTATACAGTGCAAAGAGAATAGGTGATAGCACGGAGCCCTGAGGGACTCCGGCTCTGACTGGGTGGGGGGAGGAGAGGGTGCCTTCCACGCGATAGCGAAAGCTTCTGGCTTTAAGGAAGTCTTGTAGGATGAGCACAAGACGTTCTGGCACGCCAAATTGGTATAGCTTGTAGATCAAGCCGTTGTGCCAGACTTTGTCAAAAGCTTTCGCTACGTCGAGGAAGACTGCTAGCGTAGTCTGGGGTTTGGGGTACTTATTGAAGCCCTCAATGATGTGCTCCGTGAGGCGGTGCACCTGTTGGACGCATGAGTGTCCGGGTCTGAAGCCAAACTGCTCATCTGGGATAAGGTGGTGTTCCTTAGCATGGGACTGGAGACGGTTTGCAAGTAACCGCTCGTAAAGTTTGCCTAAGGCACTGAGGAGGCTGATGGGGCGGTAACTGGTGGGGTCAGATGAGCTTTTGCCTGGTTTGTGAATGCCAATGACATTTGCACATTTCCAGGTGTCTGGGAATAAGCAGTGGCTCATAGCAGCATTGAAGATGCTGACTAAGAGATGGATGAGAGGAGGAGAGAGGGTTTTAAGAACCCTGTTGGAGATGCCATCGGCACCGGGGGATTTGCGCGGTCGGAGGGCCTTGATCAGTCTCTCCACCTCAGCGTAAGTCGCTAAGGTGATTGGTGGGAGTTCAGAGGTGACCACAGAGCTTTTACGTTCGACTTCAGCATCCACCGAATCGAGGTGAGCTTGGTCAACGTGATCTACGTTAGGGGAACACTGAGCCTCTAGGCTATCAGCTAGGCACTCAGCTTTGTCTTCGTCAAAGAACGCTGGGACAAGTGGGACTGGTCTGTATAAGGGAGGCATGTCGTTATGGTTACTTCCTTTCAAGCCTCGCGCCAAGTCCCAGTAAGCATGGTGGCTTGGCACGAGGTTTGAAAGTTTATCGCCCCATTGTTGATCACGCAACTCAGACATGCGACTTTGAACCATGCGTTCAAAGTGGCGTTTCTTAGTTTTGTTCTCTTTACTGGGGTAAGAGTCGTAATGTCGGGTCACTGCTTTACTCTCCGTCACCAATCGTCTCACATCCGCTGGAATGACAAGGCGCCGGTCGTCCGGCACTATGACCTCCTTTGCGGATGCACCTACTACGGTGGAGAGGTGATTGGTGAACGAATCGATCGCAAGGGTTACGTCATCTTTTGTCAGGATGTCGTCAGGGATCTTGTCTAGGTCCGGTGAACTGATAGCCTTTAGGGCATCGCCTACTTGCTTCCAGTTCACTATCGTCTTTGTGGGGCGGGGGAGGTCAGTCGTTGGGTCGGGACCTAGTCGCAGTATAATGGGTCGGTGGTCAGAGTGAAGCTCGTGAACCACTTCTATGGAGCGTAACCGGAGTGTTACGCCTCTGAATAGTGCCATGTCAAGCAAGTCAGATCGGTGGTCTGCCATATAAGGGTAGTGAGTGGGCTCAGTGGGCGCAATTATGTCAAAGTTAAGTTCTGCGATTAGGTTTTCAAGTGCAATACCTCTGGGATTGTTGACGTTACAATTCCATAGGATGTGCTTACTGTTGAAGTCGCCAATCAGAATGACGGCGCTTCCTAATGAGAATAGGGCTTCTAAGTCAGCTCGGACGATCGGCTTTGCGCAAGCTTGGTAACAGGATGCTATGACTATAGGTTGATGACCAGTCATAGCTAGGAGGCAACAAGATGCTTCCATATTAACAAGAGTCGGGGTAGGTAGGGGAATGCAGTGCAGGGACCTTTTGTAATAGATAAGAGTGCCTCCCCCACGGGAGTTCACTCTATCATCACGTACCGTTCTGTAATTGGCAAACCTAGGGTTCGCCTTCCCCGGTTTTAGAAAGGTTTCCTGCACGCATATGATATCGATAAGGTGGGTACAACAAAAGTCGTGGACGAGGTCACGTTGTCTGAAGAGGCCGTCAGCGTTAAATGACGCTAACGAAACTGAGTACGGTTTCGTGCGTTCGGTTGTACTACCCATAGTGGTTGTACTGGGGAGGGGCCTGGGGAACGAAGCGCTTAAGGGCGCTAAGTAAATTCGCGTGTTCCAATGTGTATTGGATCACGTCCGCTGGGGATTGAGCGTATTGCATCTTGTGGAATAGCTCTTGTACCTCATTGATGTCAACCGACATAGCCAGATCGCTGACTAGGTTGATTGCCTCTTGAAGAGGGGCAGCCATCAATGGCATAGGTGGAGCTTGTGGCCGGGAAGCGGCGCGGGGAGGCGCGCGAATGGTGTTGGCGACGGGTGCCGGGAGCGCGGGGCGAGCCGGGGCCGGTGCGCGGGCAGGGGCCGCGGCGCGGGCGGGTGCGGGTGCGGGCGCGGGTGCGGGCGCGCGGGCCGGGGCGCGGGCGGTAGCGACGGTCTTAACCATACTGGGTGGTTTAGACCATGCGTTACGGGCTGGGAGCGGCGCGGGTATTACCTGTGAGGCAGGTACTACCGTTAGTTTAGGGCTTACCCGTTGGTAACGGTCGTAAGAGGGACGGGTCGGCCTATGCCTTGCCACCCTGTGGTTCACTCGAGGTGCTTTAGGGCAGCCACGGTAATTCGCGGTATGCCCTTGAGCACCGCATAAAACACAGCTGGGTGGGTCCGGCGAATCCCGGGTGCGAGTGCACGCTGCTGTCGCGTGATCGCCTAGGCACTTAACGCACCTAGCGCGAGCGAAGCAGAAACGGGAGGCGTGCCCGTATAGTTGGCAGTTATGGCACTGCGAGGGACTCCCATTCTTGTATGGGGCTTGGACATCGAGTCCTGAGAGGCCACAGACCTTTTTTAAATTAAAAATGGCCTTGCCTTCAGGAGTACGATCTAGTACTACGAGTACTAGATCGTAGGGGCTGCGGTCCTTCCCGCTGTACATGCGGTGAACTGCATGTACGGGGAAGTCTTGTGCCTTCAGGTCGGCACATACCGAATCGGTATGTACCTCCTTGGGCACACCGCGGATGACCACTCGGAGGACTTTCTCCTCTTCGAGCGCATAAGTGTGAAAACTTATGCTCTCGTGGCGGAGGAGTTTAGTTAGCGCTCTGTGGTCGCTAATGGTGGAAACTTGGACTTTAATGCCCTGCTGCGTGGAGCGGGCATTAGTATAGTGGATCCCACGATCCGAAACTAAACGGGACAGCATGTCCCATTTGGTTTTGTCCTGAATGAACAGGGGCGGAGGCGGTTTTTCGCGGCGCGCGCTCGCGTCCTGAGGGGACGCGGCAGTGGTGGCCGGAGCGGAGGGAGGAGACGCGGGGCGCGGGGCGGGGGTCGGCTTCTTGCCGGAGGCGGGGGCCTTAGCGGGTGCCTTGGCGGGAGGGGCGGAAGTTGCGCAACTAGCGGCTTTAGGAGCACGCTTGCGTTTGCGGTCAACGACGGTATAGCCGTCGTTATCGGAGTCCGAGTCAGTGCGTAAGGCGCGACTCGGATCTACTTCCATCTCCGTTTCGGAGTCCGAAGTGGGCTCGACAACGGCGATGGAGGGACGGGTGCTCGCTGGCCTCCCGATCGGTGAGCGCGAGCGAGACCTCTCACGGGGAGGGGCTGCCACCGTGCGTCTATTATCCGGGCCCGGAGCGGGCGAAAGCGGGCTGTCCTCTGAGAAGGACCGGGTCAGAGGAGGGACGTTGGCCTCCGGGATTGAAGTCCCGGAGGGAGCAATAAGAGTGTCCGTGAGGCGGGCACTCGCTTCCTCTTCGAGGAGTTGCATATGAGCAACATACAGATCGGGGTGGCGGAGGGCGAAGGTCTGAAGGACCTGCACCTCACCGTTAGAGGGACGGGACTGCATCCTGAGGGGAATACTCAGGACGCCCTATCAAGGGTTTGAATTCCCTCACACACCTTGTGAGCTCACTGTGTGAGAGGGAGTGTGTACCTAAGGTGTGCCCTAGTTGTGTACCCTCTCCGAGCTTTTTTCTCGGCGGAGAGGGGTGCTCCTAAGCGCTACTCCGGGGTTGACTAGGGGTGACCCCAAGGCCAGTAATCCCGGAGCCCAGCTTGCTTCGTCTGACCCGTGAAGCGGGAAAGGCCACGGTGCAAGGTTAAACCAAAACAACAACAGTGGCCGTTGTCACCGTAGGGTGTCACACTGCGACCGCAGCAAATGGCGGATTTGATCGTTCAGACGGGTTTGGCTGACGCTACCCCACGCCTGAACGACGTCGCTTAACAGCACAAAGTGTGTTGTTACGCGACTGTTACTATGTTGTGTCGGGTAGTAAAGTGGTGAAATGCGCACCGAAAAGTGCGGTCAAAACAAGACCACCAGCCCGATATGATGTTGTTCGTCCGAAACAAGGGACTTGGGTAGGTGGTAATGCCTGACGTCTTAGAGCGCCTCTGCGCGACGGCACGGCGAGCTCGTAGCTCGCGTTGCTCGGCGTTCGGCGGCTGCTCAGCTTCTGCACACAAAACAAAAACTTCGTCAGGACTGCGTATTCCAAGGCACTGGTCTGCAACTAGCGTCGGAACGATGACCCGAGTGAGACGGCAATAGTGCGGGGACTATTGCGGTCTCACTGGGAGATACTGGCGGAGCTGTAGACAGGTGTGCACGGCGTGGCGGCACAGGTCGGAAAATGATTGAGTGACACTGTTTTCTATGACTATTCAATATTTCTATATAATCAAATTTATCGCATAATTGTTCGATCTGCTGGCTAATCGAAGCGTTTTGGCCAATCACAGCGCTTAGAGGCCGTTTTGACGAGTGAGAGGGCATGACAGAGATAGATAGCTCCAACCGTCGTTCTAACGGTCGTTTTGTATCCAGAATTCCCGGAATAGCGTCCAGGTTTTATGGCTTTGCTATTGGCTGATGAGATGGCGTCCCTAGCCACCGATGCAACGAACATTACCATATTAGGAGATGCGTCGGGTTTTGAGTGTGGCGTGGGTACGCCCCCCCGCGTCTCTTGTATAGCGTCATATAGCTACCTATAGTAAGACATTCCCTAACGGTTTTACGTGTTGATATGTATAACGCGGCGTTGGTTATACATACCTATATGCTACTATTTACGTTTATAGACCATATCGTTACATACCCACGGTGTTATATAGGACGGCGGCGGCTATATGACACACGTCATACCTATTGCGTATGCACGCTTGTAGGTACATAACGATGTTTATGCACATATAACTCGGCAGTGGTTATATGTGCATTTTTGGCACATATGTGTACCGCATAACTATATGTCTATCGTACCTTTTTACCTTATACCTTTACCTTTTACCACCTTTTACCTTTATTACGTGAAGCTATGAGTATATGTATCTCTGTCATGTGTTCCCTATATCTATGCCTATATACCTAACTTTTATCCCTATATACCTATGGTCTCGTTACCCAATGAAGATACACACAACTCATATACTTTATTTCCATAAACAATGGGTCCTTATGTGCTAACTAAGGCCCTACTATACACTTATATCTATATACCTGTGCTATTGTGTTCTCTCTATACTATATGTTTACAATGCTTCTTTACATTGGCCCTATTCTTGGTGGTCGCATAAGGCGACGCGACGCCTGACATTAAAATAACAATACGTTCCTACTCTATATTATACTATTCTTTATTGAACAATGGTAGCTACATAAGGTAGCGCCTTACAAAAACGTACATTGCATTTTACGTTGCTCCGCTTATTTTATGAGGGATTTATACTAATCGCTTAATGCGATGCCCTATGCTATGATATACTTAAAAAACATTGATTCCTTAAAGCTAACTTATCAATTTCAAAGCTTATCTACTATTTATACAATTCTATATGGACAGTATGATTCTGTCCTGCACATACTCCCACCTCTCTATGTGTCTGTACATAGAGATTAATTTGGTGCAGGAATGGTGGGGTCTGTCGGTAGCACGATGATTTTCTTCACCGGTCGTCGCAGGAGTCCGCCTCGGGTAGCGATGTCAGCCACACGTACTACGCCGTCGGCGCCTGGGTAGGTTGCAGTGACGCGGCCCCTGGGCCACGTGTTTCGTGGTAGCGTGTGGTCGGCTATGAGGACGACATCGCCGACTTTGACTGGCGGTCCACGGCTGTGGATGTCTCGGCGGTGTTGAAGCTCAGGCAGGTACTCCCGGAGCCAGCAGCTCCAGAAGATGTCGGCTAGGCGCTGTGAGGCGCGCCAGTGGGTGCGACCGATCAGGTCGCTGTCGTTGAAGGTGCCCGGAACCATGGATCGTCCGGAGCCACCAATGAGGAAGTGGTTCGGTGTCAGTGCTTCTGGGTCATCGGGGTGTACTGACACGTGCGTGAGAGGTCGGCTGTTGACCGTGTACTCGGCCTCGGCAACTAGGGTGGCCAAGACCTCGTCGGTTGGATGATGTCGCTCGAGAGTGGCGGTCAGAGCCCGCTTGACGGCCCCGACCATGCGCTCCCATGCACCGCCCATGAAAGGTGCACCTGGCGGGATGTATCGCCAGTGGATGCTCCGCTGACTCGCCTCCTCTTCTTTGGCTTGAAGCATGGCCTGGCGAAGTTCCCGGTCGGCACCTCGGAGGTTGGTCCCGTTGTCAGACCAGATTTCCGTGGGGCAGCCTCGGCGAGCGATCATCCGTCTCAGCGCCATTACCGCTGAGTGCGTTGTGAGGGATGCTGTAACCTCAAGATGGATTGCCCGTGATGTTAGACAAGTGTAGAGAGCGACATACCGTTTTTGAGTCGTCCTGCCAACCACGACTGTCACAGGACCGAAGAAGTCGTGGCCCGTGAAGGTGAAGCTCCGCTGATGATGAGCGAAGCGCGTCGGCGGGTGGTTCCCGGTGGCTGGCTGCGGCGGGATGGCTCTTCTTATTCGGCAGGGTATGCACCTGTGTACTAACATTTTCGTTATAGGTCTAAGTTTTAATACCCAGAAACGCTGTTTCATCTCGTTCACTATAAGTTCGGTGCCGGCGTGTGACAATTGTCTGTGCGTGTATTCTATTAACAATTGTACCTCATGTTTATTTCCATCTAAGATTAAAGGAAATTTCTCTATGGCAGCGTTTTCTAAACGTTCTATACGACTCCTGACGCGTAGAAGTCCGTCTGAGTAAGTCATCGATATTAGTCGTAGGCGGCTACGATTTGCTACGGCGTAGCCGCTCTGTAGCGCTCTAATCTCTTCACTGAAAGTGGTTTCTTGGCTACTCCTGATGATCAGGTTTTCAGCTCGGCGAATTAGTATGGCGCTTAACATCAGATGACGTGCCGGCGTCGACTTTTCTACTATCTTTATTAATTTAGGTTTTACCTTAGTCTGACGCGTTGTCCATGTTGGGTCGGACTCTTTGTTCTTTCTATTGCGTTTGTAGAGAGTCGTTTCCTTTCTCGTTCGGCATAATTCTATAAACTGTAGGACTCTGGCAGTGGTCCTCAGATACTTCTCCCACCGTGAAAACCTGGTGGCGTCTGGTAGTGCGGCTTGAAGTACAGGTTCTACTATTTTGGTATGCGTACATTTTTCCTCACCTGTAGGTATCTTTGTAGTCGTGCTTTCCACCGGTACTAACTCGATGGCACTATTTTCTATTGAAGAACTCATTTGTTCACTATACTTTAAAGCTAGATCCTTATCTTTGGATAACTTTTTCTCTATTGAAAGTAGGCGTCTTTCAGCGGCGTCATAATTATATGGCATCTTACTATTTTCGTTGGCCCACAATAAGGCGGTTTGATAGTGACCGTTGGGTAACTGAGCAGTCGTCTGGTCGAGTATCCCCTGTGCTACTCTATCGGGATCGCTGTGCGGTCGCTTAGGCGTAATGAGCATGCTTTCTATTGCGAAGTGTTGTCGCAGCTGCTCGTCCATACTGACATCTCCCTGTATAAAATTTACCTTGTGGCCTATGGTGCGAGTTTGTGCGCCGTGTAGTACCCATCCCAGCGGGGTGCATGAAGCTACCGGTTGATCACGGCGTCCGGATCTCATCTCGTCGGCTATAAGTAAATGCCAGTTGTCTTGGCCTATAAGCAGCTGCGGAGTAGCGCCCTCAGTTAAGAGTAAGTGCTCGATGTCTTCAAGATGTGCACAGCCGGCTAAGTCGTCGTTTCTCACGTGCTGTGGTGAGAGTTTCAAACCGTCTATCGTACGACTCGCTATTTGGTATTTCTTACCGTTCTTTCCATATAACGTGACTGAGACACGGCGTGACCGTGCTGCCTTAAGGGTGGTGTCCCCGATCGCTTCTATGTTCAGCTGCTCCTGCGGTCCCTTTGCACCTATATTGTTCGCTATACTATCATTCAAAAGGGTTACCGTAGAGCCGTCGTCGAGGAGCGCCCACGTGTCTATTTTGCCCTTAGGGCCTGCTATGGTGACTGGAACCACCTTAAGGAATGCGTGCGCGCATTTCCTTGTCCATGTGGAAGCGACTGCCTCCGTCTTTACCTGTCTTTGGTTGTGCAGAAGTCGGTGATGTGTGTAGGTACATCCGTCTGTGTCGCACCTCGTTGGCTTGCATGCATGCTGTCTATTACGGTGTTTTAGGCATTTAAAACATAAATGTTGTTCCTTTGCGATATCCCATCGCTTGTTGACGTCGGCAGCCAGGAACGTTTTGCATTCTATTATGCGGTGACCAGTATTATTACAATGTGCACATTTTACCGTTCTATCCTGTGTCACGTTGGTGCGTTGTGGTCGTCTGTTCGCTGTCTCGTTCCAGCTCGACGTCACGTTCTCTGGCTGAGCGAAGGGGCCGCACAAGTCTGCTTCGTGGTTCAGGAACCTGGACAGCTTGATGAGGTCTGGCTCGTCCAGGTGTTGTGCGGCGGCGAACTCGTACCACCGGTGACGTAGCGTGGGAGAAAGTTTTTCAGATGTTAGTTTGGTTATTTCAGGATTATATAAATAGTGAGTTTTATTAAGGGCTTGTAAGGCGGCTATAGTGTTAGATACTTTGCTTGCAAATATACATATGTCTCGTGGATTATCGGTGGGCTTCGTTAGGTTTCTCAACCGCTCAAGTTCGGTCGAGGCGATGGCGTCAGGCCTTCCGAAGCGTGCTTCTAAACATCTAATTATTTCTAGTGGGTGTGATCTATTGATTAGTAAACTTTCAACTGCCTCCCGTGCCTTGCCTTTTATATTACGGCGCAGTCTAGCGGCGTTTTCACTATCATTAAACATGCATGCAGTTTCATTATATGAGGTTTTAAACAATAACCAGTCTTGGTGTGAGCCGTTAAAGACAGGTAAATCAGTAAAATGTCGCGTGACTTGCGACTGCTTAGCGGCGGCTGTTATAGCGGCGGCTAGCTCTGCTATATCGGACTTGACAGAAGGGATTGCAACGGCCCTATCATTTGGCGCGGCAGTGGCCTCATTAGGGGAATAGCTATTAGGCGAGTACTCATACCTTTGAATTGGGTTTTCAGTTGGATCCACCGGCGGCGGCAGTGCGCGCGGTGGCTGTGGCGGCTGTGGCGGCGGCTGCAGCAGCGGCGGTGGCTGCAGCGGCGGCGGCTGGGGTTCCGCATACTCCGGCGGACGTTCTGTGTCCCCGGTGTTCTGCGGTTCTACTATTGCGAGATGCGTCTCGCTGTGATGCAACCAACTGTTGACCCGGTGATGTGTTGCTCCCCTGTCCGAGATTTCCGATCTGGCGTCGTCGATGTGCTCCGATTCTTCGGCTTCAATCGACACTATTTTTGCAGCGGCGAGCTCGACCTGTAGCCGGGCATATTCCTCCTTTGCGCGAGCCAGACGCACTGTGAATGTCGATCTTCGGCTATCCCTCGAAGTGGACACCACTCTCTTGTACACTGGCGGCACTTTCACTACATGGTCGAGCCCCGCGGCGGCGGTGGGCTTTACGGCACTGTTCACTGCACTACTACTATATGTTTGCACTTCTTCACTGTGCACTATAACGTTTGAACACGGCGGCCCCGCGGCGTAGGGCGTCGCGGCGTCGGCGCGCGTCGTTAAGTTTGCAGCGAGTACCGGCGGCGTCGGCTCTTCCTGTGCGGACCCGGGTACCCCTGCGGCGTATGTACGCTCTCTTGGCGTTCTTCTACTATGCCCGGCGGCGGGCGTCGCAGCGGTCGGCTCTGGGCCGCGCCTCGCTGCGGCGCGGGCGGTCGTGGCTTGATGGGCAGCGTGGTCTGCTGCCAGGCGTGGCGATGATGCGGCAACGGTAGTTGCTGCCGTAGATCCATTCGTTGTCGGCTCCGTTCCCTCGGAGCTCGTCGGCGTTTGAGGTGCAGCCCGTCTTCTTCCACCCGTACTCCTTGTCACTGGCATGATGATCGCTTGCTGTTGATTTTCCTTCTTCAAACTATTCGGCTCGATATGACCAACAATGTGGGGGACGCAGTATCTACTGACGGCGTGGACTGTATATCTGCTATATTTCTTCGATGTAGACACTGTATCCCTTACACACTTGTTTGTGCTGGGTTGTTTTGAAGTCTAGGATAAATAATTAAGCTGCCGATTTGATGTCAGTAATTTACGGAGCGTGAGCGTCTTAGTTGGGTAATGAGAGACCGGTACACGCGACGGTGGCGCGACAACGAATGAACACTGTTTTCGTTGTTGTTGTTGTTTGTTTAGGGAGGACATAGATGCTGGCTACCGCCTGTGCGGTCGTCCAGCTCCACCGGGTTTTGGGCGAGGGCCTGGCCCTACAATAGCCCGGGAGGGAGAAGTGCCGAAGGCACTTCTCCCGAGACGGGCGTAGAAGGCGAAAAGCGCTTTCTACCTCCGTCTCCTGCGGACGCCGAAAACGTGCCGCTACTATAGGAGGGGTTGACAGCGAGCTCAAGGGCACCACTGTGGTTCGGACCTCGGCTTGTCTCGCTGTCGAGAGACATGGGGGGGATCGGAGCAAAATGCCTCTGTGCAACTGCAGTGTTGCACAATTGGGCCCTACTGAATAATACTCTTTGACTATTTGGAGAGCAATTTATCGTGACCTTGTTTTTGCCTCGAGCTCGCCGGCGGGCTCGGTGTTTGATTGTGTGACCTCTAATTACCTCACACCTGGGGATTTTACCTCGACGACTTGCGGATAACGCTAAAGCTGCCAATGTAATGGCTGCGATGGGGTCATCCGGGTCGTCTAATACCTGCCGTGGTCGGCGACGGGGGGGTTTGAAGAATGGGATAGAAGAGGCAGTCGAGTAGTTCGATGCCTGGACAACCAATGGGTTCGGGTGGTGGGGCGCTCGATCAAAGTATCGGCGGGCGCAGTCCTTATTGAACTGCGCTAAAGAGGGAAGGTTTAAGTCGCAATGCAACTCGGTGTTCCGGATATACCACGGGGCGCCGGTTGCATTACGAAGAAAACGGTTTTGGATGACTTGAAGTTTATGAAGGTGGGCCTCACTAGCATGACTAAACACTACTGATGCGTAAGTCATGATGGGGCGGATGCAGGCAGTGTAAAGTGTCTTCTTATTACTAAGAGACATTTTACTCTCTTTGCGAATTAGGGGACCAAGGCGACCCATTACGAAGGCCGCTCTGTTACGGACGGTTGTTATGTGATCGTTAAAGGTGAGATGACGATCAAGGGTGATTCCGAGGTATTTTGTTCTAGGAACCCAGGGAATGGGTTCGTCGAATAAAATAAGCGGTTTCGGGTAAGGGGAGCGTGTCTTCTCAGTAAAGCACATAGCTGTGCTTTTGGCTGGGTTGACCGCGATGCGCCATTTTCGGAACCAGTCACCGATCTCGGTGACGGCCCGTTGAATGACGAAATAGGACTGTCTGTTGATATGCCACCCAGTGGTGTAAATGGCGGTATCGTCCGCATATTGGGCTAGGAATACTTTGGGCTGAGAGCGTGGGATGTCACTGGTATACAGTGCAAAGAGAATAGGTGATAGCACGGAGCCCTGAGGGACTCCGGCTCTGACTGGGTGGGGGGAGGAGAGGGTGCCTTCCACGCGATAGCGAAAGCTTCTGGCTTTAAGGAAGTCTTGTAGGATGAGCACAAGCCGTTCTGGCACGCCAAATTGGTATAGCTTGTAGATCAAGCCATTGTGCCAGACTTTGTCAAAAGCTTTCGCTACGTCGAGGAAGACTGCTAGCGTAGTCTGGGGTTTGGGGTACTTATTGAAGCCCTCAATGATGTGCTCCGTGAGGCGGTGCACCTGTTGGACGCATGAGTGTCCGGGTCTGAAGCCAAACTGCTCATCTGGGATAAGGTGGTGTTCCTTAGCATGGGACTGGAGACGGTTTGCAAGTAACCGCTCGTAAAGTTTGCCTAAGGCACTGAGGAGGCTGATGGGGCGGTAACTGGTGGGGTCAGATGAGCTTTTGCCTGGTTTGTGAATGCCAATGACATTTGCACATTTCCAGGTGTCTGGGAATAAGCAGTGGCTCATAGCAGCATTGAAGATGCTGACTAAGAGATGGATGAGAGGAGGAGAGAGGGTTTTAAGAACCCTGTTGGAGATGCCATCGGCACCGGGGGATTTGCGCGGTCGGAGGGCCTTGATCAGTCTCTCCACCTCAGCGTAAGTCGCTAAGGTGATTGGTGGGAGTTCAGAGGTGACCACAGAGCTTTTACGTTCGACTTCAGCATCCACCGAATCGAGGTGAGCTTGGTCAACGTGATCTACGTTAGGGGAACACTGAGCCTCTAGGCTATCAGCTAGGCACTCAGCTTTGTCTTCGTCAAAGAACGCTGGGACTAGTGGGACTGGTCTGTATAAGGGAGGCATGTCGTTATGGTTACTTCCTTTCAAGCCTCGCGCCAAGTCCCAGTAAGCATGGTGGCTTGGCACGAGGTTTGAAAGTTTATCGCCCCATTGTTGATCACGCAACTCAGACATGCGACTTTGAACCATGCGTTCAAAGTGGCGTTTCTTAGTTTTGTTCTCTTTACTGGGGTAAGAGTCGTAATGTCGGGTCACTGCTTTACTCTCCGTCACCAATCGTCTCACATCCGCTGGAATGACAAGGCGCCGGTCGTCCAGCACTATGACCTCCTTTGCGGATGCACCTACTACGGTGGAGAGGTGATTGGTGAACGAATCGATCGCAAGGGTTACGTCATCTTTTGTCAGGATGTCGTCAGGGATCTTGTCTAGGTCCGGTGAACTGATAGCCTTTAGGGCATCGCCTACTTGCTTCCAGTTCACTATCGTCTTAGTGGGGCGGGGGAGGTCAGTCGTTGGGTCGGGACCTAGTCGCAGTATAATGGGTCGGTGGTCAGAGTGAAGCTCGTGAACCACTTCTATGGAGCGTAACCGGAGTGTTACGCCTCTGAATAGTGCCATGTCAAGCAAGTCAGATCGGTGGTCTTCCATATAAGGGTAGTGAGTGGGCTCAGTGGGCGCAATTATGTCAAAGTTAAGTTCTGCGATTAGGTTTTCAAGTGCAATACCTCTGGGATTGTTGACGTTACAATTCCATAGGATGTGCTTACTGTTGAAGTCGCCAATCAGAATGACGGCGCTTCCTAATGAGAATAGGGCTTCTAAGTCAGCTCGGACGATCGGCTTTTTGCAAGCTTGGTAACAGGATGCTATGACTATAGGTTGATGACCAGTCATAGCTAGGAGGCAACAAGATGCTTCCATATTAACAAGAGTCGGGGTAGGTAGGGGAATGCAGTGCAGGGACCTTTTGTAATAGATAAGAGTGCCTCCCCCACGGGAGTTCACTCTATCATCACGTACCGTTCTGTAATTGGCAAACCTAGGGTTCGCCTTCCCCGGTTTTAGAAAGGTTTCCTGCACGCATATGATATCGATAAGGTGGGTACAACAAAAGTCGTGGACGAGGTCACGTTGTCTGAAGAGGCCGTCAGCGTTAAATGACGCTAACGAAACTGAGTACGGTTTCGTGCGTTCGGTTGTACTACCCATAGTGGTTGTACTGGGGAGGGGCCTGGGGAACGAAGCGCTTAAGGGCGCTAAGTAAATTCGCGTGTTCCAATGTGTATTGGATCACGTCCGCTGGGGATTGAGCGTATTGCATCTTGTGGAATAGCTCTTGTACCTCATTGATGTCAACCGACATAGCCAGATCGCTGACTAGGTTGATTGCCTCTTGAAGAGGGGCAGCCATCAATGGCATAGGTGGAGCTTGTGGCCGGGAAGCGGCGCGGGGAGGCGCGCGAATGGTGTTGGCGACGGGTGCCGGGAGCGCGGGGCGAGCCGGGGCCGGTGCGCGGGCAGGGGCCGCGGCGCGGGCGGGTGCGGGTGCGGGCGCGGGTGCGGGCGCGCGGGCCGGGGCGCGGGCGGTAGCGACGGTCTTAACCATACTGGGTGGTTTAGACCATGCGTTACGGGCTGGGAGCGGCGCGGGTATTACCTGTGAGGCAGGTACTACCGTTAGTTTAGGGCTTACCCGTTGGTAACGGTCGTAAGAGGGACGGGTCGGCCTATGCCTTGCCACCCTGTGGTTCACTCGTGGTGCTTTAGGGCAACCACGGTAATTCGCGGTATGCCCTTGAGCACCGCATAAAACACAGCTGGGTGGGTCCGGTGAATCCCGGGTGCGAGTGCACGCTGCTGTCGCGTGATCGCCTAGGCACTTAACGCACCTAGCGCGAGCGAAGCAGAAACGGGAGGCGTGCCCGTATAGTTGGCAGTTATGGCACTGCGAGGGACTCCCATTTTTGTATGGGGCTTGGACATCGAGTCCTGAGAGGCCACAGACCTTTTTTAAATTAAAAATGGCCTTGCCTTCAGGTGTACGATCTAGTACTACGAGTACTAGATCGTAGGGACTGCGGTCCTTCCCGCTGTACATGCGGTGAACTGCATGTACGGGGAAGTCTTGTGCCTTCAGGTCGGCACATACCGAATCGGTATGTACCTCCTTGGGCACACCGCGGATGACCACTCGGAGGACTTTCTCCTCTTCGAGCGCATAAGTGTGAAAACTTATGCTCTCTTTACGGAGGAGCTTTGTTAGCGCTCTGTGGTCGCTAATGGTGGACACTTGAACTTTAATGCCCTGCTGCGTGGAGCGGGCATTAGTGTAGTGGATCCCACGATCCGAAACTAAACGGGACAGCATGTCCCATTTGGTTTTGTCCTGAATGAACAGGGGCGGAGGCGGTTTTTCGCGGCGCGCGCTCGCGTCCTGAGGGGACGCGGCAGTGGTGGCCGGAGCGGAGGGAGGAGACGCGGGGCGCGGGGCGGGGGTCAGCTTCTTGCCGGAGGCGGGGGCATTAGCGGGTGCCTTGGCGGGAGGGGCGGAAGTTGCGCAACTAGCGGCTTTAGGAGCACGCTTGCGTTTTCTGTCTACGACGGTATAGCCGTCGTTATCGGAGTCCGAGTCAGTGCGTAAGGCACGACTCGGATCTACATCCATCTCCGCTTCGGAGTCCGAAGTGGGCTCGACAACGGCGATGGAGGGACGGGTGCTCGCTGGCCTCCCGATCGGTGAGCGCGAGCGAGACCTCTCACGGGGAGGGGCTGCCACCGTGCGTCTGTTGTCAGGGCCCGGAGCGGGCGAAGTCGGGCTGTCCTCTGAGAAGGACCGGGTCAGAGGAGGGACGATGGCCTCCGGAATTGGAGTTCCGGAGGGAGCGATGAGAGTGTCCGTGAGGCGGGCACTCTCTGCATCGTTAAGTGATTGCTGATGATCAGCGTAGAGTTCGGGGTAGCGGAGGGCGAAGGTCTGAAGGACCTCCACCTCACCGTTAGAGGGACGTTGCATCCTGAGGGGAATACTCAGGATGGCCTAACGGGTTCTGTCTCCCTCTCGCAACTCGTGAGCTCACTTGTGTGAGAGGGAGTGAGTACCTATGGTGTGCCCTAGTTGTGTACCCTCTCCGAGCTTTTTTCTCGGCGGAGAGGGGTGCTCCTAATGCTGCTCCGGGGTTGACTAGGGGCGACCCCAAGGCCAGTTGTCCCGGAGCCCAGCTTGCTTCGGCTGACCCGTGAAGCGGGAAAGGCCACGGTGCAAGGTTAAACCAAAACAACAACAGTGGCCGTTGTCACCGTAGGGTGTCACACTGCGACCGCAGCAAATGGCGGATTTGATCGTTCAGACGGGTTTGGCTGACGCTACCCCACGCCTGAACGACGTCGCTTAACAGCACAAAGTGTGTTGTTACGCGACTGTTACTATGTTGTGTCGGGTAGTAAAGTGGTGAAATGCGCACCGAAAAGTGCGGTCAAAACAAGACCACCAGCCCGATATGATGTTGTTCGTCCGAAACAAGGGACTTGGGTAGGTGGTAATGCCTGACGTCTTAGAGCGCCTCTGCGCGCCGGCACGGCGAGCTCGTAGCTCACGTTGCACGGCGGTCGGTGGCTGCTCAGCTTCTGCACAGAAAACAAAACTTCGTCAGGACTGCGTATTCCAAGGCACTGGTCTGCAACTAGCGTCGGAACGATGACCCGAGTGAGACGGCAATAGTGCGGGGACTATTGCGGTCTCACTGGGAGATACTGGCGGAGCTGTAGACAGGTGTGCACGGCGTGGCGGCACAGGTCGGAATGAGTGAGTCTGAGTGAGTGAGTGAGTGTCATGACACTGTTTTCTATGACTATTCAATATTTCTATATAATCAAATTTATCGCATAATTGTTCGATCTGCTGGCTAATCGAAGCGTTTTGGCCAATCACAGCGCTTAGAGGCCGTTTTGACGAGTGAGAGGGCATGACAGAGATAGATAGCTCCAACCGTCGTTCTAACGGTCGTTTTGTATCCAGAATTCCCGGAATAGCGTCCAGGTTTTATGGCTTTGCTATTGGCTGATGAGATGGCGTCCCTAGCCACCGATGCAACGAACATTACCATATTAGGAGATGCGTCGGGTTTTGAGTGTGGCGTGGGTACGCCCCCCCGCGTCTCTTGTATAGCGTCATATAGCTACCTATAGTAAGACATTCCCTAACGGTTTTACGTGTTGATATGTATAACGCGGCGTTGGTTATACATACCTATATGCTACTATTTACGTTTATAGACCATATCGTTACATACCCACGGTGTTATATAGCACGGCGGCGGCTATATGACACACGTCATACCTATTGCGTATGCACGCTTGTAGGTACATAACGATGTTTATGCACATATAACTCGGCAGTGGTTATATGTGCATTTTTGGCACATATGTGTACCGCATAACTATATGTCTATCGTACCTTTTTACCTTATACCTTTACCTTTTACCACCTTTTACCTTTATTACGTGAAGCTATGCGTATATGTATCTCTGTCATGTGTTCCCTATATCTATGCCTATATACCTAACTTTTATCCCTATATACCTATGGTCTCGTTACCCAATGAAGATACACACAACTCATATACTTTATTTCCATAAACAATGGGTCCTTATGTGCTAACTAAGGCCCTACTATACACTTATATCTATATACCTGTGCTATTGTGTTCTCTCTATACTATATGTTTACAATGCTTCTTTACATTGGCCCTATTCTTGGTGGTCGCATAAGGCGACGCGACGCCTGACATTAAAATAACAATACGTTCCTACTCTATATTATACTATTCTTTATTGAACAATGGTAGCTACATAAGGTAGCGCCTTACAAAAACGTACATTGCATTTTACGTTGCTCCGCTTATTTTATGAGGGATTTATACTAATCGCTTAATGCGATGCCCTATGCTATGATATACTTAAAAAACATTGATTCCTTAAAGCTAACTTATCAATTTCAAAGCTTATCTACTATTTATACAATTCTATATGGACAGTATGATTCTGTCCTGCACAGGTAACGCCCCTGGTGTTGCAAATGTCCATAGGCGACGACGGTAACCGCTAACCAGGTGGGGCCGTCTACTTGTTTGCCACAACATAACATAAAAAAAGCTACAAATGATCATCATCCATATCAGGATCATGGCCCATACTTCTCTTTCCCTGAGAGGAAGTCCCGTGTCCAAGCAGTAGGTTCGTTTTGGGCTTAAATGGGTACAGCTAAACAATTAGTACCTTAAGTTTTTTTTTTACCGGCGGTATGCCTTTATTTGACAAAATACTACGAACTATATACAACACTACAGCTACTACAATAAAAGCATTTAGACAACCTATATGTCATTGCAGACTCATAGGCAGTCCAAATGCTCCAGCCCACTACCAGTTGGTAGCGTGCCCAGCATGCTGGTAGCATTGCCAGTATGTATTACAGTATAACAGTACCTTAAGTTGTATTTCGATATTTCACGAAGCGCAGTTTGCTTATTGTAATATCCAATACAAATGACGTAATACCCACTCCCGTTCGGACCACGGTCAATTTAGGATCCAATTACGGCCAGCTTAGTGGGAAAAAATCCGGGGTAATCCTGTGCTTATTGAGTGGTGTAAGGCATGAGTATCTGGCTTGGTTTGTCTCGACTCTAGTCAATATAAGTGAAAAAAGTTTTGAACTGATACTTATAATGTCTAATTATACTATCTATATCTATATTATATATATCTACTATATATATAATTATAAAAGAAGTGAATGTCGTAAAAGACTTAGAAGTTAAATTTGATAGCAAGCTCACATTTGTCCCTCATCTTGATCACATAATTAGCAAAGCATCAAGAATGCTTGGATTTATACTAAGACACTCCAAGATATTAAAAAATAAATGATATTATACAGCAGTCCTGTAAGAAGTCATCTAGAGTACTGTAGCTCGGTATGGAGACTACATTTTGCAAAACATATGCTGCGAATAAACGTGTGCAAAAGAGGTTTCTCTGGCATTTGGTGTATTGCACTGAATTAAAAAAACAAGGTCAAATCTGATGTTAAAAAATGAAATCTATAAAAATCGGCCAAGTGCGAGACGGACTCGCACACGAAGGGTTCGTTACCATTAGCTTTACAACATTAGACTTCATATTTTAAACTTTTTTTATTTTAACGTGCGCGAGTCCGAGTCTCGCACTTGGCCAATAATCCCGGCCTCGCTAAAAATTAAAATGCTTAGTAACTATCTATTGCGCCCTAACAAGGTTTGTAGAACACATGCCTTAGGTTCTGAAACTAAGCATTATCCCTCGCCCTACTCGAATTAAAACCCAATCTCATTCTCGCACTGCACACTTATATACTTATATTAATATGCATTCAGTTGGCTTTCAAAATATAACAATAATGAACAATATACCTTTGGTCTGGATGCGTTTATGCTAGTCACTGATCCCTTACTGACGCTTATGACTTATCCCTCACTTCACTCCCGGATCCCGTAGAGTCCCGCATCAAAACACAATCGCGCCCTCGCCAAGGATTAAGATGCTTCATCACTATTGATTGCGCACTACAAATTGAATGCGTTATTGTTTCCGAAGTCACTTTATTACTCACGTACCGTTATGCTTTTGACGAGCATTTTTTCAGAGTGAGCGGTTTTGCGTAGGGTTGAACGGGATGGTTGAAATCATATTTTCTATTTGGATAACGGTTTGAAAATCGAAGTTTGTGTACTGAAACATAGCTTTGTAAAAAGCTTGAGATTGATTTACATATTTTATTGACTGGTTTATTTTTGTTATTGACTAAGAATTAGCTTCAATTTTGTCTCTTTTTATTTTAATTATGTGAACTTTATTCATATTTTGTACTAGGTTGTAGCCGTGGTTTTCCGCCACTTGATGTTATGCAACAATTGACATCACAATCATATCAAAGGTTTCAACGTAATAAAGCAACAGATGAATACAATCGCTATCGTACTACAGGATACCAAACGAGCGCAAATATCCAAATACCAATGAAATTGATAATCCATCTCTGGCTGGAAAAAGTCCAAGCTACTAAACAAATACCTCGCTTGGCGGCGCCCCAAGCAATTAGAGTACGGTGAGTGATCATGTAACTTTATTTTACTTGCTTTTTTGGAGTTCCGTACTCTAAAGGCAAAACGGAATCATAATTACTAGAATCCGCTTCCTGTCGTCCATCCCTATTTCACAGAATTGGGGGAACAGAATAAGTTACAAGCTGTATATTTTATTTTTGGTGTAAAACTTTGATCCCAAAGGTGAATGTTAGGTTAGGAACTCAATTTATTTATTTTTAGGCTCCATGAGAATGAAGACGAAAAAATAAAAACTTATTTTGGCCTTCATAAGTGTCATATTTTATTTTATTTATTTATTTAACCATTTTCGTTACATTTCATAACATTGGTAAGTCAAATCGGTACAGAAGAACATACGTAGCATTAAAGCATATCACACAATATAACACAGTGTCACAATACAAGTACAACTTAGCGACTACATTACATCCTCATTTGCAAATCAGAAAATGAACAACTCATGTACTCGTTGATATGATAAAATGGATGGCTCTCAAAGAAATTTTTAAGAATAAACTTGAATTTATTTAGAGGGAGACGTGTTATTTCCAAAGGCAATTTATTATACATAGCCAGTTTAATACAGAGGCCTTGTTTATAGGTTTTAACGAGTTTAGTTCTTGGTACATATAACCTTTCTTTATTTCGGGTATTATAATCATGTAGGTGCATTTTCATAGGCAATTCGTGCTTTTTGGAATGTACTTCCATTAGAGAGTTATATATGTATGGGCAAACTACAGTCAATATTTTCAGTTTTTTAAAATAAGGTCTGACAGATGTTAATCGTTGTAATCCATGAATAATTCGAATTGATCTCTTTGACAAATAAGAACCCTTTTGATATTAGTAGCATTTCCCCAAACTGTTATGGCGTAACTTAAAATCCAGTGACAGTATGCGTAATAAACAGATATAAGAGTTGCTTTATCAACTATAGACTTTAACTTAAATAACGCATAATTGGCACTGGCTAATCTTTTGCACAATTTGTCTATATGAATATTGAAATTTAGAGTATAATCTAGAGTGCATCCTAAGAAAGTTTCTTCCTTAATAATATCATTTTTATTCTTTCTTTTACATGCGTAGTTTAAAATAGTACTCTTATCTGCATTTAGAACAATGCCATTAGTTTCAAACCATTGTTTTAATTTATGTACAATCAGGTCAGTTTTATTATCAACAATTGCGAGATTTTTATCTTTGATTCCTATGAGTATCATCCGCAAACAGTGTAATGAATGCCCAATCTGGCAAGCAGTTTGGCAGGTCATTAACATAAATCAAGAACAGAAGTGGTCCTAATATAGAACCTTGTGGTACTCCTATGTTGCTGTGTTCAGTATCTGATAATGTATTATTTACTTTTACAATCTGACTTCTGTCCTTTAGATAAGAACGTAAAATATTTAATTCTGTGCCTTCAAAACCGTAGAAACAAAGTTTAGAAATCAGGATATCATGTCGCAGACAATCGAACGCTTTTGACAAGTCACAGAAAATACTAGATACCTTTTGCGAACTATCCAAAGCTCCCAATATAAAATACACCGTTTTTCTAATGGCCATTTCTGTTGATCTCTTCGATCGAAAACCAAATTGACATTCAGTAAATAATTTGTTTGATTCAAAATATGTAATCATTCTACTTTTAATTGCTGCTTCTAGAAATTTTGACAAAACAGGTAAAATACACACTGGTCTGTAATTCCCAATATCAAAAATGTTTCTTTTTTTAAATAAAGGTACTATTTTGCCTCTTTTCAGACTGTCAGGGAAAACACCCTGTATAATACATTCATTTAAAACTTTTAGAGCCATGTCAAACATATAACGATTACACAGAATTAATCCCTTTACAGTTTTAGTATCCATGTCATATATATCTTTAGATTGCTTACTTTTAGTGCTATTTATTATATTTCTGAGTTCCACAGCAGTAATACAAGAAAAACTTATTTTCCTTCCAAGTGTATTATTTAAGTATTTACGACAGTCTTCTACTTGAATGTCTAAATTTTTTGTCAAATTTCTAGCTATATTATTAAAGAAATTATTAAAACTATTCGCGATGACTTTACAATCTGTTACAATATTTCCATTAATATCTTTTATTTTATTTATTATGTCACTATAAGCTTTGTTTTTATTTAGTGGTTCATAGTCTAGAAGCCCATTAGGTAACAAGGATATTCAAATATTATTTATCTATGAATCAATGGAAGACTGTGAACTGTGTCTATGACGATGAAATTCAATAATATATACAATTTTTGTTGTGGGGTATTTTGTTATATTTTTGTTAATGTAACATTTTTTTACTCGACTAGTTAGGAATCCTAACTGTCGGTAAATTAAGAAACATATTATATATTTTACCGTCAAATACAGAACACACTGATGTATATTATGCTTTTGAATTTTATCTTAGGTTATTGTGACAGAACAAGCTCGAGGCCAATCTGATGTTGTGGTGGTACAGGCTAGTGTGATCGTCTAAGTTAAGAGTTATGATATATTGAGAAAGGATCACTTGATTCAGAGATACGAAATCATAGGTGAGCTTTACTTAATGTGATTGTAAATCATCACTCATGTCTTACACAAGTTTTATGTCAGTACATAGGCCGAATGTCCATAAAATAATCACTTTCATATTCCTCCTGGCTTGCTTTAAATAAGAGAGGTCAACAAGTAAATTAATTAAAATAGTTAATTAAATATATATTCATTATATTAATGTATACGTTTGATTTATAAGGTATATATGGAAGAGTTATTTCTAATTAGACCATCCTTAGCAAGTGGCAAGATTCAATATAGAAATGCAGAATTTTATGTGAGAGGAAAGATCATCTCCCCCATAGAAACCAGTCCAACTAACGTCTTGGGAAACCTACAACGCGACTTAGCGTACACCGAAGTGTTTTCAGGGCGGAACCAACCTTTTAACCTATCATGAGCTGAGGAGCTCTATTTATTCTTATAGCGAAATAAGCGCTATTTGTATATTTTATCAGCCCTTTTAAAACCATGGATTTATGTATATCTCAAATATCACGTGATTCAACACAAAATTTGTGTTTGCCTGGCCAGGCTTATAGAAATCTATAGGTCGGTTCAGATGAGAGGACGTGTATTGTGACGTATTGTACTGCCGCTTCTAGGCACAACCATGTAATGACTTGTGAAATCTAGGTCCCATATTCTTGTTATAGGCCTTAAAATATAAGACTGTAAAAAAGCACGCTCTCCTAAGATATCGTTTTGCAGTTATTCCCTATCATAGTCCTAAAGATATAATATAGATGTTTAGAGTTAATGGAATTGTCTACTGTACTTATTTTAATATACTCCCTGTTGAAGGTCAGGAACTGGACTCGTTCTCCCCTTACTGTCAGCTCGCAGGACTTTGTGTTGGAAATTATATGACCTATCTATCTAGATTAGATACTACGTTATAGCCCTAATAAAATAATTTATGTTATATTACTATCTTTGTACTAGAATAGTTAAAAATACTCTATACTCAAGGATATTCTGCTATACTAAATAATTATTTCTCAAAATATTATTTTATTATACTGTTATTAACTAAATAAACTATCGTAAATTATTTATCAAAACAAATTATAAATTTATCTCAAGATCTAATTAAGTGTGGATTACTATTTCAATGGCTAGAATTCAAATAATCATTTAATTTACTGTAGATTCAATTATTCTTAATATATTATATTATATTCTATCTGATTGGAAAGGTTCTTAATCATAAAATAAAATAAGTTTAATATAGATCATATTAATTTTATTATAATGATCTTAAAAGTTGTTGTGGTATTTAAGCGACACTCTTTGATTATTTAAATCATGAAAGATACATATATATGTATTTATAAAATACATATATATATTAATCACATGATCCGCTATTCATTTCCTAGACTTTATTTAAGAGGAAATAAATGAATAGCGAAATAAAAGAAAACCTCTTAAGTCGTATTACACAGTATTAGCAAAATCAATTAACATTAACATGCACACAGTTATTTACAAAATAAAACCATACCCATATGTAATTTTCAACATAACAAGTGATATCTTTGACATGAATATACTAATTGTATGTAGCAAATAAGATATATGTATTCAATAAGGTAATACGATTTAATACTATCATTAATAAATTGACTATTCAATTTAATTTAATTTTCCTTACAACAAATCCTCTGAAATTCCATAAAATATATATTGGGTGTAATTTTAAATTTATCGCTAGAATTTACTCTATAGTATGTTGAGAATAGGATTTATCAACTTTACCGAATGATTGTCTTCTAATATCACTGAATTTAAACTCAAGTTGTTAATTTATCAAATAATAATAAAACACTGAAGTTACTGCAGTTTTTAAACTGACTTCCGCGTTAAACCAGCGCTAATCCGTTAATGTTCGTCCTGTCTCCTCTCTTCGTCTTTGCAAGGTCAGAATTCCATCCCCTCTCTGTATGTAAGGAAACACCCCCATCGTCATCGATTGGTTGATCTAAAATAAAATAAAACAGCCACAGATCATTTGTTCTATGATAGGTTAATTCCAGGGTCGGTTAAGTAAACACCCTCGCAACAATACCCTTCACATTTCCCACGGTTTGCAGTTTTGCCAAGCTTCACAAAAAAACCCTCCAACCCAATTTTTTTGTGAGTCTCGCTTTCGAGTGGCCATAAAATCAAGAATAGATTTTGAATGCGTTTGTTTTTATCTTTTAATAGCTTCACGGCGCCAGACTGTTAATTTTTTTGTGTTTTGTGTTATTTTTAAAAATTCATTTAGGCAGCTCTACTTATTCGTCAAAAAAAAAACTTCGTTGTATGTGTCGTATACGAGAATGCATAATTACCTATACTATATATGTGAGATACCTCCACATAAACGCCCCCAAATAGATACTAAAATGTTGTCATAAATTTGTTTTAATTGACATAATTTTTGTCATCTATTTTCCTTTCTAATTACACGTATTATGCTTGACCACATATCTCTTATCAAATGACTGATATACTACATCTCTCATTAATTTCTGTTGCATGTTATTCACTTGGACTAAACTAGAAAATTTACGTCTGTCATTAATTATTTGTAATACCTAAATAGATGTATTGCGTTATAATTTCCTTTTATCTCTCTTGATTCAGGGTCTACTAAGGTATATAAATTTTTATATGGGATTTCACCTATAATATACGGTCCCTCAAACAAGCGTGCAAATTTCTGTGTTATTTTCCTATTAGCGTCCGATTTGGTATATATTTTTAATTTAACTAAATCCCCTATTTCGAATTGGACCAGTTTATGATTTTTGTTGTATTGTATTTCCCGCTGACTTGCGGTTTTAAGTATGTTACATCTGGCTTGTTCGCGAATATCTTGTAATGTTTCTAATTCATAATTTGATTTGTTACTTATGTCCATCGAAACTACCATTTTTATAGGCCCTGTATGTGCTTCCAAGGCTCGTTTAGACTTCTGACATAGTTTACACGTCCTTACTAACTGTCCTATCTTACGAGACATATTAAAATAATATTGCGATCTCATTAAAGCATGTACTTTGTATCGTCCAAAATGACCTATCTCTTCATGTATGCTTAAGATCAATTCCCTCTGTAATTCGTCAATAACATAACTATTTGATACAGTTCTCCTTCCTTTAATATAAAGTATTTATTTTCCGCAGTACCTATGTCCTCCATGCGTTTAATTATATCACGAATTTTTGTATCGTTATTTTGAAGCTCACGAATATCCTTACAATTTTGTTTCACCCTTTTCCCTAACTGTGTTTTAAATAGATTCATCTCAGGCCCAACAGATTTATTTGTTATTATATCTGTAGTCCCCTTAATATGTCTTGATAATACATCTGCGACTATATTATCTCGACCCTTGACATGTTCAATGGTAAAATCAACCCTACTAATATAATGAATCCAACGTAACTGGACTGCTGCACAGCAATTTCATGGGTTTTTTTTTTTCATCATGGTTCGAATCCTGCCACTGCTAGATCTTCACCCTCAAGTAGAAAGTCCGTCACCACGCTCCTAATCTTTGTACTCCAGCATCTGTTAATGATTTATTACAAAATCACATTACCCATACTTCGTCGTCGATCCACCCTTTCTAATTTTACTAGTATTTATTGTAATAAATCTAAGTATAAATCTAGGTTTCCTATCGTATATGCTATGATATCACTATAATAGTTCATACAGAATCCACGTACATCATTCACTGAATTTCGACACGCCCCCCAACCTTTCGATATCGCAATTATTTATCTCTCAATTGGAGTTTAATTTAGCGTTAGTTCGTATCCCCAAATGTTCTTATACTAATTGTTCTTTCATCCTCACAATTTACCACACCCATCAATCGTTCTTACAGGTTTTCTCGGTATACGAGTTGGAAAGCTCTGTCGGTTATTTACATTTTTTTTATAAAGAGTTAATAGTCATGGCGTTAGCCACGCCCCCATAACCTTATTATTTAGTACCCAGAGTTCAATCTAACGTTTGTTTATAATCCCAATGTTCAATAGTCAGTGTCCCTTAACTTCCACAATTTATTATGCCTCTTACCCGTTTCAATCAATCATATCTCGTTTTTACAAATAATTGGAGCATGAAATTGTAAGCTCCGAGCGGGAATCGAACCCGAATCCTCCGATTTTGCACCGGACGTCTAGATCACTCGACTCATTCATATCTTATATGAACGAACTAGGTAAACTGTACTGAGATTTCACCTAGAAATAAAAATCACCTAAATCAACCTCTATCAATAATAAGTGGTTTGTACTTGTGCTCCTTGAGCCAAATGCTCCTTGGACCTGTATAGTTGGTATCGTAATTTCAAGTAGATTATACCCTTCTCCTATAATGAAATGATATTTCTCGCTTGTAATGTTACTAATCTAACTCTGTGTCCACTATGACATATTTAATAATTCTGCCATACAAACACATACATACTTCAGGCAATGTAGGCAATGAGTAACCATTAACCTGTTCGTCTATATCGTCTAACTTATAAAATATTGTATAATGTATATATCTATCCGAACATACCACACACACACACATCTCCTGTATCATCAGATGTTTCGTTCGTATTGGATCGGTTTTCCAATACGATTGTTGTTCGTCTGTTGACGATTTATAGTCAATATTATACCGCTTAATCTCGTTTAAGTCATACTAAGTAGAGTCAGTTTATTGCTAACTTGCCAACCATGTTTCGTGTGAATTTTTATAAGATATATATATATATGTTCCTCCTAGAACACTCAGAAGTTCTTTCATTCCCAATAATATACAATCTTTCGTAATTAAGAATCATATGTATTAAGTAATACTAGTCCTTTTGAACATCCCCGCCCCCAGATTTTGATGGATTAGTAGAACCAGTTTCCTTAACAAAATCGATCGCGGTTCTCATTACACTCTGTCTTCCATTCTCACGTGATGTACCTCTATTATAATTCCTACAATACCCAGCTCTTCCTCTCTGAAATCCCCTGCCTCTAAACGAACTTCTTCCCTTTCTCCATACACCGGCAGTCATGGAGGCAGACACTGGGCGACGTATAGGCTGTCTACCGCCATGGTATCTCGTAGGTGTATGATGCCTTAAGACAATATTCTGCTCTAAGTTTCTGAGGAAATTAGCTCCATTTATAATCGTAGGTTCCTCAGGTCTAGTAAACCATAGTTGTTGAACATCTACGGAGTAATGTCTCATTAAAGAATTTACGATATCCCTTTCACTAAATGCTATTGTTAAAGATTGCAACGTCTCTGTTTGTTCGGCGAAATGTTCACTCATAGAGATACCTGAATTAGTTGAATACTCCCCTCTTATTATTTTGTATCGTACTGATTCTTGTATTTGATCAGTCCAATAAATTTGTCTAAAATCAGCTTCGAAATCGGAAAACGTGTTCCAGTTCTTTGAATATAATTCTAAGATTTTCCGAGCATGTCCAGTGACGCATTCTAATACAATGTCAATTTCGCGATCAAACGCATTTAATGACTTAATATATTTCTTAACTCTTTTTAAGAATGTTATAGGATTTATTTGTGATTTTCCGTCAAAAATAGGTTTGCTAATGGTTGGTTGTATAACAAAAATATTTTGATTTGGTATTGGAGTTCCGTTACATTCCTCAGATGCAATACTAACAGTTTCGCGTGACGAAGTGCTCGCCAGGTTCATGTCATTCTTATTGGGATTTAGTAATTCTAACTTTTCTTGGAACTCGTTCATCTTAGCTAACAGTAATTGTAATGTCGAGTTATTTAAAGTCTCTTGTTCCGTTGATATATCCGTATTGATTTCGTTATTTAATCCGCGTTTCCCTTTCGTACGTTTACCTCTACTCTCTGCCATAATGTTTTAAAGAAGTCTAAATAGATGTTTAAGTGCGGAGTTTATATCGTTCGCGTTTTATATTATAAAGAAGTGATATTTAATGTTGCGAGTTGTTTTCCTTTAACCAATCTGTGGAAATATACACAAAATTTATACAGATACTGTAAATTAATGTAATATTTCAATAAAAATGTATATGTACAGTAGTTAGTAGTATAAAATAATGCTCATGCAAGACAATTCTCCTCTGCTGCGATCTCTGAAAATGTAATAAATTTCCTATTTTAATTCTATTATCTCTGAAAGAAAAACCCTGACTTCCTCAATAATTTATTTCTACGTTGTGTTTTTCGTTGTATAATCCTGATTCTATTTCAATCGTATCGTTATATCGATGCGTAGTTGAAAATTCTGGTCTCCGGCACCATCTGTGGTGGTACAGGCTAGTGTGATCGTCTAAGTTAAGAGTTATGATATATTGAGAAAGGATCACTTGATTCAGAGATACGAAATCATAGGTGAGCTTTACTTAATGTGATTGTAAATCATCACTCATGTCTTACACAAGTTTTATGTCAGTACATAGGCCGAATGTCCATAAAATAATCACTTTCATATTCCTCCTGGCTTGCTTTAAATAAGAGAGGTCAACAAGTAAATTAATTAAAATAGTTAATTAAATATATATTCATTATATTAATGTATACGTTTGATTTATAAGGTATATATGGAAGAGTTATTTCTAATTAGACCATCCTTAGCAAGTGGCAAGATTCAATATAGAAATGCAGAATTTTATGTGAGAGGAAAGATCATCTCCCCCATAGAAACCAGTCCAACTAACGTCTTGGGAAACCTACAACGCGACTTAGCGTACACCGAAGTGTTTTCAGGGCGGAACCAACCTTTTAACCTATCATGAGCTGAGGAGCTCTATTTATTCTTATAGCGAAATAAGCGCTATTTGTATATTTTATCAGCCCTTTTAAAACCATGGATTTATGTATATCTCAAATATCACGTGATTCAACACAAAATTTGTGTTTGCCTGGCCAGGCTTATAGAAATCTATAGGTCGGTTCAGATGAGAGGACGTGTATTGTGACGTATTGTACTGCCGCTTCTAGGCACAACCATGTAATGACTTGTGAAATCTAGGTCCCATATTCTTGTTATAGGCCTTAAAATATAAGACTGTAAAAAAGCACGCTCTCCTAAGATATCGTTTTGCAGTTATTCCCTATCATAGTCCTAAAGATATAATATAGATGTTTAGAGTTAATGGAATTGTCTACTGTACTTATTTTAATATACTCCCTGTTGAAGGTCAGGAACTGGACTCGTTCTCCCCTTACTGTCAGCTCGCAGGACTTTGTGTTGGAAATTATATGACCTATCTATCTAGATTAGATACTACGTTATAGCCCTAATAAAATAATTTATGTTATATTACTATCTTTGTACTAGAATAGTTAAAAATACTCTATACTCAAGGATATTCTGCTATACTAAATAATTATTTCTCAAAATATTATTTTATTATACTGTTATTAACTAAATAAACTATCGTAAATTATTTATCAAAACAAATTATAAATTTATCTCAAGATCTAATTAAGTGTGGATTACTATTTCAATGGCTAGAATTCAAATAATCATTTAATTTACTGTAGATTCAATTATTCTTAATATATTATATTATATTCTATCTGATTGGAAAGGTTCTTAATCATAAAATAAAATAAGTTTAATATAGATCATATTAATTTTATTATAATGATCTTAAAAGTTGTTGTGGTATTTAAGCGACACTCTTTGATTATTTAAATCATGAAAGATACATATATATGTATTTATAAAATACATATATATATTAATCACATGATCCGCTATTCATTTCCTAGACTTTATTTAAGAGGAAATAAATGAATAGCGAAATAAAAGAAAACCTCTTAAGTCGTATTACACAGTATTAGCAAAATCAATTAACATTAACATGCACACAGTTATTTACAAAATAAAACCATACCCATATGTAATTTTCAACATAACAAGTGATATCTTTGACATGAATATACTAATTGTATGTAGCAAATAAGATATATGTATTCAATAAGGTAATACGATTTAATACTATCATTAATAAATTGACTATTCAATTTAATTTAATTTTCCTTACAACAAATCCTCTGAAATTCCATAAAATATATATTGGGTGTAATTTTAAATTTATCGCTAGAATTTACTCTATAGTATGTTGAGAATAGGATTTATCAACTTTACCGAATGATTGTCTTCTAATATCACTGAATTTAAACTCAAGTTGTTAATTTATCAAATAATAATAAAACACTGAAGTTACTGCAGTTTTTAAACTGACTTCCGCGTTAAACCAGCGCTAATCCGTTAATGTTCGTCCTGTCTCCTCTCTTCGTCTTTGCAAGGTCAGAATTCCATCCCCTCTCTGTATGTAAGGAAACACCCCCATCGTCATCGATTGGTTGATCTAAAATAAAATAAAACAGCCACAGATCATTTGTTCTATGATAGGTTAATTCCAGGGTCGGTTAAGTAAACACCCTCGCAACAATACCCTTCACATTTCCCACGGTTTGCAGTTTTGCCAAGCTTCACAAAAAAACCCTCCAACCCAATTTTTTTGTGAGTCTCGCTTTCGAGTGGCCATAAAATCAAGAATAGATTTTGAATGCGTTTGTTTTTATCTTTTAATAGCTTCACGGCGCCAGACTGTTAATTTTTTTGTGTTTTGTGTTATTTTTAAAAATTCATTTAGGCAGCTCTACTTATTCGTCAAAAAAAAAACTTCGTTGTATGTGTCGTATACGAGAATGCATAATTACCTATACTATATATGTGAGATACCTCCACATAAACGCCCCCAAATAGATACTAAAATGTTGTCATAAATTTGTTTTAATTGACATAATTTTTGTCATCTATTTTCCTTTCTAATTACACGTATTATGCTTGACCACATATCTCTTATCAAATGACTGATATACTACATCTCTCATTAATTTCTGTTGCATGTTATTCACTTGGACTAAACTAGAAAATTTACGTCTGTCATTAATTATTTGTAATACCTAAATAGATGTATTGCGTTATAATTTCCTTTTATCTCTCTTGATTCAGGGTCTACTAAGGTATATAAATTTTTATATGGGATTTCACCTATAATATACGGTCCCTCAAACAAGCGTGCAAATTTCTGTGTTATTTTCCTATTAGCGTCCGATTTGGTATATATTTTTAATTTAACTAAATCCCCTATTTCGAATTGGACCAGTTTATGATTTTTGTTGTATTGTATTTCCCGCTGACTTGCGGTTTTAAGTATGTTACATCTGGCTTGTTCGCGAATATCTTGTAATGTTTCTAATTCATAATTTGATTTGTTACTTATGTCCATCGAAACTACCATTTTTATAGGCCCTGTATGTGCTTCCAAGGCTCGTTTAGACTTCTGACATAGTTTACACGTCCTTACTAACTGTCCTATCTTACGAGACATATTAAAATAATATTGCGATCTCATTAAAGCATGTACTTTGTATCGTCCAAAATGACCTATCTCTTCATGTATGCTTAAGATCAATTCCCTCTGTAATTCGTCAATAACATAACTATTTGATACAGTTCTCCTTCCTTTAATATAAAGTATTTATTTTCCGCAGTACCTATGTCCTCCATGCGTTTAATTATATCACGAATTTTTGTATCGTTATTTTGAAGCTCACGAATATCCTTACAATTTTGTTTCACCCTTTTCCCTAACTGTGTTTTAAATAGATTCATCTCAGGCCCAACAGATTTATTTGTTATTATATCTGTAGTCCCCTTAATATGTCTTGATAATACATCTGCGACTATATTATCTCGACCCTTGACATGTTCAATGGTAAAATCAACCCTACTAATATAATGAATCCAACGTAACTGGACTGCTGCACAGCAATTTCATGGGTTTTTTTTTTTCATCATGGTTCGAATCCTGCCACTGCTAGATCTTCACCCTCAAGTAGAAAGTCCGTCACCACGCTCCTAATCTTTGTACTCCAGCATCTGTTAATGATTTATTACAAAATCACATTACCCATACTTCGTCGTCGATCCACCCTTTCTAATTTTACTAGTATTTATTGTAATAAATCTAAGTATAAATCTAGGTTTCCTATCGTATATGCTATGATATCACTATAATAGTTCATACAGAATCCACGTACATCATTCACTGAATTTCGACACGCCCCCCAACCTTTCGATATCGCAATTATTTATCTCTCAATTGGAGTTTAATTTAGCGTTAGTTCGTATCCCCAAATGTTCTTATACTAATTGTTCTTTCATCCTCACAATTTACCACACCCATCAATCGTTCTTACAGGTTTTCTCGGTATACGAGTTGGAAAGCTCTGTCGGTTATTTACATTTTTTTTATAAAGAGTTAATAGTCATGGCGTTAGCCACGCCCCCATAACCTTATTATTTAGTACCCAGAGTTCAATCTAACGTTTGTTTATAATCCCAATGTTCAATAGTCAGTGTCCCTTAACTTCCACAATTTATTATGCCTCTTACCCGTTTCAATCAATCATATCTCGTTTTTACAAATAATTGGAGCATGAAATTGTAAGCTCCGAGCGGGAATCGAACCCGAATCCTCCGATTTTGCACCGGACGTCTAGATCACTCGACTCATTCATATCTTATATGAACGAACTAGGTAAACTGTACTGAGATTTCACCTAGAAATAAAAATCACCTAAATCAACCTCTATCAATAATAAGTGGTTTGTACTTGTGCTCCTTGAGCCAAATGCTCCTTGGACCTGTATAGTTGGTATCGTAATTTCAAGTAGATTATACCCTTCTCCTATAATGAAATGATATTTCTCGCTTGTAATGTTACTAATCTAACTCTGTGTCCACTATGACATATTTAATAATTCTGCCATACAAACACATACATACTTCAGGCAATGTAGGCAATGAGTAACCATTAACCTGTTCGTCTATATCGTCTAACTTATAAAATATTGTATAATGTATATATCTATCCGAACATACCACACACACACACATCTCCTGTATCATCAGATGTTTCGTTCGTATTGGATCGGTTTTCCAATACGATTGTTGTTCGTCTGTTGACGATTTATAGTCAATATTATACCGCTTAATCTCGTTTAAGTCATACTAAGTAGAGTCAGTTTATTGCTAACTTGCCAACCATGTTTCGTGTGAATTTTTATAAGATATATATATATATGTTCCTCCTAGAACACTCAGAAGTTCTTTCATTCCCAATAATATACAATCTTTCGTAATTAAGAATCATATGTATTAAGTAATACTAGTCCTTTTGAACATCCCCGCCCCCAGATTTTGATGGATTAGTAGAACCAGTTTCCTTAACAAAATCGATCGCGGTTCTCATTACACTCTGTCTTCCATTCTCACGTGATGTACCTCTATTATAATTCCTACAATACCCAGCTCTTCCTCTCTGAAATCCCCTGCCTCTAAACGAACTTCTTCCCTTTCTCCATACACCGGCAGTCATGGAGGCAGACACTGGGCGACGTATAGGCTGTCTACCGCCATGGTATCTCGTAGGTGTATGATGCCTTAAGACAATATTCTGCTCTAAGTTTCTGAGGAAATTAGCTCCATTTATAATCGTAGGTTCCTCAGGTCTAGTAAACCATAGTTGTTGAACATCTACGGAGTAATGTCTCATTAAAGAATTTACGATATCCCTTTCACTAAATGCTATTGTTAAAGATTGCAACGTCTCTGTTTGTTCGGCGAAATGTTCACTCATAGAGATACCTGAATTAGTTGAATACTCCCCTCTTATTATTTTGTATCGTACTGATTCTTGTATTTGATCAGTCCAATAAATTTGTCTAAAATCAGCTTCGAAATCGGAAAACGTGTTCCAGTTCTTTGAATATAATTCTAAGATTTTCCGAGCATGTCCAGTGACGCATTCTAATACAATGTCAATTTCGCGATCAAACGCATTTAATGACTTAATATATTTCTTAACTCTTTTTAAGAATGTTATAGGATTTATTTGTGATTTTCCGTCAAAAATAGGTTTGCTAATGGTTGGTTGTATAACAAAAATATTTTGATTTGGTATTGGAGTTCCGTTACATTCCTCAGATGCAATACTAACAGTTTCGCGTGACGAAGTGCTCGCCAGGTTCATGTCATTCTTATTGGGATTTAGTAATTCTAACTTTTCTTGGAACTCGTTCATCTTAGCTAACAGTAATTGTAATGTCGAGTTATTTAAAGTCTCTTGTTCCGTTGATATATCCGTATTGATTTCGTTATTTAATCCGCGTTTCCCTTTCGTACGTTTACCTCTACTCTCTGCCATAATGTTTTAAAGAAGTCTAAATAGATGTTTAAGTGCGGAGTTTATATCGTTCGCGTTTTATATTATAAAGAAGTGATATTTAATGTTGCGAGTTGTTTTCCTTTAACCAATCTGTGGAAATATACACAAAATTTATACAGATACTGTAAATTAATGTAATATTTCAATAAAAATGTATATGTACAGTAGTTAGTAGTATAAAATAATGCTCATGCAAGACAATTCTCCTCTGCTGCGATCTCTGAAAATGTAATAAATTTCCTATTTTAATTCTATTATCTCTGAAAGAAAAACCCTGACTTCCTCAATAATTTATTTCTACGTTGTGTTTTTCGTTGTATAATCCTGATTCTATTTCAATCGTATCGTTATATCGATGCGTAGTTGAAAATTCTGGTCTCCGGCACCATCTGTGGTGGTACAGGCTAGTGTGATCGTCTAAGTTAAGAGTTATGATATATTGAGAAAGGATCACTTGATTCAGAGATACGAAATCATAGGTGAGCTTTACTTAATGTGATTGTAAATCATCACTCATGTCTTACACAAGTTTTATGTCAGTACATAGGCCGAATGTCCATAAAATAATCACTTTCATATTCCTCCTGGCTTGCTTTAAATAAGAGAGGTCAACAAGTAAATTAATTAAAATAGTTAATTAAATATATATTCATTATATTAATGTATACGTTTGATTTATAAGGTATATATGGAAGAGTTATTTCTAATTAGACCATCCTTAGCAAGTGGCAAGATTCAATATAGAAATGCAGAATTTTATGTGAGAGGAAAGATCATCTCCCCCATAGAAACCAGTCCAACTAACGTCTTGGGAAACCTACAACGCGACTTAGCGTACACCGAAGTGTTTTCAGGGCGGAACCAACCTTTTAACCTATCATGAGCTGAGGAGCTCTATTTATTCTTATAGCGAAATAAGCGCTATTTGTATATTTTATCAGCCCTTTTAAAACCATGGATTTATGTATATCTCAAATATCACGTGATTCAACACAAAATTTGTGTTTGCCTGGCCAGGCTTATAGAAATCTATAGGTCGGTTCAGATGAGAGGACGTGTATTGTGACGTATTGTACTGCCGCTTCTAGGCACAACCATGTAATGACTTGTGAAATCTAGGTCCCATATTCTTGTTATAGGCCTTAAAATATAAGACTGTAAAAAAGCACGCTCTCCTAAGATATCGTTTTGCAGTTATTCCCTATCATAGTCCTAAAGATATAATATAGATGTTTAGAGTTAATGGAATTGTCTACTGTACTTATTTTAATATACTCCCTGTTGAAGGTCAGGAACTGGACTCGTTCTCCCCTTACTGTCAGCTCGCAGGACTTTGTGTTGGAAATTATATGACCTATCTATCTAGATTAGATACTACGTTATAGCCCTAATAAAATAATTTATGTTATATTACTATCTTTGTACTAGAATAGTTAAAAATACTCTATACTCAAGGATATTCTGCTATACTAAATAATTATTTCTCAAAATATTATTTTATTATACTGTTATTAACTAAATAAACTATCGTAAATTATTTATCAAAACAAATTATAAATTTATCTCAAGATCTAATTAAGTGTGGATTACTATTTCAATGGCTAGAATTCAAATAATCATTTAATTTACTGTAGATTCAATTATTCTTAATATATTATATTATATTCTATCTGATTGGAAAGGTTCTTAATCATAAAATAAAATAAGTTTAATATAGATCATATTAATTTTATTATAATGATCTTAAAAGTTGTTGTGGTATTTAAGCGACACTCTTTGATTATTTAAATCATGAAAGATACATATATATGTATTTATAAAATACATATATATATTAATCACATGATCCGCTATTCATTTCCTAGACTTTATTTAAGAGGAAATAAATGAATAGCGAAATAAAAGAAAACCTCTTAAGTCGTATTACACAGTATTAGCAAAATCAATTAACATTAACATGCACACAGTTATTTACAAAATAAAACCATACCCATATGTAATTTTCAACATAACAAGTGATATCTTTGACATGAATATACTAATTGTATGTAGCAAATAAGATATATGTATTCAATAAGGTAATACGATTTAATACTATCATTAATAAATTGACTATTCAATTTAATTTAATTTTCCTTACAACAAATCCTCTGAAATTCCATAAAATATATATTGGGTGTAATTTTAAATTTATCGCTAGAATTTACTCTATAGTATGTTGAGAATAGGATTTATCAACTTTACCGAATGATTGTCTTCTAATATCACTGAATTTAAACTCAAGTTGTTAATTTATCAAATAATAATAAAACACTGAAGTTACTGCAGTTTTTAAACTGACTTCCGCGTTAAACCAGCGCTAATCCGTTAATGTTCGTCCTGTCTCCTCTCTTCGTCTTTGCAAGGTCAGAATTCCATCCCCTCTCTGTATGTAAGGAAACACCCCCATCGTCATCGATTGGTTGATCTAAAATAAAATAAAACAGCCACAGATCATTTGTTCTATGATAGGTTAATTCCAGGGTCGGTTAAGTAAACACCCTCGCAACAATACCCTTCACATTTCCCACGGTTTGCAGTTTTGCCAAGCTTCACAAAAAAACCCTCCAACCCAATTTTTTTGTGAGTCTCGCTTTCGAGTGGCCATAAAATCAAGAATAGATTTTGAATGCGTTTGTTTTTATCTTTTAATAGCTTCACGGCGCCAGACTGTTAATTTTTTTGTGTTTTGTGTTATTTTTAAAAATTCATTTAGGCAGCTCTACTTATTCGTCAAAAAAAAAACTTCGTTGTATGTGTCGTATACGAGAATGCATAATTACCTATACTATATATGTGAGATACCTCCACAATGTTAAGCGGACTAACCTCTTCCTATAACAGATGTATTTCGTCACAAGTCACTAATGACACTGCGCCTGTCACCTTAAAACATAGTTGTTAAGTCTCATGTGCCTGTAATTTCACTAGTTCTCAAGGACTGCTGCCAGAACACACTGTTAAGTGCTCTAACAGTGTGCTACACTGCGGTTAACTAGCTACACTAGGGCACCATTGCTTTTTAGTAAGTACACTTGAGCCTTTCGTTTAAATAATAGATAAAACATTGTATGTACATTATATTTCTACGATTAGGTACATTATTTGTTGGTTTAGTGTTTTTTTTATTATTAAGTATAGTCATTTAATTTTCATATTCATTCTTAAGTCTCATGTGCCAGTAATTTCTGTGAGGTGAATACAAAGGCAAGAACAAAGCGAAGCATCCTCGGGAGGTCTTGACTCTTGAGTACACGATCGAGAGCAATCTAGTAAAGTTTCTTTAATATTAGTAACATGCCAACTCACAGATGAAATAGACATTTCCTTTTATTGGATTCGGAAAAAGAAATACGACTTCATTAATATTTTAACATGTTTTAATTTTTTATTTGTTGTGTGTTTTGTTTCGATTGGCTTACATATTCAATTGAATAATTATTAAGTAATCGGCTAGGACGCCTGTTATAAAATACCAAAAATAAATATTATCTACCGGATATATCTCCGACCAGTATCGAACTTATTTGAAGTTCTTCGTCTGGGAGTCACGATTGATAATAATTATTTTTGCACGTAACTGATAATATTTATTTTTGCACGTAACTGATAATATTTATTTTTGTTGATCTTATTTGCCACTATAGCAGTTACGTTGGTTTTTTTTTGTGTTTTTTTTATGCTATGAATTGACGAGACGAGCGAAAAGGTGCATGATGGTAATCATCACGTCTGCTCATAAACAGTTGTAATGTCATTGATCTACACACTGCGCTCGTCAATCCAAGACATCCGTTCTAAAGTCTCGTTTGCCCAGTAATTTCACTCGCTTCAGCGCCCTTCATACCTAAACACAGTGCAATACTGCTTTGAGGTAGAATACATGACACTGCAGTGGTAACCGCCGAGACGGCCTCTTGCTTAAGAGGCCTACCACCTAGTTGCTGCCTGTTTAGCAACCAACACCCAGGGACCATGTTTAGGGAATCAAGGTTAAGGGTACTCTCCTACCGACGCGGGCAGCTCAGCCCCCAAGTTCAGTGCGGTTCAGAGTGGACACATCTGTTTCAACCATGATACGACATGAAAATACCCCGATTGAGGTTAAAATATCTAAACTTCGCAGCAAATAAATCTTTGTACAAATTTATCATTTAAGAATTTGACTTATGAGTTATTTAAATCTAGCTACCTTATAATACCAGTCACTGAATTTCAAAACTCACTCCATTGTTCGCTGAAACTTGAATAATCAAAGAATTCAAGTCAATTCGAAGTCTTACCTCAATCAAAACTTCTTGTCGGTTTTAATTAATGTTCAGTCTATTCATTGAACAATAGCGAAAATAGTTTGGAAACTGTCAATTCGCAGTATCTATAAGACGGTAAAGTCCTGAAATTGATTTCACGACAGCTAGGTAAATGTTTCTCTTATCAATCAATATATACTACGAGTAGCTACTAGCCAAATGGTCCCCGCAAAGAGATGTAAATGTTAAGTCAAACAAGCCAAAGGCGGATTGGATTTACGCGTTTAGGATTCCACCCCATACTGTATATAAATAACTAGCTTTCCGGGCGCGGCTCCGCCCGCGCGTATGTCGGTTATCGCACAAAAACATTAACCTCTTTTTGCGCAGTTGGATAAAAACTATCCTATGTTTTTTCCCGGTTTCATTCAAATCGGTCCAGTAGTTTTGGCGTGAAAGCGTAACAGACAGACAGTCAGAGTTATTTTCGTATTTATAATATTAGTACTGATAAGTAATGAACGTCTGCAAAGGATTTGTTAGCGGCTAGTAGGACTTGCGCTATTAATTCCAACGGAATACAATACAACAAGTATCTGATAACACATTTTATTTATGGGATAGGTCTCATGGATTAGTTTACGGTCTTTTAGGAGAAAATGCGCCCTTGTCTTTAAGATTCCTAAGTCCTATCTACTGTATCAGCTAGATTTTCCACTGATAAAAACATCCTGTCCCATTAAGGGGGTTTTGCCATAATGGGGGTGACATTTTAGCCAGGCACCTCACGGGTCAAGTTGTATCAATTCGAGAAAACTTCAAAAGGTATCTGCTTCCACATAACGGCAGTGCAGGTTCGACACAAGAACCGATACCTAATTGAAATTGATGAAATATTATACTCCATCCTGATATCATATGGCAACATTTAACTGCACCTGCAAACTGTAAGGTCTAATACCTATTAGACCTTACAGTTCCTCGGAACACTCGATGTGATAGATACGGTAAAGGAAGGAGCTAGAACTGGCCCCAAACTAAACTTCTGGGCCCTCGCCCTGAAGTGAGAGCAGTTATTCCGTATGAGGCCAATCCTAAGATTTACGAGTTGATGTGGAATATATGAGATACTGATAGCGGTGGCAAGAGGGTTGCCTTCAAAACGCGGGAATACGATAAAGAAGAATAGTTTCAGTTGGAGCCAGTGTATTGTCACACTCAATAGTGAAGCTGTAACTGTAACGAACAGACGTAATACTTACCTTCATGCAGTAGCTTGTTCGTCTCGGTACTTAATACCATAAAAAAAAGTTTTACAAGACTCCCACATTATGTTCGGATACGAAGAAAAAATGTCCCGAAATATATTTAGATAAGTATTTGAATTTCATATTTTTTTTGGTTTTGGGTTCAACTTGTTGTTAATGAATTATACCCCCTTAAATTATATCTAAAATTATCTGCCTACCTCTTTGGGGATATTACAGGCTATTTCTCAGAATGCGGCAACCTCGTAAAAACTAAACAATCGTATCAAATCCCTAGTTTTATCTTTTATTTTATAGCAGAAATACATATTTGAAGAGGATTTTGCAGCGCGTACTTCTCCATACTAAAAGAAAAAGCTCTTTTCTACCTCTTAATATTTCCAGATTTCGGTGATTTTTGTGTTTATATACTGAACAAATCATTGACTAGGCTTGTACGTTTTATTTATTCCAGTTTTCTAAATAAATTTAAAGTTAGAAGAAACTTTATAGTTTTAAAGGTAGCAGAATATACACATTACTTATATTTCACAACCATTATCCCCCACGCTCAGTGTTAAAAAGGTAAGAAAGGTAAAATATCGGAATCCAAATTAACGGTACTTATACCGCTATTATGGTGCCGACATCGGCGCACATTACTAATAATACCGGTATAATCGATAAACGGTTCAGCATTAAATGGTACTAATTTCAATAATGGCCGATTGATTCCACGCCGAAGATTTCTGTTTTTTATCGTATTTGATAATTAACTATTCATTTGATTTGCTGAGAAAAGGTCTAAAGAAGTTCTTTTCTGAAGTTTTAACCAGCGTTAGCAAAAGTTATTAAAATTACAAATTAACGAGAGGATAAAATAAAGTTTAGTATTAATAGTATAAATAGTGTAAAAATAGTATTATGTGTGGGATTCGAACCCGCGTCATTTATTCCTATAGCCGGGGTATGCTATAACTGAGCTAACATGACAATGACCATGATTACAACCTCAAAATGGCGATCAAAGATCGAAATAGCGCGGTAATGGAGGCCCTGTTAAAATGTGACGTGGGAGAATAACAAAATAGGTAAATTTCTGTAGGTATATTATTTTATTGTTGTCCCAAATTATTTTTGTAATTGTAATCGTTGGCACGGGTATCCGGAGTGGTCATGCTCACAGAAAGGTGTTGTCTAGCGGCGGTGTTGTGTGTCGGGTCGCCACCTTCCCTCAAAAATGGTTGAGGAAGGCGATGGCTGGCACATGCGTCAACTCGTGAACGGGTGCTGCTAGAGGATACTGGTCTGCTCTGGATGCTAGTGCTAATGACATTAACGGAAAAAAAAGAAAAAAAAAAACTTTTAACACTGTTCCCCCTTGGAATGTTGCATGTTTCCTATTTCATATTTCTTGTTTACTAATATATTATCTCATAGTTAAAAAAAGTCACGGACCCTGGAGTCTGTGGAGTGTAGATTTAAAATTAAAAAAAAAAAAAAAAACATGACAATGACTCATAGCCCTAATTTTTCCTCTTGTCCTTCAACCATCGTATGGGGATAGAGCAACACGTATAGTTCAACTTTCGTTGAACTATAAACAAAATTAATTTTGCGATTAGTTTTAAAGTTGTAAATGATGACAAAGCCATTTAATTTTAATATTTTTGCAAAAACGCATGCTCTGCAGATTACATTACAAAATAACAATACGTCAAGTTGAACTGTAGTACTATATATATATATATTATCTAAGCAGAAAACTAGAAAATTATTTATTTAGGAAACAGGTATTTTTTGAGAATAAAGTCAAATTTTAAATACCTTCTGATATATAAATATGACAACTCAATTATACTGCCAATGAAAATAAATAAACAATAACTCCTCTCAGCCTTATTAAGGTTAGGTAAAAAGTTATTCATTATGCTATTGTAGAAAACTCATAAACTTTTAGCCCTACAATGAAAATCACAAAATCAATATTATTAAAACAAAGAATATTAGGTAGTATTCAATGTTACCCAATTTTTTATTAACTGTTTTTAATTAATGTTTGTACGCTTTCAGTATCACTGTATAATGTTATATTACAAATATAAGAAAATGTTATTGTATAGTATAGAATATAGCTATTGTTATAATACAAACATAGTTTAATTAAATAATATAACGACAGATTACATGGTAATAATAAAAAATGTGTGTGAGGTTGTTTTGTATTCGTTACCACATACCAAAAAAGCGTTTGAACGAAATTGAATATAATTTGGCGAAATAAGCGTGTTAAAAACCCCGCCCGTGTCGGTCAACGAAATCAAATTTTAAAAGCTCAAAAAAGAGGGTATTATATTAGTTGAGTATTATAAAGTAACAAACACACACGAAAACCAACGCAACTTGTGCATATATATAACATAATATGTTTCCTAAACCTGAAATATTATAAAAAATAATAAATGTATCGGAGTTTTCATATATTAAAAGCAAAGTACAATATTTTGGTTATTTGGCTCAACAAAAATTTAATCATGATCCAGAAAATACATATGCAATAATTTCCCGACAACCGCACTGAACCAATCCGTTAACGACCAGTTACGTCGCAACGGAAATTAAACCTCAAAAATATTTTTAATTGATAAAAGCTGTCCATCGAATAAAACAGAGTATTTTAATGCAAACGAAGATCAGAGCAGTGATATAAGAGATAATATCGGAAAACTGTATAAAACCGGTATGTTGGATAATACCGGAACGGCCTGCCAAATCTGGAAGCACCTCGCGCGCGGCTTCCGATATTATTTGGCGGATATCCAAAATAATTACTTACGTAAACCAGTCGTCCACTAGTGGGTAGGGATTAGCAATGTTCCTGCATTGAATGGATAAGGTTCTTTTTCTACTCGTAAATGTAAAATATATAATAAGACAGGCAGAATTCTTTACCTTCTTTAGTCAACCAAGTTAATTTCATATTCAGGCACACTTGATCCTTATATTTTTCTAAGTCGATACGCTCTTGGCAGAGCGGTCGTGGTCGTCATGTAGTAGTGGTGGAGGGGGCAGACAGTACATGCCTCACGACGCCCTGCCATTTCTTTCTGCTTGAGGTCATCCTGGCATTTATAGGGCTACCAATTTTCTTTATCTGGTTGGTCCATCGAGTGGGTGACCTTCCGCGCGGTCTAGTACCTTCCACTTTGCCCTATGCGACTAGGAGCCCTATGGACACATTATCACGTCTCACATCCTTATGTACTGGCAATTAAATTTTTCGAAGGAAGAGTTTTCTTTATATTGGATAAACCATAATCTGTATGTTTTTGATGATAGCCGAGTGGTAATAGCATGAACTGCCAGGCCGCAGGTTCATGGTTCCATCATCTTAATCAATTAAGCTTCACCGCATAGTGGAAGGGCATTTTGAAAATGCTCGCTTGGCTAGCTACCACCCTTAAGTAGAAAAGCTGTCACCAAGTACCAAAACAGTGTATTCCAGCGGCCTTGAGAGCCAATAAAATTACAGGTACATGAGCTTAACAACTATGTATGTTTCAGGGTGACGGGGGCAGTGGAGTTCGTCACTTGCGACGAAATGTATCTGTTATAGAATTATAGTATATTGATTAATTTTAAACGGTCTGCTCGTGACCACAGACCGAAACGTTGAAGTTACTCAAAATGCTATTTTTAATTGCTGACGACAAAAGAGCGATGTGATAAGATTAGCTGTTGTTTGTGTTGCATAATGGTAGGGCATTTTGCAAATACCCCTCTGTCTAGCTCCCATTCTGAAATAGATATTGTATTGTCAGGCCCCTAATGTTGTGTTCTAGTAGCTATCCTTGAGAGGTAGTTTCCATACTAGGTTAAGCTTATTAACCATTTTCTATCACACTATCATTTTATTTCACACACTGCATTAGGTGAAATTGTAACCAAAGGATAGCTGATTGGCTATAGAATAAAGTGGCAACATAGCTCTGAAAGGGATGAACTAACATTTGTGTTACAATTAAAGGAACGCGACCATTCCCTTAAGACGCTAAACAGTAGGAGCGAAAGTATTAATTGACTACTTTTGTACACTGGCTTTTATTCCTCAGAAGAAGAGACTCCTCAATTGGCAGAGTATGTTCTTGCTGTAAGGATGGATGGTCACGGGTCGAACCCCGCTTGTTAACTCGCTCGCTTACCTACACTCGGGAAAAATCTACATAAAAGCCACCTCCAAAATATACTGAAAAGTTCGATGGCTGGCTCCGTTTTAGCAACAAGCCGATACAGGCGTTGTATCAAATATTCATTATCTTCTCGTAAGAGGGCTACGAAACGGTCCCGGTATCCGCTATCTACAACCACTGCCCATACAAACTGTTACTTAATCTATGTTAATGTCGAGTAATTTGGCAACGATCTGCAAACGAATTAAATACTGTACGTTTTATTCATTAATAGGTAATAGAGCTGTTATTTATGGTAATATAACAAAGAACTGTTTTTAAATGAAACAAATAAGTTCTAATTATTTTTTTCTCAACGTTTTGCATTTTTCAGTGATCGTAGGCACGATTAGTCTAAGGCAATATTGGTGTAACTTTTACAGCTGATAAATTATCCATAGGACACCGTCTCATTTGTTGATAAGTGAAGATTTACGATAAACAGACAAACCTAAATCGGAACTGGCTCTTAAAGAGAGCTGCCGGTATACATACTTAGGTGCGTGGTGACAGATTTTCTACTCGAGGATGGAAGCTTGCCAGGGGAGCATTCGCAAAATGCCTTATACCACCGCTATAACGAATACCATTCTAAGACAAGAATTAGGACCGGGCAGCACGAAAGCGGTCAGTAGTAATGTCGCTAGCGGTTACCCATCTAAGTTAGGGACGCGGTGGACGTTGAATTGGTTCAGAATGAACGCTTTAAACAATATGACAGTAACAAACAATTATAATTTATTACAGACCATTGCAAACCAAAGAGTTTAAGGTTAAAGAACTTACAGATAATGGTATCTGTAACCAAACTCAACAACCTTAAACCTATATGTTCACTTTTTAATGTTCACTGTTGTCACTTTTCCTCGTCTTACACGGTGTGATAGAGGTGAATTCAAATGTTGAAAAAATTGATGCCCAAACTCAGGTGAAACAGGGCATCAGGATCCGTCGCGGTAGGATCACTTATGATTAAATTATAACTAGCTTTCCGGGCGCGGCTCCGCCCGCGCGTATGTCGTTTATCGCGCAAGAACATTAACCTCTTTTTGCGCAGTTGGATAAAAACTATATATTTTTTCCCGAGTCTCAAACTATTTCCATACCAAATTTGATACAAATCGGTCCAGTAGTTTAGACGTGAAAGCGTAACAGACAGACAGACAGAGTTACTTTCGCATTTATAATATTAGTACTGACACTGATGAGATCGCTAGGGTGCACTTTATGTAAGTAGATGTAAGAAAGTGTATACCTATGTAAATGGTTCTGGCTGTCAAGAGGGACACTATTCTCTGAGATACAAGATTTTTCTTAGTTCTGAGGGTAGTGTTTCTTTACGACGCGACGGTTGGTGCAGCTTGCGTCCTGGAGCATATTTGTGCCCTACATAACGTTATGTATTCCTTACTCCGATAACACGTAAAACGTTTTTTGAAATAAAAATTATTAAATTATTATTATTTATTATCGTTTTGTCGTTATCTTTAGAAAATAATGAATATTTAAAACAACGGTTGTATCGGTGCTAAAAGGAAGTTATCAATTGATTTGTTCTATACATTTTGCTAAGTAGTGACGTGAGTGCTACATATAAGGAACTCAAGAACTTAGTGTTAACTTTTTTCCACAAATTTTTTTTTTTTTTTTTTTATTGTTGATAGGTAAGCCTTTGACCACAATCTCACCTGATGGTAAGTGACGATGTGGTCGAAGGTGTTAACAGGCTTAACCTAGAATTACTGGCTCTCAAGGACAGCTGCCGGAACACACCGGGTTGTGCTTGTAGGTGCTTGGCGACAGATTTTCCACTTGAGAGTGGTCGCTAGCCAGGCGGGCATTAGCAAAAATGCCCTTCCACCATGCGGTGAAGCTCAAGCCCGTGGCGGGATTCGAACCATGGACCTGCTGCGCGGCAGTCCATAGCCAAAGCCACTGAGCTATCACTGCTTCAAAATATAATATAATATTAGAGTATATAATAATAGCGATGCGATAGGTGTTAATGGACACATTTTTAATTTTACTCTATTAAGGGCCTGTTTCAGAATGTTCGAGTAATTTCTGGTTTTACTACCTAGAACATATTTAATAAATAAAACACTATCTTTGCGTTTCACAGTCATCGATTTAGCCTATCCATCGGTTAAAGCTTGAAACGCGCAGCATATTAACTGTCATTTTTATCATTCAGTTATTTTATGCGTTGGTTAGCAACCCGAAATTTTATTAGGACATTCTGAAACGGACCCTAAGTCAAACTGAAATTACTCAATAGTCTGTATTGTTGGCTAGATTGTATTATAATGACGTACACTAAGAAACTCATTAAAAACATTTTGTAGTGATGATGTGGTTAAAGATGTTGTTTAGGTTATATCTGCGTAGACGCAGAAGGGGTGGGAGAAGGCGACTGAACCTTCCCCCCCCGGTGTGAGTAGCGAGACAGGTGCGGGGGCGCCTTCTCTCGCATTGCACATACTCCCCACCTCCGTCGGGCGGGGATGGCCGAGCATTCCTGGTCATTCCCGGGCCCCTCCTGTCGGGAGGGGCGTGCAGGCCCCGCTGTAAAGGTGGGCGGTCGTTGGCGAGGGACTGGACGTAAAGGCTCTGCCAGTCTCTCAGTCCTTCTCCAAACAGACGATGCCAGAATGCCGCTGGGTTGTTTAGTGGGTATACGGGTCTTCTACCGGGGAGTTCCACATACCCCCTCCATCCCCCGATGGGGTGGCATGCGTAATGCATTTTTTTTCCCAGCGTCAAAAAAAAAAAAAGGTTAACTTAATAGTAATAACTGGCTCTCAAAGCAATGAAACACATCGTTAGGTGGTACCAGATTTTCTACGAGAGCTAGCGGCGGGTATTCGCAAAATGCCTTTCCACCATGTTCCCACGGCTACCATCCTAAGACAACGGCTGGGACCTACGAATTAACATGTCCTCTAAAGCACGTGCCGCGGTCAGTAGTAAATGTCACTAGCAGTCACCATCCAAGCTATAATGCAGAGGACGTTGCCTTATAAATCAGTTAAGATAAGATAAGATTATTAAGATAAATGTTAAATTTCATAAACTACATGTAACTATATACTAATGTGTAGTGGCCTTCTTTTAAGTAAATGTATACCTGTATCAGAAGAACTCGCTCTTCCATATTTATAGAAAAATCATTAGTATTTTCTACCATAAAATCTAAATTAATAAGACTGTTAAGATTAAGACAACAGTATTATGTATCTCTATGGTTAAGACTGACTAGACAAACTTCTCTACGAGCGCTTTAAAATTGGATGATTGATGCTTTCTGGCATGTAGTTTCATTTTTATTAGTCACATTAATAAAGTCTTCGAATGTACAAATAGTCATACAAACTGCCACTAATGCTCGCATAACTAACTCTCCCTCCCTCATGTAGAAATTCGGTCCCCATACTTCTTAGTTCCCTATTGCAGGGGTTCCCAATCTTATTCAGCCCGCAGCGCAGTTACAAATTTAGTATTTTTTCACGGCACCCTACCCTAGCTATTTGTAAAAGTTACAGTCGCAAGTAATAAGAATGAAAATTCTTAATGCATTTGAAGTTAAATTAAGATACTCATTTTGAATCGATTAACAAAACTCCACCAAATAGGAATTGGTGAATCTAGGTTTAAGGCTTCTGTCGCAAGAAAGTTCAATGACATCTTGTGATCTGAATCCTGGAGCTTGTGCATGGAAATGATCTTGGATCCACGTACGTTTTCCGACATCATCATCTGCAAAGTACTTCGAAAACCTTTCGGAGAACTTCGGTAGGTGTTCCGTGAAAAGGGCTATCAGCTCTTGTGAGACAAACAGTTTATTAGATGCCGCATATTTATACAATTGCGGGAAACAATCTTTACCGCCACCTTCAATCATTTTATTATCTACAACTGCAGTTTCTTTCTAAACGCCGCAATCCTCACCAATAGTTTCAAAATTTGCTTGCTGTTACCTTGCAAAAACAAATTGAAATTATTTAGTTTCTTAAATATATCGCACAAATATGCTAGTTTTAGCGAAAAATCTGGTTGAGTAAAGTATTTAGGATTTTCATGACGTTCTCACATATGCGAATTTATTCAACGAAATATGACATCTCCACAGCTTTATCACTATCATTTGAAATAGTAACTTGATTAATTAAAAAAAAAACCTGTCCATTTCGAGAGAGATATTTGACGAAAAACAAACACGATGACACGTCCGTCTCGCGGCTCGCTTGAAATAGGGCATTGCTATTGCGAGCGAGCAAGCACGGGCGGGTGTAGACATGGGAGGGGTAGTAGGGTACGGTTTTCAGGCGCATAGATACTTTTCGGCGAGTGAGCGAACGGCGACGCGCGTCGCTTAAGTTGGTAGCTATTGTCTTTATCGATGCGAGCGCTCAAAAAAGGTACCCACGTAAGCGAATATTTTTGTTTTCTGATAATGATAGAGGATTGACTCACGGCGCCCCTCTTCTTTCTACGACTTTCTACTCTTCTTTCTTCTAAGAAGAGCTAACGCGCGCTAACTTTGGGAACCCCTGTCTCAGTGAATCCAATATTGAAAGCCAAGCCTACATAAGTTACTCACTTTGCAACCAGTGAGGTAGCGGTCATAAGCGATTGTAATAACTTTTTTTATTTGTAATAACTGTACTGTATCAGCCGGAGTGTCCACTGCTGAATACAGCCTCCCCCATTAAGGGGGGATTTGCCATGATCCCCACGCTTGGTAGGCGTTCGAATATGTGTCTTCTCATTTACATGATACCGACACTTAATAATAAGCAATTTATTCCATATTGCATAGTTACATTTCAAATGTTGTTACTTATAAATTTTTTATATGTTTATATTAGTGTTATTATAAGTATTGTTGTTTTTTTTTTTTTTTATGCCTGATAGGTTAGCCTTTGACCACTTTCTCACCTGATGGTAAGTGATGATGTGATCGATGATGTTGTTCAGACTAACCTAGAGTTACTGGCTCTCAAGGACAGCTGCCGGAACACACCGTTAGGTGCTTGGCGACAGATTTTCAACTTGAGGGTGGTAGCTAGCCAGGCGGGCATTTGCAAAGTGCCCTACCACCATGCTGTAACGACTGCTATCCTAAGACAACAACCGGGACCGACGGCTTAACGTGCCCTCCGAAGCACGGAAACGCTCTGTAGTAATGTCACCAGCGGTCACCCATCCAAGTCATGACCGCGGCGGACGTTGCTTAACTTTGCTGATCAATTCAGAATGGCTAAGCAAACTTGGCTAAGAGCGCTTCAAAATGATGTTGATGATCTTTATTTGTTTATTTAAATATAGATCCCTTCTAGAGTAAAGGCCTCCTCCAGCTTCTTCCATGACTATCCTTGCCCATGTAAATACAATTGTTTCCTGCGGTATTTACTATATTATCAGCCCACCGTTTCATTGGTCTACCAATTTTTTTTTCCTCTGGGGCCTTTCCATCGTGTTGTTTCTGTGGTCCATCTTTTGTCCACGTAGCGTGAGATGTGACCAGCTCATTTCCATTTCAGTGTAAGTGCGTGTATGAGAGCATCGTTAATTTATATTTTTGTCTGATGTTTTCGCTCTTTATTTTTTGTTTTTTTCTAATCTTCAGTATATGTACTCCTTTCCATTGCTCTTTGAAAAGTTATGATTATCTGTTTTACCTTATTTGTAAATATCCAAGTTTAGCAACCGTACAGTAAGCATGGTAAAAGGAAAGTATCAAATAAAAACTTTTTCAAGCACATATTATAATTTCTTTTAGTGACCATAATGTATTCCAGGTTACGTTAATTCTCCTTGTCACCTCTTCTGCGTTATTGAACTTGTTATATGATAACCATTTTTCCAAGTATAAAAAACAAAAAAAAAAAAAAGGAAAAAACAACTTGACAATCAACGTGACAGGTCAGTAAATTTCAGATTTATTTTCAAAAAATAATTAATTTTATTTTCAGATAGTAGATAGGCATTTTCTGCCCATCACCCGCATTCTTCCTAGTGGAATTTTGCGAGGTATTGTTTGTGGGGCTCGTTTGGGCCTCTGTAGTTAGTTTCATTAGCTTATTTATTCAATAGCTTTTTGAAATTTCTTGTCGAGCTAATTTCTAATCAGTTATTTTTGTTTCCATGGCAACGCTGCCTGTGACACCGGCGCGCGCACTACGACGACGGTGTTGACGCGAGCCTTCATCCGGGTTGAGACGTTACACTAGAGATTCTAAGATAAGCTTTGCTTTATTTTGTAAACAATGCTTTGTGCCCCAACTATGAATGCTGTAACGGGGATCTTTGTATCGCAAGATAGCCAGATGTTGTGTCCGCAGTGCCCCCAGGCTCGTTATTTCAAAGGTCATAAAGGCCTCAAAATTCACCAAACAAGGTGTCATAAGCAAATAGAAATTCCCCTTTCGGCACCAATTAATAATCAAAACGTAAGTAGTAGCAGTGTTGCGAGCCCTGCTACGCCTTCCAAACCGTTTTGGGAGGTTTTAAGCTCGTACAAAAATAACATTCCTTTATTAAAACGCATACCTCGGGGTGCAAGAATTTCTGTTGCCCAATCTTTATCTTGTTCCATTAAAAACGTCTTGGCTACTAATACTACGCAAGCCTGGGAGCATCTTCTAGCATTCCCGTACCACGTATTTCACGTGAATTTTGATCCGTCTAACAAAAAATCACTTACTACTAGAGTAAAGGAAAACTGCGTGAAATACAGGGCACGGGAAGAGCAATCTTTTGGCACAACTATAATCATTCCGCCTTTGCGGCGGAATACAAAAACAAATAATTTCGATTCAGCTACTATTAAAATAGTAGAAAACAAAATTACTGATGGTGATATTAAAAACGCGGCACGCATCTTGTTTTCGAGTGATACAATCGCTCCTTTTACATCTGATACGTTGAATTCCCTAATTGAAAAGCATCCGCCTGCAACTGCAGGTCTCCACCTTCCCGAATCTCCTATACAAGACATTGTTGAGGTGACCCCACAGGATGTTTCTGCAGCTGTGGCATCTTTTTTAAGTGGCTCAGCCGGTGGCCTTGATGGCCTCACGCCTCAGCACTTAAAAGATATTTTATCTTTTAGTTCTGGTGAGGTAGGCGAAACACTTTTAAGGGATGTGACGGCTTTGGTTAATTTGATGTTGTCGGGTCAGGTCAACAATGAAATTACCGAAATTCTGTACGGTGCGAATTTATGTGCCCTAAATAAAAAAGATGGTGGTATTAGGCCTATAGCAGTAGGCACCACTTATCGTCGCCTCACAGCCAAATGCGGTTGTAGGAAAAAGGTTGCTTTTTTAAGTAATCTTTTTCAACCACTGCAACTCGGTTTTGGTTCACAGGGTGGCTGTGAGGCTGCTGTACATTCACTTCGCACATTTCTTAATCAAAATTGTGGAGATGTGCTTTTGAAGGTGGATGTTAAAAATGCATTCAACTCTTTAGATAGAGGCACTCTTTTGATTGAAGTGAAAGATAAAATTCCGGAATTATACCCTTTTCTTTGGCAATGCTACGGCAAACCGTCAAAATTAACATACCAAAATAACGTTATTTTATCTTCCGTAGGATGTCAACAGGGTGATCCTCTGGGACCAGCCATTTTTAGCCTTGCGATCCACTCAATAATTCAACGTCTCCAATCAAAACTTAACGTTTGGTATTTGGATGACGGAACCTTAGGAGGCGATGCGAACACGGTTTTGGATGACTTGCGAGTACTTATAGACGATTTTCGTGTTATTGGCCTTGAACTAAATTTTTCTAAATGTGAACTTTTTGTTTGTGATACTTGTCCGGATAAAGTTTCGATTATTGAAAAATTCAACTTACTTGCGCCTAATATAAAATTAGTAGAAAAAAGTTCGCTTCGTCTTTTGGGTTCACCGATTCTTAACGAATCTTTATCACCATTTGTCGAAGAACAAATTCAAAAGTTTAGAAATGCTTCTAGCAGATTATCCAAAATTAACGCCCATATGGCTTTTACAATTATAAGATTTTGCCTTTTCGTTCCTAAATTTACATACTATTTAAGATGTTGTCAGCTGTGGCAACACAGTGAGCTTTTGTTAAGCTTAGACAACTTAGTAAAAGATACGTTAGTGTCGGTTTTGAATGTTGAGATGGATGATAGGGCTTGGGTGCAAGCTTCCCTCCCTGTGAGGTTGGGGGGCATAGGGATACGCAAAATTTCTAGTATGGCATTACCAGCTTTTTTGTCTTCTGTACACAGTACACACAAATTAGTAGAAAAAATTCTTGCACGATCTTTAGGCTCTTTCGATGTAGCATATCTGGCTGAGGCCAAAAACACATGGAGACTGGCTTGTCCAAATACTGAATTCCCAAAAATGTTGTCATCTCAGAAACAGTGGGATCGGCCCCTATGCGAGCTAACACGGAAAGATCTTTTAAATACGTGTTCTAGCATCGCAGATCGTGCTCGTATTCTCGCTGTTTCTGTGTGGGAATCCGGTCTTTGGTTACAGGCCATTCCTTCTTACAAAACTGGTAGCCTTATAGATCCATCCGCTTTTCGTCTAGCTATTAGCTTACGCTTGGGTGCAAGGTGTTGTGTTGCACATCACTGCCAGTGTGGTACTGCAGTTGATCAACTCGGTCACCATGGCCTCTCCTGCTCTCGAAGTGCTGGTCGAATTTCCCGCCACGCCAGCCTTAACGATATCATTCGCCGGGCTTTTACCAGCGCCAATGTTCCAGCTATTCTCGAACCGAATGGTCTGATGCGTGACGATGGTAAAAGACCTGACGGCATGACTCTGGTTCCGTGGAAGTTAGGACGGCCCTTAGTGTGGGACGCTACTTGCGTGGACACTTTAGCGCCGTCACATCTTTCTGAAACCAACGTGAGGGCTGGCGCTGCGGCTACTTCGGCGGAGCAACTCAAGCGGCGCAAATATGCTAACCTCGGTATGGGTTACATATTTGAGTCGTTTGGTGTAGAGACGTTGGGTCCGTGGGGACCGGGAGCTCATCGTATTTTCCAAAACCTATCTGAGCGCTTGGTCGATGCGACGCGTGATCAAAATGCTGGCACATATTTGGCTCAACGAATAAGCATTGCAATTCAACGGGGCAATGCTGCCAGCATACTGGGCACGCTGCCAACTGGGAGTGGGCTGGAGCATTTGGACTGCCTATGAGTCTGCTATGACTTATAGGTGTCTAAATGCTTTTATTGTAGTAGCTGTAGTGTTGTATATAGTTCATAGTATTTTGTTTAATAAAGGCATACCGCCGGTAAAAAAAAAAAGTATATATAATCATTTACATATTCTATGTTGTTTCCTTGTACCTCGATAAGTCTATTGTTGGAGTAAGTCATTATATTTGTGTTATTTAAGTTTATTTCTAAGCCAGCTTTTGAGTTTTCATGATCAAGTGATTTCAGCATTACCCTCAGGTATCGACTAAAACTGAAATCTCAATATGACTATACCAACGCTTACGCCCACGTTATGCGAGCTCTTCCATTAAACCTTTAATCCCTGAAATATTATCCATCGCGATGAACAGCAATAAAATCGGTCCAGTGCGAGTCGGACTCGCTCACGAAGGGTTCAGGTTTTAGCTATACAACATTAGACTTCATATTTTAACCTGTTTTGGTTTAAAAGTTCGCGAGTCCGACTCGCACTTAGCCAACTTTTTGTATTTATTGTTATAACGGCAACAGAAATACATCATCTGTGAAAATTTCAGCTGTCTAGCTATCACCGTTCTTGAGATACAGCTTGGTGACAGACGGATGGACGGACGGACGGACAGCGAAGTCACATTAGACTTCATATTTTAACCTGTTTTGGTTTAAAAGTTCGCGAGTCTGACTCGCACTTAGCCAACTTTTTGTATTTATTGTTATAGCGGCAACAGAAATACATCATCTGTGAAAATTTCAGCTGTCTAGCTATCACCGTTCTTGAGATACAGCTTGGTGACAGACGGACGGACGGACGGACGGACAGCGAAGTCACATTAGACTTCATATTTTAACCTGTTTTGGGTTAAAAGTTCGCGAGTCCGACTCGCACTTAGCCAACTTTTTGTATTTATTGTTATAGCGGCAACAGAAATACATCATCTGTGAAAATTTCAGCTGTCTAGCTATCACCGTTCTTGAGATACAGCTTGGTGACAGACGGACGGACGGACGGACGGACCGACGGACGGACGGACGGACAGCGAAGTCTCAGTAATAGGGTCCCGTTTTTACCCTTTGGGCACGGAACCCTAAAAAAGACTCTTTATACCATTATATTTAAAGCCCGAATTACAATATTTATGAAATATTGCATTCTGCAAATATTAATTTACGAATAGCAACATTAATAAGTATGACATATTATGTCTAGCCTATTTTAGGCCCGGGGCTGTTGTCGTTCGAGTCAATGCTCTACAAAACTATTTGATTTAATTAAACACTAAAATGTTAATTACCAAATACCTCAGGCGTTTTGTGTTAGGCATTATCTACACGAGCGTTCCAAACGTAGTTAAGTAAATTATTAACAATGTAGAATTCTAATACAGAGTTATGTTTAGAATTATCTTAATTGGAAACTTCGTTCAAATCAGCCATTCTCCATAGTCCACTTGACTATCTCAACTACTCAAGACTACGGGTATATTCATTAAGGCCCAAATTAGCAAATTGTTGCCAACTAGTAACAAAATAAAGCTGGATAGGTAAGATGACAGTTACAGTAATTTCACTTAGAAATCGCGAGTTCTATCCTTAATATGTCCCGTGGGGTGCCGTGTTAGAATTGCACCTCCCCATATCATCCCGTGGGTGTCGTAAGAGGCGACTGAGGAAAAAATAATGGAAGGTGGGCAGCAGCGCCTTCTAAGGAACTGCCAACTTACACTACGATCCCCAAGACACCTGCCAAGCGTGGGGATTATGGCAAATACCCCCTTGATAGGGAAGGCTGTGTTCAGCAGTGGACGATCCGGCTGTTACAGTACAGTATCCTTAATAACTTATTAGGAACCTACTACTAATATAAGACGCGTTATACGAGTATATTCCTTAATATTATTGTGACAGAACAAGCACGAGGCCAATCTGATGTTAAGCGGACTAACCTCTGCCTATAACAGATGCATTTCGTTACAACTCACGAATTGCACTGCGCCCGCAACATTGAGACATAGTTGTTGAGTATCATGTGTCTGTAATTTCACTGGCTCTCAAGGACTACTGCCGGAACACACTGTTAACTAGCTACACTAGGGCACCATTGCTTTTTAGTAAGTACACTTGAGTTTTTCGTTTAAATAATAGACAAAACATTGTATGTACATTATATTTCTACGATTAGGTACATTATTTGTTGGTTTAGTGTTTTTTAATTATAGTCATTTAATTGAAAAATGTATTTGCGTATCATCTGAATAATTCAAGTTTAATTGCAAGTCTTATTGGTGAACAGTTATTTAAGCAACTTGTAAGCAGTATAAAATATAAAAGAGTGAAAATAATTATTTAAAAAACCGCCTAAGTGTGAGTGGGATTCATGCACGATGGGTTCCGTACCATTATCTGTTAATTAATTTATCTAACCTAATAAACGGCGAAAACCTCTTTTATTGTATGGGGGCCTTCACTTATTTATTTTATTTTAAATAATTATATTTAAACAGAACATAAAACTAAATATTCTGTGAATAGCTAAAGCGTCTAACTGTCACCATTATAAGTATCGAACAAGAAACGGTAAAAAATCAAGTTTGTTGTATGGGAGTGCTACGGTGATAGCTTTTTAAATAAATGGTGAAGGGAGGCTCCTTAACTATTTATTTTAAAAGCTATTACCGTTTTTGAGATACAGCCTGATGACAGACGGACGGACGGACAGCGAGGTCTCAGTAATAGGGTTCCGCTTTTACCCTTTGGGCACGGAAACCTACAAAACGACTTTCAAAAGTAAAAAGTATGAAATATTTTGTGGAAGTTGGAACATGAATTATCATGCATTATCAGTCATTTACGTTTTTTAAATAATTTTAAATTTAATTCAAATGTACTATGTTGTTTCTTTTCATATTCAATTAATGGGCATTTAACATGACTATCGTTATTTTGTCTTAGGTTTTCGCGATTGTTACACATAGTAGTTAAACAACTTTAAACGGTTTAAATCGCGTATATTTTCAAAAATAATTTATATTTCAATCACTGCAAAGTGTTTGAAACGTCGTCGGGATAAAATAATGAAAAATATACGCGATTTAAACCGTTTAAAGTCGTTTAATTAATATGACTATCGTTGTTTAGGTAAAAATCACTCATTGAGATTTAATTACAACCTTCTATTATCAACTAAGATAAAATTAACTTACGTAATTAGTTTGTTGTGTGATGGTTAGGCCAAATTAAATTGAGTTTTTCTATTCCATTTATGATGAAAATATTTTTGTATTGTTCTTTGCTAAAAGTTCTACGTGAGCCACGTTTGAGAATTCAATTAATTTATAACTGAGCTCAGTTACCTTTTTTCTCTTTCCATTAAATATAAGTTTCTGCCTACGAAATAATCTGAAAGAGATTTGAAATGAAAATATCATCGTCATATTTTTCAAAATATGATTTTAAGCACTATAGCTTGGTTAGCGAATATTACATAAACTCTTTGTTTAAAGTTGATCAGTTAAGGCTGTAGTTAAGGCAGTTAGTAGTTAACTAGATATCACGATTCGCGGATTCAATTCCCGCTCAAGATAAAAAAAATGTGCTCTAAAAATGTGTTAATGTCATTGTCTTCAATCTACAATTATTTCTTCAGGGGTGGGTTGGCACGACTTCAGAGAAGTCGTTACACAAATAAAGGTAACTCAGCATGAGTTACCTTGATGTCGTCAAACCGAGGGTTTCAACGAGGGTTCCCAAAACCCTCGTTTTTAGGGTTCCGTAGTCAGACAAAGGAAGTGTTGTTGTATCTGTTGATATTACGATATACGACCATACGGCTGATACCAAGCTTCTGAAATATTACCGACGCGACTACGGCTCAATACCTACTTTGTACAAGGCGAATACTGCTACCCTATTCACTTTAACACCTCGAAGTCATTTCATATTGTTATGATAATGAACACGAAATAATATACTAAATGGCGCGAAATCGAAAGAAAATATTTAAGTAATAAACGCGTTCCAAATTCTAAATCATTATAAAGCTGAAAAGTTTTTATGTAACATTTGTATTTATGGCCAGACTAGTTATTATCTAGTATAATAGCCCATTTATAAGCTTACTTGTGTGATGATTTTGTAAATTATGTTCAGTATTTTTATGGTATTTTTATAGTTATTTGTATTATTTTAAGATTTGCAAATATTAAGTTGCTGATTTGTCTTTTATCGAATGTGTGAATTACCAGTAAGTCTATTGATTAAGTACTATGCTGTCTTCTGATTGGTCGGCCCCACCTGTCTGGATATCTTCCGATGACATGTTTAGCTGGGTGGGGAGATCGATCGTCTAAGTCAGTCGGTCGGTAGAACTCGATGGAGTAACATCTATTACCCGTGTATTCTTGAAATTAATAATTTACAGTGTGATTCTGTTTATATACGTATTGACCAATTACTGTGTGATCCAAAAGTGAAATGTGCAAAGCAGAATAAATTGTATCAAGGTTTGTATCTGAGGTGTTTGATTTTATCACACTTGCATATATAGCTGTATACTTTAATTTTTCTTTCATATATATTTCAACTATTTTATAATACAATAATTATTTATGCTACAGCAAATAAATTAAATGACATTCAAATTCTTACAATGTACCAACGGATTCTGGATCGCGCTATCATTACGTTTTCATTCGATTATCTACCTCTAGAATTCACAAACGAATTTTGTTAGATATTCGAATAACACTTGAAAAATAACTTGGCAGCAATCGTACTCTTATTTCTTAGATTTAGCAGGAAGAAAGTGGGGGAGAATAAAGAACTGTTCTATATTATGATAACAGAATCGTTCTATATTATGATAACGGGCTTCTACGGAACCCTACATTGTGCGTGGCTCGACACGCATTTGACCGTTTATTTGAAATATTTTGTTTTATGGAAAACTAACAAAATAGAAGCGTAGAATGTGGCTCAGTGACATGCATGGAAAATATCACCGAATTTGAATACGTGGTATTAAATATGTGGCAAAAGTACATATGTATGATAATCGCTAAGAACCTTAAGTACAATATAATTTATCATGGTATATTATACACTAAAAATAATGAAACATAAACCGGTAGAACAAGAAGAAGGTAACTAACAATAATTACCCGAGAGCGGAAAGTGTCGGACACTACGAAACCAATTTAAAGTGTCAACAGGAATGTCGGGACACTAGGGAGTGTCTGCAAATCCTCCTCTGTCATACTTGAGTAAGATGAATTGAATGCGATATTAGAGACTCGAGCTATGTCCTGTTACTAAGTAACGAGACGTTTTGGCACTGTTAAGTAAAAGTTTAAATTATTTTTGTCCTGAATACGTCGTAAACTTGACAGCTTTGTTAAGCTGTTGATGTAGGTAGTTATATTTCTTAATGAGAAACAGGTATTTTCCTGTTTTAGGGTTCCGTAGTCCTGACGAGAAACCCTTATAGTTTCGTCCTGTCCGTCTGACTGTTTGTCCGTCTGTCCAAGGTTTTGCTAAGAGACCGTTAAAACTAGAAAGCTGTAATTTTGTAGGAATGTGTATATGAACTACGCCGACAAAGTAGTAAGATAAAATTTTGTAAATCATTATTTTTTAGGTTAGCCTTTCTTTATGTGAAGTAGAGATGAATTTTATTTCGTCGTCTACCCCTTCGTGTGGGGTATTGTTGAGTAGGTCTATTAAAATTACCATGAGGTTTTAATACTATATTTAGATTTAATGCTCCATTATAGGAAATATTAAACTTTATAATGCAAAGTTTTGTACTGGTGAGGCATGTTCCCCCTTTCTAAAAGCTAAACTGCTGGCTTGAAAAAACTCAAAACATTCATAATGATAGCGCGTTTCATCAGTACTAATATTATAAATGCGAAAGTAACTCTGTCTGTCTGTTACGCTTTCACGCCAAAACTACTGGACCGATTTATATATAGTTTGAGACCCGGGAAATAACATAGGATAGTTTTTATCTAACTGCGCAAAAAGAGGTTATAGTTTTTGCGCGATAACCGACATACGCGCGGGCGGAGCCGCGCCCGGAAAGCTAGTAAACTTTAAAGGAAAAATACAGCGGTTAAGATAATTTAATTAGTTTAGCTGTAATAATAGTCTTTTAACTTTGGTGTTGGACAATTAATGAAGTAGTCGCTATATTATAACGGGTGAAGACCATAGAACATATAATAATAGTAAAGACTTGAATGGAAAAAAAAAGAACATAATAAATTATCATAATTTTCAAAAACTGCCGTAATATGGCGCTGTACTAACGGGTTCTGAATCGCGCTATCGTTACGTTTTCATTCGAGGACCTTAAGAAGTCACAAACGGTCTATGTTTAATTTTTAAATTACAATTTTGTGAATTGAAATAATAACTTTGAAGCAATCGCACTCTTATTTTTAAGGTTTAGCAGGAAGAAACTGGAAGAGAAAAAAGTGTAACAGAATCGTTCTATACTGGGATAACTACTATGCTACTAATCGTTCTATATTGGGGTACTACGGACCCTACACTGCGTATAGTCCAACACGGACTTGGTGTTTTTTTTATTTATATCTGGTAGTTTCAAAATTTGACTACTTTTGTCATCTATGATGATGTGCTGAGGTGGTCGAGGATGTCAAACATCCTTATCATAGAATTATATTATTATATGGTTATTGGCTTTAAAGCACAGCTGCTGCAACACGCCATTGGTAGTTCATCGACTGATTTTCTAATTGAAGGTGGTAGGTAGTCCGGCGAGGTTTTACAAAATGTCCTAGTACCATTCGTTGAAGTTTTAAAGCCCGTGGTGGGATTCGAACCATGCAAGGCAGCTATGGCGTAGTGGCAACACTTTATTTTAATGTGGTTATGACGAAAAAAAACATGAGGCCCACCTGATGTTAATTAGATTAAACTCTGCTGTAACAGATGCGTTTCGTCATGTGAAGATTTGCACTGCGCCACTCACATTATGACATACAGTAGTTAAGTCTCATGTGCCTTTAATTTTTCTGACTTAAGGACTGCTGCCGGAACACACTGTTAAGTGCTAGGCTAAACTAGGTCACCACTATTTTGTAGTTAGTACACTTGTGTTTTTCGTGTAAACAATAGATAAGCTTTTAAGCTTAAGAAACTGATGTTTAAGTGCAAAAAACAACTTAAAAACCTAAACTATTTCAAGAAAAATGTGAATTTGGTGAAAGATAAGCTACTATTACAGGAAAAACTTCAAAATTGTCTGGATGAAGTAGAAATCACAAAACAATTGTATGATGATGATACTCTGAGTCTTCGCTCTGAGCTGCTAGACAAAGAGAAATTATTGCAAAATATTTTCTCTAGCTACTTATCAGCTCAAAACCATCTTAGTGAGCACTACAATGAAGCTATAAGTTTAATTGATCTCGTGACCACCAATATAGAGAGTGTGAGAACTATTGAGTGTGCATGCTCAAAGTCTCTTGGTCAGCCTCAACCACCCAGAGAGCCCCATGCAATACCAACGATTTGCCATACACCTCTGCCATTGAACAAAACATACAGAGAAGCAGCGCAGAGGGAGAATCAGAGTATCACCACTAACCAGGATATGGTTACGAAGGTTTTGGTATTTTCAGATGCAATAGGCAAAAATTTTGGTTCATTACTAGATAATTCACTTCACTGCCCTGTCGAAAATTACTGCATGCCTGGTGCTTCTTATGCACAGATTGAGAAGAAAATTATGGCTTCTGAAATTGATAGGAATACCATAGTTATTGTGTACTTAGGCCAAAGTTTAGGTATTGACAGGAAACAGATAATAGCAAATGTTACCTCATTGATAAGCCTCAGTGCAATTAAAATTATGTTATGTGCTTTTCCCTATTCAGAGGCACTGACAAAAAATCAGAATGAGCATATTCATTCATTAAATAGTATATTATATAATATGACATGTCGTCATTGTGACAAACTTTTATTTTTTGACTGTAATAAATTTATTACTAAATTTATGTTGACTCGGGATAGGATGTACCTACCTAAAAAATATAAGAATCTGATTGCTACTTTGGTAGCTTATAATATTGAGTCGGTTATAGGAAATATAACCATGTCTTCTATTGACGATACAGATTTTAGTACATGTACTAATACAAATGTTGAGTCAAACTGTTTAAACTTTTAAGTCCGACAACAGGGAAGTGTTTTGACATAGCACTGTACTACCAAAATATAAATCGCTTCTCTGGCAAAATACTTGAAATTGAAATGCTCTTAGATAAATATCCATTTGATATATTATGCTTTACTGAAACATGGCTAAGAGCTGATACAATGTTATTTAATGTTAAGAATTTTAGTGTAGGCAGTGTGTTTAACAGATCATCTGCAGAAGGAGGAGGGTGTATTATTCTTGTAAAAAATAACTTAAAATTTAAAGAACGCCATGACTTAGTCAGATGTTCTGTTGAACGTGTCTGTGAAGTTGCTTGTGTGGAGGTGGACAGGCATCTTGTGTTGTGTGTATATCGACCACCTACAGATCAAGGTCATGCTCAAAATTTTGCAGAATTTTTATCCACTATGGAAAGTATACTGCAGAAAATCTCTAAATGCAGAAAACCCATATTTGTATGTGGTGATTTTAATATAGATATTTTAATGAATTCTAAAAATAAGACTGATCTTATTTCATTATTTAAGTCATTTAATTTGAAATTTCTGTTCTGTGAGCCCACTAGGATAACAGACACTTCATCTACCTGTATAGACAATATATACTCAAACTGTAAGATTAAAGAAAAGTTAATATTGAAAGGTGTTAGGTCTGATCATGAGGGCCTTGCGATAAAATTTGATGGAAATAGTGAAACAGAGAGGTATGAACATAGGCCGTTAACAACCAGTAGGCTAGAAACTCTTGGTACCAATATAGAAGCTAAGCTTGGCATAAAAAGTTTTTCTCACTGTGACCCGAATGACATCTACAATAACTTATTTTCTTTAGTAAATATTGAGTTTCAAAAAGTTTGTCCAAAAATAAAGAAACAAATAAATGGAAAATTGAAGTTTGGTGATTGGGCAACTAGAGGTATTCGAAAAAGTAGAGATTATTTGTTTGATCTTTATCGCAGGAAAAATTTAACATCTTGCAAGCAGTTTCATGATTATGTTAGGAACTATTCAAAAACTTTTAAGTCTGTTTGCTTGTGTGCTAAATCTCTTTTTATTAGAGATAAAATTAGCAAGTCTAAAAATAAAATAAAAACCATTTGGAAGACTATAAATATTGAGACTGGTAAAAATAAACCTAGAGATTCAAGATATGTCTTAACTATTAATAAAAATCAAATCTCTGATCCAATACAAGTGGCGAATATATTTGAAATTTTTTTTTCTAACTTACCCCTAGAAGTCACTAAATCATTGGATTCTTGTCCCAATGTAGCAGAAGCCCTATTAAAACATAATTTTCCCTGCAAAACACCGGACTTTTCTTTTAGATACACGACAAATTTTGAAATTATAAAGACATTCAAAAGTTTAAACATAAAGAGTACTGAAGACTTGTGGGGTATGTCAGTTAAAGTGGCAGAGTCTATAATTTGCATTATCGCACCATACTTAGTAACAATATTCAATCTTTGTGTCGATAGAGGAAATTTCCCCGACTTAATGAAACTATGTAAAATCACTCCAATTTTGCAGTCGGGGGCTGCATCTGACCCTTGCAATTATAGACCTATTTCCATCTTACCTGTTCTGAGTAAAGTATTCGAAAAAATTATGCTCAAACAACTTTTATCTCATTTTAATGAGCATAATATATTGAATGAGAATCAGTTTGGTTTTACTAAGAGAAGATCCACTACAGATGCAGGTGTTCAATTGATGTCACATATACTTGAAGCCTGGGAGAGTTCACATGATGCTATTGGCGTATTTTGTGATCTTTCCAAGGCATTCGACTGTGTAGAACACTGCACTCTGATTCGTAAGCTTTCACACTATGGTATTCGTGGAAAAGCTTTGAATCTAATAGAGTCTTATCTGTCAAACAGGCTACAGATGGTTGGAATAAATGGCAATACTTCTTCCGGGTCTTTGGTAAAAATAGGTGTACCGCAGGGATCAATTTTGGGACCTTTTCTGTTCCTAGCGTATATTAATTTAACATTTATTTATTTAACATTTATTTATTTATTATTAATTAAAACGGTACTTGGACCAATTACATTAATTAATTACACATTAAAATTAACATTAAATAGAAATGATCATTAAAATGTCACTTAAACATAATAAAAAATTACAAGAAAAACTATACATCATAATTGTGCTTTGTCAATAGTACAATACAAATAAGTTTCAAATTATATATAAAATTAAAATAATAATCATTGAAAAGTAGGTACTAACATCAGTCTCTTTCACAATATCTCAGGCAAGTTGACATTAAATCTGTCCATCCATCTCTAAGCAAATCACATTCAGAATTAGTATCCAAGAGAGCGTTGAGCGCGGCGAGTGTGCGCGGAATGGGCGAGACAGAGCGCGCCACTGTACGGCAACGTGGCAACGCGAATAGTTTGTGGCGCCTACCGCGACAATAGTTTTCTGGTATGAAAAAACGACATAGCCCGCAGAGCAGTTCGGGTGCATCGATATCCCCACGCAAGATTTTACACATAACAGTGAGTTGGTGCATTTCCCGTCTGACTTCCAGCGAATTGTAGCCTAGACAACCCATTATAAATTTTGTCGGGTACATATAAGGATAATATCCATGAATTCGTTTGTACAAGTATCGCAGAAATGCTTTTTGGACCTTTTCAAGCTGAAGTTTATACGTATATTCGTGCGGATTCCACACACACATGGAGCTCTCCAACTTACTGCGTACTAACGCGCTGTAGATAAGGCGGATTACATGCTGATTATGAAAGTCTTTCGAATTCCTCAGTACGAAACCCAACCGCCTGAAAGATTCCTTCACAAGCCCATTAATGTGGTCATGAAACGTCAACTGTTGGTCGAATATGACACCCAAATCTTTAATGTTAATTGAGCGTGGTAAGCTTTCATTGTTCATTTTGTAATCATAATTGACTGGGTGCCATATTCCAGCAAAAGTCATTGCATGACATTTGGAGGCATTAAACTCCATCCCGTTTCTGTGACTCCATTGAGCCACTGCATCGACGTCCCGCTGCAGGGCAACGCAGTCTGCACTTGACCTTATCTCCGCAAAGAGTTTCAGGTCATCAGCGTAAAGCAAACATTGTGCGTGCTCTAAGATAGTAGGAATATCATTCACCATTATCAAAAACAATAGAGGCCCCAATATTGAGCCCTGACTTACACCGGAACGCGTGTGATAGGGTCTAGACTCAAACGATCCAAGCCTCACAAACTGTTGGCGGTCGCGCATATAGTCAGCAAGCAGCTGTAGAAGCCCCGGGGCGAAACCAATAGCAGCGAGCTTAGCCAGAAGAATGTCGTTATTAACCCTATCAAACGCCTTCCGAAAGTCAAAGTAGAGCACGTCAACCTGGGAACGATGGTCCAATTTGGAGGCGATAAATTCCACAATAGTCAGCAGGTTAGTATCAACGGATCGCTTCCGCCTAAAGCCGTGCTGGGCGTCACAAAGGTATTTATCCACTTGTGAATATATGTATTTATGGAGTATACTCTCAAATACCTTTGCAGGCGACGACATCACAGCGATAGGACGGTATTCTTCAACGCTCACTTTGTTGGTGCCCTTTGGTATAGGACTGACCCTGGATAACTTCCATTGCGGTGGATATTTACCAGTTTTTAGTGCAATATTGAAAATGTGGCATAAAGGAATACAAAAGTGCTTTTTTCATGTTTCAATACCGCAGCTGGAATACTATCAGGCCCCATGGAGCTGCTAGGTTTTAACTTATTTATACCGTACATAACGTCACTTGGCATAATTTCAAAAATGTTAACGTAGTTACTATTTGAACTGTGTTCCGATTCGTAAGCAAGCTTAGTACTCAATGACGGTATGTCCGGTAAAAAGACACCTGCGAAAAAGGCAGCGAATGCCTCAGCTGCCTTCACCCCAGTGAACGATTCACCCTTGTACGAGACTGTTGGTTCAAAGCCTCCTTTGGTACGTAGACTAGAAACATGTCGCCAAAAATTTCTAGGGTTTAATTTTATATTAGTTTCAATACCTTCAACGTACGAAGTGTAGGCAGCCGTAGCACGGAATTTAAGATCACCTCTAAGACTCGAGAATTGTTGATAAATCTCGTCCGACTTCGTTTGCTTCCATGAGGTATGCAATTTATTTTTGCGTTTAGTGTCATGAATAATATCGCCAGAGAACCAAACAGGATAGAGTCTAACTTTCCTAGTCGGCCGTCGTTTTCTGGGCAGGGCATACATGCATTAAAGCATTGGTAGACGATCTTGTACATACAGTCAGTAGCAGTACAAACATCAGATGCTTCCAAGACAAAACTCCAAGAACTTTCACTTAGTAACAGAAATAACTGTTCGTAGTCGCATTTACTGAAGTTCCAGTCTTTAGCAGAATCTATATTTGAAGGTTCTAAAAAATCTGATCGAAAGGGGGTGTCAATTTCCACGTTGATTTCTAAAGGTGGATGAAAAGGGTCGATTTTCAAAATGTTTTCAGCAGTTGTGACCTTTACACTCCGCACATCAATGCTCTCTCGGACCAAAACAACGTCTAATATACCCCCATATGCGTTTACTACATGATTATGCTCTAACAGATTGCAATACGAAATAAAATAACAATAGTAGTTATTAATAGTCAAAGAAGCACTGTTTAAGTTTAGGTCACCCAAAATCAAAACAGGGGCCTTTAAAGAACCTATGATACTTTCAACTTTACAGAACCATGGAAGGTATTCACTATCAGAGGCATTCGACCTAATGTAAACAACACAAACATAGACTGTTCGTCCATGCCATAAGAACGAGGCCCAAACATCTTCTCCACTCTCAGTTTCTAATTGCTGATGCCGGCGTAGCACTATAGGGTGCCGCGCAGCTAGCGCTGCGCCTCCGCACGGAGTACTTCGATCACGCCGCAAAATAGTCCAGTCACCACATACAATTTCTGAATCTTCTACAGAGCTATCTAAAAAGGTTTCTGTCATCGCCACGATATGGTGTTCCGTTAACGCCATGCTATTGCGGAACTCTTTAAGTTTACCTTTCAGACCACGTACGTTTTGATAGTATAAATCTATGGTAGGAATTTTGCTGTTACAACTTTGTTGGGCTACGAAAGGGACGAAAGGGCCAGTCGGAATATGTACTGGGAGGAACCCTACGAGAATTCTCAGTTTCTGTGATTGGAGGGATAGAAGGCCTCTGGTAAGGTATCCAAGGCTTTATGCTAGAATTAACTGGCCAGACATCGGTTATAAAGTAAATATCGTAGGCATCGACAGGAACTCCTATCTTATAAGACTTGTAGTCACCCCGTGGCTTCAGTTCCTGTACAGTACACAATCGGTTGGGACATAGTAGCCGAAGGTATTCTTTAACGTTATCAATATTAGACTCCATGTTCCATAAATGCAAATACATTTTTGGTTCTACTGCTTTAAGAGTAATCTTCGCAGGGTCAGCAGTACCACACAGGGATGGCGGTCTCTTGTTCCTTCTCTTCTTTACCTCCGTCCAATGCTCTGAATCCGAGTTACTTGAAATAGTAGGATTTCCTGTTGCTTCAATTCTCGTTTCCACGGATTCATTTTCTAGGCAGCTTCGGCAGGAACTCGCTGGAGGTTCAGAACCGGCAGGTAGTTTTTGGTTTTTGTTGACCAAACGCTTCGGTTTCCTTTTTTTAGGCACTGATTTTGTAGGAGCTGTTACTGCCACAAGAACTGCGCTAGATTTGAACATAGGCTGAGCTGTAACGGGTATAGCTTCATTGCTTGGCAAGTGAATTTCATTTTGAGATGCCATTTCTACTACAGGTGGTGTGGCGAGGCGAATTGAGGATGTAAATTTAGGGACTACTTCCAGTGTTTTGTCTAGCGGTAGTTGCGATGAAAATTGCATAGCCTGAGCTTGATTGGCTTCAATGGCACTGACGATATCTATAGCGTCCTCAAGTCGTCTACTAAGTTGTCTAACTTCGGTTGCACAACTAACAGCGCTAGACTCGTAATTTTTTATGAGACTTACAGCGTGAGTCAGTTGACTTTTTAGTGTCTGTATCTCTAGTCGTAGCGCCTTCACTTCCTCAGCTGCAGTCTCCATCTCACCTTGTTCAACCACAATAGTGCTGTCATCTATTATGCACGGTGGTGGCGTTAATTTACTACGGATCGTAACATGGCAGCCAGAAGGTTTTTTCGCTGAGCCTATAGGAGTTGAACTGTTGTCACCCCCTCTTTTGGCAGCACAGCGGCATTCAGGACAGATCCATGCGCTGCGAGGCTCAAGTATAAAACCAGCACAAAGGAAGTGATACACTTTACTACAGCTGTCAATGGAACATTGCACATACTCCTCTTCTCCAGCAATACTGCCTAGACATGCAGCGCATTTTTTAGTCATTATGATTGCCTATGATTGCTAACAAATAAATTATTCACAAGCTGACAGATAAGCAACAAGAAGTGTGGTCAGTAATCAAAAATACAACTCGCTAATAAGCTCGCAGCAAGTGTATGTGGGCAGCGAAGCGTTGAAATCAAATCGTACCTTGATAAATTAAACGAAATCTTTCAACGCGCTAGTGACAGGTATTGCGTCCTTATCTCTCTGATCTGCTGCATGTGTGTAGCCGGCGCGAATGGCAGCAGGGAGCGGGTCGGGCGTGATGACTCACCGCGATTACCGCCGGACAACAGCAAGCGGTCGACGCGTCGGTATGCGGGCGACCGTTAGCAAAAATTATGAAAACTATTTTGCTTATTATTCTGGTGTTGCTTCCTTGATAAACTTGCAACCAACGGCACTGTCGTCGTCAAATCTCCAGCTATACGATGAAGTAAATTCCACCGCTATCACTTCACTTTTTACCACTTTTATAACACAATAATTCATAGAGCAGAGTAACGTGATGTTGTCTTGAGTACGGTTTCGGACGAAGAACTGAAGATTAATGATCTGCCTTGCATGGTCAAAGATTTCTGCAATATTGTTTTATTCGCCGATGATATCTCTCTGATTTTTAAAGTAGATAGGAAAGATAGTGAACTCATTCATGTAAATAATGTGTTATCTATGATATCTGAATGGTTCGCCGCTAATAATCTTCTCTTAAATTCAAAAAAGACCAAATGTTTAAAGTTTTCTTTACCAAATGTTCCTTATGTTGAACCAATCATTAAGCTTGGCTTAGATAAACTCTCTATTGACAAAGCGACAGTCTTTCTGGGAATCAAAGTGGACTTAACTTTACAGTGGGATCCACATATACATGATCTAGCCGGAAGACTTAGTTCTGCTGCATATGCAGTTTGTAAGATAAGACAGTTAACAGACGTAGCTACTGCAAGGCTAGTTTATTTCGCGTACTTCCACAGTATTATGTCGTATGGTGTATTGCTGTGGGGAGCTGCTGCTGAGATGGAAACAATCTTTATCTTACAAAAGCGTGCAATTCGAGCCATATATGAAATGGATCCTATGGAATCTCTAAGGGATCTTTTTAAAGAAATTGATATATTAACTTTACCGAGTCTGTATATATTTGAAAATATTATGTATGTTCGGAAAAATTTGAGTAAATTTAAATTAAACAGTGACAACCACGATTACAACACTAGGAACAAATATAAATTAACGCTACCGTGTTTTAGATTAGCAAAGACAAATAAAAGGTCCTTTTAATGTAATTGTGTGCGGTTTTATAATAAAATTCCCGAACATATTACAATGCTCACAGAAGGAAAATTCAAATTACACGTGAAAAACATTTTGATTAAGAAATCCTACTACACAATTTGTGATTACTTAAACGACAAAAATGCTTGGAAAATTCCACCTCTGCCAAGCCATCACCTGTCTCCTACGTAATTTTAACAAATATTGTAATAATTGTATTATATTGTTTATAACAAATTGTAAACAGACGTTTAAAAGAATGGCCCCGAGTTTCTTGCCCGTTCTTCTCGCAGTGGCTCTATAAATTTTTTTGCTGAACGTGGCAGTACAATGTAGAATATTTCAATATTAAAGTTTGTAATTGACCTTCATAAGAGCGTCGTAGACGCCTAAATTGAATAAATGATTTTGAATTTGAATTTGAATTTGAATTTGATAAAACATTGTATGTACATTGTATTATTAGGTGTAGGTACATTATACTACTGTACATTAAAACGCTAAAACAAAAAACATTACCATAAACAAAACAACAAGACCTAGAATGTTCCAGCACTCAAACGAGTCCTTCCCATGCAATCAGAATGCAACAAAGTGCTGTAACTCGCCCCAAGAACAAAGTTACGCTGCAAACTTGCCTAAGTGCAGGTGGCAATTACGACTTCGCCACCGCCTTTGTCAGATCTACTTTCACAAAACGCTACAAACTATAATCTTACAATAATACAACGACGTTTAGGCAGGCCTACAGGTAGTCCAAATATTTAAGCCCACTATACCAGTTAGCAGAAATTACGCCTGGCAACGGTCCCGGCGATGGGCCAGCTTGCTGGCAGCACTATTTTCTTCTAGGGTTCCGTACCCAAAGGGTAAAAAGGGGACCCTATTACTGAGACTTCACTGTCCGTCCGACCGAACGTCCGTCCGTCCGCTACCAGGCTGTATCTCAAGAACGGTGATAGCTAGATATTTGAAATTTTCACAGATAATGTATTTCTGTTGCCGCTATAACAACAAAAGTTGGCCAAGTGCGAGTCGGACTCGCACATGTTAAAACAAAAAAGGTTGAAGGTTGAAATATGAAGTCTAATGTTTTATAGCTAATGGTACGGAACCCTTCGTGCGCGAGTCCGACTCGGACTTGGCCGATATTTAAAAAAAAAATATTTTTACGGACTATGCTGGAGACCCACCTGATTTAAGCGGACTAACCTCTGCCTATAACAGATGCATTTCGTCACAAGTCACGAATTGCACTGCGCCCGTCACCGTGAGTCATAGTTGCTGAGTCTCATGTGCCTGTAATTTCACTGGCTCTCAAGGACTGCTGGAACACATAGTCGGGTGCTTGGCGATAGATTTTCTACTTGAAGGTGGTAGCTAGTCAGGCGGGCAATTGCAAAATGCCCTACCACCACGCTATAATGACTGCCATCCGCAGACTACTGTGACAGACGGCTTTACGTGCCCTCCGTTGCACGAAAGCGCTCAGTAATATCACTAGCGGTCACCCATCCAAGTCATGACAGCGGCGGAAGTTGCTTAACTTAGCAGATTGGTTAAGAACGGCTAAGTGTTACACTATTAAATTTTCAAATGAATTTTTAGGTTCTCAATCGGTTGCACAGATTTTATCGTTTGCGTATAATGCAGCTAGCACGACCAGAGTCAGACTAATCCCATTATAGCCAGGGAGGCTTGTACTTCAGTACTGCTGATTGGAGGTCAGCGTTCACTGGCGCAGGTGAGCGGTTACACTGTTATCGGGCCGGTATAAATTACCGGTATTACCGGTATTAGCAGCCTGATTATTAGTGGATGTTGTTTGACTCAGCCGACCCGCGCGCTAATTGAAGTGGCTGTACCGACTCGCGGCATTATGACGGCTTAGCCGTAATTTGCTATAAATCGGCGAGCTTATGGGATCAGACGTTCGGTAACTCGTGATTGCGTGGGCTTGTTTGGGCACCTTTATACTATTGTTTCGTTATTTACAAAGTTTTGTTTCGTTCGTTTGTTTTCTTTTTCGCTGAAAATGAAGTCTGATTGTCTTTAATTTCATTGATCAACGTTTTTGGAGCAGTGATGGCTCAGTGGAATTGGCAATGGACTGCCGCGCAGCAGGTACATGGTACGAATCCCACCACAGGCTTGAGCTTCACCGCATGGTCGGTAAAGCATTTTGCGAATGCCCACCTGGCTAGCGACCACCCTCCTGTAGAAAATATTTTGTCGACAAGCACCTAACGGTGTGTTCCGAAAGCTGTCTTTAAGACCCAATAATTCTAGGTTAAGTCTGTTAACACCTTCGACCACGTCATCACTTACCATCAGGTGAGATTGTGGTCAAAGTCTTACCTACAAAACATTAAAAAAATCAACGAGTTTTGGAATCTTGGATACCTCAAACCTCGTGTCGGACAGATTTTGAATTTATATGTAAAGATCTAATTATTAAATCTTATTATTACTTTGTTACCATGTTTTTAAGCAAATAAACATTATTATAATTATTATATATTACGATATTTTCATTAGTATTCTGAGACTAGGCGTTGCACGATATATAACAATAGGCTGGCCCCCTATTACACGAGATCAATATGTATCTGGTATCCATACCTTTGCCTACCCTAATGGTGTATAGTCGTTGTAATTATGTATGTTGTGTGAAGATTTTGTGACCAGGTTGTGCTACTCAGGACTATACCTACCCTTTATTGCTGTGAGTGTGGATTGGCATCTGAATAACCAGCAAGGATGTGGTGCCAATGTTGATTAAATCATTTACAAGTAAAGCTATATTATTATGTATTAATGAATTAGGACGCATTAACTAACGCAGGCGAAGAGTACCTAATGTTGTCTTATAGTAAACCGTTCCCCAAAGTTGCCAGCTCGAGCCTCTCGCGGTCGTCTTCCGGCGCGTTTACTTGAGTAGAAGCATATAACCGTCTCGCTCACACCTCGCCGCGTTCCGCATTTGGTGTTTCGTTCACAATGCTATAATACTAAACATGAGCCGCTCGCAGCGCCAGTCGTCCGCCCACTCACGAGCAACACGGTTCTATGCGCGCGCGTTGTGTCCTAACCTATGAACTTTTTATGTAAACTGTGTGTGTGATATCTAACGTGCCTCATTTCATCAATATACCTACTCTTCCCTAGAACTTTCTCTTGTTTTCTTTATGGGAGGCAACACCCCCTCTCATAGTCTTTATTTCTAAGGTTTTAAATTAATTAAATATAAAATACTTTTTTATGTTTCTGTATTTAAAAGACGCAATCCAAATAATGTAACTACGCTGTCTGGTGCATATCTGTGTGTTACGGAAATATAGCTCGTAAAAAATACTACAACCTAAGACAAAAATTCTTGAGACAGATACTTGAAAAAGAAGCTGAAAAGAGTATCGTTTCCTAGCAGTTCAATAACTGAACACTGCCGAAACATATAATATTTACTTATATTTTGTGTTGTGTTTAAAGTGCAAAACAGCGTTATGCAATTCACAGAAATTATTATCTATTGTTTACCTAGCAAGAAGTACTGAAATGGAAATGACATTGCATAAGCCCTTTCAAATGTAAACCTTACATGTGTTAGTTAGAATAATGAAAGTCAAAGTCAAAACCATTTATTCAATTTAGGCGTCTACGACGCACTAATGAAATTTTAACATTGAAATATTCTATCATTACTGCCTCGTTCAGTAAACAAAGTTGTATAGAGCCACTTCGAGAAGAACGGGCAAGAAACTTGAGGCCATTCTTTTAAATGTCTTTTAACAATGTGATACTTACTATATACACTTCATTTACACTTATCAACTATTGATTGACATATTCGTCGTTATATAATACCAAAAAAGAGTATAATAAATTACTTAACTTCACAACATCTTGATTCGGCAGCACTTCGTCGTTAAAGACTATTTCTACACCACTGGAGGTCTGCTCGGCACGGCGGTCCGACAGACACTGAATCGGGCAGCACTTCGTCATTAAAGACTATTTCGTTACCACTAGAGGTCCGCTCCGCACGGCGCGGCGGTCCGACAGACACTGAAGCTACTCGCAGTGAGTTAACAAACACGGTGACAAAGCGACTACCGTCACAAACACATTACTCTTTATAATTGACAATTGTGTGATCTCAAGCTCACGTATGGCAATAAGTATAATAAAATCTTCAATGTTTTTACACATATAAATAAAGCACATAATATAAACTATTTTATATAAGTATCTCAACAAATGTCACATGACCAGTTAAACTACTTATAAAATATACTTACAGTATTAATAACATCAAATAATGATTCAAGTGATCTATACATATTGCAATAAGTATAATAAAATCTTCAATGTTTTTACACATAATAAATAAAGAACATATTATAAACTATTTTTAATAAGTACTTTACACTGTCACGTGATCAATTTCGCTACTTATAAAATATACTTCCAGTAATAATATCATCAAATAATGATTCAAGTGATCATGATAATCCATATATTATGCTTTATCACAGTCTAACAAACACAATTAGGTACAGTATTAAATTCACACCACAGATAAAGTATACACATGGATAATTAAACCAATACTTATTTTCCTCTTAAAAACCACAGAGTATATTTAAAACGAAATGAGAATGTCACATTAAACCAGTTGTTTAATCTTAAGCTTAAAGCTAATCAAGTGAAGATGAACAAATATTTCATTACATAGTAAGTCAATTTTCAAATAATCTACCACATGCATACATATCTTACCTAATAAAACTGCTGATGTACAATGCAAGTTAAACGTAAAATGCAATAATTGAAAAGTTTAATTTTGAAAGCGCTCGTAGCGAAGTTTCCTTAGCTGTTCTTAACCGATCAGCAAAGTTAAGCAACGTCCGCCGCGGTCAGGAGTTGGATGGGTGACCGCTGGTGACATTACTACTGAGCGCTTCCGTGCTTCGGAGGGCACGTTAAACCGTCGGTCCCGGTTGTTGTCTTAGGATGGCAGTCGTTATAGCATGGTGGTAGGGCATTTTGCGAAAGCCCACCTGGCTAGCTACCACCCTCAAGTAGAAAATCTGTCGCCAAGCAAATTACGGTGTGTATCGGCAGCTGTCCTTGAGAGAGAGAGATTCTAGGTTAGCCTGAACAACATCTTCGACCACATCATCACTTACCATCAGGTGAGATAGTGGTCAAAGGATAACCTATCAGGCATAAAAAAAAATACACACGACACTAGATTTCTTAGATAAGATTTGCCGCGGCAGGAAACGGCGATGCGCCTCGCTGTATTCGGAGATGTTGGGAAGAGTACTATGTTTAACTTAGCGCGTGCAATGCCAATGTAAAAAGCGAACGGCCAATTAAACTAGTTGGCTGCGATATACATATATACAATTTGACATGAGATATTCTGTTTTTGAAGTCCTAATTATTAAAAAATATACTTTATTGCTTTTCTCTATACTACCGTACAAAACTTTCAAGTGTCGCACAATTCACATCCGCACATACCTCTTGAAAGTTCAGATTAAAAAAGTGAGCTCGAGAACCATAGTGGGAAAGTTCTTGCGCTCATTAAAAGTTGCTAGTTTGACTAATTTTATTAATGACTGAGTAAGAGAGAGACGGATGTTGGCCATTTGTCAGTGCAACTTCACTGACGTTCTTTATAGAGGTGTAAAAGTATTTTAAATGTGCAAGTTTTGAAGCAGTGATAAGCTCAGTGGCTCTGGCTATGGACTGCCGCGCAGCAGGTCCATGGTTCGAATCCCGCCGCTGGCTTGAGCTTCACCGCATGGTGGAAGGGCATTTTTGCGATTGCCCGCCTGGCTAGCGACCACCCTCAAGTGGAAAATCTGTCGCCAAGCACCTAACGGTGTGTTCCGGCAGCTGTCCTTGAGAGCCAGTATTTCTAGGTTAAGCCTGTTAACACCTTCGACCACATCATCACTTACCATTAGGTGAGATTGTGGTCAAAGGCTTACCTATCAGCAATAAAAAAGTTTATTATATTGTAAATTTTCCTTTATGTATGTAATGACTGATAATTATTTAATATAAAATAAGGAAATGAGTACGTACCGACGCCCTTCTATAATACGAAAATTTAATTATTGCTCGCACCGCATTATTTTCTTTTTTAAATAAACGAAACTACGATGTATACAATCATATATCTTATGAATGTAGGTACTTGCTCTTGGCTGCTTCTATTTTCAATTCGGGATGCGTCCCGTTCTGCTTCACTTAGTTCTAACACTCTGGCGAAAAAGGAAAAGGCCACGTTGGAACCAAAAAATTAAGCCCGCCTTTATAATCGCGGTCACCCTGAGAGACTCCGAATGCCACAGTGCATACTCTCGTAATGAGTTTTGTTAATCGATGATGACACAACGAGTTCTGTCTGTTGTTAAAACTAACGAAAGTTCAAGAAGAGTATTTGCTTTTGTCATAACACAGTTCACATACTCACTTCTTAATTCTTATACTGTTACCAAGCCTGAAAGATAACGCATTTATTTTCATCGCCCAAAATATAAATCTTTTACAGTAGGTATCAAGTTGAACAGTGAATATAATACTAGGTTCGATATTGGAATATCTTGCTTCAATGGTATGCGTGTTAGTGGAGTGTGACATTAATTTATTAGGTTCAGGTCACAAGTTCGTGTGAAAATTAATTTCTTAGGTCTCGTGTGATGTAGGTACGGCGGCTCGGCTAGATATTTCCAATTGTGGAGTTTGTGGTGCTGCCTTTGTAATTTAACACAATTATGTGAAGATCTTATTCGGGTGATACATGTTTAAGATTTAGTCAAGCCAAAACGAGTGGTTTCTATGAGCTGCACGGTTCTGTAAGTTTTGGTACTTAACAATGATATGAAATGATGAGATTGATGAGTCGACCACTTGATAGTTGGCAACACGTCTGCTAATTTCTGCTGTAGCACAGTAGAATCAGGCAGTAGTTAACCTGCTGCATTGCTACACTCCTCTTCCTCTGTGGCCCCACCGCGTCTGCCATAACACTGTGGTGGCCTCTTTAAAGCCTCGGAAGGTAAAGAGAGCGGTGAGCCATAATATCAGCACTCTCACTAGATATATTTTTGTATTTCTAAAGTGTTTTTGTAATCAAATATTTTTTTTAAATAAATGTTTGATGGAAATATGTATTTGTTAGCCTATTATCAGATCTAAGCCATGTTATTTCACCAGAATAAAAATATTCGAAAAAAGACGTCAAACATAAAAAATGACGATATTATACAAAAGTGACATGCAAAACGCTTATATGTATTCTGAGAGTAAATTTAAGGTAATTATCAGATTTGGATCGTAAAGACCATCTTTTAGGAGTCCGCCTTTGCATTCGCATTTTTTTAGGCAGGCGTTGTCAACTAAATATAACGGCTAGCACTCACGGTGTTTAGTCGAAATCTCCGACCGGTGTTCGAGCTGTAAAAATGCTCATTCACAAGGAATGCGGGCACCTTTAAGGGCTGCTAGACGCGCACGCGTGTGTGTCTTTACTGCTCGAACACCGGTCGGAGATTTCGACCAAACACCGCGAGTGCTAGCCGGTATATTTAGTTAATAATCATGACAACTCACGTTAGTTTTTATGACAATAAAGTAGGCGTTGGATATAAAACCGAAGCAAATACTAACATATTGTACCTACTGAACTTAGTTTTGAAAGGGATAAGGTTAAAATAATATTTTTTATCAACATAACTTCGACTGAAAGATGACATAGAATACTAGCTGTATCTATATTGGTTATGTAGTGAAACTTTCAGTCTGGAGCACACAGAGCCACCTGCCAAAGTAAATTGAGGTTTAATATCGCAACTTTTGAAATTAAATTTATTTCTCGTAACTAACAACTTGTTAATTGTCATCGGTAGGTGCAGGTGTTGCGGCCAAAGTTAGAAACTGTATCTATCTCTCACCTGCCCTTTCATGAACTGTATCACGTGTGCATAAGGCTTACTTTTGCTTGTTGACAGGCACTCCTGGGCAATTATAAGTTTTCGCACGTAATGCCTACAACCGTTGCTCGCTGTCAAAGCCTGAAAGTCTAACGATTTTGAAATGAATTTCGCTAACTTTATACGACTACGGTTTTTGTTGGTTTTAAATTGGTTTTACGAAGCGATAAGTAGCAGTTGAAACTACGAGTAGTTTATGTGATATTTCTGTACGTGACCGCATTTTCTCTTTCCATATTTCACATCAAAGCAACATGCGCGCTCGTAGCGAAGTTTACTTAGCCGTTCTGAACCGAACGTTAAGCAACGTCCGCCTCGGTCATGAGTTGGATCGGTGACCGCTGGTGACATTACTACTGAGCTCTTCCGTGCTTCGGAGGGCACGTTAAGCCGTCGATCCCGGTTTTTGTCTTAGGATAGCAGTCGTTATAGCATGGTGGTAGGGCATTTTGCGAATACCCGCCTGGCTAGCTACCACCCTCAAGTAGAAAACCTGTCGCCAAGCACCTAACGGTATGTTCCGGCAGCTGTCCTTGAGTAATTCTAGGTTAGCCTGAACAACATCTACGACCACATGATCACTTACCATCAGGTGAGTCAGTGGACAAAGGCTAACCTCTAAGGCATAAAAAAACAGCCCTAACGTCTACTGTTGAACTAATTACTCCTCCATTTATGGGTTAGCCACGCATGGCAGGAGTCTTATAATTCGTAGTTCTTTAGATAGCACTGCTGCCCACCTTCTAGTATATTTCCCTTCGTTGCCTCTTACGACTCCCACAGGAAGTTTTTTTTCTTGCAAACCTCTGCCTATAACAGATGCATTACGTCACAAGTCACGAATAGCACTGGTATGCCTGTAATTTCACTGGCTCTCAAGGACTGCTGCCGGAACACATCGTTAGGTGCCTGGCGACAGATTTTCAACTTGAGGGCGGGCATTCGCAAAAAGCCCTTCCACCATGCCGTGAAGCTCAAGCCCGCGGCTGGATTCGAACCATAGACCTGCTGCGCGGCAGTCCATAGCCAATGCCACTGAGTCATCACTGATTCCTCCAGTATAAAATAATGTGAAGAAAAAATTAACATATTTTCCTCAATAAACATACATCCATACATCATAAGCGAACTGATTCGAAAGTTCATACTCAACATAAGAAATTGTTAGAAAATGTTTATCTTTGTAAAAGCTTGACTTTGGCAGATGCCGAATTTCCCTCCGAAAAGTCGAACACAACTCAAAACTGTAACAAGATATAATAATAATAACGTTTACTGTTCCCTAAACACACAAATAAAGTTAACATAACAGTAAAAGTACTTTTTTAACTACAGTATCATTCATCAGGTGAAGGGAACCTAATGTTGGACATAGGAATCTTCTCATGGATACCACAAAAAATGTCAGTCGATTTCTCGTGGCCCCTTAATTTGTCCTACTAATAGGGCCACGAGGGAAATTACCTTCCGTTCGCCCTACTAATTTTTTGAATCAAAAATGTAGCACCTGTATAAGGCAGGCGCCATTGCAAATGCCCTTACTCATCTAGATGTAAGAACGATTCATTATTATAAATTATTTTTTTTACTAACAAGTACCAGGCAAACATAAGCCTTCAGGATACTATCAATATGCCAGGGAAAACAAATAGTTACCTATAAATGTATATATTACATAGTTACCTATAGATGTATATAGCTCAGCGCCATTTAAAGGTTTTCGCATATTGAAAATCAATGGTTACTTACCTTATATCATCATGATCAGCTGGAAGACGTCCACTGTTGAACCCCCATAGAGCGCCGCAAATAACCGCTAATAGCCGCTTGTAACCATTGGCAACCCGCGACTTTTACGATGTCGTCAGTCCATCTAGTGGATGGCTACCAACACTACGTCGTCCGGTGTAACGTGAAACCCACTCGAGAACCTTTTTTCAGGAATAATAGAGCTGCTGGGGACTGGGGGCCGAGTTGTTTTTGTGCTATTCATAATGGGGAGGTTTTGCCTTAATCCCCACGCTTGACAGGCGTCTTGGGGATCGCAGTTATTGGTGTAAATTTATAAGAAGACGCTGCTGCCCAATTAATACCCCAATCTTCCCCTTCTGTCAAATTCTTGTTCATTATATGCGTTTACAGTTTTGTGTATGACTTTTTGACTTATTCCCGTGAGTTTTCCTGAATTATGTACTAAACATTATTACTAACAGCAAATAGAAGACAATAATGAGCGAATAACTTTATTAAGTGTGACACTTAAATATATGGGAAAAAATATCGACATTTGGCTTAGAAAATATATTTTTACCCTTACACTCTATGTGCTTTAATACCTATATTATATATACCCTGTGGGATGTCGGGCTATATAGCCCCCCCTTATATTCCTAAAAATGTAAGAAAATACCGGAAATCTTCTGCAAAACTGCAATCTTACACTGGGATGTCCTATACGCCTGCTTGGCGCGGTTTTAATGGCGAATCCCTATAATGTGGGGGTCCTTACTGCAAAGTTGGACGAAATGGTAATCACAAATTGCAACTATTATAAGACTCACTGGTATGTCGGATAGCAATAAAAGAACCGTCGTACTCGATAGCTATAGTGTATTACTGGAGAACAATCGTAGGTGTACCGCATATATAATCATAGCTTAAGATATACCTATCTAAGCATACAGTTCACTCACACTAGTCCGTCTATTACAAACAAGTATTGAACAATCAAATACTTATCCAAAATGTTCAGGTCCAATTTTCAAGAAACACGATTTCTGAGTTGACTTCGTTTTCTCTAAAGGTACGTGGCTCAAGTAATGAACCAATATCCAATACATTAACAAAAGGAAATACGTCGTTGTACTAACCTTAGAAAAACTATTAGGTCCATAAAACGTCACAGGGACGGGAAGCGGCCGTAAGTCCGAAAGCAGGTATTTTTGCCGTCAGAGGCAGACAATCAGGCTAGTCAATTTCACGGTGTGCTGGACGGCAAAGAAGCATGTAGTGAACACACCTGAGTAGTTTCACGTCGGATAGGAGAAGTAACTATGTCGCTTCCTCCACTTATTCGACTTGTAAGCCAAAATGCGGTACTATAATATTAATGAACTATTTTCGCCTCAAAAAATTATGTTTACAGAAAAGTTGGAATATAGAGACACCAGACAAAGTGAGTTTAAGCGTAACGATTTTCCCGGTAATGTATTTCTAGAAAGGTTTTGCGACGCTGTGATGGCCCCTGCGTGGTGCTTCATCGAGTGGCGACTGTAGATCCGGTGGTTCTAAATTCAGCACCTGGTGGTAAGTGATCAAAGTTGCCTACAAGAATCCGTAACACCAGAGGTCTCAAGGATGTTTTCGGCCTTTGAGGAGGGAATATGCTGTCTTCTTGAAGGCTCCTTACTCGTATTGGTTCGGATATACTTCACATGACAGCTGGTTCCATATTGTGGTACTGCGAGGGTCAATTCGGCCTTATAAAGTTAGTAAGGCATTCTGCACGCTCTTCCATTTGATGTACATAATATGTCGCCAAACAAGTGTACAGTGACGTCATAACGAGACTGGGAACCAAAGATGTAAGTAGTACTTTTTATCAGTTATAACTCTAGAAATAACGTTTATAAAAGGAAAGAAATGCCGCTCAACTCATATTTACTAAGGTTCTTTTAATCTTAGTTTGTTTAAATAGCACAAATATAGATTAGAATACATACGGGATTCACGGGTTTTATTTTGTGTAGACTAAAAAGGCTAAGCATTCGTTACGACATGGTGTTAGAGCATTTTGCAAGAGGCCGCCTGGCTAGGGCCCATCCGCAAGTAGAAAATCCTTTGCCAACCACTTAACGGTGTGTTCCAGCAGCTGTTGTTGTGAAGCAAATCCCAACTTCGACCATATATTATTATCAGCTTACCATCAGCTGAGGTTGTGTCAAATGCTAGCCTGTCACAAGTAAAAGAGAATTGGTCAATAGTGAATAATCAAAGGCACATGAAGCGCTCGTAGCGAAGTGTGCTTAGCTATTCTGAACCGATCAGCAAAGCTAAGCAACGTCCGCCTCGGTCGTGAGTTGGATGGGTGACCGCTGGTGACATTACTACTGAGCGCTTCCGTGCTTCGGAGGGAACGTTAAGCCGTCGTCGGTCCCGGTTGTTGTCTTAGGATGGCAGTCGTTATAGCATGGTGGTAGGGCATTTTACGAATGCCCGCGTGGCTAGCTACCACCCTCAAGTAGAAAATCTGTCGCCAAGCATCTAACAGTGTGTTCCGGCAGCTGTACTTGAGATCCAGTAATTCTAGGTTAGTCTGAACAACATCTTCGACCACATAATCACTTACCATCAGGTGAGATAGTGGTCAAAGGCTAACGTATCAGGCATAAAAAAAATAAAAAAAACATGACCCAAAATCTGTGAAACAATAGCTGACCTTAAAAGAGTTCCCGTTCTAGGTCATATGTTGCTCATACCTTCGAGCATTTACCAATGAAATAAAGGTTAGGTAGGCTATTTTATAATACATAAAAACAAAGATATGAACCAAATAAACCTTATTTTTATATAAAGGGCCTATTTCAGAATGTTCAAGTAAGTTCCGGTTTTACTACCCAGAACATATTTATTAATCAAAAAACTATCTTTGCGTTTCATAGTCATCGATTTATCCTAACGCGCTGCATGTTAACTGTCATTTTTATCATTCAGTTATTTTAAGTGTTGACATAGCAACCTGAAACTTTATTAGGACATTCTGAAACGGGCCCTAAATCTCAAATGTTTAAGATATAATATATATAACAATAAAAATATTATTCATTTACGCACGGCGCGGCGGAGCGACTCAAGTGGCACAAGTATGCTAATCTCGGTAATGGTTACATATTAGAGCATTCGGTGTAAAGCTACGAATAATAATCATTATACTACACGTAGGTGTTGAGACATGGGGTCCGTGGAGGCCGTGACCTCGTCGTATTTTCCAAAACTTATCAGAACGCTTGGTGGACGAGATGATGCTGGTACGTGGCTTAACTAATAAGCATTGTAATCCAACGAGGCCGGCCTGTGTGCATGCAATGCGTATAGGTTGTCTAAATACTTTAGTGCTAGCAGCTGTAGTGTAAGTAGTTGTTTATTTATTAAAATGATAGCTAAAAAAAACTTGGCCCTAAGATTCTACTGTAATTTTCATTCCACGATGGACCACTCCATAGATGACAACGACATACCTAGATATTGCAGTAGCTCAGCCGGTAAACAGGCGTGGATCATAGACAAATTTAAATAATTACAAGAGTTAATAATAACAAATATTTTAAAATATATTTATAAAGTTAAAAAAACATTAAATTTAATGGCAAACTGCACTGCGCCCATCGCCCTGAGACATAAAGTTGTTAAGTCAAATTCGCCTGTAATTTCATCAGCACACTTCAAATCGGAACATAGTTTTTTTTTATATTATTGTGATGGAACAAGCTCGAGGCCCACCTGATGTAAAGCGGACTAACCTTTGTCTATTACATATATATTTCGTTAGGAATTGCACTGCGCCTGTCACCTATAGACATAGATGTTAAAGTCTCATGGGCCTGTAATTTCTAATAATGTAATTTAATTAATTAATAATTTAATTAATTAGTAATTTAATTTCTAATAATGTAATTTCAAGGACTGCTGGCGGAACACACCGTTAGGTACTTGGCGACAGATTTTCTACTTGAAAAGTAATGAGAAATTTACTGCTTTGCGGTATAAATACGTAAGTAAGCTGCACTTTCTTTTTATCTTTTACTTCAAGGAAAGATTTGCAGCATGACAAGGTTAAGGCTGATAATACCTGAGTAAGTTTAAGGTAAATTATGTCGTCATTTCCTATAACATTATCATTTGATAATAAAGAAAGTAAACAAGCAACCGTCTTCTTATCACTTACGTTGTTTCTATAAATAAAAAGCATTGGAATAATAGCTCTTGATGACGATGTCTCCATAAGCCTGGGATTCCCTGCGTTGAGTAGATATATGAAACTGTGCTTGGTGCATGGATTGACATGCCATTTGCTAGGAATTGGGCTAGCCCCTTATTAAATTGAATATAAAACATTTGGGTAAATGATATCTCTATACACCCTATCAGTAATATTATTACATGATATTTGAAGCGCTTCCGTGCTTCGGAGTGCACGTTAAGTCGTCGGTCCCGGTTGTTGCCTTAGGATGGTTATAGCATGGTGGAAGGGCATTTTGCGAATGCCCGCCTGGCTAACTACCACCCTCAAGTAGAAAATCTGTCGCCAAGCACCTAACGGTGTATTCCGGCAGCTGTCCTAGAGATCCAATAATTCTAGGTTAGCCTGAACAACATCTTCGACCACATTATCACTTACCATCAGGTGAGATAGTGGTCAAAGGCTAACCTATCAAGCATAAAAAAATTTATAATGTTTTTGGGGTTGTGTACGAGAAAGCAATTAACTCGGTTGTATATGCGTATACTTTGTAATAGGGTCCCATTGTTACTAAGTATACGATATCCTTTCGTTTTGTGTTACTAGCACTGATCTGTTTTAATATAGGATCTAAGCTATCTATAGCCCAAATTTATCCAAATCAGTTTAGCCGTTTCAACGTGAAAGAGTGACAAACATACACGCTCACAAACTTTCGCATTTATAACGCTAGCTGTACCCAAAGTACATACAAGCTTCAACACCGCGGGTTCACCCTCGTAGACTATACCAAGTTTCATCCAATTTGGTTTGGCAATTTCAGCGTTAAGGTGTAGCAAAAAGGTTGTAAGTTTGAATCAAACTAAATATTTTACTGTCAGGTGTAAAAATTATGTATGGAGCGAGTGTATTTTTGTTACCCCTCCGGAGACGAAATTTTTGATGTTATAGTACACGTCATGGTATGATTAACTTTGTTATTTTCGTAATGTATGGGAAGTGGTAAGCAAAAGGTGGATTTAAGTACATGAAAATTCTAGTAATTTGCTTATAGTTTATAAACTCTTGCTCCGTTCGCGGTCAAACAAACGGGAAACGATCGGAGATCGCAGCCCGCGTCTGTTGAAGCATGAAGATAGTTTTTTTAATAAAATTATCAATAATGTCGAAATTTTGAATAAAATTAACAAACAAATGTTAATAACTTTTCAACAGATCGACATACTACAGTAGAACAGTTCACTTTTAGTGTGAAACTTACATCTGTACACCCAAATATATCTTTTATATTTTATGATATTGTTGAGATGCAATTATTATGATGGATTGCCTAGCAAATATAAATTATAATCGAGAAAGAAAAACAATCCTAGTATATAAAACACTAAAACACGTCGGTGGTCCTCGCACCCTAAACGTTTTGTTGAACGTATTTGTGTTTGCTCTATCGTCAAATCGGTATTATATACAAACGTCAAAGATGATGTGATTGATTGTAGTATGGACAAGCTATAAGGTAAAACGATATAATGAAATAAAAAAGTAAAGAAGTGCGAGCTATATTTTCGGCAATTATTCCTAACTGAATGAAACGAATGGTCAAGTTCAATAAATCGCAAGATTACTAAAAACGTAGATTTAAGTTATTGTATTAGGATGGTAGTCCATAGCATGGTGATAGGGCATTTGCGAATAACAAGCAGAAATAAAAAAGGTCTTATTTATGACGATACATATTTTAAATGATACGGATGGATTTTAATGAATATAAAAATTATAAACGAATTAATGTATCTCATAGAACAATCAATCTATGGCTATCTTCTCGTAAGTTCAATTCAATTTGGCAAATCACTCAGAAGTAAAATATTTTCCTGCAATTTCCTAACCAGTCTTTTCTGTAGCCAAGTGGACACTGATTTGGTATTGCTAAAATGAGCTTTGAATTATTGATAACACAATTTCCACCGTCACTCTTCACGTATCCATCAGGACAATCGACATTTACCTTACCCGGATTATTATTATTTTCTGTGATGGGATTTTCACTGTCAGTATGACCAGGATCAATTTCAACATTAACATCATGTCCGTTTTTAATTTCTGGATTTACAAAATCACTTAAATTTGGAACATCGATTTCCTTTTTGGTTGAATAAACTTCGTTGCCAGGGTTTTCAGTAGTAGTTGATGCTTCAAGAGTTATTTTTCCATGATACTTTGGCTCTACTAGCTCCACTTCACTCTTAGGACCTTTAGAAAATATCACTTCACTAGGCTTAATTGCTTCTTCAGAGTCATTGCTTTGACGCTTGTTTTCAATTTTCGGATCGAGTGGAGCTTCTCCAATTGATACATTGTCTTCATCGTTTGGCCTTTTACCGACAAAGGCATCGTAGATAAACTTCTTGTATACAACGAAAATTTGGCTAAAGAAATTCGCCAAGACAGTCCTTTCTTTTGTGATTGGGGCGTCGTTTTTTATCGTGTTCTCTTTGTCTTCATTTTTGAATGAAAATATCCTTATTTTGTTCACTAATACGTCAGCTAGGACCTCGTTCCACGTCAAGGGTTTTGTGTCTTGGAAATTTTGCAATTTTCTTAAGAGTATCCTTTGTTGGTTCTTGTCAGTCTTCGCGTCTTCAATAAGTGAGTCCGTACCGCCCAAAAGGAGGATTGTTATTCCCAAAACGTATATAATGTTCATTTTTGTTGTTATTTTTTATAATGAGGATAGCACAATGGCGTCGACTAAAAGATTGCCGTGAGATAAGCCGGACTCACAGTTACTGAGTACAGGCGATGAAAAAACCTATTTCTATAAAAAACTACTTTTGCAGTAAAATGTTAACAACAGTGATTGTTTCAGTTGATGGATACAGTGAAGTATGTTAAAAACCACGTAAGGGTAGCACTGCTGGGAGATTTATAAATACTATCATATTATGATAGTATTTATCTACTATCATAAACTATCATATTATGCTAGTATTTATCAATCCTCAGCACAGTTTGATTATGTTACCTTTTAAATTGTAAACATACATTCCGACCCATACGTGAAATATATCACATTGGACTGCCTGTAGTTCAAACCAAGGTTAGCCGCAGTTTCTTAGGATTCTAATATAAAGTATATATAAGTTTTTGTGTAATTTTATTTCTAATTAGTAATAGAATTTGTTAAGTATCTTTTGTTAATTTTAATTTTGGCAAATAAAATTGTTATTAATATTATTATTATAGTTAGGTTAGACGGTCATACTAGAATTGCATTTGTTTCCAAAATCATCATCAAACCTCTTGCATGTTGTCTCTAAATTTATAACTCCACTGTAAAACTTCTAGCAATTAAACAACAATGTACAAACTTAAGAGAACATTGTGTTACATTGTTTGCTAAGATTAAAGCGCTGTAAACTCTTGAAGTTGTATTGCAAGCGGTTGAGCTTGATGTTACAGTCTTGGGGTAAGTTGTGATTATTCAAGATAATATATCTATTTCCTACTTTATTAGTTTTCTTTCAAAGATTGTGATCGTTTGTTACCATATTTTATGAAATGTGGGAAATAGGTACGGATTATTTTAAGTTTATAAATTAGAAAAAAGCATTTGGTGGATATTGTTAACAAATTAAATCCCGTGCCGGGTTAGAATTACACTCCCTCATATCTTTCCGTGGATGTCGTCAGAGGCGAATAAAGGAAAAATCCTGAAAAATGAGCAACAGCGCCTTCTGGAGAACTGCCATGGCAATTATGGCTAATATCCTTATGAGAGGCTGCGTTAAACTGTGGATGATACAGTGCTATATAGTACAGAAGTATAGAGTACTCAATTAGTATACACTAAGGTAACTTTAAGACTTTCGTGACTTGAACACATAGTTATATGTATTTAACGGGACTTTAAATAAATAAAAATTACATGTTTTATCGCGATTAAGTCCCGTTAAATACTTATAACTATGTATACACTAATTATTATGATTTACCGAGTAGGTCCCGAGGGAGTGCGGTATTATCTAGAATTTTCCACGCGAAACACGACGAACGCCAAGACGAACAAACACCTTCAAAACACATAAAGGTAGGTAGATCCCGAAAATTCTACAGCTTTTCCAGCAACATTTTCACTAAGCCTTGGAAAATAGTTGCTGATGTGCGGGTGGAGGAATTACATATTGCACAACCACGGAAGCTGCTGCGTAGTTCCTACCTACATGCAACACGAGGCGCCGAGTCAGCGACACGTGCGGAAGGCGACACCGGCCGAGTGCATGGCTACAAGCGTCACTTTTGGTTCCCACATCGACCAGAGTAGACATTATTTTAGTAATAGATTTAATATTAAATTGTACTTTTAAATACTTAATACATTAAGTTGCAAGTAATTTTGTTTTTTTTTAAGTCCTTCGGCTGGTGCCTACGTATACAATGTAAAAACAACAGTTCTGCCACAGAATAAAGATAACTCCTACGGTTCTGCGCACACTCACCCGTGGTAGGACGATCATTTAAGTGATTGGGTTTTTTGAACTTGAGGGTTCGAAGCAGTGATAGCTCAGTGGCATTGGCTATGGACTGCCGCGCAGCAGATCCATGTTTCGAACCCCGCCGCGGGCTTGAGCTTCACCGCATGGTGGTAGGGCATTTTGCGAATGCCCGCCTGGCTAGCGACCACCCTCAAGTAGAAAATCTGTCGCCAAGCACATAACGGTGTGTTCCGGCAGCTGTTCTTGAGAGCCAGTTATTCTAGGTTAAGCCTGTTTAACACCATCGACCACATCATCACTTACCATCAGGTGAGATTGTGGTCAAGGGCTAACTTATCAACAATAAAAAAAAATAAAATAAAATGGTGACACACTGACGTACGTCGCCGACGCTGCAACCGCCGCGCTGAACGACTAGTCGTCAGATCTCAATTATTTTAATTGGGACCACAAAAGAAACACCAGCTTTCGAATAGACAAAAAACATCATAATCAGTTAACCCAATAAAAGGTTATGAGATACTCGTCAATTTTTGTCTTAGAATGGTACGTAACTAGTAACTGAGCTAAATTTGATGAAGGATTGTTGAGATTTCTTACTTATTATGTTATAAGTTAAATAACTTTTACTTAGTCAGTTTTATTCTATAAACTAAACAGTAGCAACAGTAAGTTTTATGTAGATAAGTTTTCACGAACGGTGCGTACACGAATAGTAGGCACGTTGACTAAACTATTCCAGATTTCTTAGCATTTAAATGTTGTTCTATAAGTGCTTTGCCAATATCTACATTTTTCTGAATAGCTTCTTGGTACCCGGGCGTAGTTTTCATATGCTTGAACCATCTGTAAATAAATACAACGTCCATCATTCATAATTCTACGTACCTATGACCTTTGATCCAATCGACATATTGTCGATTGGATCAAAGGTCAAGCTTTGTGTACAGCTTGGAGCTACCACCGTACCTCTGTAGATTAGGGAAGTCCTTGAAGCTGATGCCTGAGATATCAATATTAGCAACAGATGCCACTAACGCCACATCCGCGATGGTCAGGTCTGGACCAGCGGTGTACTTATTGGCTTCCAAAAAAGTGTTCAGAAAACCTAGAGCTTCTTCCAGTCTCTTTAATTTAGCTTCTTCTGCCGGTGCGTCATTCAGGATCTGTGGATACTACATGGAAAAAGAATTCTAAGTTAGCGCTTGATTGGAAAATTAAACTTCGTCGTGTGTATACACTACGAGAGATTTCAAAAAAGGCGCTACCGAGAAGATACTCGGGGAATCTCAGTAATCTACATAGGGATATATTCCCTGTGTTTAGCGCGATCAGAACTGCGTCTAATTTTTTATATAATACTAAAACATAAGCTCAAGACATTTTTTTTCTTTTTTGTTGCATGTATGTTATAGACATGGTGTAACGATTATATGATAAACCCAGCCAAGTGCGAGTCGTACTCGAGCACCGCGGTTTCTGTACCGACATACAATATAATATTATTTAAATAAAGATATCGAAAAAGTATTTTCTGTTATTCAGTTAGGACCTTTTTATATGCATTTTATCTCAAGTGAAAAACCGCACTGCTCCCTTCACACTGAGACAAAGTTGTTAAGTTTCATGTCTAAGTTTCATGGAACGCCATTTTAGGTGCTTGTCGTCAGATTTTCTACTTGAAGGTGGTAGCTAGCGAGGCAAGCATTCGCAAAATCCTCTTCCACCATGCTGTGAAGTACAAGCCAGCGCGAGCGGTAGGGAACGAACCATGGAACTGCGGCACGACAGTCCATAGCTATCACCTACCGCTCGGCCATCATTGCTTCAAAACTAAAAAATAATGTATTGCAATAACATGACGCACTTGTAGTGAAGTTTGCTTAGCCATTCTGAACCGAACAGCAAAGTTAAGCAACGTCCGCCTCGGTCATGACTTGGATGGGTGACCGTTGGTGACATTACTACTGAGCGCTTCCGTGCTTCGGAGGCACAGATTACCTGAGGGGGTAATCTGTGTTCGGAGGGCACGTTAAGCCGTCGGTCCCAGTTGTTGTCTTAGGATGGCAGTCGTTATAGCATGGTGGTAGGGCATTTTGCGAATGCCCGCCTGGCTAGCTACTACCCTCAAGTAGAAAACCTGTCGCCAAGCACCTAACGGTGTGTTCCGGCAGCTTTCCTTGAGAGCCAGTAATTCTAGGTTAACCTGAACAACATCTTCGACCACATCATCACTTACCATCAAGTGAGATAGTGGTCAAAGGCTAACCTGTCAAGCATAAAAAAAATAAAACTAAAAAAAAACATCATAGTTAAAATTTACATAGTTAACAGAAATGTTGGCCTATAAGTAGGTACATTAATTAAATGGTCTAATTAAATACCATCTATCTCTATAAATAAACATCTAATCTCATTTCCTAACGTCAGGGCCATTGATGTTTAATTGAGCTCTAAGAGTCCAAATAGGTATGATGAAGATAAAAATGTAATGTCAAAACTCGGAATATTTCGTAAAAGTAATTCTGTCAGTGACAGTACATCGCAATGTTATCAACAGATAACGATAACACTAACCAAATATTGACAAAATGACGGAGACTACCAACGGCAAGTTACTGATTGTTTTGAACTCTATATAATATAACTATTCTATATCTTGTATGCTATTTCTCGAGTGGGTAAAAATGTACCAAGGACACTGATTGTTTGGTTTCGAAATACATTTTTGTAATTTCATTACTCAACCAAAATCCATACCCAATCGTTTTTTTTGTGTAGGATTTGTGAAGGAACAAGTAAGAGGCCCAACTGGTTTGAAGCGGTAAGCTCTGTCTATAACAGATGCAGTTCGTCAAAGGTATTTTTTTTGCCTGATAGGTTAGCCTATGACCGCTATCTCACCTGATGGTAAGTGAAGATGTGGTCGAAGATGTTTGTCAGGCTAACCTAGAATTACGGGCTCTCAAGGACAGCTGCCGGAACACACCGTAAGGTGCTTGGTGACAGATTTTCTACTTGAGTATGGTAGCTAGCCAGGCGGGCATTCGCAAAATGCCCTATACCATGCTATAACGACTGCCATTAAGACAACAAACGGGACGACGGCTTAACATGAATGCCGAAGTACGGAAGCACTCAGTAGTAATGTCACCAGCAGTCACCCATCTAACTCCTGACCGCGGTGGACGTTGCTTAATTTAGCTGATCGGTTAAGAACGGCTCAGCAAACTTCGAGCGCTTCTTTTGTTTGTATGCCTTTGTTCTTGCGTCTAATTGATATTTAATTGTAATTGTCTTACGACGTAATTAGATCAACAAATTCATAAATTACCTTTATTCGTGGCGCATTAAAGTAGTTACAATCAGTACTAATATTATAAATGCGAAAGTAACTCTGTCTGTCTGTCTGTTACGCTTTCACGCCAAAACTACTGGACCGATTTGAATGAAATTTGTTGTGGAAATAGTTGGAGACCCGGGAAAAAACAAAGGATAGTTTTTATCAAACTGTCCAAAAAGAGGTTAATGTTTTTGCGCGATAACCGACATAAGCGCGGGCGGAGCCGCGCCCGGAAAGCAAATTTACCATAGAAGCGATTTGTATGACCCAATTTACCCTACAGAACTTGAGGATTGCGCATTTCACTGCATTCAATCTTCTGAAATAGCTTTTCTAGCATTTGAACGTCTTTGACACCAAAAATTGCGCAAGTATTGATATTAAACATCTCCAGCTGCAAATGTTCAATTTTGGTGTTCAGCAAACTGTTAGGTACTTTTAACCTGGCAAGATGGTAGATGGAATTACCGAAACTTTACTTTAAAATTTTAATAACAATAGTTTCCTGTTGTTTATTTCATATTGATTATGTTTGTGAATTAGTGAAGTTATTTAATTGTTTAAAGTTCCATCATCGTCTATTCAATAAAAAAACCTATATAATAGCGTCGTAGACGCCATAATTGAATAAATGAACTAGACTTTAACTATGATTCGGTGTGTTTTTTAAACTTGATATTTGCTCACTTAAGAGGTGAAAAATAATACAGTAATACGGTTCGAAATCCTTACTATGATTACAAAGCAATATTGTTCATCTGCCTGTCTATCAATCACTTCATAACCTAGGCTAGTGAAATTTTACAAGGAGCCCAAGGACAGAACAAAGATTTAATTAATGATATTGAATAAGCTAATTAGCAAATGTATTTATTAATGTCTTTCGAATCTCCAAATCTATTATAAATTGAGCAAATTTATAAATATTTAAAAACAAATTTAGAATCTACAAATCTATCAGATTGAAAGTTGAAACAAAAATGATACAACAGCCACTGTAATAAGGTTCATATCAATCACATGCGCACAGCAACGATGATCGCTCAAATATTAATAAAGAGACGCGGATATTCTTCTTCTTCAAGTTCTTCTGCCACGCTAATTTAAGTAACCAGCAAAGTATTGATGTACTGAAATTAAGCATTTATTTAATTCAAGTAGATATATGTATTTTATTTATTGTGTTCGCCAACCTCTCTGACTAGAGAAGAATAAATTAAGATGGTGTAGATCGTTTAAGGAGTCCCTTAAACGATCTCCATCCAAAGGTTGATTGGAAGAGATCGCTTTAAGCGATAAGTCCTCCTTTTGTACGTTAGTTTTAAGTTTTTCTAGTTATTTATATGTTTCTATAGGTGTACAATAAAGTGTTTTGTATTGTATTGTAACCAAACACACGTAGGAACTTAAAAAAAACGGAGTAAATTTTCATTGCAAAATTACAAACGCTGATATGGAAATTTAAAGCATTAACCAAAACCAGTTTGTATGTAAATAGAACGCAAACCGTTTAAAACTGAAAAGTCAGGCTTACAAAGTTAACAAACCATTTTAAATCCGTTTGATCGTCTGGCCAATAAATAGCTGGTGCAGCAAACACTTCGGAGAGCCAATAACATTGGAAATGCAACAAACGATTGAATCTGCCTTTTCATTTCTATTTGTGCTAACTGAGGGTTGGCGAGGTCTCCTTTTTGAAATAACGACATGAATGAGTGTTTCTTAAACGCCAAACCCAAGTAAGTACTGAGAAAAGACTTAAAAGGTATTGAATAGTTTCTGGCGTTACTTTCAGGAAATCCATATTTAATTAAATACAAATATTATAAAAATACTTTTAATAAAACATTAAACTAATATTTTCATAAAGCACTTCAAAAATATATCTAGTGACAATGCCGCCTAATTTTCATGTGAAGCCGACGTGACGTCACAAACGCCACGCAGCTAAACCGGAAGAATTTTCGACGCATCTCGATTCTACACGAAGCATCCACGAAGGTATTGCTTGACTTAGCAGGAAAATTAGGTGGAATTGTCACTAGATATATTTTTCGAATTTTTTAAGTGTTTTATTAAAATATTAATTTGAGGTTAACTTAAAATAATTTTAAGCATTTGGACTGCCTATGAGTCTGCTATGACTTATAGGTTGTCTAAATGCTTTTATTGTAGTAGCTGTAGTGCTGTATATAGTTCACAGTATTTTGTTTAATAAAGAAAGGCATACCGCCGGTAAAAAACAAAAAATAAAATAAAATAAATTTAAATATATATTATTAGTTTACTTAACAGGTGTTTTTAACCATAGCTGAACCTATTTGTAACCTTTATTACTGAATAAAACTTATTGTATTTGTATTGTAAATGGCAATTTAGGGTCAAATGGACCTGAATAATAAAAAAATAATTTGTTGCGCCAATCATTAGTTCAAAATGTTCATACTAGCTTTTGAATTTAGCGCGACGTTTCATCGTATTTGTTTTGACAGTCAATGGAAGATTGGTATCTATTTTATTGCCACTTCTGCATAGCTCCTATTCCCCTTCCCTTTTCCAAGCACTACCGGGCTCGCGAGTACAAGCGAGGCAGACAATGTTCACCGAACGACGATCCACACAAAATCAGCGCGTGCTCGTCAAGTTGTTGCAGTACTTCAGTTCCGCTATGAACACGAACAATCAATAATTACGCGTGATAAAATAGTATAAACGTTTTTGTATCGGCTTTAATACACCTTATGGTCCTTAGCTCTGAAGATACTTGAGGATTTGGATAGTGAGTGTTCCTTCCGAGCAGAATTTTGAAGCGCTCGTAGCGAAGTTTGCTTGGCCATACTGAAACGATTAGCAAAGTTAAGCAACGTCCGCCGCGGTCAGGAGTTGGATGGGTGACCGCTGGTGACATTACTACTGAGCGCTTCCGTGCTTCGGAGGGCACGTTAAGCCGTCGGTCCCGGTTGTTGTCTTAGGATGGCAGTCGTTATAGCATGGTGGTAGGGCATTTTGCGAATGCCCGCCTGGCTAGCTCAAGTAGAAAACTCACCACCCTCAAGTAGAAAATCTGTCGCCAAGCACCTAACTGTGTGTTCCGACAGCTGTCCTTGAGAGCCAGTAATTCTAGGTTAGCCTGAACAACATCTTCGACCACATCATCACTTACCATCAGGTGAGATAGTGGTCAAAGGCTAACCTATCAGGCATAAAAAAAAAAAAAAAAAAAAAAAGAATCGTCATCGGTTCCTGAACCACTATTTTATGGCAAGCACGTGGTGTGCTACTAAGAAGAACAGAACAGGTCAGTGCATTTCTGTCCTTAATCAGGCTGTATTCTCTCGTTCTTTTTTTTTTTTTTTTTTTTATTATACCACTAATGTTGCAAACAAGCATACGGCCCGCCTGATGGTAAGCAGTTACCGTAGCCTATGGACGCTTGCAACACGAGGGGTATCACTCGCGCGTTGCCGACCCTGAAGAAATCTCTTCACGCCCTTTTTGAAGAACCCCATGCTGTACTCTATTGGGAAAACCACAGCGGGGAGCTCATTCCACAATCGGAGCGTCCGCGGGAGGAAGCTCCTTTGAGCCCGCACAGTACGAAACCGTTCTGGATTCAATGTGTGAGGTTGGACTCCCCGTCGATGGCGAGAGTTGCAATGGTGGAAGGTAGCCGTGGGCATCAAGTCGAACAATTCCTTAGAACACTCTCCGTTGTACAGACGGTAGAACACACATAAGGAGGCAAAGTCTCTCCTGAGACTAAGGAGCTCTAAACCGCTTGTGAGCTCGGGATCGTCAACAATTCTGATGGCACGTCGCTGAACCGAGTCTAAAGGCCCAAGCTGGTATCCAGGTGCTCCCGCCCACAGATGACAACAGTACTCCATATGAGGCCGGACCTGCGACTTATAAAGTTGCTACGTACGTTCTTCTTCGCTGCAGCCTGTATTCCTTTCAGGAAGTGCCAATAGCTTCGGTCTCAATCTCATCATATCATATCGCAATCACCCGCTCAAAATATACAGTCCACTCCTACGCCACGAATAATAATAGCAACGAGCGGTCCCCCGGGGTTGCCGGATTGGAATTTCACCCTACATTATTCCTGTGTATGAGGCAACGGAAGGCAAAACACTAAGAGGTGGGCTGCAGCGTCTCCTGAAACTGCCTCCTTATACTGCTATACCCAAAATGCCTGCCAAGCGTGAGGATTATGAGTAGGTCCATACCAATTGGAAACTTCAGTTTTCTTCACTTTTCCACCTATATTTCGAATGATAAACAACACCTTTTCGAGCTTGTAAGGTAGAAAAGGATGCTAACGACTACCACCTATATTACTTTGTTAAGAGTACAACATTACCTTTACAAGTCTGGTCGATGGTGAGCAGTACTGTAGATGAAAGACACAAATGACCTTATGAGCAAACAGCACCAGCGAAAGAGTGAAAAAACTAACATTATTTATGTGTTTGAAGACGGTGCGGTTATTTCATATTTATAAAGTATTTTCGAAGCAATGATGGCCGAGCAGTTATAGCTATGGACTGCGGTGCCGCAGGTCCCCGCCGCTGGCTTGAGCTTCAATGATTGGTAGAAGGGCATTTTGTGAATGCCCGCCTAGCTAGCTACCACTCTCAAGTAAAAATCTGTCGCCAAGCACCTAAGCGTGTGTTTCGGCAGCAGTCCTCGAGAAGTAAAATTACAGGCACATAATGAGACTTCGAACTGTATGTCCCCGGGTGACGGGCGCAATGCATTTGTGACCTGTTACGAAATGCATCTGTTGTAGGCAGAGGATACAGTTAAACTTCAGGTGGGCCTCGTGCTTCTTCCGTCACAATAATATAAAAAAGTAGAATAAAATTATTGTTTAATAATACTTGTCAGGCCATCGGGGTATGTTTTCTTATAGTTTTATAGGTAGAGGTCAAAATTGTATATATTACATGAAAATTAATCTTTAAGGTTACGCTACGGTTCGGTATCAGCCGGCTTGTCCACTGCTGAACACAACCTCCCCCATTAAGGGGGGTTTTACCATAATTCCCACGCTTGGCAGGGGCGTCCTGGGGACCGCAGCTTAAGATATCAGTTCCTCAGAAGCCGCTGCTGTCCACCTTCCGGTATTTTACCTTTAGTCGCCTCTTACAACACAGGCAGCAATCGGGGAGTGAGATTACTTAAGATATTATTTGTACCAAAAAAATTATATATGCTTAAATTCCATAAAAAGGAATGTTTTTTTTAGAATTTTAGCAGTATAAGTGTTATTACGTACAAGTAAATCAAATGGGAAGTGAAGACGAAATTTAGCTTTTTTTCGTTTTATTTAGGTACCGGTAGAGGGCCGAATGTTATATGCAATCTTTTTTTCTTAATTATTTTTGAATTATTATCATCCAATACAACTTTGGCGATCTACCCGTATAGTTAGTTTTGGACATTTGAAAAACCTACCCAGGCTAGGGGTGACTTTCTAGCCCCACGGGGCTCTTTTAAAGGTGTATTTTTTTAGGTTGCAAGGCTTCAAATCCCTGACAGTGCTCAGTAGTCTATCAGTAGTATGACTCATGAGTGTCACTACATCTTGCATATAGAGTAGATTATAAACTGAGAAATTAAGCTTAAAACCTATTCAGGTGATTTTTTTTTCATGAAAACGGGCAACCCTAAGGTTGTTTGTTTGTTTGTATTATTGTTAGACATTCTCTTTGGTGAATTAATTGATTTCAATCATGGCGGCGTTAGTCGTAGTCACAGTCGTGGTCTTTGGGCTGACATACTGTTTCTAATTAAAGGAAATGTTTATTTGCAAGTAGTAATTCTTGAATGAGGTATTTGCTTACCGATTTTGAAATTTAGGTGATCCGCCGTCAACTATATCCATGGGAAAATAGGTTACATGGTTTTTGTAACATTACCTACCTAACTTATAATTACCAAATAGTTATAGTAGTATATAACTATTATTAGCAAGCAGTTATATATTTCTTTTTGGCTGGGAATATACCTCCAAATTGATCTCATTTAAATATCATCAACATCGGTTCTGTAGTCTTTATGATATGGTAAATAAACTAAAAAAAATTGCATACAATAGACCATTTAATGACCATTAAAATTATAAATATTATTTTAGGCGAGTGAATGGTCTTGTTATGAGTGTACATTACAAAAAAGTGATAAAAATATTGAAACTTAAACTTCACAGACTTTCAACAATAAAATGTAAGAAATAACACAAAGAAATTGGGCCGTAATAATGTGAGTGTTTTGAATCATCATGGTTACTCCTTCAATGCATTATTTCATAGTTTTCAGTACTTGAAGTCGTATTTTTCTCCAAATATTTTTTATATCGGGATCAAAAAAATTATTCAAACCTAATATTTTTCAGCATTTTTCCCAATAAATAAAGTTGTTAAAGTAACAGCCTCTGAAAGAGCAGCAGTTTAGAAACGTGCATATTTATTCGACAAAAAACGCTGTAATATTACAGTGGCGTAGTTTCTGCGCCAGGGACAAGTGGTCCGTGAAATCGAGCTTGGACTCCGTATCCGGTCACCCGGTAGGGCTGTCGATGTAGCGAGACTATAGATATATTTTGTACTTTAAAACTAGAGAGAAAAAATAACACCATAAGATAAATATATCACCATAATAGCGCAGGTAACGACGTATTCTACTCTGAAGGTGAATACTTAGTTTTTTTTTTTCAGTTAGTTAAAGATGAGCGTGTTTTGTAATGAAATCTAGTAGTGATGATGAAAAAAACAATGAGAGTGCAAAATTCTTGCCTCCTAGCTTCACGACCTGGCTAACTAAACACTTTAGATACAAAACTACAGGTACATCGGCGTATCCGTCCAGACGGGATTATTCTACGGTGCGTGCGGCGTCAGAAGAGATCAGAGCTATACGATAGAAAGAGATACAGATTGTAGGTGAAAGTTCTCCTTTAAAATTTGTAAAATTACCTTTCTTTTTTCTAAATATCGCGACGAAACAAGCGATAATCAAATTACCTATTCTTTACTTTATTGCTTCATAGCTAGAGTCGCTTATTTATTGCAATGGCTTTGCGAAGTGTTCCTTCTGGTCCTATTTATTCTGTGGAGTAGCTAAATAAATGGATCACAAAACGCGTCCAGTTCGTAGGTCTAGCCGAAAAGTGCGTGCTCGATTTACAAAACGAAGCAAGAATTGTGCACTCCTAAAATTTAAGATATTATTTTTGATCAGCATGCTTGCATGAAATTATATTAAGAATAAATTTGAAAAAGTAAACTAACCACTAGATTAACAGATTTTCATAAATTAATAATCTCGATCACGCTGTTAGCTATTAAAAAAAATACTGCATTAAAATTGGTGCATTTGTTTAGGAGTTACGATACGGAGATAATAATACATTATCATACAAGAGAGCAAAGTGCTCTTTATACACGAGGTTGTGGGTTTTTTTTTTCAATCAGTCGAGTGTATAATGAGCAAGTTGCTCACTAGTTTCATACGCACTTTTTAACACCCTTCCGAGGAAAAAAATATATTGCACAAATGCGTATACAAACGACATATGAAAATTATGGGAAATAGCGGTGAATCCCTAGTAAGTTAAGTTAGTACCTACTAACTTACCTTTCTAGGGATAAATTACCCGGTTAAATTGAAAATGCTCTGTTTACTCGCATATAATTTGCAGTTAGGTACTAACTTAACTTTGTAGGGATAATTCTATTACGCACTAGTGTATAATATTATTTTATGCACGAGGGTGTTATGGTTCAGTTTTAGACCCTAAGAACGATATAATAAAGCTTACTTGACAAACAAGGGTGTTGAAAAACTTATAACTCACCTCTATTTGCATCGGGGATTAAAACAAATAAAGAATTCATAAAGCAATTTGTACTATTTCATCGATGACACACCATGTTGGGTACGGTATTGTGAACTGATAGTAACTATCTTACTTAGTAGTAATGTTTTAATGCTTGATATCACTCACGTATTATTCTTTTTACTACATTAAATTAATTAAAATATAACATAAAAAAAGTTATAGTCATAGGCAAAATTTTAAAACATGTTATAATATTACTTCCGCGCTTGTCAGCCAAATTTCAAGCTTTATTTTTAAGGGTATGGTTATTTCCTTTATCTATACTAATATTTTATATCATAATTTTGTATGCAACGAATAAACTTCAAAAGTATTGGACCGTTCGGATGAAATTTGGTACTAGTTCTTTTATTAGAAATTTTGTTAGATGTCGCTGTTGCCCCCCTTCTACGGTAGCAGAAGCTTCTAAAACGGCCATCTTAATGTATCTTAATCTAATTAATCTAAAAAATCTTAATTATAATATCTTAATCTAAGCGTGGGGATTACGGTAAACCCTTTGGGGTAGGCATTTGATTTTACTAACAGTGGACGTCTCCGGTGTTAATTATTTCATTCGAGAACTAAATGAGTACAGTTCCCGGCTAAATATAATCTTGATTACGCAAAAGGCAACTGAGGAACAATCTCGCCAAATGGCATGCCAATCAGATTCCGAAGGATTATTTAGTTATATATACTGTTATATATACACAACGTGCGCCTTATATTTGCCTTATATTCTGACGCCCGTATCCAAAAGGTTGGAAGAACGCTGATAAGATGAAGTGTAGGGGCAGTTAATGTTGTGGCCTGAGAAATATTTGAGCCGCTTGGCTTGATCAAGTTTCACCGCTTGTTGCCATTACCTTTATTTTGCGAATGTTGGCTTGCCTAGGCTTACGCTTAAGTAGAAAATCTGAAGCTTAACGGTGTGTTCCGGCAACTGTACTGGAGATTCAGAGATATAGCCTGAACAACGTCTTTGATCACATCTTCACTTAGCATCTGTAAACTGTTAAAATACTAGGAATAAAGATAAAATAGCGGTGCCAGGTTTTATATTAGCAAAGACAAATAAAAGGTCCTTTTAAGGTAATTGTGTGCGGTTTTATAATAAAGTTCCCAAACATATACAATGCTCACTAAAGGAAAATTTAAGTTGTATCTGATAAACATTTTGATTAAGAACTCCTAATATACAGTTTGTGATTACTTAAAAGACAAGAATGCTTGGACAATTCCGACTCTGCCAAGCTATCGCCTGTCACCTATGTAATTTAAACAAAATATTGTAATAATTTTATTATGTTTTCTGTTAAAAGAAGTTTAAAAGAATGGCCCTGAAATTCGTACCCGTTCTTCTCGCAGTGGCTCTATAATTTTTTTTGTTGAACGTTGCAGTACTATGTAGAATATTTCAATAATAAAATTTGTAATTGACCTTCATAAGAGCGTCGTAGACGCCTAAATTGAATAAATGATTTTGAATTTGATACATCATTGTGTTCCGGGAGTTGCCAGAACATACTATCCTGATGTGTGCTACAGCGAAAGAGGTTTTATTCTAGGTTTAGTGTATTTAACACTTTTGAAAGCGTTATTTATTATTGATTGCGTTAGTTCATTTCCACCAACTAGCAAGCTATCTTCTTGTATAAATGTATTTAAAATTTGACTTTACATTAAAATTATACGACCTATCTGTTTTTCACTTATTTATTTAAAAATTTTCATTCTCATTTAAACTTCTAATTTCATATAATTAGTAGAATGAAATGTGTCACTGCTTTATGTTGCCGTTAAAATGTAATTTAATTATTCACATAGGTCACTTACCTTGCCTGGATAGTCTGGAATTTTATAATAAAATTTAATACAATGTTAAAACCATGGAATATTGAAAATCGTTGGAAAGGAGAAGTGGGCGTAGTAAACATGCTAAGTGAGTATCTGCGTTTTTATTCTATTATAGTTTTGGCAAAAATGATTTTGTATGTACATTCATTCCAATAACTCATTAGTGTACTCATATAAATTTCAGATTTCAAACTGTATCTATCAAAAACAAAATTTTGCATATTTTGTGACAAATGAAGATCAAAATAGCAGTTTTACTAACCTCAATGTTTCGATGAATTCACAGGAAACGTGTTCACGAGCGCGAAATATAAATATCACAAATAAAAATAAAAAAAACAGGATTGTGTGTATTGTTGTGTCGATGATAAAATTATTTTTGGTTTGAAGTGTATTATGTTAAATTGCTTTGTGAACGATACGTAAGAACTTACATATCAAAATAAAAAGTGCAGTACAGTGTCAATTAAAACGAGAACGGTGTCACTGTAACTATCATAAACATTCATGGATTATCAACAAAAGACATGTCCATCTCGCCACTACAAACAACGTTAAGATAATGAACAGCACAGTTCAGGCTACGGCTGGTCATTTTCAGGTTGATCTTATTTTGGTTTTAAGATTACGCTCCATTCGATCCTTATAATTTTTTATCCAACTGGTGAAACCAAAAGTCTTATTAAAAACTAACGTGGTTTTCATTCATTTTAGTTTAATACGTGATAATTACAGTCTTCCTGAGCTCATCTAGATACAGACCATCGGATTTGGCCGAAACTATGGTTTCGGCAAATTTCATCAATAAACGGTTTATTTAACAATATTATAAGCCATTTAAATGTGATAGGCCTTTATTATCAAATAACGTCAAACCTAGTAGCAAATTTTAAATTGTTGGATTGCTGTTGTGGGAAATGGAAACACCTTGTTTGACTGTTATGCCATGTGATAGCAAGAGGACATAGAATTGTACGTATTATCAGTTGAAGTAAAGTGGCCACATTTCTTTTTAATTATAATACCAAGTTAATTTGTATGCATTTTTAGTCATGGGTTACAATTTCTCCTTTTAACAACTGTCTGCCTGACGTAACATTTCATAAAATTGGCAAGGGCAAATTTAAATAGTGCAACATCATATTGTAATTATGGATATCTATAGATATCTATGGTGAAAGGTGTATCATATATTAATGGATTAAAGTATAAAGTTATCCCAGTATTTAATTATAATATTAGTAGCAGTAGAACTCTTAGTGCGAGTTCATCCGGTGAATTACTACCACAATACCGATTTCTGCCCCCAAGCAGTAATAAATATAATAAACTAGCTTTCCGGGCGCGGCTCCGCCCGCGCGTATGTCGGTTATCGCGTGAAAACATTAACCTCTTTTTGCGCAGTCGGATAAAAACTATCCTATGTTTTTTCCCGGGTCTCAAACTATCTCCATACCAAATTTCATTCAAATCGGTCCAGTAGTTTTGGCGTGAAAGCGTAACGGACAGACAGACAGACAGAGTTACTTTCGCATTTATAATATTATATATATATATATATATATATATATATATATATATATATATATATATATATATATATATATATAATAATATAATATAATATATATATATATATAGTACTGAAGATAGTACTTAATTATGAAGCACTTACACATTTTCGATATGATGATACTTATTTTTTGATTAATTTTAACAGTGGATATAAGTGGAAAAATATCCTCCCTAGTAGTAATGGGTGGAAAATCAATCCATTCTTCCCTACCAGTAGGCATAGATCAGTAGGGATATGTGGAACTGCCGAATCATTCCGGCTTGAAGGATATGGGTACCGGTGAAATTACAAGCACATAAGACAACAACTTTTAGTCTCAGGGTGACGGTTGCAGGCTGCTTGCGACTAGTGACGAGCTGCATCTGTTACAGGCAGAGGCTACTAACATGCCTTGGTAGGCCTTGTGCTTGTTCCATTACGAGAGCATAAAACCCAAGATTGGTAGAATTGGGCCTCATTCCCATTATCCCGTGTTATTTACTAAAACTAGAAGTCGTATAAAATCCGTTTGACGTTCGCACGATCTAACCGTATTCTGGTTTCTGTGGGTGAAACCATCTGGCCTTTGTATCACGATGTCATGTTTTCTTTTTAGTTGGGTAATTTGTGAAAAGTCTCCAAACACAGCTGCTAACTTAACCTTTTTAGGGAATCTCAAAAAATATGTATGCTTTGCAGATTAAAACGTACTTAGGCTACTTTTAGCCTGAGTGCTTTAGGTAAAAGATTATGATTTAGTTTGTATGCCATACTAATCCTTACAAATCAGTATTTTCGTTCTAGTTTGGTAGTAACTTTGTTCAATTTAATTTTATATTCATCATATTGAAATTACTGGAATATCCAGAGAAATTTTGATTAAAGTAAAGTAATTTTTTTTCGAAGAATTCAATGCTTAGTATTAATACAGTGCATATATTTTTGTAAATTTCTTATTAAATTAACTCTCAAATTAAATTATAAAATACAGATGGCTCTAATTTTGCAATATTTTTAATGCTCAGAATTTAGTTTAGACGATATATTTTTATAAAACAATAATAAAGTTTTAAAACATAGAAACATATCATTTGGTAGTTTTTAATTTTGGTTATGCTGTCCTTGAGAAGCAGTCAGTAATTATGAAATTACGGGTACATGAGACTTAAAAAGTATTTCTTAAGTTAAAGGGCGCTGAGCACTTGAGCAGTTTATCACTTATGACGAATGCATCTGGTAAAGGCCGAGGTTACTGTTTAACATCAGGTCTTCGTGTTCTGTAACAATACCATAAAAAACAAAACCCTACTACTGAAATGAAAATTGTCTCTCTTGTGAAATGAAATCCTACATCAACGTCATTAACACCTTTGCGGCAACCTTCGGCAACCCAATAACCGCGCCAATGGCCAATCTAGCAAACATAAAACAATTTTATGTTATTTACCCTCAGTAATTACCAACTGAGTAGCAGAGACATCTCCCTTCCTCTTTCCCCCAGGGAAATCATCTCTGTCTGTCCCTCATATGTAGTTATTACGTCGCGAAGATGCGGCGAAACATACAGATTCTATTTGTAGGGCCTTTGAATATAAAGAAGGTGGATACAGGACTTATCTTTTTCTCTAGGTTGGATGAACAAATTGAAAAAGGTAAAAGCAGAAATGGATTTTCTGTCTGAATTTTTTGTGGGTAAGTTTGTACTTGTGTCATTTTCATTTTGAGATAACGACTTGCTCTTAATTCTTGTGCCTTCAATGTTGTTTTCGTTATTTATATCTGGCTTTTGCTCGCGCCTTTCTTCGCACGGAATTGTTAATACCCTTTTCATAACTTATACTTGGTAAATACGCTTGAAGTTCATCAGAGGTATGAAAACAGCATTTTTGAACCTGGGAAAAGACTATATACTGTCCTAACATCTAATTTATTTTTAACTTTTTTTTTAACCAGTGGTATGCCTTTATTATTAAAATACTACGAACTATATACAACACTACAGCTACTACAATAAAAGCATTTAGACAACCTACAAGTCATAGCAGACTTACAGGCAGTCTAAATGCGCTCAATTATTAAATTAATATTTATTTTTGAAATATTGATTGTGTAAAGAATATGGTTTTTATATGATTTATTCATATACATACTAATTCTAAATGAACAGCAAGAGTGTTTACCTCGGTTGAAAGAACTATTTGGGTATGAGATGGTTTGGTGCACGAGCATAGTGAGAGTGCTAACAGTTCTAGTATTCTCTTTCATTCCTTGTATAACAGTCTACTATTGAAGCTATCGTGTCTTTCATTCGTTTTAGTGCTCTGTTCGTGTCCGAAGGGAGACCTGCGCGAAGGAGAGCCGAGCTCTCCTCGTATAAGGCCAACAAAAACAGAGAAAAAAATGGGGTTACGCAATATGTATTCACATTTGTTAGAAACAACATTTTTATAAAAAAAAACGACTTCAAACAGAAAAACATAGCACAAAAAATAAAATTAACCAAACGATCGTATACAGCTTTTATTGTTCACCTAACATCAACAAGTGGAAATGAGACCATCTTCAATTTAGTCGAAGCCAATTCAATACTCATTATTAATGGTAAATCAAATACTACCCGGTTAAAAATAAAGAAAGGGCCGGGAGTGGAAAGTTTTGTAGCCATTGTTTCATTATTAATCGTACTGTCCATCACTGCTTCCTTTATCCGAATATATTTCTAAATATGTATCTGGAAGTTAGTAAAATTGTGTGAGAAAAGTATTGGTGCCTGAATTCAATCCGCTCTTTTTATGAATTGGACCATTCCGAGTTGAGCTAGTAATAATATTAGAAAAAGATCTGTGACTACCTGATAATCGCAATAAAATAGCACCATAAAATAAATCAAGTGAAAACGATGAAAAACTTTTATAATCAGTAATTTTACTACCCCAGGTAGTTGAAATTTATTCAATTCGCTTTACGAGATAACTATCAGTAACAAAGAATAGTTTTATACGTCGTTAACTAACTTCCATCAAAAGTTAGCGGAGGAAGTATCATTAAAAGTTGATCCTGACTAAGTGAAACTTCTTTGGTGCAACTTTTGACTGGCCCTAAAATATTCTACCATTGTACCGTAACAATAAAAAAAAAACTTATAAAATAAGAGCTGTTATTTACGACTATTGTCATTGCTTACATGATAGTCACTTCTTGCTAAACTGCCGACTCGATAAAAGTTTATCATCGCTGTGTAGTTAGGATGGAGACACACAAAAAGTTAAAATGATGTTATGTGCATGGCAGTTATAAAAGTCATTCTTATACGTATATTTTTTTAGTCTATAATGACTGCAATATTAGGATATATATATAACTTTAAGATTATTACTCACTTGCACCAGCCAGCGACACCCTTTCTGCGATCTCCATGCCGGAATGCCGGGTCCCCGTGGAGTGCAGGATTAGAAATCCCAACTCTTACCGTGGATGTCGTAAAAGGCGAATAATGGAAAATATTGCAAGGTCAGCAGCAGCTCCTTCCGCGGAACTGTTATTATATACTACGATCCCAAAAATACCTGCCAAGCGTGGGGATTGTGGGAAACCCCCCTTGATAGGGGAGGCTGTGTTCAGCAGTGGACAATCAGGCTGAAACAGTACTGATATCTCCAATACGCCTTCCAAGCGTGTGGTTCATGGCAAATCCCATCCAATTTGCGAGCCATTTGTTCAATAGTGGACGTTATGGTCGTTGATGGCGCACTTTAGATTGTCATCTAGAGAGTTTCTCTTTTTCTTGTTCGCACTGTAGAAAAACTCCAGGAACTTATACGCATCGAATAGAAATCATCATCCAGTTCCTAATTTTCTAGGTTACGTTCACCATCGCTATCAATGTATTGCCAACATAATCAACGAATAACGCTCAAACTATGCGAGTTCAATAATATTTAAAGGACCACATAAGAATGAAACCTTCGGTTTTCGTTGTTAGAACAACCAAAACCGAAGGTTTCATTCTCAATTTAAAGAACCCGGTATATTAGTTACTATACTCGAATCGTCTATATTATGGCCCGCCATTGTTCATGAAATAGTAAATAAAATTTCGTACGATTCAGTCAATCTTCTTTTGTTCCAAAAGGTCTATATAAATACCCACATTCTAAATGGGTACCAAAAGCAACCGTATGTCTGGTGTGCATTTAGCTTTACGGGGCCAGTAAGGAGGGTTGCAAGTGCCACTTTTTGTACTTAGGTTTTTTATAGACGAACGTGAGTGAAATTGTACGTCTTTGTAGGACCTGCCCCCAACTTCTTTTTATTAAGATGCGTCAGTATTTTATTACCCTGCTCCTTTTTTGTATATGTTATTATTGTACGATTTTTAACCGACAAAATCGATTCCGATAAAAAGAAACGTATCTCATGTTGACTTTGTTTTGGTTTGTACGATTACGTATAACATTTTTACTGGATTGTCCAATATTTATTACACTATACATCCATTCCCATTTAATTTCATTAACGCTTGAATCTAGTCTAGTTTTATTTACGTTTTTCAATTTCACGTAAAATGATAGCCGAGTGGTAATAATAATACTTCCATGCTACAGGTCCATTGTTCGATCCCTGTCGCTGGCTTGAGCTTCACCGCATGGTGGAAGGATGTTTCCTACGATGTTTAGCTTGTAAGCTTCGTAGCTTACTAGACCTTCAAGTAGAAAATCTGTCACCAACCTTCCAGGGTGTTCCAGGAGCAGTCCTTGAGGGCCAGTAAAATTACAGGAACGTCAGATATATATATATATATATTAACTAGCTTACCGCCCGCCCGCGTGTATGTCGGTTATCGCACAAAGACATTAACCTCTTTTTGCGCAGTTGGATAAAAACTATCCTCTGTTTTTTCCCGGGTCTCCATACCAAATTTCATTCAAATAGGTCCAGTAGTTTTGGCGTGAAAACGTAACAGACAGACAGACAGAGTTACTTTCGCATTTATAATACTATATAGTACTGATTTTCTTTTAGTAAATTGAGTATTTATATTTTTATTGAATTGTGGCAGAAAAAGGACCCTGTAAGGAGTTTGGCAACATATTTTCCACTTGAAGGTGGTAGCTGTATAGCCAGGCGAGAATTCGCAAAAAACCCTTCCAACATGCGATGAAGCTGAAGCCGGTGGTAGGGATGGAATCATGGACCCGCGATACGACAGTCCATAACTATTACCGTCGGCCATCACTGCAATCTTCAAACTACGATTAAGTATAATATTTCGTTGGCTTTAAAGCTATGTGATGCATAGTCCATGAAAGACTCGTTCTTCTAATTGTAAAGTGCCTCTTTTGACTCCACGTGGTACAATACCAAAACACTTCTCGTTTCAACAAGCGTCAAACATATCTGATTGTGCCAAAGAATTCAATAGAAATGCAGAACAAGCACGTGCGGTCAGAGATGCGACTTACAAATATATATCGATGCCACTAATGGTTATTCAAATAAATAACTGAATCATTTATACAAATCGTTTATGATGACCTAGAATCAGGGATTTTATACAGAAAATACAGGGATTTTTATAGCCGGGAAGTATATACTATATCAAGATATATTTTAGGCTTGAACACAAATGACACCCTAAATCAACGCACAAAAGCATACGAGTAGAATTAAATTTTAATAAAACATATTGTTTTTTAGTATGCAAGTCAAATGTTCAGTTCAGATAGGGAAGGCTTTTGTACGGGAGACGTATTTGTATGGGGGATCACTTTGTATGGGAAAGGCCTTTGTATGGGCGAGGCTTTTGTTCAACGGAGGTCATCTTCCGGCTGATAATAATGCTAGTCAGATTTTTTGCAGTTTTTCTATCCCTGTACAATTCAAACCTGTAGTATTTAATAGTTAGACAACATACAAATTTTCACAAGTACTTAGTTATACGTACTTACATGTTTGTACGTTTCAATGAGCACTACTAAGGTTCCGTACAAACACAGAATGTGCCTTTAAAACATTTTTTTCATACAATCCCGGGGACCCTTGGTTCATGGTCCGACTTTCACTTAACTGTTATTGGTATTTTTATGGTTTACCTAAGTTTTTCTGTATACCTTTTTAGCGAATAAACGTGCAAAATGCTTTTAATTTTTTGTCCTTAAAAAGGCAAATGCTTATATTTAAAAAAATATAAACTTCATCTTACTTTAGTTCAAAAAATACAGCCCTTTCAAAGTTGTACAGAAAGATGGATGGACAGCGTAGACTTATAGGAATAGAGACCTGTTTTCGTACTGAACCCTAAAAATAATAAGTAGACAAATGAGAATTTACTCAGTCAGAATGTTACCAGAATAGGATTTTGTGCTTCCACCCAATTTGGCAGGCTGACATCCTAATGTATAGGCCAGACTCTAACACAGGGAATTCTACAGACATATTAGGAATTCAATCCGTCGTCAAGATTTTCGACCCCAATACACATCAACAGTATCGAATTAACATCCATCGTATCATTCTGCACAGGAACATCTCTAGTTATACGTGTGATGCAACTGAATGCGCACCCTTTGATCCCATACAGAATACGTACGAGTGTAGATCCCGTAATCCTAGAATCCGGGGATATCCCGATTTGGTCGCGGACTTCCTGAGCGAATCTCGTCTCAAAGGATTTCAGCTGGAATATTTTATGCTTTGTAAATACTGAATACTTATAGGTACATATAGTTGGTAGTAGTTTTGGCGTCAAAGTAGTATATGCTTTGGTATTTCTTAGGCTAAGATTCAGAGACAAGTGTAAGCGTGAACTATTGCTTTAATCTGTCAAAATGTAGTGCTTAGCTTCATAATTGTATTCGGAGACGCCTGGTACAGCGCTATGCTAAGCCAAGTAGTGGAAATCGACTACTTTAGCCTGTCTCAAAACAGGAGTGGCGCCGCCAAGTGAGACACTGAGGCGTATGGTGCAAAAAGTTCTTCAGGAACTTTTTTCGTTGAAGTTGAAAAAGGCACTTATTTTGTTGTCTTAGGTTTTCGCGATTGTTACACATAGTAATTAAACAACTTTAAACGGTTTAAATCGCGTATATTTCACTGCAAAGTGTTTGAAACGTCGGGACAAAAATAATGACAAATATACGCGATTTAAACCGTTTAAAGTTGTTTAATTACTAGGCACTTATTTTGTTTCACTCACTCCAATCACATTTGATATACTGTTGTTCTTGTCCTTTTCTTTTAATATCAGGATGCACAGATAAACAAGAACCGGTAAACGTTGCATAAGTGAAAAATGTGCCATAGATAGTAGAGTGTGATCAAAATAAAGAGCAAGGTAAGTAGGACTCAGACTATATCTCTAAATATGAAATTTAAAGATGGCTTAGCCGACGTTAGGCTAAGACTGGTCTTTGACCGTCTTACACAAATGTCTCTGAATCTCAGCCTTAGTGTACAAACTGAGTGCACGCTCGACTTAAACGATCGGCGGGGCGTGCTGCGTTCGTGTTAAACAGATGCAAGCACTCGCGAGTGTCCCGAGTGGGAACCGTGCGGCTCGGGCGGGGAGCGTGCTTGTTTGCGGTGAGCCGGGCGTCGAGCGTGGCGTCGCGTGCAAGTTCAAACCAGTTTGTGTTTTGCAGCGGTGACAAAGGAATGCGCGCCATGTCGTTCGAATATGACTACGAACGCTAAGCATGCACTAAGGCGAACGCTCTTTTTCACTCCGCTTACACGCAACGCTGAACGCTCCACTGGACGCTTTTTCACTCAGGCATTGAGCTTACTGTTTGATCAATAATTTAATAGTGTTTACTAAAACCTGCAGTGGCCGGCCATAAGCATACCAGGACTGCATAAGTAAAGGGAAATTATCTGTTAAATGAGCCGTACGCTACTTTACACTTTGACATCGCTGTGGTGTTTCTTCAAAGGTTATTTAGCATCTTAACGGGGCTTACTACCAACAAGAGCATTCTCGAAGAGCCATAAAACAAAAACAAAAATATTATACTACACCACAAAACAATAACAACCTTAATTTCTTGTTATGGCTTTAGTATGGTGTTATAGAATAGTATACTGTATTACAAGGGAGCCTAATAATATTTTCAAACATGCAGGTTTTGCTACTGCACAACAGTGAGCAAAACGCAATATGCTGCGAGAACGAGATAAAATGATTTGGATGTAGAAAACAATAAGAACAAAATAAACGCTGAAAATGAAAAAGTTTTTTTCTAATTATTGAAATAGCTTTGTCATGAAATACGGCATAAATTAAACATATCAACCCTTTCAAGGGGTATCATGTAAATCATTGTTTATAGTTTTACAATTTTTGATGTCAAAATATCACAGTTGCAAATCCAAAAAGTTCGTTTATTAAAGTAGGGGGAATAATAGTTACTGTGAAAATCATTTACAAAATAATTACAAATATGAGTGTCCTCGGTGACGAACGCAAACATTGTCATTACAAGAATAGCTACAACAAGTAAATCATGTAAAATTTAAATTCATTGCTGAAAAGTCTGTTAACTGTTTTTAAAATTCCGTGCTATACTGTTTTGTAAGTTTTTGATTTTTTCATTATATAATTATAGGACCCCAAGATTACCCGGGATTAAAATTCGCTCACAGCAAAACTGAATAACTTCGTTTGATCTCAAAATTACAAATTTACGAGAGGAAAAATTTAAGTCGTGTGCGGTATTCGAACCCGCATACATCCACCCCTTTAGTTGGGGTATGCTATCCAATTGAGCTAACATGACAATGAGTCCATAACTCAAATTTTTCCTATCGTTATTTTTAACCATCGAATTGCTATGGAGCGACATCTATAGTTCAATTTACGTTGTACTACAAACAAGACTAATTTTGCAATTAGCTTTAAACTTGTTAATGATGACGCAACCCAATAATTTTAATATTTTTATGTTTGCAATAACGCAAGCAGTGCGGATTACATTACAAAATTAAAAATTTACGAGAGGAAAAATTTAAGTCATGTGCTGGATTCGAACCCGCGTCCATCCACCCCTTTAGCCGGGGTATGCTTGATCTCTTTGGCTGGAGATCACCAAGGAACATCATTGCTGTTCCAAATTCAAAATCTCATTATTGTCCTATATATGAAATCCTAGTTGAGAAAATACATACTTATCTGCAAAAACAAAACGAATAGGTATGAAAAATATTCTGTTTACCCGAAATATGCAGGATTAGGATTCTAAGATTATTGCATATTGGATTGCTCTGAACTTTATAACTTTCTTATTCGTTTTCAATATAAAGTGAACATATTATATTAACTAGTCTTAGATTGCATGTAACGTACTTCGTTCTGATGATGAATGAGAGGCCAGTTTTGCAAGCATCAGGCAGTTAATATGTGTGATTGGCTATCAAGTCAGTGGCATTGGCTATGGACTGCCGCGCAGCAGGTGCATGGTTTGAATCTCTCTGCGGGCTTGAGCTTCTCCGCATGGTGGAATGACATTTTGCGAATGCCCGTCGGGCTAGCGACACCCTCAAGTAGAAAATCTGTTGCCAAGCACCTAACGGTGTATTCCGGCAGCAGTCATTAAGAACCAGTGAAATTACAGGCACACAAGATTTAACAACTATGACTCAAGGTGACGGGCGCAGTGAAATTCGTGACTTGTGACGAAATGCATCTGTGCAAATGCGTTTGTTGCTTGAAACAAAAGTTCATTTGTCTTCAATTTGGTCGGTTAACATTTTATCGGGCAGATACTTTTTATGTTACTTTTTTGGGGTTCCGTACCCAAAGGGTAAAAACTTCGCTGTCCGTCCGTCCCTCCGTCCGTCCGTCCGTCTGTTACCAGGCTGTATATCAAGAACGGTGATAGCTAGACAGTTGAAATTTTCACAGATGATGTATTTTTGCTGCCGCTATAACAGCAAATACAAAAAGTTATCCAAGTGCGAGTCAGACTCAAGCACGTTAAAACAAAAAAAAAGGTTAAATATGACGTTTAATGATGTTTAGCTATTGGTACGGAACCCTTCGTGCGCGATTCCGACTCGCAATTGGCTGATTTTCAATAATCAATCAAAACCTATTGATCATTGGATCATTTGTGACCACTACTTAGTACTCGTACTTATCCAAATATCAATTACCGTGTTTCTTGCCCGTTCTTCTCGAAGTAGCTTCATAACATTTTTGCTGAATGCGGCAGTAGGATATTTTAATAGTAAAATTGTGTAATTGTCCTTCATTAGAACGTCGTAGCCGAGAAAATTGGTTAAACGTTTTGAGTTTGACTTTAATAACAACAGCTGTGAGCGTAATAGAGCGCCATTTCGCCTTTTAAGAATGGAAGCTTATGAAGTAAGAATTCAAAAATCATCAGAAGAAAAACCAAGTTCACCCAAATGCAAGGGACTGGATCCCGCGTAGACACACATGACCATAAAATCGAGATTTGCACCCAATAAAGATTCTTTATTCATATTTACAATCACGCGCGTACTTTAACGTGCATAATGCTCTAAATTTCCCCTGTACTGCTCCCATTGTTCTGAGATATAACGACTGTAAGGCATGAAACAGTTATCTACGTGGATTCTTAAAATCTGGAAAAGCTTTTCAGAAACCGGACGATATTTTTCCGTCCTATTTTTATTTGTTGTCTGAGCATGCTGGCTATCAAATTAAAGTAGTATAGATTCGGGAAGCGATATCACTATATAGCAAAAACTGACGTTGGCGAGAAATAACACTTCTATTTTGGTTTTGTTGCTAGATTTTATGTTGTAGTAAACTTGATCACATGAAACGCGAGATTCAGTGGAAAGTTTGTACAATAAGTATCTAATATGTTATGTATCTAATTATTGAATTAATTGCATTTGTTATAAATTAACTCTTTTAATAATATTTTGGTTGGTTTTAGGGGTAATTTAAGGAATATTTTAAACTCTGCTACGAATGCTATCTCGTAGAATGGTTCCAAAACTTACGTTACGTAGGTAAAGTGTGAAAAAGCTGTTTAATTTTTTTTCTACCACGGAGGTGACTTTTGATCATAATGTGGTGACAACAAAATACTACATTAATATATTTGAACACAACGTCGGTCTCCCATAGGGGTAGTTAGAGACCAGTTTTCCGCTTGCATCTTGTAATATCTTCCTTGCTTCTTCCCCCTCATCACATTCTTATATATATGTTCATATATAATAGGCCTGTATAGGTCATCATATCTTCTCATGTGCGTTTACCTAGGTACCACACACTTCAGATATTCTAGTGAAAAGATTGGCATTCCTTTTAATGATTAAAGAAAGCTCCACTATATAGATTCTTGAATTTATTAAATAATGCTTTTTAAAAAATATTTTTTTCATTGGTTCTTACTTTTCTTTCTTCTTAATTGAACTGTTTTTTTTTCAACGGTTCTTACTTCTTATGCACCATATAATTCGATTCGAATACCCCAAAATAATATTCCGTAAATCAGTAAATTTTTTTTGTTAGTTATATTAATTGTAATATGAAGGTACAATAAAGTGTTATCTATCTATCTAAAGGATAAAAAAACCATAAGCACTTTTAACTACATCTACGAAGGAAATATCCATGTACTGACAACGCATAGCAACAGTTTCCGAGTTTGCCGTTAATTTTTACACGACTGCCCAAAAATGTATTGTTTGTTTTCAGGGTTTACGTATATGTTTGTGAGTTTCTTTATTCCACCATAACTTCTAAATGGCTTGACCAATTTTAATGTATGAGATGTCTATATTTTTTTGATAGCGCAAGTGACACTAAGTACATAAAAAAATCAATCTGGTGAATTTTAGACGCCACATAGTAAGAAAACATTTTTTTTTGTTACAAGCCATTGAGTGTGGTATCAAAAGAAAAGGGTGTTTGTCGATCGATTAACCTAGAAAATAACCCTGATGTAATCTGTACTTTGCTCACCTGCATGCCGTAAATGGCTCAAATTTTCTGTTTTATGGTTTATGAATTTGATGATTTTACAAGTATTCAAATCAATTCTTTGCCAGGCTATCTTATAGAAGCAAGCTATTAGCCTCTGTATGCCCTTAAATAACCTAAACACCACACCAAAATAGACAATTATATTTCTTTATCTATCACTGAATATAAACCCTCAGTCTCGGCTTAGACGTTATATGGCGCATACAAATAACATTTCCAAATAATATAGATTATGATATGTCGTTCAAGTTTAAATACAATTTATAAATTTATATAAAATTTTATTATCACAAAAATAAATAATTGATAATAATATGAGTATTTAAGTGAAAACAATAAACTCCTAACCTGGTAAGAAGTAAAGAAGTAAGCCCACAAGAGCTGGCTTCAATTTCTACAGGGGCGAAGTGATTACGACCGTGCAATGCCTTAGGATAAGCTTTGTCCTATGCCACTTGTGGTTTTATGGCCATCATTGCCTTTAACAGACTTCATAAACAGTTCTCAATTCGAAGCGCTCGTAGCGAAGTCTGCTTTGTTGTTCTTCACCGATCAGCAAAGTTAAGCAACGTCCGCCACGGTCATGAGTTGGATGGGTGACCGCTGCTGACATACTACTGAGCGCTTCCGAGCTTCGGAGGGCACGTTAAGCCGTTGGTCCCGGTTGTTATCTTAGGATGACAGTCGTTATAGCAAGGTGGTAGGACATTTTGCGAATGCCCGCCTGGTTATCATCCTCAAGTTGAAAATGTGACGCCAAGCACCTAACGGTGTGTGCAGCTGTCATTGAGAGCCAGTAATTTTAGGTTAGCCTGAACAGCATCTAAGACCACATCATCACTTACCATCAGGTGAGATAGTGGTCAAAGGCTAACCTATCAGGTATAAAAAAAAATACATAAAGATACAAAGAGATAGTTCAATATATTTCCAGACAAGAATTACAATTTTGTGGTACACATAAGTTTATCGATAGGTAAGATGCTACGTGTCTGGACACAAGGTGACATTGAGACCTATGAGAGAATGAAACCTATTGCAAGTTATCTACTGTCAATACCTAGATGGGTGACCGCTAGCAACATTTACAACTGAGTGTATATTGACAAAGTAGGTCTAAGCTATGAAGACATGCAAGGTCGTGATTCTTTCGGTATAATATTGGAAGCAAGTTGTATAACTTGCTTAAAAAACATCACATTACATGAAATTGAAATTATATACTAACAAAATTACAAATTTATGAGAGGAAAAATTTAAGTCATGTGAGGAATTCGAACCCGCGTCCATCCACCCCTCTCGTAAATTTGTAATTTTGTAATGTAATCCGCAGAGCAAGCGTTATTGCAAACATACCAATATATACTTAATTGAATATAAACAACATAAAATCAAACAATGTCATATCCTGAAAAACACCATCCACGTATGAAAGCTTATCAGCAACGCGCTAAGCTCTCTCAGTATTCCAGTCTTGCACACCCAAAACTTTGCGTACGTAGATGAATAAATTCTAATACAAGCACTGCTCAGAATGCTCGCTCTATTTTTTATATGGAACCATGGAGGAAAGATTGTTACTAGACCTTACACATTGAATCTTCAGTTTCATTTGGAAATGGCCAAGAAGGTCTGTCAATTTAAGGCTTCATATTTTTTATGTTATATTGTGTAAAATTCAGCACAGAACAAGATCTAAGTTCAGATATAAGTACTTCTCTATAGAAAAATGTGTGGCGGAGAATGTTGGTGCAATCGAACTAAAATCCTGCCTCACGTAAGATCAACTAAAAAATCAGTCACCAAGCACCACAGCTGATTTCCTAGTCATTGGATTAATAAACATGTTATGTAGGCTATCCTAGATTTACGGGCTTTCAAAGACAGCAGCTTAAGCATACCTTTAGATGCGTGGTGACTTTCTTCATTGTACTAGTTGAATTGATGATAGCCTGGTGGGCATTCGCGAAATGACCTACCACAACGCTATAACGACTGCCATTCGAAGACAACACCCAGAACCAACGCTACGGCTTAACGTACCATGCAAAGCATGCAAAAGCGCTTAATAGAATATGCCACTAGCTGCTCATGTTAGTGTTGATAGTAGCAAACATTGCATCACCAAGTGAATGGGTTAAGAATGACTATAGATACGCTCCGCTACGAGCTCTTTATAAAGAACCAGCTCTCATTATTGTCCTAGCCACAAGTTATCTTCGATTGCGCCATCACTTGAAAGCGACCGTAACGGAGTTAATACATGTATTTCATTCTCGGCTTTTTTTTTTTTATATTCCTGATAGATTAGCCTTTGACCACTATCTCACCATATGGTAAGTGATGATGTGGTCGAAGATGTTGTTCAGGCTAACCTAGAATTACTGGCTCTCAAGGACAGCTGTCGGAACACACCGTTAGGTGCTTGGCGACAGATTTTCAACTTGAGGGTGGTAGCTAGCCAGCCGGGCATTCACAAAGTGCCCTACCACCATGCTGTAACGACTGCCATCCTAAGACAACAACCGGGACCGACGTCTTAACTTGCCCTCCGAAGCACGGAAGCGCTCAGTAGTAATGTCACCAGCGGTCACCCATCCAAGTCATGACCGCGGCGGACGTTGCTTAACTTTGCTGATCGATTCCGAATGGTTAAGCAAACTTCGCTACGAGCGCTTCATAAAGTGGCTTTGTTAAAGTGGCCATCACTTTCTTACCCTACGAATGAATCTGAGCTTTTGGAATATTATATGCACACAATCTGCCTTTGAGACTGACAAGCGGTGAATCCTAACTGCGCTTTATGCCAATGCAATGATTTTCAGACGTATTGTATTGCACACTTATGGTAGGTATAAGCTGGTTCAATAAAGAAACAAAATATGTAAAATATCAGCGTTAATCATTACGTCTATAGCTGGCTAATCATTACCTCTTACTTGCATACTGGCAACTACAATTATAGCTACAAAGGGCAAGTAGAAGAACCAACTCATCTAACAAATCATTAGATCAGCGGTGGCATTTTAAATTTGTTCCTCTTGTGGAGGTATCTCACATATATAGTATAGGTAATTATGTATTCTCGTATATGACACATACAACGAAGTTTTTTATTTGACGAATAAGTAGAGCTGCCTAAATGAATTTTTAAAAATAACACAAAAACACAAAAAATTAACAGCCTGGCGCCGGGAAGCTATTAAAGATAAAAACAAACGCATTCAAATAATCTATTCTTGATTTTATGGCCACTCGAAAACGAGACTCACAAAAAATTGGGTTGAAGGGTTTTTTTGTGGGGTTTGGCAAAGCTGCAAACCGTGAGAAATATAAAAAACACTTGTTGCGAGGGTGTTTACTAAACCGATCCTGGAATTGACCTATCATAGGACAAATGATCTGTTGTATCATTTGAGATATACATAAATCCATGGTTTTAAAAGGGCTGATAAAATATATAAATAGCGCTTATTTCGCTATAAGAATAAATAGAGCTCCTCAGCTCATGATAGGTTAAAAGGTTAGTTCTGCCCTGAAAACACTTCGGTGTACGCTAAGTCGCGTTGTAGATCTCCCTAGACGTTATTTGGACTGGTTTCTATTGGGGAGATGATCTTTCCTTCCACATAAAATAAGGCATTCTTGTATTGAATCCTGCCACTTGCTAAGGATGGTCTAATTAGAAATAACTCTTCCACATATACCTTATGAATCAAACGCATACACTAATATAATTAATTTAATTAACTATTTTAATTAATTTACTTGTTGACCTCTCTTATTTAAAGCAAGCCAGGAGGAATATGAAAGTGATTATTTTATGGACATTCAGCCTATGTACTGACATAAAACTTGTGTAAGACATGAGTGATGATTTACAATCACATTAAGTAAAGCTCTCCTATGATTTCGTATCTCTGAATCAAGTAATCCTTTCTCAATATATCATAACTCTTAACTTAGACGATCACACTAGCCTGTACCACCACACTCTATTAAACCATGGTTCAATTTTCTTGTCGACTTGCTTACTATGACGTAAACGAGCACGTGATGCGGGTAAGTACAGATGAATATAAGCGTATTAAGAGTGCTTCTTTCATGTGTAAATAGGGATTTTTAGTAACAAAATAAAACGAAACCATGATCAGCCTAGTAAAAAATTTATTTACATAACTCTATCCGATCCTGGTCAGATCTAATCATCGGAATGTTGTCTAAAAGATATTATCACAAAAAATACTGAATTGTCGCATTAAAAATAATATGATAATCACATCACACTTGAATTATTAATGGGAAAATGTGTCTATGTACGTTATTGTAGGCAATCACTCACTTCCAAAATGGCTCTACGGCCTCTACGGATATTGATGAACCACGGTGCATATTTATTTAGGATCTGGATAAAGACAAATAATAGTTTTAATGCTAATTTACTAAGTGGTGACCGAGGGAGTGAGATATGTATTTGAACGCAGGCGAAGTTGCGGTTAGATGTTAGTTACATAAGAACTACCTCGCATCACATTAACTGAAATATGTAAGAGTACAAAAGTAATTTTTCACTTATAGGCTAGCCTTTGACAACTATCATCAGGCTAGGTTCAGGCTAACCTAGGATTACTAGCTGTCATGCAATAACAGCAAATATGCTGAAATAATACAATTTAAACATACAAAACACGTCCGTCTTGAGGTGTCTATATTTTTTCTACTCCTCGACAAAACCTCAACATCTGAGCCTTTGGAATATTTCCTATGCACACAAACTGCCTCTGTGACAGACAAGCGGTGAATCCCAAATGCGTTCATGTCAGATGCCAGTGCGGTGATTCTCAGAGCCGGTGTAAATCTGGTTCTATTCCTTTGGTGTTATTGCCACTTTGACATTCTTTTGTATTATTGTTTTGATAGTTCTTCTACCTAAAAGTTTTAACAAAAATCAGAAAATATTAAAAATGCACCACATTTTTGATTATTGGGGTTAACTGAAACACTATTCGTCAGATCATATTAAATTTTAAATGAAACTACATGACTAATAACAGATTTCGAATAAAATATATATATATATCATAATCGTTTCTCTCGGTATATAATATGCTTTTATTGTGCCAAAACAGTTTCTTACATTGATTAGACAATATTATGGGATATTACTATAAATGTTAGTTATAAGTTAGTATAACAGGAGCAGTTTCTATAAAAAAAATTACCAAAATTACTTATGATCTAAATTATTTCCATTCTATAACTTTGGACTCATAGTTACTGACTAATTCACACTAGCCTCCACACTAGGATACCCTGTGTGTGTTGTGGGTGGTCTAGTTCGCTTCCAAATGTATATTATTTTATATAAATTTATGATCAATAGATAAGTATAGTAATAGATACCGGAGTGTTCTAAAAACATACTTTACAGTTTATATTTAATGTACTGTTATTTTTAATAAAATAATATATAGTATAACGTTACTTCCTGAAAAAATAGATCTAAAGTTAGCATTATTTAAAATTTCCCAACATAAATACCAATATCTTAGTTATAAAATTGCAAACTGTGGAGAAAAATATATGCAATTTTATAGATTATAGCAATACACACAAAAAAATACAGTGAAATTGAAAACCATCTTCTTTTGAAACCCGTTAAAATTAAAAACAACGAAACCTATTTTCAACACTGCGAGTATGAAATATTTATATTAAATAAATATTTATAATAAATAATTAAACAATCTGAGATGACATTTTCACCGTCTGACTTCCACCCAAGTTAAACTGAATTTCAATGTATGAAACATTGAAATGTTGAATTTTAGTATTAGAAGTCAGTTCAGTTTTTTCTGTTTTCATACATACCCACAATACTGGTGTCATCGAAAATATTGCTATGTCATCCAGGCGCTACCCACCTTCCGGTATTTTATCTTTAGTCGCCTCTTACGACAGGTAGCAATGGGAGTGTGACACTACTAGATCGCCACCCCACGGGGCCAATATGACATTGTAAGAGCCAATTTCACCAATCTAGGATTAAGTAAATAAGCGGATAATTTTATAATTTAAAACGTTAAAATCCGGCAGGCCTTCGCTATCCAAGAACGTCAAACTTAGACGCAGATTTAAAATTTATTGGATTCTTGTCTGGGGGAAAGAAAATTCCTTGAGTTATACGTATATGATAGCAGCGTAGTCATAGATATAATATGTATTATCTAAATAAAGCTATACTGCCAAATTCAACGGTATAACTTTTTAATCTTGGGATAAGATTTCTTTTTTACAGCTGTCTGCCTAATGTCAAATTTCATAAAAGTCAATATCACGTCAAATATAAAATACATACTGCAACAACATGGAACGTCTATTGTGACAAAAGTCTATTTATTTTGTTAGTAGTAATTTATCTTCGTATAGTTCTATCCTAGTTTGGTGAAATTAACCCTTACTGTAATATACTTATAGGTAGGTATTTAAAATTACAACATTACCTTACACTACACAAAACATTAACGCTTAGTTAGACACAATTTAATAGAACAATACAACTAAAAACCTTCGTTTCCACTACATAACGTCAAACAAACGGTGTCTTGATCCTCGAAGTCCGAACACTGGCTGGTCCGGGCTTATCCCGGAAACTGTCCGCCCCGGACGAACCCCGGACGGACCCCCGTCCCGGGATCCCGGCATTATGTAGACAAAGCTTTATATTACACTGGCTTAATTGTCCTTTACTTGATGTAACACAATTGTTTAGTTTGAAGAATAGACCAACCCTTGCCACAGTTGATTGCATAGTTTGTACGTTACTAACTAACAATGTAGTCGCCAATCTTAATGAAATGGAATAAGCTGCCGTAATTTTTAGGATTCCGTGCGACATAACAGGATCATATTATAAAACCTGAAAGTGCAATTTGGGCTCGCACACCGAGTGTTCCTGATATAAATAGTATTTAACAAATAAATGTTTTTGGAAGGAAACATGAAGAAAGGAAGAAAGTAAACTCAGTGTAAGCCTTCTGAAATCTGAAGGATTGAAAGGCAGACAATATCGTGAGCGGGCAGCATTCGTAGTCTTCTTGCTGCCTTCAACCCACGTTATATAAGGCATCGTCTTTAATGTATTGTTTTACATTCCGCTCCATCGGTTGGCAATACTAACAATTTTCGTACCGTACACTAAGCTTTCTGTTCTGTATAATATATTCAGAATGGGACGCCTATGTGCTCGTTCGTAGTGGAGGTAGTATAAATATGCGTAGCGTCAAGTCCGCACGCGCCTGCATCGAGGCGCATGCAGAAGCGGTGAGGATTTATGTTCAAATAGGTTGCATTGAACATTTGAACCTTTGTAGTGGTCTTCCTTCTGTTAGAGACTTTCGCGTGTTCCGACCAAATTCAACAAAGAAGACCAAATTTGTGGTAAGAAAATTATTGGATATTGTACCACGATAGTATTATTACCCTAGTAAAAGGCCATTAATGTGAGCGAATTTATGACAAAAACTCAACAAATATCATCATCGAGCGACCTTATTCACCAGATAAGGATCCAACCGACTTGTTTTTTTTTAACTCGCATTACCACTCTGTAGCACTCGTTTTCATTCGGTAGAAGACATAAAGGAGAATTCGCGGTGAAAGCTGAACTCAATTCCGGAAAAAGCGTTAAAAAAATTTGATGTTAGGATTTTTCTTTCGTGTAAGTGCATCGTTTTTGAAGGAGCATACCTTGATGGAGATAAAGTGAATTTTTTTTTTTTTTTTCGGGGGGCTTACAGCTATAATTACAAAATAACATATATATACAAAAGGAGAAGCCACTTAATTTGGATGAACAACTAACTTATTGTGTATTTTTGTTGTTTTCCAGCTACTTTATTGACAGAGTAGTATTTATTTATTACAAGATATAGGATTGCATTTATCGACAGTATCAAATTTGGAATAGCGTTTTTTTTTTTTTTTTTTTTGTGATGTTATTGTGACGGAACAAGCTCGAGGTCCACCTGATGTTAAGCGGTTACCTCTGCCTATAACAGATGCAGTTCATCGTTCAAGTGACGAATAGCACTGCGCCCGTCACCTTGAGACATAGTTTGTGCCTGTAATTTCACTGGCTCTCAAGGACTGCTGCCGGAACACACCGTTAGGTGCTTGGATTATGATGATGATGATGATTATGATGAGATTATGATGATGCAGATCCTTGCCTAATATTGTTCACTATGTAATTGAAGACTCGTTGATCATAATTATTATGTTACGCGATAAAATCTTTTACTTACATATTACTAACGTTGTACAAATCAGCAGATAATGAAAACCGAGCACGAAGCGCTTTCCTCTAATACTCAATACTACAGTCATACTATATTACATGTTTGTAACATCGAACATAAACGGATGCCTTGTTCCTCCGTATTATTATTCGATTAATAAAAGGAAATCAAAGATTAAGGCTGCGTAGAACGAGCTATAATATGATGTTAGATATACGCTCCGAAATTATGCTTGTAAAAATGTATAAAAAGTAACTTATCGCGGATGTTCGAGACTTTACAACATATGAGCTTCTTAGCTTGATTACTGATTAACTACAAAGCTTTGAGTTCTACAAGGCTAGAATGCACATAGCGCTTTCTATATAAATGCAGATATGTCATATTTTATATATCAAGTTTATTTGCCAGTTTTTCGATTTATCATTCATTTGAACCTTAAATGTGAATATAACAATTCCCATATCAAACGATTTTATCAAATATTTTTGGTCATAAATTTACGGAAATCTGACAGAAGTATAGATATTAGGCTCAAACTATACACACAAGTTTTCACCGAGTTTGAACACTTCGTCCTTGAAACATGGCGAAGCTGTGTTTGTGTGTAAAGAGAATCGAAAACACTTGCCCAAAAAAAATCCAAGCTAATCGCGTTGTTCTTGTTTCATTAGAAGTATTCATTATTATTGTTAAATGAAATAATTTTATAAATGGTAGGCCTTATAAAAAGCATAACAACAGCAAATATTGTTGTCAGGTTTACTTTCGTACCTCAGTTAATAACAAAGGCGGAAACGATTAAACGAAGAACTTTTATACTACGCTACTAAAAATCTTAGTAATTTATCTTACATTGCCAAGAAGATTAAAAAACATCCTTTTATAATCAGGGCTCAAAGCGTTAAAAGAATTTTCGTAAGCCAGTGGCTCCAGTTGGAAACTTCAAAGGAATCAATTATGAAATTAACCTTTGGGTTTTAGAAGGAATCGTGATGAGGAATCAAAAGATTAGCGCTAGATAATTGTGTTTAACGAACCGATCGGATCCAATCGAGGTTTCTTGAGGAAAACGACGTCTGATTGTTTCTATTTTCTTTTGAACTGGGAAGAGAAATTAACTAGTTATTTTGAAGCGCTCACAGTGGACATAGTATCTAATATGCAGAGGAACTTCACGGCAGATGAGACTTTTTCTCTTTTCAGTTGTGATGTACCACAGAAAAGAGAAATTTTATATATCTATGTGTTGTACAACTTTTTCGTGGGTGTACAGGTCCTATAGACATACAGTATCTACAGATGTACATTTGTATTTTTATTATGAACACTACACTGAAAAGAAACAACCAAGTATAATCATACCCAGAGTTTGACAATTGTATAAATAATCGTAATTTGGGTCACGATGTAATAATCCGTTTTAGGATAGACCGACTATATATTAAGGTTCTAAAGCTGAAGTCTTTAAATTCGGTTGGTCGGACGAGCGGCCCACAAAGGCCAAGGATTCCGCTTTCAAGTACGGGACCCAAAAAAAGTACGAATTGTCAACGTCCTAATTTTGTATTTATCGGTACAGTTCCCAATAAGGACTATTCGATATCCTCTCATTGGAAGGTATAGAATATTTTATTGGTAATTTCACTAACGGGATAAAGCCCGTGATTTTATTTTCTCTGAGCTCTTGATATATTGCGTTGTAGCTTGTAGCAAGCGCCATGATCGCGGGACGACTGGTGAACTCGGGTGAATGAAAAACTGTCTCTTTCTTTGTTTGCTGCGCGTACTGTTGGAAGTCGACTGGTAGTCAATACACTCACTGTAGTTTTACAGAGGCAGTAGGCCGCGCATTATTCTTAATTAAAGTCAAGACTGCATGGGTTCTACACTTCAACGTGCTAGACAAACTAATTCCATCTCTTTATCCCGTAAGCGAAATTATTAATAACGTGAATAGTTATTAATAATTGGTAAGGCTGAAAAAGATATAAAATATGGTATTATAGGTAATGACCGAAAATGCGTATCACGAGCAGCATGGTGAACTACCAATATCAATGATACGTAAGATGTTCTTGCGCTCATAAAAAAGGTAATACAAAACCAAACTGCCCTAATTAGTTGAAATAGTTGGGCATCAGATCCTAAGGCACGAGGTTATGTAACCAATCCCAAAATTTACAAAACACAAGTATTGGACCAATCCCGTATCATAACAAATACATACAACGATTTAAAAAATCATAATAATTAATATCAAATATAAAATTAACCAAAATCGACTTACATATCGATTCATTTCGATATACGTAAAATCAGATCGAATAATGTTCGTTTCGCTACTATCATATTATTATTAATTACTGGCCAATACACGATAAACAACGTTTAATAAATACATTTATGCCGCTAACAATTTCATTCCAACGAATTTATGTTCCAGAATAATTCAACAATAGGTTTTAATGTTTTAAACAAGAGTTTTGGGGACACTGGCAACTTTTAATGGGCCCGAGGGGCATACACTTTTGCATTGCATTTTGGAATGCTTCCAACAATTTAAAACTTTCACGTGTCTATTTCTGTTTTCGTTATACATTTCTCTTTTGATGAATATATACATGATTTGTGTAGTTGTTGAAACTGCATTGGAGACTAAATGGTTTTTTGAAATAGATTATGCTGCTTGTTTTATGAAATTGTGAATGTTTTTTTTCGTTATGTAAGTTATTTTATGCTAACATCTGTTATTTACTACTTTTAGAAGCGCTCGTAGAGTAGTTTGCTTAGCTGTCCTTAACCGATCAGGTTCCGGCAGCTGTCCTTGAGAGCTAGCCAACTTAAAATCCAAAATGAACAATATGACATCAAATGTGACTAAATTTGTCACACCTGAGACCTATTTCCTAGTATTTTTTAGAACAAAATCATACCATATATGAAAACCATACTGAAAAATCAAAAAATATCTAAGGCCTATTTCTAAGTCATATTAAAAATATTTGCAATCTAAATTTGAAATCGAAATTGTGAAATTTGACATTAATTTGAAAAAAATATCGATTCACAGGTCGTTGATAATACTTTTGATCTATGGGTATTATTAAAAACTCAAGATTATTTCTTACAGGAAATATTAATTTGTCGAAGTCACTACGACCACAATATGGAGATCATACTTTCAAACTGTCACGGTGCCAACTTCAAATAGTTAAAGTACATACTTTCAAACTGTCACGGTACCAACTTCAAATAGTTAAAGTATATAATATTGCAAACTGAAGCTCTTAGAACAATTTAAAATGTAATGATGTACATACTAGCGCTTAATAAACTAGCTTTTTTGCATAGAGCTTAGCCTGCTGACACAGCATAAAAATAAACTTTACTAGTGGGAGAAGTAAAGAAATATTTTAAAATAGACAACGAACACAACACGACATTAAGCAACACAAAGATGGGTGACCGCGAGTGGTATTACTTCTGAGCGCTTCCGTGCTTCAGAGGGCACGATCCCGGTCGTTGTCTTAGGATGGTAGTCCTTATGACATGTTTGTACAGCATTTTTCGAATACCCACCTAGCTAGCTACCACCCTCACTGGCATCTACGTGGACGATATCGTCCAATTAAGAATGAAATTTTATTGTTCTCGTTATCGGATGCCAAAGGATTAAGTAGAAAACCTGTCGCCAAGCGTCCAACGGTGTGCTCCAGTAGTTGTCCTCGAGGGCCAGTAATTCTAGATTAGCCTGAACAATATCTCCAACTGTATCATCAATTACCGTCAGGGGAGATAGTGCTCATAGTCTAGCCTTACAAAAATAAAAAAAAACGTATTAAAAAAACTAATAATATATGCTTGATGGACTGCCACAAACAAATGAGAAGACTGTTACAATATAATGTAACGGCTGACTTCTAAAACCATATTCCTATTTTAGTACTGGTAATACCAGTGTAGGCACTTGAACAGTGCCTTTATCGCCTGCGACCTAGGTACTAACCGTAAAATAGTGTTTATGTTCAGTGTTGCCACCATTTACGGGGTCTACGCCACACCGGGTGCTTGGGTGTAGTTGCCAGTACAGCAATTTTATACTTTGTGATAGTTATTGCCGCAACTTTATGGATTAGAAATTATAGTGGATAGTTGTAATATAAAATTGTTGTAAAGACGGGCGATACGAAGCGAGCACGTTAGTTGCCGCAGAAGATACATACGTATGCTGGAAGTGTTTAAGGTAACATTTAGCGAGGCAAAAATATGGCGATTACGCAAGGTAACGTATTTAATTAGATTTTAGTGGAGTTTCTCAAATTTGTGAACTTTGAGTTAATTTTGATTCTTTGATTTAGCATGTGTAAATGAAGTTTGAATTTTTATTGGATTTACAAAATTTTTATTGGATAAAATTTTGATTGGAACTATTTCTTTATTTCCGTCTTCTTTCTCCTCCGTGGTATGCCGGGCTAGAGTAGCACTCCCACATCTTTTCCTGTGGAAGTCTACATCTAAGAAACTACAATGTAATCCTCGACGTACACAGCGTTCCATATATTAATAAATTTACAAAATCAAAGAAGTATGAACTACTTCAATATCAATTCTTTTTTTAGGTAACAAACATATAGTGCCATCTGTGTCCAACATTTGAAAGAGGGCTTCCCGATTATAAAAAAAATCATTAAGTTTTACGACCGACCATCTACTTGACGCCATCTAACCTTGGGAATGCTTTCAGAGGTAGTATAGCCGCTGCCATTCGGGTCATCGGGGAGTTGGGCTGGTAATAATTTGGCTGCGATGGCTCCCAATGTGCGTCCAATGTGCAGCAACTCTACGTACATCGATTAGAGTAGTGGCGCGCTGATCATTGGTTGCATTTTTTCTATAGTAGCCTAGGTCGACTTCCAACAGTGGACTGTTTCAACAATATATATCCTGTTGTTATGTGTAGTTGTTATCCTGTCCTATATGTTTGTGGACTGTTTCATATCCTGATATTTTAAAGCCGGATACTGTACGGCTAGCACTTGCCGCTTACATATACTCGTAGTTCATTCAAATAGAATATCATATATATTTCTAGATTCCGCCAACACTATACTGTGCATAGTTATAACAAAAGAGTAATGTGGTCTCATAAAACATTAAAATGAAACGACCTCGGGTGCCGGACGCGGCTGGCCTCAAAATGATGGATCACCACGGACGGAGAGCCACTCAGATGGATCAGACGCAATACATCATCTCTTTTATGAAAGCATCCTATTTCAAAGTGCCTAAGTATTACTTAGTAATCTATATCTATTAATATCTATATCTTTTTTGTCTTCCTGCTTATATATATCCCGCTCATGTGCGGTTGGCATTATATATTGTCTTTTTGAACTAGGCATAAGACAATATAAAAACTTATTAAATATATATTACAGCTAACACAAAGCAACAGAAGGAGATGATGGTTAAAAGTAATGGCTTTAGTATTGGAAAACTTTTTGACACCAACGCTTTTTAAAAATCATCTCCCCATAATTCCAGGTCTCGGTTCTTGTCACTTTAATCGAAGCTAGAATTAGTTGTTTTTTTTTTAAAGGCTAAGTGTTCTCGCAATTTCAGCTACAATTCTCAGTATAGTCACACGGTACGGTCCAAATCAAGACGTGTGTCTATATCGGCCGGATGTCATAACGACAGAATGAAAGCACTCTATGCTTCACTGCAGTATAAATGCTAAAAGATTCCCCCCCACACCTCCCTGGCCGATATCCATTTCCTTACACTCCCACAGGTGACGAAAGGAAAAATACCAGAAGGCAGCACCACCGTTTGAAGAACATCCATGAGTCATCATATACTGCAATCCCCAAGATGCCTGCCAAGCGTGAACTTATATATAGTATTGAATGGCAACCCCCCTTCTTTGTTTAACGGTGGACGTTCCAGTTGATGTGGTGATGAAGAAAAGATTTATTTCAGGTAAGATGTGGTCAAATCGCTTCGATTCTAAAAAGACTCATTTATTTCACAAAGGCTATTTTGACAGATCAAACAACCCTGAGCCTCAGAGTCTTTACGTAATATGTGCCTGTAATTTCATGCGACATCTCCTTCAAACCGGAACACAGTAATGTGAACATTATTGAGTGGCAGTAAGCCTCCGGATGAACTCGTTCACAAACATTTCTTCTGGTAAGAACTTAAATACAATTAAAGTAGATTCGTATCCACATAAACTCCCACTCAAATGCGGAAAGTCGCACACTCCACGAATATTGCAGCAAGTGTGAACAATAAAAGTTTATTTTCATTAGACTTTGCCCTACATTTTCAAACAAAGTGCGTTCGACCCTCGACCTTCTGTCTCTCTCCAATCAATTAGAATTAGAGCAGGATATATAGTGATAAAGATGTGGTCTTGATTTATTACGAGTGTACAAACAAACACTTAAAATGGAAAATTACAAAAATATGCGTTTACATGATAATTTTTTTCTTGGATTGGAAGAGAGCAATACACTTATCAAACAGGGCTTTTAAAACAGTTTTACGTCATAATGACTTTGGTCTGCTATTATATAATTTCAATAAATATTTTATACATTTTTAAGTTGTCTGTTATCACGATTTTATAAGATTTCTTCAGAATTTTCGGCATACACTTTTTAATATTACAAATAAGTTTATTATATTTACAAAATTACTACACGAGACATTATAAATGCATAAACACTTTATTAACTTGTCTTTGTATAAAATTACCGCGACATACAGACACCCAGATGGATGGCCGCGACTGCAAGACTTTTAGGTCTTTATTTTACCATGAAAACACAAAAAGACACAAAGGTAGATCTACAAGCATGTATTTTATTAATGTCATTCATTTGATTAAATGACCCATTAGAATATGTTACTAATGTGTTGCGTGTACTATATCTTCTGAAAATAAGGTAACATTATCCACTACTTAGATAATAGATGATGATAATTTTGTACGTAGCAGGCTGCTGCAGCAGTGATCTGATCTACCAGCTGCTCTGCAACTAATGGTCTTTTCCACATTATTTACGCCGGCTGGACCTAATCTTATTTCGACTTAATTCGTCCACCCTAAATTGTAACAAAATATGTTAATTGCGTTAATATGGACTGGACAGTAAATTGAAAAGGTCTAATGGAGGATGAAACAATAAATAAATATGTTCTACTTTAAATTCACAAGGTATTGCTCCGACTACGTTTAATTTACATGTAACTTCCTCCATTACATGGAGATGGCGTTGTCTTTATACTAAGACAGTTCGTTTTTGGGCACTTTTAAATATGTTACACATTAACTTCCAAACACGACGTCACGCTGTTGCTGCTTCTTTGTAATATTAATATTTGTTTTTTTGTTGCTAATTGCAAATCTTTAGGTTAAAGGTAACCGTGTTTTTGCAATATTACTAAAGTAAGAGGATACTAAATTTCAAATGGATCAGATCTATATAAGTTGCTCAAATCTCTTCGTCAACAAGAAAAGAGCTGATGATCTTCAAACGACTGAAAAGTTTTGCTTTAATCATAAATAAGATAAAGCCACATTTAAAAAAAAAACCCTTTAATATGCTTGAGTATACGATGCCACATACATAAGAAGATACTCATGTTTAATATCCTTCTGTTTACGTTGGGAGTTCATGAAATAAAGGATATCGCCGAAGAAACCTTCAAATATTCACGTTCCAATATTGTTGTATTTTAAACCAATTATTTCTTAGTTTAAACCACAAAGTGAGAAAAAGCGCGCGATATTGCCATCTTCTTCACTTATCTATAATATATGGGTATGTGTAATGTTTTATATGAATACTACAAAAACAACGTGAGGACTGGCGCCATTCTTCAGCCGAGGCACTCATGCGGCGCAAGTGGTTACATATTTGCGGCGTTTGGTGTGGAAACCACCAAGGACCCAATGGTCCTTGGTGGCCAGGAGCTCATCGTCCTTACCAAAACTTATTAGAGCGCTTGGTTGATATGACACCTGATCAAAACGCTGGCACCTATTCGGCTCAACCTATAGCTTTGCAATCCAACAGGGCATAGCTGCCAGCATGCTTGGCACGCTGTCAACTGGTAGCGGGCTAGACAATTTGGACTGACTGTGAGTCGCAATGGATTTTAGGTTGTCTAAATGCTTTCATTGTAGCAGCTGTAGTGTTGTATATAGTTCATTCGTGGAAAGACAATAAAATACTTATTATTTTCGCTGATTATACATAGGACGTTGAGCGACCATAATAATATTGTAGAAAGGTTTACGGCTGGCTTCCATCCTTCTATGGGAATGATCTTGTTACCTTTACATAGGTTAATGAGATCGTAAGGACGACGGTAAACTATTCGGTGCTTCGGAGGGCACGTTAAGCCGTCGTTCTCGGTTCTCTTAGGATGGCAGTCGTAATACTGTGACCGAAGCTTTTGGGCGGCCTGAAGACTACGACACTTTGTATGGCGGTAGGGCATTTTGCGAATGCTCGCCTAGCTTCAAGTGATCTCCCGATAAGCATTAGCATACGTACCAGCCCTGTGCGCCTAATAAACCTAATGAACATCCATCTCATGTCAATAAGAGAAGTGGCATGCTGCTCATTCAACGCATTCTTTCCCATCGTCGTTTTATGTCAGGAAGTTATTATGAACATATATGTTCTTAGCTGGGCTATGAAAACTAAGTTTGACCGGTTTTTCTATGTCTTGACCTTATCCCATGCTCAATAGGGCTGCCACAGTGTACTTAATCATCTTCCACTCTCCACGCTAAACTTTCATCTCAGTTGTGCACTCCTTTCATGCAAAGAAGTTCGGTAACCAAAGCCGGACCGCATCGGTGAGCCCCCTGGTTTGAGCCTTCTTTTGTCTCAAGCTAATTTATTTGCAAAGAGATTCAATATGCAGTCCTTATTGAACCTCCTCATCAAATAAGTACTCTTTGCGTATTTTTTAAGGCTTACACGTAAGCAGTAATATCAAATTAACGTTAGTTCGTAAGAAATCTTGTTATAAACGTGATTGCTACTTAATTAAGTAAGTCTAACAAGCTACATGATTCATTAATGAAAAATTCCGAGGTCTTTAGGATTAATAATATTTTATTTCGCAATTGCACGAAAAAAAATTCCTAGAAAGTTCGGTGACTAACAATTCAAGGGCAAGATAAAATATGATCTCTAAAGATATTTATTTCTAGCTCTAGAGGCGACTTAGCAATACCACGCATTTTTTTTGTGGTAAAGTCAGTAAAAAGGTTTTAGAAATATTGAAGGGAAAATAGTAGGTACTTACTTATATCTGGATCTCCCACAAATCTACTGAAACGCAGTGGCATAGGGACTCTTTCACATCGATATTATATAGAAGAGAGGTACTGGCCCACGTGCCGGCTTTTTTGTTTATTTAGGTATAACCCTTAGGGCTACACAGCATGGCCATAGTAGAAAGAGGAGGCATGGCGGTACCACTAAGAAATAGTGCTAGAAGTTTCTTTATCAATTATTTTTTTGTTATTGTGACGGTACAGCTCGAGGCCCACCTGATGTTAAGCGGACTAACCTCTGCCTATAACAGATGCATTTCGTAACAAGGCACGAATTGCACGACGCTCGTCATCATTGAGACACAGTTGTTAAGTCTCATATGCCTGTAATTTCACTGGCTCTCAAGGAATGCTGCCGTAACACACCTTAGGATTTTCTACTGTAGGGTGGAGGCTAGCCAGGTGGGCATTTGCAATTTGCCCTTCCACCATGCGTTGAAGCTCAAGCCCGCGGTGGGATTCGAACCATGGACCTGCTGCGCGGCAGTCCATAGACAATGCCACTGAGCCATCACGGCTTCAAAATGAAAGAAAGGTTAAAACTAAGTAGTAGAAGTACTTTTCATCACTGGGATACGATTTACCCTGTATCAAACAAATAAATAAGCAGTACGACCTATGCCCCAACATGCTGTTATTATTATTCGTAGGTCTCACACTATACAGCCACAATATACAATCGCAGCGTAAAATTGTATTTTGTAAAAACAATTTGGAAACATGAATTTATTCATATCATTTCCTTTTGACTAGATTATTATTCAATGAATGAAATATTGTTTGTTTTACGTATCAGGTTTTTATTTACTATCCTCATAATTAAAAACAAAATAAAACAGAGTGTTTATGGTAGAAAATCTTCATAAGCACTCAAACCATCTCGTGCCTAAATAGAGGATAGTCATACACTTCAATTATACGTCGTGTTTTAACAGTGTGTATGGCTGTATACAAAGTTGGGACATAGCTTGCGTAGTCTTAAATCTTTTTGACAGCAGAGAAAATTGTTTCCCAGAAACGAAAAGTACTCTTTTTATCCCGCAGATCAGGTCAAGCGTTGGTACTTTTCAAGAATGATTCCTATTTTTTCGAAGTTGTATTGTAGGTTATCGCGCAAAATCATTAACCTCTTTTTGCGCAGTTGGATGAAAACTATCCTATGTCCTTCCCCGCGTCTCAAAATATTTCCATACCAAATTTTATCCAAATTGGTCCAGTAGTTTTGGCGTGAAAGCGAGACAGACAGACAAATGGAGGTACTTCGCATTTATAATATTATTATGAATTCTGATAGTATTTTTTGCGTGAAATGACAATTTGTAATATACAAATAAATGTTTATACTAATAAACACAAAGTTATCTGTTTGTATATCAATCTACTTAAATAAGTTCCCAGACGCCAACCTCATTAGTATAGCAGGTCCATTAGCGATTCCTTTACGCCGTCGCTTTGCCGCGCCGCGCTGCCAACTGAGACAGACATCGGCTCTTTGATCTCTGAATGTTACATGACATCATCAAAAAGTCAAAAAGATGTCTTCTACTTCGAGATATCGTGGACCGAGTGCTAGGATAGCATTCCTCAGCAAGGGAAACGTACAGATGGGTAAGGACGGGCAGAGGTTGAAGAACATTATCCTACATCTGAATGCTATCGGTCTTAATTAAAACAAAATTAATCATTGAAAACAGGAGCAAATGATAAACTTGTTGCTATTTGCCCTTTTGTGAATTAATCTTTGTATAAAATCTTAGGGTGGCCGCGCACTAGAGATTCTGTATAGAAATTTTAAATTGCTGAGTGGTTCTAGCTATGGACTGCGGTGGCACTGGTCTATGGTTCGATTCCCACCACTGGCTTGAGCTTCAACGCATGATTGAAGGGCATTTTACAAATACTCGTCTAGCTAGCTATCACCCTCAAGTAGAAAATCTGTCGCCAAGCACCTAATAGTGTGTTCCGGCGGCATTCCTTGAGAGCCAGTAAAATTACAGACTTATGAGACCCAATAACTGTATATATCAGGGTGACAGATGCAGTGCAGTTCGTCACTTGTCACAAAATGCTTTAGGTTACCGCTTAACATCAGATGGGCCAAAGCCAAGTCTTTTTATGCGATACCTGTGGCATAGTATATGATAAGTTTTTTTATGTGACGAAGGGATCAGAGAATATACTATCCACCCACATTACAGTAGTGTGCACACATTTCTGTTTGGAGGCAAAATACCCAACAGAACGGTGGTACCCACAGTGACAGAGTCTTGTTAAGAAACTACCATCTATGCATACTTGGCCTATATTGTCCATTCGACCTAGTTTATTCATCTTTAAAATTTGCCCTCTATTATCTTCCTTCTACCTCAACCACCAATAATTTTGAAGCGCTCATAGCCAAGTTTGCTTAGCCATTCTGAATCAATCAGCAAAGTTAAGCAACGTCCGCCGCGGTCATGACTTGGATGGGTGACCGCTGGTGACATTACTACTGAGCGCTTCCGTGCTTCGGAGGGCACGTTAAGCCGTCGGTCCCGGTTGTTGTCTTAGGATAGCAGTCGTTACAGCATGGTGGTAGGGCACTTTGCGAATGCCCGACTGGCTAGCTACCACCCTCAAGTTGAAAATCTGTCGCCAAGCACGTAACGGTGTGTTCCGGCAGCTGTCCTTGAGAGCCAGTAACTCTAGGTTAGCCTGAACAACATCCTCGACCACATCATCACTTACCATAAGGTGAGATAGTGGTCAAAGGCTAACCTATATGGCATAAAAAAAAAATTAAAAAATTATTTTAGTTCTCATTATTCAACAATTTTTTTTACAGCTGATAGGTTAGTCCTTGATCGCATTCTCACCGGATGGTATTCGATGGCGTGATCGACGGTGCCAACAACCTTTATCTAAAGTTACTGGCTCTCCATGGCAGCTGTGGGAAAACCGTTAGGTCTTAGGCGACACGTTTTCTACTTGGTAGCTAACCTGGCAATAACTCCAAAAAGGTCCTATCACTATGAAGTGAAGCTCAAGTCCATGGCGAGATGCAAACCTTGGACCTGTTGTATGGAAGTCAAACGCTATTGCCACTGAGCCATTCATTACATTAGCTCCAATTCTATTTTTATATATCACATTTCTACTGAATCCAATGAAAATCAAATAAGGCATTTGAAAGTTTCCGTTACACAAACATATACCCAAACATGCTCAAGCATCCAACTTATACAGAGACACAATACTCAGTCATATATAAATACTTTCCTAGCTAGTACGTATAGTATTATGAATTAATTCACAAAGTTATAATAACTGGAACAGCACGTACGAGAGCGGAGAATATCTTTGAAGTTAACTTTGCAGAGTTTGCAACCAAAAGCAGATTTCCCATCGGCCTACAAGTGCACAAGAACTCCTAATTTTATTACCGAACTCCCGACGTCAGATGTCAAGGTAAAATTATTATCTGCCAACAAAATTGTATCCGATTCACGCCGTTAGACCGCAAAGCTATATTTTATGGAGTTGGCTTAATTAATAAATTTGCCAAGTTAAAGTTGCTGTGCTAAATAAAGCGATTCTGTTATCGTGTTCGCAAACTCACAAACATTTGTGTGCGCAATCGTGCGGGGTAATTATAATTGGGTAGAATGAGCGCTGGTACGACACAATGTTTAATATTTAAGTTTGGGCAAGTATCTTCATTATTGACAATACGAAAGAATAAATACGAGTAATTAATGTCTGGGTGCCCCGTGAGGTGCCGGGTTAGAATTGCACCTCCCTATATCATCCCATGGGTGTCGTAAGAGGCGACTAAGGGAAAAATACTGGAAGGTGGGCAGCAGCGCCTTCTAAAGAACTGCCAACTAAAACTGCGATCCCCAAGACGCCTGCCAAGCGTGGGGATTATGGCAAATACCCCCTTAATAAGGGAGGCTGTGTTCAGCAGTGGACGATCCGGCTGTTACAGTAATGTCTGGGTAAAAAGATAAAAACTAGTTTAAGGCAGAGTTAGTAGAGATTAAAATATTATTCTACCATATGAATGGTACTAATGTAGAAGTGCTTTTTAAGCTCTTTCCATACACACATAGTGTCGTCATATTTTAAATATCAATCGTTCAAACTTCTTGAAATTTTGTATGAATGTCTTTGAGTCCAATATCTATGCTTCTGCTATACCAGTTTTTTTTATGTTATATTTTATCTCTTAATGTGTTGGGAATTCCCAAACAAAACACTTTTTTCAAATTATTTTCCTAATACATTATTTTAGGAAATTTTGACATATCAGAAGCATATTATGTTCTAAGGTCAAGAACATGCATGTCAAATTTTACCTAGTTTGAAGACTTGGTATTTAAAATATAACAAAGTTACGTTGGTATGGAATTCGCTATAAATACACTTCCCTTAAACCCTCATTTAAAATTTGCTAAATATTTTGTCCTTTTAATTTTTACCTTCGTAGGTATACATAATATTATATCGTTAGTTAAAAAGAACTAGTTTGTAAATCATCTAGAAGAACGGCCTTTATTCCCCAAATATTAATAAGTTTACAATGACAAAAATATTTACTTATTCAGAATTGCTTACACACTCACAATCAGACAGAGAGTAGAGTAATCATTAAAAGGGCTTCATTTTGCCCTTTAGAACCCTAAAATATGAACTACTTTTTATAACATACCATATTTTATTTATTTATATATTTATACATGCTCCGGGGTATGCACGACAGTTACCCAATTGGCTTCCAAGGGTAAGAAAAAACAACAACATTCATAAAAAAAATTAACAGGTAGACAATAAAATTAAATCAGAGAGAATTAAAGATACTTCTGGTATCTAAGTAATTATCCAGCTATAAGTTTTATTTACTTTGCTAACAAAATCTTTAAGTACCATAGTACCTACTTAGCAATGTGAAGCTCAAAATCACACAAACCAGAATTTTATTTATTCTTTTGTCTGTCGACAATTCTTAGCTCTACTTTCCCAAATTTGGGAAGTCTGCAAATAATTAGCATTTTAATTGTCGCTCGACAAACAAGACGTATGCGGCAGGAGCTTATTACGGAGCTGACAGAACGCCGACTCCACACTTTCTGGCCTTTGTTTTGGATGTCTTCTTGTGTAAAATTTGATTTTATTTCACAAACTAATTAAAAAATGTATAAAAAATTTGTAGCTGGTATTATTTAAAAATAAAGAACAAAATAGTGTTTAGTTTTAAGTTTTACGTAAAACAACTTACTTATAGAAATAAGGGTAAAAAAATGATTATGCTGCTTTGCTAACGGTTTGATTTTCAAGAGTGACATCTAAATCTCGTAGTACCAGGTTCTATTTCCTGTCACGGATTTCGCTTAAAATAACTACACCAAACGTGCAAGATTTTTAACTTTATATTTCATTTTTTTTTATGCCTTTGACCACTATCTGACCTGATGGTAAGTGATGATGTGGTTGAAGATGTTGTTCAGAGTTCAGGCTAACCTAGATTTACTGGCTCTCAAGGACAACTGCCGGAACACACCGTTAGGTGCTTGGCGACAGATTTTCTACTTGAAGGTGGTCGCTAGCCAGGCGGGCATTCGTAAAAATGCCCTTCCACCATGCGGTAAAGCTCAAGCCAGAGGCGGGATTCGAACCATGGACCTGCTGCGCGGCAGTCCATACCCAAAGCCACTGAGCTATCACTGCTTCAAAATTATCAAAACAGATGAGCAAGCATTTATCAGTCTCACTTGGTGAAGAGCGATGACGTTTACGCTAGAAAATCTTTGCTGGGACCTATTTTTGTGACGGATGATTACATGATTATGTGATTTGATAACTTCTTGCTCACCGATGTAAAATGAATAAAAATAGGATGTTTTATATTTGTTTTCTAAATAATTAAAAAGAGTCTCTCTACCATCAAAAGCAATAAATTAAAATGTGTTGCTTAGTACTCCTTTGTTTGTTAAAATATCAACTTGAATATTTAAGTGATTGAAAATTAGTTACGTATCTAAAATTTGTAAAGTAGTTCATCGGTATTTAATGAATTTTATAATATGATTATAGAAAATTACCTCGAAAGAAGAAATTTCACCTTGAGTGGGATTCGAAAAATAAGTTCTTATTCCAATCGTATTTTTTTAATGCTAAAACTAAGATGTGAATAACTTGCTTCTTTTTCGAAATTGAGTGCCGATGAACTGGCAGCTGCTTCAATGTTCGATGATGTTGATCAACCTATGCGAATCGTTGTGGAACGAGTGTTGTATATAAACGTATGATCAGAAAATACCTATTTCCTAACTTGTATAATCTTATAACCGTCGATGCTGAACGCTGACAACGAGTTGTTTCTGCGAAACTGACATTCACAAAATTATTTTTCCTAAAAGCGACAATTGGCAGTGTGATGTCTTTGAAGCATATAGTTCAGAGAAAGGTGATTCGGCAAATCATAAGTCGTAGCTTTTTGTTAATAGTATTTTTTTTATTGGAACGTTTTCCACACCTAAAACATTTACTTTACACAAATACCGATGTGGAAGCTAAACGATTTAGAGTCATTATTTTTTTATAGATACAGCTTTTTGTAAATTCTATTCAAATTTTTTTTTAGAACGTACTCCACACCGAAGACATTTTATTTACACCAATACCGACGTGAAAGCTGAACGATTTACGTTCATTTATTTATTCCCTGTATAAGCTCTTTAAACATGAAACCTCTCATATCCCAGAGGAAATGAGATTTTTCCGAGTTACCAATCAATAAACGGAACAATATTGCCTTTCGTCTGTTTGCCATCCGTTTTACGTTTGAATAAGTTATTTTATCATTTCGTTTTCATCTACCGACAATATGATGGTATATTAATTTTAAGAACAAAGTTAGCCATACTGTTCCCTACTTAAGGTACAAGCTGACATCTATTATGGAAAACTGAAATGTTTTTTTTATGTTATTGTGACGGAACAAGCACGAGGCCCACCTGATGTTAAGCGGATTATCCTCTGCCTATAACAGATCCATTTCTTCATGTGACGATTTGCACTGCGTATGTCACATTGAGATATAAAGTTGTTAATTCTCATGTACCTGTAATTTTTCTGAGAATAGTTGTGATGAATGAATAAATAAATAAAAAACCCACCATGAGGTGAAGTTCATGCCGTCGGTGGGGATCGAATCAGGGACCCGCAGCACGGCAGTCTATAGCGATCACCGCTCGGCCATCATTGCTTCAAATTGTTGTTGTGTAAGTTGTTTGCGTAAGTATTGTTCTTGATCACGAAATACGCGAGTTTCTGAGAAGATTTTCCCCGATATATCAAATATTAAATTGATTTCATTTCAAATGGGTTAACGTACTTTTTATATTTTTGTCAGTTGTAGGGGTAATTTATGAAATCATGTGTATATTCTAATCTATTTAAAAACTTTGCAAGATATTACGAGTGACACTATTTTGACCTTGCGAAGATCATGATTGTTAAAATGGTTACCAATTTAGACTTAAGGAAAATGCCACCGCAAGAATATAAAGATCGTTTTACATCCTATAGATGTCGTGATAAGCGACTAGAGGAAAATAACAAAATAACGAAGAACAAGTAATTTTACGATATGAGTCGGATATTGTTGCTCATTTGGCATATAATAAGGCACCTTACTATCTTGTAGCCCTGATTACCCTAAAGGTAGCGGGCATGCCGAAATATGCAAAACTTTTTATAATAATGTGTTTACGCATTGAATGCGATAAAATCCCTACTTTTAATATGTTTTTATGCTGTCCTTTGTGTTGTGTGACCTGACTGCATGGATTAAGATTGAACGATGATAAATAATGCAAGAATTGATGGCGCGTTTAGGTTTTATGATTGAGTTTATAGAACTAATTTTATACGTGTATAATATTTGGTTAGCCCTGCCTAATAACACTACTTAATGCTTGTAAAGTCTTAAAAAATATAATCTATTACTTTCAGTGTTCAAGAGAATACAACATACAACTTTTAATCATATATCATATGAAATTTCATTTTAAGAAACAACAGTTAACAGAAAACCTACACAATCATACCTCTACTTACACGATGCCTCACATCACCATCCGGGTCATCTGAATTCCGTATATTTGTGTGTTGTCTCGCAAAGAAGCGCTAGACGAAGACTTTATACTTACTTTGATACGGCTATACTCTATTATAACGTAAAAGTCTTTGTGGGTTTGATATTACTAAAATTAGCTGCGAGATCAGTTATGTGGGAACGATCCTTTGTAAGTATTACTGCTTCGTGTTCGTTGAGTATTCTTTGTGTGCTAACAAATACAATTTGAGATGCTTTTATCAAAATATACTTAGGCTTCTTTGACATATAATATTCGATCAATTTGCCGACATAGTACCTACTTTTATCAATGTGAGTAACTGCGCTAGAAAATAGTAGATTGTATTACAAAGGAGCAAAATTTTATATTTATGGTGAGAAAACCATTTTTTAATCCAGAGTGGATCGAAGTCAAAGAAATCATTTTAGGAAATTAATTGCTTTTGGAACTCCGTTTCGTTCAGTGCACAGAGTACTTATAATTTTAATTTTATAGACTTAACTGCTAACGTCGAGAATGCGTCTCGACCGGTTTCGCGACCTTCAGAGTCGCTTCATCATGGAGTGCCTGCGCTCACGACCGCGCCCGCGCATGCACTGGCGGTGGCGAAGGCGGCGGCCGCGGAGCGAGCCGCGCGCGCTTCTGCCCGGCTGGCTCGAAATCGGCTCAAAAAAAAAAAAAACATTTAATATGTGTCAAACTTACGTGAGTTTTAATCAATTATTAACTGCTAACGTTAAATTTCATAGAAATTTTACGTTAGCAGTTCGCCCAATACATAATTTATCCATATCGCCGTTCGTCCATTACCCAACACGTCCAATTCACAAACGCATTATATATACGCACCTATTATAGTTCGTTGTCGTTGTTCTTTTCACGTAATCGCTCACCGCGGTTCTCTTTTTTTCATTCCGACACTGTATCATTTTTAAACAATATTTCTTCGTTCGATCCCTAATGACTTATCCTCATAATTGTAGTAAAAATCAATTTTTCTTGGTTAAATATGTTTTCGCCATCAAAACATTTATTAATTCATAGCTTATAAGCCTTTAACCACTATCTCACCTGATGGTAAGTTATGATGTGGTAGAAGATATTTTTCAGGCCAACCTTCAATTACTGGCTCTTAAGGACAGCTGCCGGAACACACCATTAAGTGCTAGGCGACAGATTTTCTACTTGAGGGTGGTAGCTAGCCAGGCGGACATGCGCAAAATTCCCTTCCACCATGCTATAACGACTGCCATTCTAAGACAACAACCGGGACCAACAGCTTTACGTGCCCCCCGAAGCTTGGGAGCGCTCAGTAGTAACGTCACCTATATCGAACTCAAATGACCAGACGCTGATTATCTTAGCTGATCGGTTAAGAACGCAAACTACGCTACGAGCACTTCAAAACAAAACTCGAACTCACATCTTCGGCAATACTGGTCGTATTGATGTTTTAACTATTCTGAAATTCTAAATATGATTTACAGTCACTATCGAACGCAGAGCGAATATCGGTGATGGTATTTTTGAAGCGCTTGCGGAGTTTGCTTTTGTTTAGATATTGCGTTATATAGGTGTCTGCTTGTTGCTTTTACTTGTTGTTTTAGTATGTATGTCATAACAGAATGGTAGTAGAGATTATACAAATGGCAGCCTTTAGCTTTAGCTGGCCTCAAGAAAAAAATCTATCACCAAGAAGCTAACGTTTGTTCTCAAAGTGCCCTTAAGAGCCAGCAATTCTAGGTTAGTCTAAACATCATCTTCGACCTCTTCATCACTTGATGGACAGGTGTGCTGGAGGTCAAAGGTTAGTCTTGCGTTAATGCTATGAACATTTCTCACCTTCGTCGTGGAGTGAATCCACGTTTTCTGGCTTTACGCGATAGTCGCGGACTCGGGAAAAGATCCCCGGAAGAAGTAAATATACGAGTATTTAGCGATCTAAAAATGTTTGGATGTGCAAAAATTTTGAGTAATTAGAGTGCAATGGATCTTGTATATCCTATTTAGAAGTTACATCCTGTTTATTTTCAGTAATCCAGTAGCATGCAACACAGGCACGTACGAGGGTGCAATAAAATCTGTGCTGGACCGCCGCATAAAAACCTCGGAACGAGCCTCTAAATTATGATATCAAAATTATACAAAATGGTCACACGTCCCGCATACAAACGATTGTGTGTACCCAGGATTAGATTGTGGGAGATAATAGGGATACTGTCAAGTGCGTGTTGAGTCATGCTGCGAATGGGATCTCGTATAAATGATAATAACGAACAAAAATATGACAAAAAAATGTAGTTAATAAAATCATATTTCATTTTGATGAATTTGAAAAGAAGAATTCAATTGAAACATTTTTTTATTACGAAGGGCCTGTTTCAGAATGTTCGAGTAAGTTCCGGTTTTACTACCCAAAATATATTGAATAAATAAAACACTGTCTTTTCGTTTCACAGTCATCGATTTAGCCTATCCATCGGTTAAAGCTTGAAACGCGCTGCATATTAACTGTCATTTTTATCATTCAGTTATTTTATGTGTTGCATAGCAACCCGAAACTTTATTAGGACATTCTGAAACGGGCCCTAAGGGAAACATTTTTATGGGTCATCTAGTTGTCTGATTTAGCATCGAGTACCATTTTAGAAGCAGCGTGCTCTTATTTCAGCTTTAGGGAAGAGGATGTGGAATACAGGACTACTTCTACTTATTAAGATATTGATTTCTTTATTCCTTAAGAATTAATTCAATTATTAATTCTATTCATTACGATGAACACTAGTATTTACATTCTTAAAACATCTTCAAAAAAAAGTTATCTGTAGTGGCATCAACATGCCATATGAGCCACAATTTTATGGTATTATTAGATTGATTTTAATTACCGGTGGTATGCTTTTATTAACAAAAAACTACGATTTATATACAATACTACAGCAACTACAATAAAAGTATTTAGACAACCTATAAGTCACTGCAGACTCACAGTGCCCAGCATGCTGGCACCATTGTCCCGTTGAATTGCAATGCCTATTCGTTAAGCCAAATAGGTGCCAGCATTTTATCACGCGTCGCATCGACCAAGCGCTCTGAAAAGTATTGAACTATGAGCCCGGCGTATGATATAGTTAAGGCTGGAGTGGCGGGAAATTCGACCAGCACTTCGAGAGAAGGAGAGGCCATGGTGACCGAGTTGATCAACTGCAGTACCACACTGGCAATGATGTGCAACACAACACCTTGCACCCAAGCGTAAGCTAAAAGCGAAACGAAAAGCGGATGGATCTATAAGGCTACCAGTTTTGTAAGTAGGAATGTCCTCTAACCAAAGACCAGATTCCTACACAGAAACAGTGAGATTACGAGCACGATCAGCGATGCTAAGACACATATTTAAAAGATCTATCCGTGCTAGCTCGCAAAGGGGCGATCCCACTGTTAGATTGATTATTAGTTTAGTGAATAATATTATTACATAATATTGACTAACTGTAAGATGAATATTGAAACACTAAGTTATGTTTACTCAGTCAGTTTGATCAACGCATTGTTTAGTATTTTTGTGTTATCCTTGAAATGCTCCTGATTACGTCCATGCAAACGAACTAACCGACCCGTTTATAAGCTACACAATATTTGGAGTGATTCCATAAAATATTCTTGAATTAACCCCGAAAGTGTTGGTCCCTGAAATTCAGTTTACGAATTCCGCTACAAAACTGACCGAAAAACGTATAATACAGTTTACGGAGCTGTTTTTTTCAGTGTTAAATAATGTCCACGTTTACGATTGTTCGATTGTAGGTTATTTTTATGAAAAACAATACAATCGAAAAATGGACTGAGGATATATTTTAACCATAAGGTAATAAGAACGAAAAAGTTTCGGTTTGATAACCAACACATAAAATAACTGAATGATAAAAATGATAGTTGACTTGCAGCGCATTTCAAGCTTTAACCGATGGATAACCTAAATCAATGACTGTGAAATGCAACTATAGTGTTTTGTTTAATAAATATGTTCTGGGTAGTATGTATAACCGACATTTACTTGAACATTCTGAAACAAGTCCTAAGATAAACAAAAGAGGTTGAAAATTTGTTTATCAACTTTTTTAACGGTTTTTAGGTCATAAACGCATTATTTTAATATGCATAATATGATCATCTATATATATTCTTTCGGGAGTTCGTCCTGAAACATCCTGAAGAGCGTCGTGAATCTTCGAGTTTTTAATGTAGGGAATATTCCAGTTTACGAAGGTAATACCTACCAATAACAATGTTTATTCGTAGGGTACTAAGTATTAGGAATGTAATTTTGATCAAATTGGTGAAATCGTTGTAGTTAATCTGCTAATATTTTGCAAAACTAAGGATATTCTATATATTATGTCTCCTTCCAACCTGTATTATTCAATGTAGTAAAAGAACGCTTCTATGCTTAAAAAAGAAACTATTCGCTCCACAAAGACATATAATACGATAAATTCCTATTTTTATTGCTGTTCGCTGGTATGTCACGATTTAGTGGCTGATATTGAACAGGCTTAACTCGGAATGAAGCTTCAATACTACTGAAATCTACCGTCACGTTCCTGGTGGCAGTTGTTTTTGGGGATGGTAGCTAGATGGTATCTAGGCTAGCATCCGCAAAATGCCCTACCATGTCACCTTCCTACCTAGCAGGGTAGTAGGGGCATAAAATAAAAAAGACGAACGGGTTTAGAGATATATTAAGAAGGATAGATATAGTAAGTATTGAGAAGGGTCGTGGATTTCAGACAGGTGGCGTGTGGTAGATTTCCTTGTTCAAGGACTTATCTCCGGTATTTGTAGAATAGTAGGTGCTCAGCAGCAGGCGCTGTGATGCACTTCGCTCAAGGTCAGCCTGTGAGCCGCGCCGGTAGGTTGTCCCAGCTAGATGCTGTAGAGACGGGTCCGTGGGACCGTAAAGTGGCAGCGGTCGATGCAGGAGATACTGGGCCTTGTTGCTTGCAGAAAACTAGCGGTGATTGAGGTGAAGCTGGGAGATCTGCCGCTTACTGGGACCCTGGAATCCACATGGGTCCGGTTAAAGTAGGTCCAGTGTGACGTTGAGCTGGTGGGTCCACTGTCCCTGCTACTGAGCATTTGGGATGTGCAGGATTGAGGATGTGGCCCGCCAGCAAACATGAGGTTGCCTGAAGGGCTAGAAGTGCCTTAAGGGCTTAGGTATAAAAAACACAATGATATTAATAAAAGTTGAAGTTGATATTAAACAGAAAAAATAGAGAAAAGGTACATATTACTTACAATGCATTAGGAGCTTGAAGAGTGCACTGGTTGTTTTTTTTTTTTTTATATTTCTGATAGGTAAGCCTTTGACCACAATCTCACGTGATGGTAAGTGATGATGTGGTCGAAGGTGTTAACAGGCTTAACCTAGAATTGTTATAATTAGGTTACATACATTGGCATGGAGTTTACACATGTTCTTAACCATTCTTGTGCAATCCATTCAACGATAAATTTGTGGCAGCTTGAAGAGCTTACTCACATATGAAATCAAGCACATGGTAAATGAAATAAAAGTTACATATAGACACTAAAAAGATCGGATACAGAAGTATTTAACACTGGTCATTTGCACCATTACGTAGCAAAAAGTTAGGTTATTTTATCACAGTATGTATTGGCTAGATCACAGAATATATACATCTTATATATCTATCACTCATCCTAGAACGGGGTTGAAGGCAAACGCGAGAATTTAGTAAACTATTTTGTTAGTTGATTCAAGTAAAATTTTAGATGTTTTCCGTTCTGTTGGCTCGTGACAAAAGAGGACGCACTTTCGAATTGTAGCACCCCGAGCGTCCCCAGAAGTCTCTCACCCAAAACGTTACCATATAAGGCAATGTTTCGCTGCTGAATCGGTGGTAAGGGTGAGAGCCAATGAGAGGTTTTATTACTTTGCAGTTTTTGCCAAAAAAAACCGGTGGAGCCGGAAGTTGAATGGTCATTCAACTTTTATCTCAAGTTCACTCAACTTTGCGTTGTCGATAATGTAAGTGTCGGTACGTACATTATTGCGACCTCTATAGATTTAATGATGAACTAAATGATTTAATGACGATCAGTACTACAGTAAGGTGTGCAGAATGTGTGATAGCTTACGGTCATTCATATAATTTAGTTTGCAGCAGTTTGAGCAGATGGCGCTGCTCTTCAAATTGTCTGATCAAAGGTAATTTTATTTTAATAATATGTATAATTTATTGTACCTGGCTTTAGCCAGGTTACAACCACTATGCAAAGAGTCTGAGTTTGCAGACTAACCGAAAGCTATAATAGCCGACCATCTGAAAAAACCAGTACCGATGGCTAACAGTGTCCTCCGAAGCACGGAAACGATCAGTAGTAAATGCGACAAACAATCACCCATTCAAGTAGTGTTCCCAGAGAATGTTGCTTTAACTAGTTAATCGGATAACTACGTCTCGGCAATCTCGGCTAGCGATTCAAAACTTCGGTTTAAGCGTAGTATTTTTCAAACAAAACGAACGTTTTTATTATTTCGCAAACGTGCTTTAGCTGAATAGTGATCCAGTCTAGATCTTAGATTCTTCCAAACACTCTCCTTTAAGATAGATCCAGATTGGCGTAATGTTGACAGAAGGTCAGGATAGCCTCTAAGTCTAGAGTAATGAAAAATTTAGAGAGAATAATACAACAAATAAAACAAAATACATAAAAAAAATGTTTTGTAAAATATTTGCAATTATCATTCTTATCATTGACGTAACAATAATTAGTGAATATTTGGTTTGGTGATCTTCAGGGTAATGAGAATGTAAAATCATGATTGTAGATTAATGTAAAGATTATGTATATATGTTTATGGTTTTCTTCTATCTGAAATAATACAAAGCGGTGTGATTTGAAGCAGTGACGGCACAGTGGGAATGGCTTTGGACGGCCTTGCTGAAGTTCAAGGTTGGAATTTACTTCAGAAAGAAAGATTTTTTCATGTTTTAGTTCGTAATCTGCCACAAAACTACTCGTATTTACAGATATTTGTATCTCCTTTATTCTAAATTCACTTTAGTTACAACAACTCAATTATTATAAATATATTTTCCAATCTTCTTAAATTTAATCTCATAATAGTTAAGTTATCAATTAGTTAAGTTATCAAAGATCGAAATAGCGCGGTAATGGAGGCCCTGTTAAAATGTGACGTGGGAGAATAACAAAATATGTAAATTTCTGTAGGTATATTATTTTATTGTAGTCCCAAATTATTTTTGTAATTGTAATCGTTGGCACGGGTATCCGGAGCGGTCATGCTCACAGAAAGGTGTTGTCTAGCGGCGGTGTTGTGTGTCGGGTCGCCATCTTCCCTCAAAAATGGTTGAGGAAGGCGATGGCTGGCACATGCGTCAACTCGTGAACGGGTGCTGCTAGAGGATACTGGTCTGCTCTGGATGCTGGTGCTAATGACATTAACGGAAAAAAAAGAAAAAAAAAATAAAAATTTTTAACACTGTTCCCCCTTGGAATGTTGCATGTTTCCTATTTAATATTTCTTGCTTACTAATAAATTATGTCATAGTTAAAAAAAGTCACGGACCCTGGAGCCTGTGGAGTGTAGATTTAAAATTAAAAAAAAAAAAGTTATCAATTAAAAAAAAAATAGTAGACTATCCACTACTACTTCTCAATAGCTTTTCTTGTCTATTTTATTTTGTCTATGTGCCGAAAACAACATTGGAATTTATGTTTGGGTTTAAATTTCCATACTTGAATAAATAAAACAATTATCTTAGAGTACAACCAAATCATTTTACAAACTGCGTCTTTATTGATTTCCATTGGTCTATTGGTTTCATTATAAAATAACCTTAATTAGAGTACAACCAAATCATTTTTCAAACTGCGTCTTTATTGATTTCCATTGGACTATTGGTTTCATTATAAACTAAACATTAAGTTATTAATTTTAAGATATTTAACCTCTACATTTTTTAGTAATCTACCACCCAAATCAAAAGCCCAGCCGGGGGAGAATCTCAAGAACTTCTTCCAAACCCGAGTCACGTCCAACTCGAATTTACAGCCCATTCATTCGATATAGGATTATTAGGCATTGATCTTTTTAAAATTTCTGAATTACACGTTTTTTAGTGTCCCAAATACCCAATTTCCACGAATGGGAAAATAACATCGAGCGATCCAGCACGAGACACGAATAATAATTTGTTGGGTTTATTATGGCTTTTTATGATTGGGGAGGAAAAAGGAAGCTTGTTATGTGCGATTTAGAGCCAAGATTAGGGATTTTTAAAAGAATTCTGGAAATTTTTGCATGATTATAGTCCTTGGTTCTGTATAAATGGTAAAATTACCAAGAAAAGTGCTTCAATTGAATATTTTTGCCTCAGTACAGCCTGGATAAGTAGTTAATGTCACTCTTAATTTGAAACTATAAGATTTAATTGTACTTGATCCTATTTCGATGTAAAGTTTACAGGTGCTAGTACAGTTTATCGAGAGTCCGGCTTGGTGGGTACCACCGCAGTTTCAGTAATATGTAAACACTTCTGTGTTAAGGTGTAAAGTGCTTTGCAGCAAGTGAAATCACTGGGTGCTTAACATCAGGCGGGAGACTTAATAAAAAAAAATTACGTTAGAATGAGTGACATTGTAACGTGAAATTGCCCCATTGCTACTTATGGGTGTTGTGAGAGGTGGCTAAAGGTAAAATGTCGGAAGGTGGGCAGCAGCGCCTTCTTAGGAACTATATCTTACCCTGTGATCCCCCTGACGCCTGAAAAGCGTAGGGATTATAGCAAAACCCTCCTAAATAGGGGAGGTTGTGCTTTTGCAGTGGACAATCCGGCCGATACAGTACAACCAAAATTAGGATCATCAAATCCTAGTTCATCTGTATTACTTACTTATATCAAGTAAGACTCCTGAAGCTCGATTCACAAATACAAAGTTTTCAGAAACTCTCACAAGAAGGTTGCGTAATAAATAAACAAAACTTTTTAATGAGGTTCCGCAGCAACCTGGAGCATTCCTTTTTGGATTGTCAAAATTTCCGGGTGTGTGTCAATACATCAGTGAGGATATCTGTGTCGACCCCTCAGTGCTCTTGTAAAGGATCATATCACACTACTGGTTGCGCGTAGACGACGGTGACTGTCCGTGAATATGGGCTTGCTTATACAGGTCCCTTAATAGCAGTAATGCCAGAATATAATAACTGATGGAGCACATAAAAATGATTGATTAAAACTAACCTAAGTTTAACACATATTAGAAAAATATTTTAAGCCGACTTAATATACGGATTTTTAAGTCTCGACCGGTTTTGCGACTTTCAGAGTCGTTTTATCATGGAGTACGTGCGCTTACGACCGCGCCCGCGCTAGTTCCGTAAGTTAATTCGCCTTAAAATTATCTTTTAACACAAACATATGGCTATATATTCCGTGCTCGATAACAGCTCAACGCAGTCCCCATATCCCACCACAGTTGGATACCACAGAAATCTTGATACTTGGCGATTTCAACGTCTTCCATGCCGAATGGCTTGCTTTGTACCCAAGTTGGACCGGATCGTTCCGAGGCAAAACGTAAAATTTTCTTATATTTATAAAAATAAATAAATTAATACACTAGTCGTACCGTGCGTCTTCTTCATCTGTATCAGTACTATCTTGTAAATTTTCGTAAAATAAATTCTAATATCGAAAAATATTAATTAATATGTAAACTTAACAAATAGAAATCAAACATCTGCTAGCATTAAAAATCACGAAGGGAGCATGGTAAAGCTACGCGCACACCAATTCTGTAAAATTATGAAAACTCAGGCGTCACTCGCAAACAGCGTTGCGAGACAACTTTTAATTAAATACTAATGCTTCGCGGGAACAATTTACAATTAAAATAGGGAAGCGCAAATTGCTGGTGGTTTGTCGATGAACTGTTTTAAAGTAATTTGTCGCCGGTTTGTGATAAGCTTTATGTTGAAGTCTATTAAGAATGCCGCAGTGCGGTGTAATTAACTTCGTTATTTAATTAAGAAGGTGTTAATAAATATATGTTTTAAAAGTGTTCCGAACTTTATATGCGACCACATAGAAAATGTATTTCAGTCCACATAGGATGTTTGACGACTGCTATGTAGTACTAAACATTTAAAAAAAATGTTATTGAATCTAACGACTTTGATTATCAGTACTTATAATATTATAAATGCGAAAGTAACTCTGTCTGTCTGTCTGTCTGTTACGCTTTCACGCCAAAACTACTGGACTGATTTGAATGAAATTTGGTATTGAAATAGTTTGAGACCCGGGAAAAAACATAGGATAGTTTTTATCCAACTGCGCAAAAAGAGGTTAATGTTTTTGCGCGATAACCGACATACGCTCGGGTGGAGCCGCGCCCGGAATGCTAGTTATGTTATAAAGGTGACATATTTTCTTGCTTTGAAAGGACTTCATATTTGCAACGCTTGAAATATTTTTTTTTGATAATATACTTGCCAAAATTTTCATTTTATATGTTGGACTGTATCCTTAATTGACTAAAACCAGAAATTTTAATAAACAGAGGAAATATCTTTCCTATTCCCTGAGACGATCCCAAAAGAGACCTGTATTGTTTTGTTGCTGTGTTATTGTTTTTGATTGATTGTCATATAAAACATTCATATACCAATTTTCCGATACCATTACTGTCCAAGCAAATTTTATTACTAGCTAGTTGAAGCGCATTTAACATAACTAACTCGCAGTGTCTTCACTCAAAAATTACAAAGCGTTGAAAGGGCACAGCTTGACAAATTACTCAGGCTCTCAATTAAGGCAAACACCACGCATTCTATTGGACAACAACAAACATTCAGGCTTCCAATAAACGAGCAACACAATATAGCACATTTTAAAGCAATGATAGCCGGGAGGTAATAGCTATTGACTGCCGTGCCGTAGGCCCATGTTTCGATCCTCACGCGCCGGCACCGGTTTCAGCTTCACAGGCGAAAAGGCATGTAGTGAATGTTCGCATGGCAAACTAACACTTACATATAAGTATATATCGTGTTGAGAGTAAGTTCTCAAAACGATTTCTATATGTAAGTGTTAGTTTGCAATGCGAACATTCACTACATGCCTTTTCACCTGTGAAGCCGAAATCGTTTTGAGAGTAAGCTTTCAAAACGATTTTATTAGCAAAGTTTGTATCGTGTTTTGAGAGATTAATTACTATTCTTTTCAAGTATCGATAATGATTTTCCCAACACTACACTCACCATGTGAATGTATGAAGAAATTAATTCATATTTCACTTGAAGTAATGAAACAGCCGCGCTTACAAACATAAACACGAACGTATTATTTTGATACAGTAATTAGAGCGTCGTGTTTTCAGGGAAGATATAACAAGATTTCCGGGATCATCCCGGAATATGTTTCATCAGATTATAAGGGCTAATTAAAGACAATTAATAATTATTAAGCTAATTAATTAAATTATTCTCAAAACTCCAATCAGGGAAAGTAAAGATGAAAATGTTATTTTCTAAAATTAATCTTTTATGATATCTTAGTATATAAATAGCACATCTTGGAAAAAAGCTTCAAAATCTTTTTATACACTTTATTTTTGTTGTCTTAGGTATTCGCGATTATTACACATGGTAATTAAACAACTTTAAACGGTTTAAATCGCGTATATTTACTAATTTATTTTTCTTCAGAAATAAATAACATTTATTTTGCCTTTACAAACTAACATTAATGTTAATTATATACGTAGGGAGTAATATTCTCACAGTGTTTATACAGTCAATAAAAATCTAATCAAATATTAAAAACGAATAAAGATGTTGGTATCAAAACTTCCTTAAAGATTGCTGTTTTCGGTGGCTTTGAAGCATGGCCTGGTGGCAATAGCTTATTTTAAAGATACTGTCTATGAGTCATGATTTATTGCCCTATATAGCATAATTTATTCATGTGTCGCCCATTGAATCTCTTGTACTGTCAGAATAAACTTTTAATTTTTTTAAAGAATGTGGCCGCCAGCGCCATGTTTCTTGGAAAAACTCGACTAGTATCACGATTATATTATAAAAATTCCTAAGTATTAATAATTGTATGATAAGTTGAGAAGGTATTATCTGTACGCAGAATTTCTTAATATAATCTGTTTCCTTTCACGAGCGATGTATTTATTTTTAACTGAGTAAAGTTTGTATCTGCACAACATCTTGTATAGATTGCATATGATGGAGAGAGAATTTTTGCATGATGCAAAGGTATTCTGCGAATGCTCGCCTTGCTAGCTACCACTTTCCAGTAGAAAATCTGTGGTCAAGCACCTAAGCAGTGTGTTCCAGCAGCAGTCCTTGAGAGCTAAAAAAAATTCAGGTATATGAGATTTAACTAATGATTGTCTCTGGGTGACGGATGAAGTGCAATTTGTAACATGACGAAAATGCATCTGTTATAGGCAGATGTTAATCTGCTTAACATCAGATGGGCCTCGTGCTTGTTCCATATTTTTTTTTAATGTTATGGTGATGGAACATGCTCGAGGCCCACCTGATTTTAAGCGGACTAACCTCTGCCTAGCATTTCTTCACAAGTCACGAATTGCACTGCGCCCGTAACCATGAGACATAGGTGTTAAGTCTCATGTGGCTATAATTTTTCTGGCTCTCGAGGGCTGCTGCCGGAACACACCCTCCTTTCACCATGCGGTAACGAGCAAGCTGGTGGTGGGTATCGAATCTTGGACCTGCGGCACGGCAGTCCATACTTCGGCCATCATTGCTTCAAATTTTCAATTTTATTTAATATTCAAATTTTATTATGTACTGAATGTGTAGATGTATTTGCACAAAGCTTTGCAGGAGCTTTTGACTCGATAACTCAGATTGATATATATATTTAGGTCATGCTCACAGAGATTGTAATTAACAAATGATACCGCGTGTGTTACGTAACATCTGTGAACTGTTGCTAGGTTGTGTGCACACTATAGAAACGAATTGAAACAATTTACATTGTTTTGGTCACTATGATATATATATATATATATATATATTGCAAGCGCTCGTCTTCAAATCCAACTAAAGTTAATAATTATACAAATATTTAACGAAAATAAGCGAAAGCTGCCTTGATAAAATATTTTATAAGCTATTTAAAATTATTTTGATGTTGACCAAAATGTGTTGTTTGATTATGAAGTGTTTCATATGATAACACAAATACGTTGTTTTCGACTGATTCATAACTATATTAATCTATTTCTACTGTTCTCTATAAATATATCTTGCATATTTAACTAGTATCAATCCAATTATTACACCAAGATATTTTATTTGTGTAAGTCGGTAACATGCTGATCCAACAATCTCAACTCACATTTTTGTGGCCCGACTGCTACATGTCAAGTGTTACATAAATTAACTTTGAATTTATTTTTGATTGCAGTTTATAAAATTAAAGTAGGTCAACTATGGCCTAGAAAATAATCAGTACTAATATTATAAATGTGAAAGTAACTCTGTCTGTCTGTCTGTTACGCTTTCACGCCAAAACTACTGGACCGATTTGAATGAACTTTGGTATGGAAATAGTTTGAGACCCGGGAAAAAACAAAGGATAGTTTTTATCCAACTGCGCAAAAAGAGGTTAATGTTTTTGCGCGATAACATACATACGCGCGGGCGGAGACGCGCCCGGAAAGCTAGTCTATAATAATAATAAGCATCATAAATATTGAAAATTAGACCAATGAGTAAATTAATTATAAGTTTCATTCTTCTTACAGATATTCTAAATATTATTGAACAGAATATTCTCTGAATGTCGCGTATCAAATGATTATGTAGAATGAGTTACCAGAAATATATATTATGCCTATTTTCTTCTCAACTATCTCATATTGTTTATTGTTGCATGGTGGTAGGCCATAATATCATCTATCTTCTTAAGCCTAGGTACCTAGCCTACCGCTCTCAAGTAGAAAGTCTCAAAATGTGTCCCCAAACATCTGACGATATTAATTCTGAGTAAGCCTGAACAATGTCTTAGCCATATCATCACTTAACATCAGATGAGATAGTGGTCAAAGGCAAGCCTATCAATAATAACTAAAAAACTTTCAATATTACTGATAATTGAATTTTCTGTCGAACTTATCAGCATTCACAGTACGTTTAATAAATTAGCAAGCACTAAGAATAGTCACCTTTGGTATTACTGAAATCCTTTAGTAATAATTAAAACATCTTTGTTACGCGATGATCAGTTTGCTTCGTTAAAACAGTTGAAACAAGTGTTCGTTTCTTATTAAATAATGCGAGCTATCAATGCAGTAAGCAGTGTTTCCGGCCGAAGCCTGGAGCCATTGTCGGACTTCGCGTCATGCAAAAAGGATGCAGCCCGTCGGACCGAAACGGCAAAATTAAATTGGAACATTAGCCGGTTCCGGATTAAAGAACTGTTGGGAAAGTTCAGAGTCTCAGTTGTGAAATGTGCCTACAGAAACAAATAACAGAAGTCAAATCGTCTGAGTAAATACGTATAATCTGCAAATATTTTTGGTGCAGGCTATTGTAATCTACAGTATTACTTAGACACGCAGGTCTGTGTCTCGGGAATTTATTTATTTTTAATTATTTTAGAAAAGAAGTAAACGGTCAACCTGCTGTTAAGTAAAACCGTCGCCTCAAAACAAATGCAAAATTCGGGGTAAGCTGGTGTTTTGGCGGTCTATCGAGGAATTCATAGGCACACTTTTAAAACACTCCCTGTTGTAACCCCTTCGGAGGAAGGATTTTCCACATCTTGCAGGTCCGGCGGTAGAAGATGCAGCCCACATCTCCACTAACCCTAAGTCAGGCTAATTTGTTGATGAGTACGTTATGGTCCACGATTTTAATGGCTCGTCACTGTGGGGCTGGTATGTTGGAGGTCCATTCCAGAGGTGCGAGCACTATTCCACCTGTTTTGTAAAAAAATATGCCGCTGACCCAAGTGTGAAGAATCGCTTCGCTCTGTCAAACACCTCGAGCTTCTTAGAAGCAATTTTCGCTCTTCAGCGAATTTGGACTTCATTAGAGATGTCGACGCCAAGGACCTGACAATTTTTTTGTCATTTTTGATACCCTGAAATCGTGATGTAGCTTTAAAGAGAGCTAAAAAGTGTATCTCGAATAGAAATATGACAGAAAATGTTATATAGGCATAATTCTGCATATTTATTTTTAGCTGCCTATATATTACCAGAAAAGCTGTGTTATATTTCTGTGATTAAAATACCTATTATATATTGTTTATTTATTTATTTATTGTTTTTTTTATAAAATGTGCACTAAACTCTATTATGTGACCTAAAAAGTTAAGTTTCTAATTATAATACCTTGCTCCTGTTCAAACAATACTTACACCACACAAATTCCAATTACATTATTTTTTTTTAATTGAAAACCAACCAACTTCAAAAGACGTTTACTTACACACAGACACAGATTGTATTCACAGAGAAGATAAAAAAATGTTAGATATGAAATCGATTTTTTTTTGTAAATAAAATATTTTCAATATACCTATATATAAAATGGTTAACTAACCATTTTCTCATAGTACGAAACCTTCAACACCATAAATTTACAAATTCTTCAACACTATATTTATTACCCAAGCGTAGTTAAACAGGGCGACATCGTTTTTAGGTATAAAACCGCCCGCAGTATCTTTCTGTGGGAGTGTTAAGTTCCGATGAAAAGGTATTTTTCTATCACATTATCACCTCATTTCATAATTCGCTACAGTCCACATCTATTTTTCCTACATTTCCATTGCTACATTCACATCCCATTCATCCCACAATAAAGATTCAAATTCAAAACAATTCCCACACCTCGCACTTGTCTGACGCATTCTAACCTGAGCTCACATTGTGAGCAGAACTAATTCCCTACAAATTTTTAATAATATTTATCCTGCTGCTTAAAATATAAAAGAAAGTGAAAAGTTTATTTGGATCTGTTTAATTTCAATACTAAATTAAAGATATCTTAATTTCATCACCGTATTTCTAATTTGTACGCGTTTCCAGCAGTTTCTGCTTCTTCCAACATCATCCCATACCTTTCTCGCGTAGCCCTAGGGTAACCTCCACCGTTGCAAGAGAATATACCAGAAGGTGGGCAGCAACACTTGAAGAACTTTCAAGTAATACTGCGATCCCTAAGACGCCTGCCAAGCGTGGGGATTACATACATCCCCTATTGGTGGAGGCTTTTGATTGACGGTGAACATTACAGCCTTATATTAACAGACTTCTATATGTTTGAATTCACGTTGAAAGCTCATTTAAATAAGCTGTTCTGTAACATTTTATTCTTTGACTGTACACTCATGCCCAATTGGCCAGGCACAGGACCGAGTGAATTAAATTTACTCAAGTCTCCCTTTTATCGCGTCGGCGCCTGCGTTTCCAGCTGTTATGTTTTGTTTAGTGATATTGTTACTGCTTTATTTTATGCTAATTTGGCCATTCCGTTTTGCAATGGCTTTCTTTTTAGTGGGGCTCTGGGTTTATTAGAGTTGAAACTAACGGGAGCAGAGTTAATTCTTGAACTGTTTTTCGCTTTGATAAAACTGTTTAGAAAACAATAAAATTCTTTGCGTAATCGGCTATATTATGTTTGTACTAGTACAAAAATAAATGTGCTTACATTTATTTTTATATAGATTATAATTTAATGACGTTTTAATTATCAGCATTCAATAGTTTAATTTTACTAAATTTTCATCAAAATTCTTTCCTAGATTGTCCAAGAATCTTTCTCAATATCAACCCTGAAGGTGAAATTGATAGTTGGTATTGAGGTCAAATAAATTTTTCTTGCTTCAATAATTGTAGCGAAAAGATTTGAAATATATATACATATATATATATATATATATATATATATATATATATATATACGTATTGAACAATAGCTACTTACAGCTGGTAAGGAATTTGTATTCGTGTAGATGAAATCTTTTCCTATATTAAAGCATATTCTTAATGTAAAAGATTATTGTGCGTGTTTGTTTCCACTCATGACCATAACACATATGTCACAGATTACCTACTTTACGATATGTTCTACTATTTTTTAAGTTCTGTCTGTTTTTTTTTATTCTGAATATTTTTCTATGGAGGGCGATATAGCTTACTACATCTGTCCGAATAAAAAAGTTTTTTGGAAAATGCATAATTACTATCTTGTGCTTATGTTGTCTGACTACACCATGAGATATTTTTTTTTGCAATTACTTAATGATTACTATATTAAAATTATAGGGTTGCGTCATCATTTACAAGTTTAAAGCTCATTGCAAAATTAGTCTTGTTTGTAGTACAACGTAAGTTGAACTATAGATGTCACTCCATCGCAATATGATGGTTAAAGAACGATAGAAAAAATAGTTATGACTCATTGTCATGCTAGCTCATTCGGTCAGAGCATACCCCGGCTAAAGGGATGGATGACGCGGGTTCGAATCCCGCACATGACTTAAACTTGTGTAACTTTGTAATGTAATCCGCAGAGCAGGCGTTATTGCAAATATAAAAATATTAAAAAACAATGTCTTTGTCAGAAAAAGCTATAACTGTCCAAGGAATTAAACCCTGGACCTCAAGAGACGCTTTACGCCACTTGGTCAACGAAGTAGTTTTTCAAGATTTCAATATATGCTTAATTATGGTGAGCACTATAATTGGGCAGAACAGGTGATATGTCTCGTTGGCATGTATCCGTCTTGTGCCTCCATAGAATAGTGTGCAAACATGACTGTGTTTAATCGTGAAGGTCTATGTAGCAAGCGAAATTACTGTGCGAAGGAGTCAAAAGAACAACGTCTCGAAACGTATTTCTTATGAACGTAGGTATTATCTTAGAATTGTCGTTTTTATGTCGAAGAATGGACAGTCGTGACGCTTTAGCACTTTAAATTTGAATCTCATGTGCAATTGCTATAAATTCTTAAGGTTCAAGAACATACCAAGAACATTAAAATTTTGAAATAATGTTTTATCACTAACTGTATTCGAATCAAAAACCAATAAACAATCCACTTACGTCCCAATGGTCTTGTTTATCAAAGTTGACTCTCCAAGCTTACAAAAAGAGACGACTAAACGCCAACGAGGCAGTGAAATAGTGGGAACATAAACAAGAGGGCTGGAGGGTGAGTGCCGTCGGAAAAAACAGAATCATTTAACTCTATAACTTATACTTTCGGAAACGGAGTCGTCCCGGGGACGTGAGATGCTCGGTGAAGCAGAAAGATTGTGTGTTCGTCAATTTGTTACTTCACCATGTGTACAAATGTGGAAAAATCTATTCACATTATAAAGAACCGTGTACGGTTATTAAGGTTGATGTAGTGTGATCATTTTTAAATTCTTGCTATCCAACACTCCATTACACGCTGTCTTATTTAACACGTCATTTCACTCACGGGCCACCATCATACCCCCGATTATTTATATAATAGAATATCATGTAAAATTGTGTAAGTGTTTTCAAAATCAGCCATCGTTCATATCAGGAAGCGTATATTTATGCTAGGAACCGTAAAAAAAAGTTACTTCTTTGTCGCAAAATATTCAATTATGTACGGTCCCCACTTGTAGTGTTGTTTTGGTTAAATGATCGCTTTTTTTTACATAGGAAATAAGGGAGATCTAGCAAGACTAATGTGTTGCTAAAAATAAACTCGTGCATTGTCGTTGTTGCCGAGTCACTAACAAATACATCAGAAAAACTGTTGAAGTATGATATTCTGGGTCCATATATTTTAAAATAGCACGCAAATATTTATACCTGAGGCATACTTGTGGCCCGCGCCTGTAACGGAGTGTTAATACCAAGCGAGATCACGTAGTAAACACCATGTCTACGACTACGCCATAGCATATGCCTACGAAGTTAAATATCCTTAATTGTTAATTTGGGCCGTTTAAAAAAGAATAATCTTCTGCAGCCATCTTTGAGGCATAATATCTCGATAAATTCTTCTTGGTTTGATAAATAAGCCTAAAAGCAAAAAGTCAATAGTAGTGCCATTGGAAAACACTAGGAAGGAAAGAGACATAGCTATGTGGCAATACTATATTGATTTTGATGGAGGGATTCCCCTTTATCTTTCTGCATGTAAGAGTACCGCGGGGTGTAAGGGCCAGAATTGAATCCCCCATATCTCTTCCTGTGGAAGTCGTAAGAGGCAAGGGGAAGATTCCAGAAGGTCTGGACGCAGGCAGCATGGCAGCAGCGCCTTCCGATCCCATTTTTTCAACGCTAGGCGTCTTCCGGCTGTTGATGATGATAATGATACTTATATACAAAACAACACATGTAACTAAGTATTCACAGCTCTTTTAATTCAAATTCTAATTCCAATAAGTTTATTTGTAGAATGTATTGTAACAAGATGGTAAAATTAACAAAATAGTTCTCATACATTTTAAAGTTCTAAAATGAATAGTTCTAGTTACATTACAAAGATGTTATCATCAATAGAAGCCATTTAGCTGTCATTAGGTACCAATAAAATTACTTCACTAAATACAATCACGTTATGGTAAATTATAAAAAAATATAACATATAATAAATAATTAAATTATTATATTCATAAAAATATTAAGTTAAGCATAATAGGTCATCATCAAGTAAATATGCAAAGTAAATAAGCTAGGTGACTATAAAAATACACTATTGTGAATTACCCTAGGTGAACACATTGCTGACATGAAGAACAGACGCTCGACCAAGTCCGCGGTTTGTGAACATGCCCAGGACAAACCCAACCACTACATTCGGTTCGACAAGCCACAAATCCTCGCTAGAGAGAACCGGTTTATGCCAAGAATGTTACGCGAGGCTATTGAGATCAAAAAGTACCCAAATTTCAATAGAGATGATGGTTGGCAAGTACCACCTGCTTGGGATCCTGTGATCAAATTAATTAAATCCCAAGGCCGACACAAATCTGCAAGACCTCTGGACACTGTGAGCGAATACTGCGTGAATAGGGAACGTTATGATTAATATAAAAAACTGTAGACCAAATAATTTCTTAATAACTTATGTGACAAATAAAATCAATTAGTCACCCCGTGACCACGATCACTGCAAAGTGTTTGAAACGTCGGGATAAAATAATGAAAAATATACGCGATTTAAACCGTTTAAAGTTGTTTAATTACTATGTACCCCAGGTGAATTAAGTATACCGCCCCTTGACAACACGTGGATGACAATGTAGAATAAAAACAACCAAGAAGGCTTTAATCTTAACAACAAATAACTAAAAATCTGTTTGATTGAACCGTTACTCTCTGAAGCATAGCCATTATGACGCAATTATGAATACATTATGATCTTTACTAAGTAACGGAACTATTACCAGGACCATAACCCAACCACAGGCTTCATTATAATACAGAGCACGTTGTCGCTTCAAACAAACGAAGTCAGAAGTTGTTGTTTCGACTACGAGATAGCATTTGAGAACAACTTTGTGTTTTTCATAAACAAAACAGGTTTGTTTTACAACGTTTTACGTCACGAATGGGTGACAGCTTACGCCAAGTTTTGAAATGTTAAGTTATTATATTTAACTTTATGCTTATGCTTTAACAGCGCTAGTTTTATGTACCTAATACCTGCCATACACCTTACGAAATTGACTTCCAAAACTTTTTTTCGTAGAACGTTATTTTTGTTATGAAATGTAGAGACCAGTACAAGTCACAGTAAAGTTGCAGTGTCAACACCCTCCTTCTACTTTACACAGCACTGGTCTCGTCTTTCCAGATTTTAGTTCTTATTTCACGTTGTCTTAAATATAGTAATTGTAGAAAATCTGCCACCAAGCACCCAATGGCGGTTCCGGCAGCAGTCCTTAAACAACTTGAAACGGTTTAAATCGCATATATTTATCATTATTTTGTCCCGACGTTTCAAAGACTTTGCAGTCACCCCGTTCGTAAGAGCCAATGAAATTACAGGCACGTGAGACAGCACAACTATGTCTCAAGGTGACGGGCGCACTGCAATTCGTTACTTGTGACGAAATGCATCTGTTATAGGCAGAGGTTAGTCCACTTAACATCAGGTGGACCTCAAGCTTGTCCCGTCACAACAACATAAAAAAAAGTTGTTGCCTTGCGAAAATATCTGACACTTTAGTGGTGCTTAACAAGACGCTTAAGGTACTCAACACCTGGTAAATTTTCAAGCAAGAAATATAGTTTACTTCCCGCATTTAAAGTTCAAACGAACTGTTTTCCGAAGAAAAGTTCAATTTCATTTAATAAAATCCATTACATAAGTTTCATTTTGTGGTCATGTTGGAAATAAAAACTTCTCAATGTCTATTTCGCTATGGGAATCAAAATACACCCAGATCGTAACGAAAACATTGAACGAAACGTTTTGTGGCAAAGTTACTCTAAAGACCTCTTTAGGGACTTAAAAGTTCCGGGAACTGTAAGTAGATTCCTGGGGTTTGTTATTTTCAAGCGATTGATATTAATGTTGAATTCTTGGTGATATTGAAGCTTATTACATTTTATTTGATTGCATTTTCAATTAGTAAAGTTATAGTAACTTTGCCTAATCATAATGCTTTGAAACAAATCAATTTGAATTCAAAAAGCCTGTATATAACAGTGGTTTAATGTATTGTTCTGTAGTTGAATTTATTTATACATATACATGAAATTGCAAACATACAGCATACACTAGAAACTCACTCACACTACTACACATACACTTATTTCTTATATCGCTTCAGTTCTTAGATACATTTTTTTATATATTTTTTGTGTTTTAATGCCTACTCCGAGCCAAGAGCGTCCGCCGCGGCAACACTGGACCGTGCCGTGCTCCCTTTGAATACAGTTTTGAATATGTACATCGTGCAAAGTAATGAAAAATATGAAATAATACACCTCGTACTTACTCCGTCAAAAACAATTAAAAAAAAAAAAATCTAAAACAAAACTAAAACATTTTATTTCAAAACAAAATAAAATTGTCTTATAATATTTATTAGGACTAGCAGAAGTAGACCCTAAGAGGTTGTTAGCATACCAATTACCCTGTATTTACTTAAATTGAGGCCATATAAACTATTTGTACCTGTACAACTGATGCTAGCAACTTTACGTTTAGTTTTGATGAGTTTTTATATCTGATTATCAATGGAGTCCCATAATTCAAGCTGGTATGTATCCGAGCAGTCCCAGAGATGGATGCAGTATTCCATACAATACTAGACTTGGACTAGCTAGACAAGTTTTCGCAAAATGCTCTTCCGCCATGAGGTGTAGTTGGCAAGTTGGCGGCGGTGGGGATTGAACTAAAGTCCTGCGGCACGGCAGACCATAGCTATTACCGATCGGTTGTCAATGCTCATTGTGCCGACTTATATAATAGTAATATTAATTATAACTAAATAGGTACCCGGTTGGGACTCACGTTATAGTTATCGGATAGATTCCGACTAGTTTGGGGCTATATTGTAGCCCTTCGTCTGGGAGTCAAGTTAGCGCGAAGCGACGAGCGCGGGCCTCAGCACGTAACTGACGTAACGATGGGGCTGTCTGTCCGGCTCAGCTGCACTTGTCAAATTGTCCGATATCTTCACTGTCACTGTCACTGTTATGTGGCCTGTAGGGCTGTACACACACCACAATAATCGTATCAATTTCTTTGTCCACATGTACCGTATCCACGCTATTGGTGTCACCTATCTTTAAAATTGTTTTCCAAATGTCGCGATAGTTTTCCCAGTAGTAATTCCCAGCTGAAGAGTTACCAAAAGGAAGCAAACACCATCAAAGGGTATAATTTGAAGATTTTTTTTTTTTGTTTTTTATGCCTGATAGTTTAACCTTTGACCACTATCTCACCTGATGGTAAGTGATGATGTGGTCGAGGATGTTGTTCAGACTAACCTAGAGTTACTGGCTCTCAAGGACAGCTGCCGGAACACACCGTTAGGTGCTTGGCGACAGATTTTCAACTTGAGGGTGGTAGCTACCCAGGCGGGCATTTGCAAAGTGCCCTACCACCATGCTGTAACGACTGCTATCCTAAGACAACAGCCGGGACCGACGGCTTACCGTGCCCTCCGAAGCACGGAGGCGCTCAGTAGTAATGCCCAACCAGCGGTCACCCATCCAAGTCATGACCGCGGCGGACGTTGCTTAACTTTGCTGATCAATTCAGAATGGCTAAGCAAACTTGGCTACGAGCGCTTCGAAATAAAGAATAAGATATAAAGAAGTTTTAGTAGCCCTTTTGTATATTTTTTACTGGCAAGTTTAATGTACATTTAAAACATATATTCCATATTACTTAAATGTATTTAATTCTAATTACGTTTATGTAAATAATTGAGTACAATTTACTTTAAAAACTTACTTTATACCGTATCAGCTGGCTTGTCCACTGCTGAACACAGCCTCCCCCACTATGGGGGGATTTGTCGTAATCCCCATGTTTAGCAGGCGTCTTGGGGATTGCAGTGTGAGATATCAGTTCCTTTCCATAATTTATTTATTTATTTTTATTTATTCAATTAGTACCGCTTATAGACGAATTACACTAATGATACATTACATAATAAAAATATAACCATTACAAAAATTACATTAAAATACGAGTATAAGAATATGCCACATTATGATTATGAATGATTAAAATAAACAATATAATTTATAAAAACAATTATCAAGTACTATGCTTAATGATTTACTTTAAATGTCACATACAAATAATGTCAATATAAAATAATGTCAAAACAATAATAAATAACATATAATTACAAATTAATGAATAAAATACTATTGAAATATGATGAAAGCGAATGTCATTATTTGATATTTTGATTTTGGTAATGGGACCCCCTCACATTAACTCAAGCATTCCGCCATGATATCCCTATCAAGGAGGTCATTGAGCGCAGCAAGTGATCGTGGTATAGGAGACGTCTGGTGAGCAACTGTTCTATGCTCCGGAACAGCAAACAATCTATGTTTCCTGCTCCGAAGATAGTTGTCGGGTACCCTAAAGCGACATAGCTGCTCATGTAAATCCGGTGCATCAATTTTGCCATGCAGGATTTTACACATTACCCCTGATTGGTCATGGGATCTTCTAACTTTTAAAGAATTGTATCCCAAGAAACCCAGCAGAAATTCAGTAGGATACATGTATGGGTAATATCCATACATACGTCTGTATTAATATCTGAGAAAAGCTTTTTGAACCTTCTCCAACATAAGAGTGTATTTATTCTCGTGTGGATGCCAAACACAGGCACTAGCCTCAAGCTTACTACGAACCAAAGCACTGTAAATCAACTTTATAACTTCCATGCTCTGGAATTCTCGCGAGTTCCGTAGCACGAATCCTAGTCGTTGGAATGATTCTTTAGTAACTGTGGCAATATGTTCGTTAAAAGTAAGTTCTCGATCAAACGAGACACCCAAATCTTTAATAGACTTAGTAACAGACATTGCAGTTTGATCAAGTTTGTAGCTAAACTCAATTGGATGCGCATTCGGCCATAAGTTGTTTGAAAGCATTTAGAAGAGTTAAATTCCATTTTATTCTCTAAGCTCCACTTAAAAATCCTATCTATATCATTTTGGAGTTTCTTGCAATCTTCCATTGATTTTATTTCTAGAAAGAGTTTCAAGTCGTCGGCATATAGTAGACATTTTGCGTGTTTGACGACTGTGGGAAGGTCATTGATCATGAGAATAAAAAGTAAAGGACCAAGTATTGACCCTTGACCTAATCCGGAACGCGTGTGATAGGGTCGAGAATCGTACAGACCGAGCCGAACTAACTGCTGGCGATCGCGAAGGTAATCAGCGATGAAACGGAGAAGACCTGGGGTAAAGCCCAGAGCGTCGAGTTTTACCAGCAGTATATCATTATTGACCCTATCAAACGCCTTCCGGAAGTCAAAGTACAAAACATCTACTTACAGGCCACGGTTAAGTCTGGTGGATATGTAATCCACTAGTGTTAAAAGATTCGTATTAACAGATCTTCTGCGCCTAAAACCATGCTGTTCATTACTTAAAAATGGTTCAATTTGTGTATACAACTTTTTTTGAAGTATGCGTTCAAAAACTTTAGCCACGGTCGGCAAAATAGCAAAAGGACGATATTCTTCAACAGACGTTTTATTAGAACTTTTAGGTATTGGAGTGACACGTGAAAGTTTCCATTGTGGCGGATAGACCCCAAACTTAAGAGCTAGATTGAACAAATGACAAAGTGGATATTTTAATATTGCCTTTCCCTCTTTAAGGAACCATGGAGGTATACTATCAGGTCCAATTGAACTATTGGTTTTCAAACTTTGAATCCCCGCATCTACATCTCCAGTTGATATTTCAGATATATGAACATAGTTACTTGAAAGTGCAAAGTTCATATTCGAAATGCTTTCTGCATCTAGTGTAGGTGAATCAGTCTGGAATACACTAGAGAAAAATTTTGCAAAGGCTTCAGAGGCTTGCCTGTCACTAAAGGTTTTATTCTTATAGGTAATGGTGGGCTCAAATCCACCCTTGGACCGCAAACCTGAAATATGGCTCCAGAACTCTCGAGGATTCGTTTTAATATTGTTTTCAACTAATCAATTCACAATATATGAGTTATAAGCATTTGAAACGCGTTTTCTTAGGTCAGCCCTTAAGTTGGAGAATAATTCATAAGCCTCCGCAGAACCTGACCGCTTCCATTTGCTATGAAGCTTGAGCTTGAGCTTTGTGTCGTCAATAATACCTTTGGTAAACCAGACTGGATATCGCGACTCTCGTGTGCCACTTCGACACTTTTTCGGAATGCAGATATCAAACATTTCGTAAATAATTCGATAAAAGCTCTGTGTACTCAAGCAGACATCGCTAAGACTATATAACTCATCCCATGATGCTTTTGATAGCAAGTCAAATAATAAACCATAATTACATTTTTTGAAATTCCAGCCTCTACTGGGGTCAATATTACTGGACTCGATAAAGCGCAACTGCCCACTTTTTGGTGTATTACCCTTAGTCACCTCTTACGGGTGATGGGGGTTGAAATTCTGGGTCGGTACCCCACTGAGAACTACTTATATAATAATATTATTATTTTTAAGTTAAGCACACATTAAGTATACTATAAGATCTGTTAGAGTTGTCACAAGACCGCCGTGCAGATTGTCCGTGTCCCCCGAAATCGCGACCTCTAGGCTATACGATATTTGAACACGGACGGTACATCATGCCTTCCTGTTAGGGCTGACAACTCTTGAGATGAGTAATGTGTCTAGGTGAATTGATCTTCAATCCCTGCAAAGCTAAATATACCAATATGGAGACTCCACCAACCTTTTATACACCCCCACCGAGGGCAGCAGCATCCATCGCAGCACAGGCACAGTAGTCCCGCGCAGTCGGTATCACCGAATTCAAACAGTCTCTTCTTCTTGCAGCATTAAACACTAAGTATTATTGTCTAGATATGAAATGCGATTCCCAAGGGCACAGCGCAGTACGTCAAAATAGTTTAATCAGAATCCCGGTAGGTTTAAGCACAACTTGTTCTCGGCGCGGGTCGCAATGAAGTACCCACCACCGTTCGGCTGTAGTAGATTATAAGAATTGATGAAGTTTTTTCCCATCACCCTCCTAATCACATACAAGGACCGAACAACCCCACTCACACTAAGGTGAGTGGCTGCATCTCTTTTCATTTAAGGCTTACATGCTGCGCTACAACAAGGACCATTTTTCCCTGAACCACATTTTACGACATCTTACGGAGGACATAGAACAGTCGTTATATTCCTAATCCGGAAACTGTACGGCTCGTCATCCATAAAAAACAAAAACAACGCATTTCTTACCAACAATATCGGTACAGAACAAACAAATCAACAAAAACATCGTTACGAACCGTTTCCTGGAAAAGTGAAAGTGCCCGCATAAAGGCACCCGGAACAATAATAACATTTAAATAAAGAACGCGTTACTTTAGCAAGGAGATCTGAATTCACTGACCGACCTTACTGACGCCCCGGGGAAGGGTTAGGTTAGTAGCGAGATCACTTACTTTACTTATTATGTGTATACGTATGAACTGGACAATAAAAGTATGGAATTGTTTATTATTACACTGAGCTGTTGGTCATTAAGACGTATGCAAAGGCAAAAGCAACAAAATATTTTCGTTAGTGTTATGACTAGTACCTTATACTGGTCATAACACACTACCACTTTTCTGAGGGTAGGCGAAAGTAAAACACACAATAAAAAGTTCTCTGTTTTAATAATAGAATTAAATTAGTTTTATTGATATAACTAAGGTTTATTTTATGTTATATTAAAGTAATTAGTAAAATACCTGCCGGGGAACGTTATTCTTTAAATCACACTAAGTTTTCCTATCAATTTCAACACTTTAAATTTTAACACTATTTGCACTACAAGATGGAAGAAATTAAGGAATCACTGTCTGAAATGCGCCTACTGTTCCTGAATAAGGTGGATGAGTTCAATGGTGTGTTGCACAAGACACCATCTGCTGCACCCACAAATGCCAGTCTGGCTCAGGAGTTTCACAACTTCTAAGCTTTCATTATGATTGCCCTTCAAGCTCTACAAGGTCAAGTTGAGTAGTTAGACCGAAAAATGGATAGCTTGGAGATGCACTCTCACCGCAAGATTCTATTGTTGCATGGACTGCCTGAGAAAAATCAGGAAGAGACCGAGGCAGTAGTTGTGTAGGCAGTGGTTGACTGGTTGAAACTGAAGGATTTTTCAGTAAATGACATAAGCTGTTGCCACATAATGGGTAAATCGTCGTCACTAGACAAGCCCAGGCCTATTCTTCTGAAGTTATGTGATATGTCTATACGAAGCAAGATATGGTTCGCCAAAAAAGAGCTCAAAGGATCTGGTGTTACTCTGTCGGAGTTCCTTACGAAGTCACGTCACGACACTTTCATGGCTGCACGGCAGAAATATGGTGTAAGTAAGTGTTGGACTCGTGATGGCTTCATTCACATAATTGGGCCTGATGGTACGCGGCATCGGTTAACGTCAATGTCGGAGCTAAACAAGGTGGACTTGCAAACCAAGCCGGCGGCAAGTGTAGTGCCCAAAGAAACGGTGGCACCGAAGAGCAGACGTGCCGCTTCGGGACACAAAAAATGAATTCCCATTGTTATCAATTTCTTCTCTGGGGAGGGTAGGAGATCCCCGGCGACGTGTGGCACCTCCGTGTTTTTTGCATTTAATAAATACTTTTTGATGTTTATTTGCGAAACTGCGCAGCGGAAACAACTAGACTAACAGGGATAAACCTCGTCGCCCTGCAATTTCAATTTTTGGAGCTCCATCGAGTGTGATAGATTATTTGAAAATTGACTTACTATGTAATGAAATATTTGTTCATCTTCACTTGGTTAGCTTTAAGCTTAAGATTTAACAACTGGTTTAATGTGACATTCTCATTTCATTTTAATTATACTCTGTGGTTTTTAAGAGGAAAATAAGTATTGGTTTAATTATCCATGTGTATACCTACTTTATCTGTGGTGTGAATTTAATACTGTACGTAATTGTGTTTGTTGTTAGACTGTGATTATGATTAAGCATAATATATTGATTATCATGATCACTTGAATCATTATTTGATGATAATATTACTGTAAGTATATTTTATAAGTAGCGAAATTGATCACGTGACAGTGTAAAGTACTTATTAAAAATAGTTTATAATATGTTCTTTATTTATGATGTGTAAAACATTGAAGATTTTATTATACTTATTGCCATATTATGTATAGATCACTTGAATCATTATTTGATGTTATTAATACTGTAAGTATATTTTATAAGTAGTTTAACTGGTCATGTGACATTTGTTGAGATACTTATATAAAATAGTTTATAATATGTTCTTTATTTATGATGTGTAAAAACATTGAAGATTTTATTATACTTATTGCCATATGTATAGATCACTTGAATCATTATTTGATGATAATATTACTGGAAGTATATTTTATAAGTAGATTAACTGGTCATGTGACATTTGTTGAGATACTTATATAAAATAGTTTATATTATGTGCTTTATTTATATGTGTAAAAACATTGAATATTTTATTATACTTATTGCCATACGTGAGCTTGAGATCACACAATTGTCAATTATAAAGAGTAATGTGTTTGTGACGTTAGTCGCTTTGTCACCTTGTTTGTTCACTCACTGCGAGTAGTTTCAGTGTCTGTCGGACCGCCGAGCGGAGCGGACCTCTAGTGGTATCGAAATAGTCTTTAATGACGAAGTGCTGCCCGTTTCAGTATCTGTCGGACCGCCGTGCCGAGCAGACCTCCAGTGGTGTGGAAATAGTCTTTAACTACGAAGTGCTGCCGAATCAAGATGTTGTGAAGTGAAGTAATTTATTACACATTTTTTGGTATTATCTAACGACGAAATTGTCAATCAATAGTTCATTTCATCATTTCTTCTCAAGTGGGAGCGCAGCAAGGGGATCCGTTGGGGCCTCTTGTTTTCAGCTTAGCAATCCACAAGTTGGTCTTAGAACTTAAATCGACTCTGAACTTGTGGTATCTGGACGATGGCACCCTTGGGGGATCACCGGAGGACGTTCACCAGGATCTGGAGACACTCATTCCTCGCCTCAAGGAACTGGGTCTAGAGGTGAATCCCTCCAAATGCGAATTTTTCCCTTGCGGCATTGAAGCTCGTACACACTTTTCACGTTTCAACTCTCTATTGCCGGGCCTCAAAAAACTTTCATCTGATTCTTTCACCCTTCTAGGGTCTCCTATTTTTCCTGGGGGAGTGCCAGAAGCTATCGCATCTCACAAACGGCTTCTCCTGATAGCTCAAGAACGTCTCAGAGATCTTTCCGCACATGTGGCGATTATGTTGTTCGCCCTTCCCAAAATAACATATCTCTTGTGGACTGCCCCTACCTGGCTTTATGCTGAAGAAGTCTCTTCTTTTGACCAGGCTTTAAAATCATCGGTCGAGACGATCTTAAATGTCTCTTTTAATGAGCCTCAGTGGAGGCAAGCTACTCTTCCCATCCGGTATGAGGGTCTCGGTGTGCGGTGCGCGCGGGATGTAGGGTTGCCAGCTTTCTTGGCGTCGGCGCATGGGGTGGCTGATCTCGTCACTACAATTCTCAATTCCAATGGTGACTGGACGAGCATACCTTTTGCGTCAGTTGCCGAGTCAGCTTGGTCTGTCGTCAACTCGGGTGCACCAAGCTCTGAAGCATCGCATATCCAGCGTGCTTGGGATGACGTCTCCGCTAAGCGGATCCAGGAGCAGTTATTGGAGGGTTCTTCGGGGGCCGATCGGGCTAGACTTAGGGCTGTGTCGCAGCCGGAATCGGGGGCATGGTTGCACGCGCTACCTTCGCCTCACCTGGGCACTTTGCTTGACGATGACTCTTTGCGGGTGGCGGTGGCACTCCGCCTGGGCTGTACGGTGTGTGAACCCCATATTTGCACCTGCGGCTCCATGGTGGGAAGCGATGGTCATCACGCTCTGAGTTGTCGTCGTAGCACAGGAAGGTTTCCGCGACACCACGCCCTCAACGATATAGTCCGCAGAGCCTTTGTATCGGCGGATGTCCCGTGTGTGCTCGAGCCGCTGGGCCTTAGCAGATCTGATGGAAAGAGACCAGATGGGCTGACCCTGGTGCCATGGAAAAAGGGCAGGTGCCTTATATGGGATGCCACTTGCGTCAGCACAGTCGCCTCCAGTCACCTGGCGAGAACCATCCACTCTTCGGCAGCTGCTGCGGAGGATGCTGCCTGTAAAATGCGGCTGAAGTATGCGGCGTTGGAGCCACAATATTATTTTGTGCCCATTGGCGTGGAGACAATGGGCTGCTGGGGCACTGAGGCTAAAAGTTTGGTTAGCGAAATTGGGCAAAGATTGAGGAAAAAAACGGGTGACTCCCGCTCCAGCTCGTACCTGGTGCAAAGGTTGGCCATAGCTATCCAGCGTGGTAATGCCGCCAGTGTAATGGGCACTTTTGCAACAGGTACAGTTAGGGTTGGGTTATTTGATTGACCATTACTCTTCCAGTAATTGAATTTAATATTATTTCTTCTCACTTGCTACTATTTTGTGTTGTTCTTTCTTGATGACGTAGTGTAGCTCACAACATAAGTATTAAGTAAGTACCCGATATAATATTTTCGATGAAACGTGTAGATATGTACCCTTTATTTTTACACATTTTATAATTGTCTTGAAATTGTAATATCTGCATTATTTGCACATTGTACTTAGGTTACTTTATATGCAGTTTGACAGTTGACACCATCATTGCACCATCACCAAAACATTCTGAAATGTGAAATGTCAATTCTGACGTTGACGAACCTTAATACTTTTTAAATAATTTTTTTTTTTGATTCTTATGGTTTATACATTTACCAAATGTAACTTACGAATAGTTTAGTAATGTTTTTCTTGTGTTGTGAGTACGAAGTAGAAAAGTTTATTTACATAGACATATTATGTTTTCTATCTTTTTAAAAATGTTTAAGTTTAAATTGAGTGTAAGTACGTATTGTGTGATTTATATAATTTTCTCTGATAATCTAGCATTCCGCTATGTAACGATGATAACCGGCGGGTAGAGGAGCAAACGCGAACTATAAATTATAGCTATATTTCTGCTTTAATATCTATATAATATTATTATTAATTTATATTTATATATATATTTATATTATAATTATTTAAGTACGAGTATATATATGTTTGTTTATTATGTCTTTGCCTAGCGATGATAATGACATGTCTGAAACATTCGTAAGTTTTACATCTTCTGGTGATAGCAATGACGACAGTTTTATTAGTATTCCTTCTCTGTCTGAAAATCTAGAAGCCCAATTCTCTGATGTGAATTTTTGTGAATTTACAAAAAAAATTAACGTAGTTCATACTAATAATGCCCAAAGCATTCCGGCTCATTTTCCCGATATGCTGGCGTATTTTGACAACAAAAATATTCATGCTATATTAGTCTCCGAGTCCTGGCTTAAGCCTTGTCTCTCTTCAGAGTTTTATATCCTCTACATGGTTTCCGTTTAATAAGAAATTATCGCACCAATGCCCCTGGTGGTGGAGTAGCTATCTGCCTACGTGCTCATATTCCCTTCTCAGTAGTAAGCACGTCAGCTCAACCTCCACCTCCAAATAGCGGCGAACATGTTTTTATTGAAGTTCTCCTCTCCCACACTAAAAATCTTCTCGCAGTCTATTATAGCCATTCCTCACGTGTAAACTACTTTGACTCTTTTGAAATGATGTTACATAATCTCAATCCTTTATATAGCCACATCATTATCATGGGTGATTTCAATACATGTCTTATTCAAAACGACTATCGTTCCACCAGACTTAGATCCGTAATTGATTCAAGCAACATGCACATTCTCCCTTCCACAGCTACTCACTTCTTCCCTAACTGTTCTCCTTCACTACTTGATCTTCTTATTGTTTCATCTTTAGAGCATGTTGCAAAGCACGGTCAAATATCTGCCGATGCGTTTTCTTATCACGATTTGATTTTTTTGTCCTACAAAATTCGTCCTCCAAAACCTAGGCCCACTATTATTCTGCAACGCAACTTTAGCGGTATTAATGAAGAACATTTCCTTGCCGACGCAAAGAAGATTGATTGGTCTCCTGTTATGGATGCCAAATCCATTGATGATCAATTATGTATTTTTAATACAATAATAACGGGACTCTATGATATGCATGCTCCACTGCGACGTATTAAAATAAAACATCAACCAGCGCCGTGGCTAACTACTGAAATCAAATTACTCATGCACAAAAAAACCATTGCTAAATTAAGGTACAAGTTTTATCCCGATCATGTTCATAAAGAAAAATATGCTCAATCACGAAATCGCTGCAATAAGGTGTGTAGAGATGCACAACGTCGCCATATTCATAATTCTGTTGAAAATGAAGATCCAGTTAAGGTCTGGAAGTTTCTCAGGTCGCTTGGAGTGGTAAATCTCGCCAAAATTCTTCTTTTAATAATTTAGATATTGATTCTTTAAATAAAAATTTCTCTTCATCTTCCAATATAATGGACTTAGATAAAAATATAACGTTACAATGTCTTTCTACCATTTCAACTCCTGATCATCAACCATTTTTCTTTAGTCAATTTTCCGCTTGTGATGTTAAGAGGAGCGTATTGTCTATCACTTCCAATGCCGTTGGAACAGACGGCATTAGTCGAAACATGATAGTTCCTATACTTGATATTATACTTCCTATCCTTTGCCATATCCTAAACAATTACATATCAGATGCAGTCCCTTCTAGATGGAAGGAAGCACAAATTATTCCCTTACCAAAGAAACTAAATCCTATATCTTTTTCTGAATACCGTTCAATACCCATACTTCCTTTTCTGTCCAAAGTCCTTGAGCGTCTAGTTCACAAACGATTAAACTCATTCCTTATTCATCACCAACTCCTTAATCCTTTCCAATCTGGTTTTCGACCAGGACATAGTACAACGACGGCTCTAGTAAAAATAACCGAAGACATTCGTTTTGGTATGGAAAAACAAGAGTTAACTTTGCTGACTTTGCTTGACTTCAGCAACGCATTCAACACCGTTGACTTTGATGTCCTTCTCGCTCTACTTCGCTCCATTAACATATCTCCAACGGCGATTGACTGGTTTCATAGTTATCTGTCTGGTCGCCGACGGCGGGTTTGCCTTGATGAGTCTGTGTCCTCTTGGTGTGATATCACTGTCGGTGTGCCTCAAGGCGGCGTATTATCTCCTCTTCTTTTCGCAATTTTTATAAACACTATATCTTAACGTCTTACTTCTTCCTACCACCTCTATGCAGACGATCTCCAAATTTACTCCCAAGCCCCACTTAGCCGTTTAGATGAAGCAGTTAAGATGGTAAATAATGATTTATGTTACATTTCGGACTATAGTAAATCATACGGTCTAACAGTAAATCCACTCAAAACTCAAGTAATCATTTTAGGCAGTTCACGGACTATTTGTAAAATAGATTGGGACAATTTACCAAATATTTTCTTTGAGGGTGTGAAAATTCCGTACAGCAAAACAGTAAAAAATCTTGGGATTATTTTTGATGAATGTCTTACCTGGATCCCACAATTGGAAACCGTTAGCCGTAAAACGTTTGCTGCTGCAGGTACATTTATGCAGACGCCTGCTATTTAGACCTTACCGAGCACCAGCTTAACAAACTTGAGCGTCTTCAAAACTTTTCAATAAGGTTCATATTTGGCTTGCGCAAATACGACCACGTTTCTGAATTTCGCACCAAGCTCAAGTGGCTTCCTATACGACGTCGCCGGAATGCTCACATCCTATCTCTTCTCTACAATAGTTTGTTCAACTCTTCAAAACGCTCTTTAAGGTACAGGGGGGACCTGTACCTTAAAGAGCGTTTTGATTACCTTAATGCCTCTAATTCTCTTTGCTTACGGTCATCAGAGAATCTTATGTTTAAATTTCCTCCACACACTACCTCGTTTTATGACCGTTCGTTTTCGGCCGAAGCCGTCAGACTCTGGAATGCATTGCCACTTGATACCAAACGAGCTCAATCCTTAAATGTTTTCAAAGACAAAGTTAAAGCTTTTTACCTGTCGTGCTAGCATAAGCTCCATACGTGTAAACATCATATTTATGTACTGTATTTGTATATATGTATGTATATGTATATATTATTACATTAATTATCTATATTGTATTGTAGATATGTATATATATAAATACTTATAAGTATATTGTACACTGCCTTCTCTTTTCAAAACTTGCTCTTCTCCATTCAAAGGTTGTCTGGAACAGATCGCTCTGAACGATGAGGCCGATTATTGGTCACTATTGTAAGCTAAATATTTAAAATTTTGTTTTTGTGTGAGGTGTTCAAAAATAGAGTATATCTATCAATGACTAATGCCTAGGCGTTTCGTAAGACCTTGTGACACACATTCAAGAAAAATTAAAAATAAAATGTCGTTCACTTTGCTGAAATTTGGAAAAAAATATGTAAAGATTATTTATGTGACTTTTTAAAGTAAATAGCACAATAGTACGATATTGTTGTTAGATAAAAAAAACAGCCAAGTGCGAGTCGGGAGTCGTGCACGAAGTGTTCCGTACCTATAAAACATTAAACACTATACTAAAACTTTTTTAGTATGTAATAAGGGTTGGGTTAGCCCTTCTTGTACGAGCCTGACTCGCACTTGACCCATTTATTTATTGTTATAGCGGCATTAGAAATACATCATCCGTATAAATTTCAACAGTTTAGCTATCACGGTTCATGAGACACAGCCCGGTGACAGACAGACAGTGGAGTCTTAGTAATAGGGTCCCATTTTTACCTTTTGGTTAAGGAACCCTAAAAAGGGGATGTTTTGTAACAAGTACCTACCTATCTATTGACGCAGTCTGTTTGGCAGAGTAGGGTAGAGGGTGGAAGTACACATAAAAGAAATAAATTGAGCAATGCCAATACAAAATGAAATACATTTCTTTTCCTGAAAGGTTTTCTTAGAATTCAAAATGTATATCTAGAGAAATTCTGTGAACTAATAATTTGCAATAAGGTTGAAGTCCTAGAGCTTTAAGTTTCTGCTCGAGATAGGTTGATGTTGATATTGTTGATAAAGGTTGCATCTCAATATTTCTGTGTGCTAAGAGCTCAACTTCTCAGCAGTATGTAAGGCGAGAGTTTTCATTAAAATATGAATTATAATATTAATTGTTACATAACAGTAAACTCATTAAAAACAATCATGCATTTCTCATATGCATACTATTTTATGCTCCAATAATTTGTCAAAATATAATTTATACTTCTTACAAAATTACGTATATACGAGTGCTGAAGGTTTTCGTTACTTTTTTACAACTATCTGAAATTATAAAGTCTAGACAATTAATAGTATATGATGTTAAAGCGATTTTCATAATAAAATTGACTTTCATCAGAGCGTCTAGAAATTGAATAAGCGATTTTGAATTTGATTTCACTTACGCTTAAATTGTTCATTAAATACAATTTATAAATAATTTAAGTAAATAGTTTGAGCTTGTATTCAATTAATAAATAATTTTATACAAGCTTAAACAATTTTGCTCTGTAACTTTAGTTCTATTAGCATGAGTATATTCCTGTTAATTTTAAAGGTAATAAGGCTCTAAAGCAAGAGTTTTGATTAAACACTCGCTTTGCTCGGAAATGGATGGTAAGTGATGATGTGGTCGAAGGAATTAACAGGCTTAACTTAGAATTATTGGGTCAGACCGACTTTTTACTTGAGGGTGGTCTCTAGCCAGGCGGGCATTCAGACAATGCCCTTCCACCATGCGCTGAAGCTCAAGCCCGCGGCGGAATTTGAACCATGGACCTGTTACGCGGCAGTCCATAGCCAATGCTATTGAGCAATCACAATCTTATCATACTTCGCTTTCTCAGGCTTCAATAAAACTACTCGCACCATATAATAACTTTGAAGTACTTTCTTAATAAATAACTATTTTACTTCACAAAATTCGAAAATGTGTTATTTATCATTCGAATTCATGTTGACACAAAGTGCTTTTTGTCAACAAGTGAGGAAAAAGTTTTTACGAAATTTTGTAACAGTTCCTCAAAAACTCAATTAAACATGAAATGTGTATGATTATCGCAATTTTGCTTTTAAATTTAAAAAAAGTTAAACACAAATTTACTAAGGATTTTATTTAAGCTTTTTTTTGCGCCTCGCATGTTTCTCGTTGTAGGGAGATAAAAAAATGTGTGTTTCGCTCAACAGCAGTTATTTTGCGTCCCGTACTTTACTTCGCTACGCTCAGGATTCTATTTTGAATCCTAGAATCTATGAGTTCTTCAGGTTTCATCGTGATCATGGGGTCACTGCAAAGTGTTTGAAACATCGGACAAAAATAATTATAAATATAGGCGATTTAAATCGTTTAAAGTTGTTTAATTACTATAGATAACTATCGATTGTCTGCTTGTCATCATATCATATTAAAAAACTGTTGAGTAGATTTTAATAAACTCTCGGCAGCTCTCCTTGAGAGCTAGTAATTCTACGTTAGCCTGAAAAACATCTTCGACCACATCATCATCTACCATCAGGTGAGATATTGGTCAAAAGCTAGCTTATCAGCTATTAGTAAAACTCCTGCGTTTTACTAGGTGGTGGAAACTTTTAGGAATTCATAAGAAAGGGGTGTAGAAGGAACGTGGATACGAAACGCTTACCTCGATTTTTTCTGTTTGCTGGTTCATCAAATCCACCACAGTTCACGAAGAGTTTATGTAGAAAGTTTATAGTTTTATTATTTGACCGGTATTAGTACACACAGTAGATTATTTTTATCACAATCACAGAGACACAAGATGTTTTTTGGGCGGCTTTCAATTGAAGAATGTGAGTATGAGAGTGAAAGCAAGAATGGTTTTTTGAATGCTACTTCACTCAATGTTCGTTCAAAGTCCATCCGTGTGACGTCATGTTTGCGTTTCGTTGGAGGAGGATGGAGGATGTTTATAAGATGAATAGAGATAGGTAAATATATATATACATAAAAGAAGGTTTGTAAGAATTAACTTATTATTTTCGTTAAACATAAAACAGTATTTGTAATAATGCATATTAGATGGGCACAAAGTACCGATGGCGCAACCACTAGGTATGTTAGATTTTTTTATTTATTGTCATTAAAACTACATCGTAGGTACTTATTATTTTACATTATGCTTCCTGCCAATTACAGGTTCTTACTTTTATACAAAAAAAAATAATGCTTTAAATTATCAATTACTAAAAGAAAGAAAGTACAGTATATAGCACGCAACAAGGATGAGACATACCTATGTATGTTAAGACTTTATTATGGACGCATAAGTTAGTGTGTGAATGGTGTGCATGGTGATATATATGTATATATATCTCTTTTGGAGTAACAACAAATTTATAAAAACATATCTAAGAATATATTTATTTATATTCTTAGTGTTATACTTAGCGTGAAACAACTTATTATGAGTCGATATCACTATCGACAATGTTTTGGCTTCGTGACGCGACCGTGACACATACCTCACTAATTTATGAAGGATATATCGACTGTTGAGAAATTTTTTATTATAACTGTCGAGTGTTCGTCTTATGATGAAATTGCCTAGTTTGTGCAACCTGCTGGTTTATCTCAGATTGAAATAAAAAACAATAGAAATCACAACGAAAATGTTAGTATAACATCAACAAAGACTTAAAGGGGACGTCGCAAATCGTAAAACGCGCGGTATCGGTAGTTATACCAGGTATCGGTGGAAATACCACGTATCTGCCATCGACAGGTTTAGTACCCCGCGGCGGCAAACCGAAGATTTACTGATAACCTGAACCCGGTACACTCAAGTGTTGTACGAATGTCTCACGTGCTGTTCGTGAGAGATGACGTCGATTTAAAATTTGTACCAATAAGAACATTTCATTTTAAATCTCAGTTATTATTTATGTTTTGGATGTGTTCACAGTGCATTGTGACTTTTACTGACACGCGTAAAAATACCATAACATGTAGGAATATTCGTAAGGATTGCAAAGCAAAAATACAGGCCAAGAGTTGTACTCGCACTCAGAATTCCGTACCAACATAGAATGTACCTACAATTACGTTTTATTTTATATAAAAGTAAGTAAACACTACTGAAACAACTTCGATATTATGGAGTCCGAGAATCGTTACAAAATACTTTTTTATTAGAGTTCCGTACTAAAAAACAAAACCATTTCACTAAGCCCGCGATTACGTCTACCCGTCCTACCTACAAAGAACTGAATCTTATAAAATAATAGCTTTCCAGTTTATTTTTTTTTTTTGCTTTCTCGTGAAATTATTTATAGAATAATACACACTAAAGAATAAGAACTAAATAAAAAAAAATGTTAACAGCAAATTTAGGGATTAATGCCCCAATATTGCACTAATCGTGTTCTATAAATTTTAGTCCTTGCTAAATTGTATTATACACAAACGCTTAACTTGATGGTACTTATGGTATAAACATTAAAATATAACAAAAATAAAATCTGGCCTAGTACGAGTTGGACGTCCGGTAAAGGTCTGAATAAAATAAAACCCGATCAAGAGGTCTCAAGGATGCGTTGCCGGCCTTTGAGGAAGGAATATGATTTTTTCTTGAATGTTCCTTCATGTGCCGAAAAGCAAAGTTTTCCTCCAAGGGTATGAAAACCACTGCATCTCGTCCCATTTAGTAGACCAGTAGTGCCACATGAGAAGACAGCCCACGAATCGACTACAGCAATCCAAAGGGAGCGTTAATGGAAACTGAATATCCATCCAAGTCAGCAGAAGGTCAACTAGGAAAGATCATCACATCAGAGGTGACCGTTAGTGTAAGGATCATACGCCAAAGCGAAGTAATGAAAATATCTTCCCACATGATCGATGGTGCGTGAACCAAGCCATTGGGCATGGTAAGCCGTGGAAATCACTAAGTATCACGATTTCTGCGGTGGGAACCTGTTCAAGCACGGAATCCGTAGCCACGGGTATGTGAATTGTATTAATTGTAAATTTTGATTTATTTCAGCAACACCGCTGCTAGGAAACCTTATATGCACGCGTAGAATTGCGGATGATCATCGCAGTCATGCGCAGCCGGATATTAGATAGGTCCTGAACTTGAGGACTACTAGGGGGACGTGCACAGATATGTTCTCTTACGCAAAGACACAAACCACCTGCAATAAAAAGGAATGCTCCAGTTTGTACCCCAAGTAGGTGAGGAAAGAAATTTGTCTTATAGCGGATATCTGTGTTTCGATCATAAAAAGCAAAGTTGAGCAGGCTCTAGGTGATAATGGATGTCGTTTAGATCAGAGCCAAAATCATGTATTTTATAAACGTTAATGACAGGCAGAAGATGCTTTGTGTTCTCGAACTTATATATCAATATTACATGATTTTATGCGACTATTATCTACCGAAGTGTCGAAGCCGCGAGTCTAATATAATTTGGAAAGGATTTTTCATTTCTGTTTATGACTTAAAGGTTTCTGCTTCCAATTGTGTTAAGTTGATTTTGTATGCCAATTATATTAATTCATTAGGCAGTAAATTGATGTTTAATTATCTATACAAAACAAAAACAGTATATCGTTATGGACATGTTAACCGCAGCAACATTTTATTGTTTGATTTTTTCCCGTACCAATAAGCTTTTAGAGCACAAAAGGTTCAGTCAAAAAACGTTAACACAGAACCAATTCAAAATGATTTCCATAGGTAAGTAACCCTTGAATTTACACGTGGTTACGTCTCGGCCATTTTTACCTGCGTCAGTGTGAGCATAAGCCCCGAAGCGGCCTTGAATTCTGCGGATTCGCCGCTTTCCTTTGGGACCACGAAAAAATCCCTTTTACACGAAACCTCTAAAGTATACGTCGAAAATTATAACGACAGCCGTAAAAGTTGTTTTTTACTTTGTGACCGACGAAAGCCTTTTTTGTGAAGTACAATGTTCATGACAAGAGAGAGAGAGAAATATTATATATTTACCTGCTACGTGAGTGACTTTTACTGATAAGTAGTAGCATCGATTGAGGTATTCCTCGTAAGTTCTTCACATGAATCAGATACCGAAATTTATTGGTAGAAATAATTGATTGGTCAAATAAATAAAAATCATCTTATAATAATTTAAAATAGAAAATTGTAATACTTTATAAAAAACAACATATAACATGTACAGTACTAAATTATTATAAACAGTAGATATTTTTTTTAATTTTATTGATGACCTTGATTTTTAGTGATATAACTAATACGAGATCCAACTGATGTTAAGCAGTAACCTCTGTCTAACTAACTACATTGCCCTGTCACATAAAATTGTTAAATCTCTACTGGCTCTCAAGGACTGCAACAGGAACACACTATTTAGTGCTTGGGGCAGATTTTGTATGTGAGACAGCTAGCTAGGTGTGTATTCGCAAAATGCCCTTCAGCCATGCGTTGAAGCTCAAGCCTGTGATGAGAATCGTACAGTGGACCTGCGAAACGTTAGTCCATAGCTATTACTGCTGGGCCATCATGGCTGAACGGACTAGGAAACAGAACCAGACTGCAGAGCCTTTGCAAAGGGCTTTCCATTCGTCCGCCGTATGCCCGTCCATTCGTCATTTAAAGGAATGTCTGTTTATTTTTTTTATTGTTTTATTTGGTTTTATTCATTTTCCATAGACTCCGGGGTCCGTGCCATTTTTGAAGTTAACAGAGAATTTATTGAGTAATTACATTAATACGGGGAGCATTCTTCCATACTAGGGGGAAAACAATTTTAAGGAATTCACTATTACTAAAACAGTTACAAACAGATTTGCACTGGCTTTCCGAACAGACCAGTGTCCTCAAGCAGCACTCGTTCACGAGTTGACTGGCGTGCCAGCCATCGTCCTCCTCAACCATTTTTGAGGGAAGAGGGCGACCCGACACACGACGCCACCGTTTGCCAACACATTTTCGTGAGCATGACTGTTCCGAATGCCTGCACAAATCCGTTTGCTAAAGGGGGAGAAAACTATAATAATATAGAATGTCTGTTTCGGAACGGTGATAGATAATCGATTGAATTACTCACAGAATATATGTTGTTAAAGCGGATTGTCTCACAAATAACATGAATTGAAAAAGGGTAAAAATAGGGATCTCCATAAAAGTAATGTGTTTTATTTATAAATGCCATCCTTGGTATGAGAACAGTCCAATATCGAAGTCAAATGCGGGTTGCGACTATGTATCTCATATTTAAGAAATAAACAAGCTTTTCTCTATAAAAAAACTTTATAAACAAGCTTTTATTATGTTCTTGCTAATAAAAATAAATAAACATTTAAAAAAATACTCGACAAGACAATTCAAATGAACAACTCGATGAGGTTGTGTCGTTTCTCTGCGAAGTTTCTTTGGCCACATTCCAGCTCCATCATCAGATCAGCACCATGTTATCATCATATTGCTTTGTCGCGCGATTTGAACATATATACAAAATTTTAGCTCAATCTGTAACCGGGAAGTGGATTAAATTTAATTTGCATGATTTATGACAAACATCGGGACAGGTGAAACTAATAAGAGCTTGTAAAATAATGATTCTTGGTACATTCTATGTTTATACGGAACCCTTGGTGTACGAATACAATTCGCCCTTGGCCGTTTTTTTTTTACTAAGTAAGCTTACTAAATATGTTCCTCAGATAATGCCGAGAGCTAATAGTTTGACTACATTTAAAGGATTTGTTTTATGATAGGTTAGCCTTTGACCACTATCTCACCTGATGGTAAGTAATGATGTGGTCGAAGATGTTGTTCAGGCTAACCTAGAATTACTGGCTCTCCAGGACAGCTGCCGGAACACACCGTAAGGTGCTTGGCGACAGATTTTCTACTTGAAGGTGGTAGCTAGCTATAGGCGGGCATTCGCAAAATGCCCTACCACCATGCTATAACGACTATGCTATCCTAAGACAACAACCGGGACTGACGGCTTAAAGTGGCCTTCGAAGCACGGAAGCGCTCAGTAGTAATATCACCAGCGTTCACCCATCCAAGCCATGACCGAGGCGGGCGTTGCTTAACTTTGCTGATCGGTTCAGAATGGCCAAGCAAACATCGCCACGAGTGCTTCCAAACTAGATGTTAATACCCATTTAAACCTATTCCTTGCGCGTGTCGTGATCTTTTAGTGCGAGAGGCCGATACCGTTTCGTAGATTATTTTAGGTATTAATTTAAAAAAAAAATACTCGGCTTAATTCAACTTATTAGGAAACGGCTAGGACCCGCGTTATATTTAGAGGAAAGATTCCGACCAGTTTCGGACTGTTTTGAAGTCCTTCGTCTGGGAGTTACGATTGCGCTATGTGACGAGCACGGAAAAGTTAAGGAACGGAAAGTTTCCGAGCGCGCAACGTTGCGCGCTGAGGTCGGAACCTTTCCGGTAAATCTAACGCGGGTCCTAGCCGTTTCCTAATATGTTAATATAGATAAAACTCGCGATAGTTTTCAAAGTGAAGTCGGCTAATTTATCATTATTTTAAAATATTTTAAATAATGATAAATATACGCGATTCAAACCATTTATAGTTGTTTGATTTAAAATGTTTACCAATCGCGAAACCTTAAGCACAATTTTACGATTAACCGAGATCAGAAACATCTTTTGTTACAAGTAAGTGCAAGAAAGGAAGATTGTTATCTACTAAGACACTAACTTCCACCTATGTCGTAAAGTACAACATAATAACACGGGATTAAAGTTTCATACGCGATTTAAGTGCTTCAAAACAAAAGACTGTCCCTCAACTGAGCAGTTAAGACTCCTAAATACCTACAATATTTCAAACTAAACCACGGACCGATAGTTTTAAGCCCCATATTATTATGTATGAGGTTTGAGTCATGTCTCAATTGTAGGCAAACAATAAGGCATTATGCAGAGGCACGGACCGGGCCTTAGACAGCTGGAATTCAGTTTGCCTTACATTATGTATTATGGGATTTTGTAGTCGGTGTTATATTTGGGCAAATATTTTGTTGCTAAAAGGGAAGTGAGTCATCAAAAGGCTAATTTGAATATGCTTTTTAGATAGATTGTACGCCTTCCAGATTCTAGAGGATATGACGAAACACTATGCTTGTTTCGAAAACAATTTTATATTTTATTATTTTAGATGCAAATATAAATGAGTATCAACTAAGTGTACAGTATACAGAGTTATTGGTAAATTGCTAACAACCTCTTAGGGTTGACTTCTGCTAATCCAAACAAACATTGAGATTTTTTGTTAGTTTTGTTTATGATTTTTGTTTGTTTTTTCACGGAATAAGCACGAAGACCATCTGATCCTTAAAATTGTTTTGTGCCTGTTTTATATTTTTCATATTTTTTATTACTTTGCTCGGTGTAAATATTAAAAATTCTATTCAAAGGGAGCGCGGCGAGGCCCAATTTTGCATAATATTCAACAAAGTAAACAAATAAAGAAACACAGATAAATATGTATATATCGAAAAGGAAAACTTAGAAGCAAGTACTTTAAAACTTCAGAACAATACAATAACAGACTGCATTATGCACAGACACGCCTAGATTCAGCGATTACGTCAGAGAATATGTGTGTTTGCAGCGTAACCTATTTACACATTCAACATCTTCCTACCTATGCCCCATTCATGTGGGGTCGAAAATTATACCTTATAGGACAACACAATATAGTAATACCCCGCTTTACGCGACCCCGTTATGCGCGGTTTCACTATAACGCCATTTTCAAATGTCGCATTTAAATGCCTCGCATTACGCGATAGAATGTTTATGAACATAATGTAGTCATTAACTTCACTTTGGTCGCGAGAATCCTCGGAAGAAGATCTCGTAAAACTTGTAGCAACACACGCCAACCCTCTCAGCAATGAAGATCTGATCGATTTACAGAATAATTCCATCTACGATGAGGAAGAACAAGTAGAAGAGCTTTTGGGTAATACAAAATGCTCTATCAAAAATGTATTCAGTTTGGGACGTATTGCAGAGTATAGACAATAATTTTACTATGACCGTATGTCAAACAATTAAAAGCAGTCTTCGGTGTTATGAACATATTTTACAAGAACGTAAAAAATACGCTACCGAAAACACAATAGATTAATTTATCCGTAAAAAATAATTAATAGCATGTACTGCTTAAAGTGTTCTTAGAATTAAAGTGATTGAAAATTATTCGTATTTTTCTGTTATAAATTTTGACTATATTTAATCATATACGCGAATTTCAGTAAACGCATTTTTTTGGGAACGTATCCCTTGCGTAAATCGGGGTTTTACTGTATATAAAACACGAAAATATTTGCGAATACTTACTTAGTGTATCTCGCTATCTGACGGGTACTGAGCGTGCAGCTCATTTGGCTCATTTTTTTCATTTATTTATGTCGCCTCGGGCAACCAATAGAGTCGTGAAATAGTCGTCATATACGTAGGTCGAGAACTGTACGGCATCTTGTTTACAAACACTTGTTTGATAATGAATAGTATAATATGAAAAGTTATTAATTGAATAGTTTAATTAACAAAATTTCGTCATAAAACTTGACAACAATTTTTTTTACGATGGCGCATGCTCTGCTGTTCATATTACAAATTTATAACAGTGTGCAGGTTCGAATCCCGCTTGTAACTATATTTTATACGTGTTTTATTAATATATTAAACAATTTTTGGGCTCATAGCTAAAATCTGAATTAATTCCAAATACGTTAGTTTTTTGTTTTAGTATATTATCCGAAAACGAAAATTTGATTTCATTTATATTTTTTCTTAATTCAAGTAATAAATTTAATATTTTACAAATTTTTACCTACTTCCTACACCAATATGTAAAAAAATAACGCAATTTTGTTCGCTTCGGCCACTTTCAGAACTAATTTTCGAGAATGATTAGTTCTCGGTTAGATATCGGTTGCGATAAATTAACAAATATTTTATTTTTAGAAACTTGAATACAATTTCTTCCAACGAAACTAAGTAATAAGAATAATTCTGAAACACATGTCATGTTGGTAATTGGTGCGTATGTCATTAAGTAATACATTCCGGTGCTGCTTTGATTAAACATCATGTTGTTTCAACTTGAATTCTGTAAAAACATTGAGTGCATAATCCGTAGAGCATGCGTTATTGCAAACATAAAAATATTAAAAATGATTATTTTAGGTTGAATATGAACTTAATAAATTTATTTTCTGTTCAATGTTTACATAGTTCAAAATTAAAAGTGGAATTAAAAATATAAAATGACTTCCACGCAGTGTTCAACCGCAATTTTCTACTGTAAAAAAAGTCTTTATATTTTTTGTCCTTAAAAAAGCAATTTTTAAAACTATGAGTAATATAGTTTTCAAAATAGCTTTTTTATTATGTTTGACATATTATGTGATTTGTTCAGGGAATTATTTTTAATCAAAGCAATGATGTTTTGTTGTTATTTTCTGAGTTTCGATGATGGAAGATATTAATTTTACATTCTATACTTAGAAGAAATATATATTTTCCTATTATTTTGATGTGAAAACCTAACTACAGAACCAATTGAGATTTCTATGGGCCAATCTTAAGCATATCCTTTCAAATAAAATTTCTTCCTAAAATTCCTTTCATGTAGTCGATTAAGAAGTAAAACAGTCTCCATTAAATAAATATTCCAACCAACAAGAATAGACATACTGCCATGTTGGTTCAGTGGCTTGTAGGTTTGAAATAACAAAGTCTTAAGTTCGATCATGGGGTCTAACATTTTAACTGTTATATGATTACTATAATCCCCACGCATGGCAGGCGTCTTGCGGATTGCAGTGTGAGATATCAGTTCCTCAGAAAGCGCTGCTGCCCACCTTTTGGTGAGTTACCCTTAGTCACCTCTTACTACACCCACGGTTAGAGATGGGGGATGACATTCTAGCCCGGCACCCCACGGCAGCGAATTATGTACTTTCATTTCATTACTAGCTTTCCGGGCGCGGCTCAGCGCGTATGTCGGTTATCGCCCAAAAACATTAACCTCTTTTTGCGCAGTTGGTTAAAAACTATCCTATGTTTTTTACCGGGTCTCAAACTATTTCCATACCAAATTTCATTTAAATCGGTCCAGTAGTTTTGGCGTGCAAGCGTAACAGACAGACAGACAGAGTTACTTTCGTATTTATAATATTATAGTACTGATTTTAACCTTCATGGAAGAAATAAACAAACCAAAACTGTCGCCTACGTTTCGTGCTTACAATTACTCTAATCGAGCCACGATATTGTATCGAATAATTCACTTTGTGCACTCATATCATAATATCCTCATATTATTTTAGGAACGTCCCTTTTTGTTGTTCAGTAATAACATAAATAATTAACCCTAATTATAACGAAAAAGGTGCGATAAGTACGTTTTAAAAGAGCAATTCGTTTTAATTTATGTAAATCATGATGTTCCATCTCGGGGTTTATCAGGTAATCTACTGGAGTCAATGGCCGGTGGAGGTTCGTTACCATATCTCTTGGGTTAAGGTTATAAGGTCGCAGCTGTAGGGGACTAGATGAGGCGGTGGCATTTATAACGAAAACGATAACTTTAAAGCGCTCGTAGCGAAGCTTTATTCGTCGTTCTTAACTGATCAACTGATATGGGTTAAGCATCGTTCGCTACGGTGACTATTTGTACGAGAACTAGTGGCACTGAGTTCGAAGGGACTTTAATTTGCTGTCTGTCCTTATTTTGATCTATGGGTGGCAGTCGCTAGGCTTTTCCGAGGCCTAATCGCTGCCTTAATACTCAGACATTGCATCAAGAGCATTTTTCAAATGCCTTGAGGTAGAATATCTGCGAGCATCTAGTGGTGTGTTCCAGAAATTGTTCTTTATCGTATTTGATCACATCATCACTGACCATCAGATGAGACTGTCATCAAAGGCTATATATAATTACAACATTATTAAAAAAATCTTAGTGAAATGAGATTATATACTAAATTGATTGAAATGGGTACAAAAATAATTGTTTAAAAATTATTCAATACTAAATCATTATTTGTAAGATAACGGCTTAACCTAATTTTTATAACGCCGAAGAAGGGTAACAAATCGTTACAAAAATTAAATCAACCACTGTGTGGGATCTGTACCTCAAACATTTGCAGGCTAAAAACAAACTTATTGCTAGTTTCTTTATTGATGTTGATCAAAATTATAAATTTAATTTACGTAAAGATAGTTGTAGATACGCTTGTCGTTGTTATTGTAATTGAACAAAGTGATACAATTATTATTGATATAACAACGCATATGCACAAACGCCCCGTCAGTTACGTACGTTATCAATGGCGAACACACATTGTGTTTTCATCTTATTAGACCGTTATTTAATTTAGGCTTTTGCCAGTTGAAAACCGAAAATAACTATTAATATGTATAATAAATAACTATTATAGTAAATACGAATCTCATTCGCGATAACTTAATTACTCTTCCTCTGCAACGCAGTACTCCCACGGTGAATCCATGGAATGCTAAGTAATTCTTCTCTGTCTATATACAAATATACTTGTTGCTATATTCTTGTTCATTATGCATTAAAGCTCAAAATAGACATCTTCAATGTTTTTATATCTGGTTACTTCAAAACATTCCTTTTCAAATTCAAAAAAATGTGCAAAAATTAAATCATTCCTTTTTCGTTTACGTCTCATAAACAGCCAAATAGGAAACATCTTCAACATCTCGTAGCACATATTCGTAGCACTAGCTACGATGGAACTCTACGATGCTACGCGTTCAGAAGCAAGAATTATTTTGCCTCCGTTCTCTTTGAACCGAATATAAAGTTGAGTTTAAATGCATTGGTATGGAAATAAGAAGGAATATATTTGACTAAAATACACTATTCACACTATTTGGATATAGCTTATGTACAGTTCTACCATTATGTCCAATATAATATAATTGTTACTAAAGTTTGTGGTAGGATATTTCTCGTTTTTTTAATGGATTGTGTCGGACTAAGCTCTAGGTCCAGCTGGTGTTAAGAGACAATATTTACCTATAAAAATGATTTCGTCAGAAGAGACTAATAAAGTAGTAAATACTCATGTTTCCTGTAATTTCACCAGCACCCATACCTTTCAAACCAAATTTGCATGGTTAGTTACCATCAAGTAGAAAATCTGTCGCCAAGCACTTAACAGTGTGTACCGGCAGCCGTCTTTGAGAACCAGAAAAATTACAGGCAATGAATGAGACTTAACAACTGTATGTCAGTGCAATTTCGTCACATGACGAAATTCATCTGTTATAGGCCGAGGTTAATCCGCTTAACATCAGGTGGGCTTCGTGCTTGTTCCGTCACAATCACATAAAAGAAAAGAAAACGGAACACAGTAATGCAAACATTACTGCTTTGTGATAGAAGTAGGTCTGGTGGCACCACTTCCTCAAACGAACTCGTTCACAAAGAGTTGCTAGTTGTTCTAATCTAAACGTCTTTCTACACTCATGACACACTGAGGTCAGTACAATATATTTTCTCTAACAATACAAAGATGACACGTGAACATATTGTAAAAACGTCTTAATGCCAACCTCCTTGAGAATCCTCTATAAAAATTTACATAATATGGACAAGGATGATCTTTATTGAGCATCTAATTACTTATTTTAATATTGCTAAGTTTGCAATAACGCCTGCTAAGCGAATTACATTACAAAATTACAAATTTATGAGAGAAAAAATTATAGTCATGTGCGGGATTCGAACCCGCGTCCATCCACCCCTTTAGCCGGGGTATGCTCTAACCAATTGAGCTAACATGACACAATGACTCATAACTGTAATTCTTGCTCTCATTCTTCAACCATCGTAATGGGATGGAGCGACACCTATAGTCCAACTTGCGTTGTACTACAAACAAGACCAATTTTGCAATTGGTTTTAAACTTGTAAATGATGACGCAACCTTATAATTTTAATATTGCTAAGTTTGCAATAACGCCTGCTAAGCGAATTACATTACAAAATTGCAAATTTATGAGAGAAAAAATTTATAGTCATGTGCGGGATTCGAACCCGCGTCCATCCACCCCTTTAGCCGGGGTATGCTCTAACCAATTGAGCTAACATGACACAATGACTCATAACTGTAATTCTTGCTCTCATTCTTCAACCATCGTAATGGGATGGAGCGACACCTATAGTCCAACTTGCGTTGTACTACAAACAAGACCAATTTTGCAATTGGTTTTAAACTTGTAAATGATGACGCAACCTTATAATTTTAATATTGCTAAGTTTGCAATAACGCCTGCTAAGCGAATTACATTACAAAATTACAAATTTATGAGAGAAAATATTATAGTCATGTGCGGGATTCGAACCCGCGTCCATCCACCCCTTTAGCCGGGGTATGCTCTAACCAATTGAGCTAACATGACACAATGACTCATAACTGTAATTCTTGCTCTCATTCTTCAACCATCGTAATGGGATGGAGCGACACCTATAGTCCAACTTGCGTTGTACTACAAACAAGACCAATTTTGCAATTGGTTTTAAACTTGTAAATGATGACGCAACCTTATAATTTTAATATTGCTAAGTTTGCAATAACGCCTGCTAAGCGAATTACATTACAAAATTACAAATTTATGAGAGAAAAAATTATAGTCATGTGCGGGATTCGAACCCGCGTCCATCCACCCCTTTAGCCGGGGTATGCTCTAACCAATTGAGCTAACATGACACAATGACTCATAACTGTAATTCTTGCTCTCATTCTATGCAAATTGTAAGCAATTTAGTTCCTTTTACGCACTGTAGAGGCGCTGATCAAATATAGTATCACCGCTGTGCCGGTCGGAGTGGGGGGTGTTAGGTTATTTTCGTTACGGAATTTCTGGATTCGGTCTCCAGGCTCAAGGCACGCGATAGAAGCTATGCAATAGCTTAAAAAAAATGCCATGGCAATTGAAGACTACGATGCCCTTTTAATTAAATATACGCTCGGGTGAGCGTTAATAGCTATGGAGTGTCATGCTGCAAGTTTATGGTTCAATCCCTACTGTGTGGGCTTCACCTTGTGGTGGAAGAGCATTGTGTGAATTCTTGCCTGGCTAGCTACCACCCTCAAGTATAAAATCTGTAAACAAGCATCAAACATGAGTTCCAGTAGCAGTCCTTGAGAGTCAGGAAATTGGTCACTTGTGACAAAATGCATCAGCTATTATAGGCAGAGGTTACTGCTTAACATCAGTTGAGCTTTGAGACTGTTCCGACACAATCACATAAAAAAAAATTCAAGTTTGTGCGCTTAAGCTGACAAATTGCCATATTGTTGAAACTGACTCGCGGTAGTAAATTGTTAACAATAGCCAACATTGGGCCAACATGTAAACCCAACTTTACGTTATATCGAGTGTCGTAAATTCCTCGATGGGACAACATCATAAAGTCAGGAGTAAAGTTGGGAAAGCCATCAGGAATTAAGAGTGTGTAGCTTGCGATACGGTAATGGCCGTTGTCTACCTATGCAATAATTTACGAGGACGTGTGAAGTGACTCTCGGAAAATGGAGAAGTTTTTGGCACTAATTCATGAGATTTGGAGCCAGATTCAGGAGTTATTTTATTAAAAGATGTTAAGTATGGAAAAGCTGCACCCATTATAGGAATGCTCATTCTTTTCCATGATATAAGTGGGATGCCGAAAAATACCTGACCAGACTTGGCATGATGTATGGAACAAAATATTAGACAGTGAAAGAGGCAGATGAGAGAACTAGAAGGATCTGCCACTAGTTGAGTAGGTAAGTCTCTTCAGCAAGATGTTTTGGTGGTTCCACCACCACAGTGTATTATAGTCTACTTTGAAGCAGAAGTGTGCAAGCACAACTTCATGGTCATCATTGTATAATATTTCATCGGTTGAAAAATGTATAACCAAGCTGTATTAGCTATGGACTGCCGAGCCGCAGGTTCATAGTTTGATTCCCACAACAGCTTGAGCTTCACCACTTGATGGAAGCATAATTTGCGAATGCTCACCTGGCTAGCTACTACCCTCAAGTAGAAAATCTTCAGCCAAGCACCTTCCTCCAGTCCTTCACAACCGGTAATTAATTACTCGTTCAATTAGGGGCACATGAGACATAACATCTGTATGTTTCAGGTTTATGGGCAGAAGTTACCGCTTAACACAGATGGACATCGTGTATGTTCCGCAACACTATCATAAATAATTTGATCGGTTAGAACAACTAGGTAAGCTCCCTGCAAGCACTTCAAACATTGATGTGGGTGGTTGCTGCACACTGGCTGTACACTGGCTGTACACTGGCCGCACAATTACTTTACCGCCTAATTGAACAAGCATTCCAGGTAAGCTGATGCCAAAAAAATTGCATTTATGTTCTTGTAGTTTCCTGTGTATTCTCAAATCAGTATACGTATAAGCATATACTTTAATGGTAACTTTAATGGTTAACTTTATCTTTGATGTTTGGCCTCGTATTTATAAAAATATACACTCAAATGTTTCTATAACCCAATCCAGAGATAAACTTCTACTGTTGGTTGCATTGTTTGGATCGTTAAAAATTTGCTGTGTTACAAGAACGTAGACGATTTGTGTCGGTCAGACAATAACTTTTATAGGAGTTTATATAGTCCTGCATTCAAGTTGAACCGTTTTACGAGGTAGTTCAAAACTGTATACTTTCCAAATGATATTTACTATGGGCTTCCTTCTTTTGATTCAGTTAATAGAATCGATTCACATTCAGGAAAGGTCATTGCTAATGTAACCTTACCATATAAGGACTATGCCATTTCCTACTGATGGAAGTCTTAAAAGGTGACTTGGGGAGAAATGTGTCAAATGAGCAGCAGGACACCATGAGGGGAGATGTTTTCACACTTTGTGTGCGAATTACGGTTCTTTATTGCATCATAACACCCTTATAACTGAAAAAATAGGAAATAGTGACAATAGAAAATAATTACCGAGAAAAGTTGGTGTCAGGAAAGGCTATGAAAACAGCTGAAAAACAGCGTTTTGATCATATCGCAGTATAAACTAAACGCTTGCTGAGTGTACCCATTTTGCCCTAAGATATAATTATTAAATTAATATTTGTATGTTAACTTCTGATGAAAATTCGGATCATAGTAGTATATAAGTTGATGGATAGTATAAAAAAATTACATTTTAGTGGCAATAATTGATTTCTTTATTTATTATTTATTTAAAATCGAAACAAATTACTTTAACAATTGTGTGACTTTATGAATATTATGTGATACGAGGATGTTCCTGCGTTGAGTTTTGTGTGAACACATATTGTACGGACTCCGCATATTAAACCAAGATACATTTTACCAACCAACGATGAAATATGTGAAGAAATGTGAGTTCAAAAACAGCAGAACGTACACCTTACCGCGGCGGACGTGTATTAAAAAGTGTACCGTGCGATGCAACAACATTACATTAACCCGACAATCGGATGCGATAATTTCTAAGCACCAAATCTATTCACCAATCCAATTGAACTTGGTATATTGTGCGTGCATTGTTACTAAAATTTTGTAGATAACTTGAAGAGGAACTAAAATTTCAGGTCTTTAGAAGGACACAATGTTTCTTCGAAAATAAACCGTTTTATGACCTAAACGAATTTTTAACCCTGAAATTGATAATATCTTAATTTTGTACAACGAGGGATGTGTTTAAATTTTAATTTTAAATTATACATAAAAAAATACAATTGTGTTAATATATCTTGATAATTCATATTTTATATAACATTTTTGACATTTATTTATTTATTTTACTATATTTTAAATGTTTTTTTTTTAATTATTCTATAAAACGTAGGTCTAACCTAATACATAATTCGAATTGTAATGTGGATTTTATATATTATATATTTTTTAGTTCAAATTATTAAGCATATCATTCTAGGTTATATAGCAGCTTTACGACGATGTACAAAACGTATTGTAAAAAAATTTGAAACCCACACAAAAACAGCGGCAAAAATATTTTTTAGTACTTTTTATATTGAAATCTACCTGACCTACGTGTTAGATTTTAATTTTAATACCATAATCAACATGTTATCTATGTAAAAAAACAGTTTCTAAGGTACAAATTCCATTTTAGTTATTTAATCGTTATAATTGTAATCGTTGGCACGGGTATCCGGAGCGGTCATGCTCACAGAAAGGTGTTGTCTAGCGGCGGTGTTGTGTGTCGGGTCGCCATCTTCCCTCAAAAATGGTTGAGGAAGGCGATGGCTGGCACATGCGTCAACTCGTGAACGGGTTCTGCTAGAGGATACTGGTCTGCTCTGGATGCTAGTGCTAATGACATTAAAGGAAAATAATAATAATAAAAAAAAAACTTTTAACTCTGTTCCCCCTTCGAATGTTGCATGTTTCATATTTCTTGTTTTTATATAAAAAATGTCATAATTAAAAAAAGTCACGGACCCTGGAGTCTGTGGAGTGTAGATTTATAAATAATAAAAAAAAAAAACCTTTTTAGTTCGAGAAAATTATTACGTGTTTTTTACACAAGACTGACTTTTGAAACGCTCGTAGCGAAGTTTGCTTAGCTGTTCTTAACCGATTAGCAAAGGTAAGCAACGTCCACCGCGGTCATGAGTTGGATGGGTGACCGCTGGTGGCATTACTACTGAGCACTTACGTGCTTCGGAGGGCACGTTAAGCCGTCGGTCCCGGATGTTGTCTTAGGGTGGCAGTCGTTATAGCATGGTGGTAGGGCATTCGCAAATTCCCGCCACCCTCAAGTAGAAAATCTAGCCAAGCACCTAACGGTGTGTTCCGGCAGCTGCCTTTGAGAGCCAGTAATTCTAGGCTAGCCTGAACAACATCTAACATCACATCATCACTTACCAGATCAGGTGAGATAGTGGTCAGTCTAAACTATTAGGCTAAAAAAAAAACAAGGCGGCCATCGTGACCGAGGCAGGCAACAGCAGAGCCACACTGACAGTTAGTAGCCGTACTTTGATTACATAATAACCAATTTGAACAGTAAATTCAGCATAACGTGTACAAAAGAAACAACCCTTCTTTAAAAGATCTACTTAATTACAAGTACTACACATTAAATACATAATATATAATACATACATATAATTCTGTATGTAACAGACGTGATCTAAAAGTACGCATACACAGAAAAACGAGGGCAAAGGTGAAATATATCTGAATGAGAGCCATATATGAAATATGAAATATATGGCTCTTTTCTCTTACATATTCTAGCACAGAAGCTTTGGTAAGAGTTCATAACAGCACACAAAAAAATATGCAAAAAGAGTAGCTATAGAGTGATCAAGTTGCCAGCAGTAAATAAGCAAAGAAAAAATAACGATAAATCGAAACACACACACACACACGTCTCTATCATAGCAACACATACATACACACATTCACACCCCCGCACACCTCACATACACAAGCACACATACATATATATATATATATATATATACACATAAATACACAGTCCTCGTTCAATTTCCTTTCTATCATAACCAGACTTATTCACATTATGTTCATCTTAGTATATTGCTATTAGTGTATTTACTTATTATAAGTAAGTAAATATTATCCTTGCGCGTGTCAAATCCAATGTTTAAATCTATCCTATGGGTCACCAAGATACAGGCCCAGACTAGTTTGGGGCCCGCTGCCAATTAGAATTTAGAACATAAGTACTCACATAATATCTATTAGTATATTCTGAAATTGTATTTGTAGTCTTTGAACTGTATTTACTCTTTGTCGTATCTTTTAAATATATTTATATCTTTTAAAGAAATTACTACTTACTTACTTACTGAATTCAAATACCAATAGGTATACAATATACCAATAAACCATGAAGTGTAAATTTCCCTATAACTACTTGCACTAGCTAAGCTTAAAGGCAAGCAAATTGAAGGCATCGACGCACGGGTAATTGCTGCGAAAGTAGTTTAATCACAAAGTTGTGCATGTATCAACATGGCGCTTTGTGCAAAGTTGCACTAACGATACTTGGCGAACGTTTATGGAAGTTTAATTTTATTTTGAGAACGTGCGAATAAATTGGTTATATTGCTTTATTTTGTGCCTAATGTGAAATAGGACATATGAATCACAAAAAACTGATAATTGGGCAATACTTTTGTACAAACCAGAATACGCTATATTCACAAAATATTTTGAAGCGCTCTTAGCGTAGCTTGTTTCTTAAACCATCACCTAAGTTAAAGAACGTCAAATGAAAACTACGATACCTTCCATTGTGGTTACAAATTGCCACCACCTCTATGTAGAACGATCACATTATCGCTCAGCATTAGTTAAAACAAGTATAAATAGTTGAAATTTTTAAAAACCGGCTGTAAATTATTTATCATCTTTCCATTGAAATTTTAGTTATATATATTTATGGAATAGTTTTTAGAGCCCTTCATTTTGGTGGGTTTAGAAAAAAATAACATTCTTTTTCTCATATAAAGGCGATAACAATTCACCAGTTTGTTTTTTTAGTTCTTTATGTGTCTAGGGTCACTTGCGCTATCAAGAGGAATCTAATGATATCTCATACATTAAAATCGGTTGAGCCGTTAAGAAGTTACATTGGAATAAAGAAACTCACAACATATATATATAAATATATATACATGAACGCTGAAAACATAACTCTCCTTTTTTGGGCAGTCGTGTAAAAATAGTCAAAGGCTATAGGCAGAAAAAAATAAAGTCACATCTTGCAAATGTGATGGGTATATTGTGTTAGGTGTTGAGTAATATAACAGCTATGGCCAATGAAGAGAAGACAGACACTGAGAAAAATATTCAGCAGCTCCAAATAAAACTGACAGAATAATTTAATTACTATATGTAATGATCGCGAAAACCTAAGACAACATCAAGTAGTATATTAGTTTCGACTTTGTTTACTAGTGTGAACATTTTAACTTGGTTCATAACTATGAACCTATAACCGTTTTCAAATCGATCTGCAAGCGAAGCTAACGTAACTGCAATCTGCACGACATTCGATCTTAGGGTGGTCAAATCCATGTCGTGTTTGGCCGCATGCATGACTTGTATTGGCTTAGTTTCTATAGACAACTTAGTTGTTGCGGCCATTGGACCATGAGCGAGGTCATCTAGTGTGTGAAGTGGCTTCGACTTTAAGTTTTTTTTTAAATATTTACATCTTTGTTGTTATCTATTAAAAGACGAGAGGCATTATACAAGTGAAACATTTTTGCAATAGAATAATGATTTATTTGAAAATTTTTGTATTAGGGGTTAAGGTATGACATTGCCGATTTGTATTGAAAAATTTAAATTAGTTTTTGTAATTTAACATATTTAATCAAAATTATTACCATTATTATCTATACATTACTGCCATCTAATTGGAAGATCATTTATTCCTTTGCGATAGAACTCTGGTGATCTATACTAGAAACCATTCGTCACCCTCCGTATTCGCCAGACTTTGCACCAACGGTTTACCATTTTGTTTCGTGATTTGGACAATTTTCTACTTGTTAAAAAGTTTTCATCCCAGGAGTCAGTACAAAATGCTTTTTCAAACTGAGTGAATTTGTATAAATATGCTTCTATTGCAGTTCCTGTAGATTTAAAACGGTATCTCGTGCTGTATGAGGTCTCATGTTATCATGAAGCAATAATGGTGAACAGCGATTCAGGAATCGGGGCTGTTTCACTGCTAGTTTTGCTATCATTTTTCGGAGTTTGGCACAGTAGACATCTGCCGTTATTGCTTGACCAGATCGGAAAAAGCTAAAGTTAATACCACCATGCTGAGACAACCAAACGGTTACCATTACCTTTTTATTGGAAAGCTTTGCTTTAGGTCACCGTTGCGGCGTTTGACCTGTAGTCAGCCATTGCATTTTTCGCTTACGGTTATCGTAAATAATCCACTTTTCATCCATGTCACAAATCGATCCAATATTCCTTTATTTCTACATCGATTCCAAAAGCCAACACAAGTTTCAACACGCGTTTCTTTCTGCTGCTCAGTCAATTTATGAGGCACCCATTTTTTTTATTTTTTTATTTTATTGATTTGACGCAAATGAGTCAACAGTTATTGGTAAGGTAACGTTAAACTATGCCGCTAATTCCTGCGGAGTGTGGCTCGGATTCTTCCATCTCTTTCATTTCATTGTTATTATGTTATTCACCTGTGTGATGGTCTATGGTCTTCCACGTGGTTCGTTCTTCAAATTAAAGTTTCCATCACGAAAGCTTTTAAACCAAAATCGCACGGTGCGTTCATTAGCAGTCCCCTCTCCAAAAGTAACATTGATGTTGCAAGATTTGCAAGCTGTTTCAGCTGCATTGGTTACGTCGGAACTCGTGTCCAAAAACCACTCGAATTTTCAAAGTATCCTTCTTTCTTGCCTCAACTGATTAAAAACAACAACTGAACGTGGATACTCGAATGTAGCACATTTATTAAAAGAAGAAGTTTATAGGTGCCATGTAAAAAAGTTTCACTCACAAATCTCAAATCTTAAGGTTCTAGGTATGTCTATTCAAAGTACCTATTACAATAAAACGGCTTTTTCATACTTTAACCCATATTATTTAAGTAATTAGTATAAGCATAAACAAACGTCCTTTTTCGTGCGTTCGCAAATCTTTCCACAATATTTCAAATTTAATATTTTGTAAAAAAATACTTTCTATGTACATTAGAGATAGCGCTGCAAGTTTTAGCTGGCGGAGTGTGGAGCGCAAAGAAATTTTCCCTCATTAAGTGCTGAAAAAGACCTTTTGCTGCTGCAGTCGTTAACATATCACAACTTACTGTCCAAAAATTCGGAAGGACTTTAGAATCAGTATACATACATATCTACAATAGGAAGGGGTGGAGGGGGGAGAAGGGGGTTGTAGCATCCTCCCGGAGGGGTGGAGGGTACCGGGAATAATTTTTTTTAATAATAATAATTAAAAAAATGTTTATACCTACATACACTAAAAGGACTTTAGTTACATATTATTATGGTATATGTTAGTACATATTACGTATTGTGGTTAGGGGGAGGGAGGGCGGAATATTCCCCACTGAAGGGAGGGGGATTTCAGAAACCAAGATTTTTAATACTAATGAATTTTCTCAAAATTATATTCTTCTTCTTCATGAAAATAATTAGTCACAAATCACAAGCACGAAAACTTCAACAAAAAATGTCTTATTAAAAGTGAAGTCATTCTATAACAGCTTCGGCGCTGTGGGTACGCAGCGCTTTAGTCTCTCGCTACCTCGTCACAGCGTACTCGCTACACCTTCGCAGCTTCAGCTTTGGGACGCCTTCGGCGTCCAGCCTCCGCCGCTCCGGCTTCGCTTCGTCCACTGTTCCTCGCCGCGAGTAGACTAGCGCCGCTCCTCCTCCGCGCCTCCGGCTTATAAAAAACACTTGAGGGGTAGGGCAGACAAGACTGCTTGGAAAGTGGGTGCTCCGATTCGGTTCTGTCACATCATACGACCTAATCTAAGCCACCTGAATAATTCACGGTATTTTGAATCCATTAGGCTATGTTGTGTACTTAGTAGAAGTGTTAAAATTAAAACTTCAATAATTTATTTCTCAAAAACTATTGATTTCCGGGAGATAAAATTTCGTGTGATTAATTAAAATAACTATAATCTATCTGTAAAAAAAGAATGAAGGTACATTGTGGTGTATACCGATCCTAAGACGAGCCAAAAATTTTTAATATTATCTCAACATTCGCAAGAATGCATAATATATAAAAAATATATATTAACTGAAACTCTTTGGGCTTCTGGCAGAAATAGAATAGGTTATAGGACTCGGCCTCGGTGTCAGATTTAAAAACTGCGCCAAATGGACGCATTCTTCTACAAAGGTTTCTTCTAAGTCAGTAACATATAGATTTTTTACTCCCTTGCTTCTAATAAATTCACTGTCGGATCATGCAGTTTCCATAGAAAAAAACTTTCTTCTTCTTAGATCTCTTTTGTATATGATAACTTCGCACCTCTTGATTGCCTCTAACTATCAAGATAAGCATGTAATGTCTCACAAGGAGTAACAACGTTAGATAAATGGACACAACTTGCTTCTAGCTGTGCACTGACACTAACGATTGCTCCGCTGTTGCCAGCTCACTCACTACTCGCTCGACCACCAACCGATTCGAGTGACAAGTCATGCACTGTTTGCATTTTGAGCGCTCTTTAAAATTTATTGTTACAATCAGGGACTCCCAAGCTTTATTAGTTCACAGCGCATTTAGTTTTTGTGTTTTGTCTCGATCTCTTTGAAATATGTGGGTTACATGCAATGATGCTAGATTAATTAGTGCATTTAGACTGCCTATGAGTCTACCATGATTTATATGTTGTCTAAATGCTTTTATTGTAGTAACTGTAGTGTTGTATATAGTTGGTAGTATTTTGTTAAATAAATTAGTGCATGCGAAGACACGATTTCAGCGCGCCCTCCCGATTCTCGCGCCCTAGGCTACAGCCTAATTAGCCTAAGGGTTAATCAGGCCCTGACAGGTTGTACCGATTTTGATGTTATATTTTACATTCGAAAGTTATCACATCCCATTTAAATTTGAGTGAGATCTGACAAGTAGTATTGGAATCTCTGATTATGCGTATTCTATGTATGTTTAAAGTCGGTTATTTATTGTTAAATTTTTTTATGCTTAATAGGTTAGCCTTTGACCACTATCTCACCTGATGGTAAGTAATGATGTGGTCGAAGATGTTGTTCAGGCTAACCTAGAACTACTGGTTCTCAAGGACAGCTGCCGGAACACACCGTTAGGTGCTTGGCGATAGATTTTCTACTTGAGGGTGCAGTTCGCAAAATGCCATACCACCATGCTATAATGACTGCCATCCTAAGACAACAACCGGGAGCCACACCTTAACGTGCCCTCCGAAGCACGGCAGCGCTCAGTAGTAATGTCACCAGCGGTCACCCATCCAAGTCATGATCGAGGCGGACGTTGCTTAACTTTGCTGATCGGTTCAGAATGGCTAAGCAAACTTCGCTACGAGCGCTTCGAAATAATTAAAATGTTCATTGTATAATTTGTATTATAAAAATACTTTGTAAAAAGAAAAAATGACAGTGAGGTGAGGATAGATGGCGTAGAATTTATGCAAAAAAAATATATCGGTGGTGAAAAAAGGGACGTAATACGAAACATCGTAAAAATTATGTTAAAATTCAAAATATTAATTTATTTTCTAGTTCTTTCATGTCTTGTTATTTCAATAACCTCCTAATAATGTGATACGCGAGATTCTAAGAATATTCTTATATTATCTAAATAAAGTTTTATATTAATTTTACAACTGATTAAAATTTTCAGGGTGAATGTTCGAATAACTTTCAATATTTTAAACGGTTTCGCGGGTAACTTCAGATATCTTTTTCATGTTCTGAGTATTCAATAGATATAGAAAATATTATGAGCAATATTCTTTTCATGCCGCGAATTCCATTATCATGTACAATCAGTACTAATATTATAAATGCGAAAGTAACTCTGTCTGTCTGTTACGCTTTCACGCCAAAACTACTGGACCGATTTGAATGAAATTTGGTATGGAGATAGTTTGAGACCCGGGAAAAAACATAGGATAGTTTTTATCCGACTGCGCAAAAAGAGGTTAATGTTTTCGCGCGATAACCGACATACGCGCGGGCGGAGCCGCGCCCGGAAATCTAGTATATTATAGACAACGAACCTAACAAAAAATATGTATCGAAAAAAATATGTTTTTATTTATTCGTGACATTATTTAGACTAATTAATCTTAGTATATACCATCCTTATGATTGATTGCAAATGCCGTGACAAAATAAATAAGATCGTTACATTTTTAATTTATTTTAATTTTATAAAGCGCGAGCCCCACCTGATGTTAAGTGATCTAATCTCTGCCTATTTTGTAACAAGTATCTAATTGCGCTGCGCCCGTCACACTGAGTTATACAGTTGTTAAGTCTCATGTGCCTGTAATTTTTATGGCTCGCAGAGATTGCTTGCGGAACACACTGTTAGGCATTTGGCGACAGATTTTCTACTTGAGGGTGGTTGCTAGCCAGGCGAGCTTTCGTAAAATACTCTTCCACCATGCGGTGAAGCTCTAGCCAGCGGTGGGGATGGAAGCCATGGACCTCCGGCATGGCAGGCAGTCCATAGTTGTGACTGCTTGGCCATCATTGCTTCAAAAATGACGATGAGCCATAACCATTGAAGAAATGAGCAATATTAGGTACGAATATCCTATTGATGTATATATACAAATCAATTTATGTCATAACCATTGTGATACATTTATGATGAGTCTCTGACTTTTAAATTAGGCTAGTTGTCTGTATATCAAGTGCAAGATCCTTCCTGGCTTTAGTGGATCTGTCATACATAAATATTTTTTTTATTTTTTAGTAATATTTATCATCTGGGGACTGGCTCTGTAGGACAGCTGGCGAAACACAATATTGGGTGCTTGTCAACAGATTTCCTATTAGAGAGAGAGCTAGCGGAAATTCAAAGTTATCTTCCACGTGCAATGAAGCTCGAGCTTGGCAGGAAGCGAACCACAGACTTGTAGAAAGTAATATCACACAAGACGTATCGCCATGCTTCCTTTGTTCTAATGATTTTTATGCATCTTTCATCTCATGCATTTTTTAGATTGCCTTTAAATTTTCCTTTAAAAGCTTTCTTACCTGAAATATAATGGAACCGCTCGTTTATTGTATAAATAATACTGTGAAAATATAAACAAAGAATGAATTAAAACTTTTGTGAAGTGGATCATCACTGCTTTTTTTAGAGCTGCCATCTGAATCGAAGATATAGATAAGAATTAGCTCATTGAAACCCTTAAAAGCGCGACGTGATCTAGTAAACTGTTTTTTTTTTTGACAATGTTTCAATAAACTTGAAAAATGCGTGTCGTTATCGACACACAAACAACAAAAACATATCAAATAATGTTATTTAATTATCTTCGGCAGGGTCCGCAACGCCATTGGATGACTTTTACTGTTTGTTATCTTATAGTGGGTACTATGATTATAACGACTATGAAACTTGTGTAGTTTACCGTTTTTTCGATACAACAAAAACAAATTACTTCTAGAAATTATGTTTCATGTATGCGGCACCGTTTTTTTTAAAGGTATACCTAGAATGTATAATCAATTGTTATATTACACTATTTATTATGAATGACAATTTGAACCAGCTTTCAATAGCTCATATAAAGTTTTTTTTGTAACAGCGTGGAGATATCATTTTTATTAGAAAACCTTGTCCCAATTTTCATCTATATTCTATACATACAGGTTTATTCTTGTGCAACTTAAAGTGGGTCGCTAGCATTTCCATTAAGACTATTTTCCTTTGTGATAATGGTTTCTATGCATCTTTCATCTCATGCATTTATGAGGTTTGCTTCGAACTAAATTAGGTCTTAAAAGCACTCTTGCCTGAAATTCTTTGAAACCGCATGATATTGTATAAAACAGCGTGTGTCAAAGAAAATATAAACAAAGAAGGATGAACTTCGCAGCTCAGGCGGCGACATCTAATATATAAAATTCTCACGTCACCGTGTTTGTTACAAAACCTCCGAAATGGTCAGACCAATTCCTATGAAATTTTGTGTGTATATTCAATAAGTAAGTCTCAGAATAGGACTTAATAAATTTTTCAAATAGGTATATTTATTTTTACTTTTTTTTATTAGCCTATATGGTAAAACAACGTTTGCCGGGTCAGCTAGAACTTGTATATAACTTTTGAGATTTATATAAATATGTAATCAATGTGTAGTGTGAGTGTCTCATTCGGTACTGTATATGTGCATTGGGAAGTGGAGCAAAAACACACCTAATAACGGCTGAACGAGCACAAAGGGCAGTCCTAAAAGTAATACTATATTCACCATATCGTCACCCTACAACAACTTTATATAAAGAAGCCGATGTATAAACTGTGAGAAAATTGTTTGTATCAGAGAGTATAAAGGTTACCATAGGAAAACGGCTTCTCATCTACCTCAACTAACAAAACGTATTTATATATATGCCCTATACCAAACGCTTCCACATGATTTGGCCAGAAAAAATACTGTGTTGTGGCTGCTCATCTTTACATCAAGATAAATAAAGAATTAAAGGTTAAAATGTATAGTAATAATGAACTTCATATCTGGTTAAAAAAAATATGACTATGTAGCCCTTGAAAATTTATTAAGTGAGTTTTATACATAACTATCAGTTGGGATAACTACAGTTGACTAACTATTATGACCATTACACAATATTGTCTTGCATTAAAACTCTTATTTATTCATACCGATACGAGAAAATAATAATATATCCAACACTCAGTGTAATCCATTAATTCATACTCTTCCTTATACACATTCTTACTTACAATCACATCTACTAACAATTGTAAACACACAACATACACTACAAACTCACTTACACTCATACACTTCACAAACACTTCATACACACTTACACACACACTTACGCACACACTATATGTTCCTTAAGCGCTAAGTAATATTGTAGGATCGGATAATTAATATTACGATAGATTAATAGACGTAAGTGCCAGTGTCATAACTATTATGGGAGAAACCTATGGTTCCTGAAACACAGCTGACGCTAGTTCGGGAACCTATGGATTCAAATTTACTCTGTACCTATGTAACTTAAGTCAATAAAAATTATTTGTATTTGTAGATATTCATTTATAGAAACACCTGGAAACATAGTAAAATATATAATACTAAGTATACCAAAATCTCTAAATGCGATCTGTTTCAGACAACCCATCTAACTAATAAGTATAATGAGTCCAGTAATCTAACTAATAATATAGAAAATGTTTGAATATGTCCTTTCAAACATAGAAATCTTTATTTCTAATACATCAGGACGTGTGTCTACTTTATATACCGATTTACTGTGATTTTTTCTAAGGACGTATATCATCAAAATTAGTGTCTTTTTCTCAAGCTTCTAAAGTAGGTACCTGCTAAGTGTGAAAGAAAGTTTGTTACGGACATTATTTTTGATAAAATTTTTACCTGTATGACATTTGAAAAGTTAGATTAATATGATTTCGCTAACAACATACAGGACAAAAAAAGACATAAAATATCAGGGGGTAGGTGATTTGAGCAAGAGACCGTCTTGGTATGAATCACTGTATTTTGCTTCGAAGCAGTAGTATGCAAACGAAAATGTGTTAAGTTGTGGAGGGCACTGTAGCAAGAGAAATCACTGTGTGAACGAGACGTAAGAAGCAGTAATGGCTCAGTGGCATTGGTTATGGACTGCCGCGCAGCAGGTCTATAGTTCGAATCCCGCCGCGGGCTTGAGCTTCACTGCATGGTGGAAGGGCATTTTATGAATGCCCACCTGGCTACCGACCACCCTCAAGTAGAAAATCTGTCGCCAAGCACCTTACGGTGTAATCCGGCAGCTGTTCTTGAGTGCCAGTAATTCTACGTTAAGCTTGTTAACACCTTCAACCACATCATCACTTACCATCAGGTGATATTGTGGTCAAAGGCTTACCTATCATCAATAAATAAAAAACAAGTAAGAACTTACATGTCGGAATGAACGGCACAGTGCAGTGTCAAGAAAGACGAGAACAGTGACACGACAACAGTACAACTGTAGTGGTTGGTAAGTGTCACGCAAACCTATTACAGTGCTAACACTTGCTGTAAGCATCAGGCTTAGAATATTCTTACATTCCCAAGTATATATATCCATTTATTTACATAGTATTTCCTTTCAGGCAATAAGTCATTTGGTTGTTGGTCCAATCCATCAACACCATTCTCACTGTGACCACGTAGAGTTGGCATGATGCTAATTCATTGGGCGCATATTATCATCTGTCTTTAGTCAGCTTTTACGATATCCAACAAGGATAATGAAGAGCCCATATTAAGCCACGAATTAACGACATAATTATTATTTTATTTATCTTTTAAGACTTATGATAAATTAAGCAATAAAAAAGGATAACTTGATTCTCGGTAAGAAGCAAAATAAACTCATTGTCTTCATATACCTACTTCAAATAATATTGCAGTATTTTATATTGTCCACGGTATTGACTCATACAATTTTAGCCTAGGCACATAATTGTTGCAAAGTAAAAAAAAACAAATCCAAGTATATTATACTGTATGATTTTTATAACTCCTTTATAATAAAACATTTATATCCAATATCGTACAGCTGATAATATGCACTGTACCTATCTAAAACTGCTATCACATAATAAGTCAAACCAATGAGTCTTTCGTTTCGCACCACAGTATTATAAAAAAATTAAGAACTGGTACTAGAGGTGCGGTCTGAATTAGTTAATGGTACTAAAAATACTCACGATCAAGCAAGGAGGGAATGTATCCATACATTCCCTCCTTGCCTATAAGAAATATAAACGTATTCTTAGTTTTGTGAGTGCTTAAGAAAGAGAATTATGAGGTGCAAAACAACTGTAAAAGTCTCACATTTTAACATATCACCTTTAAATTTTTGTGAAAGTTGAGCCACAGATTAATAAGCGTGCTCAAGCGATGTCCGAATCGCTTAGATTGCTATTGACACAGAGGTGGCATTGACCATATGGTGACGTCGTCGATGTCATCACACCTATTAGCCGTGCAAACGTATTGTGCCTTTCGTACAATTCGGACCAGCTCTGAGCGTTATATTAGTACAAATTGCGGAATTCGGACCGCACCCTAAGTTTAATGTTCTATGACAGTAAAAGCCTATAAAAATGTAATGGTACATGTATAAAGTTTTTCGTGTATTAGTTAAACCATAAATTGGCGATATTTACAGTTAAAACCTATATACGTTACAAGTATAAAACCTAGTTGTAACCTGTATAAAGCACTCTCTTAGATACTTTCACATAAAAATGCGCACAATATAAAACTTTATCTCATAAACATAGTTCAAAAGTTGTTTCAGTTTTATAAGAACCGTCTTAATAATTTATTGCGGTATGGTTGTAAAGTTTTGTATTATTCATATAACAAAGTGTACATCCAGCAACCTTGTTACAATGATCGTTTTAAATCAAGCACGAAAAATTACGGAGAACACTTCTGAGTTTCAACATAGGGTGAATATGTTTGTTGATATTCGCAGACTGTCTTTTTTCTGGTAAGAATTGGTGAAACGGACAAGTCCTAATATTGAGCGTCACTTCTTTCAATTATAGTTGTAATGTAACTGTCCTCATCCAACATTTCTGAAGCAGTAATGGCGCAATGGCATTGGCTATGGACTGCCGCGCAGCGGGTCCATGGTTTGAATCCCGCCGCGGGCTTGAGCTTCACCGCATGATAGAAGGGCTTTTTGCGAATGCCAAGCTGGCTAGCGACCACCATCAAGTTGAAAATCTGTTGCCAAGAACCTAACGGTGTGTCCCGGCGGTGTGCACAGTGCAATTCGTCACTTGTGACGAAATGCATCTGTTATAGGCAGAGGTAACCGCTTAACATCAGGTGGACCTCGAGCTTGTTCCGTTACAATAACATTAAAAAAAACATGAAATACACTGCGCTTGTAACTCCGAGACCATAGCTCTTATGTCTCTTTCGCCCAGTAATTTCACTTTTTGGATAAACACACGCGAGGTCACATGTGAAGCGGTAACCTCTGCCTATAAAAGATGTATTTCTTCACTGCCCTGCGTCCAGCACCATGAGGTAGTTGGTCTGACGTGACTTTAATTTGTAATTACTGGATCTCAAGGACTGCAGCCGAAACACAATGTTAGGTGTGTGACAGATTTTCTACTTGAGGGTAATAGCTTGCTAGACCATTTACAAAATGCCCTTCCACCATGTGGTGAAGTACAAGCCGGCGATAGGGATCAAACCATGGACCTGCGGCACTGCAGTCTATAGATTTTACCACTCGACTATCATTGCTTCAATAAATATTTTATGGACGGTTAGTTATTGGAGTTTTAGAAATTTGAACGTCGTTAAGGTGACTTAGGAGAAAAAATCAGATTGTAGGGCATTTTGCGAATGCCCTTTGGCTAGACACCAAGTTCAATGTAGAAAATCTGTATGCCGAGCAACTCACGGTGTGTTGCGACATTCGTCCTTGAGAGCCAGTAATTCTAGGTTAGCCTGAGCAACATCTTCGACCACATCGTCAATAACCATCGGGTGAGTAATAGACAAAGGCTAGCCTATCAACTATAAAAAAACTACTGCTGTCACTTTTTCCCATGAGGAATCTTATTCGGGAGATCTTAGTCCACATTTCATCTGTGACATTCATTTAACTTTTCTGTGTTCATTGTTTTGTACCATAATAAGAAATATATTTTTGCCAAAATATGGCCACACTGGAATACCAGCAACTTTCCTCTTTGGCCATCGCACTCCTCATTACATTGTGCTCACGTTTTGCCCGCCATGGCTCGATTCACAGACGAGGAGCTTTTATTTGGCAAATTCATTGTTTTTTACAAATCATGATAATCATGATTGTTTAACATTGATGGCTTAGTTGTCCCAACTAGAGACTGCCGCATAGAAAATCCACGGTTCGATTAACTTGGCAGCATTTTACAAATGCCTATATGGCGAGACACAAACTTCAAGTAGAAAATCTGTTGCCAAGCACCTAATGTTTGGGCAGCTATCTTTGTGAGCCCAGTTCCAAAACATAGCATAATGTCAATTAATCTTTTCATTATCTGGGATTGTATTGTAACGAAATTTTTAAAAGATAATTGTGTTGAAAGTTATGAGCATCGAAAAACTTGTAGTGCAACGTAAGTTGAACAGGTGTCGCTCTATCCCCATACGATGGTTAAAGAACGAGAGGAAATATTAGTCGGTACATGCCCGTGGAACACCTCGTAGAACACCTGGGTGTTCCACGGGTGAAAAAAATCTCCCGTGGAACACCAACGGTTTTCGGGTGTTCTACGGGCGATAGTTCAAATTTTTAAAATATGTGGGTGGTGGAACACCCAACTCGATCGTCTTGGATCTCTTTATGAGTCATTGTCATGTTAGTGAAGTCGGATAGAGCATACCGCGGCTAAAAGGATGGATGACGCGGGTTCGAATTCCGCACATGACTACAAATTTTCGTAAAATTTGTAATTTTGTAATGTAATACGCAGAGCATGCGTTATTGCAAAAATAAAAATATTAGATGTAAATGTTTCGAGGCTCATAATCATCAAGTTAATTATCCTTTTAAAAGAGTGTTACGTACAAGCATAGATAATAAAGAGATCAATCGATATCATGCTTTGTTTTGGAAGTTTGTTTTTTTGAAGCAGTGATGGCTCAGTGGTATTGGCTACAGACTGCCGCGCAGCAGGTCCATGGTTCGAATCCCGCCGCGGGCTTGAGCTTCACCGCATGGTAGAAGGGCTTTTTGCGAATGCCCGCCTGGCTAGCGACCACCATCAAGTTGAAAATCTGCCGCCAAGCACCTAACGGTGTGTTCCGGCAGCAGTCCTTGAGAGCCAGTGAAATTACAGGCACATGAGACTTAACAACTATATCTCAAGGTGACGGGCGCAGTGCAATTCGTCACTGGAACGATGAACTGCATCTCTTATAGGCAGAGGTTACCGCTTAACATCAGGTGGACCTCGAGCTTGCTCCGTCACAATAACATAAAAAAGAAAAAAAAAACTAAAACTAAATGCGCAAATAAGGGAGTGATCACCCTTTGACATTTGCATGGAAAAGTAATCGGGCAGTTAACCCTTAAATAACATATGCCTGTAGTTCTACTGACTCCCCTTTTCATGCCATGTTATGTCACGAGGAAAAGCTAATCAAACTCACGAAAATTTTCAACAGTGCAGCCTATTCTAACGAGTAATTCCACCACATCGTTTGAAACGTTACGACATTGAACATTTCTAATTATGATTATAAGCACAATCGCGTGTTGAGTGAAAATTACATTTACAAATTACGAGTATTTGAGAACAGAATTTTTTTAAGTTCGAAATCGGAGGACGCGATTTCAATTCACATCCGGAACAAATAAAAAATTTTACTCCAATAAGTGACTCCACAACGTAGGGTCCTAACCACTAGACGATCACGGCCCCGTGGGGTGCCGGGTTAGAATTGCACCTCCCCATATCATCCCGTGGGTGTCGTAAGAGGCGACTAAGGGAAAAATACTGGAAGGTGGGCAGCAGCGCCTTCTAAAGAACTGCCAACTTACACTGCAATCTCCAAGCCGCCTGCCAAGCGTGGGGATTATGGCAAATACCCCCTACATAGGGGAGGCTGTGTTCAGCATTCGACGATCCGGCTATTACAAGTGACTCCAATAGTAAATGTGACACACTTTGTGTCATTTTATAAACCCACTCTACGATATATTTTTATAGACACAAACGTGCTAGCTTTAATAAAACTTATCTTTCTACGCAAGGAACAAGTTGTATATCTCTAAGTGAAATTGTAGAGAATTTTCTTAAATTTCTTCCTCCTTTGCACTTGTTCCAAACGTTTGAAACGTTCCGTCGAGTAGAGGAGACGTGAAGCAGCGTCTACTTCAATCTCATTTTTACAATCTCACACAAAACGTCACGTTTTATAGCCCAGTGTGCGGAACCCTCACACGTACGGCCGTGTTGAGACCTAAATAAATTGCGCGGAACCCAGAAACTAAAGAAACAAGTTTTGACAAGACCTAAGTAAATTGTATAGAGTACTAAAACATTTTGGCATCGTTTTTTTTATTCTTAACAAGTACTTTACAATATTAATTCCTGACATGGTGGTCTCGCAAATGTCCAACTGGCTAGATACGACCCTCAAGCTGGAAATCTGTCGCCAAGCACCTAACGGTGTAATTCTAGGTTAGCCTGAATAACATCTTCGACTACATAATCAGGTTAGGCTCACCATCAGGCAAGACAGTATTCACAGGCTATCAGCAATTGATGAAAAAATAATTTAAACCTAGCCACCACCCTCAAAAAGTAAATCTATCGCCAATCATCCTCCGGCAGGTGCCCTTAAGAGCCATCAATTCTAAGTTAGCCTTCACAAATACTTCGACCATATCATCACTTACCGTCACGGCATATAGTGGACAAAAGTTAATCTATCAAAAATCAAAACAACGCACTTTTTTGTTTCAGGATGTTACGAGTTGTTATTACTTCCTTTTCATGTCAAAGCAAATTATTAAGCGGCATACGAGTACATACTGGCATTAACAACAATCAAGTTATCGTAACACAAAAAATCTATAAAATGTATCCTAAAGACTATACAAATGCCTCAAATATAGGCAACTTCTTAACTTGAAGCGTCACAGCGTACAAGGGGAAATTATGATAATTATCCCGTGACACGATTGTGACACGCGTGTGATATGCTCGTGACAGAGTCACGGGGGTGCTTGTGCTCGGGATATGAACACTTTGGACTGATAAGGACGGCGGTAGACTTGGTAACGATGTTTATGTTACTTGATGATAAGTTATGACATACGTTATCTGGGGGGAAAGTATTCTCTTTGAACTGGCTCTTTACAGCCATAATTACGTCTTAAGGCTATTATATTCTCAATCAGTAGGCAAATTTAGCGTCCGAGAGTTGCGGGCTATTAACACTACGTAGCGCTGCGCTCTAGTCGCACAGCGCGCGACACGTCGCTCGCTGATTGTACCCAGCCGCACGCTATTAGCGTCACAGTGTATTAGTTGATCAACTTTAGGTATCTGCTACTAAATCCAGAACTGCATCTAAATAATTGTTTTGTTCTTGTGAACATTTTTATTCGCTTATTGAATAAAAATATGCGTTTCACAATACGTACCTATTTTTATTAGATTTGGTTCGGATATATTTTAGGGTTCCGAACTCAAAACGCAAAATGGAGCGCATATTTATGAGTGCCCGATGTCTGTCTGTATGTCCATCCGTAAGTCATTGGTCTTTAGCTAGTAAACGAAATAAGTAACAAACCTACCTAACCGAAACAAACGGCGAATAATGGACTAGACTTTATTTATTTTATTATTTTTGTTACCAATACGTAGTAAAGTAGCTGAAAAATTGAATTCTGGCATGTGGTCGTCTGTAGAGTAAATGTATAATTAGTATGAAATAACTTGCGGAAGTTGAAAATAGAGTATTTTAGATGAGCATGGTACCAACTTTAACAAGTTATTGCATACTTTTCAATGATTTGTAAGTTTAGTTTGGCATAGGTATTCTGAAATACAACAAACTAATCGATGCTAATATTATAAATTATAAAAAGGAATTATTTTATTTTGTTATTGTATATAACTGATAAATAAGATAAAAAAAAATAACACTTTGCCCGTAGAAATACGATTCTAAAATGTAGGGTGAGCACATGTAAGCAGCCACGTAGCAGAAATATTACGGTATGGGTATTTACCGATACGATTTCGGTAAATACCGTAATGAAATAAGGATAACAGGTATATATCTGTTAGCATAATTGCGATACGATTACCAAATTCCATTTCGGTATATGTATTTTATGTTAGTCAATGAGAGTGCAGCGGGCGGGCGGGGGTGCGGTTATGCGGTGGCGCGATACGCTGCGGGGGGGAAGAGTTTATTAGCACGTACCTATATTATTTGATATGAATGACGGGAAGTAGGAACAATAACATTATTAGTTTCAAATAGGATTTTCAGTGTAACATACTGCTAGGTGCTTGGCTACAGATTTTTTCTTTGAGAGTGGTAGCTTGATGGCGGGTAGCATGGTGGTAAGGCATAATGCCCGCCTAGCTAGCTACCACGCCCAAGAAGAAAATCTGTCGCCAAGCACTTACCGGTCTGTTCCGCTATATGTCCTTGAAAATCAGTAATGCGTGGTGGTAGTGGATTTTTCGAGGTTTTTCTGAGCAGGCGTTTTTCTTTTATGAGCTCTCTTATACAGCGGGGGAGGATGGGCAATCTCGATTCTCCTTAGGGCTTTTGTGGAAGTTTGTGTATCGGTTGGTGGCAAGATCCTGTTTCTTCAATATTTTGACTAATTAATTTGAGTAGGAACTTACTTGTATGCAAGAAAATAAACATTTACCCTTTTAGTACATATACAGCAGATTTAATTTTTCTATTCCACCATATAGGTAAAAATATCAATAACACGCCGGCTACGCCGCGCCGCGCCGGGTACGTTTACCAGCACGCCGCTGCCGACTTTCATGACCGCGGCGCGGACCTCTACCACCGAACCGCCACGAGACGTTCCGATCATGCTGCGATCTCTTTCACTCTCTCACACCAAACGATACACATATCTAGCTCATCCATTTCATTGAGATTCGTTCTAAGATAAAACAAAATGACGATATTTTCTGTTTTAACAATAAAAGCTATAATTACGCGTGAAATTAAACAGTTTTCTTATCTCTTACAGTGCCTGTATAATTGGTGCCGAGTCTAAGACACAAGGAAGGCATATTGTCCACAGATTATTCCTAAAAAACACGATTAGCGGCGATGTAGGTATTCACCGGATGCTCGGAAGTGCAAGACTGGTAGTACTACTGGTACTCAGGTAATTACCCTGAATTCGTCTAGTAAATATGGAAGGCATACAAATCATCTACAGGTAAAAAAATCTTAGATAGTTAGGTACGCGTTCTATTGAAAACTACCACCTCTTTTGGAGGTCGGTAAACAAAGGGTGTCGACCTTTGAAGGTGCACATAATGTGATGATCTGCATACCTAGTAGGTACTTAATTCATATTTGCAAGGAAACGTTTTCATTCGTATTCTAAATAACATTCATACAAGTACAAGGTACAATACCATTCGAAAAGCTTCCGAATCCGAGAGAAAACTGTACCAAGATAGGTACTCTGGAAAATACACTAACACACATTACGTACGTACTTACCTACTTACGAACACCTGACTTTAACATGTAGTAAAAAGTTAAAACATTTACATTATTGTTTAAGAACACAAAAAGTGTGTTTTGTTTTTATCCCAATCCGCAGCGGGAGTTCGTTAGTTATAATTTGAATAATATTAATTGTATCAAAAAGGGGCGCCCCCTGCCGCTTAACGCGCCGACGCCGATGCGACGCCGAAACTAACACCTATTCCGACACCGACGCCTATTCCAACAATGACACCGACGCCGACGCAGACACCTATTCCAACATTGACACCGACGCTGACGCAGAAACCTATTCCAACAATGACACCGACGCCGCCGCCGACGCCGATGCGACGCCGAAACTGACACCTATTCCGACCTAGATGCCTATTCCAACAATGACACCGACGCAGACGCCAACACCTATTCCAACAATGACACCGACGCCGACGCCGATGCCGATGCGACGCCGAAACTGCCACCTATTCCGACACCGACGCCTATTCCAACAATGACTCCGACGCCGACGCCGACACCTATTCCAACAATGACACCGACCCCGACGCCGACACCTATGCCAATAATGACACCGACGCCTACGCCGACACCTATTCCAACAAAGACACAGACGCCGACGCCGACACCTATTCCAACAATGACACCGACGCCGATGCCGACGCCGATGCGACGCCGAAACTGACACCTATTCCGACACCGACGCCTATTCCAACAACGACACCGACGCCGACGCCGATGCGACGCCGAAACTGACACCTATTCCGACACCGACGCCTATTCCAACAATGACATCGATGCCGACGCCGTCACCTATTCCAACAATGACACCGACGCCGACGCCGACGCCTATGCCAACAATGACACCGACGCCTACGCCGACACCTATTCCAACAATGACACCGACGCCGACGCCGACACCTATTACAACAATGACACCGACGCCGACGCCGACGCCGATGCAACGCCGAAACTGACACCTATTCCGACACCGACGCCTATTCCAACAACGACACCGACGCCGACGCAGACACCTATTCCAACAATGACACCGACGCCGACGCCGACGCCGATGCGACGCCGAAACTGACACCTATTCCGACACCGACGCCTATTCCAACAATGACACCGACGCCGACGCCGACGCCGATGCGACGCCGAAACTGACACCTATTCCGACACCGACGCCTATTCCATCAATGATACCGACGCCGACGCCGACGCCGAAACTGACACCGATTCCGACACCGACGCCTATTCCAACAATGACACCGACGCAGATGCCGACACCTATTCCAACAATGACACCGACGCCGCCGTCGACGCCGATGCGACGCCGAAACTGACACCTATTCCGACAACGACGCCTATTCCAACAATGACACCGACGCCGATGCGACGCCGAAACTGACACCAATTCCGACACCGACGCCTATTCCAACAATGACACCGACGCCGATGCGACGCCGAAACTGACACCTATTCCGACACCGACGCCTATTCCAACAATGACACCGACGCAGACGCCGACACCTATTCCAACAATGACACCGACGCCGACGCCGACACCTATGCCAACAATGACACCGACGCAGACGCCGACACCTATTCCAACAATGACACCGACGCCGACGCCGACGCCGATGCGACGCCGAATCTGACACCTATTCCAACACCGACGCCTATTCCAACAATGACACCGACGCCGACGCCGACACCTATTCCAACAATGACACCGACGTCGACGCCGACGCCGATGCGACGCCGAAACTGACACCTATTCGGACACCGACGCCGATGCTGTCACCAATTTTAATACCGACACCTTTTCCGACACTGACACCGAGTTCGACGCCTATTCCGACACTGACACTTATTTTTTTACTGACACCAACGCCGACGCCCTTTCTGATACCGACGCCTACAGTTAAATAAATTGATCTTCTTTTTAAAATAAAATTTAAAAAAAAATAAAGAAATTGATTTTTTTAACTTTATAAGGTCTATAATTGCGTTCACCTCTGATTTTGAAGGGCAGTCAGTGCGCTCTAAGGTTTTCTCGTACGCGGACGTACGTTTATTCCAAACAAACGGAGTTAGACAAGTTTCCGGTCGCGGCGATCAGATGTGCTAGCAAGGATTGCTATAGATATTAGTGAATATAAACATGTGGTTTATTTGTATGGTGACCGTTATTTTGGACCCCGTGCGTTCCTTTTGGTGGAAGGATGAGCAAGCTGTTGGCGGGCGGACAACATCGAGGACAAAGGAGCGTATCCCTTACAAAAAATCCATAGCATTTGTTAATTGATCAATTAATCATTTGTAGGGTGTGTTTAGTGATAGGCTTCTTGTGACGGAGCGACGAGCGGGTCCTCTGAAAGTAGGTCCTTCCCGCCCATTTTTCCCACGTGCCTAAGGGCATATATATCGGCTGGTGTCTTCCTGTTACATTCCAGGAGCCCAGTCGAATATGCCACGACATCGTGGTATAGTTTGGGACTACGGGGATCAAAAGGGGCCCCATTCCCAAACAAGTGTCCTAAAACAAAGCTTTAAGAAGCAAAGGTTTTAGCAAAGCAAAGGTAAGTATAGTTAGGCAGAGATTTGAAATACTTACATAGATTAGTTATATCCGAACACCACTGGTCTAAAAGCTTACTAGAATTTACCTATATACATACCTACGCCCATGTATATGCAGTTTGTAATGAGAAGGAAAGAACGTTCAAATATTATGCGTCATATCTGTTGTTAGAAAGAGATAAATGAGCAATTCGTGTTACCACCGACTTGAGGGTAGTAGCTAGCCAGGTGCGCATTCACATAATCCTCTACCACCACGCAAAATTACTGGTTCTCAAGGACACATTGCTGAACACATCGATAGGTAAGTGCTTGGCGACAGATTTTCTACTTGAGGGTAGTAGCTAACCCGGCGGGCATTCGCATAATCCTCCACCACCACGCAAAATTACTGGTTTTCAAGATCACATAGCGGAACAGACCGGTAAGTGCTTGGCGACAGATTTTCTACTTGAGGGTAGTAGCTACCAGGTGCGCATTCGCATAATCCTCTACCACCACGCAAAATTACTGGTTCTCAAGGACACATTGCTGAACACATCGATAGGTAAGTGCTTGGCGACAGATTTTCTACTTAGTACTTAGTTAGCGCAGGCGTCCATACTTTCAACACCTTATAATGTATATCTCCGTCATTTTGAAAAAAAAACAAAAACTCAATTGATTAAAAAAAATTATTGAACTATCAAACCTGCTCCCAAAATTTCGTCGAAATCGGTTAAGAAATGCGACCTGTAGAGGAGAACAACCGGACATACGAAATCATTGTTTTCTAAATTGAAGCAACTCGCCCGAACTAAGTTCTCGTTCGGTCAAAAATACCGAGTTTAAAGTTAGGTATGTAAGTACTTATTCTTCATGTGTTTTTTTTTGTTGTAAATACTCCTTTAGATCTAAGTATCTTTAAACGGAAACCAAAGTAAAAGAAACAGCAAAAAATCTACCTATGTTTATTAGTTACACTTCTGTTACGTGTATACTGTGATATTAAAAACGTAAAAATGAGCTACATTTTTAAAACTGCAAGTACAACGAATAACTCTAACAGGAAAGCGATCGATTAGTGACGGAATGCAGTGAGTCGGCAAAAGCGACACAGGTCCTACCTCAGACACGTCTCACAGACGACTGAATCAAGCTAGACGGGGCGCTCTGTTATATAATATTGTATTTAAAAATAAATAAACCGTTTTGAGAAAAAGTAACCACAAAATGTTCTTCTAAACATCATTGTCTGTTTTTTTGACATATTTTTTTATAGTAAAAGATTAATATATTATACGTATGACCTAAAAACGATCAAAATTTCTCTCTTTTCGTGATTTTTTATGATCGAGTGAAGTTGTAATTATCGTGTTTTGAACCAGAAAATAATTTAGAAAGCATATTGAACTACAACATATATTTTTTTCACATCAAAATAATGAATATTTCATTGTTTACGGGTGAATCAAAAATAGGTTGATTTCGAATATCCTAGCCTTAATGTTACTCATATCATACATTCAAAAATTTGTGGGTGTTTGTTACCACGCATCTAAAGGAATCCTAGTGTAGTTAGCCGTCATATGCATTTTTTTATCAGTGGCGTACATTTAATACCTGTTCAAGTGGATAGAAGACACAAACACAAACCGAAATCATTGTGTTACATTTCTACAGTGTCACGTCGTTGAGATATTTTGAAGAGCCAAATGTGTTTTTTTAATTAACTTATTGAATGTTTTATTTATTTATTTATTTTATTTACCATAACATCAAAAACTTACAGTCTACGACCAAAACGTTTTGAGCCAAACATAGTAATAGTTTATAATAATATAGTATTAGTATACATAGTCAAATGAAGAAAAGAAAAACATAAGAGAAAACTTAACTATAACAACAAAAATTTGGTAAATATCTAACACAATTTTGTAATACTACATTAATATCAGACAAGAATAAATCAATTTCCGGTTGACAAACTATTAATTTGTTTAGCAGCGTGAGTGCGTGGTGTGTCGGCGCGTATCGCGCGGTGTTTGAGCGCGGTTGTACTAGTGCCGCGAAGAGGGGCACACTGCGGTCGCGCATCTGCGCACGCGCTCGCGACTCGCGTTCGCCGATATATAGTGCACACTGAGATAATGCACTGGGATTATCTATTCCATTGCTAAGCAGCAGATAATAATGAACAACGAGTGCACAATTTTTGTTTAAAACATTATGTCAAAAACTAACGTTAGCTTAGAAATCCTTTTAGGGTTCTGTAATAGGTTTCAATGTGTCCATGTTAGCTCTAAGATGAAGATATCTGAGTAACGAGAAACCATATGAATAAATATTCGGTTATTTATTCATGTGGTGATACCCAGTACAATATATTTTCACCTCAAAAGCTAGAAAAAGTTTTGTTTATCATTAGGAATCTGCGTGCTTTTTATTCGGTACTGTGAAAAATGTATTCGAACCTTTGTAAAAGTTTCATTAAAATGGTTAATTTAAGCGGTTTTTATTGCATCTAGCGCAAGCTTGTTATGCTCCGAATCAAACTTATTTTGAATTTCGTACCATTGGAACCAACAGTGCGATCAAGATTCTACCAATCTTAGAATACTCAACTTCCTCAGATTTCAATAAAAGTACTCGCTACAAATATCAACTTTACAACTTTGCATACCAACCATTCTGTGCCGTTTTTAGCCTTTTGGATACGGAACCACAAAAATAAAGATGGAAGATATATGACTATGCAAAAATATTGTAAGCCCTTTGATAAATAGATTATATAGCTTGAGATACAGGATTGACACATAACATGTTATTTATCGTGATTTATGTGATGTGATTTTACTATAAAAACTATCGTGGGTTTCTTATTTTAGTAATAATACGGGATAACTAACGTGAATGAGGCAGATAGCTCCGACTATAATAGTCAACCACATTCGGTGGTCTTTTTCAAGGAGAGCTCGGGACGCCCGCGTTGACGACTCGATTAGCACTTTAGCTCACGCTTAGGTATTCTGGTGAGTTTGGATACGTTTCGGACATGTTTAAGGTCAAGAAGATCCTCGAGAGAGGAATGTATGAAGAGTGAACAATGTAAGAGAGATATGCCTAGATTACAGTTAGTTGTAATTGATTGGAAATTTGAAGTCTCTACTAGCCTTCTGGAAAATATGTGAATTAAACACGTGTTATTACGCATATTTTTTTAGTTTTGTTTAGATGGTTAGCCTTTGAACCTCACCTGATTATAAGCTATGCGTTAGAAAATGTTGTTCAGACTGATCTAGAAAAACTGGCTCCCAAGCGCAGCTGCCGCAACACATCGATAGATTCTTGGGGGTATATTCGGTAGCTAGCCAGGTATTAACAAAATTACATACCAACATTTTATAACGACTTCCATCCTAATAAAGCAAACGATACTGACGTGCCCTTCAAAAGCACGGAAGCGCTCTGTAGTGAATGCCACTAAAGATCACCCATCGTAGTCATGAACGCAACATTGTTCGACTTAGAACAAGCAAGCTGGCTAGCGACCACCCTCAAGTAGAAAACCTGTCGCCAAGCACCTAACAATGTGTTCTGGCAGCTGTCTTTGCGACCAAGTGATTCTAGGTTAAGCCTATTAACACTTTCGACCACATTATCACTTATCATCAGGAGATTGTGGTCAAAGACTAACCTATCACCATAAAAAAACACAAGCACTTGAAAAGTGTTTTGTGATTCTGCAATTACGAATTCATCCAGTTATTACAAATATTAAACTCTGAAGAAATTTTCCTTTCAATCCTTTAGAAACTTAAAACTTTCCATAAAAGCCAGGTTAACGAAAATCCGGACAAAAGATAATCGCAACAATAGTTTCTCAGCGGCGACAGCAAGTATTTCCCTGAGAGTTTGTTAAAGCAATTTTCCTAAGTACAAAAGAATTAAATAAGTAAGAAGTTGTTTCGTACCGCTGAGTTGTCCCTAGAGTGCTAGCGACTTGTATTCGTTATGATAAAAATTTAAATGCAACCGCTAAGTGTTTGTACACACGGGCTGCAAACTATCCCGCTAAAATGACTGATTACTGAATGACTGAAATGGAGAGGACAATTTGCACAATTCGTAGGAACTCGAAGCGTTGGTATTAGAGCTTGATAAACCGTTCTAAACAGATCAAATTAGGTAACGTAAAAAGTCTGGGATCATCACGCACAATGAGCCGCTTGCAGACGGCAGGAGTGCGGAAAACAGCCCGTCTAACAAATATGAAGACTCTGGGATCATTACTTTGATAGGTGAATTCTAGTGGTAGGTATTAACTACTGAGCGCTTCCATGCTCCGAAAGACACATTAAGCTGTCAGTCCAGAGCTATATTATTTTAGTGCAGGACGATATGACAGAAATTGAGGTAGAGTGAAACTATTAGCAAAATTTCCAAAAATACACCTGAAGCCACAGTTCACTTAAACCACATTTTAAATATAAAATCCAGTAGAGCAGCGAGCTTTGATAAATCGCTTTTCAACTAGTAAAACATAATGTATGGTTCATTGTAATGATCCTACTTAAGTAAGAACAAAAGCAACGAGATGATACATATTATTTAATGTGCATGATGCTAAGAATATCAATTTTATGGATATATATATAACTAAATAACATCACTACAACTTACATTCCGACCTGTGCCGCCACGCCGTGCACACCTGTCTACAGCTCCGCCAGTATCTCCCAGTGAGACCGCAATAGTCCCCGCACTATTGCCGTCTCACTCGGGTCATCGTTCCGACGCTAGTTGCAGACCAGTGCCTTGGAATACGCAGTCCTGACGAAGTTTTGTTTTGTGTGCAGAAGCTGAGCAGCCGCCGAACGCCGTGCAACGTGAGCTACGAGCTCGCCGTGCCGTCGCGCAGAGGCGCTCTAAGACGTCAGGCATTACCACCTACCCAAGTCCCTTGTTTCGACACAACAACATCATATCGGGCTGGTGGTCTTGTTTTGACCGCACTTTTCGGTGCGCATTTCACAACTTTACTACTCGACACAACATTGTAACAGTGCGCGTAACAACACACTTTGTGCTGTTAAGCGACGTCGTTCAGGCGTGGGGTAGCGTCAGCCAAACCCGTCTGAACGATCAAATCCGCCATTTGCTGCGGTCGCAGTGTGACACCCTACGGTGACAACGGCCACTGTTGTTGTTTTGGTTTAACCTTGCACCGTGGCCTTTCCCGCTTCACGGGTCAGCCGAAGCAAGCTGGGCTCCGGGACAACTGGCCTTGGGGTCGCCCCTAGTCAACCCCGGAGCAGCATTAGGAGCACCCCTCTCCGCCGAGAAAAAAGCTCGGAGAGGGTACACAACTAGGGCACACCATAGGTACTCACTCCCTCTCACACAAGTGAGCTCACGAGTTGCGAGAGGGAGACAGAACCCGTTAGGCCATCCTGAGTATTCCCCTCAGGATGCAACGTCCCTCTAACGGTGAGGTGGAGGTCCTTCAGACCTTCGCCCTCCGCCACCCCGATCTGTATGTTGCTCATATGCAACTCCTCGAAGAGGAAGCGAGTGCCCGCCTCACGGACACTCTTATTGCTCCCTCCGGGACTTCAATCCCGGAGGCCAACGTCCCTCCTCTGACCCGGTCCTTCTCAGAGGACAGTCCGACTTCGCCCGCTCCGGGCCCAGACAACAGACGCACGGTGGCAGCCCCTCCCCGTGAGAGGTCTCGCTCGCGCTCACCGATCGGGAGGCCAGCGAGCACCCGTCCCTCCATCGCCGTTGTCGAGCCCACTTCGGACTCCGAAGCGGAGATGGAGGTAGATCCGAGTCGCGCCTTACGCACCGACTCGGACTCAGACAACGACGGCTATACCGTTGCGCAACTTCCGCCCCTCCCGCCAAGGCACCCGCTAAGGCCCCCGCGTCCGGCAAGAAGCCGACCCCCGCCCCGCGCCCCGCGTCTCCTCCCTCCGCTCCGGCCACTACTGCCGCGTCCCCTCAGGACACGAGCGCGCGCCGCGAAAAACCGCCTCCGCCCCTGTTCATTCAGGACAAAACCAACAACCACAGGGTGGCAAGGCATAGGCCGACCCGTCCCTCTTATGACCGCTACCAACGGGTAAGCCCTAAACTCACGGTAGTACCTGCCTCACAGGTAATACCCGCGCCGCTCCCAGCCCGTAACGCATGGTCTAAACCACCCAGTATGGTTAAGACCGTCGCTACCGCCCGCGCCCCGGCCCGCGCGCCCGCACCCGCGCCCGCACCCGCACCCGCCCGCGCCGCGGCCCCTGCCCGCGCACCGGCCCCGGCTCGCCCCGCGCTCCCGGCACCCGCTGCCAACACCGTTCGCGCCCCTCCCCGCGCCGCTTCCCGGCCACAAGCTCCCCCTATGCCGTTGATGGCTGCCCCTCTTCAAGAGGCAATCAACCTAGTCAGCGATCTGGCTATGTCGGTTGACATCAATGAGGTACAAGAGCTATTCCACAAGATGCAATACGCTCAATCCCCAGCGGACGTGATCCAATACACATTGGAACACGCAAACTTACTAAGCGCCCTTAAGCGCTTCGTCCCCCAGGCCCCTCCCCAGTACAACCACTATGGGTAGTACAACCGAACGCACGAAACCGTACTCAGTTTCGTTAGCGTCATTTAACGCTGACGGCCTCTTCAAACAACGTGACCTCGTCCACGACTTTTGTTGTACCCACCTTATCGATATCTTATGCGTGCAGGAAACCTTTCTAAAACCGGGGAAGGCGAACCCTAGGTTTGCCAATTACAGAACGGTACGTAATGATAGAGTGAACTCCCGTGGGGGAGGCACTCTTATCTTTTACAAAAGGTCCCTGCACTGCATTCCCCTACCTACCCCGACTCTTGTTAATATGGAAGCATCTTGTTGCCTCCTAGCTATGACTGGTCATCAACCTATAGTCATAGCGTCCTGTTACCAAGCTTGCTCCAAGCCGATCGTCCGAGCTGACTTAGAAGCCTTGTTCTCATTAGGAAGCGCCGTCCTTCTGATTGGCGACTTCAACAGTAAGCACATCCTATGGAATTGTAACGTCAACAATCCCAAAGGTATTGCACTTGAAAACCTAATCGCAGAACTTAACTTTGACATAATTGCGCCCACTGAGCCCACTCACTACCCTTATATGGAAGACCATCGATCTGACTTGCTTGACATGGCACTACTCAGAGGCGTAACACTCCGGGTACGCTCCATAGAAGTGGTTCACGAGCTTCACTCTGACCACCGACCCATTATACTGCGTCTAGGTCCCGACCCAACGACTGACCTCCCCCGCCCTACTAAGACGATAGTGAACTGGAAGCAAGTAGGCGATGCCCTAAAGGCTATCAGTTCACCGGACCTTGACAAGATCCCTGACGACATCCTGACAAAAGATGACGTAACCCTTGCGATCGATTCGTTCACCAATCACCTCTCAACCGTAGTAGGTGCATCCGCAAAGGAGGTCATAGTGCCGGACGACCGGCGCCTTGTCATTCCAGCGGATGTGAGACGATTGGTGACGGAGAGTAAAGCAGTGACCCGACATTACGACTCTTACCCCAGTAAAGAGAACAAAACTAAGAAACGCCACTTTGAACGCATGGTTCAAAGTCGCATGTCTGAGTTGCGTGATCAACAATGGGGCGATAAACTTTCAAACCTCGTGCCAAGCCACCATGCTTACTGGGACTTGGCGCGAGGCTTGAAAGGAAGTAACCATAACGACATGCCTCCCTTATACAGACCAGTCCCACTAGTCCCAGCGTTCTTTGACGAAGACAAAGCTGAGTGCCTAGCTGATAGCCTAGAGGCTCAGTGTTCCCCTAACGTAGATCACGTTGACCAAGCTCACCTCGAATCGGTGGATGCTGAAGTCGAACGTAAAAGCTCTGTGGTCACCTCTGAACTCCCACCAATCACCTTAGCGACTTACGCTGAGGTGGAGAGACTGATCAAGGCCCTCCGACCGCGCAAATCCCCCGGTGCCGATGGCATCTCCAACAGGGTTCTTAAAACCCTCTCTCCTCCTCTCATCCATCTCTTAGTCAGCATCTTCAATGCTGCTATGAGCCACTGCTTATTCCCAGACACCTGGAAATGTGCAAATGTCATTGGCATTCACAAACCAGGCAAAAGCTCATCTGACCCCACCAGTTACCGCCCCATCAGCCTCCTCAGTGCCTTAGGCAAACTTTACGAGCGGTTACTTGCAAACCGTCTCCAGTCCCATGCTAAGGAACACCACCTTATCCCAGATGAGCAGTTTGGCTTCAGACCCGGACACTCATGCGTCCAACAGGTGCACCGCCTCACGGAGCACATCATTGAGGGCTTCAATAAGTACCCCAAACCCCAGACTACGCTAGCAGTCTTCCTCGACGTAGCGAAAGCTTTTGACAAAGTCTGGCACAACGGCTTGATCTACAAGCTATACCAATTTGGCGTGCCAGAACGTCTTGTGCTCACCCTACAAGACTTCCTTAAAGCCAGAAGCTTTCGCTATCGCGTGGAAGGCACCCTCTCCTCCCCCCACCCAGTCAGAGCCGGAGTCCCTCAGGGCTCCGTGCTATCACCTATTCTCTTTGCACTGTATACCAGTGACATCCCACGCTCTCAGCCCAAAGTATTCCTAGCCCAATATGCGGATGATACCGCCATTTACACCACTGGGTGGCATATCAACAGACAGTCCTATTTCGTCATGCAACGGGCCATCACCGAGATCGGTGACTGGTTCCGAAAATGGCGCATCGCGGTCAACCCAGCTAAAAGCACAGCTATGTGCTTTACTGAGAAGACACGCTCCCCTTACCCGAAACCGCTTATTTTGTTCGACGAACCCATTCCCTGGGTTCCTAGAACAAAATACCTCGGAGTCACCCTTGATCGTCATCTCACCTTTAACGATCACATAACAACCGTCCGTAACAGAGCGGCCTTCATAATGGGTCGCCTTGATCCCCTACTTCGCAAAGAGAGTAAAATGTCTCTTAGTAATAAGAAGACACTTTACACTGCCTGCATCCGCCCCATCATGACTTACGCATCAGTAGTGTTTAGTCATGCTAGTGAGGCCCACCTTCATAAACTTCAAGTCATCCAAAACCGTTTTCTTCGTAATGCAACCGGCGCCCCGTGGTATATCCGGAACACCGAGTTGCATTGCGACTTAAACCTTCCCTCTTTAGCGCAGTTCAATAAGGACTGCGCCCGCCGATACTTTGATCGAGCGCCCCACCACCCGAACCCATTGGTTGTCCAGGCATCGAACTACTCGACTGCCTCTTCTATCCCATTTTTCAAACCCCCCCGTCGCCGACCACGGCAGGTATTAGACGACCCGGATGACCCCATCGCAGCCATTACATTGGCAGCTTTAGCGTTATCCGTAAGTCGTCGAGGTAAAATCCCCAGGTGTGAGGTAATTAGAGGTCACACAATCAAACACCGAGCCCGCCGGCGAGCTCGAGGCAAAAACAAGGTCACGATAAATTGCTCTCCAAATAGTCAAAGAGTATTATTCAGTAGGGCCCAATTGTGCAACACTGCAGTTGCACAGAGGCATTTTGCTCCGATCCCCCCCATGTCTCTCGACAGCGAGACAAGCCGAGGTCCGAACCACAGTGGTGCCCTTGAGCTCGCTGTCAACCCCTCCTATAATAGCGGTACGTTTTCGGCGTCCGCAGGAGACGGAGGTAGAAAGCGCTTTTCGCCTTCTACGCCCGTCTCGGGAGAAGTGCCTTCGGCACTTCTCCCTCCCGGGCTATTGTAGGGCCAGGCCCTCGCCCAAAACCCGGTGGAGCTGGACGACCGCACAGGCGGTAGCCAGCATCTATGTCCTCCCTAAACAAACAACAACTACAACTTACTAGCATCACAATATAATTTAAAATATTGATGTCTAAACTAAAAACATGGAGATCATTTTCTTTCCCTTCTGCGAAACAAAGAAGGAACAGTTGACAAATCAACTAGTTTCTCATCCTACAATCTGCAGTCCGTGTGTATTACTCCTAAATTGTTTGAGAGACGCTTGAGGAATGCCCGGAGGAAGATATTAGGTTGAGCTCAGTTTTACTAATTTTACTAAGGTCTTGCTCGTTTTCGAGTGTAATAATTCTAGAGATAAGTAATGTGGAAATGCTAGGGAGAAATGCGGAGCGAACAAAATTATGTATTACGCCATTTTACAACGTCACAAAAATGTAAGTGTAAAGAAAAAAATATTTTAGAAATATTTTCTCTGTTATATGTTTACATGATAACCTCCCTTTCAAATCTCAAGGCAAACGATATAAGTACGAAGATTAAATTTCAGTCAAAAAATGATAATACTTAGAAATAAATCACTCTCAAAATACACTTCAAAATTGACCTAGAGACGTTAATAGCTACGCCCAGAGGCAATAAGTCAATAAGTTAACACTAACGACTTTAGCCTGTCGAGCGCCTTTACAAATCATACTAACCATTATTTATTGCACTAGATATTCTGTTAGTAATGGGCTTCGTTGAAATAGTGACTTCATCGTCAGAGGCAAATCCGAACTTTACTATTGCCTATTCTATGTACCGTTCAGTAGGCGACTTGGTGCCGTGGTCGCCTAATGACTCTACCGCCGGCCAATAGTGATTTATTCTCTCACAGCTATGGATTGGAATAAAAGCCGTGGTTTAAAGTATAAACGGCGAGCGGTTAATAATTACTAAGTTGTGGTAGCTTTATATTAAACGCAATTATCTCATACTTATTAGAATAAAACGGTGGCATAAAGTATGCGTCGACAGCAATTTTTGAGTAATTTTTCAAGTAGATACTTAAATCTAGTTGGTGCTAATTGTCAACTGTGGATGTGCATGCAATTTTAGGCTTTTCAAATATATCAAGATATTAAGGAATGGAACCTCTGTATATACGCAATAGCCAGTACTTTACTTCTCTATATTTATGTTTATCTGATGCTCACAAATAAAACATGAGTTGATTTTAAAGCAGTTGTTGCAGAGTTAGAATCTAGCAATCATGTTAGCAATAATTACTTGAATAGATGACTGCGTGTGGCATATATTTTTCTTTCTCTAATACTTCGGGTGGCACGCGTTGCTCCCGGTTGTTGCATTAGGATGGCAGTCTTTGTTTCCATGCGGATAGTAACTTTCAGTTCATGAGTACAAAGAATTGAATATACATTTGGCACAAAAAGTAAATATACCCGATTTAAGTTCACATGGTATGTAAAAATTTACGACAGATGTATAAAATCTGAATTCACAGGATTTATTACTTTTCTACATTGATTGATATTATTTTCTCCCGCTATCTCTCCCACCTTATGTCGCAGGCGTTACGCGCACCTGCCACAAACTTTCGATATAGAAACGCGAAAACGATAATTGGTTTCAATTCAGCGCTTGTTTGCGCGGAACGGTTGCCCAATTAAATTCTGTTTGCATGTCTTTACGTGACGTCACGGATTTGGGGATAAAAATGATCTGAGGGCTGCGGAGAACCGGTGAAGCAATGATTTGGTGGATAAAAATTTACACAACAGTGAATTGAATTTTTTCGATATGTGACAAAAACATCATAGCCTGTATTCTACGGCGTAGAAGTTCTTAAGCACCCATATTTACCAGATAAGTTGTGGCCTCTTTCTCTTGTATTAAATTCGAGACTATTGCCGTCTATTGAGAATAGTTCCAAACTTCAGACTGTTACACACACACATATATATTATATATAAATATATTCATAATATATAATATACATATATATTATGAATATATTTATATATAATATATCCCCTATTGCCAATTATGTTTAAATTTATATGTTAATTGTAGTTATTGTATTATTTTTTGTGGCAATAAAAATACTTTTCTTTCTTTCTTCATTCTTTCATAACAATCCTGTTTATCTATTTTGTTTTTGCGTTTCTACCCGTTGAAATGTTCAGAGAATTGGAAAAAGGCGCAGAGTTATGTGAGACTCACCGTTCAGCGAAATGCAATGTTGAATTCTCACTAAAACCATTTTGTTTTCACGCAATGGAAAAAAGAAAGTGATAGTTGCCCTTATGCTTCTCTTTTGTAAAATTTAGGTGTTTTAATAGATAGGAGAATAAACGAGCAGGCAGTTCACATTGTGGCTGCCAAACTTCGACGTGATATTGATGAAATATTATGCCCTGCATATGTTGTTTTAATTTTATACCGAACGTTATATTACGTTCTTTAATTACAAGAAAACCAATCAGTTTCTCAAGTTAATAAGAACCGGAAACCAACAAAGTTACCCGTGAGTCATTGTACGAACGCATTTGCGCTAACTATATAAAATTACAGTAAAGGGTTCCACAGCTCGCTTCGATCTAATTGCAACTTCGTGACTACTGCTTTCCTCTTCCATTGGCAGCCTCCACTACGGAACTCTAAAACGGAAGACAATTACGCGTCTCGCAAAATCCAATGACGCTTTTACACAGAGACCAACATTTAAGCGCCTTTCCGAGAGGTAATGTACACTATTAGTAATTCAAAGAAAGTACACGATAAAGTAAAAGATCAGATCACGTCAATATCGTTTAAGGTCTAGACAGAAGGCGATTCAATTTCTTATTTAGTTCGATTTTCTGTCTAAACGCCATTTGAATGGGTGAAGATGATAGATTAGAATTCCATTTTATCTCTACTTTCATTTGATTTGGAGCTATTTGATTTAAGTAGACACCTAGACACTTATTGGCCTGAAAACCCTAAGGTGAAAGGGTAGGTAAGGATAAAACGAAACAGATTAGAGAGCAGTATTAAATCTACTCAAGTTATATTGAATTCTATTTTCTGAAATCTGAAAAGGCCCGCACTTAGTTTAGCAAAGGGTTATTGGCAAGTCAATATTAAATCAAAAGTTTGTCTCAAGAGCAGAGTGGATTTATATTCGTTAGTTACAAACAGATAAGACTTATATTCGTTAGTATTATGGTATGCACGTAGAACATTTTTTAAAAATAAATGTATAAAGTATATTTTAAAAGCTCGGAGCAAAAATGTCGTAGTCGTTCTTGAAACTCGATTAATTAACTATGTTGAGCAACAACTTTAAATGATCGAAACCGCGTATATTTATAATTATTTTGTCCCGACGACGTTTCAAACACTTTGCAGTGATCGTGTCAGTCATTTACAGTCTCCACGTGACCACGATTACTGCAAAGTGTTTGAAACGTCAAGACAAAAATAATGAAAAATATACGCGGTTTTAACTATTTAAACTTTTTTAATTATCATGTTTGTGTAGTTATCACGAAAACCTAAGACAATATTATGTTAAGCAACGTCCCCTGCGGTCATTGATCATAAGGTCATTGACTTGAATGGGTGATCGTTAGTGGCATGACCACCGTGCTTTGGAGAGTATGTTAACCTATCGGTCCTGGTTGTAATCAGCCGTTACAGCATCGAGGCAGGGTATTTCGCGGAAGCCAGTCTGACTGGCTACCACCGTTGTAAGTGTGTTCCTATAGCTGTCCTTGAGGACCAGTTATTCTAGATTAGCCTAAATCACATCTTCAGCTGCATCATCACTTACCTTCAAGATAGTGATCAACTAGCCTATAACGTATAAAAAAAAAGTATTTTAGGCGATTGACTACGACGTAGCACGGAAGTGTTCCTGAAAAATCAAAATCGGGACAAAACATAAATACACAAATATACAAAATAATCAGTTTTTTCGTATCTAGCAAGAACTTATTGGTATTGCACCAAAATATTGCTGGGTTACTGAGTAAAATACCGAAAGTGGAAATCAATATTCAATTACTGCTAGAGTCAAATATGAATCTCGACGTACTATGTTTCACTGAACATTTTGTAAAGAATGTAGACGTCTCTAACTTGAATTTCGAGGATTATGAAGTTGGAACAATATTTGCGCGTATGAGTTCATCGAGGGGTGGAGTTTGTATTATGGTAAAAAAAGGGATAGACTATAAAGAGCTACTAGAGGTGAAAAAACTTGGTATTAATAAGGAATTTGAGTGCAACACTCAAATTCCTACAGTTAATTAATTCAAATATCATCGTAGCAGGAGTCTACAGAACCCCTAAGTCTAAAATAAGAATATTTCTTACGAAATTTGAACAGTTATTGGAGTATTAATGAAAAAATTGGGTAAACAAATTATTATCTGTGGTGATTTTAATATAGACATTTTAAATGAAAACAACAATATAGTTAAATAATTCAAACATCTTTTGTCATCATACAATTTCAAACCCTCAATTAATTCAATCCCCACGCGAATCACTAATCAAAGCCAGACCTGTATAGATAATATTGCAACTAATATAAAAAAAGCTAAAACACTAAGGTTTATCAGATCACACGGCACAAATACTTACAGCTCCAACAAAAATGACAGAATTGCCTTACACTTTCGTTAAAAAACGCATATTTAATAAAAGTAACATAGTTAATTTCATAGATTCCCTTAGTAAACTCACCTTTAAAAACGTCTATACGGAAAGTTGTTGTAATAATGCATTTGATGAGTTTTTTAAAATAATTAAACTATTTTATAATCTATATTTCCCCATCGTGAAAAAAAAGTGTGCAGAAAGCGCTGTAAATGGCTAACGATCCCTTCGTTAAAGACATCTACGAAACAAAAACGGTGTCTCTATCTGCAATACAGAAAATCATCAAACAATAAGATAAAACAAGAGTATATTAAGTATAGACGTCTACTAAAAAAATTTATAATTAAATCTCAAAAAATAAGTAATGACAAACATATAGTGAACTCAAATAATAAAGCTAAAGCCACTTGGAATATAATTAACAAAAACACTAATTCTACACCAAATACTCATAACATAACGTGCATAAAACATAATAATTATATTTATATAAAACCAAATAACATAGCAAATCTGTTTAACGACTACTTCATAAATGTCTCAAGTGAAAAAGATGGCAACTGCAATAATGGTGGTGATATAAATGTAATAAATAACAAAACCAAGTCTATTACAGAATCAATGTTTCTTAGACCAACCTCGTCAGATGAAGTGAAGAACGCTATACTAGGACTAAAAAACACAAATTCAGTAGGTTATGATTGTGTAGCTACACGTATCCTTAAAGAGGCTGTTAACATAATAGCAGCACCACTAACACACTTTATAAATAAATCTTTTAGTGAAGGTATATTCCCTGAAAAACTTTAACTGACAATTGTTAAACCCTTGCATAAAAAAGGAAAACGTACCTACCTAAGAAATTATAGACCAATAGCACTTATACCTACAATTTTAAAAGCCTTTGAAAGACTTATGCATACACGCCTGACAATGTTTTTTGATAAACATTCAATATTAGCATCAGAGCAATGTGGATTTAGAAAGAATAAATCAACATCCATTGCTGCCTTTGAACTTCTAAAAACCATATATACGAATGCCTTAACAGCAAGAAACTTGTGTCTGCCATATTTATGGATATGAGCAAGGCTTTTGACCTTGTTTCTCACAAAATTCTTTTAGACAAATTATTTACAAATAGCATTAGGGGTAACGCGCAGAACTGGCTCGAATCGTACCTAACAGATAGAAAACAATATGTCGAAATTTCTCGGGTTAATCAAAAAACAAAAAATATGTGTACATTTAAGTCTAAAGTAAAAAAAATTAAAACTGGTGTTCCTCAAGGAAGCATTTTGGGCCCACTGCTGTTCCTTATTTATATTAATAATTTGCCGAAATGCACAAGTCATCAGATGGTATTGTTTGCAGATGATAGTACAGTCATTATTACTGCTGATGGCCAATATACTATTAAACTCGAAATAGAAAAGACCTTACAAAAAATTAATGCGTGGATGAAATGTAATAAATTAATGCTTAATTTAGATAAAACCAAAATCATAAGCTTTCGATTTTCTCAAAAAACGCTTCATCTACTGAATGTCACAGTCAATGGCACACAAATAGAAGAAGTACAAGACCATAAATTTCTGGGACTCGTAGTCGATCGCGAATGTAATTGGAAAGGACATATTATAAATCAAGTCAACAATAAAATAAGCAGATTTGTATATGCGCTTAGAAAGCTAAGACAAGTGACTTCGATACAAACAACCATGTCTGCATGCCATGGTTAAGTACATTCGAACTTAAGGTACGGCCTCATGTTCTGGGGCAACTCGACGGATAAAGATAGATGCTTTATATTTCAGAAAAAAATTATCAGAGCCATAACTGGCATAAAGAAAATTGAGAGCTGTCGTCCTCACTTCGTAAATCTAAAAGTAATGACCCTGTGCTCTCTTTATAATTACGAATGTTGCGTGTTTGTAAAGCACAATTGTAAATATTATCAGAAAAAGTCTTCGTTACATAACATTAATCTAAGAAATAAGGACGATCTGGTTACTACTATACCTAAAACTACAACGTATCGTACAAGTCCATTCTACATTCCAATCGTTGTATTTAATCACTTACCAAAAAATATTAAAAATGCTCCTTTTGACTATTTCAAAAAATTATTATTTAAATTATTGACTATGAACTGTTTTTACACATTAAATGAATTTATGTCTTATAACTTTGACGCGTAATTAACTCTGTGACTGTTGTATGTATTAATTGTATTGAAATATTATTTACATTTAAATCCATTAATTTACTAATGAAATCAAATCGAATAATGCGTGAGATGTTTAAAATATTCAGTATATAATGCTAAATGTTGAGTCAAGTCAAAGTCAAAGTCAAAATCATTTATTCAATTTAGGCGTCTACGACGCTCTTATGAAGGTCAATTACAAATTTTAATATTGAAATATACTACATTGTACTGCCACGTTCAGCAAACAAAAATTATAGAGCCACTGCGAGAAGAACGGGCAAGAAACTCGGGGCCATTCTTTTAAACGTTTTTTAAAAATGTGTTTGGTACATACTATATAATAAAATTATTAAAATACTTAATTTACATTACGTAGGTGTTAGGCGCTAGCTTGGCAGAGGCGAACCAGTCCAAGCATTTTTGTCGTTTAAGTAATCACAAACTGTGTAGTAAGATTTCTTTATCAAAATATTCTTCACATGCAACTTGAATTTTCTTTCTGTGAGCGTTGTAATATGTTTGGGCAATTTATTATAAAACCGCACACAATTTCCTAAGAAGGACCTTTTATTTGTCTTTGCTAATCTAAAACCTGGCACCGCTATTTTATCTTTATTCCTAGTGTTATAATCGTGAGTGTCACTGTTTGATTTAAATTTGCTCAAATTTTTACGAACATACATAATATTTTCAAATATATACAGACTTGGTAAAGTTAAAATATCAATTTCTTTAAAAATATCTCTCAGGGATTCCCTAGGATCCATTTCATATATGGCTCGAATTGCACGCTTTTGTAAGATAAAGATTGTCTCTATCTCAGCAGCAGCTCCCCACAGCAATATACCATAAGACATAATACTGTAGAAGTACGCGAAATAAACGAGCCTAGCAGTAGCTACGTCTGTTAGCTGTCTAATCTTACGAACTGCATATGCAGCAGAACTAAGTCTTCCAGATAGATCATGTATATGTGGATTCCACTGTAAAGTTGAATCCATTTTAATTCCCAGGAAGACTGTCGCTTTGTCAAAAGAGAGTTTTTCTAGGCCAAGCTTAATGTTTGGTTCAACATAAGTAACATTTGGTAAAGAAAACTTTAAACATTTGGTCTTTTTTGAATTTAAGAGAAGATTATTAGCCGCGAACCACTTAGAGATCATAGATCCCACGTCTGCCGGTTAAATGTACGTCCATAACCCCTTGACCACCATAAAGAATAGATTTATGTCCTCTATGTATTATTTTATCTGTAATAAGGGACAGTGCGGCCACTAGTGAACTAAGTCTGACAGATAGAAGTGCTTTTTCAAATACTGATGAAGTCTTCGCTACCCTTCTTTATTTAATTAAAGCACGCATGCCAAGCGCATATCATATTATATAGGTACTTTTTGAGAGCACAACATTTCAACTTGGGATGGAACCTTATTGTATCACCTGGTACTTATAGCCAGGAAAAGCGAGTTTTTCCCGAACTGTTAAAATATTTGTTAAACTCGTATTAGCCTAGTACGTGAGAGTACTTAAAGTACTATTAGCAAATACTTTAAATTTTTTTATTGTATGTAGATAAAGTATGCAAACATAAGTATGTCATTAACAAAGATTGTACGAACTTAAAAGACATTAAACGAAAAATTCTTCTCAAACTCTACTTAAGCACCGACACAAACTAGCAAAAGACGAAGTGTGACTTTTTCACGTCGTCGTCGCCATGTCCGACGGAAACCATCTTTTGGCGGCAAATTCACTTTTCCTGTTGTCGGCAAAAGGAAACGAATTCACGCCACCTTTGCACCGTAATAATATTGTATTAAAGACCCTTAGAGGCGAAATTCCTTTGTACAATTTCCGATGGTATAATATGTGGTAATGATTCTGTTTTTATATATCCTCCTGAGCTCTTTTGAAGTTGTTTTGGTTTCGAGTACTTTGAAGTTGTAATTGGTACGAGTCTTTTAGTAATTTCTAAGGGTTCAAAGGACTTACTTAAGACGTCTCGCGTATTTTTATGGGTAAAGAAATCATGAATTGTATGATATTGGTGTGAAAAAAGAAGTTATCCATTTCTGAGAATATTCTATTGATGTGTTGATGAAAATAATGAGAAAACTAAACGGAATAAAAGTCAAAAATAAATATTATATATATTCCTTATTTCGAGATTTGTCCACGCACTACAGCATGCAAATATCACATATACAAATATTGACACCACAAAATGTTCACTTTGGGTTGGAGTCAACCTATTGTCTCACGGAGTTACGCCACGGTAATATTAATATTACCTTCGTCACTCACTGTTCGATAGCTTAGCCACCGAAACGATGGGACTACGAGCTGTATGCTGTATTACATTATTTTAACCTACACATAGGAAAAGATGCGTACTACTAGACTTCGTCTGACCGATGAAAGTGATGGTTAAAATTTTCCCGTCTCGGTGGCTAACTGGTGCGTATATCCGGCATACAAAAGTTATAGTTATAGTTAAGTATATTTTTTTGTTGTACATTATTAGGTGACTACTGTTTTACACCTCAGGAGTGAAACCTGTGACTGTCAATGGTAACTAGCATTACCTGAAGGCGACATACGTGATACGTACGTTATGGCACACACGCCAAAGTGATAATGGAATATGACCAGAAGGAACAGAGTGAGATTGTGCAGATATTGTTCTGCAAGACGTTGACTGGAATGGCTATTGGGGGTGGATGGTAGCCATTTCGTGGATCTCCCCCATATACTGTGGATTTAGGAATAATCCAAGTGTTCAAGAGATATGTATCTTCTCATTTGCACGTACGAGCACGTTATGAGAGCTCTGTAATTAATCCTGACGATATCAAGAAAAGAAGTCATACCTTACGCAATATAATATCATCTCTCTGCAACATATGTATTAATATAATAATATATACAATAGTGATACAAACATATAAAGCTCTATGTGAATGTATAATTAGGTACTGCATCTGTGCATGGGGCTCTGCAGCAAAGACCAGTATAATATCAGCTGAGCGGGCACAACGAGCTGTACTAATACATTTGTCTTTGCCTTTCAGACACCCTACAATCAAAGTATACGAGAAAGCGAATGTTCTCAGTGTTAGAAAATTGTTCATCTTTAAAAATTTGAGGCGGTATCACAAAACAACTGTACCACGTTTGGTTAAAACAACCAAAAGAGTAGATCGCTGTCCTATGCCAAAATCTAGACGTAAATTTAAACAAAAAAATATGAAGTAATAGTACCACTTATATATTATTATATAAGTAATAGATAGAGAACTTAGTATCAAGAAGTACAACAACAATGAAATTAAAAAGGTAATAATAACATGGCTTAACAAATTTAATTATGATACCACTGAGGATATGTTAGACGCTTTATGAATGTAAATGTTATACGTTTTATATATATATAACTACAACTTTGATCTAATGTGTATTTACTGAACTTTTTAATTATATAAATATTTTTTTCTAACTTTTTTGAAATTTACCTTACTAACTATATTATAGCTTTGGCATATACGATATTTGTAATTTTTATGAGGGAAGCCTTTGGCTCTGAAATACAGTTCACACAAGTTTGGAGCCAATGGATTCACAATTTACCTGTAACACATTGATATGTCAAATAAAAATATTTTGTATTTGTATTTTATACAAGCATGGATAGACGGAGTACGGAACCTTCCCTATTCAACAAGAAAAAATCTATGTCTTAGAACTTTTCTTACTTGGTTACGGATATAAAGGCAAATTTTGAAGGTGATTTGTGACTTTACCACTACTTGCAACGATAGTCAACGACTTTGAAATGGATTCAGGTATATGTATACCTACAAACGTGAGGAATCATGTAAATTGTGCACTATTTTTTTTGTATTTTTTTATGACTTATAGGTAGCCTTTGACCTATCTCACCTGATAGTAGGTGATGATGTGGTAGAAGATGTTGTTTAGGCTAGCTTAGAATTACTGGCTCTCAAGGACAGCTGCCAGAACACAGCGTTAAGTGCTTGGCGACAGATTTTCAACTTGAAGGTAGCTAGCCAGGCGTACATTTGCAAAATGCCCTACCACCATGCTATAACGACTGCCACACTAAGACAACAACCGGGACCAACGGCTTAACGTGCCCTCCGAAGCATGGAGCGCTCAGTAGTATAATGTCACCAGCGGTCACCCATCCAAGTGTGCAATGAAAGCGGCGGACGTTGCTTAACTTTGCTGATCGGTTAAGAACTGCTAAGCAAACTTCGCTACGAGCGCTTCGAATTCTCATCGAGACGGTTCAAACAGTTTCCAGTGATTGTGGTTACAAACCCTAAGATATATTTTATATTTTCCACAATTTTCTAGACATTCATAAAAATAAAGCAATATTCACTTTTCTCGCCCTCTCAAGCACAAAAATGCATAGGCGAGAAATCCTTGGACAAATTCATTTTCCTTGTTAGAGGCGACAGGCGTCACCAGGACGCGACCGACTCGGTAATCGAATTTGTGCTTCTTGAACCCAAGTACCCGTGCCTACGAAGCTATTCAGGATTGTAAACTTGAATTTTATCGCAGAAAGGTTTTTAAAAACGTATTTATTTTGCTTATTATGTGGAAACATGCAATGTGAGCGTTATTTGCTGATACTGCCAAAGTTGTGTCTTGCATGCGCTTAGTTGCCCCCGATTTGATTTCTTAGATTTTATCTATATACAATTATGCACTTTATAGATAAATATACTTACCGTATAATTAGTAAACCTAAATTTCATGACTAAAATGTTACTTGCTCAGTGTTTATTCGGAACGCAACTTGCGGTGGCGCAAGGCTCTGTGGTTAGACGTGTGTAAAAATATATTTTGTTTGAAAGAATTTTTTGTATGTGAACGAAAAACTTGTCTTGGAAATACGAGTGAAAATTGACTTTTGTGTTTGTGCACCACTTGAATTGCTTTATTGGATTATTGTTTTTTGTAATTGTAACATAACTTGGTGCTGCTCGATGTGAAGTGTTGTTTGGCTTTGACATGAACTTTTGGTCTTCCAGTGATATTGAAGAACTCATCACCCCCAGCGCGTGAGTAGGTACTAGATTAAGCAAACTGGCCAATAGCTTACGTACCCAAAGCGTGAGGGGCAAATGTATAAGAAGACAGGAACAATTTTGTTAGTCGTCTGACTTGCATTATTTTTAGCCCCACGTATCGCGGGCAGTTTCATTCGACAGATTGTCCAGGTACAAGATTCTGCTAATTACCATGCCTGCCTAGGCAATCTGGAATCTTAACAGTGATCATGACTACAAAATAAGTCATTATGATGCTATCATAAATTTACTTTGGCAGAGTCGGTCATATAACAATAATCTGGAGCCATACTGTGTAACTCTAATGGCAATGGATAATCTTCATTTTGAAATTTGAACTTGGTAATGGACATCCTTGTTAAAGGAAAAGTCAAAATATGTGAAATAACTCCACCTACATTACCATCCTAATAACACAATAGCCCCAGATGTCAAGACTTTGTAAACCTACTTATTAGGAGTGTCCAATAAATGTTATTTACAAGAAACTGTGGCTTTTCCATTGAGAAACTCTCACAGGCAGTAGTTCTATTTATTTATTTATATTTTGTTTGTCGCAGCGATAATACAACTTTCTCCAACGGACTTTATGCTCCGCACTTAAAGGCAGTAAAAGACATTTCACCCGAGGTGGGCGAAGAAGGTGTGAAGCGCTAGCTGCTACCTCCGTCTTGACATAGAGAGATGGATGACCATGGGAGATCGGAACGCATCATTTGATATTTTTGTACTATACAGGGTTATTGGTAAATGACTAACAACCTCTTAGGGTTGACTTCTGCTAGTTCTAACAAGCAATTTGAGATGTCTTTTTTGTGTTTTTGACGGAATAAGCAAGAGGACCACCTGATGTTTAAAGTCTCTTATGCCTGTAATGTATTATTTCATATATTTTAAGTCATTGTATAACACAAAAAAAAATATCTCAAAATGTTATTAGGACTACCAGATTTCAACCTAAAGAGGTTGTTATCTAGAAATGTAACGTTTCAAAAAATTAAGTTTTGTTACACTTTAATTGAACCAGTGATGACCATAGGGCCATTGCCGCTAGCCAATAGGGCTAAAGCATTTTACGCAATCCATGGACGTGTAAAGACCGCTGTATGAATTTCAGCTGCACTTCTTGATGGTAAAGTGTTCGTCAGGCTATTACTTGACGAGAAAATACTGTTGCCAAGCACCTAAAAGAGTATTCCGGTTGCTAAGAGTTCATTCCTTATCTAGGCTAAGCCTGATTATCATCTTATTTATTTATTTTATTTTATTTTTATTTGGGGGGCTTACAGCTATCCTTACGAAACAGGTTTAGTAACTTAATTAAGAAAAGCCATTAACAAGCCTCCACAGATATAAAGAAAGAAAGAAAGAAGAAAGAAAGAAGAACTTGGAAAGATTTTCGACCTAATCGTCACTTACATAAACTCATATCAAGTCAATCTTTGAAATAAATACCTCCCAAATTCCCTGGGTTTGCAGTAATCCCCAAAATTGGCAGGTATTTTGGAGATTGCAGTATAAGATGGCAGATCTGCAGAAGGTGCTGCTGTCCGCCTTCTGGTTATCTTTCTTTCTTCGCCTCTTAGGACATCCGTATGAAGATAAAGGCGTGTGATTTTAGCCCGGTACTTACGACACGGGGCAATTGTCCCTTATCCATATGTAAAATAATTCAAGAATAACTTATCTGCTAAAAACGAGTGTACTTTTTTGTGTGAAATTTAAAATCTTTAGCTTATCAGGGCTAATGAAGTTACAAATAAACTGATTTATAACAACAGAATTAACCCATCGACTGAGTTTGGAAAATTTAAATTTTCTGAATTTTTCTCTATATTTGGGTTGAATGATGACCAGATAATATAATTATGACAACATTTTTTTTTTAATATTTCTTAATTTTGAGATTTGAGCTGTTGCCATATGGCAACGCTAGGTCGAAAGATGTACAAAAATCCGATATTTTGGTGTTTTAAAAAATAAGAAGCATTGAAATATGTATTTAGTATACATTTATGAAAATACAAAGATAATTACTTAGAATGATACTTTTCAAAACATTTAATACATAAACCAACGTCACATTTTGAACATATAACCCTTCCAATGGTTTTATAGTCAGCTCCAACACATCTGCGTTTTTTTCTACTGATTTTGGAAAGTGATTTTCACTGGCATATCTCACACCTTCTAAAACCCTAGATCCGCATCTAAAAGTAGATACTGATGATCATCAAACCAAATCAATCTGGTGATTTAGGAGGGATTCCACACTTTTTCAGAAATTCACCTGTGAAATATCCTTTCCTGATTTGCGCATCAGTATCCAGGCATTGTTTATCGTGACATCTACAAGCCACGTAAAAATAGCCCACTACCATTTTTTGCCTCGAATTCTAATCCTATAATTATTTACATAGGCATCAGTCAGTCAGTTGCATGTAAACAACGCATTATTTGAACAAATCTGTCACGTCTCATGGCATTATAGACCAATGCATTTCGCATATCTTCGCCGCTATCCCGGTATGACTTTTTACTGAATAATTTGTTGTATCCAGATAAGATCAAAATAGAAATAAAGCATTTTAGCTCACCAGTTGATATCTGAGGGTTGGGGCAGTTCAAAAAAGTGCATATCTAGAACTCGGTTCCAAAAGAAATTTTCAGTGCATGTATTGTCTGTATAATTATGTGACATGGTAGTAGAGCGGGTGCAACGTGCCATACTCAAAGTTACATATAAGAAGTCATACAGATACTCCACCGATGCACTATACGCTGACACAAAGGAACTTAGAGTAAGACAACTCTTTGTATTGGCAAGTGCATTAAGATTCCACAAAACAGCCCTCATCAGTAGAGATCATAACAAAATTTATTCCAGGCGCACATGCTCTTGGCAAACAACAATAACAAATAAAACAATACGAAAACGATGCTATAACTATCTAGGACACTATATATATAAACAATTGAACAAAACACTTAATTCAATACACGATACTAGGAAACTATGTACACGAAAAATCACAGATTACCTACTTATAATAGGACTTAAAGGTACCGAAAATTTGCTACATATTAACATATAAACATTCACACACACACACACACCCTCACACACACACACACACACACACACACACACTCACAAACATGCACGCGCGCGCGCTGAAACTCACAAAAATACACACAAATTTAATTAAAAAAAAAAAAACTTGCCATAATTGTTGTGTAAAGTTATACCCTAATGGAGTGAACTAGCTCTCACAAACACAGGGAATCCTACCGTGAGAGCTAGAGTTATAAATTGTTATCTTATAATTTGTTATCTTGCTGAAAGTTTTAAATTGCAAACATTGTATTAGTTTTACAATAGTTTTTAAGATAATTAAGGCCAACATTTTTTGTAATAAAGAAATAAATAAATATGAAAAAATAGGTGCAGAAAATGCACCTGGAGGAAATTCGGGAAAATCAGATTTCTCCCACTTGTAAGTTACTTTCGTCTCTTACTTGTTGACGGACCTGGGTCAGTCAAAGGGTCATCAGATTTGTCTTCATTCGTGTTCTGAGTGACAATTTCTGCAATTGCCAAAAGTTTTCTGCGTGTCAAATTTTCTATCAATCCACCTGAATCTTCATCAGCAGAATCCTCATCAGTATGTTCTGCCATTTCAGGAGGTTCAATACATATATATTGCAACTCATCATCAAGTTCTTGTTTTAATAAATCTGCAACTTCATGCAATTTCAATCTATACAGACAAAATAAACACTTTTAGAAAAAAAAGTACCTGTAACAGTCTAGCGTTGCCATATGGCAACAGACAAAATATCATCTGTGACGTCAAATATACATAAAAAAATATTTGCTATTTAGTGTTATTGTAAACCTAAGATATGTCTGAACACGTATTATGCAAAGGAAAAATAAAAAACTACACAGAATAAAAATAAATAAGACTTACGTTTTTCTATGCTCCATTTCTGCAAAATTTATGACAACCAACTAATGAATCGACCACTGTTCACAAACTTGAGTAATGAATGACCACAAATCGTTTCTCAACTATGACTTGTATATCTTACTATATGTTTATAATAATAAAAGATGGCTGAGTGACTTAGTTTTTGATATATGATCTGTTAATAAAATCGATTTCTCTTGTTGCCATATGGCAACGCTAGTACTTAATGGGTTAAATACCTAACAAATATTTTTAAAAGTGTCTTAAGAAAACATTAAATCATAATTTAATAAAACACATAAAAAGTACAAAAATATATATATCGTGACAATTCCGCCTAATTTTCCTGTTAAGCCTACGTGACGTCATAAATGCCACGCAGCCTAACCGGAATTCGTTTCTAAACGCATCTTCTCAACTAAAGCATCTTCAAGAGGTCTTGACTCAACGAGCGCACGATCGAGACTTCTTTTTTAAGTGTTTTATTAAAATATTATTTAATGTTTTCTTAGGATACTATGGAAAATATTTGTTAATATTAAATATAGATATCCGCAAAATAACACCTGAATATATTAATTACATTAAATACTTACTTAAAATGTGGTTATCAATACGCGCATTTTAAAATCATCACTCCGTTAGATACCAAAGAGTAATAAGCCATGTTTCCAATGGAGCATCCCAATAATTACAGTCTATGGTCGACGAAGCGCACTTATTATTTCTTTGGGCGAGCGGGAAGCAGTCTTCTTTTTGCCCCCGTGTCTGGTTACATGATTTTTTTTATGGTAAGTTATTATGGCAAAGCCTTATATCATAATTATACCTTATACCTTATATTTATAATTTTCTATAATATACCCTGTACGTTTTGTTACCTTATATATAGATAACTCAAATGGGCAGCGTTCAGAAAACTATGAGGTAGCGTTAAGACTAAAATCTTCAACCAGTTTGTAATGCCAGTGAGTAATGGCAAATGATACTTGATTCCTAACATAATAATATGGCCTTTAAAGAAAAACTCAGAGTTACTCCCCGATCTAGGGAAGCTAGCTTTCCTCGGAGCTTCTTTGCAATATGAAATTAATACTGAACGAGAAAATTCGCTGAAGAAACAAAATCACCGACATACTCGTAGCTTTCACAATTAGCGAGTAAAAGCAGCAATGTGCAGGCTACATTTCTAAACAAACCGATAACCGATGGGGAAGATAGAGTCTCAAGTAGCTACCACATTACACCGGATAGAGTTGGTAGGCTCCCCACTATATAGACTGACGATATGGTAGTGTTGCGGGGAACCTATGCATATAATTGCTGGAGTATAAGCCGCTCATTTTGGCGTTCTATGGGTGAGGCATTTGTTCAACAGTGGATGTCTTCCGATTGATGATGATCTGATATAATATAATACAAATTGGTTGGTAATTTGGAAATACTCATCAGAACTTTTAGCTTAGGTTGAAATGACGTCAAAAATGCCAATCACGTAACCCATATAATTATTCAAACACCTTTTCTCAGTTAAATTAAATTAAGTTTATAGGTATCTTGAAAGTTTTTTTTTATTTTTGCAGGGTCGGATGCATATATTTACGTGAGTCAGCCCGTATTATTTACTAATATAAATAACATCAACGCGGGCGTCCTGAGCTGTCCTTGAAAAAGACCACCGGATGAGATTTATATCTATACCTATATCTGCGTACACTTCAACTATCTGAAGTTGTAAGGTTGCGTTGCGTTGTAACTATCTCAATAATGCAGCAAAACTATTAAACTAAAATTTAAAACTAAGCACAAAAGTAGGTGCACTAACCCTTACATATTGATATCTAATTCATAACAATAGAAAACTATTGCTATCTTGTGAATATAACTCACAGCCGATGCACCGCTGTTATATTTTGAAATATTAAAAAGCCCTTGCCATATCTCCATTATCTGCAAATGACCAGTTAATACCAGCGCTGTTTTTAATCCGCCCTCGCTCTCCGGAATATTACAATTTTGTTGCGACCAGCCTATGCGGCATTGAGCACTAATTAGTTTGTCCGCAAAACAACAAATAATCCTTAGAATATATATTTACAAAATAACTTTTATTACCTATTGTTTATGAAATGAAATAATATTGTAGTGCAGCTTATTTATGTATATATCATGGATATGAATAAAAATCAATGCATCAATTATATTCAAAAGAAAACCAATGTTACCATCGTTTTTAACTGGCATTTGACCACTATTTCTGAGCAATGATAAGTACGAATTTGTTGTTTAGGCTCACCTTGAAATACTGGCCCTCAGTACAGCTCACAGGACAGCTACCGGAACAAACTGGTTGGGTGCTTGTTGATAAATTTTCTACTTGAGTGGATGATGGTGGAGTGGAGGATGGTAGATAGCGAGGCGGGTATTTGCAACTCATTCTACCACCATGCAAAAGAGTTTCAGAGATATTTATACCTCTTTGGAGAATGTGACGTTGTTTCATAATATATTTAATTTATTTGTTTATATTTTCTGGAGCTGTGTCGAAGGTGAGAAATATGCATACATACACATATACATTAAAGTTAGGTTCTGAGCAATTGTAGGTATATTTTTATGTGTATAGGGTAGGCAGAAAGGACCTTGGCAGGTACAGTATCAATATTTCCAAACTACTTTATGTAACGATCTAATAAGGAGCAAGCCATATACCTACCTTTGTACGCACGAGGCCCACCTGGTGTTAAGCAGTTACATCTGCCTATAACAGATGCATGTTACGAGCGGCACTGCGCCTTTCACCCCAAGACATACAGCTGTTAAGCCTCATGTGCCTATAATTTCTAAATCACTTACTGGCTATCTGGTGCTTGGCGACATATTTTATACTTGGGGGTGGTTGTTAGGCAGGCAAGTATTGGCAAAATGCCCTTCCAGCAAAATCTCAAAACAGTGGAAGGGATCGAACTAAGGACCTGCGGCACGACAGCCCATAGCTATTACCGCTCGGCTGTCTGGATCAAAACATACCCTCCGTTTATCAGTACTAATATTATAAATGCGAAAGTAACTCTGTCTGTCTGTCTGTTACGCTTACACGCCAAAACTACTACGAAATTTGGTATGGAAATAGTTTGAGATCCGGGAAAAAACATAGGATAGTTTTTATCCAACATACGCGCGGGCGCAGCCGCGCCCGGAAAGCTAGTTTCGAATAAAGTTGCAACTACTACTATTTTATTGTTTTACTGTACGTACACACATCAAAAGTGCCTAGGGATCATGTATATTTTGAACTATAACTGACTTGTTTGGCAGAAAAACAAAAAAAAAAATAATATATTAATTTATAATCTGTGTTTATACCATTGACACTAATCACACAAGCACAGCGATTTGGCATGCTTAAAATCAGTTCATTAAAATCACTAGCAGGAATGGCCACCCACGTTCTTTGTAACAAGTCAAAAAGCTGTTGTGTGGTATGCACGGCATCCATACTTGGGAGGGCTCTTCTTTGTAGCATATCCTATGCAATGGAGTTGAAGTCTGGCAATTGAGCAGGCCACTTGATGCGAGCATCACATCGGCAAGAGTGCGAGTTACGACTCTAGCCGTGTGAGGACGTGCATTACCGTGCATTACACTAAACGAATTACCCAAACGCAAAGAAATGATCACTTCTGAAACCATACTCTCCGCATAAATCTGAGCATTGAGGTTGCCCCTGATCCAAATGAGATCTGTTTAAACATTGCATAGTATTATTATATGTTCTATGACAATAAAGTACGTTTTCGAGTTTGGCACTTTTAATGTGTGTATAATAAAATGTTCTGAATATTTAAACTATTCTATAATTATATTTTACAGTATTATGAATATAACACATGAATAACCCACGACTACTGCTACGAATGTGAATAGTTATTTGTTTATTATTTACTATAGAACGGAAATTATTAAAAGGAACATTAACCTAATTACTTGTCATTAATCATCCGAAGATTATTTCTGATTCTTTGTTTCTATAGTTGGACTCGTTCATAATTTTATTACGTAATGCTGTTCCTGTGCAAGAATAACGTAGATAACGTACAAAGATAATCATAACAGTAGTAAGTTTGGACACGTTACAATGACAGATAAAAGTAGACTGACAAATCATGTATACAATGCAAGTATGTTGAAAGATGGTAATGCATGAAGCCACAAACCAGATTCCCGCTCCGCAGAAGCAAGGAGACGAGCTCAATCTACCGGAAAAACTGTGTTATTCAAAAGTTCAGTTGTGATCTTTTTTTTATAAGTCTACCCTTAAGACCTTTAAGAACGGAGTTTGTTGGGTAGGCTTTCTGCTGGACGAGTTAAAGTCCAAGCATTTGTAGCATCTTACATACAACGAATTTTTACGTTTCCTTACCTAAACATTTTTGAAAAATATGGTATAGGTACTACAAATGAGGATAGAAACACCGGGAGAGAAACATTACAAATTTTTCAATATTTATTTGTTTTAGCGCTATTGTAGGAACGTTTACAATATTAAAACACGAAAAATTTCAAGTACAAACTTAAAGATAAAACATATTCGAGCTCTGAACGTTTTTATGATATTATTTTGTTTAGTGAATAAGCTTCCAAAATCACAACAAATGATTCTCTTTCTCGTTTATTGACGAACGTTTCTTCTACAAAATTCAAGCCCTTTCGCTGTAACAGAAGTATCCAAGTCGTGGCGGTTTAACAACGCGTTGAGGCCGTTAACAAGTTCAGACAAAACCTAAAACATATCCCCTACCACGTTTAAAGCCATCAAAAAACAATCGCAATCACTCAGCGCTTATCGCTCCTACCATTTGATCTCGCTTACGACACGTTAGCATTTCGGAAAAAGTCGCAAATAGCCATCGGGCCTCCAAGACCATAATCCTTATCTAGCCCCTTTGGGCAGCGGTTAGCACCCTATCAATTGGACGACCACCCCCATAAATTGCTGTTCAGATAAAATACCACTTTCAATCACTGGAGTTAAACTTTTGTTACGTGTATTTTTCGTGAGAAAATAATTTACAGCAGACGTTTTCAAGATTGGAGATTGGGGAGAAAAATGGCCGGGGTTGGGAACATTATGGTATGAATTGACACTTTTTTCTGTTTCTAAAGGGCTTAAAATAAATAAAGATTTATTCTACGCGAATAGATTAAATGCAAGTTTTTTTTTATCTTCGTATCTGTTGTTGCCCTCTTAGGAAAAGGAAAAATGTAAAGCTCCCGCAAAAATATATTGTATTATTTTTTCTATGAGTTTCTACAATATATTTTTAATTACTAAAACAATAGTTAATTATAATCAACTTCAGCCTGAAGACGTCCATAGTTGAGCAGTTGCATCCCCCAGAAGAACGCTACAGTGAACGGCCATCAGCCATTTTGTAACCATTAGCTACCCCCGATTTTTACGATGGCGTAAGTCCACCTAGAGGGGGGCCTATAAACTCTATGTATTCTAGTGTATCACTTGAAAAATTTTCTTCCCTTTCGGTTATCGGTTTGTTCAGCAAGGCTTGCCCATTGTCTCTTCAACTTGCAAATTCAAAAAGGTATGTCATGACTTTGGTTGTTCGGCAAATTTCCGCGTTCCGAATTTAATGCGCAAAGAAACATATCGCTCAGTGAATCTGAGCTTGTTCATAAGGGCCACAGTTAAGGACCACTTCTAGGTACCATAAATCATCACTGGCTCACAGGTCTGGTCTTCAGGCACTGCGGGATATTCGACGAGAAGATGTCGCGTAACTTTACGAACGATGCACATCCAAGTCGGATTTTTTGGGCGACCTCTTTGCCGAAATTAGACATACGAAAATGCGTAGTCTGTCCCTAAGATTTTTTTACCTGTAGATCAGTTGTATGCCCTCCATATTTACTAGACGAATTCAGGGTAATCGCCTGAGTCACTACCAGTCTAGCACTTCCGAGCGTCCGGTGAATACATCGCCGCTAATTGTGTTTTTTCGGAATAATCTGTGGACAATACACCTTCCTTGTGTCTTTAGACTCTGCACCAATTATACAGACACTGTGAGAGATAAGAAAACTGTTTCATTTCACGCGTAATTATTGCTTTTATTGTTGAAATAGAAAATATCGTTATTTTGTTTTATCTTAGGAACGAATCGCAATGAAATGGATGAGCGAGATATGTGTATCGTTTAGTGTGAGAAAGTGAAAGAGATGTAGCATAATGGTGATCGGAACGTCTCGTGGCGGTTCGGTGGTAACACGAATTGCTTATTTATCTCTTTCTAACAACAGATGTGACGCATAATATTTGAACGTTCTTTTCTTGTCATTACAAACTGCATATAGATGTGCGTAGGTATGTACATAGGTAAATTCTAGTAAGCTTTTAGAGCAGTGGTGTTCGGATATAACTACTCTAAGTATTTCAACTCTCTGGTCTGTCCCTGGTAAAAAAGAGTCAATAAATTCTAAAATATCGTTTACAACAACAACAAGTATGGCTGCAACATGAATACTTCCAAATACCAATACTTATTATTTAATATAAAATTAAATTAAATTATATATTAGGAAAGGTCTAATACATATAACTAAAGCCAATGGTTATAATAGTCTAAAACTTTAGAATATCTTGAGCTTCTATAATAACTATATTTTCCATTCTATGCAATCCTTCAAAACAATCATTACAAGAGTATTTCCGTGACGTAGCAGAAACTATAATAGTAATATACAAAAAAATGTATATTACTATTATAGCTGAGACCAAAACTAAACAAACGGAAAATTCTTTCACGAGGCATAAGTCGCACTTTGACGGTTTTTCAGCACAAAATCTCATTGTATTTTAGTAATTTTTGTAAATATACGACATTCGAAACGATTAAATTCGATAGACCTGACTACTTTCTACCATAGTATTAGAGCAGAAATTCAACATATCAAGTAGGCCTCCAATACAGCTCTTCAGACAGTAGTTATTATTTGTATGGTACCCGGTACTGCAACGCAAACTAATCAACACTGCTCCATATCGGCAACGCCATCGGGTGTTTTGATTATGAGCGACAGTGATTCTGGTGACGATGACGAAGATAATAACATAAACAATGCACCTGCGCCGGCGCCGGCGCTGACGTCCGAGCGCGCGAGGTGAGCAGCGGCGCGCGCGGCCCGCTCTGCCGCCGCCGCCGCCGCAGACAACAGTGCATGCGCGAACGCGGTCGGGAGTGCACGTACTCCATGAAGAAGCGACTCTAAAAGTCGCAAAACCGGTCGAGATCGAGCTACTCAACTGTTTTTAACGTAAGTGAAATCGGTGACAATATTATTTAAATATTCTATATTTGTGTCGATAGAGGAAACTTTTCCGATTTAATGAAACAAAGTAAAATCACTCTAATCAGTCGGGGCTAAATCTAACCCTTCTAATTATAGACCGATTGTCATCCTTCTTGTTCTGAGTAAAGTATTCGAAAAATACGCTTAAACAACTTCTATCAAATTTTGAACAGCATAATAATTCTATTGTATGTGATCCAGGTGTTCAATTGATGTCACATAGGTATACTTGAAGCCTGAGAGAGTTCACATGATGTTATTGGCGTATTCTGTAAACTTTTCAAGGCATTTGACTACGAAAAAGCTCTGAAATTTATAGTCATATCTATGAGGCAGGCTACAGAAGGTAGGAATAAATGGCAATACTTCGTCCGGGTCTTTGGTAAAAAAGGAGTACTCGAACGAAAATAATAATATAATTTGTAACAACTTTCGTTAAGAGATGTTTTAAAAAGATGTTTTGAAAAGTTTCTTGTCCAAATAATGTGGAATATTTCAATTTGACTAGACTAAACCACGCTTTATATTTTATATTGATAGCCATATTTTTTATGGGTTGTGTTAGAACAAGCACCTGAAAACCGAACTAACCTGTCTAGAACAGATGCATTTCATCACAACTCACGAATTTCACTGCGCCCATCACCCTGAGACAAAGAGTGTTTAAGTCTCATGTGCCTGTAATTTTATTAGCTCTCAAGGACTGTTGCCAGAACACACTGGTGAGTGCTTAGCGACAGGTTTTCTACTTGAAAATGGTAGCTAGCCAGATGGGCATAAGCAAAATGTCCTTCATGCGGGATCGAACCATGGTCCTGCGGCTCGGCAGTCCACTGCTATTACCACTCGGCCATCATTGCTTCATATTTAGTAATACTATTATAAAATGTTTATACATTATTTTTATGATATATTTTTTCAATGTTTATTAATATAAAAAAATTGTTAGGAAAAACTAAATGTCTTAAGCCTAGATCTTTCGCTTTGTCTGTAAGCTAAAAATTCAAATCAAATAAAGTTATTTTCGAGGTATTTTACAAGATTTATAAAATGGTTTTGATTCCAGCGCTTTAGGCTTCTTCAGTTCAAGGTGAACACCATCTCTTTAAGCCATTTGAGCCTAATTTTCTATTCGTTTATCCTTATCCATTACTGGATTCTATTTACGAAGCGGCTGATCCTGCTAGAGGGGAGAAATTTTATTATTTTTTCGCGTCAGCCTTCAAATGGTGGCATAATTCCGAACTTTTATATCCACTTGAGGAGTTAATTCAATTTTATTTACGTTTCGAGAGATATGAGTTGGTTAATGTAGGGTGTCATTGTGGGGTTTCGGTGTTATTTGGTTTTGTTGGATATAAAATGGGACGTTTTAAAAATGTGACATGCAAATGTTACTTTGATGTAGGTCACAATAAATTGCTTTGAGAAGTATGTGTGATGTGAGTTTCATGAACTGACTTTACAGATAAAATATAATAAGGCACACAATACAGGATGTACCGAAATGTTCTTGAACTGTAAACAAAAAGTTCTGGTTGTATTCAACCCGCACTTTTTGTTGAAACGTTTAAGTTACACTTTCGGATCCTTTTTCATACATTGGTGATGGAACAAGCACATGGACCAGTTAGTGTTAAGCGATAACTTCTGCCTGTAACCGATGCAGTTTGTCACAAGTGGCAAACAGCACTGCGCCCGACACCCTGAGATGTAAAGACGATCGTAAGGAGTATATGTACCTAATGTCACCGGCACCCATACAATTCAAATCGGAACATAGTAATGCGAACTATACTAATTGCTGGTAGAAATAGTTATCGAGAGAAAAGTTCTTCGTGCCTCGCAAGATCCGAGATCTATTGAAATTAATAGGCGTCCAAACTGTAATAGGATGGTTCTTGTCACCTACTTGGAAATAGTGTCTTCATGTAATTGATATGAATCATAAGGACGGGTCTAGTAGAAATATAGTGAGTTCTTTTTGGTGGGATGTTCCCCATGCCAGCCGAGATTTTACCAGCAACGAAGAGGACTTGCATCAGAACTCGACGACACGACGAACTGCAACTCACCCCTCGCACCAACCTATGACGTCACGCGCGCTACGAGCTGCCACCCGTAGTGCTAAGCGAGACGTCAACGCGAGCCTCCTGAGCTCTCCTTGAATATTACCACTGAATATGGTTAAAACTACTAACTAACTAACTTTATTATAAAAACTAACGTGGTTTTCACTCATTTTAGTAAATAATACGGGATAACTCACGTGAATCAGTCAGATAGCTCCGACTATAGTTTCAACCACATTCGGTGGTCTTTTTCAAGGAGAGCTCGGGACGCCCGCGTTGACGTCTCGCTTAGCACACTGTGCGACTGATTCACGTGAGTTATCCCGTATTATTTACTAAAACTAACTAACTACTACTACTAAACGATTCACGTGAGTTGTTCCGTATTATTTACTAAAATTAGTGAAAACCACGTTGTGAAGTTTTTATAATAAAATAAATCTGCCAAAGGTGTTAGCAGGTTGTACATTGTACTATAATCATATTATTATATGTTATATGGTATAATATAGCAAAATCTTAAAAAAAAAATATTTACTAGTATCAATATTGATATTAGCATCTTTACAAAAAAATAGTTGGGAATCAAACGACATACTGTACATTTATTAAAAATCAAAAACCATAAAAAAAGATTGAAATATTCCGCCTTCACCCTATCGTCTCAACACAAACGATTTTTACCCAGTTTCTGACCTAAAACGGAAGCAGCTAATAAAGCAAATAATAGTAACAGCTAATAACCGGTGGAAATATATCTCAATTATCATCGCAATATCACTACGCATACTTTAAAATCGCAGTGACAAATTTATTGGAGCCGTTTTGAATGTCAACATAAATTTATATATTTATTTACTACCAACAATATGAAAGTTATCCTTCCGAATTATAATTTAACCCACAGCAAAGTTCCGAAGCAACCAACCACTGCGATTATATTTTCCAACGGTCATCCGTTAAATCCGAGGATTTGCATTTGTCTCTGTTTTATTAAAGATTCCGACCTTTTTATGTAAATATAATGAATATATTTATAAATTCGAGACCCTCGAGATTTGCATGGCGTGATACCACTCTCAGAAAAGAGGTATAATGCGTCGGGGCTTAGAAGACGCGTTTCTACGATTTAGCATAATTTAAATGAGCTTGATAGGTGACAAAGATAAAAGAAGCAAGAGTTTTCGTTGACTTTTTACAATTTTAAGATGTACTCGTATGTTGTGAGATATAAGATATTATGTTGTTTAAAAATACATATTAATGGATTAATAAAGAGGGTATTTTCAACAAGATAAAATACGACGCATGATCAAAATGCTGGCACATATTTGGCTCAACGAATAAGCATTGCAATTCAACGGGGCAATGCTGCCAGCATGCTGGGCACGCTGCCAACTGGGAGTGGGCTGGAGCATTTGGACTGCCTATGAGTCTGCTATGACTTATAGGTTGTCTAAATGCTTTTATTGTAGTAGCTGTAATGTTGTATATAGTTCGTAGTATTTTGTTTAATAAAGGCATACCACCGGTAAAAAAAAAACAAGATAATAAAATAAATACGTTGCCGTGGGGTGCTGAGTTAGAATATCACATCCCCATTTCTTCCTGTGTGTCGTAAGAGGCGACTAAGGAAAACGTGCGCCAAATGAGTAGAATGTGACTTCACACGTGGATGTGAGTAGGGTGACGTGAACATTTACCGCAAGAGGGCTGTATACCATCTACTAAGACGGTATACAGCCCTCTTGTGCGGCCAGCCAGAGTTTCCTACAATATGTTCGTGTGTTTCTGTGTTATACGTTATTGGCGTAAACGTATTATGCGTAATATTATGTTCTTGTGTTTCGTCCAGTGTAAATAATATATAATAAAACACATTTTGTATGACCCTGAAAAGATGCCCGGTGATAAATATGCAAAAGGTTCGCCCCCTATTACATGGGACCAAAATCCAATTAGCGAAACGTAGGTGTTTACACACCTCTGCATACCCTTCATGCCTGTATTCCCCGAATTGGTAAAAGGTAAAAGGAGGTGCAGCAGATTATTAATAAACTTGAGCTTAGATCTTCAAAGTTTAAAAAACAGTAATATATAATATCTTTAGCTTATGGAAATTAATTCAGACATTATATTAAGCTAACCTGATAAATGGGCAATGTTGTCTAAGTGCCTTTCGCCAGGAATGTTGTGATCTCATGTAATAGATGGCGAGCATGTTGCAATACCGGCCTGATTTCTGACACCAAAACATTCATCTCGGAAAAACTCAGTAATTCGATCCGGGAATGGAATCCAAAACCTCGAGATTTCAAAGCGGCGTTTTTACACACTAAACTAGGCAATCCTTAATTATAAGTCAGTCCTTTAATTATAACTAGTACTTAGATTTTGGCAAAATTGTTCCAAATAATTAATCTATTTCCTTGACGTGGGCCGGAGGCACCCTCTTTCATTATAAGTTACAAGTGTCTTACGCACATGGCGGTCTTTTGGCAACAACTTCTTTCTCTTACTAATTTGACACAAAGTTCTGCTTAAACTTAGCACTAAGTTCAGAAAAAAACGCCAGACGGTTTTTTTCAATCATCTCTAACGTACAGTGTCATAAGCAAGCTGTTATGAATTTGAAAGATAATACAAGGTGAGGAAAAAGTACCCAATGTTCTTTTGCTGTAATTGTTTTAATGATAAACTTTGGTGCTGCTAGTGAAATTTCTTTATTTACCCTTATTTACCTAATTGTTATTATGTATACTTATCCTATGAATTAATTCTATGAAGCCAAGTGGCCGCCGCTAGAGTTCATGACCATACGGGCTAAAAAATAAGTTGTATGGCATTTTCCATCACTTTTGGCAGAACTTCAGGCGACAGATTCCGGCATTCTTATCGAATATTCTCATTAAGAGCTTCAGGGTCTGAGGCTTGTTGAAAAACCCCATAAAAAGAAGTCTGGAACGGATAAATCGGGTTATCTGGCCGGCCAGTGCAAATCACCAGAACGAGAGACTGTACGCCCCGGAAATGCTTCCTTCAGAATATCGGTTGTGGTTGTGGAGTAAACCGATTCATGGCTTATCGATCTGTGTTCTACGTTTGTTTACTTCAAAAATGTCAAAACCGAATTGACATTTGCAAAAGTTATAAGGTTTTCTAATATGGTGATTACTTTTGCTCCACCTGTTATTGACCTGAAAAACATCATTAGTATTGAAGAAGTCTATCAACTTCTTACTATTATCCCACTCATTATACAACATTTGTAGTCTTATGTATAATCGTTGGATTTCTGTCCACATGGATGGAAATTAAAAATGACACAGCACTGTTTTTTCAACGCGTATGCTTTTATTATGCACACATTCGTTTTCTTTTAATTAATTTATTTTTATTTTAAGCACCCTTTTACAGTGTCCTAGGTTGAGTTTAGTGTAAACATATGGGTTCGCTACCTGAAATAAATGACTATCATTATTATAGATTGGTAAAATATGTCATCTCTTACGAAACAAACGACACACTGGTTAATGTACAAAGACATTTTGAAGCAGTGACCCAGTTGCTCTAAAGCTGTGGAAGATCGATGATTAAGTCACGCCACGCGCTTGAGTTTCACTGCATAGTGATGGGGCCTTTTGTTAATGTTTGTTTGGCTAGCTACAAACATAAAGTAAAAAATCTGTCGCCAAGCACTTAGGGTGCGTTCCGGCAGCTGTTCTTGAAAGCCGGTGACTCTATATTAATATAACCTGGTGACTACTGTTGTTTAGTTTTAGTTCTAATTAGTAATATAATTTCTTGAGTATCTTTTGTCCATTGTAAAAGCAAATAAAATTATTATTATTATTACCTTCGACCACACTATTACTTACCAATCACTTATCACTTACAAAAACAAAACATAATTGAAAACGGTAGGTATACATCGAGTTATCCTAAAAACACGATCTTTGCAATGTATTTGAAACGGTGGGATAAAAACTATGATAAATATAATCGATTTAAATCGTTTTAAAATCAGTACTAATATTATAAATGCGAATATAACTCTGTCTGTCTGTCTGTTACGCTTTCACGCCAAAACTACTAGACCGATTTGAATGAAATTTGGTATAGAAATAGTTTGAGACCTAGGAAAAAACCTAGGATAGTTTTTATCCAACTGCGCAAAAAGAGGTTAATGTTTTTGCGCGATAACCGACATACGCGCGGGCGGAGCCGCGCCCGGAAAGCTATAATTTAATATGTACGTTTAGTAGACGTGAAAACCTACGCACCATTATAATTGAATTGATTGATTCGTTTTTGTGTTTCGTTTCTTAAACAAGGGTGAAATATCGTTATTTAAACAATATAACGTTTTTTAAACAATAATTCCTGATGTCAACATCAGGAAACAGGCAGAGGCGGCATAAACCGAAGCCAAATGTGTATCCAATTATGTTCTTGTAGTGATAAAAAGAACCTAGTATTGTACCAACTACGTAAGAAAATAACCTTTACTTGCCGATAGATAGAAAATAAAAGTAAATTTAATTTAATATTATATAAATATTGCGAGATGTCAGGAATGAGTTCCGTCTCAGCATACGCCAAGCACTGAATTTCAGTCGAAAACTTATATTATATGACATCGCGAAGGCACAAAATGATACAAAACTGAATACAAAAACTATAAACACATTTTTTTTATATTTTTGTGTGACTAGTCTGTGCTTAAACATATAACTTTTAAATAAATAATTACGACATGACTATAACAGTCGATTCTAAATAGAATAGTTTGTGATTTTTTTTGTCAAGCAATAGTGATAATGACATTTTACGACTTTATAACGACTTCTACTTTTAATTACAACGTTGTCACAACCGTTTAATGATTTAATAGTTAGGACAGGAGTACACATAGGTAAGCCCCGCGGGGTGCCGGGTCAGAATTGCTCCTCCCCATATCATCCCATAGGTGTCATAAGAGGCGACTAAGGGAAAAAATACTGGAAAGTGGGCCGCAGCGCCTTCTAAAAAACTGCCAACTTACACTGCGATCCCCAAGACGCCTGCCAAGCGTGGGGATTATGGCAAATACCCTCTTAATAAGGGATGCTGTGTTCAGCAGTGGACACTCCGGCTGTTACAGAATAGGTGACTATATACCTAACTCACTTTATATTAATATTTCCACTTATTATCTTCAGCAATTATGTTATTGTCCATTACGATTTAGCAGTATTATAATTATTAATACGTGACAAAACTCAGTGGTTCGTAATTGGGCATGGATAACATAATGTACTGAAAATTGTTCCACCACAAACAACATCAAACACTGATTCTATTAACTCATCCAGGAAAATGATCTCGATTATGTGAAATTATTTTTGGGTGGCTATTAAATTTTGATAATCGACTTATTTGAATATCGCAATAATATTGTTAATACGAAAGGTAGGGAGTGACTATGTGAAGACTTGAATGTGCATGTTTGCTACTCCTTCACGGTGAACCGACTAAATCAGTTTTAATGAAACTTGTCCTAGATTCCGACATAGACTTTTCATCATATTAATCGTTATCATACGTTAGAAGCGCTCGTAACGAAGTTTGATTAGCCGTTCTGAACCGATCAGCAAAGTTAAGCAACGTCCGCCTCGGTCAGGAGTTGGATGGGTGACCGCTGGTGACATTACTACTGAGCGCTTCCGTCTTTCGGAGGGCAGTTGAGCCGTCGGTCCCGGTTGTTGTCTTTGGGTGGCAGTCGTTATAGCATTGTGGTAGAGTATTTTACGAATGCCCGCCTGGCTAGCTACCACCCTCAAGTAGAAAATCTGTCGCAAAGCACCTAATGGTGTGTTCCAGCAGCTATTCTTGAGAGCCAGTAATTCTAGATTAGCCTGAACAACATCTTCGACCACATCATCACTTGAGATCGCACATCAGGTGAGATAGTGATTAAAGGCTAAACTATCAGGCATAAAAAAAAATACACTTGTGGAATCGCGGCAGTATATAATTATTAATTATTTACGTGTAGAATTTGAAGCAATGATGGCCCAGCGGTAGTAACTATGGACTGCTGTGCCGTAGGTCCAAGGTTTGAAGCCCGTCGCCGAGGCTTGAGCTTCAAAATTCTAAATTTAAAATAAAAACAATATTCTTTTATTTCAGGCAAATTTATACCCATAAACATTCAAATAATAATAATAATAATAATAAATATAATAAATGACATACGTCGCCTTTTTTCATTAAACAATAAAAAATTGTATTTTTACTCTTTTTGGCTGATATTTCGTAATATATTACATTCCGAATATATATTACAACCTTCCTTCACATAACCAGACAATATTTGATAAAATTACAGAAGAAATAGTGAAAATGACTACATATACATATACATATACTGACACCTTATGTCAAAGAAGTAAACAAGAACAAATCACAATATGGAAAATTGAACCAATATATTAAATATGATAACAAGATCAAAGACGATACAGAAGACAACAGCGGCGACCACCTGCGCACGTATTCCATCACCGCCTACCACGTCAGCTCCGAGCTCTTCGTCGGGAGACGAGTTCCACACTCCCCGTGAATCGAGTGCATCGAGTGATGAGGGTGGGCCACCGACGCCGCCGCCGCCGCCGAGACCTGTGCGACGGGGACGTCCCCCGCCACCGGCACGCTTGGAGCCTGTGGGGCAATCTGCTCCGCGCCCGGCCCCCGCTACCGGTGGTATAGTGCGCCGCATGCGATGGACTCCATCAATAAATGAAAACTGCATGCGCGCCTACTATGGGGCTACGGAGGGAGGAACAATTCTGACCGCGTATCGTGATCGTATGCTGCCTCTGTTTCAGACCCTTGAGCCGACCGTTGCCGTATCCGCCCAACGCCTATCAGATCAAGTGCGGGCTATCCACCGGTGCAAGCTGTTAGACCAGTCTGTACTTGATCGGCTCCGCCTGGAGGCGCTTACTACTCGCGCGACTCCTTCCATGACACAGGATCTACCCGCCGCTTCGTCGACCCCGGCCCTGACGATGACGCCATCGTCGGGTATTACACCAGTGGCAATGGTGGATCTTGAAGTCGATGAAGGAGATTGCGTGAATATGAGCGTGACTAGCCAGGTTAGTGAGCAACTGAGGAGGGCTTTGGAGGACGCAATTAGCCAGTATCGATTCACACCTGACTCTAGGCCGCGACTACCACGTTTGCCTACTCATAGACGCAATCTAGCGTTAATGGGAGCCCTGAATACTTTGCTGGCCCCGTATTTGCGGGCTAGCGAAGATTTAGTTGATACCCACTCGATTTTGTACTGTGGTGCCATTGCGGCGTGTCGTGTTGCTCATGTCAAGTTCCCGGACACCGACCGTGCATCACGTCCCGCCGGGTGTGCGCCCGCATGGCAAGTACGGATCGAGCGGCGTATCAACTCATTCCGGACTCTCATTGCTAAACTTATCTGCTTCAGTCGAGGCAATAACCGCCCTCGAGTCATGCGTTTCGTGACCCAGGCCTTTGCCGGAACCGGTGTCTTACCTCGAGACTACATGGCCTGTGTCACGGATCGCATTGACTACCTAAAGCAGAAAGTCTATGCGTGGGCGAGTCGTATTCGCCGCTACAGAGAGCGTGTGGATAGATACTGGCTTAATCGCCTCTTTCAAAGTGATCAAAGAAAGGTGTACCGGAAATGGTTAGGGACCGTTCAGCGTGTGATCGACGGGCAACTGCCTGATGCCAGTACCATGAATGATTTCTGGCGTGGCGTCTGGTCGATGCCCGTCGAGCATACAGAGGGTGATTGGATTCGTGTTATCCAACGGGAATGTGAGTCTATCGAATCCATGGGGTCTGTTAATATAGACCCCGTAGATGTTAGTTGTGCAATTCGTACGGCCCAGAACTGGAAAAGCCCTGGCCCAGACGGATTGCACAATTTCTGGATAAAATGGATTCGATGCTCACACGACCGATTGGCAACACAATTTCAAGAAGCCCTCGAACTTGGTTCTCTTCCCCGTTTCATGACCACCGGTGTCACCTTTCTGCTCCACAAGTCCGGTAGTACCACGGATCCGAAAAACTATAGACCCATCACGTGCTTACCTACCATATACAAGCTCCTTACATCCATTCTGACTACAAAAATTAACACGCACATTATTGCGAACAATGTTTTGGCCCCCGCTCAAAATGGATGTAGGGTTGGGTCTCGTGGTACTAAGGAGCTCCTCCTCATAGACATGACCATTAGCCAACAAGTTCGGCGGAACAGGGGGGCTCTCTCTGTTGCCTGGATTGACTATAAGAAGGCCTATGATTCGGTGCCTCATTCGTGGCTGGAAAGGATATTAGAGTTGTATAAAATTGATGCAACTCTGAAATCCTTTTTAGCTGCATGTATGAGTCAGTGGACCACAGTCCTTCGTCAACCAGGTGGTAGCGACACCCCCTCTGGCCCACAGGACTTTATAAGGATTGAGCGGGGCATCTTCCAGGGTGACAGTCTGAGTCCATTGTGGTTTTGCCTAGCGCTAAATCCTCTCAGCACTTTGCTGAAGGATTCAGGGCTAGGTTTTCGGCTCCGTAGAGGAGGTGAGGTCATTAGTCATCTGCTGTACATTGACGATCTGAAGCTGTTTACTCCGAAACGCCAAGACTTGATGGAGCTGCTAAAAACTACACAGGTTTTTAGCAATGCCATTAGGATGGAGTTTGGTGTAGATAAGTGTGCAGTCTTGCATGTACAGCAGGGGAAAGTTGTAAATTCTCCAAATTTACAAGTTTCTGAGACAATGACTTTCAAATCTCTCTCCGAAGTCGAGACCTATAAATACCTCGGTATTTCAGAGTCGTTGGGTATTTCAGTAGAGGACATTAGAAAATCGATAAAGGAGCGCTTCTTTTGCCGCCTGACAAAAGTACTTAAAAGTCTTTTGTCTGGTGGCAACAAGACACGCGCCTTTAATGGTTGGGTGATGCCTTTACTGATATACTCCTTTGGCATACTGAGGTGGACGCAGACTGAGCTGGACGCTCTGGATAGAAAGGTTCGTCAACTGCTCACTTCGCATCGCATGCTACACCCGCGCTCGTCAGTTATGAGACTGTACATTCCACGGAAATGGGGAGGTCGTGGCTTTTTAAATGCCAAGACCCTTCATAACCGTGAAGTGTGCAATCTCAGGGATTATTTCCGTAACCACGAGTGCGGGATGCATCGCGATGTCGTGGCGGTTGACAAGAGCCTCACACCGCTCTCCTTGGCGAACGATAACTGGCGCAAACCAACGATGCTGAGCACTGATGACCGCAAGGCAGTATGGAAAAGCAAGGAGCTGCACGGGAGGTTCTTCCGGGCCCTAACAGGGCCTGATGTGGACCTACCCGCTTCGGTGAACTGGCTACGTTTCGGAGACCTCTTTGGAGAAACCGAGGGTTTTGCCTGTGCAATTGCAGACGAAGTAATGATGACGAACAACTATCGGAAATATATCCTGAAGGATGGTACGGTCGACATTTGTCGAGCATGCCGCCGTCCCGGAGAGTCACTCAGGCATATCATTTCCGGTTGTTCGCATCTTGCTAACGGCGAGTATTTGCACAGGCACAATCAAGTGGCCAGGATCATCCACCAGCAACTTGCCCTTCAAATACGGCCTTGTTGAGTCAGAGGTGCCGTACTACCAGTACGCACCAGCGCCAGTTCTCGAGAATGGTCGTGCATTGCTCTACTGGGACCGCTCTATCATCACGGACAGGACTATTGTTTGCAATAAGCCTGATATCGTGGTGGTCGACCGATCCCAGCGCCGGGCAGTGCTTGTCGACATCACCATCCCACATGACGAGAACCTCGTGAAAGCCGAGAAGGACAAAGTCAGCAAGTACCTTGACTTGGCTCACGAGGTAACCGCCATGTGGGATGTTGACTCGACGATCATTGTCCCGATAGTCGTTTCGGCGAACGGCCTAATAGCGAAGAGCCTCGACCAACACCTCAAGAGACTCTCGCTAGACGGTTGGATCAAGGGTCAGATGCAGAAGACAGTGATACTCGATACCACACGCATTGTCCGAAGGTTCCTCTCTCTGCAGTCCTAACCGCTGGTAGCTTGGGCCCTGCCCCGCTGCTGGCGGCATTCTAGTTTTAAGTTTTTTATAATATTTATTTTTTATATATGAATGTTGTAAAAAATTTAAAATTATGTAATTAAATAAATGTCGTGATAGTAATAATAATAAGTAAATAAATTTGTTACAAATATCAGACAAAACTAAAATCATTATGTTATTCAACCAAGGGCTTTTTATGAATGCTCGCCTAAAGCTACTAACCTCAAGTATAATATCTGTCGCCCAGCTAGCACAGTGTGTTGCGGCAGCAGTCCTTGAGAGCCAGTAATATTACAAGCACATGAGACTTAACAACTCTGTCTCAGAATGACGGGCGCAGTACAATTTGTCACTTGTTTCCAAATTAAACTGTCTTAGGCAAAGGTTAGTCCGCTTAACATCAGGTGGGCCTCGTGCCTGTTCCGTCATAATCTCACGAAATATAAATAATACTTATTTAAGGAAAGTGTGAATAGATGAAAGAAAGAAAGAAAGAAAAGTTTATTTTGAACATAAGGAACACAGTAGCAAAACATCATATATGTACAATAAGAAACAAACATAAAAAAAAAAATAAGAATATTGCCGTCATGTACCCTCAGTCCAAAAAAGGTCCTGGCTCAGCATGATGCTGTGGGCGAACCTACAGCGCTGGTTTTCAGCCAAGGCCTAAGTGACACACGGAGATGCAATAATTAAATAATTATAAGCAAACAATATTACATGTACGACTAACAATAATATAATCATATATACAATATACTATACAATCATATGTACAATAGATAAATATTAAAATGAATACACACATATAAATTAATATATTAAACAGATTTCAAATAGAAACACAATAGATATAAAATGTAAATGCAGTGAAAGAATGAGAACCAGACCAACCAAGAAGCAGCCAAAAAAGGTAGTCAATATGGAAAGTTACACGTTCATAACTTGTATCCGTCACTAAAGTAAATAAAAACTCTGCCCACCATAAGATACTCTGCTTACAAAGAAATAAATATTATATTAGATCAATTTCAAAACGCTGGTTAATATTGAGATCGTAAAATGTCACGGTTGGATTCTGGTGCTTTTGAACTTTGCTTACATATCTTTACATATTTATTTAGAGCAACAAACCAATCAGGACCTCAACATTTCAAGATGACGCTGTATGCCACTGCGCCAACAGAGCAATTGGAACCTATTATATACATAATTTTTCTATACTAGATATTATATACTATGAGATTATTCTGGTAAATGCAGAGGAAGATTCATATTACATAAGCCACAAAATATGCCACATAAAAATACATAATATCGTCCACAACAACAAACAGCCATTTTACAACCTATAATAAAATCTGGGTAATAATTCGTACCTGACCTTTAGCTCGGTTATCATCCCAGTTTTATTGCCGAAAATATCGCAGAAAAGTAAATAATGTCACAATGTTATATTGTCAACGAGATTGATCGGAGCTGGAGAGCTATATGGTATTAAAAAGGCGCGTAAAATTGTAATTTTCCTATTGTGAATATCAAATGTTTCTGGAACCTTCAAAATGATACTCTTTGAAATATAACCTTAATTTGAAATATTATCTTAAAGTTCCTGACTTAAGATTAAGAGACTCGTATACTTACTTATAAACCAGTGTTTATAACAAACAAACCTAGAGTTAAAGTACCACATGACTGTGTATGATGTTGTCAAAGATAGTAAAATGGCAATAAATGTGTTCGTAGTTCTTTCCATAAAAACCAAGTGTTTAATGTCATTGAAACTGCACATGCATGTCCAGAAGCCTTATAACTATGCTTCTGGTTTGCCAATTTTTTATTTTAATATTTATTCCATCTCCAAATGTGAAAATAAGTGGTCCTATACGAAACGATTTTTTCAAATAACTTTGAAAATACAGAAAAAGAATATAAGCATAGATTTTAGACTCAGATGCATATCTTTGAGTCTAAAATCTATGCTTATATTCTGCACATTTCACTTCTTATATGCACATTTCACTTAGTTTGTACCCTATTATAAATATGACTAAACTACTTTTGAATGGAAAACGCTGTGAAAACACTTATCTACGAATGGTATCTACCTGGCGGAGACCTCCAGGTATTACGAATTTTTTTAGATTTGTTATTGGTAGTTACCTAGCCAAAAAGTGCTACGAGTACTGTAAGCTGTACATATGAACTGTAGGATTACAGTTGTACATTCTGAAGGAAAATCCTGACGTCTTGAAACAAAAATATAGTTCAACTATGTGAAGTTACTATTCCGTTGATATGTAAACGCCCGCGGGATGCCGGAGTAGAATCGCACTCCTTTACAGTCCTGTGAATGTCGTGAGAGGCAATTATTTAAATATTTTTATTTTTGCAGTAATGCATGCACCGCGGATCACATTACAAAATCAAACCGACTGTAAAACTATATAAAATCTCTCCATGAACTTTTATAATATAATTCTGGGAGCATGATCCCCCGATGACCGATGACCGACTGTAAAACTATACTTTTTCCTCTCGTACTTTTGTAATGTAATTCGGGGAGCATGATCCCCGAATTACATTACAAAATGATTGGGTTATTGCAAAATGACGTAAAAGCAAAAATAAAATCTTTAGAGAATTAGATCCGTATATTCAAATGCCAGCTAAAATATACTTTATCTTCTGAAGTGTATAATTTTATTTTTATTCAATTAGTAAGGGATTCAAATCATCGAGCATAAGCACAGCTATAACAATGTCCACTAGACCGTCATTATTTGGAAGCTCAAGTATTTTTTTTATCCTGATCATTTCATTATGTTTTAAAACTGCATAATATGGAGTAAACTAAATGTCAGAGCTATATATTGGTATCTTGTGTGAATACAACCGCAAAAATCGAATTTGGCTTCACAAACCTTTTACCTCAAAACTGGCACAGATCAGCAAAAGTGTAAATGACAGTGTGCCGACGTAGCAGGACCTCAATTGAGAATCATAACCTTCAACAACATTAGTAGGGCCCACACCGCTACCATGAGTTACTTAGTAAGCTGGAGCTGAAGTCTTACTCTCTGAATAAAGATAACGAATATCATTTAGACATTTGGACTCTATAAATGGGCTTTGATTGCGTAGGAAAATACCAAACTGGTTCATTTTTTTTATTGCTGATAGGTAAGCCTTTGACCACAATCTCACCTGATCATTCGTCTCTAATGATAGACGAGCGGTAATACGAGTAACTTGTACTATGATGCCGTAGTTCCATGGCTCGATGCCCACAGCTGGCTTAGGCTTCACCACATGGTGTGAATACTTGCCTAGCTAGCTTGGTAGCTTATATATGTTTGGTAGATTATATAAAGGATAGATTTTCTACTTGAGGGTGGTCCCTCAAGTAGAAAATATATCACCAAACACCTAATAGTGCTGGCAGCAGTCCTTGAGAGCCATTAAAGTTACAGGCACAAGAGACTTTACAACATGTGTCTCCAAGAGACGGGCGCAATGCAGTTCAACACTTGTGAAGAAATGTATCTGTTATAGGGAGAGTTTACCGCTTAACACCAAGCAGGCCTCGTTCTTGTTCCGTAACAATCTCATAACATTGACAATATCTGAAGCGTTTAGTAGTAAATGTCGATAATGGTCATCCATCCAATTCATGACCAAAGAAAACGCTTAACCTAGTTGATTAGGGCAAGTTCCGCTGTAAGGGCTTCAATAAGTTTTATATTATGGTACAGCTGAATCCCAAATGAAGTCGTTAGCAAGCTCTATTGCTATTTTTACATTTACGAAGAAGCTAAAGGAAAATTCGAAACTCATAGTAGGGGCACTGATTTGTATTCAACCGCCCTAGTGGCTGTCACTCGTGCATTTGCTTCCTGTGTCATAATTTAATGGAAGAATGATAATTCGATAATATTTCGTCAAAGGAACAAGTAAATGAAATAGTTATTTTTGTAAGGCAAGGCTGTGACTTGAATTGAAACCTGAGAGAGCAAAGGATTCTAAGATTGAGCTACTAATAAAATAAATCTTGAGCGTAAAGTGGATTACAAAGGTACGAGACTCGTAATAACTTTTAACTTAGGTGTGTGTTCTTTGATCTGAGCTCTGTTTTCTACTTTTGATTGCCTCCTGGTAGAAAACAGAGCTCATAACTTTTAATATATATATAGTATACATTTTTAGTTTAACTATTTAATAATATATATATTTTTAGGTCATAGATATAGTTAAATTATTTATAAAATTTTGAGTTGCTTTTCTTTTTATATAATGTATAACCATTATTTTCATTAACACCACAAACAGATAACCATTCTTTTCATTGCAGTCGGGGGACAGTTCCTTAGAATAGTTCTTTACAGGTCCCCCGACTTCGATGAAAAGAATGGTTATCTGTTTTCCATTTTTGGGTTCAATGGTGTTTTAATTACACAGTAAATATAATCTATTTAGTACCTACATTGTAGCCATTCAACATTAAAATCATGTAACTTGTTTGTAATTTTTTAGTTCACTTTTTGGCACGGCAGGCGTGTTTTTTAATTTTTAAATTATTTCTTTTTATGTGAATATGTTTTTACTTAGGCGTCGAGCGAAATACACAATTTTTCAATTGACTTCAGCGAGGAACATGCTAGATACAATAATACCATAACAAAGTTAAATGTTGCTTAATAGTATTTAAATAAAAAGAATAATTAAGGAAAAGTAAAATCTACTACCAAATGGTAGGTTTTTTCTGTGAAACTGCTATACATTTTCAAATATTTAAAATCTCGTCCACGCTAGGAGATAAAAAGAAATTTGGGTCGCAGATTTTCAATAGCAAAGAACGTTTCCGACCTCGGGTGATGAAATACTGTTGTGCTAGTGTTTGTTAAGATTGAGTTAAATAGGTAACTATTAACAGGCCTAGCGTGGAAACTGGGTCTCATAAAACAGCGGCTTGTTCACACCACTAGGTGCTTGGGCACAGATTTTTTAATTGTTGGTAGCTAGACAGGCGGTCATCGTCAGATAGCAGGCCACGATTCTGGATCGTATCAACGTCTTCCCCTCGCTTCGTTATCTTGTTTTTTTTTTCCCTAGAAAGCTTTGACTACTATCGCCCCTGATAATAAGTGTTATTGTGGTTGAAGATGTTGTTCCGACTTACATAGAATTACTGACTCTAGCTAGGCTACGAGCGTTTTTCCTAGGTCGAAGCAATGCCAACATTTGCTTGGTGGAAGGGCATTTTGCGAATGCCCGCCTGGCTAGCCACTTTCAAGTAGAAAATCTGTCGCCTAGCACCTAATGGTATGGTCTGGCAGCTGTCCTTGAGAGCCAATAAATTAAAGGTTAGCCTGAACAACATCTTCGACCACATCATCAAGAGGGATAGTGGTCAAAGGCTAGCCCTACCAGCTATGTAATAGAAAATTGTCCTTGATAATATGTAATTGTAAAATGTGCGTTGCATATCTATAACTTCATAAAAACAGTGCTGAATGGCCGGAGTTTATATGAGAGCGATACGGGGCCCCGTGGGGTGCCGGGTTAGAATTGCACCTCCCTATTTCATCCCGTGGGTGTAATAAGAGGCGACTAAGGGAAAAATACTGGAAGGTGGGCAGCAGCGCCTTCTGAAACAACTGCCAACTTACACTGCGATCCCCAAGACACCTCCCAAGCGTGGGGATTATGGCAAAGACCCCCTTAATAGGGGAGTCTGTGTTCAGCAGTGAACGATCCGGCTTTTACAGTACAGTACAGATACGGGGCCGGTTAGATTAGTGTACAGCAACCATAAATCAGTAAATCCCTAGATTTCCTAAATCGTAAGAGCACAATCCTATACGGTTTGTGAGATGGAAGCATGCGAGGGTGCATGCTTCCATTATCTCGATTAGTTTGAAAACTGCCAGCTACAGTTCAGTTTCAACAATTTCACTCGGACTTCAGGGCATTCCTGTAAAGCAATGTGGAAAGCAACAAATTTCATCAGAATAGTTCTAGTTCGATTTAAATTGTCGCAAACCAATGTTGTGTTGCATGATGCGTCGCATTCGTACTGATGCAGCGTCTTGATTATTTTGTGAGAATGATAAAAGATACATTTTAGGCTACTTACGCCTCATGGGCAGAATGGCTATAAAGGTCGCTTTGCTATCTCGAAGACCTGGGTTCGATTCCCAGGTCAGAAAAAAAGATTTTGTTCCAATAAAAGGTTTTTACTACCATGATTAGGTAGGAAGGCAACAGAAGTGTCATGTTATGTTTGTTACTTTTTCACGCTGAAACAGCTTAACCGATTTGAATGAAACTTGGAATAAGGATAATATAAGTTCTAGATTTACATGTAAATAATTAAATTATGAGAAAATATGAACATAAGCCTCAGTAAAAAAAAACATCTACATTGTTTCAAGAATTAGTTAACAATTAATATATCATATTTTTTCATAAAATTTCAAATGCAATGCAAAAATACAATGCTATTTGTCATTAAATAAATCAGATTCAGTGTTAGCGTTATGGAATTAATTGAGGACGTTCAGAGAGCGACACAGAGGGAACCCAGTCCGGGTTCGCGCCACTGTACGACTACGGAGAGTGGCGAATAGCTTGAGTGTATGGCTCGCTCTGTGATATATATACTTGTCAGGCACATACAACGAGCACAATAGATTGTGGAGGCTAGGACAGTGGATATTTCCTTTTAAAATGCAGCACATAGAGGAGCTGATCAACAGCCCTTCTAACTTCCAGCGAGTGAAAACTAAGCTATCCGAAAAGAAACATAGACGTTGTGTACAAACCTATCTAACGGCCTAGCCGTACAAATGCGCACCAATAATTTATTTATGGAAGAACGCACCGTGGTGAGTAAACAGGACTATTTACTACTTGTTGCCATCATAATATACAGTACTTATAAACGACAAGTGAAAGTAAGAAATAGGCTCAATATCATAACGCCGCAAAATGACGAGGTCGTAAAATGTCAAGGTGCCCCCAATGTCGTGGTCGTAAATGAAACTCAACTTTTTAATTTCGAATACAAAATGTGAAAAATAATTTTACTGAAATAATCCTCGTCTTCACAACTCCAAATTATAATATGAATACTGTCAAATACTTCAATTATAGTTTGTGGAGAACTTTGATAAACTTTCCAGTCTCATGAGCCTTTAGGCGCCTCCTCCCCAGGCAACTATTTAAACAAAGGTGGGTATCGCTGAACACTGAATTAGGGCTGGAAGAGCAAAACAGAACTAATGCACCGCTGTTTTTTAAGTTCCTCAAGGTAAGATTGAAAAATTGTAATATGTTTGTAGGCCCACATTATACGAATATCTGTTTTTGAAATGAAATTGTCGTGACACTCACACATTATTATATATTATACATTAACCGGCAAAAAACTCACGTTGTGGATCTAATACGTGGACACGGGTTTTGAGCATGTTAGATGCTCATCATCAGGGCGAGTGCGCAGCTGCGTCTGCGAGATCCCGACGGGCACTGACGGTGACCAACCAGTGTATAACATTTAGTAATATCTGTTTACTAGATTATCTGATTTGAAAATGCCTTTGGGTGCCGGGCTTGGATATCTGTTGATGAAAAGGGAATTATGGCAAACCTCCTTAAAGTGGAGCTGTGTTGAGTAGTAAACAATCCAGTTGGTACAGTAGGTAATATGATTTTAATGATCTTCTGTAGTTTTCAAATGAATCTCATGAGTAAAATCAAAAAAAATTGTTGACTGTTATTAGTTGAACAAAACGGGGCGTAATGATATTCGTTCCATAACTTTATGAAAGGATTATCAAACGTCGCTTGTACCTACTGCGCAAAGGAAAACTCTTTTTTTTATTGAAAAACGTCGCGTGACACTCGTACGTAAACTCGTGAGTATGGTTTTCATGGAATCAAGATATATATTTTTTTTCTTTTTATATCAGATAGTCTAGCCTTAGACCACTATGTAACCTGATGGGTAAGTGATGATGACGTGGTCGAAGATTTTGTTCAGACTAGCATAGAGTTACTGGCTTTTTTTATGCCTAATAGGTTAGTCTTTGACCACTATCTCGCCTGATGGTAAGTGATCATGTAGTCGAAGTTGTTGTTCAGGCTAACCTAGAATTACTGGCTCTCAAGGACATTCGCAAAATGCCCTACCACCATGCTGTAACGACTGTCATCATAAGACAACAACCGGGACCGACGGAAGCACGGAAGCGCAAGGTAGTGATGTCACCAGCGGTCACCCATCCACCTCCTGATCGCGGCGGACGTTGCTTAACTTAGCTGATCGATTAAGAACGGCTAAGCAAACTTCGCTGCGAGCGCTTCGAAATTAGTACTCTGGTTAACAATAACCTTCTTTCTTACTTGTATCACACTGTAGCTATTATCGTGGTATTGATTAGAACTGGATGTGTACTAAAGATTTAGAGACTAACTTGAAGCAACGACGGCCGAGCGGTAATAGTTATAGACTGCCGTGCTGAAGGTCCCTGGTTCGATCTCTACCGCCAGCTTGAGCTCCACCGCATTGCGGAATGGCATTTTGCGAATGCTCGCCTGGCTAGGCTGGCTAAATCTGTCGCCAAGCACCTAACGGTGTGTCCGATCCTTGAAAGACAGAAAAATGAAAGGCACATAAGACTTAATCACTGTAGGTCTCAATGTGACGGGCGCAGTGAAATTCGTCACATGACGAAATGCATCTGTTATAGGCAGAGGATAATCCGCTTAATATTAGGTGGGCCTCGTGCTTATTGCGTCGCAATAACATAAAAAAGGAAAAAATACTGTACTAACCTACTCGAGATTTGAAAAGCTTTAAAGCTCAAGAGGGTTCTGTAACCTATTATTTTATTTATTTATTACTGAAAGGTTAGCTTTGACCACTATCTCACCTGATGGTAAGTGATGATGTGGTTGAAGTTGTTGTTAAGGCTAACCTAGAATTACTGGCTCTCAAGGCAGCTTCCAGGATACATCATTAGGTGTTTGGCGGCAGATTTTCTACTTGGGCTAGCCAGGCAAGTATTCGCGAAATGCCATACCATCGTTATGGCATGCATACAGCAATCCTAAGACAACAACCGGGACGAAGGCTTAACTTGCCCTCCGAAGCACGGGAGCGCTTAGTAGTAATGTAACTAGCAGTCACCCACCCGACTCATGATCAGCTAAGAATGACTAAGAAAATTATGCTCTTCAATATAACGCAGGCTACGAGAATGTCAGATATTAATAGTTTCATATATGTACATTAATGGTTGCAGATATGTAGTAGATATTTTTTAATCAAAAAGCCATTCCTAAATTTACTAAGCATAGTATTATCGTGGATGAAATAGTCGATACTTCCAAGAGTTATAAAGGGTGAGGAGTAATTTTTAATTGTTGAACGTCTTATAAGCCTCCCTTTGAAGTCGATTACTTTCTAGTCTTTACAAATTATATTGACAAAACATTTTCAATTTTCATTCAATATTTCTTTTTCGAAACAGTTATTTCAAAAGTTGCGTTCTGGCAGCTGTCATTGAGAGCTGGTGATTCTAGTTTAGTCTAGGCAGCATCCTTGACAGCATCATCACATTCCATTAGGTGAGATAGTGGTCAAAGGCTAGCCTATTAGCAAGAAAGAAACTCATGGTGGTAGGGCATTTTGCGAATTCCGGCCTGCCACCCTCAAGTGGAAAATCTGTCGCCAAGCACCTAACTAACGGCGTGTTCCGGCAGCTTGAGGGCAAGTAACTCTAGGTTAGCCTGAAACACATCTTCGACCACATCCTCACTTAGCATCACGTGTGATAGCGGCCAAAGGCTAGCGTACTAGTACTAGCTTTAAAAAAATCTATTTAATTGTCTTTTAGGGGTCAAAACAATATACTCATAAACTAACCAAGAATCTTGTTCACAGAAATCTTAAGAAGTATTAAGAATTTACAACCAAAGCTACTAAAACGAAAGCATTTAGACAACCTATAAGCCATCGTAGGCCCACAAACAGTCCAAATGATCCATCAATATACTAGTGAGCAGCGTGCCCAGCATGCTCGTAGCATGACCCGGTGTGTTACCATGCTCCTTCGTTGAGTTATTATTATTTTTACACGACTACCCAGAAAGGAATGTTCTGTTTTCAGGGTTCATGTGTGTATGTATGTATCTTTGTGAGTTTCTATATTCCACCATAACTTCTAAACGGCATAACCAATTTTGATGTATGATATATAATTTTATTTGTCTTGATAAACCAAGTTACACTAAATACATAAAAATGGTTAAAAAAACACTTTTGTTAATTTCCGACGCTATATTGCGAGAAAAAAGAAATCTTTTATATCCATTCTCAATATGAAGTGCTTTAAAAGGCGATTTCAGAAATATACACAACTTGCAGTTTTTATTTCAATGTAACTATAAAACGAAAATAAATAAATTGCAGCCAGTGATGAATTTTTACTTGTATATAAACGATGTGTATAAAATCGAAAATCTTAACAAAATATTTTCATCCCTTAATAACTCTCAAGGACTGTACCGGAACACACTATTAGGTTCTTGGCGACAGATTTTCTTGTTGAAGGTGGCAGCTAACCGTGCACTGTTGGGGATCGCACCGTGGATCTGCAGCACAGCAGTTCATAACTATTGCCGCTCAGTTATTATTGCTTCAAAATTATATAATCTCAGAGGGGATTTAGGTATGTTGCCTCCACAGCCAAAAGGATATGTTTATCTTTTGTGTTCGATCTCAAATGCTTTTAATAGTACATTACTGCAGCGGCCAGCAAAGCCGAGGACCGAGGCGAAGCCGAGGCACATATACGTAAGTCCATCAATGCCTAGTTGTGGCCAAGGCTTGTATAGTGCTTTTCTCAAATAATGCGCTGAAATTAAAACAAAGTAGTACCTAGGCAGAATTTTTTATTTGAAGATACAGTTGTTAAATGTACAATTTATGAATTTTAACTATTGGACTTTCCGGGGATTATGTTGGTTTGGGATAATTCTAAAGAGGTGAAGAATTTCTGGTGGCGTTGAATTAAGTTTATCACACTCATTGTCTTCACTTGAACTCATTTTGTCGAAACAATTACTTTTCAAAATCAATGACTATCAACAAACAACAATAAAATTGCCCGCGTTAAAGTGTTCATTTGTTTTTTTTTTTTCAATAAATAGCGTTCTATTTGCAGGCCGAAAATGAAATTTAAAAATATAACCTTTGATAAGTTACCTCCTTGGTTGCCATGCTTCGAAGTAAAAGATAGTTCCATTTTTAAATTACACGACAGATTTGAGTTTACTATGCAATTTATTTGGCCGCTAGACACGACATATTTAGATTTTTATACATTTTTTGCCGGCCTCTGCGCGCCTGCATTTGGCCAGTACAGCAATTTCGATTTATCTCGAAGAAGGTTGTCAAAATAATGCTCACATTTCCAAGCATGTTTGAGAAAAAGTGTATTTCACACATGCATAATGGGCAGAGGATAATCCGCTTAACATCAGGTGGGCCTCGTGCTTGTCCCGTCTCACAATAACAAAACAAACTGTATTTATATTTAATCTGCACGTACTCGGTCCTAATTCTTCTGAGGGACTTCGTTATGTTTTATGTTTTCCCAAACCCAAACAAACCCAGAAAAGTGACTGAATCAGAAAGATTGATTGACACAAAAAAAATTCACCCTTTTTAGTGTCCCTCGCTACTTACAGGATCGATGGTCATGCACTGGCAATAACTATATCATCTAGAAAATATTTTTTTTCAGTTATAGGAGTGTAACTCAAAAGCAGCTTGACCGATTTTGATAAAATTTCAATGGAACTACATGATAAGTATCAGCTTTCACATAAAATAAGAAACATCAAAATTGGTTAAACTAGTAACAAGTTCATAGTAAACTGTCGACGTTTTTTTCCCTCGACGCCCCGTTACGTTTTTTTTATTAGTACTTACTTGTTTTCCATTACCTAAACATGTCACCCTAATACCCCATACCCTAATATATCACCTATACCATACAAAAATAACATTTCCATCCATTTAGTTTGAGTGGATCAAACAGCGAAATGTAAATATATTTTTACAGATTTTGATGTTTTTTGTTATTAAATCGAGTTTATATGATGCAATCTCAATCAACATATAATTTTCTTGTAATGCAATCCTCATCATATTTGCTTTACGGGAAAAGAAATGAAAATAGAACTTTTTATGGAAAAAAATACAGGAAAAGGGGTTTGAACAGACGACGAAAATGGCGAAAAAAATGCAATTTTAATATTTTTTTTCTGATACTGTTCCACCTATAACTTTGATTTTTCTTTTAATACGAGTATTTACTGTTTCTTTACCCATGAATTATTACAGATTGTTAGGATAAATATTTTAAAACAACGCAATTTTTTTTAAAGGTTTATGGCGGGTTAACTCTATGGAGGCGCAATTTTTTTTTTTCATAAACTATACCACCTACGACTTTGGTTCTTCTTTTGATATGATTATTTGCATGTAATCTATACACCTGAATTATTTCAGATGTTTAGGTTTAGTAGTTTAAAAGTACTTACGAGATTATTTATTACGTAAGTTTCCATCGGTGAGTGTTAAAAATATATCGAGTGAAAGTTTTTTATTTTTATTTCACGATTTGAATAATTTTTCGTTGCCGTAACGTGATGCAGTTTTTGAGTTGTATAGCCAAGGATACTAGCTTATTAACAACCTTTGAATAATAACGATCGGATAAATACAAGCTTAACAGTAAACCTTTTTTTCAGACAACCGGAAATTCAGACGGGACACACAAGAAGGTCAAATAAAAAAAATATACAAAAAACTTTTCAATCCTTATTCTTTTAATGTCTTTTAACATCGTTATTGACTTGTTCCCTATATACGAGTATATATATGCAAAATTACAGCTTTCTAGGTTCATAACTGTAGAAGTAGTTACGAGATTATTATTAAATTACGTAATATTTTGGGGCCAAAATGTAATTTGAGCTGGTTTCAGATATCATAAAAATATTAAAAATACTTTCTGTTATCTCAGAAAAAAATGGATTTGGATGTTTCGTATAGCCAAGGAACCATCCTTACGAAAACCGTTTGCATTATGAAAATTGGACTTGTGGCGAATTTGTAAAAACGACTATAGACCGCCGACCGGCTAGCCGGTTTGTACAGATGCGCACACATCCGGCCGGCAGCCGAATACATATGAGGGGTTAAGTAATAAATATAAAAAAACAGATGAATTGAGAATCTCTTATCTTTTTAAGTCGGTCAAAACTGTCTCATTGAATATGAATTCATGTATATATTATCATCATCATCAAACACCCCAACATCCAACAATGATTAAAAGACTCCCCCAAGAGTTTGCCGCTATCGCCACGCTTTGCGAGTATCTTTGTAATCACCCTGTACTGACTGGGTACTGCTGCCATCAAAAGCCCCAATCTGAATGATATTGAATTCTGTTCTATAACACCAAGTTGAGTAAAATATTCAATTATAAAATAGCTACAATCAATAGCTTTACAAAATTGTTACACAAAGCCAGTTAAAAATACAAAACGAAATGAAATCAGAAGCGCTCAAAAAATGTATATTTTGATTTGTGCACACGACGGATAGCCGGACACTGCCGCCAGCGGAATATTAATGAATCGGTGTAAGCGTCCATTTAATTTGTAGATCAAGTCATATAGTATTGTAGATATGTAAAAAGATCATCACTAATAAGTATATTGTACACCGCCATCCCTTTTCAAACTATGCTCCTCTTCATTCAACGGTTGTCTGGAAGAGATCGATTTGAGCGATAAGGCCACGATTTGTTCACTATTTTTAAGGTGTTTAGTTTAATAAAGAGTTATCTATCTATCTATGAGTTATGTTGTTTTACTCAAATGCTATTTTTGATCAATTTGTTTAATTTTGCTAGGTTTTCAACAAAACAAAGACAACACACGAATATAATGAAAACTCGTTTGTAAAATGTGTTTGTTTGCTGATAAGTTTTTGGCTTTAGGGCCTTTAGCCTTTTTGTCTCAAACAACCCTTAGGAGTTACCGTTACCTACATCTACCGGTACCTACATCTGCTACCATTTGCAGAGAGAAAGAGGCGTATGTGTGAGTATATTGTAATTCAACAGCAACAAGCGCTCCTCTAAATCTTTGATGACCCCAATACTCAAAAATAGTTTTTTTTTTGTTTTACTGGCGGTGTGCCTTTATTAAACAAAATACTATGAACTATATACAACACTACAGCTACTACAATAAAATCATTTAGACAACCTATAAGTCATAGCAGACTCATAGGCAGTCCAAATGCTCCAGCCCACTACCAGTTGGCAGCGTACCCAGCATTATATTATATGCACATATGCGGGTTGGTGGTGAGTGTCGCTATATGCAGTTAAACTGTTAGTAGGCTTATATTCCTTGCCAATAAAGTCAGATTTTTTAAAATAAACAACATAATATTTCATAAAAATTCAAACATAAAACTAATACATACACGTGAGCTATAAAACGCACGTGATAGCGCCAATGGCGTGTACATTTTTCTAACGTTTTCTCATGCAGCCGGGACTGGTGGATTCATAACCACGCCTGCGGAATATTAATTGTATATTTTAGGTATAACTTCCATTATTTAGGGTTCCGTACATTCAAATGCCAGTCAAGTAGAACCTGCCTAGTGGTTCTTTAACCGGTAAACTACGGTAAAATCACCGGTCAAATTCAGCGGCGCGGAATGTGACCCAAACTTAAAGAAACCGATAACACACGATTTTGATAGCGCGTATAATAATTTCAAGTGGCAGTTGGTCAAGAAATTTGGTTTTTGTTATTTTAAGAGGGAAAGCACAAAAAGTTCTTTTCTTACGATTATCTGTGGCATTTAACGTTATTTAGTTACTGGCACGCACAAAACATGGGTGAGTTAAAACTCTGAAGCAGTGATTTCATCTGATCTGAGCTCAGTGGAATTGGCTATGGACTGCCGTGCAGCAGGTCCATGGTTCGAATGCCGCCGCGGGCTTGAGCTTCACCACATGGTAGAAGGGCCGCCTGGCTAGCGACCACCCTCAAGTTGAAAAACGGTGTGTTCCGGCAGCAGTCCTTGAGAGTGAAATTACAGGCACATGTGACTTAACAACTATGTCTCAAGGTGACGGGCGCAGTGCAATTCGTGACTTGTGACGAAATGCATCTATTATAAGCAGAAGTAACCGCTTAACATCAGAAGGGCCTCGAGCTTGTTCCGTCACAATAACATAAAATAAAAACAAAAAAAAACTCGTAATGCAAATGGTCGTATATTTTATCTCTATTGTTTTATTATCAATTAATCAGTACTCATTTATGCTTCCAGAATGGGAAAACAATGCCTGTTACTTCAGCTCGAGTTGCTCAACCTGCGTTGCTTCGGTGTCAGGGGTAGACGCAACGAGAGATTGCCAAAACTTTAAATGTACCGCGTACAACCGTCAGGTAAGCCTTGACAAGGTACGATCAAAACGGCCTATACACAAGGAGACCAGGAAGTGGCAGTATTAGGTGTTCATCAGCGCGAGAGGACCTATTTATCGCTAAACCGCTCGGCCACCGGGGGTCAGCTATTGCTGCTGAAATTTCGTGCTCGGTGCGCGGCCATCAACCAGACTACTAGACTTCATCTAATCGAAACAAGTGTTTTTTCAAACACTCTCGGAATGATGTTGCTACCCATCTATATTTCTAAATTTAATTACAAGCACTACCGCGTTCTAAGCGAATATCATATTTTACTAATTCTGGAGTACAAAATGTTTTTGCCCTGGGCGGGAATTGAACCCGCGTCCTCCGATTTTGCGCCGGATGCTATAAACCGCTGGACAACTGGGGGTCGGCTGTGCCGAACATACCATTTATCGCTCTTGCAATTTTGAGAAATCAGTTCCTTAATGCGGTCGACATAGGGCAGCGGCTACAAACGGCAAGCGTGGTCAACGTAAGTGAGGACAATAAGAAGGATAATGGAGCAAGGCGATCTGTGTGCTCGAAGACCGGCTCGAGGTCCAGAATTGCTCCGTTTCAAAAAAAGGAGATTAGGAGGTTCTCCTTCTGGTATCATCCAATATTACAGTTATCCTGATTTTTAAACTTAACGCTGTCACTTCATAGACATAATTAAAACAAATATGACTTGAAGTATGACAAGAAGTTTTAATCCATAAATGCAGAAAGGTTCCGCGCGTATATTTTTCCACGTTAAATGTGTCGGCATTTGACCAAAATTGGAAACATCGCAATGCGAGCAAAAGCCGCTGGCATACCACGCAAGGTTTTTGATACCCGCAGCAAACGTGCGGTATGAATATTCATTTATCGATGGCTTTTCTAAAAAAAACCTGAATAGAAAATTCTGGCTGAGGATTACACGGATTTCTGTAGGAAAATGTTTGAAACAAGGTATTTTTTTCAACAGTATTCCTGAGGTACAAGTCAAAGACTTTTCGTCATTCTATTTGAACTGAAGCCTCCTACATTTTATAATAAATTTAGGTTAAGACTTGGGCATAGTTTCAGTAAAAACCACGACGACGAGGAACTTTAGGAATAAAAATAAATAAAATATTTAATTACTTATTCATTCCACCAATATATACAGTTTTCATGTATGTCGGTAATAACATGACGTCAGAATAGCCACGTTATCGTATATCATCAAAATTTTTATGTATTACTGAATGCACAAGTACAACATACAAAATATATAATCCTTACTATCGGCTCGCCCCGGCTTTGCACGAGTAATTGCGACCATAAATTGAGATGTAAGCTATCCTATCTTTCAATTTAGTTCTAATTGCACACGGTGTGCAAATCAATTTTAAAATCAGTTCAGTAGTTTAGGAAGAACGTCGCGGACAAACAACGTGACAGGTAATTATAAAGAAGATTTTATTTTCCGGTTCAGTACTTTGCTATCTTCTTCGATCAAGGCATGCGGGTTCGTTGGTGCGTTCTACTGGCGGTGAACTTAATACTTTTCTTAAGATTTTGTAAGCTTATACTGGCATATTTTGAATTGAAATATTATGAACTCGTAATCGTTTCTTTACCTAATATAGCTAGCCATATACCACTATCTTACCTGTTGGTCAGTTCAGAATGTAGTCAAGGAGGGTAATCTGGCTTATCGTGTAGGGCAGGGATATCTGCTGGAACACACTGTATGGCGTTTGGCGACATATTTTCAATTTGAGTTTGGTAGCTACTCAGGCAAGCATTAGCATGTCGGGATTCAACCACGGCCCTTCTAAATGATGGCAAAGATTATAAGTAACTATATAGTTTTTATAGATAAATAATATTAATATTTGCACGCCTGCTTGCAGGCTGAATACTGTACTTGACTTATCGATATTGTATTCTGGCAAATAAACAATTGATTTGATTTGATTTGATTTGATTTGATTTAACATTTCAGTACAAAAGTATGCTTAGAGGCGTAACATTGTACTATGTACAAATGTACTCATAAGACAGAGTCGTTAAAGAGGTTTCACCATTACTACTGTCATCGGTCATTACACTCAACTGCGCTCGGAAATTGCAATGGTTGTCCCTATGCTACATTGTAAACTATGATATAAAAATTTGTACAATGCCGTTTTGACTCTGCAAATATTAATTTTATACTGACTTCTTGACTCCCCTCCCAATATCAAATGCTATAGTGCGCGCGGAAATAGTTGGCCGCGCCTCAGGTGGTTACAGAGGCGAGGGGGCGGGTTGCCTACTGCTCGCAACGCTGTAGAAAGTACACTCACACACAAGTAATATACGTTCACTGAGAAGCGCCCTCGCCTCTCTGCCCCCCGCTCACATACCTAAGGCGCAGCCAACTAGTTCCGCGCGCACTATTTAATAGTATTTGACATTGGGAAGGAAAATGAAGATTTTCTGCCAACGGCAAGTAGTTTGTATTCAGTGTAAAAAATATAATTTAACTAGCCTTCGAATATCAGCTACCAAAATGAATATTGAACAAGCAATATCAAAGCTGAAACTTTCTGAAGTCTCCCAATTTATAAAAACATAACAGCGAACAAAATCGGAAAACGAATATTGAAGAAAAAACAAAACAATACAAAAAGTCGACTCCTTTTTAATTAGATTCCTCGGCGAATTGTTTCCTATTCTTATTTTAGGGTTCCAAAAGGAACAATGGTAAGCGGACCTCAGTCCTCAGGAAAATAATATAATTAAATTACTTTATCCATGATTTTGTGTTAAGTAATCTTGAAAGTAGCCCCATGTGATAGAAGAGTAAAAGAATTGGCAGAGTGGAAGACGTATAAATGCTGAGCCGAAGAAGATAAAATAATGTATGAAGATATAATTATTCCCTATCGCGGTAGGCATGAATCCGACTGCGTTGTCCAACCAACCAATCAGTCAGTGCTTGGTACTTACACGTACCGAGCACATAGTTGGTTACCACGACCTAGTGCTATATCAGGGCCATCTTAGATATAGAGGATAATTATTATTTATTCGAATAATGGATTATGTCTACGAATAAATAATATTTATTCGTAGGATGATGTAATGAAATATTGGGTAAATCACCTTCACTTATGCAACACATAAAATCACTGAATGATAAAAATGACAGTTAACATGCAGCGCGTTTCAAGCTTTAACCGATGGATAGGCTAAATCGATGACTGTGAAACGCAAAGATAGTGTTTTATTTATTAAATATGTTCTGGGTAGTTAAACCGGAACTTACTCGAACATTATGAAACAGGCCCTAAGTGTTATGAAAATTGAAACAAAAACCGGTCAACATTTTTTACAACTTAAAATTCAATTATTTAAGATTATCAAAATTTTTGATAATTCCGTATCAATAATGAAAATACCATCTGGTAATTAATTACAAGTTCCCATTGTGGAAACAACTGTATTGTGTTAAGAAAAAAAAAACAGATTTCTTAGTAACTAGTACCGTATTAAGGTCGCGGCCGAAGTCTTTTATTCGACGTTTAAACGAATGAAACGTTTCTAACCATGTACGAAATATTTTAATGTATGTGAAAACAAATGAAACATTTTTGACCAAGTGCAGGTACAGTCGAGTTTCATTTAAGTTCGGATATACCCACAAACTATGTTACAATGTCATCATTACGCTATTATGATAACATTCACAAACAACTTTTTATATATGTGGGCCAAATATCATCCTGGGCCAACTATCATCCTATAAATCAGTCATTTTTTAACTATACAGTTTTATTTCACGCTATGAAACTGATATTAAAGAAAACTTACATAAGAATGTCAACGTGAGAGCTGTACTTTTGAATGAAAGTCATTTGTGCGATATAGATGGCGCTGTATGGATCATAGTATTCATGTTTTGGGCTTGAACTAAAGACGTTTGTTTTCTATAACTTTTAAAAGAGCTGTGAGTTGGAACCCCATCGTCCTTATACATCATTATTTAAAAACCTGCATCACACATTATGCTGGATAATATTAATATAACGTGATTAAAAATAAGAAATTTTTAACATTCAACAAGTGAAAAAATTATTTCCATATTTTCTACCGACTCCCAAAAAAGAAGGAGGTTCTCAATTCGTCTGTATTTTTTTTATAATTTTTATTGGCCTTATTGTGAAAACGAAATTAACTACTGTTAATTTGTATTAGAATACGAGTACATGTCTGCATTGAATTGTCATTCCCGTTTTTTACTAATATTGAAATATAACTTAGTAGGGTTAAATTGACCGTCAAGTTATTTATTTATAAATTATTCGCATTATTTTTTTATTTATAAATTATTATATGAAGTCAATTTTTTTTGATTACTTCTTTGTGTCAAAAAAATAATACTCTTTCTAAAATCTTCACTGATTTCCAGCTTAAATTTCTTTCTCGACATTAAAAAGACTTAAGGACCTCTTTAACATTTGTTATGGCTTCCTATTCGTACGGAATCCTTCTACTAAAATATAATCCTCCATTGAACGCTTCTTTGCTGATTCATTGTTTTACCTTGGAAAGGTTTTTAATGAGTGAAGTTTAAAGTAGCATTCAAGTTAGGCAGAGATTTTTATTATACGTCGCATTGATAATTATTGAATTGTTTTATTGTGTATTAAAAAGAGAATTTCGTAAAAAAACTTTTTGTATATTTTTTGTTGTTATTGTTTTTTTTTATAATAATCAAAATTTTAGGTACTGAACGTAAGTTTTGGCTTTTGTTAGATTGAAGTATCCTAACTAAGCTATTGCCTTGGAGTGCCAGGCTATAATGTCACCCTCCCCCCCCCCATCTCTACTCATATGTCAAATTGATAACCTATTCAAAATCACGATCGAGAGGAAAATATAGTCATGTGCAGGTTTCAAACCCGCGCTATCCACCCCTACAGCCTAAGCTGAAAGTGGTATGCACTGACCGCTAAGCCATCAAGACATAATCATGACTCATAATTCTAATTTGTTCTTTAGTTCTTAACAATCGTATGGGTATGTAGCGATATGAACTTACCTACGTTGTATCACAAACAACCGAAAATTAAGGTTTAAACTTGTGAACGCGTGTGAACTTGACGCACGACTATATTATTTTCTAACCGATTTCCAAAAAAGGAGGAGGTTCTCAATTCGTCTGTATATTTTTTTACAATATCTCATGCTCCGCGGATTACATTAAAATTAACAACAAGACTACAAATTAAAATCTAGCGTCATATGTCATGTAGGCTTAGCGGTCAGAACATACCGCATATATAGCTCATAATAATGTAAGCAGGTTCCTAATAAGTGATATCTTAGAAACTATTTATCCAGCTGTCTTTAAACTGAGTAAAATATATTACCTAATATCTCAAACTATAGCACATAACAAGAACAATTAGTATATAACAAAGGCAGGAAATGGGTGTTTTCAATAGTGTGAAATCTCTAGAAGTAAGGGTTATATATAAAGTTTTTTTTATGCTTGGTCGGTCGGCCTTTGACCACCATCTCACCTGATGGTAAGTGATTATGTGGTCGAAGATGTTGTTGAGGCTAACCTAGAATTACTGGCTCTCAAGGACAGCTGCCGGAACACACCGTTAGGTGCTTGACGAAAGATTTTCTACTTGAGGGTGGTAGCTAGCCAGGCGGGTATTCGCAAAATGACCTACCACTATGCTATAACGACTGCCATCCTAAGACAACAACCAGGACCGACGGTTTAACGTGCCCTCCGAAACACGGAAGCGCTCAGTAGTAATGTCGCCAGCGGTCACCCATCCAACTCATGACCGCGGCGGACGTTGCTTAACTTTGCTGATCGGTTCGGAACGGCTAAGCAAACTTCGAGCGCTTCAAAAAAGTTTATGAATAGTAGAATAGTAAATATTATTTATTTAAAAATCCGTATAAGAACAGGCAACGTAAATGATCTCGACAATCAGGATCATCGTGGAGGTCCCACGTGTAAGAATTCGCTCTGTGGTACGTCATCGTATAATCAATTTTAACCGACTTCAAAAAAGGACGAGATTCTCAATTCGTGTTTTTACCTCAGTACTCTGGACTGGGTGAACCGATTTTGAAAATTATTTTTATAGTTATACGTATTTAACGGGACTTAAATTAATTTAAAAACATTTATATTTTTATTTATTTAAATACTTATAACTATGTGTTCAAGTCGCGAAAGCCTTAAAGTTACAATTCTTTTTATGTTTGAAAGCTGATGCTTGTGGTTTGGACATTTTAAACTACATCAAAATCGGTCAATCCGTTTTTGAGTTACACTAAAATATTTACCTATCTTGATGATATAGTCGTTAACGATGAATCATAATCGATCCCTAAGGAGCAAAAAGTCCCGTAAGGTCACTAAAAAGTGTGAAATTTTTTTTGGTAGCGTGGCTTGGGCCTCACATCAAAACCCCTGGGTCTCGGGTCCAGCTAACTATTATTGGTTTGTATTACACGGTTTATTATTAACAGACTATAGTCTAGCATGGTGTCCGTGGTGGCAACAAGCTCGCTCCGTCCTCCATCAGAAAAAAATATGTCTAACGAACCGTGGATGCTTAGTCAATTCTACGTACCTATGTATTTTTATAAATAACTTTAAGTATATTTTGATAAATGATATTCATGTACAAAAATGTATAATAAATTGTATGAATTATATATTGGGCTATTCGTATTTCAGTTCTATTTGTAAAGTAATACGTATGAATACTTGAGGCGCAAAAAGCGGCGAAACTTAAACATTACAGATATTTCATGTCACTCGAAAAAGTTTTTATTGAGGTGTATTTTCTATGAATAATTTACAAGGGATAACTTGTGTGTGGATGAGCAAAGTTTTTGGACAAGCTCAATTTGCTTATTTTTATCGAAATACAAGGACAAAAATGAAACTTTCGCTATAAAATTACACAATTTCGTATATGGCGACAAAAAAAATTCGCTTAACAGAATTCCACGACTTACGTTGTGTGAGTTAGGTATTTTTTTTATACCTAGCTTTTGACTCATATCATACCTGATTGTAAGTGATAATGAGATCTTCTTCAGGTTTACCTAGAATTTAGAATTACTGCCTCTTAAGGAACTTTTCCGAAACCACACCTTTAGGTGCTTCACGACAGATTTTCTACATGAAAACCAGGCAGGCATTCGCAAAATGCTCTACCACTATGCTGTAATGACTACCATCCTTTTTTTTTTTTTTTGTTTGTGTGGAAAATGCCTTTACGCATTCCCGTCCACCAAAGGGGTGGTGGGCGGTATATGTCGGGCTCGATACCAACTATTCCACAGCAGCAAGTGCCCCTACCGACTAAAAACCACATGGTGTTCCTACAGGACGCCTTAATGCTTGGGCCACGGGAACGTTTGCGAACTCTACCGTGGCCCACGCAGCGTTAGCCCACTTTGGGTCCCAATCTCGTGATGAGGCGAAGCTGGAGCTACTTCGCCTTCATCGTCCTTGAGGGGCACGCGGAAACACCGCGCGCGCCACCTCGAGGTCGTTGTTGTGGCGGCAGTCACCCCTTGAACTGCCACCAGACCTCGGTTATGGGGGATGAAGGAGGGCATAGAGTCTCCTCCGCTGCCCTGTTCTCCGTTGATGACTACCATCCTATGACAACAAGCGGAACCGGGCTTAACGTGCCCTCCGAAGCACGGAAGCAGTCAGTAGTAACGTCACTAGTGGTCACCCATCCAAGTCATGATTGCGGCGGACGTTGCTTAACTCAGCTGATCGGATAAGAACGGCTAAGCAAACTTCTTTCAATTGTAATCAATTTAAGATCTGCTATTCTAAAGCTGCATAGTTATAGTTAAGAAATACTTGTGTTATTATTTCACTCTCTCTGATACAATTTAATTCAATTCAATCGTATCTTCTTACCTATATGTATTTTAGGATTTTCTAATAGAATAATCAAGTTATACAGCCCAAAGTTCAGGTTGAAACTTAGCGCAAACTCTGTACTTGGTAAACGGGTGCACTTGTAACTTAGTTAAGTTAGTGTAGTGACTAGCACAAACGACCGGTTTCACCGCGCGATAAATCAAAAGTTAAGCAATTAGAGTTAACTAGTGTTTAGCCGGAGTTGAGTGGCCGGCGGAGGCGTTAGCTATCGGTGCGAGGTTATGAATTGGTTTACAGAATCAGATGCTCAGTAATTAGTTATTTCCGTTGTAGGTAAGCTGTTACAAAATTTGAATAACAAAGTGTAACGTATTGTAGCGAAGCGAATACCAGATGTAATTAAAATTAATGGTAAATACTCCTAGAGGAACCTCATCATCAGTCGGACGACGTCCGTTTAACCAACTTCAAAAAAGGAGGAGCTTCGCAATTCGTCTGTATTTTTTTTATTTTAATTCTAAGGTTACCTCAGGACTTTTAACTGCAATTCTTTTTTTATTTGTAAGCCGATGCTTGTCGTGTGGTCAAAATTTTGAAAAAAATTTAAAGCAAATTAAAACTCAAAGCCGTTTCTGAGTTACACTCAAATAACTGAAAAACATTTTCATATCTTGATATAGTCATTGACAGTGAATGATAATCGATCCTGTAAGTAGCAAGGGTCACTAAAAAGAGAGTTTTTTTAAAACTCATAATGGTATTTTTCTTAACAAATGCCTCTCCTATATAACTCCACACAAAACAGCTGTTAGCTGCTTGTACCTATTTGGTTATCACCGATTTTTACGATGTCATCTGTCCACCAAATGAGGGACCTAGCAACTCTAAGTTTTCCGGTTCATCAATGCGAGCAATGTGCACTACTATTGCGACTTCAACTTGCAAATTCTGAAAGCTATGCCGGTGGCTATGGTTTTTCGGCGTATTTCATCGCGCAAAGAAACTCCGAGCATAGCTCTCTCCATAGCGCCACAGTAAGACTTCCCTACATCTAAGTGGTCATAACCAGAAACACACACTCAGAGTCATCTGTCAATTCTGTATTTAATGAGGTAGAATTTAAGGACGCCTCGATTGAGAATTTAGTTTTCTAAAATGTGTACCTATAATTAGTTTTGTATATACTATAATACGAATATACCCATAAATTATAATAACGGAAAATTATAATTTATTTTATCTCTTTCTTGGTTATTTTTATAAGATGTTTATCGTGATGGTGTAACTGGCCCCAGCGCTTCACCACTCATGAGCATTCATTAGGCAGTATGCCGTCAAACTGCAAACTCAAAGGCAACTACCTTCCGTTGCAACGGTAACTCGCGAGAAGTTGCTGGCTCTTGTTATATCTTCTTAGTATCAACAAACTATGGCTAGTTTTTTAAACCGTGTCATAGCTTACATTATAAAAAGTATTTGCTGCAACGGTCAACACATCTAATTTCACTAGATACACCTTTGCTACTGAAAATCAAATTCAAATTCAAAATCATTTATTCAATTTAGGCGTCTACGACGCTCTTCTGAAGGTCAATTACAAATTTTAATATTGAAATATTCTACATTGTACTGCCACGTTCAGCAAAAAAAAATTATAGAGCCACTGCGAGAAGAACGGGCAAGAAACTCGGGGCCATTATTTTAAACATCTTTTAACAATGTGTTATATACAATATAATATGACTATTACAATATTTGTTCAAATTACGTAGGTGACAGGTGATAGCTTGGCAGAGGCGGAACTTTCCAAGCATCTTTGTCGTTTAAGTAGTCACAAACTTTGTAGTATGATTTCTTAATCAAAATATTTTTCACATGCAACTTGAATTTTCCTTCTGTGAGCATTGTAATATGTTTGGGAATTTTATTATAAAACCGCACACAATTAACTAAAAAGGACCTTTTATTTGTCTTTGGTAGTCTAAAACCTGGTACTGCTATTTTATATTTATTCCTAGTGTTGTAATCGTGGTTGTCACTATTTAATTTAAATTTACTCAATTTTTTCCGAACATACATAATATTTTCAAATATATACAGACTCGGTAAAGTTAATATATCAATTTCTTTAAAAAGATCCCTTAGAGATTCCATAGGATCCATTTCATATATGGCTCAAATTGCACGCTTTTGTAAGATAAAGATTGTTTCCATCTCAGCAGCAGCTCCCCACAGCAATCGAGAACCCCATTAGAACTAACCAAAGGTTTTCTAGTATTGCGATTCTTTAGCTATTTATAATATTTTTATGTAATGTAACTTGAATAAATTCGGTTTGGACATTAAGCTAACATAAATTTACACGCCTATATATGGAACATTTCCTTTTTGAAGCTAGATTGATGTAGAAATATACTTAAAGTTGCATTAAATCTGGTATCGTAAAAAAGTTTGTAAATATGACAACTAGAAACAACTAGAATTGAAGTAATGATAGAACAGCATTAAAAGCTATAGATTTCCGTGCCACGCCTGGTATCCAGTATAACATGTTTGGTAAAGAGCGCTTCAAAACGCGCCAAAAAATTAAGAAATATCCTTTAAGATGCATAAAATATGAATCACGTTTTGTTTTAAGAAAATAAACTACAATAAACATAAAAAGCACAAAAAATGTAAAGAAACCAATAATATTATTATTATAACATACTGAAATATTGCATCAAATGCATTTGTTATCACAACTAAGAAATGTCTAAAACAGAACAAACGAAATACAAGCAAAAACCAGCAATATAATAAAACACGCTGTTTCCTAAACTCTAAAACGTGGGTCTGAATGCCACTAGGACACCGAGTCATGACCGCGGGGGATGTTGCTTAACCTATTTGATCGGTTAAAATGACTAAGCAAACTATGTTACGAGTGCACGACAAATTAAACTGCGGGAGCAGTCTGACTTCCGCAAAGCATCCAGAAATATCCATGAAAATGTGTATTCAAAATCCTCCAAACCCACTTACAAGTATTCATACAAAAACAATTACAAAAGCTTTACATCCGCTACCGGTCATGCCGACCAATAGGCAGTCTCAGCACATGAACAAAGAACCGAACAGCCAAATTTCTAAGATTTCAATCAGATTTTGTTAGTAACAAATTAAATAATAGGGCAGCTTATCATCACTATCAAAAGCAGCAATTCACGTGGTCTCAGTTTGCTATGTGCGACAAATAATATAAAAATATCCTTTGAATTTGCGCCTTGACACACAGGTCATTCAAATTTCTGAATTAGAACAAACAAAAAACCAGAAATAGAACGAATAAATTGAAACTCTTTAAGTTTCGAATATTCCAAGACCCACCCACAAGTACCTATTCATACAGGAACAATTACGAAGGATTAGCGTCCGCTGCCGGTTATTCCGCAGATTATCTGCTATTACGTGGATTAACCAAGATATTAACGTCCTCCGGGGCCGGTGTATCGGCCGCGAATTAACATACAATTACTATTTTTCATCGTGAGACTTGGGCTTTTGTTTAAAATTATCGAGGGTAGCTCCGACGACATAAATTCTTGTTACATGTTAAATAACGTGCCTCGTTTATAATATAAAAGTACTATCTTTATCACCGTCTTCCTACTCTTGTTCCGATCATGTAGGGTCGATAAATAAGTATTCTCTGACAACGCAAAGACGTTATTGTAAAAAGTATTTGCTTCAGTGTTGTAGTGTACCGTCTGCCTGCTGCCAATTCTCTTTGATACTGCTTTGGTTTAGTACTACTATATTTCTACCATGTGTTGCTACATATGCCCTGTGGGGTTCCGGGTTAGGATTGCACCTCCCCATATCATCCCGTGGGTGTCGTAAGAGGCGACTAAGGGAAAAATACTGGAAGGCTGGCAGCAGCGCCTTCTAAAGAACTGCCAATTTACACTGCGATCCCCAAGCCGCCTGCCAAGCGTGGGGATTATGGCATATACCCTCTGCATAGGGGAGGCTGTGTTCAGCAGTGGGCGATCCGGCTGATACGGTGCAGTTGCTAAATATCGAAAATATCTATAAGCAAAATCAATTATATCTCTGAGATGAAGTACATTATTAGTGATTGCTTTATAAGAATAAGACTAATGTTATTAACTTTATGTTACAGCAACACTTCTTTGAAATAGTTTTGTTTGTTTGCATTGTATGTCATTTTGGTTTTTCATAATGAGTTCTATCTTTGTCTAGTTCTGTTTATTTTGTTTATTGGAAAACACTAGAATTAGGTACCGGTTTCACAGAGATGGGTTATCAAGCTATGTATACCAGTACAATATGTTTGCTCTATATATCAAAAACACATTTTGTCTTTAGAATTTTACCTTTGGTTCTGTGGCCAGCCCATCGACGTCAACTCTCCTTGGGAATACTTTCATGCCCTTTTTCTGTAAATGAAGTAATTATCATTTTTGATATATGAAAAATGTACAGCAACGCCCTGCTCGAGTCAATGCATAGTCCTTATCAATGCGATCCTGTTCATCTGCCTATTTATTTTACGATCAACCAATATGATGAGATAGGGCACTCCTTAGTTTTGGAAGTATGGATCTATATGGGTTTGTATAAAAGTAATTTTAGATTCTGTATAGCAATATTAAAATACAACTTAACATCCCGACCGCAACTTCATCAGCATGGAATTGTATCGGCATGTAGATCCGTCAAACACAATTAAGAAATATTATCCTTGCCATAAGTGTTAAGCACGCTTCTAATAAAACTAATTTATCACACACACACACATGCATACCAAATATGTAAACGCACCGCTTTGGCATCTCAAAGTTTTAGTATATTTGTGTTGTCTTATATAAATAAAAATGTACTGTTACATACTGGAGTAGAAGTTTCTGTCCGAGGTCTTCCGGGGAGTACTGCTACGACACCTATTTTTACCGTCAAGCAATTATTCACATTACTGTGTTCCTGGGTGTAATGGGTGCTGGCAAAGTTACAGGCTAATAAACTGGTGTATATCTAAGTGTAATGGGCGCAGTACTGTTTGCCACTTGCGATGAGCTGCAACTGTCATACGCAGAGGGTACCACTTAACTCCAAGTGGGCCTCGTGCTTGTTCCATTACGCAAAAAAAATCCTGTAAAGATAAATACAAACTTTTATAATATTACTTCCTCTTTCCCTAACAAATGACAAAACATTTATTTCTGTAGCCATTATGTTCCGCTCGTATCAAATTGTAATTACAATTCGCCGCCCAAAAAATGATCCTCCCAAATTTATATCGAAACCATTTGCTATTCATTAGGCAGACGATAAAAATGAAAGAAGAGCCATTTCATCTCTTAATGATTGCCTCACTGACCCTCGAAGGCCTTGTAGGACCTTTAAAGGCCGGCAGAACAATCAAAAGAATACTTTACAATATTATTTACAAGGTTTGAGGGGAAAAGCCGCGTTATCATTTGCAATTCATCAGATATTTCGTCGTTCAAGCGCCAAGATGGCGTGTTCCAGTGTGCTTATTTTTAAGTGTAAAAATGGAAAATAAATAAAAAAGGAAAGCCATCTTCTTCTAAGCTGTAGGTCTTTCTACCTCAAAGTTTTAACTATCAAAGTGAAGGGTATAAACACGCTACATTCTAGTGTAGAAAGCACCAAGTTTCTTGACGACTAAATCTGCGTAAAATATACAATTGAAGTAAAATGTTAAAGTAAAGGAATATCAATCACAAGCGTTAACCGACTTTGAATTTTGGTGTTTACATAAAATAACTACCATTATATTATCTATATTATTTCATACTTCAAGTTATTCTAAATTAAGATAATTCTTATAAAATCAAGACCGTTAATTTCCTGAGTTTGTAAAACGGTGCGTTATTGGCTAGCAACTTACACGTCGATAAAACTCTAGTGTAGCCCATACCTTAATGAATACGCAATAAGAAAAAAAATACAAAATCACGAAACGGAAATCGCCAACGTTCATTAACAATTGCCATTGTTCCTGAAACATAAAAGAATATAATTAATTTACTTGACCCAAATACCAAAAACTATGAGAATTTGTTTCTGCTTTAAAATGTGATTCAGTGTTCAGCCACGACCAGGTAAATTATGTTTTTTTAATAGGCAAGAACATTACGCTTTAGGAGGCAAGATAAGGAAAATACAAAATGAATTCTATAGAAAACTTCCCATCGTTTTTCGTTTGCTTTAAATCAAAGCTGACGAAACTGACATTAACCGACGTGCATTATTATTTTTCAGAGGATACAATATATAACAATAAACAATATATATTATATTGATTAGCAGTCTATTCGCCAAAAACCCATGGTGTAGTTTCTGCTAAAGATAATCGTAATCTAACTTTTATGAAGTAGGTCAGTGTCCACTGCTAAAGGACATAAAGGTAAATGAGATGTGTACTATTTATAAACCATATGGTAGATCTCTTCAGCAGGAGTCTGACATGGTGGGCATCAAGTTATAGTACTATGCTATTAGACATTACAACTAACGTCTCAGAGTGACGAGCGCAGTGTAGTGTCAGGCATAACAAGGATGGTGAAACAGCATCTGTAATGGACAGGCGTGCCAACATCATTTATGGCTGATAGGCTAGACTTTGACCACTATCTCACCTGATGGTAGGTGAGGATGTGGTCGAAGATTTTATTCAGGCTAACCGGGAATTACTGGCTCTCAAAGACAGCTGCTGGAATATACAAGGCGGGCAATCGCCGTACCACCATTCTATAACGATTGCCATCCTAAAACAACAACTGGGACCGACAGCTTAACGTACCCTCCGAAGCACGTAAGCGCTCAGTTGTAGAGTCACTAGCGGTCACCCATCCAAGTCATGACCGCGTTGGACGTTGCTTAACTAAGCAAACTTTGCTAGAACGGCTTCAAAAGCATTTATTTAAATTTTTGGTGAAAAGTGAGTGTCTAAACACAAGATATGAGCCGTGATCAGGGTGTGATGATCTAAAACTTGGCTAGTAACAACAAAATACAGTATTCATATCCAAAAACAATCCTTCACAAACCTAATCGTCTACTAACCCAGTAATTGGTCTCAATCACTCGCAATCAGCCAACGTCCGAAAGCATTGAACCGAAAAGGTCAAGAGAATTCGAATTAACCGAATTCCATTAATCCGACACCTTATACGTATTGAGCAACCAAATCGATGTATAAAGCATCTAAATCGACGTTTCGTGCAAGTAAATTGCCGGATTAAGCGTCAAATTGCGGCGGGAGCCGTAATGACTGCATAATCAGATGTCGCCTTTTGTATCTGGACGCTAATGGAATAAATCTTAAACTGGCATTTACGGTGTCTGCCGTTTTAATACAGGATCATGTTTTTTTTTTGTACTGCTTGTAGCGTAGTTAGCTTTGTCTTCGTAAGCTATTCAATTAGATTTACCAACGTCTGCTGCAGTCATCACTTGGATGGGTGACCACAAGAGGTATTTACTACTTGATTGGGGCACGTTAAAGCTAGTACCTTCGAAACTCTTACCATACAAATGTAGTATTGCCATATTATTTTAAATACCACAAGGTATTCGAACTAAGTGAAATTTAGCAGGCATGCCGTTGAGTCTAATATATATATATATGCTTCTGGTTTGCCAGTTATCCGTAAAAAGTTTTTTACACATAAAAATTCAAATTCTTAATCATTTATTTAATTAAGGCGTCTGCGTCGCTCTTATGAAGGTCAATTACAAATTTTAATATTGAAATATTCTAAATTGTACTGCCACGTTCAGCAAAATAAATTATAGAGCTACTGCGAGAAGAACGGGCATGAAACTCGGGGCCATTTTTTTAAACGTTTTTTACAATGTGTTATATTATACACTATAATACGATTATTACAATATTTGTTTAAATTACGTAGGTGACAGGTGATAGCTTGACAGAGGCGGAATTTTCCAAGCATTTTTGTCGTTTGAGTAATCACTAACTTTGTAGTATGATTTCTTAATCAAAATTTTTTTCACATGCGACTTGAATTTTCCTTTTGTGAGCATTGCAATATGTTTGTGAATGTTATTATAAAACCACACACAATTACCTAAAAAGGACCTTTTATTTGTCTTTGCTAGTCTAAAACCTGGTACCGCTATTTTATATTTATTCCTAGTGTTTTAATCGTGGTTGTAATTTTAATTAAAATTTACTCAATTTTTTCCGAACATACATAATATTTTCAAATATATACAGACTCGGTAAAGTTAATATATCAATTTGTTTAAAAAGATCCCTTAGAGATTCCATAGGATCCATTTCATATATGTAATAAAACTAGTCTTTCTATGGGAATACTTATATTCACACATAGGGGTAAAATTAATGATAAATTTACCTACAATAACATAGATATTAGGTTCAAGGACATGCATGCAAAATTTCATCGAGTTTTAACACTTAGTATGTACAATATGGTGATACTACGTTTGTTTGGAAAGCTCTATAAATACTCTATCTTTAGGCCGTCGGTCCCGTGTGTTTCAGTTGTGTGGTATTGAGAGGGCAGTGGATAAAGCAAGATTAGACAAGGTATGACATTTTGTTAATACCCGCCTAAACAGCTACTATCCTCAAGTAGAAAATCTGTCCCTATACACCTTACGGTCAAATCAGTCAGATTTCTTTAAGATCCAGTTTCCATTCTTGTTTAAGCCTGTTTAGTATCTTCGACAAAATCATCACTTATCATTAGGTGAGATAGTCTTCAGAGGCAATCATGTCGGCATAAAAAATATTATTTGTCACCTCTGTTGCCGTCGATTTTGTTGTTTTTGTACATGCTATAAGCTGTGTTCTGATTGATAGCATTCCGGGCAGTTCTAATTGTGTACTAACAAATAAATGTACAGTTACAGCCACAAGTCTACAGCTGTGTTTCGTAGATAAAAAAAATGCTTTAATCCTTAGCCTACCCATTCGGGGATACAAATTCATGATGATATATTATATGGAATTTGTTTTTAACAACCATGTTGGCGCAATATGGATAACTTCAGAAAAAAATAATGTAGAATATAGCGTAGCTACGTGGTCGCGTCGATAACTTGTAGCAAATATCATAAACTTGTAGCTTTTTAGTTTGTGAGTACAATTTCCGTTTATCTCATATAAACGATTTGAAATCTTTTTCTGCAAAATTTAGACTATGAGTTTCATGTGGTGTTTTTGGAAAAACTCCATTTGCTACCCAACAATCTGAAAATTCTGATTTATTATATGTTTTATAAGTCATTGTGACGGAAGAAGAACGTGGCCTATCTGATCTATCAATCTCTGTATATAACAGATGCATTTCGATACAAGTGACGATTATCATTGCGCTCGTCACCCTGAGACACATAGCTATTAAATCTCAAGTGCCTGACCGGAATTTCACTGTCTCTCAGCCGGGCGAACATTCATAAAACGCTTTTCCACTATGCGGCTCAAATCGGTGGTGTGGACCTGCGGAATAGGAGTCCATAGTTATTACCACTCGGCCATAATTGTTTCAAATCAAAGTTAACAAACCGTTTTCTTTCTTGCGGTTGCGATGTGAGACATTGTAAAGCGAGGTGGATATTACGTTTCACCAGTTACTAGTTAAATTTACCACATCCAAAAGTCGTCAAAAAAATTCACAGGTACATACGAGTATTATCTTAACACTCGTGCATTACCCGTTATTATTTACTAGCAAAATGTCTGAACATTTCCATGATAAAAAGGCGAAAAAGTTAAAATATAACATCTCCTTCGAAGGGTATCCCGCGATACAGATAATTCACTATGAGGTAAGGTCCCAGAGATGGGGTAAAAATGCCGTATCCAAGAAAAAGCCGTCTTGAAAACGCCTTCGCGTATTTGTAGCGTTTTAATTATTCATGTTAAGGTATTGCGGTGGGCTGGCTTATATACAGGATTAGTGGTAAAATGCTAACAACCTCTTAGGGTTGACTTCTGCTAGTCCTAACAAACATTTTGGGATGAATATTTTCATATGGTTTTTTTTTTGTGGGTTTTTGACTTGGGATAAGTACAAGGACCACCCGATATTAAAAGTCTCTTGTGCGTGTAATGTATTATTTTATATTTTTATTTCTTTGCTCGATATAAATATTCAAAACTCTATTCAAAGCATGGCGCGGTCCAGTGCTGCCGTGGCGGGCGCTCTTGGCTCATAGTAGGCATTAAAAAACCAAATAAATAAAATATATTTTCAAATAAAAAAAAAAGACAAAATGTTTTTGGGACTAGCAGAAGTCAATCCTAAGAGGTTGTTAGTATTCAATCACCCTGTATATAGTTCATGCCTTAGTAGAAAATTTTCATTTCTGATGATGTAAAGAGTAAAAATTGTTTTTATCATGGCAATATCTTTGCCAACCTATCTTTTTTAATGCAAATATGGACAAACAAAATTAATTGTTCTGAGCTGCTAAGCTTAATTTCCATTAACGATCTCCTTAAAATCACACGATGTGAAATTGTAAATTTGTAATCTTATTTGTACTGCCACTGGAACTGTAGGAACTAACAACGGACAAAATTCATTTCTATGGCAAGCTAGTAATGTAGTTATATTTAAAGTCAATTGTAAGTTTATTTTGATAATATTATTACTTAATTGTTTAATTATACTTTTATTTTCTAGGTTTCTTTCAAGGTATTTAGGATATTTTTTCACCTCAATGTGTTTCATAGGCGATATTGTTATTGCTCACACTTTGTAACTATATCGTCACTACACCCGGAAACCTATAATTAGCTTTCTGTTACTATTAGTGTTATATAATAAATAAGTTACTTCAACTGGGGTTTCCTTTAAATAAATACATTGATTGAATTGGAGCTCTTGTTTGTTGCTCCTAATCTTAAATGTATTCACTAAGGACATAAATTAGTCAAAAAAGTATTGGGAATGGATAATTTGTTAATGGTTCCAAATTGAATTTTGGCGTCAGCGTCAGAATCGACTACGACACCGACGACATCGTCTTCGACATCGACATCGACAGCCTTATTTCAGAGTTGTTGTCGAAAATGTGAAAAAATTATTGGGACCCAGTGATCAAGTGCAATTGTTGGACCTAGCAACAAAACAAAAGTATTATATATCATGATTTTTCCTCCATTGACGTCAGCCTTCACCTTAAGAAACTGAGAATTGTTTGAAATTCGCTTATTGGATGGTCGTAAAAAAGACAATCAATTTGCCGAAAGAGCGGGTAGTGGCATACTGTAGTATGCCAATATGTTCTGCTAAGGTATCAATGACACTACCCACATTCGCCAGCCTACCGCAATAAGCTCCCACCGTTTCACATGGAACCCAAACATTTCCAGATAAACGTAAAATCTCTGCATATCGATTTGGAATACAGGCGTGAGGTGATAAGTTTCTTTTTATTACAAGCTAGCCTTTGACCACTATCTCATGTTACGGTAATTGATTATGCGGATTAAGATGTTGTTCAAATAAACTTGACAGCTGCAGCTGGAGCATACCGTAAGGTGCTTGGCAATAGATTTTGTACTTGAAGGGTCACCCTTGCTGTTTTATATAAAATGCTATAATATATTCTCTATCCCTAACATATGTCAAAATATGATTTCTAGAGCCATTATGTTCTTATTATCAAATTGTAATTACAATTTGCCGCCCAAAAATTATCCTCTCAAAATTATATCGAAACCATTTTCTATTCATTAGGCAGACGATAAAAATGAAAGAAGAGCCATTTCATCTCTTAATGATTGCCTCACTGACCCTCGAAGGCCCTGTAGGACCTTTAAAGGCCGGCAGAACAATCAAAAGCGCCAAAATCGCGAGTTTCAGTGTGCTTAATTTTAAATGTACATAATGATAACCTTAAGGACTGTGCACTTTTGACTTTTGTTCCATAGCTGAAGGCAGTAAGTGGTAGTGAGGTCGAAGATGGTGGTGAAATTTAGACAACTAGCTCTCAAAGAAAGCTGCCCAAACACACCATCTGATGCATTGCAGCAGGTTTTCCTGCTTAAAGTTAGTAACTAGCAAATAAAGGTTAAAATGTACTAATAAATCTATTTGGTGAAGTGCAGAATTTAAATCAGGAAAATAATACAAAAAGAAACTTCTGGAATTTAGCAGTTGTTGTTCTTAATATCATTTATTTTATAAGAGATTACTGAATTTTAAATCCTCTTAACTATGGCACTTTTCATTCTGTTCACACTTCAGTTATAATTATATTACACTTAGAATGACGGAATTAAAACGATCTTAGTGTTTTTTCTGTTCAATGTTGTCTGCGATTTTACATGAGTGTAGAGAGGATGAAGTTGCATGTGAACAAAATCAGAAAATACATGTACGTTTTTGTAAATTTAGTAAAATATCGTGTAAAATTTGTGAGTGAAAAAGTCGCCCACGGTAGGTGCTCCCCCCCATATTTTTTGAGTGTAGTTTAATACTGCCTCTCCGAGCAATCTAAATTTATATTTTAATATTTTACTATACCTACCACTAGCATTGACACCCACACTTAGACGTAGTGTACAAATGAAGCCTACCCGTACAAATGCGCTATAAAAATTTACTGTCTAGGACGCACATTCGTAAAAGACCAAGTATGTTCCCACTACTCAATTAATGGACAGAAAGGTCAAATTAAAGAGTTTTCATTCGCAAGCGAAATACTGATTCAGATTTTTGTGTAAACAGAACAAGAACTATCAAAATAAAAAGAGTTTAAGTCAATTCTTAAATAAGGTTTTTAGATTCTAATAGAATCGACACCTTGATTTTACTGCGTTTTCAAACCAACGCGTGGCATTGCCTAACCATTCGCACGTCGACAAAACGCTGGTGTAAGCCATACCTTAATGAATACGCAATTAGAGAAAAAAATACAAAAACACAAAACGGGAATCGCCAACGTTCATTAACAATTCCCATTGTTCCGAAAACATAAAAGAATATAATTAATTTACTTGCTCCAAATACCAAAAACTACGAGAATTTGTTTCTGCTTTAAAAGTATGATTTAATGTTCGGTCACGTCAAGGTAATTTAACATTTAAAAAGGCAAAAAAATACGTTTGTAGCCATTTTGATATAAAGCATGACGTGTATGTAAAATTTATTTAATAAAACTGAACTTCCCTTCGTTGAAATCAACGCTGACAACACAGACAATAACCATAGTATATTTTGTGTGTATCTGAGGATAAACGATGAACTTCGAAGGCACTGCGACCAGACTTGCACGCCTTCAATACCATTCGTATTAAGGTTGCAATCGAGCGTAACCAAGGCTCCAAAGTGTCTGTGGTAAATTTTTGTCACTGATTTATACAAGATGAAAGAATGTATTCATTATACTTTTGCAATATGTACAAGAGATTTAATAAAACTATTATTATATACATATACCGATACCGTAAGAGGGTGCGTCGCTTGGTGCATTTGTTGCACGCACATCTTTTAGCTATACGCACAGAGAGATTTTCAGTATGCCTTACTGAGACCTATAACAGAGGTGTGACTTTTGCTTGTTGTTTATTAAGTCAATGGGGACGTTTCGGCCGTAACCAATACATTTGAACTTAACATCTGACGAAATTATAGTAAAAAGGTAACCAAATTACCACTTGAACTGACTCAGAAATTTCTGTATTCCGATGTCATAATTTTTTCAAAAATTGTGTCAAATTATAAGCCAGTAATGAAAAATAGACCAATTAAAATTCACATAACATTAAATAAACTCGCATATCTACAACTTACTCTACAAATCAAGCGACTGTAATTGGAAGCTTTGGTTCAATATTTAACCTTATATCAGCAAAAGTCAAAAGTACATAGCTCAGCGTATCCCTAACGAAGTCCTTTTTCATTTTTTTGTCTCACTTAAAATATTTCCGTTAAACATTCTTCGTAATAGAAAAAGTTTTGTTGCCATCCTCAATTTTCCATCAACTCGGATTTGTGTTTTTTTAGAATTAAATGAAGAGCGATTCCCTGAGGCATTTTGATATTGACGAGATGTTTGTTGCAAGTTTTAATTAACATCTTAATTTTTTGTTGGTTTTGTAAAACAAGTTTTGTTAGTAGATACAAAGTTTTTCGTGTTTCAAAGCAGTTGTGTTTTGCAAGGCACATATTAAAATGTTATACACGTATATAATAATTATTTTATGTCTTAATTATCATCTTTCAATCCAGATCCCACACATGTTAACCTTACATGAGTGGAATAAGGGAAGATGATATAAAATGCTTTCTCCAACATTACACTGGCCAACCCAAGGACAAAAATTGTAAAAGGTTATGGCTTCAGTTTTATGGCAGGCTGTGATACGCTGCTTCCTGATGTTGCTACCATAGTCGGCAGTATAATCAATAATAATATGCCTTTATAAGATTGTTACTCACTGACCTTACATTGACGTGATGCCATTAAGAATGCTGTGCATTAGGCACTTTTTTGTCTCATTAACAACATTCTATAGGATGACAATGATACATAATTATAGGATCATTAGTACAGTTCATAAAATTTAAAATAGGTGAGAAGCTCAGTTGAAAAAATAATGAAGCAGCCAGCTTTAAATTAAACAATAGTATTTGTGCTTCAAAAAATGGTAAATAATTTTTAATTTGATAGACGATCACTCTCCCGTCCTCCTCTGTCTTACTCCCTCGAAAACTTCAATAACAGATAGCGTAAAAGAATTCCGTTCATGTATTATTTTGGCACTTGAAAAAATCACCATATTCACTTCATTCCAATTAGTTCAGTACTACGACTTGAAGAGAATGCAAAGCAATAGCTTTGTCTTCTCTTTACGTCGTAGTCACTGAATGCGAAAGGTTATTTAGGTATGTAGGCAATGGCCTACATACCTAAATAAACTTTAAAAAAACTATATAAGCAAAATTTAAGAGCTGTACTATATTATTTTTCTGAAGAGATATATATTATTTTTTTGGATCAGAATCATAGTATTTGTCATACTCTTTAAAATATTATATATTTTAATCATGTCTGGAAGGCGCACCCTTTCAAAAAAGTATTAAAATTGCCTTTTTGAGACTCACTTCTTCTTAAATTTTGACCTTATTGGCAGGTTGGCCTAAATAATTATAAAATAATTATGCTTATGTTACAAAAGTAGACATTTACCAGTCCAAGAGGTTGTTCAAAAAATCCACTAGAGCTTTCTACAAACAAAAAATAGTACATCATTGTATTCACAATATCCAAAAACAATCTTTCACAAACCTAAGCCGTCTATTAGCCCAGTAATTAGTCTCAATCACTCGCAATCAGCCAACGTCCGAAAGCATTGAACCCAAAAGGTCAAGAGAATTCGAATTAACCGAATTCCATTAATCCGACACCTTTATACGTATTGAGCAACCAAATCGATGTATAAAGCATCTAAATCGACGTTTCGTGCAAGTAAATTGCCGGATTAAGCGTCAAATTGCGGCGGGAGCCGTAATGACTGCATAATCAGATGTCGCCTTTTGTATCTGAACGTGATTAAATTTTTAACTGGCATTTACGGTGTCTGCCGTTTTTATAAAATAAACACGAAGTTTAAAAAATATTAAAGCAATTATAGCCGAGCGGTAATAGCTATGGAATACCGTGCTGCAGGTCCATGGCTCGATTCCCAACGCCGGCTTGAGCTTCACAGCTTACTAAACTCCATCCTCAAGTTAAAAATCTGTCACCAAGCACTTAACAATGTGTTCTAGCAGCAGTCTTTGAGAGGCCGGTCATTCTAGGCCTAGTTCGTTAATCATCTTAGACAACATTATTACGTATCAACAGGTGATGATGATGTCTTGTGAGGTGATAGGGGCTATCAATGAAGCGCGTGACCTAGTGGTTAAGAATTGGGCTAATATTTGTAGATCAACAGTAGATCAGTTCGCGTCATCTTCCTTAATTGATCAACTAGGTTAAATAATATCTGTAGCGTACAATTACTTGGAGAGGTGACCGATAGAGGCATAAGGTAGTCGTTTAAGCAAGGTGATAGGGCATTTTGCGCAAGAAAAATGTGTCTCCTAGCACCGAATGGTGTATTCCGGTTGTTATCCTTGAGGACCAGTTCTTATTCTTGTTTTAGCCGGTTTACTGCCGTCAGGCGCATAATCACTTTTCATTAGTTGAGACAATGTCTCCGCATTTTAAAAAAACAGTTACCTCTGACGGTTAGTGCAAATTTTTTGCACAGTTTACGCACGTTTCTGCTGCAATGCTAAACTCGCGCAAATCAGAAGTTTGGGATCCTGGACAGTTATAATTGTGTATTAACAAATAAATGTTCAGTAGTGAGCAGGCTTTAAGTACAGGTAGTTGCTTAATTGCTTACTGGAATATATCTCTCTCAGCTTGCCACAAGGAATATTGTAGACGCAATAATTTGTGGCCTAACCACAGTGTAGGTCTACAGCAGTTTATGTAGAACATAGTGCAGCTAACACGTAGATTCGTAGCTTGCTACGTCACTAACTCGTAGCAAATTTCGTAAACTTGTAGTTTTACATTTTGTGACTACGATATCCGTCTGCATGAGATTTGAAATCGTTAACATAAAAGATTTTACTGCAATTTCTTGTGAACTATGAACACCTATGAAGGTGTGTGTTTGTTTTTGAAAAACTCACAGTCGCACAGTGAGCTATGAAGCAAGCATTTATGCATGGAATTTCCTTACACAATTTAAATCGAAAACAAATAAAACACTGAAGAACCATGCATCGTTTTAAAGTTTCAATTTAAGCATCTATAATATTATTAGGTAAGTTTAAATAGTATATCACAGTAAGTTCATTATTCAACACTGTTTACAATATTAAAAATACAATCTTTGCTGACCTCTGGTGGCATTACAACTGAGCGCTTCCGTGCTTCGGAGGGCACGTTAAGCCGGGACACCGGGACCGACGTCCCGGTTGTCGTCTTAAGATGGCAGTCGTTACAGCATGGTAGTAGGGCATTTTGCTAATGCCCGCCTTGCTAACCACCACCCTCAAGTAGAAAATCTGTATCCCAGCAGGTGGCAGTGTGTTCCGGAAGCTGTCCTTAAGAGCCCGTGATTCTAAGTTTATACTTGCTAACACCTTCAAACACACCATCACTTACCGTTTTGGGATATCTATAGTTTTCAAAGTTTAGGAATGTCTGAAGGTCATGACTGCGATCTCTAGGTCAGAAAATTACTGTCATAAAAACTTACGTGAGTTGTCATGATTATTAATTAAATATACCGGCTAGCACTCACGGTGTTTAGTCGAAATCTCCGACCGGTGTTCGAACAGTAAAGATGTTCATTCTCAAGGAATGCGGGCAGCCTCGAGGGCTGCTTGACGCGCACTGCGGGCGGCTGCTGTTATTTATTAATAAAATTAAATCATCATCCAAATTTTAATAGGGATGGTGGCTGGACTTTACCATCTGCGTGGAAACCAGTGCTTAATTGTGCCTCGACCAGGGCTAAACCGTTTACCCGCGAATCGGACGTGGTTGCAATAGTGTGCGAAGACCCTACACATACTTTTGACGAGTGCAGTGAAGACAGTGACAGTGACGCACGCGCCCCTACCCTGCCTGCGACTCCATTGCTGCCCGCCGTTCCTCAAGTTTCGGAGAGGGCGTTGCGAGCAGCCGCCCGCAGTGCGCGTCAAGCAGCCCTCGAGGCTGCCCGCATTCCTTGAGAATGAACATCTTTACTGTTCGAACACCGGTCGGAGATTTCGACTAAACACCGTGAGTGCTAGCCGGTATATTTAATTAATAATCAGAAAATTACTGTTTATTTTTAATAAAAAACATCTCAGTAGTATACCCGAATCTAGATCTGTATCTAGTAGATAGCAACATGCTCTCTTCCTATTGCATGGGATCAAAATATTTCTGATGACTAGTGACATACAGACGTGACGATGTATTTTGCTTTCGGTGGTACGAGTATACCAATTGTAGTGCCTACAATAATAATTGGGCGCAAAACGGATTCTTTATATTTGAAGTAGTGATGGCTCAGTGGCATTGGCTATTGGTATAGTTCGAATCCCGCCTTGAGCTTGAGCTTCACCGCATGGTGGAAGGGCATTTTGCGAATGCCCGCCTGGCTAGCGACCACCCTCAAGTAGGAAATTTGTCGATAAGTACCTAACGGTGTGTTCCGGCAGCAGTCTTTGAGAGCCAGTGAAATTATAGGCACATGAGACTTAACAACTATGTCTCAAGGTGACGGGCGCAGTGCGTTGCGTGACTTGTGACGAAATGCAACTGTTATAGGCAGTGGTTAGTCCGCTTAACATCATGTGGGCCTCGAGCTTGCTCCGTCACAATAACAAATAAAAAATCGCTCTTATTCCTTGAAATGTATACTACTAACAAGATCATTATCAAGAAGAGTTCGAGGCCAGTCTTACACTTGACCAGTTCTTAATAATAGTTATATTGACCTCACAACAGTGGCCGTCAAATATTTCCGCAAGTTACACATCTAAATACTCGTGCATTAACCGTTATTATTTAGCAGCAAAATGTCTGAACATTTCCATGATAAAAAGGCGAAAAAGTTAAAATATAACATCTCCTTCGAAGGGTATCCCGCGATACAGATAATTCACGATGAGGTAAGGTCTTTCCCCAGAGATGGGGTAAAAATGCCGTATCCAAGAAAAAGCCGTCTTGAAAACGCCTTTGCATATTTCTAGCGTTTTAATTATTCATGTTGAGGTATTGCGGTGGGCTAGCGTATATAGTGGTAGAGTCGTTGACGCCTAACAAGTTATGTTTCCATTTTATTAAATTATGATTCATTTGGTGGAAATAATTTTATCATGAACATATACTAATCTTATTAATTTTTTCGATAACCTCTGATTATGTATTCTGTACTGGATCGACGACTGCAGTCTGTTAAGGAAGGTTCCGTAATAAATAACTGCACTAACCCCTTTTGGAAACCATCCTGTACATTGTAAGGATATTTATTCTATATTTTGTTTCAAGATTTGTACTGTAATAAAGTATTTAGTAGTATTCTTTTATAGTAGTTAGTATATTTTTTTTACCATACAATTACATTTAATAAATTTAAGCTATGTGTCGCATGGTCTAAAAATAGATCAGCTAAATCTCTAGTAAATACAAATATTCACATACGAATCGGGAAAAAAAAATCTGTAACAGCCTGACACACAAACAGATACGGGCGTTAACTTGTAAGAGTACATAATGATAATCATTTATTTCTCCATATTTATGTGTACAATAGATCTTATATAATAAACATACTTACTAAACAATACTGAATTTTGTCAGTATTTTTTTTAATATAGCTTCTCTTTTTTAGTATTAAGTCCCAGTTTACAGTTCCCAGGTGAAAACTTTGAGGACAGTCTCTATTGACGTTGACGTCATTGGGGTATTGGTGAATACTGCCTGCACAGCAAGGCTCTGTACCAACTTCTCTACCTGATTACACAAGAGTTGGTTATTATATTTCCAACATTAGGATTTCCATAACATTGCAAGAGCAAAGTTGTAGAATACAATCAACACAAAGAACAAATCCAGAACTTAATTGTATAAATACCGTTACATTATGATAAATATAACGGTATTTTTACAATTAAGTTATTATTTGTGATGTTAGAGAAGACATATAGTTCTGGCTTCACATAAATCAGTACACAGTATAAAACAAAATCGCTTCCTCCATCTATCCCTATGTTTGCTAAGATCTTAAAAAACATCGCAACTGATTTTCAAGAGGAAGGTTTATATGTATAATACATAAATTATATAATAGAGAAACATTGATAATTTTAGAGATTTCTAATGTTATGTCGAAAATAAACACTTTTATGCATATTTTTAATTTGCAACCGTGCACAGCAGTGGTGTATATTTTGAAAGATAATGAAAGTCATGAAGACATAAAAATAAAATGAACTTGTTTTCACGGGTATATAATAAAACGCTTGATGACATTTTCTGCTACCAAGAAGCTTATTGTCATACAAACTATGATACACAGCAAATCTGCGCTACTCATTAGGAAAAATGTAGCACCTGTAACAACGGAAACACCTGTTCAAAGAGAGGAAAGAAAAAGTGACCTTTCGTTTGCGGTATTCTGTGGAGAAGCATAATTAGTCAAAAAATTGGACGTTAGATGATAAATTGTTTCGTTATAACAATCAATCAAGACGAGTACAGGTAAAATATAATAATTAATTATTTTTAAGGACCATAATGTTTCCATACTTAAAAAGGTAATTGTATTCTCCTAGATATGAACTTGGCATTGCGATAGCAAACTTGGTTAAATAAACCTTTAAATATTAGTTTTATATATCTACTATATAACTTATTTTAATTTAGGTAAATGATTTCCGTTGTAAAAAATGTGAATGAAATAACGGCATAAAGGGCACGTCCAAATATCTTTGATTTCACCATACTAGATACGTAATCGTGGAATTTTATTTTTCATTTTACCTGAAAACATCAAGATCAGAAAATGGAGAATTCGATTTACAGATGTCAAGATTAACTGGTATTAATTTACCTTCAGCAGGCAGTGATGCTGCTAATAAAGATTACGTAGATCACATCAAAACAACTATTTTTAGTAAAGAGGAGATTGAAGATTTATTCAACGCACTAAAATTCGATATGGATAAGTTTTTAACTAATTTCAAGAAATACTATAACACTAAAACTGAATTGGAGGAAATCTTTAAATCAAAACACAATGAGTAAAGAAGAATTTGTAAATGAAATTCATAAAACAGCAAGAAAACACTTCATTCGAAGATCTGTAATATTAAAAGGAATCGATGACTTGTGGCAAGCAGATCTCATAGATATACAAAATCTAAAGCATTATAACAAGGGGTTTAAATTAATCCTAGTGGTAATAGACTGTTTCTCAAAACTTTCTTGGACTGTTCCAATCAAAACAAAAACATAAACAGAAATAGTAAATGCATTTAAACACATATTTAAAAACACTCTTCGTCATCCCGTAAACTTACAAACAGATATGGGAAATAATATAAACTAGATATATGTTCTAGAATTTTTCTACAAAACATGTTGTCTGGATGTGTGTATAAACATTTATGTTACAATTTAATATTCCGCGTATTTCGTTATAATAATGGCAATAAGCTCGCTCTCTATCACGAGATATTTTAAATATCTGACAGAATATGTAAAGTTATTAATTAAAACGGTATATTGGACTTCAGTAACGGGTTCTGTCCTGCTCATAAAGCTGCATCAACCAGTTTTCTCAACTATTGATTTAACTGTACTTACCTAATTATATTTAGGGCCTGTTTCAGAATGTTCGAGTAAGTTCCGGTTTTTTTTTTTTTTTTTTTTTCATGCTTGATAGGTTAGCCTTTGACCACTATCTCACCTGATGGTAAGTGATGATGTGGTCGAAGATGTTGTTCAGGCTAACCTAGAATTACTTTACTGGCTCTCGAGGACAGCTGCCGGAACACACCGTTAGGTGCTTGGCGACAGATTTTCAACTTGAGGGTGGTAGCTAGCCAGGCGGGCATTCGCAAAGTGCCCTACCACCATGCTGTAACGACTGCCATCCTAAGACAACAACCGGGACCGACGGCTTAACGTGCCCTCCGAAGCACGGAAGCGCTCAGTAGTAACGTCACCAGCGGTCACCCATCCAACTCATGACCGCGGCGGACGTTGCTTTACTTTGCTGATCGATTCAGAATGGTTAAGCAAACTTCGCTACGAGCGCTTCCAACACAGCAGTTATACTGTTTCAGAATGTTCGAGTAATTTCCGGTTATACTACCCAGAACATATTTATGAAACAAAACACTATCTTTGCGTTTCACAGTCATAGTTTTAGCCTATCCATCGGTTAAAGCTTGAAACGCGCTGCATGTTAACTTTCATTTTTATCATTCAGTTATTTTATGTGTTGCATAGCAACCCGAAACTTTATTAGGACATTCTGAAATGGACTCTTAGTATAACTCATATGCTGGCTACCTAGTTTGAACTATAAAAACCAATAAGCCCCTATCAAATCGTCTCAAATTAAATCGGCTCAACTGTTCAGGCCCAACCGTAGCACGCGAGTTCGCGTAATTATCTTGGACTGGCGCCAGGGTTACCGAATAGAGATACGGCTTTAAGGCGCTTCATTATGCCGCCGCGACCTAAAATCTAAATTATTCGCAACCTTATTTATGTCTAATTCCAATTAAAATATATTTTTTTAAATACTACGTAAGATTTCAAAATGTTGGAGTTAGAGAATAAATAACTTTATTATGAAGAATTGGGAAAGATGATGAAGATAACATAATGACTTTCAAACAAATGGCTTTATTAACAATTTCTTTAATGCCGTTTTGAAAAAACTTTTATATGAAATCGAACCTGACCTACTTTTACACGACTGCCCTGTGTATGTATGTATGCTTGTGAGTTTCTTTATTCCACCATAAATTTTATACGGCTTAACCTATTACAATGAATAAGATATTATCATGGAAGTAGTAAGTACTAGTTGTACGTAGTACTTATTACTTCAAACGCATTACGAAAATAAATAATTTGTACGGGTTTATACTTTTTAATTAAATTACCTAAACGTATTGTCACTTTAAAATATCAATTTTCAACTTACAGTATCAATTAATGTTTTTTAACATGACCCTTTGTCTTACCAACACCGCAACTGATTGAGCTAGTAAATGAAATTAAAAATTCTATTTATAGAATCAACTTCTGTCCCCAATTCTTTAAAATTAGATCATCCGGAAGAGTCCACTGCTAACAAATACCTCCCCCATATATAGCCACGAAGAACGGCTATTAGCCACTTGTAGCCATTGTCTACCCGCAACTGTCATGATGTCGTGAGTCCACCTAGTGGGGGGCCTACCAACTCTTCCGGTGTAGTGAGGTAACCACTCGAGAACCTTTCTTCCCCATCGGTTAGCAGTTTGTCGTGCAATGCGGCCCAACGATCAGATCAGGCGTTCGAAAATTAATGTCCGACAAAAATACATATATAGGTACATATGCCTCCAACTAACCACAAAGACCTTACTCAATTCCTCAGTCGGAGATCAGTATTTAACACATTTAAAGTGGACTTTTCATAGACGTAATAGAACTGAACGTTATTAGATAATTGTACAATAAGGTGATAATATTAGAAAACTACAATACGACTGAACTTTACAGAACACTGGAAATAGTAATACTGGACTTTATAGGACTACATGAAAAGCTAGACGTTTAAGGGCACTAGATTTTATTAGCTGGAATACATGGAATGCTAATAAGAACCTTAAGTAAATAAAAACAAAACTCACTTTGCAACATAGTTTCAAAATTAAACGTCCACCACCTCGAGAATCAGAGATAAAAAGATCAAAGAATATAAAATTAAGAATAGGCGAGCGTTGCGCGTGGCAATGCCTCGGGGCAACGTAATTATGTCTGATTTATTTAATTACAGCCTTAATTCCGACTGAAAAGGGATGAGATTAGGGCCAGAGTTGAGGAAAACAGAAGGCCAATTTTCGGGGGCGAAATGGCAGTGGGAAAGAAATTGTTTTAAAATATTTTGTTTTCAATTTTGTGTCAACTAGGTCATGGTTGTTAGTTGCGTTATTTCCAAGACTGGTTCGAAATATTAATCTTAATTCTTAAAACTATTCTTTTATTGATCTCCTCTACGAGGGATTTGGTTATATTATGCTACGGCGTATCTAAGAGCCTATCTACGCCTGGCATGGCGTAGGCGTGCCTTAGGCACGCAATCCGTTATCGTGTAGCACCCTTCATTGTTATACAATGTAAATACAGGTATATTGCCTCTGAAAATAATATCATTATTCGTAGATCTGCCTACTTTGATGCAGAGTAGAGTTCTCGTCGAGTGCTAGTAGCACGCAACTGGCGTACCAGTCGGTACTCCAGTACCCCGTTAAATCGAATTCAAGGTCAAAGTTATTTATTCAATTAAGCGTTCTCCTGTGCGGTTAATTGTCAAAATTTTACTATTAAAATATTCTTTTGCCTCCTTCTGCAATACGGGTAAACATAACTATTATGTATGTATGTAATTTTAAGGTATATATTTTATGGGCCTGTGTTATTGATAATGCTTAGTTGCCTGTAATAAATATATATATAACAAAGAAGAAGGGGGCAAGGTACTCGGTGACATATTTTATGACTATAAAAAATATTACAATATATATTGACATTACATAGGTGGTACGAGTATCCTCCCCATATCTTAATGTGGGAGTCGTAAATGGCAATTAAGGGAAAAATACTAGAAAGTGTTCTTAATCACCACAATCTTACACTGCGATCCCTTATTGAAGGCAGCTGTCTTCAATTTCCATTTGGCTTATACAGTACATAGGAAGTAGGCTTGGTATAGGTGAAATGTTCCGAACATTTTATTCGTCTCAATAATCATTGATTATATAATATAGCAGTATATTAGATTTTTTTCTTCCCTTTCTTTTCATTTTCCTTATTTCAAAACAAACTTATAAAGGCAATGTCACCTTCTGTACTCAAACCGCAAATTACTCATACATTTTTTTTGCACGCAGTACGTAAGTGATCAAAGATGTTGTTCAGGCTAACCAAGAATTACTGGCTCTCAAGAACAGCTGCTGGAACACACCGTTAGATGCTTGGCGAGATATTTTCTACTTAAGGGTGGTAGCTAGCCAGGCGGGTATTTGCAAAATGCACTACCTATCATGATAATATTTATTCAATATTTTCGCACACAAAGCGAGACCTAAGAATATATACAAAAATGGAGTAGCGGTTTTGTTCTCATATAAATAATTTGACGATTTTTCAAGTTGGATCGATCATGGTAACTAGGGTACTCTGTGGATCATGCGCGCGGATATACCCACCAAAAGAACAGTGATACTCCTACTGTAATGAACAGGAGTGACGCTTACCATCTCACCACTTATTATCATTGAAACAAGACCAGCTGGCCCCTCTTTATACATATATGAAATAGATTCGCGACAATTTACAAACAATGACAGAAAGCTGTACTGAAAAGAGTTTTATCTACGATTTGATTGGCAATTGCTTTCTAAGCCCGTTGCGATGATATAGGCCTTACAATGGTATTGTTCCTTTTAACACTCCAACCTCTGTATGTGCACTATACTGTGACATTACGCCTTATTTAAACGGGTTTCTCGACCAACCGGTTCACGGCTTAACCCTACCAAAGCCGGGCTTTTGTGACCTTAGAGGCCATAAAAATTAAGCGCTGTTCAACAATTACGGGAACAAACAATAGTGAGAACTTAATTGTCCGAGCTAAGCCGTTTTTTAAGTACCGGCTTTTTAAGCCGAGGCTTAGAACGAGTTAATCGTTTGCTTTATAGTAGCTTAAGTTAGGTAGGTGTTTACTGCATGAAAGCCACTTTCGCTGCTTGTTTTTATTTAACTCTACTTAAAGCATTTTATTAGTTTTGATTTTGTGTATACCTACGTGCATTATGTCTTGTATTCGAATTATCTAGAATAATTTATGTTACTTTACATAAAATACTTTAAATTCAAGTAGTTTATTGAATTATCATTTTTTAATCGTAGTTTAAGATATACGAACCAAACTGCTTATTGAACATGCATCTTTTGGTTATTATATGCATCAGGAGCCGTAATTATATAAAATTGAAAAAAAAAGTAAATGGCTGAATCCTAAGGTCACGGACACAGGCAATTTTAGGTTCAATTTTGCGCCCTTACTCATAATTTTAACAGGGATGTTCTTTATTTTATTAGTTTACGAAACAAACAAGAGGCCCCTCTGGTCTTAAACAGTAACCTCAGCCTTATTCATATATGAAGCATTTCATCACAAGTGACAAACTGCGCGAATGTCCAACACCCTGGAACATTCATGAATTAACGGGCTCTCAAGGACTGGTGCCGGAACGCGCTGTTCTGCTAGGTAACTCATTTTCGACTTTAAGGTGGTTGTTAGCCAGTCGAGCATTCGCAAAAGGCCCTTCTACCATGCAGTGAACTTCACGCCAATGCCGCAACGTTGGCCTGAACCATATTTTAAAACTTCATCTGACCGAAAGTAGTGCTTTTCAAATAGTTCACTTTCATAATAATATAATATAATACCTATATAATCAGTTGTATATAATTCGTAGTATTTTGTTTAATAAAGGCATAAAAAAAAAACAGGCTCCTCGTATAGCACTGCTCAGCGTATTTCAAATACGAAGTTAGGTAAATTTTCTTCACTATTTACACAGATTACATAAGAAAAATGCTAATTCGTTAATTTAAGTGTCATAGAAAACAGTGAAGCCAACAACCAAATGACTGACTACTAACCTATTCACACTTCTAAGTTATACGAGTATTTGTTAAAAATCTAGGATATATGATGTCCTTATATTGCAATGAAGGTGTTGAACGCATATTTGTGTCTTCAGTAAATAAAATGCTATAACAATATCTAGTTTTTAATATTTCTTGCTGTTAATCTTACGCACCTGCAGCAGGTCTATCAGAGCGAATTAATAATTTATTGCGTATAATACTAACACAAGCATTTCCAAAGAAGTTTAATGTCAGGCAGATGGTCAGATATGAAATAAAAGCTGAAACGTTCTTGATTTTGGCCGTATGTCCTTGCGTATTCTGAGCGACATTTTTCATAAATAATTATTTGTACTGTCCCGTGTGTTGTCAGAGAAGACAAATTTTACCTACTCCACATGAGTGAGACTAGGACAGTAAGATGGTATGCTGAATTTGCCAGAATTATATATAAAAAAAAATAAAAATAAAACGACTTCCAACAAAAAACATTCTAAAACAAAACATGCACTTAAAACTAAATAAACCAAACCATCATATACAGTGTTTCTGTTCATTTTACATCGACAAGTGAATATGAGAACATCATCAATGTTGTCGAAAGCAATCAAATAATAAACAAAATATAACTCAAATACGTCAGATGTCACTGAAATTGAAATGGAACCACATGATAAACGCTGCCTTTTGAATATAAAATTTCCATAAAAAGTTTTAAAGTAACACACACAAAAAAATTATACAGTAAAAAAAAATAAGGAGGTTCTCAAACCTCCTTATTTTTTTGAAGTTGGGAAATAATACTAAACCTTACTTAAAACCGTAAAAAAGATCTCGTCACGCTGCTTAATCTTGACCGCTATTATTTGTTAACATTTGGCTTCTTTTAAACAAGCTATTAAGTTTTATGTAAACTAATAAAATTCTTTGTATCAGATGTGGCTGCTGTCCAGAACTTTTATAAGGTTGGCAGCATTGCCCAGACCAAACCACGGGCTAAAGCACAGTTAGCCATTATCAGATCACTCGTTTACGCTTTAGTATACCATTTTGCAATGAAACGAGCCAAGAGGTTCTTGAATGAGTTCCTTTTCAAGAAAAAACACAATGTTGTAGAATTTTGAGACGGTTTTTCGTGTTTTGTTCTACCCTTGGATATTGAATTGGTTAAACGTAGGTGCGGTTGCGTTCTCAAGGCTTGTATTTTTGTACAAATTAAAGTTGAGATCGATTTTATGATGCAGTTTTGATTTGTAAAGACTAGGCTTAGTCTGACGCACGAAAATGTTATCAGACCATATAATTTGAGCTTGCGTTGAGTGCGCCAATAAGACTTTTGGATTGAAACTTGAAAGTTACAAATATATCTCAAGAAAAAGCACCAGCCTTATATCTCAATAAAAAAGCACCAGTCTTTCACCTGGTTGCAAACTACATAAAATGGATTCTATGCCCTTCGGATAAGAATAAACGAAAGGACTAGGTGATTCCTCGTGATGGATAGATGTAGCTGATTTCATATAATGTTGTAATATATAAAGTCTAGTTCAAGTCAGTTTTTTTTTTATTGTTATATCTTACTTTTGTGTAGTCTACAATTTCACAGTGGATACGCAAAATTATCGCAAATCAAATCCTCTTTTCGTCCATATAAGGAATGATTGGTTTGAATATTATGATTATATATTCAGATGTTTTAAAAAACTATAAACTATCGAAAACAATAAAATCCCTTTAATGCCGGCGGCATTCCTTTATTAACAAATTTCTACGAGCTATGTGTATACAACATAGCAGCTACTACAATAAAACCATAAGACATTGCAGACTCACAGGCAGTTTAAATGCTCCAGCGCACTACTAGCCGCAGCGTCCCTAGCATGCTGGCAGCATGGCCCCGTTGCGTTACAATATTTATTCTATGAGCCAAATAGGTGCCAGCATTTTGATCACGCGTCGCATTGGCTTAGTTTTTGCACATCACAAAGTTAAATTACTAGCGATGTACGAAAAAAAAATCTGGTAATGTTAAATATGGATTCCTATTATCACAAATTCTGGAGTTAAATTGTGGATACCTGTAAAAAAAAGGTTGAAATATTCAATGTTTTTCCATGATTGATGTATACGAGTACTTACAATATATACCCATTCTCTTTTAGAAATTTATAAATTTCTCCCTAAATATTAATACGAATATACTATACTACCAACTAAATATTAATAACAGCCCATTTGCCAGCTCTACTTCCCGATTTCCAATTTCTAAGATCTAATGCTATGAAAAATATTAGTCATTACACGTAATACTTGAAAATAAGCACATGAAGTTCAAAGGTACAGCGAGAAATAGGAAAATAGAGAACTACAATTTCTTCATAAGAAAATATTCTCAGAGCAACGGCCTCACAACACCTTTTCCGATAATTCCACAATTTTCTTCTCAAGGACAACATATATGGACTTCGATAGTACCTAAACTTGCGCGATTACTTTGTAACACGTATTCAGTAAGCAAATGAAGAACTTCTGCAATGTTTATTTTTCCGACTATTTCATACAAATTTTATAGTTAATTACGATTTTGAACTCAAGATTTAATAACATTTATCTGTCAAAATTCAAATGAACAATATATACCTAAAAGTATTATTATTAAATAGAAATAAGATTGTAAAATTGACTATAACTTAAGAAACAGTGGCTCCACACTTTAGGCTCTTGACCCATATCGCAGAAACTTAAATAATTACGATGTGTATACTAATATAAACGATAGTGTATAATATAACCATTTTAACATATACATTATATCGTATATAACTGTTAAAACAACACAAATTACGTTTGAAACTTCGTTTGTGATAATACTTATAGTTATTTAATTAAAAAGATAGATGACTCTTTATTGACAACCCCATAATAACCAGTATTAACATATTACTAAAACACAAAACCAAGAGTGTCAATGGGCAGTCTTATCGCTCAGAGCGATCTCTTCCACACAAACATTAGAAAGTTCAAATGTTATCTTGGTAAATTTAATATTATTTTAATTATGGTAAGATCCACTAAAAATGTATTGAATGGTGTGGTGTGTGTATGTAACTAATTTATGGATGAGTTTGTATATTTGTTTGCGCTGACGTGTAAATTGTGTATATACGTATAAAAACTGAAACAAATCAACCATTCTGTAGATTGAAATACTCAATGCCAAGACAAGTGAACTGGTTGCCGTTCCTAAGGTACCTACGACACGTCTGTTTTCCAAAGAAGTTTTTCACAGGTTCTACTTACTATAAACTTGGCATATCTCTCTTCTTTGTCATCACATTCTTAAATACTACCTGCTTATTAAGATAACTGGACTTTTCTTAAGCAACTACAATCTGACCGAATACTTTCGCCGAAATGTGTTCTACTGTTCTCTAAACCGTTGAAGATGTCGTTTAGGCCATCCTAGTATAGCTGGCTCAGTTTTTCTACTTACTTTGTCAATCTTCTTCCGTCCCCATTCATACGTGCGATTAGTAAGCTGTTGCTGTTCGTAAGGCACACAATGAGGGCTCATTACCATCTTTTGCGCTTTCATCGACTATTGGCTAGAAGCAGGTGCATAATCTACTAGAATATAAGGATTTAGGTAGGCAGCCAGCTAGACACATCAAAAACTTATAAACTGCTTTTATAGTGTTAAAGAAATTAAAGACTTTTGTAAAATGTAATATTGACTGAATTCATACAACAAAAAGTTGCGCGTCTGCTTGCAGACTAAATTCATTGTATCTTAACAAATTAATTTAAGATACAAACCGTAAGTTAAATTGGCTAAAATAATCTTTAAAAATTAATATAAGATCATATATGACATGTATTTTAGCAAATAAATTATTTGATTTGATTTGAAAATCCAAGTCAGGATACCGCAGAGCCCTAACGTTCTGCTAACATATCAAAATAACTCTAAAATATTTTATATCGATGTGTGTACATGATACTGTTGGATCTTATCTTCTAACATCATGATAGGATGGATAGGACGGCCGCACGTTCGAGGGGCCTCAAGGGCTACTTGCGGGTCTGCAGTTGATAATCCGACCCTTTGAGGGCTTACTTGTTGTGTTCTTGTTACAATTCAGCCGAAATATGGTTTTGTTTGTTTGGGACTTTTCTGGTGCGAATGCGAATCTGTTCTTCCGGTTTTAGCGTTAGGTTTTATTTTTGACAGCTGCTTCTTGTGTTTATGATAGTAATGATAATCTGATTGATAATATTATGTACTTAAAAAACATAGCATAACAACATAACATATTTAGGTGTTTGTCTAACATGCTACTCGAGCGGTATTATTCAAGAGATTTTGCGAAATAACCTAATGTCAATAACTACCATTAAGCAACATGGAAAAAAAAAGATCTGCCACATCTAAGACGTCTATTTTATGTTGGTTTTGTTAAAGTATCTATGGCAAGAAAATAGTTACATAAAATTACCTCTACTTCAACGATTGAACCCGTGTCTTCCGGATATACTTGCCAAATACGTAGAATAAAATTTTCTTTGCACCAAGGAATAAATCTCGCGTCTTAGAATGCGACAGTGTGTTTAGATGTACATCACAACACCGTGACGTACACAACACTTGCAATTACCAACCATCCTCATCTTGCCTTCGGTCGCATTGGAACAGGAATTCCCCACCTATCTATATATGTATAAATACCTTTTATTGATAGATTGTTAGGGTTTAGGGACCGAGCTTAGGGTAGTAGATCATATTACTTATGTACATGAGGTACTTAAGTAATGAGGCGTAATATCGCCCACTTTTACATACCTGAAGGGACCTTACTTATACATATGTAGAGGAATAGGTAGATAACCCACGCTTCACTGTATTAGCAGTGTAGAATAAAAGGTCTATTATAACTGGCATCATCAGACACCCAATTGCCAGATTGCTAATGAAAATCTAATTGTTTAAAAATTTTATATTAAGCCTATAGCCTGTATCAAGCATGCAGTTGCTAGACTGCAACTTGAAAGAAATTTTCAGTTATACCTAACATCTGTCATCAGGCACGCATTTGTCAGTAAAGTTTCCGATTTCAAAGCAAAGCTTTACGCAACTCAAGCAACGAGGCTAGCAAGAAACATGTCTGCATAATATTCATAATAGTAATATTTTATCCCACCGTAGTTGTAACACTACACGGTCTAGCTTCCCTCGTGAATAGCTAAGCATTATTCTAATATATTAGCTACATAGATATTTGCCCGTAACCTCTAGCGCCATACATCATGTCCGTTGGTGGATGGGCGCTTTGTGCTTTTGTGATATAAAGTCTTAAAATTGACTTCCTTTGGGACATTATGTTAGAGCTAGCTTTATTTTATAGCTGGTAGGTGCTATTTAGGTATATGAGATATTTAAAAATGTATTTTGATTCAATAATGGGACGCGATTTTTCAATAGTATATTTCTGTGTTACGCCTGAATTTGGCAGCCAACTGATTAAAATTTTATGAAATCAACTAGTTTATTTTCAAGAATACAAGTAAAAAAGATCTCAAAATGATAATAATTACAGATGCAGGCAGACGTGCAATTTTTTTTGCTTGTAGGTAACCTTTTGACTTCAATCTCACCAGATAAGTGATGATGTGATCGAAGGGTTTAAAAGTTTTTTTTTTGATATTGTTACGGAACAAGCTCGAGGCCCACCTGATGTTAAGCGGACTAACCTCTGCCTATAACAGATGCATTTCGTCACAAGTCACGAATTACACTGCGCCCGTCACCTTGAGACATAGCTGTTAAGTCTCATGTGCCTGTAATTTCTCTGGCTCTCAAGGACTGCTGTTTCAGCATTCTGTGCTGCGCGGCAGTCCATAGCCAATGCCACGGAGCCATCACTGCTTCAAAACCTGAGGCTTAACCTAGAATTGCAGTATGTGCTTAAATGCAGTTACATTGCAATTTAAATTAGTTTCATATTTAACATTTATATTCTTTGAATTCTTTAACACTATAAACACAATTATTTAGCAGCTGTGTAGTCAATTTATTTCCTGACAGTGTTTTTATGCTATTGGGTAAGCAGTTATTTATATTTTTGCAGGTTAATAACAAGCACATATACAAGACGTCCAAGTCGTTCTATTATCTATTCATTTAAACGATTTTAATATCTTGAAGCATACTCTTTGGCGTAGTAAAGAATAAAAATCAAAGTTTTTGAAAAACGTTTAATATTGGACAAGCGTGTTTTTTTATCTACAATGACGTCGGTTAAAATAGAAGCTGTGGTTTTGACCATTTCATTTCAATGTTGCTATTAAAAACTTTCTACGTTAACATTTTTGAGAATAGGAAGCAGTATTTTAGTAACGATAGTAAAGTTAAACGAATAAAATAAATTTGACACCGTATAAAACTAGTATATACACTTTTATTAAAATAATTTTGAATTTTCTCAATAGAATATACACAAAGAGAAGCTATTGAACAAAGTATATTAAATTCGTAGGTAGGTTCAAAGCATGTGCCGACGCTTTTAATATTCTCAGTTTCAATAACAATCCACCTTATGTTATTTTACTTACCCTCTTTGAAAAATATATAGACAAAGAGCTTGCAGCAAAAAAAATAATATATGTTCATGATCAATTTAATTACTTCTATTTGACAATTTTCGACCCTGTTACAACACTTTTAAGTGTAAAGATGAAGATTATATGGCATGTTGCTTACTCTTACCCGCGAGCTTTTTAGGCTTAGTCTGGCGTGCGGGGTATCTATTGACTGCATGTCAATGCTAACAACCCATATAGAGCTACCGAAACCTTGCTATATATGCTAATACTAGTACTGCAGCAGCAACGTGCACATGTAAGTGATTTTAAGTGATCCTTTATGTTAACACAGATGAGATAGGATGTGAATTATCAAATTTGCTTAGTCTTGGCAAACATTTGCAAGTTGTCAAATGTTTATTGTTTTTTTTATTTTATTTTAAGAGAATTTAAGTACCAACTTGTAAGTTATTAATATGTGGTTAACCTAGGAAGTTACGTTCGTTTCGTTATGAAATTTAAAAAAAAGATTATTGTTTGTAATCTATTCTTGTGATGCATTCAGCTTATAAACCTATCCAATAAAACTCTGTGGACCTAGACTCCATAAGCTATGTGAAGGTAAATTCAACTCGCACTGCTCGGTGCATATCACTCAAATCATAAAGCATCCTTTTTCCAAGTTTTTTTTAATTTTATCACATTATGTCTAGTAGTCTGGGTTATTGATGGCTGCGCTGTCCCCGATGACGGTTAGAATAATAAATTTGATTTCAAAATTAGCAAAACGAGCATGTTTCGATAGCCTAGATGTCGTACTTGGCGCAAATGCGGGGGACGCGGGTAGTATTCCCACTCGGCACGGTAATTTTTTTCTCTAATAATTTATATGTCTAAGTTTCGCTTAGCACGCGATAGCGCTTGTAATCATATTTAGAAATATCAGTCTGGAACTTAACTTTTAATTATAATAATAATACGAGTCGTACGATGCCATGAGCGTCCGTGAGTATTTTGCACATTTGTTTGCCTAATTTGTTCCTCCTGTCCTGGCTTGCATAATCTAACTTAATTTAGTTCGAAGTAAGACCTTCCATAAAACTCTCATAATTATATTTATCCAGTCCAAACATTTATATAATGACATGTATCGGTTCTGCAGTAAATATGACAAGTCATTCTTTTCATACTAGTTATGAGAAGATTTAACTAAAAAGAAGTAACAAGAAAAGTTACCTAAAGTTATTAGTTATCGTACCATGCTTGCATCAGTAGCCTAACAATGCACTTCATTATTTAGCTCGTTAAAGTACCTTGTTCAAAAAGGTTGCCAGATCTTATTATAATCGGCTAGTTTAGCTTTTATGCAGCTTAGGTATCGTATTATGTTTGAAATAGTCTGCTATTGGCAGGTGCTGTATGCTAAGTAGATATGAACAGATGTTGTATGAGAATATCGGTAAGAGATTGAATTTTAATAGAATTTCAAACTATTGTTTTGAATAAACAACATTATATTTTAAATTGAACATTTGCTTTAATATACTTTTAATCAAAATAACATATTAAATGTATCTAAAAGGATCTTATGAAGGTCAATTATTACCAAATTTAACATTGAAATATTCTATTTACACATTGAGAATAGTACCAGGGAATTTTGCAAATGCCTGCCTGGCTAGCTACCACCCTAGCCACTAATTCTAGGTTAGCCTGAACAACATTTTCGACCACATCATCAGGTGTGATGGTGGTCAAAGGCTAGCCTATCCGCTAAAGATTCAGCAAAACAGAGCTTCACTGCCACTATGAGAATAACGAGCAAGAAAGTTTAGGGTCAATATTTTCAATATTAAATAGGCGATGGATTGGTAATTTGGCATCGGCGGAAATTTTTAACATATATGTCATCTATATAATCACAAATTGTGTTGAAAAGTTTTTTTAAATAATATTTTTTTCGCGTGCAATATTAATGATATGGAAACTTTAAGATCCAGATCACTAGGAAATTATTATTAAATTGCACGAAATGTTAAGAAAGGTTTCTTTATATGTGTTTAATCTCTCTTAATTATTTCTCTTTATAATAGTCAAATCATCCCGTAGGAGTCTTAAAAGTCGTTGAAGGTAAAAAAATCCTGAAGGTGGGCAGCAGCACCTACTGTAGAACTGCCATTTTCCACTGCTTTCCCAAGACGCCTGCCAAGCATGGGAGCTATGACTCAGCCATCCTAATGGAGGCTTCTGTTCAAAGGTGGGCGTTATGTTGTTGAATCTATAAGTAACGAGTTAACGTAATGTTAATAGTTTTGAAGCATTTCGGGGTAATATATGGACTAATGTGCATCGGTGTACAAAAACTTTCCAAGATATTATCATCATCATCAGCCAGAAGACGTCAACTGTTGAACAAATGCCTCCCCCATAGAATGACACAAAGAACGGCCACTAACCGCTTGTATATGGACTGATGTGCCTCGCTGTACAAAACCTTCCAAGATATCATTATCATCATCAGCCAGAAGACGTCGACTGTTGAACAAATGCTTCCCCCATAGAATGACACAAAGAACGGCCACTAACCGCTTGTAGCCATTGGCTACCAGCGACTTTTACGAAGTCGTCCAACTAGTGGGACTTCCAAGATATAGGTATATTATGTGCAATATTATATTAAACTCACGAATTTACTATACCGAATCTAGCTACAGCGAAATAACTGTTTAAACTTCGAATTTCCTGCAATAGATATGAGTTTCCTTACCCAACCCTTCGAAATTATAACATTATAAGTTTAATACCTAAAAAAATACATAAAGTATTTTTTTTATAAAACATAAGGTTTTTTTTGAAATATATAAAGATTTTTTATTGCTGAAAGCTTAGACTTTGACCACAATCTCATCTGATGGTAACGGATGATGTGGTCGACGGTGTTAACAGGCTTAACCTAGAATTACTGGCTATTAAAGACAGCTGCTAGAACATACCTTCAGGTGCTTGGCGTCTGAAGAAAAGTATTGCTTAAACGAATTTAAGCAATACTTTTCTAATAAATATGATTTTTATTTTTTATCGTAAACGTGTCGTATAAAGCGGCCCTACAATATTTAGTTCTAATTTTCCACAATTATGAGGCAGCATACTTGCGCTGAAAACCTTTAAACTGCCTTGAACCCTCCACATTTGAGTAGACTACTGTATTACATCCACGTTTCTCGGGGGTATGTTATTACTATATTATTGTAAATAATTGGGGCCTGGAAGGGTGGTAAACAGCTACATTGTTAGCCTAATGGAGGTGTTGGTGTACTTGTTAAAATTATTAATCATTGTTCAGTGTTGAGTTATTATGTGGCTTAGTTTCTCTTCTTGATAAAATTGGTACGAAGTAATACATATCTAGAGCCAGATGTATATTATAACTTATATTATTTATATTTATTCGTCCGTCGCTCAAGAGTGACAATACTAACGAAGTGTAATCAAAGAGTTTTTTTTTAATATTTTACAGTAATTTTGTAAACTTGTTTGCTTAGCTTTCGTTTAAACAAAAAACTGACCAAATGATAGCCGGATCTTTTTCTTTGTACATATTCAAAGCCCGTTAAAACAAAGCTGCGTTGGTATTGAACACACCTTAAAAACTACATTACAAATAGTCGTTTTCAGGATTTAATCATTAAATACAGGATTCATACTAGTGGTTTCATAATAGATCGAAATTCCAGATTCCTTAGTAATTCAGTTTTTGAGTTCTAACATGTACCAATGACGCTCTAAAATGTTATAGCGTTGGCGCCAAATTATGATATTTATAAAAAAAAGTATATATTTATGTTAATCTACATTACTGAGCTCTAGATGGTGACATCTCAAATTAAAGGTGCAGAAAAGTTAGTCTTGCTAAATGCCCTTATATATTAGAATCCTACTATTAACCCTTAATGTATCTGTTAGGTCCCAGGGACTCCACGTACAGTTTACTGTTTAAATCATTTATTTCTCAACAGAATTTATAATTCACTTACAGAGAAATACATATTATATAATATACGTAGTAAACATACATGTCGTCAAGTATCAATTATGTGTATAAGCAATATTAAACAAAATTCGTTTGTGAATTCTATAGGTAGATACTCGAATGAAAACGTAACGATAGCGCAATTATTCAGAATCCGTTGGTACATTGTAAGAATTTGAATGTCATTTAATTTATTTGCTGTAGCATATATAAATTGTTCTATTGTAAAATATATATATATATTTAACTTATTTATATATATATATATATATATATATATATATATCTATATATATATATTATAATATATATATTATACACCTATATATTATGCAAGTAAGCTTATAAATGGACTATTATACTAATATACTAAATATTGTAATATTGAAACTTTTCAGCATTAAATTTCAACATTTATTTCGCGTTTATTACTTTATAATTTTCTTTCGATTTCGTGCCATTTCATTTATTATTTCGTGTTCATTATGAAATAACATTATTAAATGAGGTGTAAAAGAAAATACGATAGCAGTATTCGCCTTGTAAAAAGTAGGTATTGAGCCGTCGCGTCGGTCATATTCCAGACACTTCAAAAACCTTTGTGTGTGCCGTATGTTTGTATATCGTAATATCAACAGATACAACAACACTTCTGTCAAAGACCATAAAAGATCAGGGCAGCCGCGTGCTGTTAGAACTACAATTTAACGCTGATAAAGCCAGAATCGGTCGAAATCCCATTGGGAAGTAAAAATATTATGATAACTCAATAATAATCTTATTGCGAGAAATGAAGATTCCTGCTAGGAAGCTCGGTGATTATCGTCGATATACAGTACATGCCCTAGATCAGTCTTTAAAATTAAATAGAGTGCCTTCCGTTGCGATACGCAAGTGAAGGGCACAGAAATAATCTCTTTACCGATGAAAAAATTTACACGCTTGAAGTGATCGATGACCTTGGTACGACAGGTACAGACAGCAAACACTTCTAGCATACGGCGAGGATGAGGTCCAAAAAGTACATTATACCTATATAAGTCGAATCTTTGTACTGTCATATAATATTATAAAGAGGAGAGATTTAAATTTTTATATGCAACGAATAAACTTAAAATATACTGGACCGTTTTTGATGAAATTTGGCATGGAAATAGTTTGAGGCCCGGGAAAGGACATAGGATAGTTTTTGTTCAACTGCGCAAAATGAGGTTAGTAAATTTTATATTTGGTACAAAATTATCCAACACCCAAGTTCAACGACTATTACTGCTAAACTAATAATGTTATCTCAATCGTTATACTTTTCCTTTAAAGTTCATGAAACGCACTATTAGCTTGAATTTTTTTAGATTTTTCAATCCAGAAGTTTAGCTCTTAGAGGGGGGGGGGGGAGACGCCTTGCTGGAACAAATATTTGCACTTTGAAGTTTGATATTTCGTAAATGGAGCATTAAATCGAAAAACAGTATTAGCAACCTTTATATTATTTTAAAAGACCTATTCAACTATACCACACACGAAGAGATAGACGACAAAAAAAAATTCATCCCCACATCACATGTATGGGAGGTACACTAAAAAAAAATATTTTTCAAGATTTTATTGTATCACTTTGTCGGCGTAATTGATTTACATATCCATACGAAATTACAGCTTCCTAGTACTAACAGTCACTTAGCAAAACCTCGGACAGACGGACATGACGAAATTATAAGGGTTCCTTGTCAGGACTAAAACGGACCCCTAAAACGTGGGCTTTGAGTATTTTTTAAAAATAATTTAGGGAGTTTAATTACTTTATATCCTTAGGCAACTCGTTATACATTTTAGCCCCTTCATAAACTAGACTTTTTTTACCGTAGTTAGTTCTGGGTGGTCGTAAGCAAATATGGTTAGCTTGTCTGGTTAGTCGTTTTTGGATATGTAGCTTTTGAGTAAATATTATTTGAATATGAATATCTTTAGTGTGAATTTTTGTAATTAAAATGCAAGTCGCGTATTTGTAAGTTTGTTAGTTGGTGTTGAATAATCGTAATGGAATAATGTTTTAATTAGTTTATTTTGGGCAGTTTGTAATTTTTTTTAATTGGTTTTCGCCGCCGTCCCCCATATTTCAATCTGATAGTCGATATAAGGTTTTACCATAGAGATATAAATTGTGTATCTTACGCGTTTCGGGAGGCATCGGACCACACCGCGAAGTGAACCTGTGAATGTTATCATTTTGGTGCGAATGTTTTCTATATGTAGATTCCATGTAAGCTAACTATCTAAAATAAGACCCAGATATTCATACTGCTTTAAAATTAAAAATATTGCGGCTATATTTTCGCGTCCTAGTACCTTCCTGCAGTGGCCTGAATTGAGAATATCGGTGAGTAATAATGTTCATGGAGTCCACGGGACTCCATCTGGGTTTTTATATATGTGTAATATAATTTGATATACCTAATGTTATTTTATCAATATTTACTCATGCTTTTATTGTATTTTAGGTTATAAAATTACTTCAAATAGACGGTCAGTCAATCTTTTCCAACAAAATGCAAAATCTACAGTTCTGGACTGGCTCAGAGACGATGATGAGTTATCCCAACCACGAAGAGCAAGAGCGGCAAGGTGGATCACAATGCTACATAGTACTAAACGGAATTGCTTTCTTTGTTTGTATGTTATGATAGGGCAAAAGAGCAGACGGCTCGCCTGGTGGTAAGTGATAACCGACGACGAGGAAAATACGTTTGACGTATAAGAAAAGAGTTCGTGTCTGGTAAGGTAATGAGTAAGCTTTGCATGTTTCATTTTTTTGTATAAACATGTGCCATTTTTTATTTATTTATAAAATGATGATTATATGTTTTAGTGGATTATATAGGAAAATGTGAAAAAATAATGTAATTCTACTTTTGTAAGCAGCCCGAAAATGGTATTCATTTTTAGCAACATATTTTTTAGTCTATATTTAATTTATATTGTGAACAAGATTATTACTTCCTTAGAACTAAATTTTACATAAAATTCTGTTAGTATAATGTTCCTAAGTATAATATACCTTTTGAAGTACAAAATTTACTTTTATTTTGTACAAAATCAACAATTTTATAAAAAGGAGTCTCATGGAGTCATGAGATAAATAATGTAATATATTTTCACCGAGTAAACTAAGGGTAAATAAGTTAGTTGAATTTATAGTATAAGTATTCGAAATATTCATATTTGTGTAAACGTCCTTCTCAGATTGTATTCTAATTATGCTACGAGCTAGGAACCCGTGAGGTATAAACAGACCGACATGGAGATGGCAGAGTTTCATTAATGGTGTCTTTTCGGTACAGAACCCTAAAAACCAATTATTAAACTGTGTCATCGTAGGCTATCGACAGATTAGTAGAAGACGTGTTTGCTTGTTATTCACCTTGACGGTTTCTAAAAAACACAAAAATTGTCTAAAAAATATATCGTCACCACTAACGCCTATTCCACGAGAGTGTTGTAAGGGGCTAAACATTTTGATCTTTAGCGTCGTAGACGCATTAATTGAATAATGATTTTGACTACGCCTAAATTTTATTTGGTGCTACGTATTAAGGCTCGTCCAACATCCCGCAGAGCCTAAAGACCAAAGTCTTCAACCAATGTGTGTTGCCAGTGATGACTTATGGCACTGAAACGTGGTCCTTAACTGTGGCCCTTATGGACAAGCTAAGAGTCGCTCAACGGGCTATGGAGAGAGCTATACTCGGTTTTCTTTGCGCGATAAAATCCGGAACGTGGATATTTGCCAAAGAACCAAAGTCACCGACATAGCTCTCAGAATTTGCAAGTTGAAGCGGCAATGGGTGGGCCACAGTGCTCAACGAACCGATAACCGATGGGGAAGAAAGGTTCTTGAGTGGTTACCACACTACACCGGAAGACTGGGTGGACTGACGATATTGTGAAAGTCGCGGGTGGCCAATGGCTGCAGGTGGCTGGTAGCCGTTCTTTGTGGCGATCTGTGGGGGAGGCCTTTGTTCAGTAGTGAAGGTCTTCCGGCTGTTGATGATTATGATGATGATGATGATTAGGGCAAGGTTATTGTGGGAATTACAAAGAGGCGTTTGGACACAAAGAACTTTTAATATCTTCACGGTATTAATATACAAAAGAGTCAAGAAAGGAATAAAGACTATGAAATAAACTACATTAAAATGAATACGAACGCAAATGAAAAATACTATAAGAAAATAATATACAAATATGTGAGAAAATATTCCCAATAGCGGCAACTCCACCTAAATTTCTAAGCCAACTTGACGTAAGAAACGCCACGTTGTTCAACTGGAATTTCGTCGTCCGATTCTACAAGAAGTATCTTCAGGAGGACTTGACTCTTCGAGCACCCGATTGAAGAATTCTTGATACATATTATTTAATTGTAAAAAGTTTAAACTTCTATAGCCGGCCGCCGGCTTGACTCAACTCGCCTTGGGAATGCTGTCGTTGGTAGCTTACGCGCAATATTTTTGGGTAATCTACTATTGTGATTTTGAAGTCAAAACAGTTATTTGCGGATGTCAAACTTTAGTAATAAGCGAGTGTATTTTCAAAAGGTATAAATTAGTGTTGCGCTGCCGTAGATGCAACTTTTGATATATTACACGCTATACTACGATGTGATTTAACTTTGTTAATTTCCGCCTGTACGAAGAGAGGTATACCAAAGGTGAATAGTTAGTATATAAAATAAATCCAATATTTTGTTAATATTAAAAAAAATATGACCCCGTTCGCGCTTTAACAAACAGTAAACGATCGGGGATCGCAGCCCGCATATATTGTAACAGGAAGATACCGCAAAATAATAATTATTGAAATAACTTTTACTACCTGTTGTGCGCCCATGTGCAGTTACACCCCAATCACATAGACGTGAGCCCACTACTAATCAAAATACGTAATCTTTTATATACGAAACAAACATCCATATATTCTTTAGCTGGAAACGAAGTAAAACTAATTAAATAATATTTACTCTGACAAATATCAAAGACATGCGTTCCAACTACGTATTAAAAAAAAACCGCCAAAAGTTTCTCAAATAAAAATAACTTTCCTTTCGTTATTCTAACTACTTTCCCGTGTTAAAAACATTACAGCGCCCATTACACACAGCTTTACGATACAAAACTCATTACAAAGAAAAGGTTTTAATAGTTCACGCTTCCCCTGTCCCCGCTTACCCCTCTTTGTTACCCTTCCTGCCCCTTTTTGTTTCCCGCCGGCACCAAAACGAATTTTCCGAGAGAAGTTTTTCCTCTCTTCACTAAAAACTGTTTTTGCTACCAACTGTGACGTAGATCAAAGGATTCCGCCTACACTCAGTGTACAGTAGAAGTGCAAAGTTTAGATTTTCTTTAGCCACTGGAAAACCACAAGCTAAAGCTAGTTCTGTTCTGACGGAAGTTACGAAATTAAATTTTATACAAAGTTAGTAAACTTAAATTATTATAGTCATAAGCAATGTCACAAGTTATGGGTTTTGCTTAGATTTTGTTCTGTCAAAGTTTCGAGAGTAGCTAATCGGAAAATTTGAACTATTAAGCACTCATGGTGAAGTTATGCTAACTAGTGTAGTGTGTCGAGATGACAGTGATAAAGATATTACCGAAAACCTAACGGAGGTAGATTTTAATCGCTCCCGCCGCTTCTCTAGACGATAACACCCGCTTCTTTAGTCTACTCGTGACGGTCAACGCAACTTGACCGAAACGTCAAGGTTAGTCAATATATAATTTTGTAGTTGTTATGTGCGTGAATAGACCCGTTAATAATTAAGAAACATATTTTAACAAGAAACTAATGTATTATGTGGTCACGGCGACTGCTAGTCGCAATTTACCTACTAGTGAGCGCTTCCGTGGTTTGATGCATGGCATGTTAAGCCGTTGGTGTACCCTTTTATTGTCTTGGGGAGGCAATTATCAAGATTAAAAAATCATGGAAACTCCAATACTTTGCACGGTCATATTGCATCTTTACGAATGACAAAAGGTTATAAAAGGTAAGGTTTACAATGTCCTCTGTGTTGTAATTTTTGCATTAACGCCTGTTCAGCTCACAAAGTGAAAATAAAATATTAATAGTGGGATTTAAAACAACGGCCACCCATCCATGGGGTTGAGATATCTTTCGATCTGAGTTAACGTGGTGAGTGACCTTATTGAAAACGTATCGATATAATTCAAATTAAAAAGAACTTTGACGGTTAAATTTATCGAGAACTCAATAGAAAATCCTAAATAAATGAACAAAAAATAAAATATGTAACAAATCAAACAAATTACCATGTACACACAACACAACTCCAAGTGATAGACAAAGATAAGTAAAGGTCTACATTTAACTAGATATGTTTTGGCACAGATACAGACTCAGGAATACTACTCAGGTACTCAAAATATATTTGTTTGAAATACCCAATTACTTTTCGACACGGGTATCGAAAAGAGGATCTCCAGAAAAACGGGGAGTGAGATAGTTGAATATGATCGAAAATAACTGATGTACAGTCTACATTTGCCAGTGAGTGTATTCTCAGATCTTTGAAGTTCCGTTTGTGCTCAATGCGTGTACTATGATGACGTGATCACGCTATTTTGTGTAATGTAGCAACAATCCAGAAGTATCATAAGAGGTCTCTTATTCATATAAATTTTGAGACATGGCCAATACAAATGAACATATAATATCTCCTAACCTGGATACCCAATAGAGGTAGGCAGAGGTGTCTAAACGCCCACATAGAGCTTATTACCACCTACCTGGCATAATTAGGACTGAATTCCTGACTTTACCTGGTCCTTTTAGCAATAATCCGTCTAGGTGGGTACTACTGCAGTGTCGGATATTCTGCCTGGAAACAGGGAAACATTAATAAAATGTTTTGAAGCAGTGATGGCTCAGTGGCATTGGCTATGGACTGCCACGCAACATGGGTTCCTACCGAGGGCTTGAGCTTCACCGCAAGGTGGCAGGGCATTTTGCGAATGCCCGTCTGGCTAGCGACCACCCTCAAGTAGAAAACCTGTCGCCAAGCATCTAACGGTGTATTCCGGCAGCTGTCCTTAAGAGCCAGTATTCTAAGTTAAACGTGTTAACACCTTCGACCACATATTATAATATGTATATACATAAATATATGTTTTTATTAAATTTTTATTTTATTTCTTTTTTATTTAGTTATGTAGAAACACTGTTGTGTTTAGGTCCTAAGGAAACTGCAGTGAGTGAAATTAAAGAGCAAACGAGACGAGTACCAAACGCGATCCTGGGTTAAGTGGAAGAAGGATGGTGACACAGCACCTATACTGGACATGTTTGAAGCTAATATTTGAGGAGCTATTTGTCCGTTTGTAACATGAAAAAAATCACCGAATTGTTACTTGAATCCATTTAAAAAAACCGCTAACTAGTCCAATCGCGAAGAGTACGAGTGTGCAACATACGCAGTTCTTGTTATTTCTTGCTTGCTGTAATTGGAAGCAGAGCTGGAGATCAGGCGCAATAGCCGTGAACTATAGGAGGAGCCAGCGTCCATCAGTGAAATATATGCTGATTATAATGATGACGATAACTTGCGCCATGCTTTCGTGTTTCAAAGCAAAATTCAACTTATAATAGAACAGTAGGTAACAATTGCCCTTAAATTCCGAGACAAAGGAGAATCCAGACGAAGCGATATTAATTGTGTTAACAGTAGGTACGGAATGCAAGGCAAGGTTAGTTAATCTTACCATTTTTATAAGTATGTTACTCGTATTTGTCAGTTTACAAGATGTCCTGGGCGAAACTCTATAGTCCGACAAATTCTATTAAATTGCACCGCCTAGCAAAACGTTAATCGGACTACCGCGGGTCTACTATAAATATTTTTGTACGTATAAATATACAAATTTAGCAGATGCTATCATGGAAATATGTCCTGTTTACAGACAGACTCGATTTAAAAAACGTAACCGTTTGGAAGACAATACAATCGTTTACATTGGCCGGCACGTAGTCCACGCCAATCTAATCAACCTAATGTGTAGGACACGGTGATACGAGTAAGAGGTGGCGGGAGCGTTTTGATGCCATAGTTACTATGTTTTGTAATACAGTCGTAGAATAAGGATGCATTCCGTTTTACGGTATAAAAGTAGCGTATGCGACCTTAACATCGTTCCGAGATGCAATGACAGCTACACACACAAAATTGATATGACGTCATCTGTGACTTCATCAACCGGTACGTATATCAGTCACGACTACGTGGTAGACAGAGTGAGAACACTGACAAACAGCTGTCATTGTAATTTTAATAAACAACATAGAAGCCTATGTGTATTTTAATTTGTGTATTAATAGAGATTAATGTAAGACTTTTCGTTTAGTTGTTATTGTTGAAAAATCTTACGTATTGAAAACACTGATGTTTCACACTTTGGCACTTCGTAACCGTTCCAAATTGCTTGTGAGCGTCAGTATTGTCAGTACACAAATACGCTTATGTAGATGTCAGAAATCAGCTTCTTAAGTTATTAACTTTTCAACGTTTAGAAAAAATGTCTTCCTAAGACCGCTTCAGGTAAATCGCCTCAGATTACTACTCTCGGCAACACCTAGCGGAGTCTTTGGACCCCATCCAAATGCTAGGAACAGCTACCTCAGAGGTTAAACCTATATAAAATAGCTGTATACTTTACTGATTGCGACGCGTATAGCCAACATAGTAATAAAATATTTGAAACTCACGGAACATGGCAATTTAAAAATACCTTCGTGATTGCTTTGAACAGGAACTTTTTTCTACGTAATACGTAACGAATCCGGTTTGTTTAGTGAAGGTTGATTTTGATTTAAAATATCTGTACTCTTTAAAAGGATGCTTATGTTTGGTAGTATACATCTTCTGGTGCATAACGATGCCTACAAAATTATTAAAATTTTGTTAATACGTGTCTGAAATCTACATTGCAAGAAGTTATATTTTTAATACTAGATAAATTAGATCTAGAACTTTTATTTTAAATTTAAAGATAACGTTAATCATTTGCTTTTTTGCTCTCTGCTTAGATACGTTATTTTACTTACTGCAAATAATAATTGGAATAAGGGTTCTTCCGTCAAAGCGCATTTTCCACATTGCTTTATACCGGACCATCTGGTCCGACGTTTCTTTATTATTTAGGTAGAAACCCAAATAGATAGATACTATTTGGATTCATTAATTAATCAATCAAATTTGGTACATTAGCTTTTCGTTTCGAGGTTCTCAATTCGTCGGATTTTTTGAAGCAATGATGGTTCAGAGGCATTGGCTATGGACTGCCGCGCAGCAGGTCCATGGTTCGAATCCCGCCCCGAGCTTGAGCTTCATCGCATGGTGGAAGGGCATTTTGCGAATGCCCGCCTGGCTAGCGACCACTCTCAAGTAGAAAATCTGTCGCCAAGCACCTAACGGTGTGTTCCGGCAGCAGTCCTTGAGAGCCAGTAAAATTACAGGCACATGAGACTGAACTACTATGTCTCAAGGTGACGGGCGCAGTGCAATTCGTGTCTTGTGACGAAATGCATCTGTTATAGGCAGAGGTTATCCGCTTAACATCAGGTGGGCCTCGAGCTTGTACCGTCACAACAACATAAAAAAAAAAAATTAAATGTAACCTACATTAGGTTTCGAGTAAACGGGGACACCGTTTACTTGAAACCTTCTGGACTGACTCGTGAAATAGTTTTTTGGTTAAATGGATATACTTCCCCGATAGTCCCATTAATATTTCATCAAAACCGGTTGAGCAGTTTTGAAGTCGTAGTCAATTTAACTGGGATATGAATTTGCCTACCAGGATGATTCTAAAGTGATTGCAACTCTTGTCACTGATGAAACGGTATTTTATGAATTATGGTGAACGATTCTGTAAGCAGTATATATAATTAAAATGAGTGAAAATAAAAGTTATGGTGAAAAAAACGGAACTAATTTCCAACACTGAAATGTATAAAATTACTTGTGGAAGTGGACCATGATAATTTGAGGTGAGTTTTTTGAATCAGTATGGTATCAAATTCCACAACTTAGAACATAATTTTTATTGTTGGAAGTCAGTTCCGTTTTTTCAGACATATTTTTACGGTTATTTTGGAATTTTTAGAAATATTAGCTTTATATATATATTCACCAAATATTTGTAGCTATTGCCGGTGGTTAATATAATTGTATTCGAGTGATAATCGATTATGTTAGCAGCATGCAAAACTAACGATTTGTGTGAAATGTCTGTAGTGTTTGACTGATTTTTATGAAATACCAAATTTTTTGACTATGCTCCTGAAAAATATTAAATCACTTGTGAAAGTTGGGCTATGAAAATATGAGCCCATGAGTGTTTGATTCAGCATGTTACAACAATTTATTTCCTTTTAACCTTACTCCCTGGTTTGCAAGTCCCTGGCACCTTGACTTGGGCATCTTCCTCTGCAACGCTATGGACCTGGCACCCGCACGGTAAAACCATGGAATGCTAAGTAAATTCCTCTGTCATATATTTTATATTCTGTGGCAATACCATATGTAATATTTGTATTTGATATACGTTATGAAATTAGTATTATATCTAAGAGTACAAATGTAAACTTGAGAAGCAATGGGGTAACCACAACAATTAAAACTTAGTCTAGTCTCAGTACACAACTATTTCAAGTTTTCCAATCAAACGTCACTGATTCCTGTCGAGTTTGATTAGAGACAGGTATCAAGTTCTCTAATCCCTGTGCTTAAGTTGAACTTGACTTTATTGCTTGAAAGTTTAATATAGAATTGGCTATGGACTGCCGCGTAGCAGGTCCATGGTTCGAAAACCGCCCCTAGCTTGAGCCTCACCGCATGGTGGAAGAACAATTTGCGAATGCCCGCTTGGCTAGTGACCACCCTCAAGTAGAAAATCTGTCGCACCTAACGGTGTGTTCCAGCAGCAGTCCTTGAGAGTTAGTGTAATTACAGGCACATGATATTTAACAACTACGTCTCAAGGTGACGGGCGCTGTGTATTTTGTGACTTGTGACGATATGCATCTGTTATAGGCAGAGGTTAGTCCGCTCAACATCAGGTGGGTCTCAAGCTTGTTCCGTAACAACAACATAAAAAAATTGATAAATATCATATGGTGTAAAATTGTAAGGACGGTAAAAAATAAATAAACCCTTACAGGCTGCCACTAGTGGTTTCAAAAAGGATGATACAGCGGCCATAGTCAAAGTCATTTATTTTATATATTAAAATAAATCAGTAGATATTACTACTTTATTATTATCATAATAAAGAAAATATTATTATTCATCATAATAAATATACTAGAATACCACAAAACATCTAAAACAGATTAGTTTTTGATTACAAAAACTAACGTGGTTTTCACTAATTTTAGTAAATAATACGGCATAACTCACGTGAATCAGTGAGATAGCTCTAGTGCTAAGCGAGACATCAACGCGGACCCGAGCTCTCCATCGAAAAGACCACCGAATGTGGTTGAAACTATAGTCGGAGCCATATGACTGATTCACGTGAGTTATCCCGTAATATTTACTAAGATTTATTAGTCTTAATACGAGTACATGATCTATAACTTTTTTCAAAATCATAGAACGTCCGCTTGACTAGGCTTTTAATTATTGAAAGCAGTCGAGCCCATGACGTGTGTGAGTTTAGAGTCTAACACACTACCGATACTCACAGAATTGCTGGTTTAATATAAGAGTGGATATCGTTGTGCCTAGTATGACTAGTTACACCTGACGTATACTGCTACTTGTAAGATAGTAATGCATGGCAAAGTCGAAATACTAAGGTCTATAATGCGCTTTTGCATCTCGAAGGTGCCTGCCACTCTTAATCTTAGTTTAACGCTGAAAGAAATTTAGATTTCAATGATCACATTTGTGTCCACAGTTTGGCCATTGATTTACATTCAAAGTGTATACTTTACAGAATAACTACATGGAAGAAAAAAATAACAATATTTCTAATGAGAAAATTAAATTTAAAATTACCCCAGGCCTATTCCTAATTACGGCGCTAATATGCTACAAAAACAGGGCTGATATCGAATGATAAAACTAAAAAAACAAAAATAACATAACATGTAAGAATTAGTTAAAACTACTTTGGTTCAAAAACTTTGAGCTCAGTCTTCCATATGGATGGAAAATGCTTCACCGTAATTGATGATATTGGTATGGGATTAATATTTTAAAGGTACGTCGATGCTCTTTGGGCGGCCTGCAAACTCCAACACAATGCATGGTGGTAGGATATTTTTCAGATGCCACCATATTGTGAGTCTATTTCCAATCTAGGCTTATCTGATTAAGCATCTTTGATCACATCGTAACTAGCAATTATGTGAAATTGTGACCAAACGAGGATTTTAATTAATAAATAATAATATTTATAAAAAACTGTATTTTGCACAGTCATCGAATTGCAATTTTCATTGTCCCACGTCCAACCATCAACCCAAGCTCTCCTAAAACCTTTTACTACTTGAAATACCAAAAGGTAAAAATAAAATCAGAACAAGAAAACAAATTGAGATGATTTGTAGCAGAGAGTTGACTCTATCTGACTTGTTATGGGAAAGTTATCGACTCGTATACAGTTATTATACTGATATACTTCCTATCCATATCACGTCTTGAGTAACTGACAAGGATAACATATTTTTGCAGTTGTAAAAACAGCATGACACAGACTATAATATAATACTTAGCAAGGACACGCCCAAAGAGATTCTAAACGGATAAAGATTTGGTTCCGAAATATATTTTTTATTTTCAATATGACATGCAATTTATTACAAAAATTATTTAGTGTGACTCTCACTCAGAATCTCCAAGGAATCTACACGCTTAAGCGTAGTGTAGTAAATAGTAAGTGCACAAAATTTAAGCGAGGCAAAGGCAAGATCGTCGTGATAAATATGTCTCACTAAGGCGCAGGCTAGGACAACATAAAATTAATACTGGGTTTTCAATACCCGATAAAATAATAGAAAAAAAAACAAGGTGTTGGTCGTCGGGGAGGCAATGGATGTTATTGGTAATGTACTGTATCATCCGGATTATCCAGTGCTGACCACAGCCTCTTACCATAGCCAGTATTACCATAATCCCCACGCTTGGCAGGTGTCGTGAGGTTTGCAGTGTGATATATCAGTTCCTCTGAAAGCGCTGCTGACGATCTTTTGGTGTGTTATCCTTATTCGCCTCTCACGTCACCCACAGTTAGAGACAGATAGGTGACATTCTAGCCCGGAACCCCACGGGAATTACGGGGATTTACTAAAATAAACAGTTATTTTCTGGAGTCATATAATAGACTATTTAGGGTGGTGATAATTTTTTCATCTTTTAAACTATGATACAAAACACTTAAAAAAGATATAACTTATTGGTTCACCTAAAAATCGTGTATAAACTAGATTAGTACCTATGCTCCAACCATGAAGCGAACGTAACCATATCCAAAGTATTACATCATTGACATGACTTCATAAAAAGGAACGGCCGAGAACAATACTTCAGCTTGTTTGGCATCTATACCATAAAAACTGAACCAAACTAAAAATAGATCTTGCTAAAACAAACTGAAAGTTTCCGTATAAATCACGGAATGGAGAGGCAGCTTTCAGCGAAGGGAAAAGTAAAACTTTGCCTTGGATTGGAACAGTACGTTGCCTAAAAAAATAGAATAAAAGTAACCTTGCTCTCATTTTGAAGAAGTAAACAATTGAAGGCACTTTAAACACTGTCGGGATATACTGAAGGTGTTGAAGTTATTGTTCGGTTGCGAATAAATACGTTATGAGAATTATATGATAATCTACATAGTTGTTTTGAATGCTAGTAATTTTACAACTATTGATATAATTACCACATTATATCGTTGTTGATCTCTCTTTCTCTCAGATTCTCAAAGGGACCCTAAGCTGTTACCGTAATAATATTGTGCGATGGGACTAACAATATTATTTTCATTTATCGATAAAAAACGATTGTGAACTTGTGAAATTGATGCCTTAAGAATTAGATGATTTCTTGCTAACTTTTAATATTATTATAAGCGACAATTTTGGTACCGATGTTTATTTACATGTTTATTGTGCTATGTTTCAAATAATTTATAAATGTAGGCAAATTAGGTATTTATAGAAAACCTACACAAAAGCACAGAATAAAACGGTAAAAGCTTGAATATAAAATAAGAGTTAAAAATTCTAATTGTATGGTACATTGTTGCCTGTTGTGTTTATTATGTTTCTCTACTTTTAAAAGATTAGATACTTGGAACTCAGGTAGGTAGGATCTTATGTTATAAAAAACTATACAATCGTACTGGCTTACATTACAACAATATTAGTCTTGCTTGTATGATATTTGCTAAGAATTGTAAACCGATTTGCAAGGAAAATAAACGTAATCATTAATATTATTATTATCATTATTGGTATTGTTCACATCTAGTTTATCAACGAGAATATCTATATTTCTTTAGTCGGTTCCTCATTACTGAGGATCGTGTTCACTGAATTCGGTTGAATGGATTATGTGTGTTTGATTTTGTCTTCATCGTCCGATCTATAGTCGCAATCACCACCGGATGGAATATTATGGTAGAGGAAGTGGCTTGCTTAACTTGGTCACAATCGAGTTCGGAATTGGCTTCGTGATCGAAAGTAAATTTAGTTATTATTTTAAAGGAAGATTAATTTTTCAACTTGTTGACTTATCAATCGCTCATCTAAGAAATGCCATCATTTTAACCGACGTATATAAAAGGGGGGATTCGGATCATGAAAATGTGATCTCAGATTGTTCAGTATCAACATGGAGACGACTTTAAAAAAATAATTCATAAATTTCAATGTTAGAAGTCGGTTTCATTTTTTTAAAATAGTTTTTTACTCCTGTTTATAATGAAAATCGTGAAACTCTACTCCACATGGTGTCATATTTTGTACACAAGTGCTTACTTTGTGCTTGCATCGCAGACTTTGCCTGCGTCGGTGTTACGCCTTTGATTTAACACCGACAAATTTTCAACATTTCAAAATAGCGTGCGACCTGTCCTTACGTACCTAGTTAATACACATCAAAAGTGCCTAAGGATCATGTATATTTTGCAATATATTAGAAAAACTAAAAAAATAACATTTTTGCTTCTATATTGTGTAAAATTAATTTATTTTGTTATAAATTATTATAATCTGTGTTTCTACCATTTACACTAATCACACGAGCACAGACATCTGGCATGCATAAAATCAATTAATCAAAATCGCTTTGAGGAATGGTCACCCACGTTCTTTGCAACCAGTCAAAAGCTGTTGTGGGGTCCACCGCATCCATACTTGGCAGAGCTCTTCTTTGCATCATGTCCCATGCATGTTCAATGGGGTTGAGGTTTGGTGATTAAGCAGGCCACGGTAGAATGCGAGCATCGGCAAGAATGCGAGTTACGACTCTAGCCATTTGTAGACGTGCATTATCGTGCATTAGAAGAAAATAACCCAAACGGCTTCGCAAAGGGATGATCACTTCTGAAACAAAACTCTCCGCATAAATTTGGGCATCGATGTTGCCCCTGATCCAAATGAGATCTGTTTAAAACTTACTTGATTTACTCGAAAACGTACTTGATCCCTAGGCACTTTTGATGTGTCAATACAAACCGCGGAAATATCGCGGGAATTCATTTATATAAAAGCAGTATACCTACTCAGTCGTTTCACTTTATGGCTACACCAATCAGCAGTATAAATACAGACCTATAGGTATAAATAAGATTTATTTTCCCGTTTTCCGTAGAGAAGTAATTTAACTCTGCTTCTAGGGCATCAGTGGAACTCATAATGTTATGAGAGGAACTTTTTATGGCCCCTCTTTGCCCCTGTTTTTATATTACATTCTATTTTAACTAGACGTTACTTCTATTTTGTACGTGTTATATATTGGTTGGGTTGATTGGAGCCTCTTTGGAAAGACAAGCTGCTTGATTGATCGTACAGTGCTTGATCTGTCACGATAACAATAAAAAAAGACACATTGAGTATTACTGTTTTTTTTTAATGTGATGACACGGTAATATCTTCCGCCGCTCGCCGTGAGCATCACGCTTGTCCAATATCATTACACTGTCACATTTCTTAATCTACTTGAAACTGCACTGCGTTCGATGTACACTACTGCTTTAATGCTGAATATCTAAAACTTCGGTGTTACCCACCCAGACGGTTTTTTTTTCTTTTATGCCTGATAGTTAGCCTTTGACCACTATCTCACCTGATGGTATGTGATGATGTGGTCGAGGATGTTGTTCTTAATGATTATTGCTAAAGAGACCTACCTAACAGCAGCCTTGAATTTTTTGCTGTGTCTGATGTTATCAAATATGTATTAAATAATACCTTTCTCGTGTTACTTATAAAAAACACGACGTTATTAATATAACACATGTATAGTTCATTTACTTAGACCTCAAATATGTCAGCCACAATACATTATGAATTGCGTGGCGACAGATCTTCTACTTGAAAATAGTGACAATACAGACGAAAGCGATAAAAATGCTTTAACATTTCTTTAACTGCCACACGATCGATTGACAATTTTCTGCACTATGCTTTAGAAGATCATTGGAAGATCTAATTATATAAGGTTTTGATTTATCATCTTATTATTATCAGCCGGAAGACGTCCAGGGACAAAGGCCTCTCAAACACCTTAAGCTTCTATTAACCACTTGTAACAATTGCCCACTTGCGACTCTTACGATGTCGTCAGTGTGTCCACCTAGTGGGTGAGCCTAAAATCTCTACATCTTCTGGTGTAAGGTTTGTAAGTTATTTAAGAAATGTTCTTAAAGAGGTGTTTATTTTATTATTATTATATTAGGTTACACCAAAAATATCTGTTACTTAGTTTTAATTTAGGAAATAACGAAAATAGTCAAGGACGTATTTATAAATAATTGTACCATATATAGGAAGGTGGTCCCCAAGATACAGATTATTAACCTATTTTGGGGGCCGAAAGTATTTTGCAATCGTAAACTGTTTTATATCAATAAACGTTATTATTATTTAATTATTTTTGGTTCCAGAATGCATAAGCTTTATATTCGAGATTTTATCGAAATACTAAAATGAAACGGGTTATTAGACCATAACAAAACTCATTCGTCTGAAAACTTTATACGGTACAATTCGATATGTCGATCTTCGAGAAAGTCGAATATTAGCGCGAGATATCTCGTCTTCGGTCCTTTTATTAAACCGCCTTCAGGTCACAGATGGTGCCGATGGATTATTCAAATCAAAAGAGTTATACACTCAGACATAATACGATAATCTGTTATATTAGAATAGTAAGCACGTGCTAGTTTTGTTATGAAGGTATTGAAATATAATACATTAGTTACAGCTGTCTCGATGGTTAAGTAGTGTAAAAAGTAACTAAACAATCTTGAGGTCTCGGTTTCAACCTCAGGTTGAGCATATTTGTGTTTATCTGACGAAGAAATGTTGATTTGGGAGTCCAAAGTCTGGGAAGGGGTCTGAGTTTAAGATAATGCCTGTGAACATATTAAAAATGATGTCTCAGAATATTTAATTATCTATATTATTTGTACTGAACAGACTTATAATAACACAACTTATAATAATGAATACTATACTATATGAAAACCATAATTTTCTGTACAAATAATATAATAATAACAAAAATATTTTTAAAAGTATCTTAAGAAAACATTTTAATAAACAACTTAAAAAAATAAATATCAGGAAAATTAGGTGGAATTGTCACTAGATATATATTTTTATATATATTTTTAAAAAAATATTTTTAAAAGTATCTTAAGAAAACATTTTAATGAACAACTTAAAAAAATAAATATCAGGAAAATTAGGTGGAATTGTCACTAGATATATATTTTTATATATATTTTTTAAGTGTTTCATTAAAATGTTATGTTAATGTAGGTATGTCACTATAAATACTTTATAACATTTTAGTTATATATACCTTTGCCTAATCCTTACCTATATAAATGATTTCTCAAGCAAGGCTGTTTATTGGTATATGGAATTGACCAAGCGTTTTTAACGTTTAAATAATCGTCAAACTGTGTAGTAGGATTTCTGAATTAGAATGTTTTTCACATGGAATTTGAATTTTCCCTCTGTGAGCATTGTAATATTTTTGGGAACTTTATTGTAAAACCACACACGATAATTTAAAAAGGACTTTTCATTTTTCTTTGCTAATTTAAAACGTTTCACCTACCTGTATTCTTTCTTGATTCGCTATGGTTTGTTGATATGGAACCCCTGGTGTATGAGCTCAAATCATATTTGGGCTGTTTTTATAATAGATAACCAACCGATTGACACAGTTTCGTGAAAAGCGAGAAATCAGTCCAAGCTAGAACATGCTTAAAAGCTAACGAATCACTTAAAGATGAGAGTTTTCCCGTGTCATCACCATTCTATCGTCACTTTAATTTGTTTTTCAAATCGGGTAACTCGTCATGTAGGTCGTACGATAATATCTAATATTGAAGATTATTATAAACTCGATACAGAACGTTCGGCGGCTGTCTGTCTCAAACTTGAATGAAGAAAACAGTCACTATTTCCTTAACATTTTCAGTGACTCTAAAGACGATATTATATTGGCAAAACAAAATTCAAAACAAAGTCATTGTTATTATTTAGTAACCGGCTAGGACTCGCGTAATATTTACCGGATATTGCTCCCCTCGACGCTCGCGCTCGACGCTGTGCACAATCGTGACTCCCAGACGAAGAACTTCAAATAAGTTCGAAACTGGTCGGAGCAATATCCGGTAAATATTACGCGAGTCCTAGCCGGTTACTAAATAATAATTATGGACAAAACTTGCGACAGTTTTTTAGCTCAAAGTCATTGTTCTATGTAATCATAATAATTATCATTGTTGATAAGTTTACATAATGTTTTCCTCACGTTTTGATACCGTGAAATTTCTTCTTAACGCATAAATTGCAACATTTTTTTTAGATACACGAGTAATAAAGTTTTATTTCATTCAAAACAAGTATGTCTGCTTAAAAACAAAAATATAAATCAGGGTGAAGGCAGAACTAGGCTTCACCTATTAATTTCTATATAAACTTATCGATCTTACTACGAGTATAAGCATGATATTTTATCATCGATCAATTATTATGAAGAAAAGTTACCGACTCAGCTTTAAAACCTTGGCATGGCTTCTTATGAATTATCGATGTGCATTCATGAAAAGATTGATTGATGACTGCATAAAGCTAAGAGGTATTGAAGGAAATCCTTCTTTAAAGTTCATAGTAGTTTTAGTATTCAATATCCACGAAAATACAAGGTATAATCGATATTGCTGCAGATATTATTTCATCACTATACCTACATTTGGATACGAGCAATTTTATGGTATATTATATTTTTTAAGTTCCTTTGTTGTGATAGGCAAGTTATTACATTTCGTCCTCATTAAATTCAAACAGATTATATACAGCATGTGTTTTATATCAGAAGAATAAATCACTTTAAGTTCATAAATGTAAATCAGCACCATTTAGCGTTGTTATACTGAATTGATATGATTACTAAATAAACATTTTCTCAATTTTTGTTGTTTATTTTTTTATTTTACGCTTAGATTTTTACTTATTTTTCTTGTCTTTACTTTTATTAAAATAAACTTAGTTTTTAATTGCATTCAAAATATTTATTTAATATTTGAAGCGCCCGTAACAAGTTTGCTTAGCCGGTATGTTGCAGCAATTGCCATTGACATTCTAGATTCTGAACAATATCTTCGACCACATCATCATTTTCCATCAGGTGAGATAGTGTTCAAAGGCTAGCCTGTAGGCTAAAAAAAATACATGGGAGAGTTAGCTAAATAAGGGTTCTTATGTAAGTTTGAGGTAGAAATTCATGCTTTATTTTATTTAATTTACCTTCTGATGTCCTACCTGTACTTTGGCTTTACTCTTTTCGTACATACTTTCGAGTTTATATTATGAGGGTCAGATCTAATTTAATTGACCACTCAAAATCAGAATCAAGACTCATTGACGAAGTTTTTTCTGAAGGTTAATTAAAACACGAAGAGATTTTATCGTCGTGATCAGGTCAATAGAGCCTACGTAATCAAACAAATCCCTTATCTTCCGAACAGTGTGTACAATCTAGTTGAGGCAACTGCTTAATTCTCCCAATAAAATCGAAGTGAAATGAAATTTGGAATTCGTGAGTAAAAGTATGGGAGGCTAAGTACTTGTGCCCCCGCGATATGGCGGGGCGGCGTGACACTAATTTATTTAAAACTAGCTTTCCGGGCGCGGCTCCGCCCGCGCGCATGTCGGTTATCGCGCAAAAAAATTAACCTCTTTGATTTCGATGTTCACTTAGCATGCTCGAAATAGTATTAATAAATGACCAATTTGTACTGTAATAAAACGGTTTTGATATTTATTATAATTGTTGACAAATAAAGTAATATTATATATTTTTTTTTTAGTTATAAAGTGATAACACTTTTACCGCTTTATGACAAGTGTCACAACAAGGCCATTATAGTTGCAGTGTTACCTTTCTCGTTCTACTTACACTGCCACAGCATAAAAAATACTTACGACTTAATAATCACAGCAATACATGACTATAGCGACATTTCTAAAATAAAATATAAATTAAACAATATGACTAAATATGATTACAAGCACTATCGCGTGCTAACCGAAAATCAACTTTAACAAATGATTGGAGTACAAATTTCATGCCCCGGGCGGGAATCCAACCCGTATCCTCCGATTCCGCGCCGGATGCCTAAACCACTCGGGCATGCTATTTCTAGCCGAAATTTGTGTGCTCCAATTGTATTACTTTAACCGTCATAGGAAACGGTGCGCCGCCATCAACCATACTACTAGACTTCATCTGATCGAAAGAAGTGTTTTTTCAAAAACTTAACTCTCGGAATGATGTTGATGTGGTTTAGGCACCCGGTGCAAAATGGGAGGTCGCGGGTTCAATTTCCGTCCGGGGCATAAAATTTTGTGATCCAATAATTTCTAAAATTAGAATTCAACAACTTCAACGGATTACAGCATTCTCCTACAATCGTAGTTTCTTCATATTTTAAATACCTTCTTGTACCTTTTAGTATTCAAACTCGTTGAAATTTGGCATGCCTGTTCTTGAGTGTAATATCTATGCATCTGTTCTGCCAGTTTTTTGTAATAGTACATAATATGTAGGTATTAACAAAATTAACTATAACAACGGAAAACTCGTTTGGTATGGTTTTGTATCAATATTTATTTGCACATTTAGACATAAAATAAACAATACAATGAAATTACGACAAACCACAGACATGAATGCGAAATTTACCCGAGTTTCAACACTTGTTAAATAAAATATGTGACAGAGAATCCAGAGAAAATAATATATTTATTTCGGGAGACTGCTGATTGCTTGCTGAGAATATGACCCCTGGATAGTCTCAAAATCTAGATCCAAAGATAAATGACAATAGGTCTAGTTGACTTAAATGACATCAAAAGTCATATAAAATCATTGAATTTTCTCGCGTTAAATTCATGCTGACGTGACACAGAAAATTTTCAATTTGCCGCCAAATCGTAAAACAAATAACAAATAAATAAAATAAACACCCAATAACAGTGGAAAAAGTTCCATTTTCAAAATTGAAACTTATTTTTTTATTACTTTGTTTACAAGTAGCCAGTTCTAAAAACTTTCAGTGTCAGCCCCTCGTATAAGAACAATTTCAGGAAGTATACCTATACATTTCAAAATTCTCGCCTGACCTTACAGCTCGCCTAGCTCAACACCTCAAAGCCTCACACATTAACAAATACCTATCACTCGCAAGTCCAACTTACAAGCCGTTGTTATGCTCTGACACGGCTACGATAACGTGAACGTGACGACTACTACCTAACGAAATTAACGAAAAACCATTTTAACTTTACACTTACCATACACCTTATATCTCAACCCACAGAGCTTATTATCCAGCTAAAACTATCTATTTTATCTTTGTCGATAAGTTAAAATAGAAACGAGGAACAATTTCGATTCTAACTGCTACGTTATAAAGTTGAAATTGCTTTGCGATTGTAAGGTTTTAAAAGAAAAATGTTTTTCCGGTTATAGAGACGGTACTGCTGCTATTAAGTTGAAGAAATGTGGTGTTAAGGTGGAATGAAACTGTGGAATTAGTTTTCTTATAATGTATTTAATTGAAAGGTAAATTTTGTTTTAAATCTCTTTTGAAATAGAAATACACTTTAGTAATTGAAAAATACCCGCATAATAAGTAACTATGCGTATTGATTAATTTAATATGGGGATATATGTTTCATACGCATTAGGATATTCTGTGTCCTAGTGGTAGGGCATTTTGCAAATGCCCGTCGGAATCGCTACCACTTCAAAGTAGAAAATCTGTCACTAAGCACCTGGCGGTATATTACCGAGCTTGTATTTAAAAGCCAGTAATTCTAGGTCAGCCTGAACAATATCTTCGACACCAGCAGGTGCGATAGTCAAAGACTAGCCTATCAGCAAACAATAATGACTTTTACCGAGTGTTAAGTAGGTTTCTTACAAAAGTCCGTCGCGATGGGTATTGTATCTGCCGGATTGTCCACTGGTGAAAATAGCCCTCTCCATATTGGGTTTGCCATAATCCTCACGTTTGGCAGGCGTCTTGGGGATCGTAGTGTGAGATATCAGTTCCTCAGAAAGTTCTACTGCCCACCTTCTGGTGTGTTACCCTTTGTCGCCTTTTACGAAACCCACGGGTGAGGTGGGGGATGACATTCTAGCTCGGCACTCCACGGGTATGGCGGTACATGATGGGTACGACCTCAATATCAGATATTCTATCACGAAGCAGTGTTTAGGACTGAAAGCCATTGTAGCATGTTGAATGACTGGGCAAACGAGACATATGAGAACTAACATCAGTAACGATGATTTAAACTTTAGTAAAAACAGGATTAATAATAACCAGGACTAATTGCAAAAAATGAGTACTGTTTGTAGTACAATGTAAGTTGAACTATACATAGGTGTCGCTCCATCCCTATACGATAGTTAAGACCTAGAGAAAAAAATAGAGTTATAAGTTATATGTCATGTTAGCTTAGCGGTCAGGGCATACCCCGGCCATGGGGTGGGTGGCGCGGGTTCGACTCCTGAACATGACCATATTTTTTCCTCTGGTTGTAATTTTGTAAGATAATTAAAGAAAATAAAGTTCCCAAACGTCACAGATGCATGAAAAGTGAATATCTTAGGATAATGTAGCACAAAGATATCACTTTAAGCAAATAAAGGTAGGCTAAGATAAATCTGAATTTCAAAAGCAGATTTTGTAAGTAGATGCGGCACATTAACCACCTTACGACTTTACATTACCCGATAAAGTGATCCTCACTCACCTTTTGTAAATGCCCTAGCTTTAAAAATATTCAGTATATAAACCAGACATTTGACTTTCAAGAGCCCAACTCACTGACATGTAATTATTTTATCTGGATAAGCTGTCTCATAGTTCGTAAATATTTATTTTAATATGTTTTTTATTGACTCAATATATTTAAGATATTTATGTAGAAAAACTGCTGGTGAAACAGCAGGAGATGTGAAGTTACTTTACTAGTTTTGGTGTTGATTCTGAGTTAGCCTATAAAATGAGTCGAAAAAATCATTTTCCCTAATTGTATACAAGTATTAGGAAATATGAACAATACCTAAAATAGATAGGAAATCTATGATATATCATACTTTTTTAAAATTGTATAGGGATCAGCCAAAATATTAGTTATTCACTACGAATAAGTATTCCTAGTTATTCAATAAAAACAGTAACTTAAGACTTCCTTACTCAAATGGCATTATTGATATATCTTCGAAAATTCATAAAACCACACTTTGGGAATTATACACAATTTAATTTTTCTATTATTAAAACTTAAAGAAAATTCTTAGATTTTGCACCACAATAATAATCATAATAAGCCGGGCAGTGCTTGTCGACATCACCATCCCACATGACGAGAACCTCGTGAAGGCCGCGAAGGACAAAGTCAGCAAGTACCTTGACTTAGCTCACGAGGTAACCGCCATGTGGGATGTTGACTCGACGATATTTGTCCCGATAGTCGTTTCGGCGAACGGCCTAATAGCGAAGAGCCTCGACCAACACCTCAAGAGGCTTTCGCTAGACGGTTGGATCAAGGGTCAGATACAGAAGGCAGTGATACTCGACACGACACGCAATGTCCGAAGGTTCCTCTCGCTGCAGTCCTAACCGCTGGTAGCTTAGGCCCTGCCCCGCTGCTGGCGGCATCCTAGTTTTAAGTTTTTTATAATATTTATTTTTTATATATGAATGTTGAAAAAAATTTAAAATTATGTTATGAAATAAATGACGTGAATCATAATAATAATGCACTTACGCACAAGGCCATCATTGTGAACGAATTTTTGACCGAAACTCAACGAATACCATCGAGCAACATATAGATACCGAACAACATAAATAAGATATACTTCAAGCCGACATTTTTCTATTTCTAAGCTCATTACCGCTAAATTCTCTTAATGGCACCCGTTTTCATTCGGTAGAAGACATAAAGAAGAATTAGCGACGAGATCTGAACTCAATTCCTTCAGTTATGACATACATTTTATGCATCTATTTTTTCAACACCTTAGTTTTGCATCTGCAAAATCGCATATATAAGTTAAGGCTCTATACGAAGCCATAGGCTCGTATATTAAACACAATAAATCTCTTCCAAATGTTTGTCTAAACTTCGTTAAGATCATCAAAATAATTAGTAAAGCAATATTAAGTATTTTTTCTGATCTATCTTCACGAAAACCTCTGTCTGTACAATCAATAGCAATGGCTTAAAACCTTTATCACTCGGCTAAGTGATAAAGAGCTAGCCATCTTATTGACAGCAATATGCGTGGGTGACACTGCCACACTTAGCGCCTGTTTGTGACCCACAAGAATCTTCTACGAGCTAACATCATTGAGAACGTACAAAGAGTTTTATAGAAACATTTTCATTTGCTTTTTAGGCGGGATAAAAGCTTTATGCTTTACGAAATAAATCTATTAATACTATTTTCTATAGTATAATCTTGTACGCTATATATAAAAGTCTGCCGACCTCTTTGGAGGGTACAAACAGGACGGTGCTTTTTTATTATTCAAAAAGTAAATAATAATCACGATGATTTTGATCAAATTATGAATATATAGAACTTTTCAATTTTGACAAAATATTTATTGATTAGAAGATATGTAGTTAACTAAGGAATTATGAGAATAAATTTATACAGTTTTGGTCCTGAAATCTCCTATAGTTGGTACTTTTAGGAGCTAAATCCCTTTAAGGGCATTGACTGCTGATCATAGGGGATTTCAACACTATGTAGTGCCAAAATTTCCTTGACTAGTATAACCACTTGACTTTAAAGAGGATTTCCGATAGAATAAGTTCGTTATGAAGCTACAAGTTGAAACAACAGGACGGTGTTTTTTTTATTGTTTAAAAAGTAAATAATAATAATAAAGATGATTTTATTTATATTATAAATATAGGGTGCCTTCTTAATTTCAAACAAAATATCTATTGATATGATTAATATAAAATATATTTTACTGAGGAATTTTCGACGGTACATTTTTTTCAGTTTTGGTCCCGAAGGGACATTTAGGAGAAAAGTCCCCTTTAGGGCATTGATTGCTGAAATCAGCACCAAGTAGCGCCAACATAATATTCTTGACTTGGAAAACCATGTCCTCAACGTGACTTTAAATGAGGATTTACGATACAATAGGAAGGAGAAAATAAAGCCTGTCTATATGACGAGTAACCTTGACAGTTGATCCTGTTTTTTAGTTTTAACTTCCCATTCAGGGTACACACGACCTTACAACTGGTCTTTTATTTATAATGCTGTCAAAATGATCGTGAATTACATATTTTTTGTTTTCACTTTAGATTAACGATGCCAAGCCAAAACGGGCTAAACTGTTACAGATTATGTAGTTGTTACTTCGCAATTTTTTTTGTTATTTTGACGCAACGAGCTCCTGACCAAGACCCACCTGATGTTAAGTGGACTAACCTCTGCCTATAACAAATTCATTTCGTCACAAGTCACGAATTGTACTGCGCCCGTCACCTTGCGACGCAGTAGTTAAGTCTCATGTGCTTGTAATTTTACTGGCTCTCAAGGACTGCTACCGTAACACACCGTTAGGTGCTTGGCGACAAATTTTCTACTTGAGGGTGGTCGATATCCAGGTGGGCATTCGTATAATGCCCTTCCACCATGCGGTGAAACTCAAGCCCGCGGCGGGATTCGAACCATTGACCTGCTGCGTGGCAGTCGATAGCCAAAGCCACTGAGCTATCACTGCTTCAGAATAAATAAATAAATGTATGTATTACGTGTATGTATTACATGTGTATACATATACATATTATTACATGTCGCCTTCCTTATGGTATGCGGTCACGTCACACACGACCCAGTCAGACTGTTATTTCACTTGCAGAATATCTGAGAATGCGAACCCACCAAAACGGATTCTTTTGCAAAAGACTAACAACCTAGTAAAGGAATTAAATTATTATTTATTGTTAGTACATAATGAAGCTCTAACTGAAATTTTAATACGTAGTACAACCAAATTCAGTAAATCATTACTATTTCCTTTTTTGTAGGGACGTGGCTATTATTGTTATATATCTTTCGCATTGTAAAGTTTATGGTTCGAATTTAATAATCATTGTTGTTGTTTGAAAATAGGACCATAATCTACATTTTGTAGGCAAACTTGTAATGGAGGTTCCCCGAGAAGCCACCACCCAACTCAGGGGAACTGCTCAGTGTCACGGGTGTTTTAAACGTAAGAAGATTAAAGTCGTGGAGATGTCGGATGAAGCAGGACAGACAAAATAAACACTATAATCAGGAACTATTTTTTACCAGAACGATGAAATTCAATGACATAAAGATAAGCACTGATTATAATCTGTATTCAGTTTCTTAGTTATTGTCATTATGAGACAAGTGAATCTGTATTTATGAAAGTAGGTTAGTAAGTTCATTAAGAGAGCTTATGGTCAAAAACAAAACAGGGAGTAGTGGCGATTGTTTTCAATTTGAATCTTGTAAGGAAGCACGTATATTATATGTGGACAGTGACAATGTAATGAGGTGTTAATGTGATAAAAGAGGATGACTTCGTCAAACACTTAACCCAGTTCTGAGCTCAAACTTTATATGTTGCTCGAACTTACAAAAACTTAAAACCAAGTGCTTACCAGATTACCCTATTAAAAGAAACAGAAATGCGTAAAATTTTTATTTTCACAGACAACTCAACTAAAATTACATTCTCATAATGAAACAATTTGCTTCACTGCAGCAAACGTGATGTCCGAGTCATATGACATTTCAATCAAAGCGAACATTCGCGCTCAAAGCTCTAATCACTGTCAGTCTAAATCAGGTATAATTTTGCTGGCCATCAAACGGTACATGCCTACATGGCTGATACTAGTTACCAGTTTACTTTGTGGGATTACTGTATCTAAATAGTCTAATAGCAATTAACGACGTAAACGAGAAATAGAACAACGGAGTGATATTCATTGCAAATCAGCATTGCTGATAATATAGAAATGTATTTGGCAGGTACAATTAAGAATAGTGTTTGCGTGGCGCTTTCTATACTAAATATAGTTTTTTCATCATAATTAGAATACCTACCAGATGAAGTTTCACAGAGCTCTTGAGTCTGTGAAATTTGGGATGTATGACCATAAGTCTTATCTTTACTTTTAACTAGCCAATATTTCCTTTTAATTTTTTATTTTATTTTTATATATAGGCGTAACTCTCAAAGAAAACGAATATTTCGATTAATGGTGAAAAATATAAATTAGTGCAGAAACTAACAGCTTAGATGTTAGTCACAAGGAGAGTATACTAAAGTTGGCCGACTTTAAACATTTGGTATATAAAGTCTTCCGAAACTATGATTTTTTTTTGGGCAGTGCTTCCACGCTTTGTATGTAATAATATTGTCCTCAGTGAAACTATTCGTTATAACTGCGTTGTTATTTTGCCGGTTCACCTAGCTAGTAAGTAGAAAATATATCGCCAAGCTCCTAACGGTATTTTCTAGTAGTTTTCTTTAACATCCAGTAATTCTTCAACAACAGAGTCACTATCCAATATACACACGAATAAAAGAGATATTCTTCACAAACCAGCCAGTTAGGGATTTTAAAAGTGACAAAACAACTGAAACATTCGCATTTGTAGAAACTACAAGGGTATATTTTTAATTTTTCGAAATTCAAAACTCTTACGTACTGTAACAAGCCATAAGCACACGATTTTGCCTCGGTGTTGCACCGAGGCAGCGATACGTAGTTGTGGTTCGTTTGATCCTTTGCCGTATCTTTATTTCTTAATATTGAGTTATGTAATCAATATATTTTATATTTAAGGATTCATTCTATAAATCATACACTTTGGAAACACGATTACTCCAAATTTTCTCTATAAAAAAAAACAAAATTACATCTAAAAAACGAAATAATCCCTTAGTACGGCGTTAATACTAAACGGGGAGTCATCCGTATTTGTATAATAAAACAAAAACAACATGTTTTCTATAACGTATACACATTATATTTTTCAAATAGGTATTTGTTTTTACTATACGAAGGAAATACTCAAATTCACGCATGTTCCGCCCATTTAAGTCAGAGCCGCGATGCTTTGTCTCTATCCACTTTAGTAATTCTTCGGCCGTCGGACGGATGCTGTTGGAGTGCCTTACTTACGCACACATACGCGGCGCGCCTAAAAAGTTCAGTGCGCCCTTAACCAAAACCTTTTCCGTTCATTTTTTTGTCGACGTATCCAAGCCCCGTTCAATCCCAGAAAAAATAAAATATAGTTCGGTCAAGTAACAGATCAACTGAGCAAAAAAATACTTGTTTCAAACTTGTCGCAAACTTGTTTGGTTCCTTGTTTGCTTCCCGAAGGATGTTACACAATAGTGTTGGCTTTTTGCATGACAGAGCTTGTATATTTTTTTGCAAACTAGTTTGCAGCAGTTATATTGAGTGTGTGATTTGTAGGAACTTTTTCGTTTCTGCTGATGTGAATCAAAACATGTTTATATTCAGCTGAAATGGCAATTTGAGGTCTAGTTTCCAGGCTTTGGTTGTATTTTTACTTTTTATACTTTGATTTGACGTATTCTATTATTATGTCTTGTAAAAAATCTAAGTTTTTTTTCTTTTTATTTTTTTATTGTGGCTGAAAAAGCTCGAGGCCCACCTGATGTTAAGCGGACTAACCTCTGCCTATAACAGATGCATTTCGTCACAAGTCACGAACTGTTGATTTACATTGGAATACATTATGTAGGCGTAATAGGATTTTAGAGACAAAAACCATTAAGTATGTCTAATAATTATCTTGGCTGATATTATACGAGTATGTTAAGGAAACCCAAGACGTTGCATATGTGCTCATAAAATAAGTGCATCCTCATAATACCAAATTGTTTCTACATCTGCAAGCAAAGTCCTTATTAAAACTTTGTTAATTTCATAAACTTAAGGAAACCAAATTACAGGCTTTTGCAACGGCGCGGCGTAATACATGCTACGGCGTAGAGGGTCTACGAGTTCGTTTCTAACGTAGAGCTACTTGTATATGCAATTCAGAAGTTTGTTGGTTATATTATTTTTAATGAGTAAATCTAATAATTTAGATATAAAATAAAACAAAACAACTAATTAAAACATATGTTGCATATCATATCATTGTTTTTTTATCCAATTTGTTAAGTTTAATTTTCCTTACCTATGAAATTTTTATGATTTTTAAGATTATTTAATTGAGACGGTGTTGAAAAAAGTTTCTGGGTTTGGTTTGGTTCTTGCTGTAAGTTAAACGAACAACAACGCTCTTAAACATTTTACTTCCTTGATAAACAGGTACTTGATTCAAGCACCAAAACATAGCGCATGTATTATTAACGAGATTGTTTCCAAGAAATATTGGCCAAAGCAAATTTTTCCACAATTATGTGTATATTGTCCTGTGTTTTGTTACTGAAAGTATTATTATGTTTTAATTGTCCTTTTTTATGTTAAAGAGTGACAAGATAGACTAGTCGCCTGCCTGGTGGCATACGTCAGGCCTCTGTCCATAGATAGACTAGTCGCCTGCCTGGTGGCATACGTGAGGCCTCTGTCCATAGATAGACTAGTCGCCTGCCTGGTGGCATACGTCAGGCATCTGTCCATAGATAGACTAGTCGCCTGCCTGGTGGCATACGTCAGGCCTCTGTCCATAGATAGACGAGTCACCTGCCTGGTGGCATACGTCAGGCCTCTGTCCATAGATAGACTAGTCGCCTACCTGGTGGCATACATCAGGCCTATGTCCATAGATAGACTAGTCGCCTGCCTGGTGGCATACGTGAGGCCTCTAGATAGACTAGTCGCCTGCCTGGTGGCATACGTCAGGCCTCTGTCCATTACAGTTGTAGTGTCGCCATTGTTCCTCGGCTTGACATTTTGATGCATTGATGGCATTGGCTATTGACTGCCGCGCAGCAGGTACATGATTCAAATCCCTCCGCCGGCTTGAGCTTCACCGCATGGTGGAAGGGCTTTTTGCGAATGCCCGCCTGGTTAGCGACCACCCTGAAATTACAGGCACATAACAACTACGCCTCAAGGTGACGGGCGCAGTGCTATTCGTGACTTGTGACGAAATGCATCTGTTATAGGCAGAGGATACCGCTCATCAGGTGGGCCTCAAGCTTATTCCGTCACAATAACATTAAAAAAAACACTGCGCTCGTCAAATCAGAGACTTATGTCTCGTTTGGCTAGTTATTGTACTTACTATAGTGGCTTTTTTTACATAGCTTTTTACACGACTGCCCAAAAAAAGCAGAATTATGTTTTCAGAGTTAATTTATGTATGTTCATGATTTTCTTTATTCCACCATAACTTCTAAGCAGCTTAACCATGTAAAAGATATCGTTACATATGTCTGCGTAACGAAAGTGACATAAAATATATTTGCCAAGGTACATAAAAAGAATAGAAAAACAAACTGGCGAATCAAGGACGTCATATTGTAGGATAAAAAAAATATCGAGTGGGGTATCAAAATGAAGGGCAAGGAAAAACGGATCCATAAAATATATATTACTTGCAGTTTTCATATCAATGGTAAAACGATTAACGAAATTTAATCATTTGCAGTCAGGTTTTTTAAGTTATAAATTAATTTAAACTTGTTCGCCTTAGCATAGTAATGTTTCTGTAACAGCCGGATCGTCCACTTCTGAACACAGACTCCCCTTTAGCACTTAAGTAGTAATGTTTGCGCACTATTATTACAATGCAGCATATTTCATATTGCGGCGGAACCCACCAAGCCCTACTCATGAGAAAGAGAACTGGTACCCCGTTTTGAATCTTTGTGGAATACGGGTAGAAGCGATGATATAAAAAATATTTAAACAAAATCCGATCACTTGAACCTAACATTCAGAAAATATCTACAACATAAGAAATAAAATCAAACTTGACATGTCGCGTACCAATTTTGAAAAAAAAATTGTTTGAAAGAGTACAATGTTTAATTGATTTCCAAATGAAATAAAAAACTTTAGTAGTTTTAGTATTTTTTCAGTTTATCACTAGTTATAGGAATAAACTGAAAAAATACCAAACAGATTTACCCTAGCATTGTAGGAATAGCTTCGAGCCAGAGGACTATTATTTACATTTCAATATTTTGTATCTCATTTTAAGTGAACTTATACTATACTATTATACAACTCTTATACATAAATAAAGTTCTTAGAACCTTTGAGTTGATATTTATTGTGTTCTATTAAATTTTTGTTGTATTTGTATATGTTACAATATCCGTAGACATACATAAGACAATATTTTTGGGTATACATACATACTTCTTCATAAATACCATACTATAAATCGTAAAAGAACAAGGTACAAAGTAACAGCAATATTTCCTGTAAGGAAACCCTTTCTTTTCGTAACGGCGATTATTGGCAGGTCTCGATATAGTCACGTGGCGCGCACCCGGCGTCGTTCACGTGACCAACCGTTTACTAATAAATAATACCTACTACAAAATACACTTTGTTTCGTGTACGTTAGATGTTTCTGATTTGTCAAAAAATTCTAGAGGTCCTCCAGAAAAAGTACAGTATTTTACTGTCATACTTAATATTAGAAATAATTCACATCTGTCATGTTAGTTAATGTTTTCTTTACTAAAATGTTTGATTCCTTATTAAACTTGTTCTTGAATACACTCGTATACACGAGTGTAGGCAAGTAATACAATAGCAGGATTGTTACTTATTGTTTTTTTCAAGCTTAGAGTCGCTGAACGAGTTATAGGGGGAGATATATTTTGAAATTTTTTGGCACAATAAGATTAGGGTAGAGGAAATTTGCCGAAAATCTTTAGAACAGTTCATCGTATTGTTCGACGAACCGATAGCCCATGTAGAAGAAACATTTTCGAGTGGTTATCATATTACTCTGGAAGATGTATGTATGAATTAGTATTTGTGACTAATTGACATGTCTTTTGTATGACTGAGACTACACTGCAACTTTTATGCATGTGTTGCATTTATGACTCGACAAGTATCAAATGAACGACATTAATGTTAGAGTAAAAAAAAATTTTTTTTTAACCGGCGGTATGCCTTTATTAAACAAAATACTATGAACTATATACAACACTACAGCTACTACAAAATTGATGATTTACGACATAATTTACGGTTGTTTTCATGCTGACATCGCTAAGAATCTAGAAATTTAAACTTATTGAATAAAAAATGTAAGTTACAAATTTTGTGCTCTGAAAATTTTTAAATGTGATTTTCACTCAACTCGCGATAGTACTTGTGATAATATTTAGAAGGATAGAAGGGTAGCAACATCATTCCTGGAGCCAAGTGTTTTGAAATGCACTTCTTTTGATCATGTGAACTCTAGTTTAGGTGGTCTGATGAATGGTCGTAATATCCCCTAAGACGGTTATAATTTAATAATTGGAAGACAAGATTCGGACCAGTTGAGCATATTCAGATAGCCTAGAAGTCGGTCGGCACGCGGATCAATGTGCTCCGTATAATAATTTTTGCTTCAATAATTTGTAAATGTAATTTTCGCTTAGTACGTGTCAGTTGGGTGTATTCATGTTTAAAAATGCAAATATTTAAATTACCCAAAACTTTATATACATCAGCTCGAAGAAAAAAACCAGTTGTCACCTACATCGTTCTCTGCCTTACAGTTTTTGTCATCACATCGTTTTCTGTGCAATCAAAACTGAATGAAATTTATATGAAAATTCCAACACTAGCGCTATCCGTCAAGATGCACTATACACCACGTACTGAGTCATTGCCAATAAACTTATATTTTCCTTAGAGATGACTGATATCAAACTTGAACTCACTTCCACTTTATAATCATAATTTTAAGATTCATTGGGATTTAATAACATATAAATAATTAGTTTAAATAATTTCTAAATTTTTATTACTACGTGAAATAATGTTATAATAAGGGTGCCCAGGATAAAACCTGTATTTGCCTAGTTTGGCACCCACTGCAAACGCACTTGTAAGCACTTCATAATTTGGTACAATTGTCATTTATTGCATTTTTAATAATATATTACTCTTCTTCGTCTTATTATGTAATAATATGAAATTTTATACTTCGGTACAATTTAGAACTTTTCTCCGTTATGATGAATATAGTTCGCAAGACAGAAATAGTGGCACCATTTATAGAATCACGATATGATTTTTTATTCTACTTGTACTATTGATAGAACAAACGGTAGATTAACTAGTCACATTGAGAGCTTGTTAGTATTATAAAGCTTCATTCGAAAATAAAAGAAAAACATATACTTTTATCTCCAAACACAATCTCATAAATCTTGTGATAGTTTTGACATCTTCAATTATTTTAGTACGTCTCTCAGCACAGTTTCCCCGAATATCAGCTATTTTTCTACGACTCCAGCTAGCTTTGAGAGCTTTGTTTTCTTTGCACGAAGTTCTAATTAAAGTTATGGCGGGGGCTGGATTCGCGAACCCAAGCTATAAACTTTTGACCGCAGGGAAAATTAGAACAAAAGAATTAGCTTTATGATATGTTTTTCTCGACCTTTTGTGCCTTAATTTTTTATAATTTTTGGGTTTATAACTTTGAAGTTTTCCGGCAGTAGATTAAAAGTGCTAATATGGCAAGATATGTGTTAGTATCGTCGTAATTATGAAGTAAGTATATTATATTTCATTTAACTTCATTAACTCTGGGATAAGGCAAAGGCATACACTTTCACGCACATGAAACGTGATATATATTGTTTATTCTTGTCAAAGTAAAGGGATTATTTTTAAATGCACAAAAAGCATACAAACCAAAATCAAGTTATGTAATTTTAGAAATTAAGATTGTTCTAGCTGTACAAAATCAGTCACTTAAGTACGACAAAGCCTTCAGAAATTCACAGTTTTTTTTTCCAATTTATCAATATATAATATGTAGGTAAGTTGTTTATATCTACATGTTTTAATATCTAGGAATAAAACTAAACATATTTTATGTGTTAGACGGGAAAAGTGCCTACCTGATGGTAAGAGTCACGCCTGCCCCTTACAGTTGCAGTGCCAGTTACAGTGCCAGTGTATTCCAAGTCATTCTACGAGGTTCAGATCCCATCAACCTTCAACAAGCAAGCGTGTGCATTTTGCACTCTGCTGTAAAAATAAAAAAATAATAAACACTTTGACATACCTATAACATTTGTTTTAACTATCGTGATGCAAAATTCAAAATCTTGTTCTGTTTTTAATTTAATCGAATTTGATTTTTATCTTAGTGAAGTAACATAGGATAGAAATGCAATATACTGATTATCATAGTTGTTTTATAAACATAATAAGATCTTCCAATAAAACATAAATGGTCATTATTCCGCAAGGAAGTGTTATCGACATCAACATAGGGATACCTATGTTTGTGGATGATATTTCACTATTTTCCAAGAGGCAATAAATACAATAAAATTCCTAAATATTCGATAAAGCAAGTTATTGGATGCATGACCATCACCTCGATTTATTTTTTAATCGAAACCATACTTAATAATTATCCACCCTAATTTATAAAACACTTAGTTTTCGGTTTGAAAATGATATCGTGCCAATGCTGACGTATTTGGTGGGAAATACAAAATTTCATTATTTTCGTTTTGTTTCTAGATCGTTTACCTGATGACGTCTAGATCGAGCTACTTTTGCACTTGATCACGGAAAACAAGAGTTTTGACACATTCTAATACATTTTTCTAATATTTAAAGAGAATATTACATTTGTAACCTATTTTCTAATATTTTTGGTGTTTTTAGGTGTATATATGGAATATTTTTGTTCAGGCTAACCTACAATAACAGACTATCAAAAAAAGCTGCTGGAACACACCGTTAGGTGCTTGGTGACAGATTTTCTACTTGAGAGCTAGCCAACTAGGCATTAGCGAAATGACCACAGCGGACTTTGCTTAACTTACCTGATTGCTTAAGAACGATTAAGCATACTACGCTGCGAGCGTTTCGAAATGTGTAATATTATAAAAATTTGGTTATTTTTGAAGATTTAGGATACAATTTTAACTATTTTATATTGTTATATCTTCTATGCATGTTCGAAACATGTTTTTATTTAAAAAAAGATATGGTATAGACATTTTTTTATTTGAGATATATAGTGGACTGTGGCTCAGGGGATTATACGAATCCTGCTGCGGAATTAATAGGAACGTCTAAAGTAGATAATTTATTGCCAAGCATCTAAAGTTTTATTCCAACAGCAGTCCTTGCGAGATAATTTCAAGGCTTAACCTGTTTATCATATTGGGCCGCATCATCACATACAAATTGAAATACGTGAAAATGTCGTCTACCAAATGTGATTAAACCTCAGAAGCGATTAAAAGGGTTTACCTATAGATAATGATTTAAAAAGTGTCATATAAAATCGGGAGAACAATCAATGTCTCCTGTTTAAAATCCAACATGGCGGATCCAAGATGGATACCGATCAAAATGCTTTGACCTCACTTAACCTAGCCCGGTGTTAGAGGCTGGCTTATAATCTGTATAAAAATTATATCTCTCTGAATTTTAGTTATTATTTCCAAATATATTTCACTGAATGCTTGATTTAACAGACTCCAGTTACTGATATTTTCCCATTTCCCGCTCTAACTCACAATTTGAACTTACCACTTATTCCTTTTTATTTGGCAGCCAGAATGATAAATGTTGTTTCATTAGTGGGAACCGAGCCGTAGCAGGTACGGGTCTCCCAATATTTGCCTTTTTATATCTGGGCCATATTCGACCCACGGGAATAGGGTGTTATATCAAGCAAGTACAATTAAATTGGGCCATATTTTTAAAGAATAAACGTTACTGATACGAAGAAGAGAAAATTTTCAACCATAGGAAACTTTTAAGATAAAAAATTCTGATGGTAGCTTGGATAAGGCCGTGTACTCAAATTAGGATGATTTTGACTGTAATAACGATGAACTTCAGAAATAAAAAAAAAGTTTTTACTAATTGCCACTTTAAAACTTTATGAAAAGTTTATCAAAAGTAATGTGGAAAGGAAAAATATTTTTTAAAACCTAAACTTATACCCATGACGTTTTTTCGTTCCTATCACTACCATTGTCAGAATATCGCAGGCAGGTTATTCAATCGTTCTTACAAAGGGTTTTTCAACAAGAACTTTTTTTTCTAAGACAAGATAATGAAGATGATTCAAAATTTTATTGTATTATGAAGAGAAAAGTTTGGCAATTAGCAATGAAAAATGATATCTGACAAATGTCCACCACGAGCACGCTGACAGATGTCGATTTTTTCATCAAAGTTTTTAATTACGTTTTGGCAAAATATGAAGCATAGATTTAGACTCGTATACAAGATTTCACCGATATTGAACTCTTGGTATTTATTTAAAACATGACCAAACTATTTTTTTTTAGTCTATACCTGAAATATAAGGACAACATTTGATAAACATCCCACATCGTTGTTGAATGTCTTATTTACTGCATAATTTCGTGTCAGTCGTACTATCTAATCTGTATTTAACTTTGATCTAAATATTGAAGCACTAGTAGTGTAGCTTGCTTAGACCTCCTTAACCGATCAACTAGTTAAGCAATGTCCGCTGTGGTCATGACTTCAAAGGTAGACCGATAGTGGCGTTCTGTCCCCCCCGTCGCCGACCACGGCAGGTATTAGACGACCCGGATGACCCCATCGCAGCCATTACATTGGCAGCTTTAGCGTTATCCGCAAGTCGTCGAGGTAAAATCCCCAGGTGTGAGGTAATTAGAGGTCACACAATCAAACACCGAGCCCGCCGGCGAGCTCGAGGCAAAAACAAGGTCACGATAAATTGCTCTCCAAATAGTCAAAGAGTATTATTCAGTAGGGCCCAATTGTGCAACACTGCAGTTGCACAGAGGCATTTTGCTCCGATCCCCCCATGTCTCTCGACAGCGAGACAAGCCGAGGTCCGAACCACAGTGGTGCCCTTGAGCTCGCTGTCAACCCCTCCTATAGTAGCGGCACGTTTTCGGCGTCCGCAGGAGACGGAGGTAGAAAGCGCTTTTCGCCTTCTATGCCCGTCTCGGGAGAAGTGCCTTCGGCACTTCTCCCTCCCGGGCTATTGTAGGGCCAGGCCCTCGCCCAAAACCCGGTGGAGCTGGACGACCGCACAGGCGGTAGCCAGTTTCGCCAGCTGGCCTTGAGAGCCAAATAAATAAATAAATCATTTATTTCACACACGAATTTCAACAACAACATGATTAACACGATTTACAGGTTTTGTTCTTAAATATAATCTTAACTTATTACGGTTGTGATATATTTTAAGGTAAAAACATTAGAACATAGTTGTTTTTAATTTAATATCTATGTTATTTAAAGTATTTTTTATATATATGTTAAATAGGCCTGATAAAAATGAAAGATATGTACCCGTGGGCCCCAAACTAGGCTGTGCCTGTATCTTGGGCACCCAAAGTGTTGTCTGAAACATTTAACATAGACCGTTTAAAGATGTACGTAAAATAAATAATAATATACCAATACCTTAAGTTTAGTCCGAACAACATCTTCGAACGCATCATCACTTCCCATCATGAGATTTAGTGGTCACAAACTTAGCTAATACTAAATAAAAAAAATGTGAATTGGTAACTTCGTGTCATGGCCACGGTGCATACTTTTTTCCTTCAGCTATTTATTGCACAGCTGCTTGCATATCAGCCGCAGGCGCTATGACAAGCAAATTGGTTTAATGCCTGCTAATGTGAAAAATACGGACGTATTCAACTGTTGATTGGGCAGATATATAAATATATTACATATACAAATATATTGTTCAAAAATAGATATTAAACATACATGACAAAAAAAATTATATATTTTTAAAATAAACTTAGGTCTGTGCGTATTTACTAATCTTAGTTAGCTTAGTATAAATATAAGTATCAATATGAGAACGTTATGTACAAAGATACCCAATGAATAGAATATTATGTACTGTTACAACCGGAACTTCTACTGCTGAACACAGCCTCCCCTATTAAAGGGGTATTTGCCATAATCCCCACGCTTGGCAGGCGTCTTGGAGATCGCAGTGTAAGTTGGCAGTTCATTATAAAGCGCTGCTGCCCACCTTCCAGTATTTTTCCATTAGTCGCCTCTTACGACACCCACGGGATGATATGGAGAGGTGCCATTCTAACCCGGCACCCCACGGGGAATATTATGTACTCAGGTATAATTTTTAATAAAGTTGTCTACATGTCACTCAAGCATCTAACGGTTTGTGCCGGCAGCTGTCCTTCATAGCAATTCTTGGTTAGCCTGAAATGCCTGAATAACATCTACGACCACATCGTCACTTTCCATCAATAGAGATAGTGGTAAAGGGTTAGCTTATCAGCAATTAATAAACAATAACAGTGGTTGGTTGGTTAAGATACTGATTATATTGACAAAAAAGAAAAGAAGGGTAACTAACCTTTTCAACACCCTTGCTCGTAAAGTGAGCTTTTGAAGCGCTCGTAGCCAAGTTTGCTTACCCATTCTGAATTGATCACCAAAGTTAAGCTACGCCCGCCGCGGTCATGACTTGGATGGGTGACCGCTGGTTGGGCATTACTACTGAGCGCTTCCGTGCTTCGGAGGGCACGTTAAGCCGTCGGTCCCGGTTGTTGTCTTAGGATAGCAGTCGTTACAGCATGGTGGTAGGGCACTTTGCAAATGCCCGCCTGGCTAGCTACCACCCTCAAGTTGAAAATCTGGCGCCAAGCACCTAACGGTGTGTTCCGGCAGCTGTCCTTGAGAGCCAGTAACTGTAGGTTAGTCTGAACAACATCCTCGACCACATCATCACTTACCATCAGGTGAGATAGTGGTCAAAGGCTAAACTATCAGGCATAAAAAAAAAAAGCTTTATTATATCGTTCTTAGGGCCATAAACCGAACTATAACACCCTCGTATATAATAATATTATACACTATTGCTTAATAGATTTATACTAACAAAGTTAAGTTAGTACCCAACTGCAAATTATATGCGAGTAAACTGAAATTTAACCGGATAATACAGATTTGTAACAACAAAGAGATTTATATTATGTAATCAACCGTACATTTGCTGCATGCAAAAAAAACTTTGCGCGCTATTTTACATAATTTTTATATGTTGTTTGTATCGCATTTGTAGAATATTTTTTTTCCTCGCAAGGGTATTGAAAAAGTGCATATGAAAATCGTGAGCAACTTGCTCATTATACACTTGGCTGATTTACGCCCTCGCCTGCGGCTCGGGCTGCAACCCACAGCCTCGTGTACAATGAGCAACTTAGCTCACTAGTATCATAATATACTATTATAACAATATCCATTGCTTAATTCAAACCAAAACAATAGCAATTCAAGACTAAGAAAATGAGAAAGGCGGTATAAATATTTTACTATTAAGTAGATAGGTAGGTTATACATACATATCAAGTTTTTAGGCATAGAACAACGAAATGAATATTCATTTTGCACCATTAATTCGCCATCGTCCTCGTCGACTCACTCATGTATTCACTAAGTTTACATTATATCGCTTTGGTTTACTGTTCCCACCAGATCTATTGATCCCACGTTAATCCTACATACACCAGTTACCGTTACCGAATAATCCTATTTTATTCACATACTAGCTTTCCGGGCGCGGTTCCACCCGCGGCTATGTCGGTTATCGCGCAAAAATATTAACCTCTTTTTGCGCAGTAGGATAAAAACTATCCTATGTCTTTTCCCGGGTTTCAAACTATTGCCATACCAAATTTCATTCAAATCGGTCCTGTAGTTTTGGCGTGAAAGCGTAACAGACAGACAGAGTTACTTTCGCATTTATAATATTAGTACTGATACAGCAAAATTCAAGTCGTATTAACATGAATGATATCCTAATCATTAGACGCATTTATTCCATAAATCACCTTTCACGATATCCAAAAGACAGAATAAGTTTAGTCCTTATGTTTGTTAGCCCGGAACTTTATAGAATATAGCATTCTTTTATGTTATTTATTAAGGTATAGAAATATGTATAATATGATATGTGTTAACCATTGCTTGTATTTAGGTCATGACTGTTTGTTTTTGTATGGTATCAGTAAAATAATTTCTGTATAAATTTTAAGTAAGCATTGTTCGTTCAAGCAGACTGTTAATATAGTTAATATAATTAATACACTCCCGAATTATAACTACTATATTTACTCTCAATTCAAAGGTTACCTGGAAGAAATCGCTGTAAGTGATAAGGCCGCCCATTGTAACACTTGATTGTAAGCCTACGTATTTTATTATTTTGTATTGTAGTATGAACAGTAAAAATGTATGTATCTACTGTATGGCATTGTATTGATATAAACTTGAATTAATTTTTCTTATAAATTTCAGAAGATATGATCGAATGTTCGAAAATTGTCATCAAACGCTGCAACTCTCTCTACTTACAAAAGATCCCTTACTTTGCTCAGTCAGCAATAGTTAACTAAGCAACATTACCATTTCTTGGCTTCATAAAAAAACTTTGAGAATTACAGCATGTCACATTTATAGCTACAAGAATATTGGTAAGTTTTGAAAATATAAAACAACTCTGACCATCAAGGAGCCTTTGCAAATAAAGTGCCTAACTTCGTCAATATTTTCTTTTCGCAACTAAGGCTTTGCTTCAAAAAAATATTGAAAATATTGATTCTTTAGGCAACTAAAGTCGTCTAAAAAGAAATTATTGTTCATTGATATTTTGTAGTTTTTTCGGTAAACATATTATAGAATGAATTCTGTCAGATTCAGCGGCGTCTCAAAGAAATAGAAAACACGTAACGTACATAATGGAGTAGTGAATAAGAAATCATATTCGCATTTCAAGGGGACAATCAATGTGATGTCACGAATTTTTTACGACGACTAACTTCTTTAAGCCGGGCTAAGTCATAAACAATTAGGTGATATTATTTTGTGTAAATTCATGTGACCGTGTGTTTCACCTATCATTAGGTAAAATATAGTACTTTTTAAACGAGTTCATGAAACGATGGAATCTCTCAATTCAGTTGTTTTTTGTGTGTGTTACTTCATAACTGTCTAGAATGTGTATCAATTTTGATGAATTTTTTATATTGCTGTTGCTTGTTTTGTGGTGTTTTTGTTCAGTTAAATCTGACGAGTATTATTATTATTATATGAGTTATCCCTAATAATCTGTATTTTATGTTTGAAGACGGTTTTTTTGTTAGAGTTTTAAGAATTTCTAAAGCCACCTTTAAATTTTAACCAAAGAAACAGGCTAACTGCCTGATTAATCTATCAACGGTTTCAAATCGTAATCAAATCTCAGTCTTCAGTTTCTCTCGTTTAATACTGCTCACTGATTTGTGGCATAACCTTAATGAGCATAAATATAGAATTTGTACTATTGAAATGTCTATTAATCAATAAAACTTTAAAAAAGGTAAATCACTACTTTTTGGATATAGTTTATATTTATATTAACACAATATGCAAGGACAAGCGAATAGAGGAAAATAATATCCGAGTATCTACCAATTGATGAGACATGTTTTGAGTATATATATACACATATATTTTATTACACCAAATTGTGTTTTCTTTGAAACCTAGATAACCGCTGATTAAAATTTTGATTTAATGAAATATTTTACACTAAAGTACACTTAGGACAAAATATTATGCCTTGGGTATGTGTTTATTCAGTTTTTATACCAATATATTAGCGTCTTGACTTATGTCATATTAAAATATAACTACAATCATAACCATAGCAATATGTTGCCGACAGTGAATATACTAAATCAACTTTAGCTTTGAAACCTAAATAACCTCTGATTAAAATTTTGATTCAATGAAATATTTTACGGTAAAGCAGACTTAGGACAAAATATTATGCTGTGGTATTTATTCAGTTTTTATTTATTAGCGTCTTGACTTATGTCGCATTAATATATAACTACAATCATAACAGTAGCAATATGTTACCGACAGTGAAAATACTACATTAATCTTAGTCGGCTGTCTGCTAATGACTTTATTTCATGTGGATAGTAGGGTAGGTACTGTTACACTATTCCCTATTTGTTGTTCAAATCTTATGTTCGACACCAGCCCCTACTATGAAGGTATAATAAAAACTTTTTCGTATAAATAAATAATCAAGAACATTGCGTTTGCGGGTAAAGTCGCGGCGGAAATGCTTTAGATTAAATTTAATTTTACTTTTATGCGTAACCGTCGAGTGGGTTTAAATATTCAGGGCGCTTGCGACATTGGAAGCTGTTTAGTAAGTTGTACTGCCTATTCGAAGAAATTCATGATAGGGGTTTTCTTAACATGGGGTTCATTCACTTGAGCATTTATTAACCGAGAGGTAGTTAGTGGGTATAATAATGGGAATTTCCAACGAAGACGAGATACACACATGCTACTAGCTATTAAACAAGCCAAAACTGTTTATATTTTAATTTTTTCCCAGGCCTGTGTCGTTATAGATGATTTATTTTATTATATTATAATATACGTTAGTTGTTGATATAACATAACATTTTTCTTGTGGCGATCGAGTAATTAATTCAATACCATTTTTATGCGCTTAGATTTAGATCTATTATGTTCAAGCATCGCGTTGGCCAGGCAGCGGTTGAGCAACGAGTTCCAATCAATAGATTTTTGTTGTGTTTATTTTGTCAGGAAAGTAGTTGTTTTATATATGTGTTCATAATTGTTTATTACTTATTCTATTGCTATCCGCGATGGATGAAGATTTATGTTTCTATTTATTTATGTATAAAAAGTTTGTCCTAGTCATCCATAAAAATAAATAAATAAATAAAGTGACAATTGATTTAATAGAAAACTAGCAGTACGCGTATCTACACCAAGCCCACGTAAGATGTATAAAGATATATAAAACAGAAAATAATAATGTTTCTTCTTTCTATATATATATATTCTGTCGGGTGTCAGTCAGTTCAAAAGCCCTGAATGGGCTAACCTGTTACTGTTTTAAGTTTTGGTAGATTAGCATTACGCATACATTAGTATTATCTAGAATCAACGCACTCTACAATTACTTCATCATCAATATCGAATAATGAAGGACCATTTTTTATAATCTTTAAGCAGTTATTGTTGAAACACGAAATTTTGAATAAAATATAAACCATATTCAAAACACATAAGTATTGCAAAAGTTGTATAGATAAACTACCAGCACTCTGCGGCTTCACGTGTAGACAATAATGAAATTTTATGATGACGTAATCATATGAGTTAATTCAGAACATAATATACTATTATTATACCAAGTTTCATCCAAATTGGTTCTGATATTTCAACGTAAAAGAACAACAAAACTCACATCATCCAAAAATCATGCACAAATTTTCGCATCTAACATATTAGCGTGATCACTACAATAAGAAGTAAGGAAAAATTATTTTAAAATATACAAAATAATTGCAACTATAAAATGGAACATAAACGGACTCGTTACCGCCCGTTCACTGCGTTGAGTTCATCTCAAGAGGAAAATTCAAGTGGTTCTCAACCACAAATTCTGTAGAAGGATCTCAGGTGCTCAATTTTCAAAACTTCATTCTTAAATAATTAAGAGTTAACATATATTATTTTTTCATAAGCGGAATTATATCTTAGCACAAAAATATTACAATTATTATGAAACCGAGTAAAATACTGTGCCCTTAAGATAGTAAGGCTCTATGACTACTCTATGGTACCTAAAATCATATCCAGAAAAAACGTGGGAGCTTAAACACCTCCATTTTAATTTAACACCCGTCATTTGAGATGTAGACACCAGTGAGATCTTTTACTTCTGAAAAATAAATACTAGCTCTGGGATCAAAGGTTTCCTAGATAAATTCCATTTAATTTGCAAGCTGTTATGAAAATTAAATAAAATAAAAACTGAGTCTTATCTCTTCTTCTTAACATAGTCTGACAGCTGTCACACGTTACATTCGTCGTGACGTTATGTATGGTATTAGAGTATATGTATTGTTATTAACCTAAGTAGTTATTTTTTAGTTTAAAAATACCTACCTACTCAATTATTTCCCAAATACTGCAATTAACACAAATTAAAAGTAATTTTTTCGATTTTTTTTGTCGAGATGGGTGAAGGACCAGTGTAAGATGGATGATGTGAATAGTCACATGTGACGCACCAGACAGTGGGTATTTGGAGACACATATCTGTTCGGGGAACATAGCGTTTGGTTTGCCTATTGTCCAAAGACGATGAACCTTCGCAAAATACAGGAGTAACGTAATACAAACAGATTCTAAAAACTCAAGTATTCAAAATAAAGGTAACTACGGCAAAATAATAATGCGAAATAATTGCAACTACAGAGCGGAACATAAACTGAATCGTTACGGCCCGCTCACTGCGGCGCGTTCATCTCAAGAGGAAAATCGAAGCGGCAGTTTGAAGCCCGTGGAACTTGGTAGAACGACCTGAGGGGCTCTGATCGACTAGTTGACTTGAATTGCTTTTCTTTGGCTTACCGAAAACAATTTGTGTGCTGTGATTTTGGCAATTTTATTATAATATGAAGTTTGATATCACCGAACTGAGAGCTTTTACACAGTAGTACAACACGATATACATTTTTAGGGGGCTTGGCGATTGATTTTCTCGTGGTATGTAGCCATGTGAGCATTAGCTGTGAAGCTAAGGCCTGCGGCGGAATGTGATACTTGGAGCCCCTGCTATAGTTAACCTCGGGCCATAGCTATTGCCACTGCTGTGAGAGCAGTGGCAATAGCTATGGCCCGAGGCTAACCCTATATGAAAAAAACATAGTGTAACCCTACTTAAGTGGGATACGGGTAAGCCTAAAATATGTAGGTCATAACTGTTATTTATTGAGGTTCATTAACCAATTTTTAGGGTACCGTATTAGAAAACGGAAGCCCACTAAACCTCGGCTTTCGTTCTTTAAAGGGCGGTCTCTTTGTAACGGTAATAGGTGGCCGGTTCTAAATCTTCAGTTAGTAATAATAAGATCAAAAAGTTAAGAACAAAAGGAGGGCCTCCATACAAGAAACGTTTTTAACAATTTATTTTGTTTTGGTGCTATCGTAAAAATAAAAAAATTAAAGTAACTACCTAAATGAGAGCTTGGGATAACAAATACACTTTTGTAGGCCGGCAACGCATACTCAAGACATTTGGTGTGGCGGATGTCCCTGGATGACCCAATTACTTACCACCAGTCGACCCACCTGCTCGCCCTCTTATCTCAAAAAAAAGACGGGCTATATTGTTATTATATCACTTATATCTTCAATTTTGTCAGCCGTGAAAGCTTATTATTAACACTCGAAATATGACACGTGTAAAGATTGTTGTGATATTATATAAAAAATACATCTAGGCCTTATATTTTGTATATAATAGATTATAAGTACAGACTTTGTAGGATTTTAGATGAAATCAGAATCAAAATCATTACTCGATTTTAAAAGTCAATATTAATAAATGGTATTATATGATATTCATTAAATTAGCCTCTACCCTTGGGATACAGTCCAGTACTGGCAGTCATCCATCTAAATTTGAATCGTTGACACGAAGAAGAAGAAGATGAAGATGATGAAGAAGAAGAAGACAAAGATGATGCATCATCATCATCACCAAAAAATAAGTGAGGATCGGAGTTGCACCATAATGTTTGTTTGATGAACTTATTTACTGTAAGAACTAAACTAAAAGAAAATATTAGCGCGAGTATGACCTGCTTTTATTTTTACCTATTTTCGGATTTAACGACAGAAAAAGAAAAATTAGTCGCGAATAAACACAATTTTATACTCTTTTTTTAATTATTTGTTAAACAATCTGCCATTATACGGATCTAAAGATAAACCCTTTAGGATTCGATGAGTGGACCTACGCCACCCGGCCCGTCCAGCGTAGGTCTAATAATAGTGTGTCTTTTCTACGATGGAACCAAAGCTTGCAAGAAAATCAGAGCCATTATTCTTTTTTCTATATTATGGCATTTCTTTATTATTTCATGTCTATTCAATATATTAAAGAAAGATATCTATACATTGAGCAACACAGATGGTACGGGTAGCATATAATAATGTCAATGTTGCAAAATTGTGCAAAACTTTGCTTGTCTTGTTTGTCTTACAAAGACAAATATACATTTTAAAAACTTTTTTAACCCCTCGTTGACACAACAAGGCGACATCTTCGCGACAAGTAATGGAGTAATTGAGTAGACGGTAAAAGTTATGAAGAGAGCGCGTCGCGGCGGCGCCGGCCCGGATATCGGCCCCCGCTACCCGCGGCTCTTCACCCCTCTTTTCTTGCACCGGATGTGTACGGTTCGCAAGAAAACGTTTTATTAATTCAAGAATAGACGACTTAGGAAGAAATGCGCCTAAAAGCACATCAGTCTCTTCAATGTCATTGAGGTGTTGGTTTGCTGCACACTTTGCGCTCAACCGGGCTTCCTATGATATTGAAACGCTGATTACCAGAATCACGGTGACAATGAGAACATTCACCATGAGAGTTACTATTGTTTATGATACAAAATCCACAATCAGCTTTGAAAAATTTGGTTATCATCAACCCGCCCACTGCCATAGAGTTAGTTACTCGTACATTGCGAATAAGTAGGTTTTTACTTTCTGAATTGTAAAAACATATTTGATAGGTCATAGGGTTTAATAAACAAAGTTATCAAATGTAGTAATAAGTTACTCAGACCACAAGCATTAAAAATTAAAATGGTACAATATTTGTTTTGTTGTAATTGAATCCTTTGAAATTGTTAATTAATTTTTCTGCTAACCGTACCAGTACAGAACTCATTCTAAAGATCTCCCGATGAGCTCACAAAAAGTTATTCGAAGGAAGCTCGCCAGCCATTTATTTTTATACGGTCACTATTGTTTAGCAGTTTCTCATTTTGTAGAGCAACTCTGGTTTTACGTCGGACGCCATTATCGTCATCGGTATTGTTATTTATTACTGACTGGGGGTTGCTGTTATATATAGAGGGGATATTTGACCTTGTGTTAGTAAGAATACTTTTGCAGCTGAATATTTTTGGCAAGAAACTCACGCCTGTGGCGGGAAATTATTTATTTTAACAGGTTTTTTGCGCTTGTAGATAGGTTAGATGACCATTTGATTGTCATAGTACGCAAATTAAAAATAATAATGCTCGTAGTACCTTCATAATTTATTGAACACTAATACACATGAGTTTATTAAGAGTTCAAAAGTCTTGAGTTTCCCCTAGTCAGCATGGTGGAGGGGCGTTTTGCGAATGCTCACCGGACTAGCGACCATCCTCATGTAGAACATCTGTCGTCAAGCACCTAACGCTGTGCTCCAGCAGCAGTTATTGAGAGCCAGGGAAATAACAGGCACATGAGACTTAATAAATAAGTCTCAAGGTGACGGGCGCAGTTCAATTCGTGACTTGTTAGGAAATGCATCTGTTATAGGCAGAGGTTTGTCCGCTAAGCTCTAGGTGGGCCTCCAGCATGTTCCGTTACAATAACACTAAATAAACATTCCTATTATAATCAAATAATAATTAGAAAATAATTATTTATAATTCAACAACTGTATTATTATTAATACAGTTGTTGAATCCCATGTCTTTATTTATGTGTCATTAGTAAGCCTATGCTGATCATCCGTCAGATCTTTTAAACCTTACAGGTAACCGGTTGAAAATTTCAGTTAATATGAGTTATGTGTACGAATTGTAAATACACAAGTCAATAATACAAGTCACAAATTAAGAAAAGCGCTCGAGTGCTAGTCAATAAACTTCTAAAAAAAGGGAGAAGTGGCAACTGCACCTCTAATATGGCAACGCCTAATCAGGCGACGTGACGTCTCCTGAGTGAGTGTTAGTAGTTTGCGTATCTGCGTCTAATACATGCTTGTCTTCCTGTCTTTGTCATTTATTTAAACGCATCGTATACAATGGAAGTGCAGCTGTGTGCATTATAATATGCTTGTGTAAAATTTTTCCACATTATCGTAATATTTTTCCGGTATATTACTTTTCTCTTATATTATCTTTATATTACTTTCGTGATATTAGAGTGAACTGTATCTTCCTTATTTTATTTATATCGATGTTTTGTTTTCATTTAGTTCTATAATGCTTGTTCATTATTATGATTCATCGTAATACAAGAGTGAAACTTTTTTATTAAAGTATTATTTCCAAAGTAAAAATAAAAATGACAACTTCGGCAAATGCAAACCATAAACCTTTTTCAAGTTGATACAAAATACTCAGAGTACTTTGTAATTAGCTGGTTTGTAACCATTCTATGTGGTTTGTATACAAATACACGTTTTTTATTTGCAATCATAACTTTTTTCACGCATGGCGCAGGTATCGTGTGCTCTATTCATGCTAAGCTAAGCAGATAATACGATCCAATTTAAAAATATCTGGATTATATCCCGGCTTCCAGGACCTGTCTGGAGTGGCGTGTGTTTTCCACAAAAGTGTCCACATTTGCACTTTAGTGTACCTAATCCTGTTAATAATTCCTTCCGACAACTATAGTTGAATATAATTGGACAGGTAGGCCTATGCCAAATAAATTTGTAGCCTTGCCTGACATTCCCCTATGGGAGGGACAGGCAAGGCAATTTTTTTTTGGCTCTTTGACAATCTGATCTTAGTGCGTATAAGCGATAGGTGTAAATGTATGTAAGTTATACCGTTTTTACAAAAATCGTATACGTTTCATAATAGACTTCCATACAAAGGCTATAAGCGTTAACGGTATAAGTTGAGGCGATGTCAATACGATGACGTATAGATCATTGTGCTCCAATACTGATATTATATATTACTTATATTATATATTTGAAGCAGTGATAGCTCAATGGGTATGGACTGCCGCGCAGCAGGTCCATGGTTCGAAATCCCGCCGCTAACTTGAGCTTAACCGCATGGTGGAAGGACATTTTTGTGAATGCCCACCTGGCTAGCGACCACCCTCAAGTAGAAAATCTGTCGCCAAGCGCCTAACGATGTGTTCCGGCAGCTGTCCTTGAGAGCCAGTAATTCTAGGTTAAGCCTGTTAACACCTTCGACCACATCGTCCCTTACCATCAGGTGAGATCGAGGTCAAAGGCTTACCTATCAGCAATAAAAAAATACTACTTATTTTACTATATATACAATTTATATATCAGTACTATAGGTATTTCATTAGAACAAAAAGCACTGTAGCAAGTTGTCTTAAATCACCGAATTTATAATTAAAAAATACCTTCCAATTATATCAATTTTTAGTCATTTTTAGCTTTATTTTTATGCAATCCGGGCTTTTTATTTCTCTTCAACAGGGCTTTTTGTCTTAATAAATGTTGATCCGATCTAACTGATATTAAATAAATCTAGAAATAAAAGCTAATATCATGTACAAAAATACCTTGCTGCTAGTTTTAAATAAATTTAAATCTTATTACATTAGGAACGGTTGTTCCTATAGATATAAATAGTAACTGTAAACCAAGAATTCACAAATAAACCAGATTTTATTCTATAGTAAAAAAAACAATAAAAAGAAGTGTCATTGAAAATCAATTCAAAAGTAAAAACATGCGTATTGTGTTACAATTCGGTGTAAGAGACGGCTGCTTATAAAGCGTAGCTCACATAATTGGCATCATACGCCTGCCTCGAGGCTCAAACCCAGCAATTAGTAGGAAGGTACAACTATACAATACGAGTACACTCAGATGCAAGGAATATCAATTTTAAAAAGCAATATTTTATACTGGCGCGTTCTGCTACAAATTTGACAAAGTTTCCGTCTATAAATTTGAATCTATCATCATCATCATCAGCCGGAAGACGTTCACTGTTAGACATAGGCCGAAAAAAATCTTTGGTCTTTAGGCTCTGCGGGATGTTTGACGAGAAGATGTAGCGTAACTTTCCAAACGCTGCCCATCCGAGTTGGATTCTTCGGGCGACCTCGTTGTTGAAGATGGACCTACATAACTGGAAAGTCTATCCCAGGTAAATGTAATGGTCTACAACTTCGAGGGCATCGTTCCCAACAACCACTGGTACGGGTGCAACACGGACATTAGACATGATTTTCGTCTTGTCCATGTTCATTTTAAGACCCACCTGCTGGGAAACTCTCCTTATAAATTGAATAACTTTATTTAAAATACATTATTTTTTTAAAGTATTTTATTAGCCTGGGCTAGAGGACTGAGGATCATCAAGAAATGCATATTCCATTTTGGACAGTCATATCATATCATATCATGGGTACATCAAGGCAAATGGCCTGCTTGTCACACATTAATTTAAGCTCTATTTTTACGGCATATTGTTATCTGCATGTAGTGACACTAAAAATGACACGTTTTGTTACCTATCATACGTATGATTGGTAGCAAAACGTGTCATTTTTCATAACTTCCTAAACTGTAATGATATTCTCATAGTGTTAAGGATTTCTTAGAAGTAATTTCTTCGCTTAGCAAATGTGTTAGCGCTGCGCTAACTGAGCGCACCCCAGAATTATTCCCAAACAAGCCGAACCTAGCTTACAGGCCTTTTTCGCGTCCCTACTGCTCAGAACGCCATCCGCAAAAGATAGTTTATAATCATATGTCAAATGAATTAAACACAGTGATATGCAATGGTTTTGCCCCTTTTAAAATATTACTCCAAACTAGCGTCTTTCATCATTTGACACCTAGTCTCCTAGGTTTCAACTAACCGGTAATTCGAATTACAATATTATAACTTTACAACTATCGAGTTGCTGCATCGTAAGTTATTTGAAAATTTGTTTTTCACATAAACTCACATCGGTCTACTGATTTTGCCCCGACGCCCTGATAAATTTTATATGACTCATCATCACGGTAGCTTAGATTCAAAAAACATGTCCTAGCCCTAGAGACGGATAGTTGCGGGTTCGAATCCTGCTCATGGTACAAATATTTCTTTTCGTTTTAGTTCAAAGATTACAACATCATAACTATAGTAGTACGTAGCATTGTAGCCCAGTGATATGTTCGCGGCATTTGAGGCATTAAAACTTAGACATCTATTTCATATCGATCTTAATTTTTTATTTAAAAGATTGAGGGCGCGTTGATTGTCTTAGTAGTATATGCCAAAGCAAGTGGAAAATGGTGCGGGGATTATGTCTATAGGATGACGAAAGTAAGAAATAGCGGGGTACAATAAAAAAACGTAGAAGTTGCACATTGGTACCTGGAGTTCGTCTTTATCTCTAGCCATCATCGTACTTGCTTCTCTATATTTATTTTTCAATTGGTCGGCTAACATATGATTGCAAAGCGCGGCGCGGGTTTATAAAATATGATGCTTTTGGCATCTTCAACGAGCATCCACGAACGTCCAGTTAGAACGAAACATAATTCCAGGATTTCCATCCTTAACGACTGGTATTGTACTGAAAAAAATAAGAAAAATTTGCGGGTAGATATGAAAGAATTCCCTATTATATAAGTGGCGCAAACAATGACCTGCAACGATTTAGACACGATATTATATCACTATTACACCTGACTGTACGCCATTCATTCTCCAGCCTCTCTTTACACTTGGCACACAAACATGAGCAAGTCTGAAAGAAATCTCGACAAGTCAACAACTTCTTTATAACATTCGTTGGGAACAAGTTGTACACTACGGTCTTAATAAGCTCTTTTGATAACGACTTGTGAATGAACCGCAAATGTGTTTGAATGTACACTTGTTGTGTTTGAGGGTCCTCAAATGCCACAGAATTAATGTCGTTGGTAGATGATTTTTCGAATGATCGTTTGGCTTCTATTCTTAAGTAGAAAATATGTCAACAAGCTCCTAAAGATGTTTTTAAATATTATATCAAGCACTATGTAATAAGAACTACACTGTAAAATTACAAAGGTGTCATCATATATTGGCTTGACGGGGAACGAGGAGGCTGACCGCTAAAAGTCAGCCATTATTGACGGAACGGACATTTATATTCTTCTAAGTATTTACGCCGTATTAAGGGTTTATTGAGTTTTTTAGATATAACTGTTTTTTTTTTCAATCGAGGAAACTTTAAGTAGTCGTGTTTCCAAAGCGTATGATTTATAAAATGAATCCCTAAAGATAATCTACATTAATTGCATAACTCAAAATTAAGAAATAAAGATACAGCAAGGGATCAAACGAACCACAATTACGTTTTGCTGCCTCGGTGCAGGCTTAAGAACCGTTTTGACCGTCATAGGAGACGGTACGGCTATTAACCAGATTTCGTCTGACAAAATCAGTGCTTTTCTACATAGGTACTTAACTGGTATCCACTACCCTTCTACATTTTTGCACAACGATCTCTTCACATTCTCACTCTGTTCACTACTGATTTCGGATATCGCTGGTTAGATAACTCGTTATTAATTTGGCATGTCCGCCATAATGTGCCATCACACAAATCTAAAAAAATAGGCACTAATTGCCTGAGTGCCTATTTATTTAGATTTCTGTGTATGCCATGATATCATATTTAAGTATACTGTTCCAGATGCGACTGTCATATTCATAATCACGATCACGGTGCCACAACCTTAGTAGGATCCATGAAAATAAATAAATAAATAAATGAAATAAGATCACCTTCCACACGCTTAAGCCTGTGCCACAATATCTTCCGATCATAATTACCATTACGTCGTAGGATAACACTGATGCACACTGATTAATGATTATTACACACTGCATAGTTCTGAATTTCAATGTTAACTGTCATAGTTTTTATTACATTGTGTTGCTTGTGACCGGTGCGCATCATAGAAAATTTAAACAATAGAAATGGACCATATTGCTCAATGCGGATACCAAGGTTCACCTGCAGTCTCATGGCGTAAGTACCACAGACTCAAATGACTATAGTCTAACACCGATCACAGACTAGAAATAACGCCTGTCGTTTCGATGTAAAATAGCCGGATGCAACATACATAAACATGTAATCTACCATCAGATGAACTCAAAAAGTTTATAATTATTATCAACGACTTCAAAAAACAATTTCCAAAAAGAAAAAAAAACCATAGGTACTTACGGACGAATTGACAACCTCATCGGTTTTCAATTTGTCTGGATGACTTTTTTTGTATGTTACACGACTACTTCGCCAATTGTGAACTGATTTTGATTATTATTTTTATGTTTGGTATAGTATATATATCAAATCGGTATCATTTATATTTGATCGAAATCTGACTTTTAAACATCTTGCAGACATCTTAATTAATAAATTACAATAATTTCAACAGTAAAAACGAGTTGTGAAAAAAAATATCGCAATGGCGGGAATAACTAATCAGTATTCCAATGCGCGCGCCTGGCAATCGGCCATAGATAGCGTTTTAGCTACTTACAGAATGGGGAATTTAAAGTTTTCTTTATTACAGAGAAAATAAAAGTTATATTTGAGTGTAAAAGTTGTATTTATTAAACCCTTTGCTAATAAAGTTGCGTGAAGTTAAGTTAACCCCTAAAGTTGCATGAAATGAGCAAACCATAGGTACATTAATTTATTTTTACTATTCAACACGATCTTTTTTGTTTCAAAACTTTTTTATGAACAAAGGATACCAATAAAATAAAAAAAAACTCTATTATTTTACAAGTGAGATTTGTAAAATAATAGCAATGTAAAAGTCACAATTTGACTATAGGTGTCAATATGTGCGTAATTGCGTTGAAATTGGAGCCACTTTATGAGCAAGTTCATTGAAAAAAAAAATTTTGAACCGCGAAAAGCCATAAAAATAAACCTCTTTCTTTAGTCTATGGCCAATCATCATGCGCGCGCGTAGGAAAACTGATTAAATTTTCCCGCCATTGCGAAAATTTTTTCATAACTCGTTTTCACTCTTGAAATTAAATAATTTTTTAGTATTATTTTCTCCACAAGTGTACCTATTGAAAAACGTATGATACATTTATGTATTGATGATAACCGTTCTCGGCTTTCTTAGGATCCTCACCTAACGGCTCGGGTCTCAATGACGCCTCAGAGGTAATCACCAACATTACACATTTGTACTGTTATACTACGTGTACTATTATATATCTGAAAGATTTAAGTTTTTTTTAGTTTATTGCACATCACACAGGTCATGCAAGTTCAAGCAAGGAGTTTACACAAGATTGAAAAATTGTCTTAAAACAATCTCTTAATAGGGATGCCATTGCAATCTCGATATATGTTACTTAAATACTCTATTTTATTAGTTTTTGTTTATCAAAACATCGAAATTATTTTATTTTTTACCCTCCGTCATGGCTGTATATCTATGCAAGTTTTTGCCCTTTAGGTTTCTGAACGAAACATTTGTATAATCTGTGGTGTGGGCAAAATGCCCGCCATCCGCTTAAAAAAAGGTCACTTATTTTGTAATAAAAGTTGTGCTAACTTGTGTAGTAAAGCTATAATTCCTAATTATTTACTCGCAAATGAGATTAAAAGTGTTTGTGACGTCACGTAGGCTTAACAGGAAAATATGGTGGAATTGTCACTAGATATATATTTTTATACATTTTTAGTCTTTTGTTAAAGTGTTATCAAATTTTTTCTTTCTTATATGGATTTCCGCAATGTAACGCCTGAATCTATTCATTGTGTGATGAAAAACATTATATGTTTCACGAGTATTAGTGGAATTATGAACCTCGACTCAGGATGCTAGTCTAACTAGTTCTACTAGAGTCTAGAGCATCTATCGTAATTCCTTACCGCCCTTAATACACAATGTGCTATTATACTAGTGTTGGAAATCGGTTTTAATTTTGAATTTAATGAAAATATATGATAACATCCAGCGGACTAGATGGAATATGTTATATCTATACGTATAATAAAACTGTAACAGGTCCAATTCTGTACATGGCAGATATTTTGAAAAAAACAAATGTACAGTACTCTGTAGCTGATACTTGTGGTGGTACAGGCTAGTGTGATCGTCTAAGTTAAGAGTTATGATGTATTGAGAAAGGATTACTTGATTCAGAGATATGAAATCATAGGAGAGCTTTACTTAATGTGATTGTAAATCATCACTCATGTCTTACACAAGTTTTATGTCAGTACATAGGCTGAATGTCCATAAAATAATCACTTTCATATTCCTCCTGGCTTGCTTTAAATAAGAGAGGTCAACAAGTAAATTAATTAAAATTGTTAATTAAATTAATTATATTAGTGTATGCGTTTGATTCATAAGGTATATATGGAAGAGTTATTTCTAATTAGACCATCCTTAGCAAGTGGCAGGATTCAATACAAGAATGCCTTATTTTATGTGGAAGGAAAAATCATCTCCCCAATAGAAACCAGTCCAAGTAACGTCTAGGGAGACCTACAACGCGGCTCAGCGTACACCGAAGTGTTTTCAGGGCGGAACCAACCTTTTAACCTATCATGAGCTGAGGAGCTCTATTTATTCTTATAGCGAAATAAGCGCTATTTGTATATTTTATCAGCCCTTTTAAAACCATGGATTTATGTATATCTCAAATATCACGTGATTCAACACAAAATTTGTGTTTGCCTGGCCAGGCTTATAGAAATCTATAGGTCGGTTCAGATGAGAGGACGTGTATTGTGACGTATTGTACTGCCGCTTCTAGGCACAACCATGTAATGACTTGTGAAATCTAGGTCCCATATTCTTGTTACAGGCCTTAAAATATAAGACTGAAAAAAGCACGCTCTCCTAAGATATCGTTTTGCAGTTATTCCCTATCATAGTCCAAAAGATATAATATAGATGTTTAGAGTTAATGGAATTGTATACTGTACTTATTTTAATATACTCCCTGTTGATCAGTAACTGGACTCGATCTCCCCTTGCTGTCTGCTCGCAGGACTTTGTGTTGGAGATTATATGACTTATCTATCTAGATTAGATGCTACGTTATAGCCCTAATGAAATAATTTATGTTATATTACTATCTTAAATTAGGTAAAGAATACTCTATACTCCAGCATATTCTGCTATACTAAATAATTAGACTCAAATATTATTTTACTATCCTAACTGTTATTAACTAAGTAAACTATCGTAAATTATTTATCAAAACAATTATAAATTTATCTCAAGATCTAATTAAGTGTGGATTACTATTTCAATAGCTAGAGTTCAAATATTCATTAAATTTACTTTAGATTCAATTATTCTTAATATATATTATATTCTATGTGATTGGAAAGGTTCTTAATCATAAAATAAAATAAGTTTAATATAGATCATATTAATTTTTATTATAATGATCTTAAAATTTGTTGTGGTATTTAAGCGACACTCTTTGATTATTTAAATCATGAAAGTTACATATATATGTATCTATAAAAATACACATATATATTAATCACATGATCCGCCATTCTTTTCCTAGACTTTATTAAAGAGGAAAATAGAATTGCGTTAACGTAAAAACCTCTTTAGTCGTATTACACAGTGCAGTAGAATCAACAAAACATATAATATATGTTAATATACACAATTATTTACAAAATAAAACCATACCCATATGTAATTTTCAACATAACAAGTGATATCTTTGACATGAATATACTAATTGTATGTAGCAAATAAGATATATGTATTCAATAAGGTAATACGATTTAATACTATCATTAATAAATTGATTATTCAATTTAATTTAATTTTCCTTACAACAAATCCTCTGAAATTCCATAAAATATATATTGGGTGTAATTTTTAATTTATCGCTAGAATTAACTCTATAGTATGTTGAGAATAGGATTTATCAACTTTACCGAATGATTGTCTTCTAATATCACTGAATTTAAACTTAAGTTGTTAATTTATCAAATAATAATAAAACACTGAAGTTACTGCAGTTTTTAAACTGACTTCCGCGTTAAACCAGCGCTAATCTGTTAGTGTTTCTCCTGTCTCCTCTCTTCGTCTTTGCAAGGTCAGAATTCCATCCCCTCTCTGTATGTAAGGAAACACCCCCATCGTCATCGATTGGTTGATCTAAAATAAAATAAAACAGCCACACATCATTTGTTCTATGATAGGTCAATTCCAGGATCGGTTAAGTAAACACCCTCGCAACAGTATTTTTTATATTTCCCACGGTTTGCAGTTTTGCCAAGCTTCACAAAAAAACCCTCCAACCCAAATTTTTTTGTGAGTCTCGTTTTCGAGTGGCCATAAAATCAAGAATAGATTTTGAATGCGTTTGTTTTTATCTTTTAATAGCTTCCCGGCGCCAGACTGTTAATTTTTTGTGTTATTGTGTTATTTTTAAAAATTCACTTAGGCAGCTCTATTTATTCGTCAAATAAAAAACTTCATTGTATGTGTCATATACGAGAATACACTATTACCTATACTATATATGTGAGATACCTCCACATAAACGCCCCCAAATAGATACTAAAATGTTGTCATAAATTTGTTTTAATTGACATAATTTTTGTCATCTATTTTCCTTTCTAATTACACGTATTATGTTTGACCACATATCTCTTATCAAATGACTGATATACTATATCTCTCATTAATTTCTGTTGCATGTTATTCACTTGGACTAAACTAGAAAATTTACGTCTGTCATTAATTATTTGTAATACCTAAATAGATGTATTGCGTTATAATTTCCTTTTATCTCTCTTGATTCAGGGTCTACTAAGGTATATAAATTTTTATATGGAATTTCACCTATAATATACGGTCCCTCAAACAAACGTGCAAATTTCTGTGTTATTTTTCTATTAGCGTCCGATTTGGTATATATTTATAATTTAACTAAATCCCCTATTTCGAATTGGACCAGTTTATGATTTTTGTTGTATTGTATTTCCCGCTGACTTGCGGTTTTAAGTATGTTACATCGGACTTGTTCTCGAATATCTTATAGTGTTTCTACGCCTTAATTTGATTTGTTACTTATGTCCATCGAAACTACCATTTTTATAGGCCCTGTATGTGCTTCCAAGGCTCGTTTAGACTTCTGACATAGTTTACACGTCCTTACTAACTGTCCTATTTTACGAGACATGTTAGTAAAATAATATTGCGATCTCATTTAAGCATGTACTTTGTATCGTCCAAAATGACCTATCTCTTCATGTATGCTTAAGATCAATTCCCTCTGTAATTCGTCAAGAACATATACAATAACGTAACTATTTGATACAGTTCTCCTTCCTTTAATATAAAGTATTTATTTTCCGCAGTACCTATGTCCTCCATGCGTTTAATTATATCACGAATTTTTGTATCGTTATTTTGAAGCTCACGAATATCCTTACAATTTTGTTTTATCCTTTTCCCTAACTGTGTTTTAAATAGATTCATCTCAGGCCCAACAGATTTATTTGTTATTATATCTGTGGTCCCCTTTATATGTCTTGATAATACATCTGCGACTACATTATCTCGATCCTTGACATGTTAAATGGTAAAATCAAACCTACTAATATAATGAATCCAACGTAAATAAAGCAGTGATGATGGCTCAGTGACATTGATTATGGACTGCTGCACAGCATGTCCATGGTTCGAATCCTGTCACTGCTAGAGCTTCACCCTCAAGTAGAAAGTCCGTCACCACGCTCCTAATCTTTGTACTCCAGCATCTGTTAATGTTTTATTACAAAATCAGATTACCCATACTTCGTCGTCGATCCACCCTTTCTAATTTTACTAGTATTTATTGTAATAAATCTAAGTATAAATCTAGGTTTCCTATCGTATATGCTATGATATCACTATAATAGTTCATACAGAATCCACGTACATCATTCACTGAATTTCGACACGCCCCCCAACCTCTCGATATCGCAATTATTAATCTCTCAATTGGAGTTTAATTTAGCGTTAGTTCGTATCCCCAAATGTTCTTATACTAATTGTTCTTTCATCCTCACAATTTACCACACCCATCAATCGTTCTTACAGGTTTTCTCGGTATACGAGTTGGAAAGCTCTGTATGTTATTTAAATTTTCTAATAAAGAGTTAATAGTCATGGCGTTAGCCACGCCCCCATAACCTTATTATTTAGTACCCAGAGTTCAATCTAACGTTTGTTCATAATCCCATTGTTCAATAGTAAGTGTCCCTTAACTTCCACAATTTATTATGCCTCTTACCCGTTTCAATCAATCATATCTCGTTTTTTTACAAATTATTGAAGCATAAATTGTATGCCCCGAGCGGGAATCGAACCCGAATCTTTCGATTTTGCACCGGACGTCTAGATCACTCGACTCATTCATACCTTATATGAATGACGTAGGTAAAGGTTTGTACTTGTGCTCCTAGAGCCAAATGCTCCTTGGACCTGTATAGTTGGTATCGTAATTTCAAGTAGATTACACCCTTCTCCTATGACGGAATGATATTTCTCGGTTGTAATGCCACTAATTTGACTCTGTGTCCATTATGATATCTTTAATAAATCTGCCATACAACACATACATACCTCAGGCAATGTAGGCAATGAGTAACCATTAACCTGTTCGTCTATATCGTCTAACTTATAAAATATTCTATAATGTATATATCTATCCGAACATACCACACACACACACATCACCTGTATCATCAGATGTTTCGTTCGTATTGGATTGGTTTTCCAATACGATTGTTGTTTGTCTGTTGACGATTTATAGTCAATATTATACCGCTTAATCTCGTTTAAGTCATACTAAGTAGAGTCAGTTTATTGCTAACTTGCCAACCATGTTTCGTGTGAATTTTTATAAGATATATATATATATATATATATGTTCCTCCTAGAACACTCAGAAGTTCTTTCATTCCCAATAATATACAATCTTTCGTAATTAAGAATCATATGTATTAAGTAATACTAGTCCTTTTGAACATCCCCGCCCCCAGATTTTGATGGATTAGTAGAACCAGTTTCCTTAACAAAATCTATCGCGGTTCTCATTACACTCTGTCTTCCATTCTCACGTGATGTACCTCTATTATAATTCCTACAATATCCAGCTCTTCCTCTGTGAAATTTTCTACCTCTAAACGAACCCCTTTGCCATACCCCGGCAGTCATTACAGCGGTTACTGGGTGACCTCCACGTATAGGTTGTCTATCTTTATAGTATCTCGTAGGTGTTTGATGCCTTAAAACAATATTCTGCTCTAAGTTTCTGAGGAAATTAGCTCCATTTATAATCGTAGGTTCCTCAGCTGTAGTAAACCATAGTTGTTGAACATCTACGGAGTAATGTCTCATTAAAGAATTTACGATATCCCTTTCACTAAATGCTATTGTTAAAGATTGCAACGTCTCTGTTTGTTCGGCGAAATGTTCACTCATAGAGATACCTGAATTAATTGAATACTCCCCTCTTATTATTTTGTATCGTACTGATTCTTGTATTTGATCAGTCCAATAAATTTGTCTAAAATCAGCTTCGAAATCGGAAAACGTGTTCCAGTTCTTTGAATATAATTCTAAGATTTTCCGAGCATGTCCAGTGACGCATTCTAATACAATGTCAATTTCGCGATCAAACGCATTTAATGACTTAATATATTTCTTAACTCTTTTTAAGAATGTTATAGGATTTATTTGTGATTTTCCGTCAAAAATAGGTTTGCTAATGGTTGGTTGTATAACAAAAATATTTTGATTTGGTATTGGAGTTCCGTTACATTCCTCAGATGCAATGCTAACAGTTTCGCGTGACGAAGTGCTCGCCAGGTTCATGTCATTCTTATTGGGATTTAGTAATTCTAACTTTTCTTGGAACTCGTTCATCTTAGCTAACAGTAATTGTAATGTCGAGTTATTTAAAGTTTCTTGTTCCGTTGATATATCCGTATTGATTTCGTTATTTAATCCGCGTTTCCCTTTCATACGTTTACCTCTACTCTGTGCCATAATGTGTTAAGGAAGTCTAAATAGATGTTAAGCGCGGAATTGAAAGTATTTCTTTTTTTTTTTTTTTTTTTTTATTATATTGTTCGCGTTATATTTTATAAAGAAGTGATATTTATATTTTCATAAAAACTAACGTGAGTTGACATACTTATTAACTACGTATACCGGCTAGAACTCACGGTGTTTAGTCGTTATCTCCGACCGGTGTTCGAGCGGTAAAGACGCTCATTCTCAAGGAATGCGGGCAGCTTCGAGGGCCGCTAGACGCGCACTGCGGGCGGCTGCTCGCAACGCCCTCTGCGAAACTTGAGGAACGGCGGGCAGCAATGGCATCGCAGGCGTGGTAGGGGCGCGTACGTCACTGTCACTATCTTCACTGCACTCGTCAAAAGTATGTGTAGGGTCTTCGCACACTATTGCAATTACGTCTGATTCGCGGGTAAACAGTTTAGCACTGGTCGAGGCACAATTAAGCACGGGTTTCCACGCAGAAGGTAGATTCCAACCACCGTCCCTATTAAAATTTGGATGACGGTTTATTTCAATAGCCTCACGTACTTTCCGCGGCACAAAATACTTTTCTCTCGCTAGTACGGATGCTTTATCAAACCGTATGAAATGTTTCGTATCCTTAATTAGGGCGTGCTCGGCTATTGCGGATTTCTCGACTTCAAGGTTCTTAATACACCTGACATGCTCCGTCAACCTTGTAGCGATGTTTCGTCGTGTTTCTCCGATATAGGACTTTCCACAATCACACGGCACTTTATATACCCCAGGCCCGGCAAGTGGTTCTCTGTCTTTCGGTGAACGTAGCATTTGTCGGAGTTGTCCTTGTGATCGAAAAATCGCCTTAATTGAGTACCTCCGTTTCATCAGGTATCCGATTTTATCCGTTATTCCTTTGATGTAAGGTAGATACACCGGCGATCTGTTGACCGTGGTAGGTCGCATGCGTTCAGTTCCACTCACAAGTCGAGAACATTGGCGCCAATTATAACCGTTATTCTCTAGCACCCTTCGGACGTGTTCTAGTTCGGCATCAACTAGCCGAGGGTCACATAAACTTAATGCACGGTTAATTAGAGCTCTTGGTACCGAAGATATATGGCATGGGTGATGATGGGAGTCAGCTCGTAGGTACTGGTCTGTGTGTGTCGGTTTCCTATGCACAGTATGAGTTAACGTACCGTCAGGTCCCCGTATCACTTTAACGTCCAGAAACGGTAGCACTCCCTCTATCTCTTCCTCAACGGTAAACGATATCTTCGGGTGTACCGTGTTCAAATGCGACGTGAACTGACGAAGAACATCTCCAGAAATTACAGCGAAAACGTCGTCAACATACCGCCACCAGAACCGTGGCTTAGCGACAGCTGTAGATAATGCTGTGTTCTCGAACCATTCCATAAAAATGTTTGCCGCTACTGGAGCTATTGGTGATCCCATCGCTACTCCATCAACTTGCAGGTAATGGTCTCCACGCCACAAGAAATAGCCACTTTTGAGACAAAACTTCACCAAATCAATGTAAACAGTGGGTAAATTTATTTCCTGTATCATTTTCGATATGATGGTGATCGTGTCCTCTACTGGTACATTGGTAAACAAAGAATTGACGTCAAAGCTGACCATTAATTCCGATGGCTCCATTCGCACATTTGCTAACAGCTGGACAAAATGTCTCGAATCTTTGACATAGCTGTTGGTTCTACCAGTCAGAGGCTGCAAGATAGTAGCCATATGCTTGGAGATCTTATAGGTAGGAGCATCAATCTGGCTGACTATAGGTCTTAATGGCCATCCTGTTTTGTGGATCTTAGGCAATCCATATATCTTGGGAGACGTAGGGTTGTGTGGGCGCAAACGTTCCATCAGGTTCTTGTCATCGCAGCTGCGCAACAGTTTCAGCAATTTAGCAGTTACTCTAGAAGTCGGGTTGTAGTTGACTTTTTTATAAATATATTCGTCACTTACCATTTGGTTGATCCTCTGCTCGTACTCTTTGGTATCGACAACCACTGTTGCGTTGCCTTTATCAGCTGGCAAAACCAATACTTCTAGATTATTGCGTAAATCATTTAAAGCTGTAATCTCTGCTTTGTTAATGTTATTCTTTGGTAGTTTTGACTTACGCAATAACGATGAAACGTCTTGCCTTATACATTCGGCATCGTGGTATGGAATTTTGTTCTTCATAATAGTGTCCTCGATACTGGTAATAATGTTTTCCACTGGTATTTTTCGTGGCACGGGCGCGAAATTCAGACCTCGAGATAACACATTAAAAGCAGTTTCAGTTAACGGTTGAGACGATAAGTTAATCACGGTCTTAGTATAGTGCGCATTTACCTCTTCAGCATTTATGTTATCTTGACGGTAGGCGCGTTCGTTGTTACCATTAGATTGTTTTTGTAACTTCAACCACTTCTTGTGATGCCTCTTTCTAGTATCTTGTTCTACCCTCTCGGTTCTATTAAAAGACATTCCATCCAAAACATCCCACACATCCCGGTGCAGAACTTGTGAAAGTTGTAGATGAAGTTCGTATAATGTCCTACTTGTGCACATAAGTTTTTGACGATGCTCAGCTACTACTCGCCGTAATAACTTAACATTTGCCACTCGAAAAAACTCATCGCAATCCCGAATGCACTTAACAGGTTTGATCCGCGCGAATTTCGGTATAACATCACTGTCCCGGCATTTCACAACGTAATCTAAACTACACTCGAGTTTCTTGCGTTTTATTCGTACCCGCACAAATTGTTTCACTTTTTCGAGCCATACCGCGCCGTATCGGTTAGCTATATTTTCATAAAAACTAACGTGAGTTGACATACTTATTAACTACGTATACCGGCTAGAACTCACGGTGTTTAGTCGTTATCTCCGACCGGTGTTATATCCTCCGGAGATAACGACTAAACACCGTGAGTTCTAGCCGGTATACGTAGTTAATAAGTGATATTTAATGTTGCGAGTTGTTTTCCTTTAACCAATCTGTGGAATTATACACAAAATTTATGCAGATACTGTAAATTAATGTAATATTTCAATGAAATGTATATGTACAGTAGTTAGTAGTATAAAATAATGCTCATGCAAAACAATTCTCCTCTGCTGCGATCTCTGAAAATGTAATAAATTTCCTATTTTTATTCTATTATCTCTGAAAGAAAAACCCTGACTTCCTCAATAATTTATTTCTACGTTGTGTTTTCCGTTGTATAATCCTGATTCTATTTCAATCGTATCGTTATATCGATGCGTAGTTGAAAATTCTGGTCTCCGGCACCATCTGTGGTGGTACAGGCTAGTGTGATCGTCTAAGTTAAGAGTTATGATATATTGAGAAAGGATTACTTGATTCAGAGATATGAAATCATAGGAGAGCTTTACTTAATGTGATTGTAAATCATCACTCATGTCTTACACAAGTTTTATGTCAGTACATAGGCTGAATGTCCATAAAATAATCACTTTCATATTCCTCCTGGCTTGCTTTAAATAAGAGAGGTCAACAAGTAAATTAATTAAAATTGTTAATTAAATTAATTATATTAGTGTATGCGTTTGATTCATAAGGTATATATGGAAGAGTTATTTCTAATTAGACCATCCTTAGCAAGTGGCAGGATTCAATACAAGAATGCCTTATTTTATGTGGAAGGAAAAATCATCTCCCCAATAGAAACCAGTCCAAGTAACGTCTAGGGAGACCTACAACGCGGCTCAGCGTACACCGAAGTGTTTTCAGGGCGGAACCAACCTTTTAACCTATCATGAGCTGAGGAGCTCTATTTATTCTTATAGCGAAATAAGCGCTATTTGTATATTTTATCAGCCCTTTTAAAACCATGGATTTATGTATATCTCAAATATCACGTGATTCAACACAAAATTTGTGTTTGCCTGGCCAGGCTTATAGAAATCTATAGGTCGGTTCAGATGAGAGGACGTGTATTGTGACGTATTGTACTGCCGCTTCTAGGCACAACCATGTAATGACTTGTGAAATCTAGGTCCCATATTCTTGTTACAGGCCTTAAAATATAAGACTGAAAAAAGCACGCTCTCCTAAGATATCGTTTTGCAGTTATTCCCTATCATAGTCCAAAAGATATAATATAGATGTTTAGAGTTAATGGAATTGTATACTGTACTTATTTTAATATACTCCCTGTTGATCAGTAACTGGACTCGATCTCCCCTTGCTGTCTGCTCGCAGGACTTTGTGTTGGAGATTATATGACTTATCTATCTAGATTAGATGCTACGTTATAGCCCTAATGAAATAATTTATGTTATATTACTATCTTAAATTAGGTAAAGAATACTCTATACTCCAGCATATTCTGCTATACTAAATAATTAGACTCAAATATTATTTTACTATCCTAACTGTTATTAACTAAGTAAACTATCGTAAATTATTTATCAAAACAATTATAAATTTATCTCAAGATCTAATTAAGTGTGGATTACTATTTCAATAGCTAGAGTTCAAATATTCATTAAATTTACTTTAGATTCAATTATTCTTAATATATATTATATTCTATGTGATTGGAAAGGTTCTTAATCATAAAATAAAATAAGTTTAATATAGATCATATTAATTTTTATTATAATGATCTTAAAATTTGTTGTGGTATTTAAGCGACACTCTTTGATTATTTAAATCATGAAAGTTACATATATATGTATCTATAAAAATACACATATATATTAATCACATGATCCGCCATTCTTTTCCTAGACTTTATTAAAGAGGAAAATAGAATTGCGTTAACGTAAAAACCTCTTTAGTCGTATTACACAGTGCAGTAGAATCAACAAAACATATAATATATGTTAATATACACAATTATTTACAAAATAAAACCATACCCATATGTAATTTTCAACATAACAAGTGATATCTTTGACATGAATATACTAATTGTATGTAGCAAATAAGATATATGTATTCAATAAGGTAATACGATTTAATACTATCATTAATAAATTGATTATTCAATTTAATTTAATTTTCCTTACAACAAATCCTCTGAAATTCCATAAAATATATATTGGGTGTAATTTTTAATTTATCGCTAGAATTAACTCTATAGTATGTTGAGAATAGGATTTATCAACTTTACCGAATGATTGTCTTCTAATATCACTGAATTTAAACTTAAGTTGTTAATTTATCAAATAATAATAAAACACTGAAGTTACTGCAGTTTTTAAACTGACTTCCGCGTTAAACCAGCGCTAATCTGTTAGTGTTTCTCCTGTCTCCTCTCTTCGTCTTTGCAAGGTCAGAATTCCATCCCCTCTCTGTATGTAAGGAAACACCCCCATCGTCATCGATTGGTTGATCTAAAATAAAATAAAACAGCCACACATCATTTGTTCTATGATAGGTCAATTCCAGGATCGGTTAAGTAAACACCCTCGCAACAGTATTTTTTATATTTCCCACGGTTTGCAGTTTTGCCAAGCTTCACAAAAAAACCCTCCAACCCAAATTTTTTTGTGAGTCTCGTTTTCGAGTGGCCATAAAATCAAGAATAGATTTTGAATGCGTTTGTTTTTATCTTTTAATAGCTTCCCGGCGCCAGACTGTTAATTTTTTGTGTTATTGTGTTATTTTTAAAAATTCACTTAGGCAGCTCTATTTATTCGTCAAATAAAAAACTTCATTGTATGTGTCATATACGAGAATACACTATTACCTATACTATATATGTGAGATACCTCCACATACTGATGCCGAAACTATATTTTTTTTTATTTTTGTCTGTCTGTCTGTCTGTCTGTCTGTCTGTCTGTCTGTCTGTCTGTCTGTCTGTCTGTCTGTATCCCGGCCGCGTATCACTCCAAAACTACTGAATGGATTTCAATGAAACTTAGCATGATTGGAGTTCATACTACAAGGTAGGATAATTTAGCTTTTTATCCCGAAATTCAGCATGGTTCCCTTGGGAGAGGGGATGAAAGTCAAAATATACACTTAGTTGTAATTTATGAACGCGTTGTCCGATTTCAGACGTTATTTTTAAGGTTCCGTACCCAAAGGGTAAAAACGGTCTGTCCCGCTGTCCGTCCGTCCGTCTGTCCGTCCATCCGTCCGTCCGTCTGTCACCAGGCTGTATCTCAAGAACGGTGATAGCTAGACAGTTGAAATTTTCACAGATGATGTATTTCTGTTGCCGCTATAACAACAAATACAAAAAGTTGGCCAAGTGCGAGTTGGACTCGCTCACGTTAAAACAAAAAAAGGTTAAAATATGAAGTCTAATGTTGTATAGCTAATGGTACGGAACCCTTCGTGCGTGAGTCCGACTCGCACTTGGCCGATTTTTTTGTTAGAATAGGGGTACTTTAAAATTTATCCTGTAAATATTTCAAAGTCATCGGGTTGAAGTTCAGAAATAACAGACATCACAACCTAAATATTACGTTCCAAATAACTTGACACCCAAAATGTACAGAAACCTTTCAACGTACGGCTCATCTTAAGCTGGCGTTTGCACTTTATCGTATAGGTATAATAGATAGGTCTGTAGTCGGACCTCTCCAAAAGACTGATTTTTCAAACGATAAAACACAGTTTTTTTATTACGATAAGCACAACTTCCCTACGTATATTTTTCATAACATGCAATGCTCTAATCAGTCTAATCTATACCTATAACAGGTTGCATAAGGCGGGTAGGGATGCGCAAGGGGTAAGACGCTTACATTTATCTATTTATACCTGTAACAGGTCCAATTCTGCACATGGCAGATATTTTGAAAAAAAAATTGCAGTAGTCTGTAGCTGATACTAATGCCGAAACTGTATTTTTTTTATTTTTGTCCATCTGTCTGTCTGTATCCCGACCGCGCATCACTCCAAAACTACTGAATGGATTTCAATGAAACTTAGTATGATTTGAGTTCATACTACGAGGTAGGATAATTTATGCTTTTTATCCCGAAATTCAGTATGGTTCTCTTGAGTGAGGATGAATGTCAAAATATACACTTAGTTGTAATTTATGAACGCGTAGTCCGATTTCATACGTTCTTTTCAGGGTTCCGTACCCAAAGCGTAATAACGCGACCCTATTACTGAGATTTCGCTGTCCGTCCGTCCATCCATCCGTCCGTCTATCACCAGGCTGTATCTCAAGAACGGTGATAGCTAGACAGTTGAAATTTTCACAAATGATGTATTTATGTTGCTGCTATAACAAAAAAATACAAAAATTTGGCCAAGTGCGAGTCGGACTCGCGCACGTTAATAAAAAAAAACCGACCAAATGCGAATGGGACTCGCGCACGAAGGGTTCCGTACCATTATTATTGCATGGGTGCCCCCTTAATTATTTATTCTAATTTAATTAATTATATTTAAAGAAAACATAAAACTAAATATTCTGTGAATAGTTAAAGCGTTTACCAGTCACCGTTATTAGTATCGAGCAAGAAACGGTAAAAAAATCAAGGTTGTTGTATGGGGGTACCTTAAATATTTATTTTATTGTTAGTATTTGTTGTTATGACGGCTATAAAAATACATCATCTGTGAAAATTTCAACTGTCTAGCTATCACCGTCCTTGAGATACAGCCTGGTGACAGGCGGATGGACGGATGGACGGACGGACGGACGGACAGCGAAGTCTTAGTAATAGGGTCCCGCTAGTACCCTTTGGGTACGGAACCCTAAAAAGGTTAAAATATGAAGTCTAATGTTGTATAGCTAATGGTACGGAACCCTTCGTGCGCGAGTCCGACTCGCACTTGGCCGATTTTTTAATTAGAATAGTGGTGCTTTAAAATTATCACGTAAATATTTCAAAGTCATCGGATTTGCATTTCAGAAATTACAGACATCACAACCTAAATATTACGTTCCAAATAACTTGACACCCCGAATGTACAGGAACCTTTGAACGTACGGCTCATCTTAAGCTGGCGGTTGCACTTTATCGTATAGGTATAATAGATAGGTCTGTAGTCGGACCTCTCCAAAAGACTGATTTTTCAAACGATAAAACACAGTTTTATTTATTACGATAAGCACGACTTCCCTACGTATATTTTTCATAACACGCAATGCTCTAATCAGTCTAATCTATACCTATAACAGGTTGCAGAAGGCGGGTAGGGAAGCACGAAGGGTAAGACGCTTAAATTTATCTATTTATACTTATAATAAAACTGTAACAGGTCCAATTCTGTACATTACAGATATTTTGAAAATATGTTTTGAGAGCAATCTGAAGCTGATACTGATCCAATAACTGTTTTTTTTTTTCTGGCTGTCTGTCTGTATCCCGGCCTCGCATCACTCCAAAACTACTGAATGGATTTGAATGAAACTTAGCACGATTCGAGTTCATACTACGTAGAAGGACATACGATACTTTTATCCCGAAATTCAGTACGGTTCTCTTGGGAAAGGGGATGAAAGTCAAAATGTACATTTAATTGTAATTTATTAACGGGTTGTCTGATTTCAATCATTCTTTTTTGTTACAATAGTGGCTATTGAATTATTTTCCCGTAAATATTTCAAAGTCCTCAGTTTTGCAGTTTTGAAATTACAGATATCACAAACTAAATATTTCGTTTTAAATAACTTGGACCGCGGAATGTTGCGAAACCCTTGAACGTACGGCTCATCTTAAGCCCACAGGCAGCCCGGAACCCCACGGGAAGCCCGACACCCCACGGACAGACCGGCATCCCACGGCCAGCCCGGCGCCCCACGGGCAGCACGGCACCCTTATTTAGTTTTGCAAGCTTGCTACGATAAAACTCTAAAATGTGGTACATTCACCACAATCAGTTTTTTAAACTACATATCTTTCTTTTGACGGATCATCATCATCATCATCTCAGCCGCAAGCAGTCCACTGCTGGATATAGGCCTCCCCCATCGATTTCCAAATAGAGCGGTTGGAAGCGGCCTGCATCCAGCGCCTTCCTGCGACCTTAGTTATGTCGTCCGTCCACCTTGTGGGTGGTCTTCCGACGCTGCGCTTGCTGGTTTGTGGCCTCCATTCTAGAACTTTACGGCCCCATCAACCATCAGTTCTGCGTGCTATGTGCCCTGCCCACTGCCACTTCAACTCGCTAATCCGCCGGGCTATGTCGGTGGCTTTCGTTCGTCTACGGATCTCCTCATTCCTGATTCGATCTCGTAGCGAAACACCAAGCATGGCCCTCTCCGTAGCTCGTTGTGCAACTTTGAGCTTACTCATAAGGCCCACAGTTAGAGGCCACGTTTCGGATCCATATGTCATCACTGGTAACACACACTGGTTGAAGACTTTAGTTTTTGACGGATACATTTCGGATGAATTTGAATTTGAATTTGAATTTGAATTTACACTTAGTAATTAAACAACTTTAAACGGTTTAAATCGCGTATATTTATCATTATTTTTGTCCCGACGTTACAAACACTTTGTAGTGATCGTGGTGACGGGGTGACTGTCGGGACAAAAACAATGATAAATATACGTGATTTGATCCGTTTAAAGTTGGAAGTGCACAACTTTAGTAGACTGTTATACAAGGGTCGAAAGGAATTGGTAACTTTCACCCGCGGTCAGCTCTCTACTTTTCATATCGAATTTAAAGAAAGTAAATAAAGTAGCTTTTCTAAAAATTATTCATTGATAAAATAACATACTTACTAAAAATTTATTGAGAGGTTTGAACTATTTGTGAAATTTTACGTAAAATTTTGTTTGGAATATTTTCGGGCGGCTATAGCCCGAATAAGAATCTCTCTGCTTTTCACTACTAATATAAGGAATAACGATATAAATATAGTATGTTTTTTTATATTATTTATTTTGATTTCAATAACATGAGCAGTATATTTTTAAAATTAATGCAGCTATAGTCCAAGTAGGAATCGATGACTTACATCCGTGTTAAACACTCTACTTTTCATTTAAAATATGAGGAGGGTAAAAAAAATTTAGTTTTTCTAAATATTTACTAAAAAATAATAAACATGAGTAGAAGATACAAAGATACACTAGGAGTTAGAACAATGAAATTTAGGGAAAGTTTGAATTTATTTTTAACCTACACTTTTTACCTTATATTTAGTTACTACCCTACCAAACATAGTTGTTATTAATTGTTTTACAACAACAGAATATTTTACAACGAAAAATCTTAGACATATAATTTTGTTTACTCCAATGTTTTTCCCGGCCTTAGGTGGGAAAGAGCGTCTCCCACCCGCTACTCAGATCAAACAAACACTACTTTCCGAGAATGAGAAATAAAAAAAAACGATCTACCGTCAAACAAACCGCCGTTTTAAAATCGGAATTCTAAAGAAACGCACAAGGTACTTTGCTTCAACATTTATTGTGCGAACCGGGAAAGAACTCTGAGTTACTTAACTACTGTCTTCTGGAAAATACAACCCGGGAGTTTTGAAATCCAAAGTAGAAAACTGCATTCTGAGCTATGGTTTACTATAAGAGTGCTTCACCGCAGACCACAGTGTTGCTTAATATGAGATAAACAGTGCACAAATGTGAATAATCAGTGTGCAGGTACGGCAATCGCGTACGAAGTCGCGGGTACAGCTAGTACACAAATAAGTGGCTAATTGAATATTTCACCCTTAGAAAATAAGTGCTTTTGCTTCGCGTAACAACGATTAAATGGATTTTGATGCAATTTGTAATATACATTCGTAAGATGTACGATATTTTACATCCCAATTTTCCTAGTAAATTCCATGAAAACGTAATATAACTTGATTCAAGGCACTAATATCATTAAATTATAATTAGCAATGATTCCTTTGTCGAGAAAGAATTCAATAAACACAAAGAGCTCCTTGTGCAAATTACGATTCCTTATATTAGAATCCGAGTCGGAGACATACGAGCCAGGTTAATTTAACAACTCCGACAACGCGTTTTGGAAATGGATCTTATGTACTCGTATATATATTTTTTGGGTGTATTCCTGTTATATGTGATGAGGTACCTATAGGTCGATCAGCTGTTTTCGTTACACTGTGACGTTAATAGCGTGTGGCATGGACATCGAACTTCTTGACGCATGATGGACTGAGAGCACGCTTTGCATTATGAACATTTCCAATGGGTTATTGACTTTATTCATCTTACTTGGAATGTTGCAAAATTTTTAACAACGGAATGTATCAGGGGGGGGCAGTGTTGTCCGTACATGTGACGAAATGATTAAAGCTGAGGTTAACGCTTAACATCAGCAGGTCCTCGTGTTTGCTCCGTCACAAAGCATAAAGAAGACGTGTTTCCATTAATTAGGTATAAGGATTGTTACATAACTTTAATGATATGATTCTGCCTCCATGGAAGTTTGGGCGGCCCTTAGTGTCTAAGTGGGTTGACACTTAAGCGCCGTCATATCTTTCTGAAACCAACGTGAGGGCTGGCGTGTAAGCTTGCAATGCCGGGAGCATGCTGATAACTGGTAGTGGGCTGCCAACTGGTAGTCGGCTGGAGCATTAGACTGCCTGTGGGCCTGCAAAGGCCTATATTTGCTGAATGCTACCGTTGTAGTAACTGTAGTGTTGTATTTAGTTACAGTGTATTGTTAATAAAAGCATATCATGAAGTCTGTACCTTAACACCTAATTTGAGATCTGTATGATGTCACCATCACACTCAAGGTATAAAAACATTCGTCGATCATTCATTAACACGGTACCTTACACAATAAATAAAAAAATACATAAATCGTATTCAGTCTCACAAAGATTGCGAAGCCAGATATTTGCTTAAAAGAGTGCCGCATGTTGCATGTAACGAAAACAGTAAGTAGGTGCCGCGTGCAACTGTGATTGTACGTGAACGCCCAGCGTTTTTTTCTATTTTCGTACACCGGTTCCTTTTCTGAAGTTCTGAACGCTCCCTTAATAAACAATAGAATAATTGTATCTACATTCTTCGATTTGACATCCATTTTCCGTTAAAATATATATGACTCTGACATATAAAACCATCTACGAATAATATTTATTCGTAAATATCCATGCGTCAATAATTCAAACAAGAAGGCTTGTTAGTGATCACTTAATAAGTGCGAGAACGTTGTTGTGTGACTTGATCTCGAGAACGATGTATTAAGTTTCCCGTTTAAATTAGAAAGCTTTAATGGTGATGTTTTATTTTCTGTAAGATTACTCATTTGCATCTATTTGAGATATACTGACAATATATACCTACCTGTCTACACTGTTATATTGAAATGATTCGTATATTTAATTTAATATAAATTGGCTCCGCATTATTCACTAAATCCGCCATGTTGCAGTATTTGCCTGTATGAACGTTATTTCATCGTTTGTTTTCGTTCGTTTCTTTGGTTTTCATATTGGATGGCAAAGAGTTGTTAATAAGGAGATTATAAGGTCCTCAAGAAGGTTAAGATGGGTAGAAAGAGCCTTATGGCTTAGCCATCATCATTACATCAACCAGAATGTTTACTGTTGAACAAGGTTCCCATCACTGGGGGATTTGCTAATACCCACTCTTAGCAGGAGTCTTGGTTGTCGTAGTAGAAATGGTCAGTTCTTCCGAAGGCGCTTCTTCGCACCTCTGGTGTGTTTCTCTTAGTTGCCTTTTACGACGTCCACGAGCTAACATTCTATTCAGCCCCCCGCTATTTCCATTCTCTTCACCCCGGCACGCCACGAGGCAAATTAGTGGATGGCATGGAGAAATGCTCTTTATCCACAGCTTGGAAAACGTAAGATATTTAAACTTGGAATAGATAAGACAATTGAAAAAAAATATCGGACTATATTGCCAGTTGCAATAATTGTACTCTTAATTTTTAGGGTTCCGTACCCAAAGGGTAAAAACGGGACCCTATTACTGAGACTTCGCTGTCCGTCCGTCCGTCCGTCCGTCAGTCACCAGGCTGTATCTCAAGAACGGTGATAGCTAGACAGTTGAAATTTTCACAGATGATGTATTTCTATTGCCACTATAACAACAATACAAAAAATTGGCCAAGTGCGGACTCGCGCACGTTAATTAAAACAAAAAATGGTTAAAATATGAAGTCTAATGTTGTATAGCTAATGGTACGGAACCCTTCTTGCGCGAGTCCGACTCGCACTTGGCTGATTTTTATGTCAAGTAACACTAATCTACTATAATTAAAGTATTTAAGCTGTTTACAAGGTAAAAAAGCATGTGTTACGCTCAACAGCAAAGTCATTTTGCGTCTGTACCTTCCAAACCTTCGCTACGCTCAGGATTCGTAGGAGACGTAGGTTCCAAGTACTCGCGCCAAATATCAACTTTTCAGACTTGAAAAAACTCTTTCATAATCATCATCAGCCGGAAGGCGTCCACTGCTGAGCAAATGCCTCCCCCATAGAACGCCACAAAGAACAGCTATTAGCCACTTGTAGTCATTGGCTACCTGCGGTGATAGCTGCGACTTTCACGATGTCGTCAATCCACCTAGTGGGGGGCCTACCAACTCTACGTCTTCCGGTGTAGTGTGGTAACCACTTGAGATAACTCTTTCAAAGAAGTTCTATTAGGTTATTATTATTAGGGGGTCTACATATTATGAAGAAACGAAGAGTCGGTCGAGCCGTTTTTGAGTTACACTAAAATAACTGAAAATTATTTTTCTATCTTGATGATATAGTTGTTGCAGTGAATGATAATTGATTTCGTAAGTAGCAAGGATCACTAAAAAAATTTAATAATATTTTTTTACCAGAAAATGGAACCGACTTCAACAGTCAAAAGTGTGAAATAACTATCGGTTAAAATCGGTTGAAATCAAAATCGGTACCATGCGCACAATATTGTAATAATAGGTACTTTTGAACTATCATGGTACCGACTTCAACAACTTATTTCACACATTTGGGTGTTGAAGTCGGTTCCATTAACTGATTTTTTTTTCAACTGCAAGAGATGTTCCATGTGAAACAATCATTACAAATATATGAAGCGCTCGTAGCGAAGTTAGCTTAACCATTCTGAAACGATCAGCAAAGTTAAGCAACGTCCGCCGCGGTCATGAGTTGGATGGGTGACCGCTCGTGACATTACTACTGAGCGCTTCCGTGCTTCGGAGGGCACGTTAAGCCGTCGGTCCCGGTTGTTGTCTTAGGATGGCAGTCGTTACAGCATGGTGGTAGGGCACTTTGCGAATGCCCGCCTGGCTAGCTACCACCCTCAAGTTGAAAATCTGTCGCCAAGCACCTAACGGTGTGTTCCGGCAGCTGTCCTTGAGAGCCAGTAATTCTAGGTTAGCCTGAACAACATCTTCGACCACATCATCACTTACCATCAGGTGAGATAGTGGTCAAAGGCTAACCTATCAAGCATAAAAAAAAAAAAAAAAAAAAAAAAAAAATGAAATTATTTTCAAATAAAAATATATGAAGACTCCCGCATAATATATTAAACATAAAAGTATCAAAGGTATTGGAGTGTTGCCGAGACGTTAATGAAAGTCTATTGTATAACATCAAACACTCTTCTTTTCAATAAAGCTAATCAGTCTGAGTATGGCACGTCTTCATACTCCCACGTATATTACGCGTCATGTTTATATATTATGTCCTTACCCACGCAAATGTGATATAAAAAACAGGTCAAGTGCTAGTCGGGCTTAGCTATATATTTTTTTGGGATTGTGACGAAACTAGCACGAGGCCCCCTGATGTTTTTTGCAGCGCTCGTAGCGACGTTTGCTTAGCCATTCTGAACTGATCAGCAAAGCTAAGCAGCGTCCGCCGCGATCATGACTTGGATGGGTGACCGCTGGAGACATTACTACTGAGCGCTTCCGTGCTTCGGAGGGCACGTTAAGCCGTCGGTCCCGGTTGTTGTTTTAGGATGGCAGTCGTTACAGCATGGTAGTTGGACATTTTGCGAATGCCTGCCTGGGTAGCTACCACCCTCAAGTAGAAAATCTGTCACCAAGCACCTAACGGCGTGTTTCGGCAGCTGTCCTTGAGAGCCAGTAATTCTAGGTTAAAAACATCCTCGACCACATCATCACTTACCATCAGGTGATATAGTGGTCAAAGGCTAAACTATCAGGCATAAAAAAAATGTTAAGCGGACTAACATCTGCCTAGAACAGAAGTATTTAGTCAAAGGTGACCAATTGCGCCCGTCAACTTGGCGCTCAAGGAATGCTACTGGAACACACTGTTAGGTGCTTTGCGACGAATTTTCTACTTGAGGATGTTAGCTAGCATGCGGTGAAGCTCAACTCAGCGGTGGGGATCGAACATGGACCAGCGGCACTGCAGTCCAATGATATTACCGCTTGCCATTATTTCTTCAAAGTCGTGGATATCGATGAAGCAGTGGATTTGTTTCCAACTCTAGTGCAGTGGGGAAACTTGAATTCCCCGTTCACTCATCAGTGGGAAAGTCCAGTGGGTGGACGGGGCATCGCTCGTGATATTAAGCTTTCGCATTGCTACAGCCTGTAAAAAAGTTATTGGTAACGATCGTAGGTTCAATATTATATATATCACCGTTCACAGTATTTGTTAGTTTTTTATGGGATAGGGGGACAAACGAGCAAGTGGCTCACCTGGTGGTAAGTGATCACCGTCGCCCACGAACATCCGCAACACAAGATGTCTCGAGGATGCGTTGGTGGCCTATGAGGAGGGAATATGCTCTCTTCTTGAAGGCTCCTAAGTCGGTGTTGTTCAAATAGATAAATAATATAGGTACTGGAATTTTTAGACATCGACCTTTTAGCAATAATTGTCTCAAATTTGCGACTTTGTCAATATTTTATTTCTTAGATGGAATAAATATTATTGGATTATGCATGTTAAATGAGCTGTAGACGTCGACAACCCACATGGAATGGTTTATATAATAGAGATTAATATAATAAATTCATTAATTTATTTTCGATCATTTGAGGTTTATAGGGAATTCATATAATTATTCTATACACTACAAAATTACGAGAAGAAAAATTATAGTCATGTGCAGGATTTGAACCTGCGCTATCCACCCCTATAGCCAGGGCATGATCTGACCGCTAAGCCAACATAACTAATGACTCATACCTCTTATTTGTCCTTTCGTTCTAAACCATCGTATTGGGATGGAGCGACATCTATAGTTCAACTTACGTTGTACTAAAAACAAGACTAATTTTTTGCAATTAGCTGTAAACTTGACTTTATAATTTTAATATTTTTATTATTGCATTAACGCATGCTACGCCATATATACCATACTTCAAATTCAATTAGCCTAAACTTTGTGTTAAGCGGCCAACAGTTCAGTCCAAATACCTGCTCGCTTACTGACTGATACAGCAACAAGCCCAGCAGAGGCTTTGTTAGCTGACAGCTGTTTGTGGCCTCAATAACTCATAAGGATTGATACTCACTAGAGGCAATCATATATATTATTAATTTATTAGACAGATTTTTGATTAGTAATTTACTAAACAGTAACAATATATAAGCAAATATATATTACCCAAACGGTTTTTGTTAGCAATAATATTACAGTTGTTTGGCATCATTAAAATAATATCTTAATATTTATTTTTAAATATTAATATATATTATATAAAGCTAGCTTGTGTATTGTTTTTGTAGATCTTCCTTTATTTGGTTCAAATACGAAGATACTAGGTGCCACAAATGTTGGGTCAGATTTACAAACAGTATACACAAAAGCATTTTAAGGTTTTTTTTTCTTTATTTAAAGAGCTTTTTCGCTTAAGCGAATATGCCGCTCCGTATGGCACCAACAAAAATTAATATACAAGCGTGTAGGTAATAACGCTAAGAACAATACTTCAGCTTATTAATTAATATTAGGTACTTATAGGCCTGGTTGTTAGACCAAACTTAACTATGTCTAATATCATTTTGGTGTCATTGCTTATAGGGAACGATAAATAGCTATTACATAATCCAATAGAACTGTCCTGAAATAGCAACTTTCTGGGTTCCTGATTTGGCTTTCTTATTATTACAAAAACAAATGAAACAACTTTAACGATTGAATAACGTTCATTGTACATTAAACCTCGAGACAAAACCCTCGAAATTAACATCATGCAAAACAAACAATTCCGTTATAACCCCACGCTTGGCAGTCTTCTTTAAGATCGCAGTATAGGGTGGCAGTACTTCAGAAGGCACTGCTGCCCTTCTGGTATTTTATCCCTTAGTTGCATCTTATGATCACACAGTAGTGAGATATGGGGTAGAGGTAAATAAATTCTAACCTGGCACCTCACTGAAATAATAATGGTCAGCATCGGCTATAGTTGCTATATGACCATCCAGTAATCATATTTCCAAATATTCTTTCAGTTAGTGTTATTAAAAAAATGCTGGACTAACGTTGAAGTAAATTAAATAATAATCGTCAAGATCGGATTATACGGTAAAAAATCTGGATGGTAAACTGTGCTCAAAAGAAGCGTGATATCACCCGCATACGGACTAGAACCGCGCGCGGGCGAAAATACGCAAGACAAGAGCCCATAGAAGAAAGTATTGTAATAAAATATTATTTACTCTCCTGATATTATATTATTTAGACGTAATCGTACTTACTTATAATCTATTTAACCAAAAAATCAACTAGGTACTTTCAATAGAATAATCGAAAGTTTACCGTTTAATTTCAAGTTCTGTGTATGCTAGCCCTAACAGTATTGTAACAAGCAGGGCTAAGTAAAAACCGCACTATACCCTCCTTTCAATGACGGATCAAATTAGGATTTCAGGTGGCGACGACGACTGCAGGACTGTATTAGGTCTGCAATAGATTTCGATTTGTGGTGAAGCTTGAAATGGTCAGGCACGAGAGTTTGTAATTAATAGCAAATAGTAACAGCACAATCCTGCCAAAATAGTTACAAAATGCGAAATGTGATGTTTTTATTGAAGACAAGTGAACCTTTGACCAATATTGCACCTTTTTTTTTAATTGCTGATAGGTTAGCTTTTGGCCACTATCTCACCTGACGGTAAGTGATGATGTGGTCGACGATATTGTTCAGGCTAGCCTAGAATTACTGGCTCCCAAGAAAGTCCTGTTGGTATAAGACGTGGTGTTGGATGTTGTTATCAGGCTAAAACTACACCGTAAGATGCTTAATGGCAGCTTATCTACTAGAGGGTGGCAGCTAGTCAGGCAAGCAATTGCAAAATGCTTTACCAACTTGCAAATATCCTACCACTATGTGTGTGATAGGGCATTTTTAATACGACTTTGCAATAGCGAAATGGACTTTGATGATCTTCACTGAAGGTCTTGAAATTTTCCTAAAATATTTTAGATACTGATTTACTATAAGTTTCAAAGAGAGTGCTACTTATATAACTAAATTTCACTTTGACCAAAACATAACATGTATATGGACTGGCAAAGAATCGCTCTCTTTAGGTCTTAGAGTCCATGCCCCTTCATCACTCACAATAAACGAATTTATGTGTTGTATTTAGATAAATACCTTAAAGTCAGTTTTACTCACGCTTGACAGTTTTTTACTATCTGTTGATTGTGTACACTGTTATATCATATAGGTACCTACATACATTTTTACTACCAACAATTTTGGCTCCCCGTATCAAATAAAATACGGCTAGTCAATTTTCAGGTTTGTAACTCGATCCGCTTACGAGCAAAATTTCATCTATAAAGCTCTCTTTTTATATCTAAGAACCCTGATGATAGTTACGTAGTTGAAAATATAAATCAAACACTATACTCCAGAAAAATGTGATTACCTACGTGAAAAAAAAACAGAAGAGGCGTACATACATATATTTAATCAACGCAAGTGAATGTTAAAATTACATGAAAATACCTTCATGAAAGTATTCTGACCAAATCAGAGACATTCTGCAGAAACAACCGGCCATAAAAGTCAAAAGTATCGTTTAAGGAGGGCGTGCACGAACAATGGGTTCAATTTAAGGTTTTTTAAGCGCACAACTTAGGTATTTTCTGATCTCGAGAACATTCTTACAAAAGCTAATTTCCGTATTTTGCAATTCCCGACTCGATTCTTAACGTTGAAAAGAAAAATTCCCCCCGGAGCACGATACAAGGATCTTTCCAGCGTTTTACGATACCTTCTTATCTTGAAATATGAGGGGAATCACCTATTAGCATTGCTAATGTTTTATGCGGTCGTAACAAATTGTTACCGAGAAGATGTCATTATGTTATACAGTAAATCAACTTTGTTCTTACATGAATTCGACCTCGACTAACTGTGGATACAGTTACTGGATCAAGACTTTCATAACGCTAATTTTAAATTTTGACATCGGTAAACTGTCCTCGTGTGTTATAGTATCATATTTACTTTCCTGGTGAATAAGGACAAATGACTTATTCCTCGAATAAAACCGGATTCTCTCAACAGAACCCTTTATCTGTGTGTAATATTTTTATATACACTAACCTTCCAATCAAAGAAGGTAAATATACATTAAAAATTGCAATTTGTTCGTATAAAATGATATTTAGTTTTTTTTATACAAACGTTTTAGGTACTGCAAATATTATCAACTTTTTGTTATTAAAGTTATTAACGTTTTTAAATTCAAATATTATACAAATCAGAACAAATACATTTTTGTCTTACTGGCAATAAACTCCAATAAAAAATTATTAATTTACAATATGTTCTACAACTTATTGACGTTTTTCTCCCATTCTTCCATCATGGCCTGTTTTGGCTCCCTGAGAATGGTAGTAGGTAGAAACGGCTTCTGACCAGCCTCTCGAACTAATCCCAGACGTACTCGATTTGCTTGAAATAAGGAGAAGATAAGATAGCCATACCATCAAGTCAATACCAACTAGCTGAATGTACACTTGTACGACCGAGTGATGTGTATTCAAACGAAGTGGATAGTTACAATCTAGACATCAGTGAACAAAACTCTTGCCCATTCCTCTTCACTCCATTGTATGTGTTCATTCATGGGCATAGCGCAGACTTGCTACTCGTTGCCCTTTCTCGAGATTAGAGCCACTTGCTGACCTTTGGGGCTTCAGGTTTGCTTCAGCAAGCCTTTTTCTCACTGTACTGTAACTAATGTAGTCTCTTTGGAAGCTGTTGCTGGACTTCAACTGCATCATAGTGGCAGTTTTATCAACACATTGGAAACAACATAGTGGTCACCCAAGGTAGACAAGTGCATCTAGGTGTCCAATTACAAGGTCTTCTCAAATGGTTTCTAGTTTTCCTCCCCTCATCTGCCAGACCGATCTTAATGTTACACCAACCATCTTGCAATACGACGCATACTGACAACTGACACCTAGTACCAGAAAAGCCATGATCTTGCACATTTTTAAGGTGAAATGGCTATAATAGGTATAGTTACGTGCTGTAGTTTCTGGCTTTTGAATAAATATTCAATTTATTAATGAATTAATGTAAAAACAAAAAAAAATACAAAAGTAAGACAGCAATTTAAAAAAATGGCAAAAACAATAGTAATGCTTCTAATTTCGAAAAAAGTCTTGGTACTTTAAAAGTTATTTAAAGTGTTAAATTTAGTTTTTAAAACTATTGTACTCAGTTATGCAGGCCAGTGTGTATGATTTCAAATATTATCGTATGCTAAGCAAGTATCAAATTAACAAATTGGTTACTGCACAGAATATTCTTCTCGAGTGGGACTTGAAACCCCGGTTTCACGTACCGGGTGCTTTATGGCCGAGCCATTGAGAATGACTAGGCTGGTACCTATATATGACAGCTAATAAATTAGAATGCAAATTTTTAATTTTTCCAGGTCTCGATGGCTGAGTGGGTATGGAAACTGATGTGTACAGTATAGTGTAGACAGTGTAGTGTTAGATTATCGTAATTCTTTGAAGGTATTTTTGCATACTCGTACAAACATCTAAGTACCGACCAAGTGTATGGTGAACATTTAGCTCAGGCATATATCGTCCTCAACGTCTTTTTAAATGATTAAATATAGGACATTGTATGGACATGAATGACATTATGTAATTCAAATATTGTATTCATTAATATATGATTAAATAAAATTATGTAATGTATTTAATAATATTATAATGTAATTGGATAATATTGTAATAATGTATTCTAGGAATGTAAGTAAGAAATTTTATAATTTATATTTGTATTGTATTGAATCAATAATTTGCACTCCTTGAAAGTTCAGATGTAGAGCAACACATTCTTTTAACATAAGATCTGTTTATTGTACCTAGGTATATCTAGCAAATAAATAAATTTGATTTGATTTGATTTGAAAAAAAATACGTGGACAGGGTATGAATAGAAACTGGGCAAGTGCGAGTCAAGCTCTTTAGGGTCAGAACCCTAGGTTGTTAGTCTTTGACCACAACCCCGCCTGATGATCAGAGATGGCGTGGTCGAAGACGTTATCAGGCGTAACCTATAATTACTGGCTCTCAAAGACAAGTGAACACATTAACCCGCAGGTAAAAAAAATAAGTTATTGGCTTCAAGACTACACTTTTAATCGGTGCTTAAAGTTATTTATTAGTATAATATGGGGGGTATAGAAGCAATGATAGCCAAACGGTCATAACTAAGGACTGCCGTGTCGCAGGTACCTGGTTCAGTCTCTACCACCGGCTTCAGGTTCACCACATGGTGGAAGGACATTTTGAGAATGCTCGCCTGACTAGCTACCACCCTCAAGTAGAAAATCTGTTGACTAGCACCTAACAGTGTGTTCCGGAAGTAGTCCTTGAGAGTAAAATGACATAACATTGCATTTAAATACAAGGATTCAGGTCGATTTACCTATTTATTACAAGGCAGCACAAATATATGCACATAGAATTACTTTCAATAAATATTTAAGGTTCTAAACCGCATTACAAAGCAATAAAAACACAATCTTCTCTGTCAAAACATACCAACTCCGTTTGATCTGAGTTAAAAAAACATTTTTTATTATTTTATTTCTGACAGATGTAACCCAGTCTTTGAAAATAACCTGGGTTCATAGTCTTTGATATAAACTAATATTAGGGTACCTATTGCTCTCTATCATTAAGCTACGCAAATTAATTAAGTTTTATATAAACCATATATAATCGTCGTTCCAAATATACTGCATTCACTTCACAGAATCGTGAAACCCACTTTATATCCCGGAATTATTTTTGCACAAATCGTTTAAACAACACTTTTTTGTACAACGCGTCCAGTCGACGATAGGGCGCGGTGGACCGCACAAAGCGATGTTCAATTCAAATGAATATTGATAGTCAGTTTTATACGAAACAATGATGGAATTAAAATAGTTTTATTTGCGGCTTACATTTATTTTTGGAACATAGAAAAACGTGTTCTGTGTGGTTCTTAACCTATCAACTAGGTAAAGCATTGATGATTTTTGAAGCAATGATGGCTCCGTGGCATTGGCTATGGACTGGAGCGCAGCAGGTCCATGGTTCGAATCCCGCTGCGGGCTAGAGCTTCACCGCATGGTAGAAGGGCTTTTTGTGAATGCCCGCCTGGTTAGCGACCACCCTCAAGTAGAAAATCTGTCGCCTAGCACCTAACGGTGTGTTCCACCAGCAGTCCTTGAGAGCCAGTGAAATTACAGGCACATGAGACATTACATCAACGTCTCAAGGTGACGGGCGCAGTGCTATTCGTGACTTGTGACGAAAGGCATCTGTTATAGGCAGAGGATACCGCTTAACATCAGGTGGGCCTCGAGCTTGTTCCGTCACAATAATATATAAAAAAACAACGTCCTCTGCGGTCATCACTTAAGTATATGGGCGATAAGTGGCATTAGCTTATTAGCTGATGAGCGCTTTCGTGCTTCAGAGGGCACAGTCCCGGTTGTTACCTTATTAGGACAGTCATTGGTGGTAGAGTATTTTGCATATGCCTGCCACCCTCAAGTAGAAAATTTGTTGCATCTGTCGTTTAGCACCTATCAGTGTGTTCAGAAGCTAGTTAGGCGGGCTATCCATTCGCAAAATATCCTACCAAAAACGACTTATTTCCAAAGACAATAATCGGGTCGACTACATAACATGCTATCCGAATCACTGAATTGCTCAGTAGTAAAATGCCATTACCACTTACCTATCCAAGTTATGACCTTTATACAATCTATGCTGTTCTCGACTTTAGAATGTAAGAACTATTTCAAGTGTCGTTATAGTCGACTAAGGGAATATAAGCAACATTCTACATACTTGATTTTGTGGGGTAGTACTGTATCACATTTAGAATCAGTGCACAATAGAGCTCTTATCCATCTTAACGCCTTGATTGCGCAAAAAGTAGCAGAGGGTTTTCCCAAAGAGGGTTCGAGACTAGAAGGCGTTCGTGTAGAAAACCCATAAAATGTATTTAAGTATCTGTGATAAAACCAAAGACAAAACTTCATAAAACTAGGTACCACTTGTGTTGTTTCATTATTTTTGGAATTATTTTTTAGTAGTGAGTGTTTTTTGCATCGTAGCGAAGACATAATATAGTGTTGGCTTGGTTTGGTTAAATTTCAGGAGCAAAATCTCCTTTAGAGCTTTGATGGTTGAGAGAGGAGGATTTCGGCAACAACAGAAAAAAATCTTGAACTAATACTTACAGAGTAGGTAAACTAGTATATAGGGTACAGGTAGTTAATTCCACTAGAAATTCCTGATGTAGAGTACTACCTACCTGTATCTATTCTATTTTATATTCACACTGACTACTTACATCAATAGTTTTACTGTAGTAAAAGTGGAAGTAATAATACTAAAAGTATTTCTTCCAGACATCCATACATTAGGTAAAGAGAGGCGTAGCTACATAGTAAGTATTAGTAGGTACTTATGTACTTGAAAATACCAAGAAAAAAGCAGGTTGTATAGTCGATCAGATAAGCAATCTTGATTTTTTTGGTATAAACCGTTTCGATTGTGCCCTTATAGTTAATTCTAGTTAAGTTGAAGTCTTTTTGTGTATACAAATACCTAGTGCATATACAGGATTATTGGTAATATGCTAACAACCGCTTAGGGTTGACATCTGCTAGTCCCAACAAACATTTTGATATACATATTTTTTGTTTGATTTTTTTTTGGTTATTTTTTTTTTGTATTTCAATGCCTACTCCAAGCCAAGAGCGCTCACCGCGGCAACACTGGACCGCGCCGTGCTCCCTTTGAATAGAAATTTGAATATTTACGTCGAGTAAAGTAATAAAAAAATATGAAATAATACATTACAGGCACAAGAGACTTTTAACATTAGATAGGCCTCGTACTTATTTCGTCAAAAAAACATAAAAAACACGAAAAAAAATTATAAAAATATTAAATTTTTTTTTTTTTTTTTTTATTCTAAATGTTTGTTAGGACTAGCGGATGACAACCCTAAGAGGTTGTTAGCATAGCATATCACCAATAACCCTATATATATGCGTACTAAGTACCTATCCTTTGTCCGATGCCCTATACATTTTATTTTTACACTACTGCTACCGGCCATCACTCCTTACCCAAACAAGTCAATCCATCACGATTTTCAATCACATTCCGTCAAACGAACCGAAAGAAATCAGAGTCAATATTTCCGATTGACGGACCCTGTATTAATCCCCGTTTAAATCAGCCCAGAACGTAGGTAAATATTGGAATCGGGTGTAACGAATTCGACGGGCAAATTGTATTTTTGGTCGTGTTACTTCCAGATTCGGGGGATTTTCTTTTGATGTGATTGGATACGTATTCCTCTTTTTTAAGCAGCTATTGAATATTAGCTTTATGAATACTGTTACGTTATTAAATCGTGTCTTTATTGCAAGGTACTTGCCAACATAAGCCTTTAATTGATACTAAGACTATACCAATAACATTATGTTTATTCACCTCTGAACGCATGCGAAGCGGAGCTAGCCTACCGTTATTAACTGCAGCCAAAACTTGGATGGGTGACGGCTAGTGACATTTACTTTTAAGAGTTTAATTACTTCGAAAATCACTTCCCGTTAGTGGTTGCTACCCAGGTGACCATTAGCAAAATGCCCTGCACCATGCAAAGACTAGAAGATTTTAGACCGCCCAAAGGCCTACGACACAGCTTAACTCCTAGCACTCGTTAGGCTGTGGCACTCCAGTAGAAAATTTGTCGCCAAGCTCCGAACTGACAGCTGTCCTTGAGAGCCAGTTCCCATGCCTGTTTACCATCTATTATATATAATTTACTATCAGGTGTGATTGTAGCAGTCAAATACTAAAGTAACGGTAAAAAATACAATTAGTAAAAAAACTATTAATTGAGTACGAATATTTAGTGCTAAGTCGAACGCTATAGCGTTTTTTTATGGCGTTGATATTTTCATACTTTTGTACTTAATTTCGTAATACGCGAGATTCAATCGAATATTTTCTATGACTATTTTCTTTATTACTTAATCAATTAAATTTCGAAACAAATAATCGTAGTTTTGACGGTTTTTGGTGTACCTAGTTTGTGGAAACTTGGGCATTCGTTTGATAACTTTGCATGATACTACGAGTGATATTATTTTATAAGCCCGCTAATATACCATGATCGATCATGTAGAATGGCTCCAAAATCTTTAGTGCGAAAAAACTGTTAAAATTATGAACTTACGGCAGAAGTAATATTATGTAAAACAAAAGGCAAAGCAACTGTTTGGCAACTGATAATGGACTGATCAACAGAAAATGTGATGCATATGTATTCCTTCAAGAATGTAATCAGGTAGGTATATCGCGAAGGGCACATAATAATCAGAAAATACTAGGATTTCAATCGGTGGGATAGCTTCAGGTTGTCTTCATCCTGGAGTCGTATCTAAAAAAAATGTTCTCGACGCCATTCAAATTTAGGCAGTATTATCGATACTGTTATTGTTGTGTGAAGGGACAGTAAGTAACCTACAAATGCGGGTAGTTTCATAGAACACCCGCATTTCAAGATGCATGCACCTTCAGTCCACTCGTGACCACGGTCGATGCAACATGATCGAAACAAGGTTAGTCAGAATTCTGTTTAGATGATGTGCGCGAAAAGACCCGTCAATTCTTCGAAAATGAACACACATAATAATGCTTAGCGGCTGTATTTGTTGTTTTTTAATATGATTGTGACTGAACAAGCACTAGGCCCACCTGATGTTAAGCGGATTATACACACTGTTAGGTGCTTGGTGACAGATTTTCTACTTGAGGGTGGCAGCATCCAGGCGGACATTCGCAAAATGACCTTCCACCACTTAGGTTATTTTACAAAACCAATAATAGTAAGTGCCATAGGACGACACATACCTAATGTACATACATGAATTTAAAGGTATTCAAAATTAATCATAAAAATTAAACGTTTGATAATCTTTATTTTGATATATATCGCATATACTTGGGAACCTTCCTCCTTTAGTGGAAGTCCATTATAAAGCTCACTCCGTCTGCAATATGTTATAGCTATAGATTATTAATATTGATGGGTGTAATAACTAGTAACTGCCTCTTTATTGTGCAAAACTTCGCACAACAGTCCAAGTTACAGGACATGCCATAAATATACGAGAAGCCAAAATACATCTATCCATTAACGTACTGCCCAAATATCATTAAGTACCTCATAAACCACAATATTATTATTAATACCCGCAAAGTCGTCAATAAATCATAACGAGTGCTTCCTTTATATATTTGTCAACGTTTACAGTGTGAAGGATTGGTGGCTATTAGCGTGACTCCATCTTGGACCATTCGGGACAGCGTTCTTGGGCCTATTTGTCGTCGAAGTCGTTGATAAATGGCAGTGTCCGGGCCACTGGAAATGCTGGAATTAACCAGGGACATCGGAAAGGCGCCTGCAGCGTCGTAAGTACTAGTTTGACTATGGGGACATACGGTTGGAAAAGTTGGGAGATACCGCTAACTTCAACAGCGTTCTATTACAATATAGAAAAGGCCTCACATTTTTTGCTCACGTATCATCACGTATGTTTTCCTCGACGACGTAGGCAGAGTTGTCTAAGCACTTACGTTTTGCCAGACATAATTTAGTCCCATGAAATTGAGTGCTAGCCTATTGTCATCAAACGGGCAGCGTTCCAAACTCCAATGGTTTCAAAGCTACTTTGTCAGAAAGATCCAGTAACTTTGTCCAACCCGGGGAGTTAACACAGGGTCTCTATATGACAATGGTGAAGGGCACGTGGTCCCACTACATTATCCCAATGGTGGGAGCAGTGCGTGGTGTACCAGCTCTTTTGAATACATCAATATACAGCCTGAAAAGACCTGCAGTATCAGTTTTTTGAGCAAAGTAGCCAACACAATCGCAAGTGATCAAGTAGGTTCTAATAGTTAAGTCGGTTCACTTTTTTCTTCGAAAAGCTTTCTCTTAGCCTCGTTGTGTGAACACTAAAATTATCTAAAAGGGCTATTGATATTTTAGGTATAGCGAAATATGTACTGTAAAAAATCATCACCGTCCACGCCTGTAAAATCAGCCTGTATTCCCGTCGCCCACATGCGAAAATAATATTTACCATAGCGACACCATAGTCCGCACCATTATGCGCCTTACCGCCCATAACTTACCAGCCACTTTCCTTTGCCCCCCTTGAACATTACACGGCGCCATTAAGGATGGTTATTGATGCGTTTTTTTATCGATGCTATGTAGCAGTACTTTATCTGTTAGACTATTCACGCTTCACTTGGATGCGCCTGTGCTTTTGAATAACTGGTTAGCAGCGATAAACATGAAGGTGGTTTATCTGTTTTTAAAATATCACCTTTTAAATAGGTAACCTTACACCATGCAAGAAGTTATAGTGCCAAATGAATTAACTTATTAGGGACCGGCTAGAACCCGAGTTATATAAACCGGAAAGATTCCGACAGTTTCGGACTGTTTGACGCCTGGAAGTCACGATTGCGCGAAGCGACGAGCACGGGCCTCAGCTGCCTTAGCTTGCCCTTACTAGGGAAGCTAGCAGGCAAACCCCCTCTTAACTACGCACCCCCGCGCCCCACCCAGTTTGGTAGAATGTAGTGGACGGATGAGGAACCGCCCAGCCCTCTCCATTAGGTACAGGTTTAGTCGTTACTTTGCGGATTTCTATCCATATATAGATATATCTAATATACAGGGTTATTGGAAAATTGCTATGGGGGTATCCAAAACGCGAGTGAATAGGTATCTTCAGAGAGAAGGGGTAAGCGCGTTCCATCATCGATCGCATCGTTACTTAACATCAGGTGAGATAGTTGTCAAGTGCTACCCAGTTCGGTGTAAAAACAAAAAAAGAATGCTAACAACCTACAAAAATTTAAAATAAAACCAAAATCATTATTTTATTTCAAAAACCTATCCATAGATATATCTAATATACAGGGTTATTGGAAAAATGCTATAGGGGTATTCAAAACGCGACTGAATAGGTATCTTCAGAGAGAAGGGGTAAGCGCGTTCCATCATCGATCGCATCATCACTTAACATCAGATGAGATAGTGGTCAAGTGCTACCCAGTTCGGTATAAAAACAAAAAAAGAATGCTAAAAACCTACACAAAATTTAAAATAAAACCAAAATATTTTTTTTTATTTCAAAACAAAAACAAATCATCTCAAAGTGTACGTTAGGACTAGCAGTATATAAGCTATATATAGTTTTTTTTTAAGTTTTTACTAATATATTTATTTAATGTATTCTTAAAACATTTGTTACTATTGAACCACTATATAAAAAAAAAATACATCAAATCGTACGAGCATAAAATATTGGTAGCTAAACAGACAGACCGTTTCCTTTTATAAAGAGGATACATACTATATATGTATGGAGGCTTTTAACGTTGATTTGTTGTAATACATGGGCATTTATGAAAAGCAGGAAGCGGAAAATACTTTGTCTAGCAAGGTTTATGGACTGTGACGTCAATAAGGTATAGAATAGAATACTCTTTATTGTTACACCAAAAAAAAAACATGTTGACTAAAACAAATAAGTAAAGTGTTACAGTGGGCGCCCTTATCACTAAAAGTGTTCTCTGCCAGGCAACCTTAGGATGTAGTTATAAACAAGATAAAATTTTGAAAGCGCAGCATGGTATGTGAAGTATTGGATTTGTTCTTTGACTGTGAGAAATTTCTTTAGGTACTTTGACAACTTCATTAGTTCAACGAAAACTAGACTTGGTGTAAAAAAGTGTGCTATGCTTTACAAGTTTACCGTCTAAAAGGACAGATCCTTTTAACGGTAGAAGTACTGACTAACGGGAAATAACATGCTCCATGGTAGACACAACGCAACGTCTAAATTCCACTAAAAATTTAATACCTAAAATTTCATCAATTTTAATAATTAACTTAAACTACGAAAATACGATTTATATAATAAATAGATAATTTTATTTCTTACAAATAAAACTTTTATTCCAATCTAATGGAACTTCGGAAAATAACTGCTCTCAGAGTCGCTGGTTTAGGCAGCGCTTCTGTTTTTGTAAAATGATAAACTCGAAGCGCTCGTAGCGTTATTTGCTTAGCCGTTCTTAACCGATGAGCAAAGTTAAGCAACGTCCGTCGCGGTCATAACTTAAATGGGTGACCGCTAGTGACATTACTACTGAGCGCTACCGTTCTTCTTAAGGCACGTTAAGCCATCGGTCCCGGTTGTTGATTTACGATGGCAGTCGTTATAGTATGGTGGTAGGGCATTTGCGAATGCCCACATGGCTAGCAACCACCGTCAAGTATTATGTCACCAAGCACCTATCGATCTGTTCCGGCAGCTGTCCTTGAGAGCAAGTAGGTAATTCTAGGTTAGCCTTGTATAGTTCGCATATTCTATCTCTGTTCGTAGCTTAGCTCCGCGCATCTATATCATAAATAATTAGAAATGTCGGGGAAATCAACCGATATTGTCATTCGTGAACTCACCAAGTCTGTGCAATCAATGGAGAATAAAATTATATCATTGGAGAAGCTTGTGTTGGATCAAACTAAGTTAATAAAAATGCTTATTAGTGACCGTGAAAATAAAAGTTCAGTGACAAAACACATCGGAATCACTGCAGAAGAGGGTAGCAGCGGTCCGAGCGTTGAGATAGCGGCCCAAAGGCCGAAGCGAGCAGCGCGTGTTCGGGCTATGTCGGCCCTCTCCGTACCCAGTCGGATGACTAAGCAGGGATGCAATAATGCTTCGCCTCTGTCAATCAGTGCGGACCCGTCTGCCACAACGCCTTCGAGTCTCAGCGCCCCGCCTTCGCCGTCACCACAGCCGCCGACGCTGACAAGGTCGCTTGTTCCTGATGCACAAGCCGATGGGTGGACCGAAGTTAAGCAACGACGATCTCGCAGAGCACCACCTAGCAACGTAACTCGAGGCACGGCCGCTCAGACTAATTGCTTAATTCTAGCTGCGGAGCGAAAATCCTACCTGCATTTATATTACGTACATATTGGTACTACAGCTGATCAAGTAACCGCCAATCTGAATAATATCTGTCCAGGTAATAAATGCTGTACTGAGGCTTTAATATCTCGCGGTGACTATGCTTCGTTCAAGTTGACAGTGCCGACCAAAGACGTTGAGAAGTACTTGTCGCCCGAGCAGTGGCCAGAAGACGTCCATATTGAACCGTGGCGTAGTGGGTTTCGCAACTCGCAAAATGCCGAAAAAAAACTGAAGTATAAGTGCTACACACTATATTATCAAAACGTTAGAGGCCTCCGTTCTAAACTAGATGAAGCTAAGACGGCAATATTGTCGTTGTCGGCTGATATATACGCATTCACGGAGACATTCCTTGTATCTAGCGTATACGACGGGGAGCTGTTCCCCAGAGGGTACACGGTTCTGCGGCATGACCGCGCCCGTGACCACGGCTGGGGAGGAGTCCTGTTGGCGACCCAGGAATCGCTTAACTTGCAACCAATAGTCGACGTAGATGCCTATTCTGACGATGTTGAAGTAGTGATAGGGATAATAACCTTGCAATATAAAAAGGTTTAGTGTTGCGTAGTGTATATAGCTCCCTACTCGAGTGAAGAAAAATATTTAAATACTTTGTGTGTTAGAGAATGTGTTAGCTAAGTTTCCAAAATTAGATACTTTAATTTTAGGTGATTTTAATTTGAACCCTTGAAGTCGGGATATTCGAATGCACTATGACAGTATGGTTTCTGCTTGTAACTTAATTCAACATAACACCATAACTAATACCTAAATGTGACGGAATTTTGGATCTGGTGCTGAGCAACCATGGCGGCGAGTGGATCATGGTAAGAGGTGATATAGAGCCGGTGGTGAAGGTGGATGATCACCCGCCACTGCTAGTGAGCATCCGAAGTGCGCGTGCACCGCGACCGCGGGACGGCGCCGCGCGCGCCCCCTGCCCCCGCCGCATGCGGAGCGCGATCACATACCAACCGAGTGGAACTTTTGTAAGGCAGACTTCCACTCGCTATACGCTGCCATAGCCGCTATTGAATGGGACGAGCAGTGTTTCCACTTAAGATTTAAGTTTTGCCCTAAATTACTTGGAAATTATCCCTAAAAATCCCTATTTCTTTTTGAAAATACCTTAAATTTGGGCGCATAATATACTTATTAAAAAAAACTTTTTTATACATACTTAAAACAAAAAATTAAACAAATCTGTGTTATTTAGAAAAGGCTGAAGGTGAAGCATTACTTTAGTATGTTTTAGCGGCACTGAACATGGCACTTGTTGGCTCTAAAATTGAGCCGTTGTTATTCCTAAGTGTGTAGTACTCCGTCGAGAGTTTCATTAAGCAGCCCGTTTTTTTTGTCAGTCTTAACATGTTTCAGGATTTTTTTAATCATATTATAGATTTTTTATCATATTATAGAGGACAATCAGCTATTTCTGTGTTTGAAGATGGCACGCCTAGTAATAGAGATAACGCCAAGCACTGAGAGGTTTTCGACTTTTCGTATTAAAACATAACCACGTTGGTATTTCAAGCTTAGTAATTTATATCAGTAAAGATCAGTTGGCATTATTTTTATTTGTTCTTCATTATCAACTACAAAATACTTAATTTCGATTAAAGCCTACTTCTCCATTCGTTATCAGCTTTTCGAATTTAACATTTTGTGGCTAAAACCCATAACGTATACGTCTTTAATAGATTGCTTTCCAATATTCCGTGCTACATTAGAATCTACATATTTTAACAAATCAAAAAGTTTCTGATCTAAATCGAACCATTTTTGACTCCGCAAAATATGTTCCCTATAAAATCCCGGCAATTTATATGAGCCCACCTCTTCTTATAGAGTATTCATATAAATTTTATATTTTCATAAACACAATATAACACACGTAATAAGAAGTTGCTATAGTTTGTGGTTTCACGGCAACTAGAAAATATAATCAAACGAAAATAAATATACGAAACTATAGAGCTACTAATTCCTAATGTCCTTTACAACACATTTTTTCCCCTAAAATTCCCTAAATCCCTGTTGCTCTAAAAATGCCCTAAGTCGTACATGAAATACATAGATTCGCCCTAAACTAGGGCGAAATCCCTAAAAGTGGAAACACTGGGGACGAGATGTATTTAACTATGGACGTGGACACGGCGGTAAACACTCTGTACAATTTGAGCTAAAAAATAATAATAATAATAATAATAATAATACACTCTGTACAACTTACTAGAGACTTGTTTTGACAGCTATGTTCCCCGCAAAAGGCTATATTTTGATCACTATTCGCGGTATAAGTATCCTACGTGGTATACGGCGGAGATAATAAATACGATAAGGAATAAGCACTTTCATTTGAAACGATTTAGAGAGCAGGAGAAACAATTTAATTGGGAAATGTTTAAATTTTATAGAAGTAAAATTAAAACTAGTCGATGTTGCCTATAAACAGTACTTAGCTCATACGGAAGCCGACATTAGACGTAATCCAAAACAATTTTGGAACTTCATTAAGGATCAGCAATCTGATCGGCAGTCTATCCGGGAATTTGAATACGCGGGCGATACGCTTACGGGTATCGATGCCGCTAACGCATTTGCTACCTACTTTAAGTCAGTATTCCTCCCCGATACCCCAACTATCCGCCGATGAAGCTGAGTGCGAAGCAGCCAGCTCACTGTGTTCATCTCGCATCGCCGTAGACATGATTGGCCCACGTGATTTATTTTTAGCAATTAGGCAACTTAAAGCTCATTCTTCAACTGGACCAGACGGTATACCTCCTTATATTATAAAAGATTGTTATGAAGCCCTTAAATTACCACTTTTATTTATTTTAATTTGGCATTGAGTACAGCAACGTACCCATCACGGTGGAAGGTCTCCCGGGTCATACCTATACCCAAGGATGGTTCTAGATCTAAAGTTGAAAACTATAGGCCTATTGCTGTATTGTCGGCACTGAGCAAAGTGTGCGCAACTGAGCGATGCTCAACATGGGTTCAGAGCTGGTCGATCCACCACAACCAATCTTATTAACTTTGTAGACTATACTGTTGGAGAAATGGACTCTAAACAGCAGGTCGACGCGGCATATTTTGATTTAAAAAAAGCATTTGATCCACCACAATGATGTTTTGCTAAATAAATTTTCTGCCGTAGGTTTCACTCCAAATTTGCTAAAAATTTTTTGCTAGTTATTTTTCAAATCGGTTTTAATATGTTCAACTCTCGAAATACCGCTCAGAACCGTATTTGACCTGTTCTGGTGTAAGTCAGGGTAGCACGCTTGGCCCAACTCAATTTTTGATCATGATCAATGACTTGCCTAGTGTCGTTAAGGCAGCTAGATGTCTCATGTTTGCTGATGATCTGAAGCTATTCTTGGGTATAGGGACTGATGCCGACTGTGAGGCGCTCCAAAGGGATATTGACAATGTTGTAGCGTGGAGTGAGCGAAACCTTCTGGAGTTCAATGCAACGAAGTGCAAAGCTATTACTTTTACTCGCGCCCTCTCACCTATTTTGTACCCCTATAACATATCTAATGTCTCTCTGGAGCGTGTGGAAAGGATTCGTGACCTCGGTTTGACATTAGACGCCAAGTTGACCTTTAATGACCACATTGTGGAGGTGTGTGGCCGTGCTCACCAGTCTCTGGGTTTTGTTATGAGACAATCTAGGCGTTTCCGGGATAGGAGTACAATCGTGACTCTCTACTACGCGTTCGTACGAAGCAAGCTGGAGTACAATTCAGTTATTTGGGACCCGCATGAAGTCAAGTACAAGCTCATGGTAGAGAAGGTACAAAAAAGATTTGCTCGATTCCTGTACAACAAGTTGTATGGATATTATCCATACCTATATCCGTCCCTGTTCATAGCGGGTATGGTAGGTATGAATACTTTGGAACTCAGGCGCAAGTGCGCGATAATGATTCACTATTACCTGTTGCTCCACAACAAAATAGATAATCCCACCACTCTGTCGAGTTTCTCATTTGTTGTACCTTACCGCGTGCGGCGGCCGTGCGTGCGGCGCCTGCTCGCGCTCGCGGCGCTTCCCCCGCGTACAAACACCACACATTACGCTCCCTCGGCGCAGGCGGTTTCACTCCTCAACGCTCTGGTTGCTCAGCAGATAGATTTAGACTTCTTTAATATTAGATTTTCCATGTTTGTAGATGTATGTATTAAATTTCTTATGTAATGTATTTACTTATATACAAAACTGGCTTATCATACGTCTTGGCGTAGCTGTAAGTGCGTAAGCAATTATGAATAAATAAATAAATATGATACGAAAACAAAATACATTCTTTTCAGCCATTTATTTTTGGTCCAATATAAAACATTATTTACAGAGCAGATATTGATATTAGTTATTCTACTACTAATTCAGTATTACATAGTGATTTAGGATTCCCATATCAATATATATATAATAGCCCCTAAAAATAGTTGTGATATTCAAAACAATTATACTTGAATGAATTGCATACAACAACCAAAAAATGTTGTATGATAAAATATTTTACAATTTTCACAGCAGACCATAACAAGATATCACAAAATACAAGCAATGGATTTGAAGAACATATATTAGTTATGATAAAATTCAAAATATGACTCAAATTGCTATTCGGACAGTGTTAATACAGACAATTTGCAAAGTACGATATTCAAATACCGAGCCATAGTCTAACAGCGCCCCTGCTGGCCAAGACGAGAACTAACATTGACAGCTGTGATTCGCGCCACAAAATACACAACACATTCATAAAAAAAATATTTAATTAAAAACAGTATAATACCAACTCCGTCGTATTTATTAATTAAAAATAAGAATATCCAATGTGTCAGGGGGTTCCCATAATAAATAAAAGCAGCCAAGTGCGACTTGGCTGCTTTTACTTGTGGAATATATCAAAACATCGTTATTTTTCATTCAAACCGAGCTCTCTAGCCCGTCAATTAAAGTTATTTGTTTAGGGCATGATAATGTGGTTAAAACATTTATCAGAGTGGTACTTTCCGTATTTACTTAGAACATTTGTACGAACCATGTTAGTATCCAATTTTTATTAAAAACAAATACCTACATGAAATTTAAATACTATTACAAATATGTTGTATTTTATTTAACCTGATAACACAATATTAATTGCGCTAAATAACTTAAACCTACTCCTAGCTTCATTTTTTGGCTAATAGTCAATGTCAAAGTCAAAATCATTTATTCAATTTAGGCGTCTACGACGCTCTTATGAAGGTCAATTACAAATTTTAATATTGAAATATACTACATTGTACTGCCACGTTCAGCAAACAAAAATTATAGAGCCACTGCGAGAAGCACGGGCAAGAAACTCGGGGCCATTCTTTTAAACGTTTTTACATACTATATAATAAAATTATTACAATACTTAATTTACATTACGTAGGTGTTAGGCGCTAGCTTGGCAGAGGCGAACCAGTCCAAGCATTTTTGTCGTTTAAGTAATCACAAACTGTGTAGTAAGATTTCTTTATCAAAATATTCTTCACATGCAACTTGAATTTTCTTTCTGTGAGCGTTGTAATATGTTTGGGCAATTTATTATAAAACCGCACACAATTTCCTAAGAAGGACCTTTTATTTGTCTTTGCTAATCTAAAACCTGGCACCGCTATTTTATCTTTATTCCTAGTGTTATAATCGTGAGTGTCACTGTTTGATTTAAATTTGCTCAAATTTTTACGAACATACATAATATTTTCAAATATATACAGACTTGGTAAAGTTAAAATATCAATTTCTTTAAAAATATCTCTTAGGGATTCCCTAGGATCCTTTTCATATATGGCTCGAATTGCACGCTTTTGTAAGATAAAGATTGTCTCTATCTCAGCAGCAGCTCCCCACAGCAATATACCATAAGACATAATACTGTGGAAGTACGCGAAATAAACGAGCCTAGCAGTAGCTACGTCTGTTAGCTGTCTTATCTTACGAACTGCATATGCAGCAGAACTAAGTCTTCCAGATAGATCATGTATATGTGGATTCCACTGTAAAGTTGAATCCATTTTAATTCCCAGGAAAACTGTCGCATTGTCAAAAGAGAGTAGTTCTGGAGATACCAAACACCATTTAACCGATTTCCAAACAGAACGGTGTAAGGGTGTCACGTTCTTAGATAATTCCCTATCCTGACTCACTGACGGTGGATCTTGTCATGAAGAAAGTTCTACAAGCTGCCTGTTAAAAAATTTCACGTTTTCGAAACAGCGTTTCAATAGGCTTAGTGAACGGTCCACTCAGAGCAATTTTCAAATGATTGTTAAGTATAAGAAAATTGAGAAAAATTACAATGAATAAATATATATTTTTTTGGTTATAAAATTTAAAAATTATAATAAATATATATTATTTTTGATGTACATCAATTCCAAAGTATGGAAAAATATTGGGGAATGAAATTTTATAATTTTAAAAAAAATACAGGTTGCCTATTGCAGAAGGAACTTATATTGTAAATTTATATAAGTAGGTAAAACGAACCTGTAAAATAAAACGAATAAATATCACATTTTTTGTAGGTATTTGTTTGGACTTTAGTAATTTACTAAGGTCGTAATCTATGCCGAAATCAAACTGACTTTGCTGTGTACTAAGCTTAAAAAATCCAATTTGTACTCATAGTCTGAATTTTCTAAGTATTTTGCTATAGGCACACATCGGCAACAAGCTTTTAGATATATTTTGTACTATAATTTCATTTTGAACTTCGCCGACTGACTTTCAAGTTTTGCTATCGCCGTAAAACAATTCCTTAAAATGGGCAAGGTGTCATTATAATTATTACAAAACAGACAATTAAAACCGATAATCTTAATGCCTCGAGGTAGCCTCTGGTAAACGAAAAATGTACTATAAGTTTAAACATTCATGTTAGGTATTCAAAACATGAGTAATAATTTTATTTTTACAGATATGCTAGTCTTTTACTAATATCTCATTTGTTGTTAGGTGATGTTCTGGTCTGCTAAGCAAGAAAAACTTAAAATTACACACCGTTAGGAGCTTGAATAACTATTTTGTACTTGAGGGTAAGGGGTAAGGGTACTACAGCTTACCCGTTGCACATTCACAAAATACCCTATCACCGTAAAACCCAAACCCTAGGCAGGATTGGAACCCCAAACACAGTATTTAAAAGTGGTGGCAGTAGAAATCCATAGGTTCATGTTCTTAAATATGATCACAAGTACTGTGACATGCTCAGCAAAAATCACAATTCCAAATTTTCATAGTACAACATTTCGGTTTGATTGTTAATCAAGGAGAGAATTTTTATACTCTAAAAATGTTCATAGTTTCATGGTTCATATTTCATCACAGGTTTGAGCTTCGCCGCACTGTGGTTGGCTAGTTCCCGCCTTAAGTAAAAAGTCTGTAACGAAGCACCTAATTGTGTGTACCAGCAGATGCTGCAGCTCAAATATGTCGATGAGCTTTGAGAAACAAAGTTCCTTTCTAGGTTAAGCCAATTAAAAATTTTAATTACAGTATAACTTACCAAAGGGGGGCTAGCATATCTGCATTAATCAGAGACACACTGGTCTGTCATCACTATAATAACAATCAATGTTAGTATAAAAATAAATTCACTTTTGCATTAATTAAGGTCAAAATCTATTTCAATGAAAATATTCTTCAAATCCAAGCTCCCAAGAACACAAAAACCAATGAGTAACATATTTAAATACTACAGTATTGCCCGTAACACGAGTCTTCACTTTCATGCCTGTTGTCACCATGTGATGATATGCGGATATTTGATGATGACCCGTCAGACTCCCAGAGGCCTGGTGTCTCGATTATCTAGGATATAAATAAAAATTAATTATATACTCTGTCCATATGTAGATTAGCAGTTACTACTAATTAACTGTCACTCTACGGTAGATCACTCTACTCTCTTTTCTTATATATTTATTGAGGACTTTTTAGTAGAACAATTGCAATATGAGGGTTTAGAATTACTTACAAAACAATTTGAAAGAATAAATAATATCCTAGTAAAGGCATCATCTTTATCAACCGGAATATGTTGAACAAAGCCTCCCCCATAAAAAGCCATCAGCTGTTTTATTAACATGCATGCTCCAAAATTTGTAAATTGTGTAGCTAAAATCTCATTAAAATTGCTACCCGATATTGAGGTGTATCCATTTTTTTTCTATAATAATATTATTGTGACAATAATTACCTTCTGTGTTAACTCTTCAAAAGCCAAGTTGATGCCTTCTTGTGTCTTTGCACTGCTTTCTATGAACAACATTCTGTGTTTCTGTGCGAATGCTTGTCCTTTTTCTCGTGGTACTGCTCTCGCCTAAAAAGAAAAAATATGTCAGGTCTATAGGCACAAAAATGGATATTAATGATGCATTGTCATGGTCATATCTAAAGTGAGAATTTTTGGGCATGGTACTATAAAAGTCAGACCGTCTGGCCTCTTCCAATTAGGGGGTTTTGCCGTAATCCTCAAGCTTGGCAAGCGGTTTGAGGTTCATAGCCCAAGATGCCAATTATTCAGAAGGCTGCTGCCTCTTTCCAGGTATTTTTCCTATCATCACCATTACCATCACGAATCCCACAGAAAGGTATGAGAGGCTGCAATTCTGGCCTGTCATCCCACTTTCCCAGGGTGGACAAGTAAAAATAAGTAATTATGTAGTTTTTCCTACAGAAAATTTTCAGTAAGAATCTGGATTATAGCAATGAATAAGCTCACCTACATACAGGTATATAAAAACAATTTAGTGGAGTATAGGTATTTCTGTTTGGGATATTTATGTGATGCCATTTCAGATATTATAACTCATATTTTTATTTGGTTCAACTTTTTACTTTAAGACATATTGATAATGAAAATATCTTGATAGTTTACCTGATCAATTTTGTTTCCAACAATTAAACATACAATGTTCTTTTTGGTGGTGTACACTTGCAACTCTTCAACCCATTCTTTTAATTTATCTAATGTCTTTGGATCTGACACATCATACACCAATATGGCACCATGGGCATCTCTGTAACAACATTATATAATCACCTGGCATGACACACACATTGAAATCTCAGAATTATTCTTACAATGGCTCTATAACACTGTTTTGATGAACATGTTAGTAAAATGTAGATCATTTCAGTATTGAAGTAATGAGTCACGGACAATTACTTAGGTACCTATGAGTTTTGTTTTCAGCAAAAGACCATATTTTTAAACAGTACACAGGATTATATACTGGTTGCAACCAGCTTTATATTACATTTAGTTCTACTATTGATATAAGGGCAAAAAACAATTCCTTTCTTTGATTTCTTTGATTGATGGATATACTAGGGAACATGCAATCTAATACAGAATTACTTTAGTTGAGATGATGATGTTCTGGATAAGTATGTGCTAACAAAAATAAAAATGCAACACATGGCCAACAAGTTTGCTATAGCATTAAATCATTATCTGATTATATTTGTTTGTGATGTCTCCAATACTTCTATTTTATAATTGAAATTAGTACTGTCATAAATATTTCAAGTCAGTATATAATACACTCATACAGCTCATACTCATACAAATATACTAATAGTTATTAGTATTTAACGGGACTTACCTGTGATAAAACATATATATATTTATTTATTAAAATACTTATAACTATGACTTCAAGTCGTGAAAGTCTCAAATTTATTATAAATATACAGTCAAGAACAACCTAACATGATGTTTAAAACTGTAGCATACTGATGGTATGGTAACCATATTTTTAACACAATGGAGTTTGTTTCTGTAAATGTTAGTTACCACTCAAATAACAGTAAGTATTATGTAAACTAATATTATAAAGAGGAAAGATTAATATTTTAGTATGTAAGAAATAAACTTAAAAAACGACTGGAACGATTTGGAAAATTATTTCACAATTAGAATCCTATATTATATCTGATGAACATAGGCTATAGAATTTATTATTAAATACCCGTGCGAAGGTATTTAAATTACATTATATGCAAAATTTACAAATAATATATACGTTTTTGTATTGTATCTTACTTTTGATTTTAAGTAAAACAGTACTTTTGAAATGATTCAAGATTTTCCAAATGTCCTTGATTTTGTCATTTTCAGCCTGAGACAAAGGTGCTAAAGCTAACCAAGAGGGTGTACAAATAATTAAAGTGAAACCTGTAAAAACTTGAGGTGAGTGTTCTGTATCGCTCCTGCCCTGCTGTATCCCAAATGCCGAGTTTAACTTTAAGTCCATTGACCATCATTTCTTTGTTGTTGTAGTCAACTCCAATAGTTGCTGGGAATTGTGGCTTGTAGTCACCTTTTGTGAATGCCAGGATAATGCTGAAAATACCTCATGATCAATTGATTGGTAATAAATAGTCAGAGGTGTGAGTACTGACATGACAGTTGGTAAAGAAAAGTTGAAGAAACATACATATTATTTTATGTTATATACATGTATGAGTAGTTTGTAGTTATAGTAGCATTGTCTGAATTTCTGTGGGTAGTACAATAATATACTACCCTCACGACATTTATTCACTCAATCTAGATTATATAAGAAATCTCCACTTCTTTACGGCTACCTAGCCAAATACACGTTAAATACATATTTGGGTGTTTTATTGAAGTTATAACAGTGGCGACGTAGATAAAATATGAACAATGGAGCGTAAATCAGTAAAATTCAATGAATTTTATGTGAAGTGTGATAATTGGCACAATTACATAGACAGACTCAAATATTGTTTTGAGGCAAATGGAATCGTCGCGGATTCAGCACAAAGGGCTAATTTCTTTACAATTTGTGGTGCACAAGTGTTCGAGACGCTTCTCGCGTTAATTACGCCCAAGAAATCTTGTGATGTGACTTTTAGTGAAATCGTAACAATCCTAACCAAACATTATAGCCCTAAACCTAATGAAATATCTGTGTCACACAAATTTTACAAGCGCGAGCAAATACCGGGTGAATCTGCTTCCGAGTACATCGCGCAACTTCGGAAAATATGTTCAGGATGTAATTTCATGGACATGGAGCGAATGCTTCGCGATAGACTCGTGTGCGGCATGAGTGATTGTAAACTACAATACGAACTGTTAAAAAAGGATAATCTACTATATACGGATGTTGTGGATGCAATGTTATCGTATGAAAGTGCAGGGCGGGACGCACTCATGATGCAGGGTGCCGCCGCCGTTCATGTTAGCGCTGCGGCCGACTACAACGCCCCGGCAGCGGCAGCGACAGAGACTACCGCGATGACGTCATCGTCGGCCTGTGAACCTATGGACGTAAACGCTGTGCAATCCAAACTTAACGTTCGACTATGTTATCGATGCGGAGATCGTCACGGAGGTGAATGTCGTTTTTTAAATGCTGTATGTCACTTCTGCAAGAAAAAGGGCCATATCGAAAAGATATGCACGATAAAAAAACGAAGCCGTAAAATCAATTTTGCCGACGACAGGCCTGAAGATCAACTGAATGGTGTCTACAATGTAGAGAGCCCGTGTTCCCGAGTTCCGCCGTACACGGTGCAGTTGACGGTGGAGGGTGTGCCGGTGACGATGGAGGTGGATTCCGGCGCCGCGTTCTCTCTCGTCAACCAGCAGACGTGGGCGCGGATGCTCTCCCGAAGCGCGCTGCGCGCACTCCCCAACAGGTTGTGTACGTGGAATAGCTCACCGGTTTTAGTGATGGGACAGGTTAAAGTGCGAGTATTTTATAAAGACATTAACTGTGACTTAAACCTAATTGTAACTAAAGGTTCTGGACCTAATTTGTTAGGACGTAATTGGTTTGATACATTAGGCATTTACTTAAATGTTAATGTAATATCAGAGCTTGACATGACCTTAACTAATGAAACGGTAGATAGGCACAGTGAAGTTTTCAAAGACGGACTTGGTACGTACAGGGGAGCTCCTGTTGCTATACACCTAAAATCGGATGCGACCCCTAAATTTTTAAAGGCTCGTCCCGTGCCTTTTGCTATTAAAGACAAAGTAGAAAAGGAGATAGACCGTCTGGTCAACGAAGGAGTACTTCGTTCAGTTCCTTATTCTGAGTGGGCGACTCCAGTCGTTCCGATTCCTAAACGGAACGGAGAGATACGATTATGTGGAGACTACCGCAGTACGGTGAATCAGGCTACAGAGTCGGATACCTATCCTATGCCTACTGCTAGTGAGGTCTTCGCTACTATTGCTGGTGGTAAATTTTATACGACCCTTGACCTTGAAAGAGCTTACACTCAAGTTGTAGTCACAGACGCCACAGCGAAGCTTTTAACTTTGAATACTTGTAAAGGGTTATTCTCTCTACACAGATTAGCTTTTGGTGTGAAGGCTTGTCCCGGAATTTTTCAGCGTTTGATGACATCGTTGCTTGCTGGAGTGCCGGGCGTTGCGGTACTGATCGATGACGTCATCGTCAGTGGCCGGTCGATGGCAGAGATGACGCAGCGACTAGACACAGCGTTAGAGCGCATCGAAAAATCGTCTAAACAAAAACAAATGTAAGTTTGCCAAAGAATCTGTTGAATTCTTGGGTTTTATTATAGATTCTGAGGGTATTCATCCTGCACCCAGTAAAGTAGAATCCATTTTCAATACACCGGATCCGAAAAATGTGCAAGAGTTGCAAGCTTTTCTAGGGCTGTATAATTTTTATGAGAGGTTCGTACCAAACAAAGCTACTATTCTTGAGCCATTGCATAGATTGCTCGACAAGTCACAACCATGGCATTGGACAGACAAAGAACAAAGAAGTTTTGATACGGCTAAGCGGTTACTGTCATCTGACCTGACACTCGTACATTACGATTTGAATAAGCCATTGGTACTCACCTGTGACAGTTCAGAGTATGGCGTCGGGGCTGTGTTGGCCCATGTCATGGAAGATGGACAAGAGCGTCCGGTGGCCATGAGTTCTAGAACTCTGCACAGTCATGAACGCAGATATTCCCAACTTGACAAAGAGGCAACTGCCATTTCTTTTGGCATACTCAAGTTCCACAACTATTTAATGGGAAGGAAATTTACGATTGCGACGGACCACAAACCTTTGTTGGGGATATTTGATCCTAAGCGGCCAATGCCTACAGTTTTGTCACCTCGTTTGACACGGATATCGATTATTTTGACTTCACACAATTACGAAATTGTGTACAGACCAGGACAACAGATTGGTCATGCAGATGGTTTGAGTCGATGGCCACAACCAGTTCCCGAACAACCAGAACAACAGCTGTGTGATGTGCTATTGATGGCAGAAACACCAACAGATTTTCCTGTTGATGCAGACCAAATTGCATTAGCAACAAAAAGAGACAGAATACTATCTCGTGTGTCATTATGTGCTGTGCGGCTGGCCTGCTAAAGTGTCAGATGAAGAGCTACGTCCATACTGGCTGAATCATTCTGAACTTTCCATGCATGAAGATTGTCTGTTACTTGGTTGCCGCGTAGTGGTACCACCGTCATTGAGAGATATAGTACTTCGTGCTTTACATAAAACACACAGTGGCATTGTGCAAACTAAGGCACTGGCAAGAAGTTATGTGTGGTGGCCACAATTAAATGACGACATTGAGACTTTGGTGGGCAGTTGCAATAAGTGCCTTGAAAACCGGAACATGCCTCCAAAATCAAAACATGAATGGGTCACACCAACAAAGCCATGGTCTCGTGTAAATGTGGATTTTGCAGGCCCCTTCCAAGGTAAAACGTTCCTCATTGTTGTTGATGCATACTCAAGATGGCGTGAGGTGATAGTGGTGAACAATATGGCATCATTAACAGTTATTCGGCACCTAAAAATATATTTGCGATACATGGTTTGTGTGAAACATTGGTATCTGACAATGGAACAGCTTTTGTTTCTGCAGAAATGAACCAGTTCTTAGATGCTAATAAAATAAAACATGTTACAACAGCACCATATCACCCTGCAACAAATGGTCTAGCAGAACGAATGGTTCAGACAGTTAAGGACAAGCTGCGAAAAATGCAGGATGTTTCCTGGGATGTGAAAATACCTAACATGTTATTGGGTCTACGTACAACACCTTGTTCAACCACTAATAAGAGTCCAGCTGAACTTTTGATGAACAGGCGTTTACGTACATTACTGGATACATTACACCCTGACAACCATACCCATCACAAAGTAGACCAACAAATAAACAATAATGCTCAGAAAAGTAAACGTGAAACTAATGTTGGTCAGAAGGTAATGTACAGGAATTTCAGTAACAATCCACGTTGGTTACCTGGTACAATAGTAAATAAGCAAGGACCATCCAGTTACAGAATAGTTACAGATGATGGCAGTGTTGTTAATCGACATATAGATCAGTTAATTAAGAAAAAATCTAATGTAGAGATAGGGGATGAAAGGGAGCAGCAAAGAAAAGAAACTGAGGGAGAAGAAAGAGACATTATTGATGAAGATTCCTACCTGGTTAGGAATGACAGAAATGTGAACATCGAAGATAATGATTATATCCAGGATATCATTGAAATACCTAGTTCAGAGAAATGGGCTGAAATGTTGGGCATACCTTCTAATGATGGGCCTAGTAGTTCAGGAGGCAAGATAAAAAATAAATTACTAGCTCAGAATCGTCACAAATGTCCTTATGATAGGCCTAATGAATTATTTATATCTTAATGTAATTAATATTGTAAATTAATAAATCTATGATAATAAATATTGATAGACATGCGTATAGAATATGTATAGATTTATATATCTAAGGTTATATACTTACATGACTGTTGTAAGTGTTAGATATATTAAGTTTATTGTATATTATATTGATGATTATGTATGTACTCGTATTGTAATGTGTTAGCATACTTGGGGGAAAGGTATGTTATATACATGTATGAGTAGGTTGTAGTTATAGTAGCATTGTCTGAATTTCTGTGGGTAGTACAATAATATACTACCCTCACGACATTTATTCACTCAATCTAGATCATATAAGAAATCTCCACTTCTTTACGGCTACCTAGCCAAATACACGTTAAATACATATTTGGGTGTTTTATTGAAGTTATAACATTTTATGACTTCATAAATTATTCTAGCCTTACCAAATTGTACAAGGAGAATAAAACAGAGGAGATTCCCAGGGATGCCATGGAGGAAAACATGTGATATATATACATATTGTTTGTAGATGAGCTCACCTAGCCATTCTCAACTGATCAACTAGGTTGAGGAATATTAACTGCAGTCATGACTTGGATCTGAGTGATCGCTAGTGGCAATTTTGTTGCCTATGGAGTTAAATAATGACGGCCAAGATGGTGGTGGAGAATTTTGTGAAATAAGGCTTTAACCATCATCAGGTTAGATAGTGTTCAAAGGCCTATAAATTAATATCTTACACCTTTGTTATAATTTAAGTCAAGTAATTTTGTATTGTTAGTTATCACAACTTTGGAACAGTTCTGTACTCGCATTTTAAGTATAGATATTTTATTTTATATAAAACCTGAAATAACACTCTTTTTGTCCCAATTTAATAAGTTAAAGGACCCTTATAAAAAAGTATGTATGTACCTATCAATTAGCTTTATGAAAAATATTTATAGGTAATGTAAGTATTTAGATACTTTACACATTCAAGACATTGCAATTATTTTACCAACAATGTTTACAATGTATGTAATAATGGAAGTTATTAATTAAAGGTAAGGAATTAGAGAAGAACTTTGACATACTTCAATAAATAGGTATGAAGCTATTTTTACGATAGCCGAATCTCATTCGGCTATTAACTAACAAATATTAATAAACTACTTTAGGTTTATTAACTAAATGAGATTGGGGTAAAAGCTGTTGAACAATATGACAAAACAAATTATTTTTAATAATGAAATACAGCGCATAACATTTGCGAGATTGCACAACTGATCATACTGGGTATGACTCAATGATAAAGTGCGGAAGTCGACTTCATACGCAAGGATTTTAGGCCACAAACAAAGGTCGTGTACGATCAAAAAATTTGCATAATCACAGAACCACTTACCTAGACTTCCCAACACCACTCTCTCCTATAACTAAGATCTTTAATTTCGCAACACAATCCATTGTATGTGGTAAAATAGATCAAAATAAACCACTAATGGGTACTTCGATGATCCTTTGTGACGTTTAAACAGCTTGATACTTTCGGGTTATACCACGTTTAGCATGTACATACGTAATTTTCAATCACAATAAAAGTAGATAATTTAATGTGTATTAGTGTGTTTTATACGTAAATTCAGTTTTCCACAAATTTATCGAATCAAAACAATAAACTGACTTGACATGACAATTGATTGAATGTGGAAGTCTATTTATTTGACATTTGACAGTGACGTACAGATTCAGCGAGTAACGTACGTCTGCGTTGCGCAGCTAAGAACGGTTTTAGTTTATTATATTTAAGTGTAAAGTTCGATCAACTGTGAACTTTAAGAGGGCGCTGTCGGTTGAGAAATACCAAATTCTTTTTATAATTTTCGTAAGCAATTTAGTAGTTCCTTTCTATGGCACTTCACAGCAAACTTGGTTGAACTCAATGACCTTCTATACACAAGGACATACCACGCCATGCAAGAACAAAGCCAAACCATGGCACATGTCTCTAACTTCACCATATGCAGCTTCAACTGCTATGTTCATACATTGCCGCTCTCACTCCAGTCCTTTACAATGCACTCGGTCTATAAGCAGTAATGTAAATCGAATAAACAGTTGAAGCTTCATATGATGATTTTATTAATTAAGTATAACAGAGACTACAGTGGAATAGCTACGGGCTGTTTTTTTTGAGAGGTAACTGATATGACATTAAAAACATTTTTGTATATTACGAGTACTTATCAGATTTTGTAATGAGTAAGTAAGTGTTTTAGTGAATGCGAATTTGATAAATGAGGACCATAAAATAAAACAACATTTGTAAACAATATATTCATATTTGCACAAAATAATCGGGAAACTGAAAAAAATTTAGAAAACTTGTCGTTTAGACTTAGCCTTTTTATCCCAGGTATCTTTTTGACATAATTATATAATGTAAACGTACATCAATATATTTTTGTATGACTGCTTTGGTCAAATCATAATTGTTGCTAAACTGATCTTTTGTGTGTGCATCAACTTGTGTAAATAGGTTGACATTCGAAAGAGATTTCAATATTTTTAATGTCAAAAAGGTATTGTCATACTTTTTGAGCATGAACTTGCCACCGCTAAGTTTATTGTAATGTCTTATTATGTTTTCTGTTTTGGTATTTACCACGAAGACTCCCTCCGACGCATAGCATAAGCCGCCTATGTCCTTCAAATCGACTAGTTTATGGAACCAATCTTTTTGAGTGGCTGGTGAAAATTAATTTGAATGAAATATTTACGAGAATAATTATTAATATTTGAGAAAGTGGCCATGTACAACCAAACGTAATCATATTGTTTGCCGCTGTCGCAGTAACGGCTGCACATATACAATTGGCAAACTTGAATGGTATGACTTGTGTAATATTAGTCACTACTAACCTCAATATGCGGAACAGCGGTCTTTTTTAAACGTTTAAACCCTTTAGTGGTGCAATATACATCAGATTCAAGGAAATGATCTGAGCAAGTAACGCTTGAATTATTTGGTTTGTAAAATTCTTCAGATCTTTCTCTTGCTACTACCTTACGCCAATTTTCCCTCATAATTTCGTGTACAGGAAATCTAAAAAAAAATGTCATTATAATATTTGCGTAATATTTACAATATGATGAAGTACGTATTAACATTTTATTATTTAGTATTATTACACGAGGGTGGTATTACAAGCACAGTATAGCAAACTAGTTTGGTTTACATGATGTAAGCTCAGTATCATTATAATGACTTAAAACACCTGAAACTGAAATCGTGTCAACAGGACTATATTAGCTTGTAATACTAATAATGAAACAGCTAATATTATTTCACGAATTTCGATAATATTAAACGTGTATACTTAGAAAAAATCTTCTAAAAATGTGATGGAAATATAGCAAAAATTAATGGCCTTTAGACATAATACTTTAAGGACAGAGCGACTCTATTGTTCTCATTTCTGACTGTGTGCTTGTGACGTAATTTAGTCTGTCTCTTTCTGATGCGTGGAAGAGAAAGGAGTGGCAATACTTGTTTATGATTTGCGATATTATTTGAGAAAATAATGGTTGTACAACATTCTGTACACTTTTTCGCGTATTATCTTTGATAAATATAATAAACTTACCGGTGGTAGGTCACGCCATATATTTTTTTCGTGGTTAGGGTATTATTTCGGCACTTTTTATGACACACTTCGGCATCCTTACGGCTTCGCGATCAACACACGACTCAAGTGAAAAGTGTGCTTACATCGCTTTTAAGCACACTTTTGCCGTTCCGTAAGCAGCGTGCGCCTGATATGTCCTTGTGTAAAGAAGGTCATTGGTTGAACTGTATGCTCCTCAACAGCAGTCTGTATTTTTTAAATTTCAAATTAGATTCGTACGCTTAGTGCATTTGCCATTTGTTAAGTAATATGTATGGTATATATATACAAATAAAACTTGCATAAAAGTAGTGACAGTCAAAGGCAATTACTTATCGATCAACTAGGTAAAGAAACTTACCATTGCGGTCATATTTTGGATGGGTGTCCGCTAGTGTCACTAATCTATATTAGTGTCACTAGCCTATTTTCAAGTATAACTTTGCTTCAGCTACTATTAACTAAAGCAAAGATGAAAATAAGAGGTGATACATAGATTCAGCTTATTGGGGAATTCAAATCATCATCTCCTATTTATTATTACAATTTGGATGACGTTTAAGTTGTATAAACATTTAATTAAAGAAATCGTCCACGTCGCAAAAATCGACAAACACTTTATTTAGGATATATTTTGATCATATGCTGCACAACAGCTGCTGTCAGTATTTTTTTTTAATATTCGAATGATTCATGCGGTTAGTACATTTGCCGTTTATTATTTAATGAAAAAAAATTATAAAAAAACGTTAATTTTAATTAAAAATAATTTAGAATAAAAGTAAACGTTAGTTAAAAATAATTTACATGGGTCGTTATCACGTTTCGTTCGTATTACGTGTCCGAGCCCATAACTCATATGTCTTTAATTTTTATTTAAAAACTATGTATATGTGACTGTTACAGTCCAATCAAGCTCTCATAGCACCCAGCATGAAAAAGCTATATAGTTATTTATAAAAAATGGCTGAAGAAAAATATGCTAAAATATCATTCCACTCCGTGTCCAAACAATGCATCAGCTAATTCAATAATTTTTTATATGAAATATTTTTATAAAATACGGAATGAATGCTTCTTTTTGGATAAATTAATAGTCAAATAATATTTTATTGAGGTTGTTATATTTAGAAAGCGACTACAAGTTAATGATAATCAAAGTTTTAATTTTGTCAAACAAAAAAGTTCATTCCTATCCGAGCTTTCGAATATCAACATATTTCTCAAGTTAGGCCCTGGACAATGGCTAGGTGATTCCTTGAGAGTTCAGCAACAAACCAGGCGTCGCTACAACTCAGAGCGGAAAGACGTCTGTGGCTACGTTAAAAATAATTAAGAATCTCCTGTCACCGGAAGGAGTTTGTCATAGATTCACTGTCATTGCCATCCACTGATTTTTAAGGTAAGTATTTTTTTTTCATATTTCATAAATACCTCATTTTGATCAATATCATTTTACTGTTCTAAATAATAATTTGTAAATTTTTGGTACATACGTATCGTAAACAATTTAAGATCAAATATCTAAGACTCATTTTTCTCCAATTCATTATCTTCCATTTTACAAAAAAAATTACTGGATGGTAATGACAACGATTGGAGAGGAATGAAATGAAGTAATAAAGAAAGTTTTTGTAACATTTGTTGCGTCTAATAAATAATCTAAGATACCAATTTATAATATACCGTACATAGTTTATTTCTTTTTGAATATTCTGAACGTTAAAGTTTTCAAATTTGGATTTTTAAGTCACATATGTAATAAGAAAAAATAGCCAAAGTTACTAAGAAAATGCGTCAAAACTATGCAGAAATCAAGAACAGTTTTAAGCTTTCTGAAATAAAAAAAGAAAAATATAGGAATACGTATTTCATGAAAAAAGAGACAAAAAAGATATGTAGCATTAGAGACAGTGCTAGAGCACAAAGTGTCAAAAAAAAATTAAAAAGAATACGCAAACTTACGTAAAGAAGAAACAGAAGCAGATATTTCTGATGACAAATATTTTAATTAAAAATTCACCCCCCCAAAAGCGAGAACAACATTGAATGCCTCAAAATCTGAATAAATAAATCTGCAATATTGGCCATGGAATAAGACATTATATCTCTGCTTATATAACAAAACAGCTAGCCATGGGGCTAGCTGTCCAAAGTTCACTCATTGTCAGATTCTCCTTCAAGCCAATATAGGAATCTGTTCATCTTTTAAATGATAACAAAAATTCATGAATAGGTTGAATAACCAAGAAACTGGTCATGGAAGAGGAGAACCAAATGGTGTATGGATAATCCATAAGAGAACCGCAGATAACCACAAATTTGAGAGCGATATCGGCTCTTTCAAAGTTTTTATAGATTAGATTCGTGAAAAGGTTCAGACTGTCAAAATTATTGTAATTTAAGAGGAAGATATCACTCGAAACAAATTTCTTGCTCACGTTCCAGACTTCAAAGATACCTCCAAAGTTCACCAAACTGTATGGTCTTCTTTATTGCTGTACAGAGTAGCTCACAGATGCCTCAGCTGTTTCTATTGCTTCTTAAACAGCAACTTAGCTTGTGAACACAAAAATCAATTAGGGGTGCTTGAAATTGGGTTTGAGCAGATTGCTATTAGCAACTTGGATATCGACATAAATGAACATTACTTATATACCTTGCCGTTTGACTCGGCTATCAAATGCAACAGTTAAATAAACTTGGAAGTGGATTTGGGAGAAAATTGTTTGGAAGATACTGTGATAAATAAATTTATCAATCGAGAGGATGAACACCTGACTGCATTAGACATAGATTCGGACACTATTTTTAACAACATCGAAGAGAACATGGTCTGCAACTTTCAAATTTTTTTTAACGTCTTTTTACAATGTGTCATATACAATATAATAAAATTATTACAAAATTTGTTTAAATTACATAGGTATATAGATATAGCTTGGCAGAGGCGGAATTTTCCAAGCATTTTTGTCGTTTAAGTAATCACAAACTCATGTTTTTCACGTGCAAAAAGTTGATATTTCCTTCTGTGAGCATTGCAATATGTTTGGAAATTTTATTATAAAACCGCACACAATTACCAAAAAGGACCTTTTATTTGTCTTTGCTAGTCTAACACCTGGTAACGCTATTTTATAGTTATTCCTAGTGTTGTAATCGTGGTTGTCACTATTTAATTTAAATTTACTATTTTTTTTCCGAACATACATAATATTTTCAAATATATACAGACTCGGTAAAGTTAGTATATCAATTTCTTTAAAAAGATTCCTTAGAGATTCCCTAGGATCTATTTCATATATGGCTCGAATTGCACGCTTTTGTAAGATAAAGATTGTCTCTATCTCAGCAGCAATACACCATACGACATAATACTGTAGAAGTACGCGAAATAAACTAGCCATGCAGTAGCTACGCCTATTAACTGTCTTATCTTACAAACTGCATAATAATATGCAGCAGAACTAAGTCTTCCGGCTAGATCATGTATATGTGGATCCCACTGTAAAGTTGAATCCATTTTGATTCTCAGGAAGACTGTCGCATTGTCAATAGAGAGTTTATCTGGGCCAAGCTTAATGTTTGGTTTAACATAAGGAACATTTGGTAAAGAAAACATTAGGCCTTTTTTGAATTTCAGTGAACCATTCAGAGGTCATAGATAACACATTACTTACACGAATGAGTTCACTATCGTTCCTATCTACTTTAAAAATCAGAGAGGTATCATCTGCGAATAAAACAATATCGCAGAAATCTTTGACCATGCAAGGCAGTTCATTAATATACGCTAGAAATAGAAAAGGTCCCAAAATTGATCCCTGCGGTACACTTATTTTTACCAAAGACCCGGAAGAAGAAATGCCATTTATGCCAATCTTCAGTAGCCTGTCTGACAGATATGACTCTATAAGATTCAAAGCTTTTCCACGAATACCATAGTGTCAAAGCTTACGAATCAGAGTGCGGTGTTCTACACTGTCGAATGCCTTGGAAAGATCACAAACTACGCCAATAGCATCATGTGAACTCTCCCAGGCTTCAAGTATATGTATACGAATACTTTACTCAGAACAGGTAAGATGGAAATAGGTCTATAATTGAAAGGGTCAGATGCAGCCCCCAACTTCAAAATTGGAGTGATTTTACTTTGTTTCATTAAGTCGGGGAAAATTCCTCTATCAACACAAAGATTACATATTGTTACTAAGTATGGTGTATGGTGCAATAATGCAAATTATAGACTCTGCCACTTTAACTGACATACCCCACAAGTCTTCAGTACTCTTTATGTTTAAACTTTTGAATGTGAACAAGACTGGATGTACTAGTGGGTGGTGGGGTGCACTTGGGTAATGAAACACTTGTTTTGTTTCCCAGTGGGTCCAGATTGATTTAATCGAAACATCAAAATTGTTACATACACGACACGGAGAATCTCGTCACCGTGTTTCAGAAATTCGACGGAGCGACACTAGCCCCATCTGTGGTTACGCACATACAACATGCACGGTTGCGATAAGCGCCATCTGGTGACCTATTGTTGAACTTTTATGGACTGTTACAAATAATACATTTTATGTTGTACATGCATCGCCCACCAAGGGCAAAGTGGGACCTTTGTCCTTACAAATGTTTCCTTAAATTATGATACTAAAAATAATTACAGTTTAGGGTTATCACTCTTGTGTTATTGGCAAGAAACACAATTTAGACACTGGTCTTTTGAGTGTGCCAGTTTTAGTTTTTAAAGTAACCACTCTGACTATGTCATCAGTGCCTGGATGGGTAGCAATCACTCTTCCATATAGCCAACGACAGGGAGGCAAGTTATCTTCTTTCACTACAACTACATCTCCGATGCTGGGCTGAGGAGTTTGAGCTGACCACTTGTACCTATGCAAAAATTTTGTCAGGTATTCCTGTGACCACTGACGCCAAAAGTTTTGCAACATTCGTTGAGCATGTTGCCATCTCCTTAAGTTACCAACATTTCGTTCTTCGAAATTGTGGTCGGGGGGTGTTATCAGTGGCTCTCCTATGAGAAAATGACCAGGTGTTAAAACGGTATAACTATCAGACTCACTGGTAATGGTGGACATTGGTCGAGAGTTCAGACATGCTTCAACTTGAGCTAGAACCGTAGCCATCTCCTCATATGTTAAAGTGGTGTTTGCCACGATCCTTTTGAGGTGGTACTTGACCGATTTGACCCCGGCTTCCCACAAACCACCGAAATTTGGAGAGTGGGGTGGTATAACGTGCCATTCACAATCTTTTATGGCTAGGGCCTCTGCAACCTCAGTCATCATGGACCGTTGTTCAGCCATGTTGCACCTTTTGAGCTCAGCAGAAGCACCAATAAAATTTGTGCCGTTGTCGCTCCAAAGATGCGAACAATGACCACGTCTTGCCTGAAACCGCTTAAATGCTTGCAGAAAACCTTCCGATGTCAAGTCACTCACAACCTCTAAATGTATTGCGCGTGTGGCCATGCATACAAACAAACAAATATATCCCTTGTAGGATTTGTAGCCTCTCCCTTTGGTGGTGCGGATGTGTATTGGGCCCGCGTAGTCAACTCCGCTACAATTAAAAGGTCGAGTGGGGGTCACTCGAGCTGGAGGCAGTTGGCCCATCAACGGGTTCTTGGATTCAGCTGCGACCTTTACGCATGTGACGCATTTGCGATAATAAGCTTTCACCAGTTGTTTCACTCCTATTATCCAGTATTTTGTCATAATGTATGCTAACATTAGTTGTGGACCACCATGGAGCGTTTGTTTGTGAGCATCTGCAATGATCAGTGTGGTAAGATGTGACTGTTTTGGAATTAAAATTGGGTGTTTCCTGTCAACGTTCAGCTGAGCATGTTCGAGTCTTCCGCCAACTCGCCATATGTTTTTGTTAATGAATGGGTTTAGAGCTCGTAAGCTGTTGCGTTTCGGTAATTCTTGTCCTTTTTCCATTATAGCTATCTCCTCGCTGAAGTGATCTGATTGGCATTTTTGTATGCAACTCTCTAATGAGTTTCGTAGTTCTTGTGTTGTTAAAATTCCTCTGTATCTCTCTGAACCTTTTGTTTTCAGGTTGTGGCTGAATCGCTTACAATAAGCCAGCACTCTAACCATTCTGGTCAATGAGGAGAATCTTTCTATAAATGCTTCGTCAATATTAGTAGTGGCGCAATGAGTCTTTACATTTTCTTCTTCTACCTTTGAATAAATTTCCTTTGGTTTTTTATAATCAATGGATTCATTGTGCAGGAACGGTGGTCCGTTGAACCAAATTGCGTTGGTCACCAACTCAGACGGACTTTGGCCTCGCGAAGCTGCGTCTGCTGGATTGTATTTTGTAGGAACATGTGACCAGTGATGGGAATCCAGATTTGTAATGATTTCCGAAACGCGATTTGCCACGAAGACCTTCCAGCGACTCGGGTGGCTATTTAACCAAGCGAGGACGACCGTTGAATCCGTCCAAGCGTGCAGGTGAGATTTTTCAATTTTCATGACTGATGATATCTCCGTTATCAGACGCGTCAGTAGGACTGCACCACATAATTCAAGTCGTGGAATCGAAACTTGTTTTACTGGGGCTACTTTTGTTTTTGCAGATATCAACGAGATATGTATTTTTCCTTGGGAATCAACGACGCGTGCATATACCACGGCAGCGTAAGCGTCTTTTGAGGCGTCGCAAAATCCGTGCAGCTCAATGAAATCTCCCGCCTTAAGTCCAATCCAACGAGGTATGGTAACATTACTTAACAGCTTTAGTTCGGCTTTGTAAGTTTTCCATTCGGTCAATATGTTTGTTGGGACACGTTCATCCCAATCCAAGCCCAATAACCATAGCTTTTGGATAATCATCTTGGCAATGATTATGCTTGGCCCTGCCCATCCAAGTGGGTCATAGAAACGACTTATATCCGAAATGATTGTTCTTTTTGTTGCAGGTTCCTGTAGATCAACCCTGTCAACTTGGTAGCGGAACGAGTCTTCGCTGCGATTCCAGGTTAGTCCCACGATTTTCACTACTTCATCAGATTTTATTTTTAACTCTGCTTCTATATCTGTTCCGGTTGTATGAATCTTTTCCTTTTCTTTTTCACTATTTTTCATTTCTTGAAGCAGTTGCTCACTATTACTGGTCCATTTTTGAAGACTGAACCCTCCTCTAGCTAAAAGTTCGTTCATATCTCTGTACAACCTTCTTCCTTCTTCATGATTTTGGACCCCTGTCATCAGATCATCGACGTAAAAGTGCTTTAGTGTGTTTTTAGCTGCCATTGGGTATTCTGCGCCGTGATCATGCGCTACCTGTTGAAGCGATTTTACTGCCAAATATGGAGCCGATGCAGTGCCGAAAGTGACTCGGGTAAGTCTGTAATGTTTCAGTATTTGAGTTTTTCCCTCTGTCCATAGTATTCTTTGGTAATCTGCGTCTTGCCTATCAACTTTAACTTGGCGGTACATTTTTACAACGTCAGCTGCTATGCAAATCGGTGCCTCTCTCCATTGAGTGATGATGTGTCTGAGATCTGGTTGCAAGGTAGGTCCCACTAAGAGTTGATCGTTTAAAGAGCAGTCGTTTTTTCCTTTGCAGGAGGCGTCGAAAACCACTCTTACCTTTGTGGTGTCCTTATCGTGTCTTACCACTGCGTGATGAGGTAAGTAGATTGCGTTCGCGTTATTGATTTCATCTTGAGGTACTTCCTCCATATGACCCAGCTCCAGGTACTCATTTATGACGTCACTATATTTTTGTTTTAGATGGTTGTCTTTGTTCAGCCTTTGTTCTAATGACTTTAATCTTTTTCCAGCAATTTCACGACATCCTGTTACTTCAGGATTGCCGTTTCTGAATGGAAGCCGAACGACGTATCTGCCACTTTCATCCCTCCGAGTCATCGCAGCAAAATGTTCTTCGCAGCGTTTTTCATTTTCTGTAAACATCGCTTCTCGTGGTTTTGGAGTGTCAGATTCAAGCTCCCAGAATTTTTTGAGCATTTCGTTGTCGTCATTGGTGCAACAGTGCATAACGTTAATGTTTGATGATGTTTCCGTTGTGGCGTTTGTGACACCAGACAAAATCCACCCTAAGCTGGTAGCTTGTGCTGTGAGTGTACCAGGGGGTCCTTTTTTTAATCCATCTTGAATTATTTGAGAGTACACTTCGGCTCCCAATAGGATATCTATCTTATTAGGAACGTTATATTGGGGATCAGCAAGTGCTACGCTAATTTCTTTCCACTCGATGACTTCAACTCTTTTGGATGGCAGAAGAGAAGTTATGTGGTTGAGTACATACGCCTGGACAGAGATTTTGACGTTAGGATCGATGCGCGACTGAATGTCAATGGTAACTGTCGCCTTAGATACAACGTTTTTGTCACCACCCAAGCCTGTTACTTGATTGGTGGTTGGTGATTTTTTCAAACCTAAATACTGAACTGTGGATTCAGTTATGAATGACCCTTGTGACCCTTGGTCTAGGAGTGCCCGAACCGAGTAACATTTTCCATTTTTAGCCATGGCCATAACGATGCGCGACTGAATGTCAATGGTAACTGTCGCCTTAGATACAACGTTTTTGTCACCACCCAAGCCTGTTACTTGATTGGTGGTTGGTGATTTTTTCAAACCTAAATACTGAACTGTGGATTCAGTTATGAATGACCCTTGTGACCCTTGGTCTAGGAGTGCCCGAACCGAGTAACATTTTCCATTTTTAGCCATGGCCATAACGATGGCTGTGGCAAGCAAGATTTGCCGCTGGCTTTTTCCAGTGGCAAAACACGAGACTACATTTGAATTTTCCTGACCTTCATCCAACGATGATGACGAAGCAATAGCACTGCCTGAAGAGGTGGGATCTCGCCCACCGTCGTTTACCTCAGCTGTATTGGAACTTAAACTCAAGCCAGAACCATCAGGATGCAGCAGTGAATGATGGGTTCGTCTGCAAATTCTACACTTCCCAGGCGAGCGACAATCTTTGGCAGAATGATTGCTACCCAAGCAATTGAAACATACTTTGTTGTCGAGGACAAACTTGCGCTTAGCGTCTACAGATTCTTTTTGAAAACCTTTACATTGACTTAATCTATGACCTTCAGTACAAAATGGGCACAAAAAGGTGGTTTCGTTTGTGACGTGAAGTGATTTGACTTTGTTAGTTTGGCCTTTATATCCTGTCGTTGGTTTTGTGTCCAGAAACTCGATTGCACGAAATCTTTGAGTTATAAACTCCTTAAATAACTTATAAGTAGGTAGTTCATCAGATGACGTATTTGAATTTACACTAAATTCCCATTGTCGTCGAGTTTCGGGATCCAATTTCAACGTCAAGATGTGAATTATCAAGATATCCCAGCTGTTTACATCAATACCTAAATTGCTGAGCGTGGCCAAACAGTCGTTTGTGGTATCAACTAGATCCTTTAAACCATGTGCACATTCTACTATTAAATTCTTTTGACTAAGCAATCGTTTCAATGCCTGATGGGAAATATATTTTTTATTATTGAAACGTTCTTCTAGTAGTTGCCAACACCTGTCAAAGTTCGTTTCTTGTGTCGGTATGTGCCTAAGAAGCTGTTCTGCTTCGCTCGTGAGGTAGCTTTTTAAGTAATGTAGCTTTTGCACATTGTTTAAGGAATCATTCTGACTTATTAATGATTGGAACAAGTCTCTGAAAGTATTCCACTCTGAGTAATGGCCTGAGAAATTTGGGATATTAATTTTTGGCAATTTTACATGTAGAGAGCCTATTTGGTTGTCATTAACTGTGGAGGATTCATTTTTCTTGGATTGTTGGTTCAATTTAGACAACATTGTTTTCAATTCACATTTGTATTCCATAAATGCTTCTTCACACTTCTCGTATAGCTCAGACTTTATATAATCAGAAGCATTTACTTCTTTAGGGCTGTTGTTTCGCAATAAGTCTTTGTGACCGGACAAAAATTCAAACCAAAGTTGTTCTACTGATTCTAATCTTCCCTCCAAATATTCCTTGGTCAACCTATCTTTCGGCGATTTTTTAAAGTTTGATTTTGCCTTACATACGCGGGAATACAAATTGCTTTGAAAATAACAAAGAGATTCCATTTTTATAAAATAGATCAACCAAACCTACTCTTATAACCCCAAAGTTTTGGAAACCTTTAATGTCAGTAGTGTAAGACTACGAAAAGAGTCACAATTCACGATTCAGTAGAAAAATGAATCAGAAAATTTTAAGATAAATTTACTAAGTGTTTTTATTTTTAGCAAGTTTTGACAAATTTGGCCGTAGGTTCCCCGTACTTACGTTTATAGCGGAATTATTCTAAGTTATATGACATATTAACAGGCCTACAAACATGACTTGAAGTGAGTCGGAACCTTTTCGAAGTGAGTTTTAACTGATTTTGTCGGTAGGTTCCCCCGTACAGTTATTATTATAGCGAAATAATTGTAAGTACAAATAAATACTTGGCTGCTTGGCGACGGCAACCCCACTGGCTGCTTGGCGACGGCAACCCCACTGGCTGCTTGGCGACGGCAACCCCACTGGCTGCTTGGCGACGGCAACCCCACTGGCTGCTTGGCGACAGCAACCCCACTTGGCTGCTTGGCGACGGCAACCCCACTTGGCTGCTTGGCGACGGCAACCCCACCGGCTGCTTGGCGACGGCGACCCCACTGGCTGCTTGGCGACGGCAACCCCAATGGCTGCTTGGCGACGGCAACCCCACTGGCTGCTTGGCGACGGCGAACCCGCTGGCTGCTTGGCAACGGCGATCCCGCTGGCTGCTTGGCGACGGCAACTTCCCTAGCTGCTTGGCGATCCGGCTCGAAGGACCATGAACAAGACTGGATGTACTAGTGGGTGGTGGGGTGCACTTGGGTAATGAAACACTTGTTTTGTTTCCCAGTGGGTCCAGATTGATTTAATCGAAACATCAAAATTGTTACATACACGACACGGAGAATCTCGTCACCGTGTTTCAGAAATTCGACGGAGCGACACTAGCCCCATCTGTGGTTACGCACATACAACATGCACGGTTGCGATAAGCGCCATCTGGTGACCTATTGTTGAACTTTTATGGACTGTTACAAATAATACATTTTATGTTGTACAGAATGTCTTTATAATTTCAAAGTTTGTCTGTCAAAGTGTAAGTTTTAAGTGAATCTCATAAAAATTTGAGACATTTTATTTTGTTTTCATTGCAATTTTTTTGTTTCATAAAAACATTTTAAAGTTTTTTGAAGGAAAAAGATCCTACATCATTATTTAACTAAGTAATTAAAAATAACATACTAACTGGCTTCTTGAACTGTTCAACGATTGTTTTGTTTTACTGTTTCATTAGTTTCTGTTAAATGAAGCGTTTTGAGTTCAATGTTTTATATTTCTTCATTATTTATAAAGGGTTTCGCTGTAATACTTTTGTCATCATTTTTGTTTTTACTTATTCTTAACTTTTTGCTAAAAGAAATTTGTTTAATTTTGCGTTTACCTTGAGACGTTTTATTTTTTTTTGTGATTACTTAACTATAGTGGGTAGTTTAAATAATTTTATCCGAGTTATAATTGATTCTTGTGGTCATATTTGAATAATATAATGTTAATGTTAAAAATTACAAAATAAACTGTATGATTTGTATATTTTATTCATTTATGAACACTAAATCTTGTGATATTTTATGTTAAATATAACTAAATTTCATCACCTTCCACACGCTTTCATTTACTTACAAGCAAATATCATTTCGCTCCTAGTAAAATTCATTACGCTCCAGTCGATTTTCATTACCATCCATGGGTTCATTACTTTCCTCCATTTAAAAAAAAAAGTTTTTGACTTATGAAGGTGCCTTTCACAAATTACTATTCCGAATCCGCAACTAATTTTATAAATGCAATAAAAACGTCAAAAAATCACTCAAAATAAAAATATCATAAAAATCTGCACGACCAGTGATAACGACCCACATAATAAACGTATTTATTATGTAAATTATTTTCAATTAATTTATAGTTTAGTAATTCTGAATTGGCATCAGTTTTTAATTTTTACACGACTGCCCAAAACAAGGAGAGTTATGTTTTTAGGGTTCATGTATGTATGTGAGTTTCTTTATTCCACCATAACTTCGTAACGGCTTAACCGATTTTGATGTTTGTGATATCATTAAAAGCGTTGAGTTATTCCGGGTAACATAGGCTAGTGAATGTTTAAGAAAATTTAAAGATGCCACAGAATATGAGGCAAACAGACGACACCACATTTGTCGATATTTTGAATAGTTTACGGGTTGGTCAACTCACCATGCAGCAACTTGAATCCTGGATCATCGTAGAGTACCACTTACTGGACCAAATGGCGAGTGTGTGCGAAAATTTCCCACGACAAGACAGGTGGATGACTACAATCAAACGATGACCACCGAACTCGCCAAAATTTGTGGATGTGTGACGTGGTAGCATCAGATACTTACATCTGTAGAAGCCAAAACCTACGGCCAAAACTCGAATTTATACTTTCAGACCCCAACAAATGAGGAGATATTGTTCCATTCTTAAAATTGGTTCTAGTTTAATGTTGCGGAAAAATATTAACTTTGGAAACGGGTTGGTAAATTGCGCTATGAGGGTCATCCAAAAATTCGTATGGCCAGCGCTACGTCGTAATCAGGAGAGTTACCGCAAGCCGTCTTCGGTGAGTTCAATGACAAAAGGATACGTGGCAACACAGTCAGTTTGGGTAACATAGTCAAAATTGAGCCTAGCACTGTCGAATTTGACGCGTTACGGGGTCAAGGTAAAGTCGAGCGGCACATGCTAGCACTGATATTATGTTGGGCTGTGTCAGTGCACAACCTGCAAGGAACGACACTGGACAGAGCGGTCGTGGATCTAGGCGCAAAAATGTTTGCCAAGGGGCAAAGTTTATGTAATTTACATGGGACAGACTGTCCAGTTAGGTAGGTCCAACTTCGAAAAAGAGGACGTCCGAAGAACCCAACTCGGATGGGCAGCGTTCGGGAAGTTACGCGACATTTTCTCGTCAAAGATCCCGCAGAGCCTGAAGACCAAAGTCGTCAAGTGATGTCATATGGCACCGAGACGTGGTCCAACTGTGGCTCTTATGGACAAGCTCAGAGTCACTGAACGAGCCATGGAGAGAGCTATGCTCGGAGTTTCTTTGCGCGATAAAATCCGGAACGTGGATATTTGCCAAAGAACCAAAGTCATCGACATAGCTTTCAGAATTTGCAATTTGAAGTGACAATGGTCGGGACACATTGCTCGACGTACTGATAACTGATGGGTAAGAAAGGTTCTCGAGTGGGTACCATGGTACACTGGAAGACGTAGAGTTGGTAGGCTCCCCATTAGATAGACTGATGATATCATAAAAGTCGCGGGTAGCCAATGGGTAACAAGCGGCTAATAGCCATTCTTTGGGGCGTTCTATGGGGGAGACCTTTGTTCAACGTGGACGTGTTCCGGCTAGAAACAAGATGATGATGATGATGAAAGTTTATTTCGCTCTTAGTCGCGTCAGACAGCTAGAAGAATTGGTGGTTTAGATCCACGAAAGATTATCAACGAGCCCCATGACAAAAAGTCTTTGCAAGAACTAAAAGATCTCAAAGTTATTATTAATAATTAATTAATCATAAAAAATATATTTCACGTGATATTAATTTCCAAAAATAAATAAGTTATCTTTCGTGGCACATTGTGCGTTTGCAAAAATATTGTTTTATCACTAAAACGTAGGAAATAAAAATAAATAATTAAAAAACACGCCTGCCGTACCAAAAAGTGAACTAAAAAATTACAAACAAGTTACATGATTTTAATGTTGTATGGCCACAATGTAGGTATTAAATCAGTACTAATATTATAAATGCGAAAGTAGCTCTGTCTGTCTGTCTGTCTGTTACGCTTTCACGCCAAAACTATTGGACCGATTTGAATGAAATTTGGTATGGAAATAGCTTGAAACCTGGGAAAAACATAGGTTTTTATCCAACTGCGCTAAAAAAAGGTTCATGTTTTTGCGCGATAACTGACATACGCGCGGGCGGATCCGCGCCCGGAAAGCTAGTAGATTATATTTACTGTGCAATTAAAACACCATTGAACCCAGAAATGGAAAATAGATAACCAATCTTTTCATTGCAGTCGGGGGACAGTTCCTTGGAATAGTTCTTTACACTTCCCCCTACTTAGTTAGATGATGACGTTGAAAAGAATGGTTATCCATTTTTAGGGTTCCGTAGTCCTGACAAGGAACCCTTATAGTTTCGTCATGTCCGTCTGTCTGTCCGTCTGTCCGAGGTTTTGCTAAGAGACCGTGAGTACTAGGAAGCTATGATTTCGTATAGATATGTAAATCAATTACGCCGACAAAGTGGTAAAATAAAATTTTGAAAAATATTTTTTTTTAATTTACCTCCCTATACATGTGATGTGGAGATGAAATTTTTTTTCGTCGTCTATCTCATCGTGTGTAGTATGGTTGAATAGGTCTTCTAAAATGACTAAGGGGTTGCTAATACTGTTTTTCAATTTAATGCTCCATTTATGAAATATTAAACTTTTAAGTGCAATTTTTTGTTCCAGCAGGGCGTCCCCCCCCTCTAAAAGCTAAACTGCTGGCTTGGAATATCTGAAAAAATTCAACGTGATAGTGCGTTTTATGAACTTTACAGGAAAAGTATAGCCGTTGAGATAACTTTCTTTGTTTAGCAGTAACAGTCATTGAACTTGGGTGTTGGATAATTTTGTACCAAATATAAAACATATAGAATAAATCCTTTGTGACTAAGATTGAAGTAGTTGGTTGATTATAAGGGGTTAAGACTGGCATTGAAAATTTAATCTAAAATAAAAAATCTTAAAACGATAACTATGCCCTATGTCATACCACTAGGTGGACTGGTGATATCGTGAAAGTCGCAGGTAGCCAATGGCTACAAGTGGCTAACAGCCGTTCTTTGTGGCGATCTATGGGGGAGGTCTTTGTTCAGCAATGGACGTCTTCCGGCTGATGATGATGATGATGACGTCATACATAATAGACTAGCTTTCTAGCCGTGGCTCCATCCGCGCGTATTGCGGTTATCGCGCAAAACTATTATCCTCTATTTGCGAAATTGGATAAAAACTGTCCTATGTCCTTTCCCGGGTATCAAACAATTTCCATTAGTATAGATATAGATATGACAGTACAAAAATTCGACTTTTATAGGTATAAAGTACTTTTTGGACCTCATTTTCGCCGTATACTAGAAGTGTATGATGTCTGTACCTGTCGTACCAAGGTCATCGATCTCACACATCATTTCTTACATCATCAATTTGTTGATTGTAGTGCTCTTCAATAGTGTAAATATTTTCATCGGTAAAGAGAATATTTCTGTGCCCTTCACTTACGTATCGCAACGGAAGGCACTCTTTTTAGCATCGAGCTTCATGTCTTGTTTTATAATACGCGACACTTTCCTAGCGGGAATCTTCATTTCTCGCAATAAGATTATTGTTGAGTTATCATAATATTTTTTCTTCCTAATGGGTTTTCGACCAACAGCATTAATTTGTAGTTCTAAGACACGCGGCTGCCCTAATCTTTTATGGTCTTCGACAGAGGAAGTGTTGTTTTATCTGTAGATATTACGATATACGAACATACCTACGGCTGATACCAAGCTTTTGAAGTGTCTGGAATATGAACGACGCGACAGCTCAATACTTACTTTGAACAAGGCGAATACTACTATCCTATTTTCTTCACACCTCATTTCATATTGTTATTTGATAATGAACACGAAATAATATATGAAATGGCACAAAATCGAAAGAATTTTTTTTGTAATAAACGCATTCCAAATTCTAAGTTCCCCGTGGGGTGCCGGGTTAGAATTGCACTCCCCCATATCATCCCGTGGGCGTCGTAAAAGGCGACTTAGGGGAAAAAATACTAGAAGGTGGGCAGCAGCGCCTTCTAAAGAAATGCCATGCCATCTTACACTAAAATCCCCAAGCCGCTTGCCAAGCGTGGGGATTATGGCAAATACCCCCTGACTAGGGGAGGCTGTGTTCAGCAGTGGACGATTCAGCTGATACAATAAAAAAAAAATCTAAGTAATTCTAAGCAAAATTTATTTTAAGTTAAAGTATTTATGGCCAGACTAGTTATATAGTATAATAGCCCATTTATGAGCTTACTTGCATATATTGGTGTATACTTTTTATTTTTCTTTCATATATATATATATATATCAACTATTTTATAATAGAATAATTATTTATGCTACAGCAAATAAATTAAATGACATTCAAATTCTTACAATGTACCAACGGATTCTGAATCGCGCTATCGTTACATTTTCAGTAGAGTAAGTATCTACCTTAAGAATTTACAAACGAATTTTGTTTAATTTTCGAATTACAATTGAAATAATAACTTGGCGGCAATCGTACTCTTATTTCTTAGATTTAGCAGGAAGAAAATGGAGGAGAATAAAGAACTACAGAATCGTTCTATATTATGATAACAGGCTTCTACGGAACCCTACATTGTGCGTGGCTCGACACGCACTTGACCGTTTATTCATATCTAGTTTCAATGGTGTTTTAATTGCACAGTAAATTTAATGTATTTAGTACCTACATTGTGGCCATTCAACATTAAAATCAAGTCACTTGTTTGTAATTTTTTAGTTCACTTTTTGGTACGGCAGGCGTGTTTTTTAATCATTATTAAATTATTTCTTTTTATTTTGGTGTAAACTTCTCAATAGCTGTCTGTATTTTTAAAATTTCAAATTAGATTCGTACGTTTCGTGCATTTGCCATTTGTTAAGTAATATGGTATCTAGATACACAAAGAAAACTTGCATCAAAGTAGTGGCAGTCGAATTAAATCCAATTACTTATTCGTTCTTATTAACCGATAAACTAGGCTAAGAAACGTCCCCTGCAGTCATGACTCCTAACATACTTCGTGAGGGTAGGTACTTTAACTCTCACTTTCTCTTGTCCAATGGACTCATTTTAGCATTTTAAAGCATCACATTTAATACCTTTTAGTGGCTAGTTTCCCCCTCGTCTCAGTACCTTCGTGTAAGTGACGTGAAATATGTGATGCCAGTGGTATTGTGCGTGTGCTTCGTACCTATATGGTGAGTAATCACGCCAAGTGAGTCCCAAGGACACATACTAGTTATTTGTTATGATTCTATATTAACATTTCAATTCTAATATGTTGATTATATACAGTTGTTACTATTTTTAAATCACGTATGATTTATTTTATCGCAAAACGTAAACAATATATAGGTATCCGAAGATATCATCGGCATCGGTTTGGCATCGGTTTGCCAAAATACCTATCTAGGAAAGAAAGTATTGATATGTATACGATATATGCTGTTACTGAACGAGAACAAAGACTGCGTATCTATGCACAAAACGTCAGAAACCGCTATGCTTGATTTGCTCGAAAATAATATTCCTTAAGTCTATCTATTTTTTAAAAAAAACGAGTACTGAGTATGTCTCTCGCACATTTCCGATATTGACAGAGTGTTAAGGGTCATTGCCGCCATTGGTCAATGCCTTTGTTCTTGTTTTGAAATTGTTAAGGCCCGTTTATATTGAATAGTACTTCTAAAATTTACTATAGAAAACAATAAAAAATGTTCTGTTCGCGTTTGTGATATAAAACTATATTGTAATACTATATATATTATGCACTAGAACATATAAATAAACTAAATCTACTACAATTCTTGTAATCTTACAAATTATCCTTTATTATCCTTCTCATGAACTTGCATACTTAGTATATTCGTTAAAAAAATCTTAGAAACCGGATTTTGAATCGAAACCTGAGATCTTACTCGTGGTAGGTGTATAAAAGGTGCTGAACTGTTTTTTTTTAATTTAGAACTATAGACACAAAGCTCGGGACCTACCTATAATACAGCACCAAGTTATGAAAAAGGGAGACCTACAGTTACTGAAGTTGCAGACAAACAGTTTTGGAGTACCAAAGTACCTACTGTACTACGATCGATTTATAAAAATAATGTTTTATAAATCTTCTAGGCTCTCCATTGATAATTATGTCATCTAAATTTACTTTTAAAAGAACTTAAGTAGTATTAACAGCGACCAAACTGAGTTTACCAGCTGGTAAGTTTTACAAATACGCATGGGCAAGAATCGACAAGACAAAAAAGATGTCGAATGTTCAAGTCGTAGGTACTCTTACTGGCAGCAATTGAAAAATGATACGTTGAAGTTGGTAACTTTTATGTGTATTTATCGTGAATAGATTGTCTTTCCGCTAGTTCGACAAAGAGTTTACCTGAAGATTCCTATTCTAATTGGACTAAAATTTCGGTAATTAGAAGACAGCTTTTTGTGTAGTACCCCACGTATTCAATAAGTATCTAACGATAACCTGATGGCTAATGGCACTGAGTCTCTTTTATTATACTTGGGCCATGGACAAAGTTATGCTTGAGTTTTACTTATTTGATTACATCCGAAAAGAGGAAATTTGGAGAACCAAAGTCACAGACAGCTCTTTGAATTAGAAACTAAAGTGGCGTTGGGGCAGCCACAGCTAGTCACAACTGATAATCGATGGAAAAGAAAGGTTCTCCAGTGCTACCATATTGGAAGGCTGTTGGAAGAAGGAACTTTGATAGTGGTTGATAGGTTGATTGGTCCGACTAACGAAGGTGAAAAGACATTGTGAGAGTTGGGGGAGCTGTTGAAAGCAAGTGACTATAAGCAGTTCATACGTTCAAGAGGGGAGCCATACAGGATGTCTTCCAACTAGTAACTATGGATTATTTTAGGTACTTAAAACAACTTGAAGGCAACTACGTCATCCCCTATATAATACCTTGACCTATCTCCAGTTTCAATAGAAACTATCTCCAATGAAAATAGATCGCGAGACATGTCGCCATGGCATCAATAGAGTAGCGCCCATTCAGCGCCAGTATTTAGGTCTCGAGTCAATGCAGCGAGGGACAAAACGTTTCTTTATTTCATTAGAATGCATTCACGGAGCTCTCTATTGTGTTCAGTGTAAAGGCAAGTGCGCCGTTCAACCTCCATTCTAAACAATTCTACGGGAAAAGAAAATGTATTGCTTTTAATGGTACTTTTCATGTAAAAAGTGCAATTTCATACAAGTTTTCTCTCTTTTCTGAACTTCATCTTTAAAACTATTGCGAATTTTATTCCAATTAGGAACTGGCTAGAATTGGCGTGATATTAGTTTCTAAACAGTTTCTGACTGTTTGGAAGTCCTTCTTCTTCTAAGTCTTCGGGAGTTATAGGTATTCGCATGATGTCTAGCGCGAAGGGACGAGCATGGCCTTCGGCGCGTAAAACCAGCGACTGATCAAGAGTTCGTACCGCTCTAGGCTAATTAAGAGGACTCACCCCCGCCATATGTGTTACGGTCGGCCTAAAAAGTAGTATATTAGTTTCAACTTTGTTTACTACTGTGAAAATTTCAACATGGTTCATACTTCCTAGAAAAGTTTTCAGATCGATCTGCAAGCGAAATTATCGTAACTTTAATTTGCACGACTTTCGACCTTAGGGTGGCAAACCATTTTTTGAGCTGACCCGTGACCGTGATTTTTATTTAAAGGCAAAGCACCTAACGCATTATACGACCAAAACCATGACAAGTGACTGCAGGCTACCAAGTAGAAAAGAAAATCCATGTCGTATAATGCCACATGACTTATTCGAAGTGGGTTTGGTTGCTTCGAATTTAAGTATTTTTAAATATTTACACTTCTGTTGTTATCTTTTAAAAGAAGAAAAGCATCTTACAAGTGGAAAATTTTTACAGCTGATTAATGATTTAATTGGAAATTTTAGTATTTAAGGAATTTAAAATTATTAGCATAAACAAAAGTCCTTTTTCGTGCTTTAGCGTTTGCAAATCTTTACACTTTTCGTTCAAATATAATTGTTTATAAAAAAATACTTTTTTATGTACATTAGAGTTAGTGCAGCAAGTTTTTGGTGGCGGAGTATGGTGCGCAACTAAATTTTTATTCTTTAAAGTGCTGGAAAAGACCTTTCGCCGCTGCGGTTGGTAACACTTATTATAAAAAATATTCTTAATATTATCTTCAAATTCGGGAACATGCATCAATAAGTAAAAAAAATGTTTACTTCAACAAACCCTTTGGGGTTCCGTCAGAAATAGAATCCTAGGACATGGGCAGCTGCCCCCCCTCTCCTACCACCGGATTTGTACGCCTATTGCCTAGTTTGGTATGAGTGGAATTTTTTTCTCCTTTGATTCAGTCGAAAAGACAAAGATGAATTATTAAAATCAGCTCATGAAATAACTCAAGAAATTAATGGGTATCCAGCGACAGATAAAAGGCAAATCCTCTAGCTGGTTTATTTTCACCGCTCGTAGTACTCGTCCGATTTAGGATCCTCCCGTTTTTCTCATTGTCTTCCTTAATAAAAAACAAGGTTTATATAGCTAGCGTTGAAGACATGCATTTTTTGTAAACGTTAAGAAGAATTTTGAAATTTTAGAGATAACGGCAGTGATTTAAGAAATTCTCACGCAACTCAACTTTCAACTTTCTACCCAAAGTTTGCTACATCCCAAAAAATATGTGGCAATGCCGTATTCTACCATTGACAGGGTATTCAGTAGCGATACTTTCACGGATAACGTTGTAAAGGATTTGATTGAAGTTCCACAAAAATAACTATAAGAGCTCTCTTCATATGGAAAATGCAAAACATCAAATTTAGATATTTTGTGAATCTGACTCAAAAAAGGCAATTGTCTCTTAATTGATCCTTTTAAAACTAATTTATTTATTATTTCTCATGAAAACTTTCAAAAATAAATGGCTTTTTTCTGCAAAGTTTTCTCCTAAATCAGAAGCATATAGTTTTATTTTAACTCCTTTGCTTTGCTTGTAATAAATTCACTGTATTCATCCAGTTTCCATAAGACACCAAACTTTGTGTTTCCTAATAAAAACGGAAAATTATTTATAATACTATAAATAATTTGCAGGTTTTTTTTGTGCACTTTGAGACAATCAATAGCTGCATAATAATTATCAACGATGAAAGATCGTCTACGTCTAATAAATACTTACGTCTAATGCCTGCGTGTAGGCACGACTTCAGCGCGCCCCTCCGATCCTCGCGCCCTAGGCTGCAGGCTTATTACCCTAAGGGTTAATCAATCCTGCGTAAAACATCCCGTAAGTGGTCGAATTCTTTACTGTAAATATCACGTGAATCCTATCCGGTTCCTAATTAGTGATGCTTTATGAATAAAATTTCGTTTTCATATTTAAATAGAATTGTAAAACTAACGAGGGTTTCAAAGTAACCAGACGCAAAATAACTTTGCTGCTAAGCGAATGAAACAATTTTTTTGTATCACTGTACCTGTTTTTACAAGTATGAGTACAAGAAAAACAGCTTAACCCCTACGCTCAGGTCTATGTAAAATAAGGTTTATATATACCATAAAGGTATATCTTTTTACGCATACATTTTTGTGCATCCCATCCATAAATTTTCGGGCTTCCTCTGTCCCGGTGCATGTTCCCATTCAAGTAGGACCTAATATACTCTTTTTGTTTATTGGTTTTAGGGTACCGTACTAGAAAACGGAACCCTATTACTTATCCTCGACTGCCCGTCCGTTATCGATTGCATTTTTTATGGAATATGTGTTGCTATGGCGGATTGCTTAATATATAATAATAAAAGGGGGTCCATACAATGTGCATTGCAACACGTGTATTTTAAACTATTTTTTATATTTGCGCTATCGTAAAAACGGTAACACATACAAGCGTCAAACTTGGTGTGATTATAGTTCAATATTTGCCGTTATGCTTTAGGGTATCTATATATTTTTTTATTTTTTTTTATGCGTGATAGGTTAGCCTTTGACCACTATCTCACCTGATGGTAAGTGATGATGTGATCGAGGATGTTGTTCAGACTAACCTAGAGTTACTGGCTCTCAAGGACAGCTGCCGGAACACACCGTTAGGTGCTTGGCGACAGATTTTCAACTTGAGGGTGGTAGCTAGCCAGGCGGGCATTTGCAAAGTGCCCTACCACCATGCTGTAACGACTGCTATCCTAAGACAACAACCGGGACCGACGGCTTAACGTGCCCTCCGAAGCACGGAAGCGCTCAGTAGTAATGCCCAACCAGCGGTCACCCATCCAAGTCATGACCGCGGCGGACGTTGCTTAACTTTGCTGATCAATTCAGAATGGCTAAGCAAACTTGGCTACGAGCGCTTCAAAATTCTTAAAGGTGAGCTCCTTCGTATGGATATATAAATATTACACACAAACTCATACAATTCTCTAAGGAGGAGATTAACTCCTTATTTAGATTACCTTAGGTAACTCCTCATAAAGTAAGTAATTATACAACAACAGTGTAAGGCATATATTTAGGTTGAATCTACTTGTACAATGCAACATAGAGCCACCGCTCCTAAACCACAGTCCAAACTAAATGAAATCAAAACTAAAACGGTTGTTTTAGTTTGTTAACGATTAACCACAAAGCCTTTGTTGGCTTCGTGGTATCTGTGGTGATTTAAAACGACTACTGCAATGTTTATTTACTCGTATCTAATCGTATGTGTATTTAGTCCAAATACTGATGTTGTTCGTATTGCTTGTAATGTTAAAACCAATGAATCGCGGCTATGCAGTAAGGTCCTGGAAAAATCTAGATTTATTATCTAGTTATAAAGTGCCAAACTAACCTACTAATGTTATATGGCCAGAACAGAAATTGTGGTCTTGCCAAACCAAAATTCTACCATTGCAATTAATTGGGCAATAATAAGTAGCTGTATGATATTTCTGTGAAAACAGCAGAATTGTAGAATGACAAAGCCACAATTTTTTTGGACTGCAAGAGGTAAATGAAAAGGTTTCTTAACTGCTTAACTTACTTGATCGATTAAGATTAACTAAGCAAGCTACGCTAGGAGCGCTTCTGTGACCTAGATACCTACTTACAAGCTTCCTTTTACAGGTAACTCGTATAAACTTGTGCTTTCCAGTTACAGCACACACCCGTTTTAGCATTTTAATCACTAAGACATGCACTCTTCAAATTAGTTTTTGTATGACACAAAGATTGCTTGCATTTGAAGAAGTGGGAATTAGAAAGGTATGAAGGTAGGTAATAAACTTATTTCGGCCTGAGAACCAATCCTCTCGATTCTTTTTTCTCTCGATTCTGATATAATATGTTTTTTGATGATATGTATAAGACCATATGGACCCATTAGAGTAAAGTCGGAGGAGAGATTGAACATCTTTTATTTCGCGGTGTGGGAGAGCTCGCAGACGTATACGGCATGAAGTTTTTTTGCTGGCGCCACCACACTACGAAGCTAGATGTTGACGCTTGGCGCGCAGTTAAAATCTCTTCCTTCAGGTCATTTATGGCTGAGGTGGAATGAGGTTAAGGGAAAGAATCACAAGCTTTAACAGTATTTTTATCATAAAATTATCAAAACTGAAAAGAAAAAGACTTCGAAGAATCTTATCGATCGAAAAAGATCTTAATGCTATACGAAGGAGATATGCAAGGAATTAGCAGTAAATTATTGCAAGTAATTATATTTTTCCCCATATAAACTCTCAGGCATCGCATCGGCGGCGGCGCGTGTCATTATTCACTTTTGCCTACGGTCGGAAAGTTACACGTCTACCCTCATTCCACTGATCTTTTCTCATTCAGTACTTTTATATGTGAATTATATATCCAGTAACTAAATGAGTGTATCTTTTCAGTACATAAATATTATAAAATGTACTGTACTTTATCCGCCGGATTGTCCCCCGCTGAACACAGCCTTCCCCATTAATGGGATTTTGCCTTAATCTCCACGATTGTCAGGCGTCTTCGGAATCAAAGTGTTAGATAGCAGTTCCTCAGAAGGCACTATAAATAATATATTGGTTTGCTTCAGCTTCATACTACAGTGAAATTAAAACTAAACTTGTACGATGTTTGTACCTACATAAATTCCTACATCTGGGATAAACTGGCACTTGTACAAAATTTTTTCAATCAATCTTCCATCCCATAAACAGTTTGAATAGAAGACAAACAGGAAGCTAGCTCAGCGATTCACCAGAATAGAAGCAATAGGACGAATGACCGGTTGAACGAATGAACGAATGGAACGGCTGGCGCGGCGGGTCTTGCAGGTAGAGCTGTTATTTTGATTAGTTAGGGCGAGCACACATGGGCCACAATTTTTTCTCTTAAACCTATTGCAATTAATTTTGTTGATATCTTTTGGATACCATGAAGTAATAGGTATTAGGTTCCCATTAAATCGTAATTTAATTATGATGTATTATTTCGGATACAAAATCCTTAGTGGTGTTAGTAAAGTAGTAAAGGTGCATAAAACTAGGTAGTCAAGACATAATCATCTTCCACACTGATGAACAAACGCGTTAAACGCCTCAAAGACGGCTATAAGCCGCTTGTAACCATTGGTTACCCGCGACTTTCACGTTGTCGTCAGTCTACATAATGGAGTTGAGTACATTTTCGATATTTTGTGTTTTATTAGTAGTTTTTCAAAATGTACCCCTCATTTTTCTCCTCACCTTATCCTGTTAATTGCGGCCACCGATAACGTATCGTCCTTCTTTGGTATCACGTCAGTAGGTAGCCCGCGTATTTTCACCATCACGACGCGGCTTTATAGTACAGAATTCTGATCGTATGTATTATGGGAGTTCTAAAGTTAGCGGAACTTTCAACTTAGGGTTCAACTTCGAAATGCATGGGATTTATTCGCAAGATGGATATAATTTTACATTATGGGTTGTGCTTTGAAGTTCAGGACACAAGAGAGCTATTAATAGCTAGGTACATACATTTTATCTAGGTAAGTAGGTAAGCTTGTACATATTTTAACGCCAGGTCGATGATCGTACTTTACTAACAAGACTTTATTATATTTATTACTAGGTTTAAGGCAGACTATTCAGTATTACTTAGATGGTGTTGCTGCGCATAAGCGTTCAAAGTGGCTCATAGTGGGAACCAAAAATTGCCCAAAGTTCTTACCAGCATCCGCTGTGGCCATGACTTGGATTGGTGACCGCTAATGACATTACTACTGAGTGCTTCTGGGCTACGGAGGACACCGCCTCGGTCCCGGTTATTGTCTTAGGATGGCAGTCGATATATCATGGTGGTAAGGCATTTTGCGAAGCCTAGCTAGCTACCACCCTCAAGTAAAAAATTTGCCACCAAGCACCTTACCGTACTTAGTATGTTCCGGCAGATGTCCTTGAAAGCCATTAATTCTAGATTAGCCTGAACAACATCCTGAACCAGATTATTACTTATTTCTTCTTTAAATGCCTCTCCATTAATAAAGGTTGGCCGTCAGCTTCTTAAATTGTTCCTTATCCAGCGCCAATCTGAACAGTTGCTCGATGGTCTTCTTAATCCCTGTCCACTCCCTGAAATTACGGAGCCAAGACATTTTGCGTCTACCCGATTTACGCTTCCCGGGTACATTTCCCATCATGATAGTCTGTAGGAGGGAGTAACGATCATGCCGGTGAACATGTCCGAGGTAGGCGACATTTTTCTGCTTAATAGCCCGGATAAGTTCAAGGTTCTTTCCCATACGGCGTAAAACTTCTAAGTTTGTAACTTTATCCGTCCAACTGATCCAAAGCATGCGACGGTAAGACCATATTTCAAAAGCCTTAACTTTTTTACAGAGCTCAGCTTTCATGGTCCACGCTTCACACCCATACAGAACAACGGGCCAGATGCATGAGTTGGATGGGTGACCGCTGGTGACATTACTACTGAGCGCTTCCGTGCTTCGGAGGGCACGTTAAGTCGTCGGTCCCGGTTGTTGTCTTAGGATAGCAGTCGTTACAGCATGGTGGTAGGGCACTTTGCGAATGCCCGCCTGGCTAGCTACCACCCTCAAGTTGAAAATCTGTCGCCAAGCACCTAACGGTGTGTTCCGGCAGCTGTCCTTGAGAGCCAGTAATTCTAGGTTAGCCTGAACAACATCTTCGGCCACATCATCACTTACCATCAGGTGAGATAGTGGTCAAAGGCTAACCTATCAAGCATAAAAAAAAAAAAAATGCAGCATTGAAGGAGCCTGGTTCTCAATTCTATGTAGAGTTGACGACTGCACTAGACTTTTTGCATGTGAGTAAATGAAGCACGGGCTTACGATACGAGCACGGATTTCAGTTTCGCTTTTCCAAGTATCAGTGAACCACGAGCCTAAATACTTGTACTTGTCAACGTTCTCAAGCGTGTCATGCGGATTTTCTGCGAGTGTGATATTACCATGACTTTAGATTTCGAGACGTTCATGTTCAATCAGAGTTTTTTGCTGTGCAACGAAACTTATTAACGAGTAATTATTGAAGAGGATCGGAGACATAATACAGCTCTGTCTTACACCATTCTGTACCGAGACTGGGTTGGTCTGCTCGCCAGCCACCTTTACATTCGCATATTGATTCCAGTACAATTTCCGGATTATACGCAGATCCTTGTTGTCTATACCTATATCTTCCAACTTTTCATAGTTAAGTGATATATGACACGGACATATATCACTTACTATCAGGTGAGATAGTGGTTAAAGGTCTGCTATAAATAAAAATAACAATATTATTATTCATTTTATTATTTTTTCCACAAAAATAAAAAAATAATGGGTCACCAAAGTTGTACTTATTTTGCAAACTTCAGTACCTAACTTTTTGAATATTGAAGTATTTTTTTGTGAGTTTTAGTCAATTTTTGTTTCAAATTTCGGTATTTCATGTAACTATCCTGTAAGTATCCTTTATTTTTTGTACGAAGTAAGCTAGAGGCCAGTGCATGCGTGTGGCACCCCCATGAAAGCACGTATTCATCTTTATTAGAAAAAGTGCAAAAAGCCTTTCTGAGGTACCTTCACAAGCGCATTTATGGATATTATCCATTCATGTATCCCACTCAATTTCTTTTGGGTTCTCTGGGATATAACTCTTTACAAGTCAGAAGGTGTTACGACCAATTGTAATAATGTGCAAAATTCTTCGAGAGACGGTAGATGCCCCCGATCTCGAGGACAAGCTGTGTTATCTGTATCTGTATGCTGTAAACTACCTTCGTGGCAGAAAACACATACTCTTTGCTCACCCATCATGGAAAACTGTCGCCCACGCAAATTCTCCAATACCACGAACTCTCACTGCACTCAATGCCCTCCTTGATAGCAGGCCTGAGTGCGATTTTTTTGCTGATCAATGGATGGAGATTCTGTCAGAATGTTTAGCGTATGTGAGACAATCTCATGATCAATTTTAATTTTAATTTGTTAATACTTATTACCGTTTTAAAATTTTTTTTTTATTTGTATGTATATTTTTTTTATTACCTTGATTATTATTATTAGTATCTTTTTTATATATTTGGCGATGACTATACTTTAGAGTAAAATATATTGTAACATGTAATTTGCTTTGTGACATATTATTTATTGATTGGTTTGATTTTAAACGTGGCATTATTTTCATTTGACTACATGTTATATAAATAATGTGCTTGTAATTCTCTAATAAGCGTAATTGGCTTATCCGTGTTAATTAAGTAAATAAATAAATAAGCACGATATTTATTTTAAAAGACTTCCTTACAAGTAAATATTTCTACAATAACATTGTAAGGTAAATATTTAGGTTAGTACCATGCAGCAGAGTCCACCGCTCCTAAACCGCAGTCCAAACTAAATGAAATCAAAACTAACGGTTGTTTTAGTTTGTTAACGATTAACCACAAAGCTTTTGTTGGCTTCGTGGTCTTTGCGGTGACTTAACACGACTATTGCAATATTTATTTATCTAAGGGCCTGTTTATGAATGTTCGAGTAAGTGTTGGTTATACTACGCAGAACTTATTTGTTGAATAAACACTATCTCTGTGTTACACAGTCATCGTTTTAGCCTATCCATCGGTTAAAGCTGCTAATAATTTATAAGTCAGATGAAGTAGCTAGTAAAAGAGTTGTTTTAGGAGTAAGTTCGAAGTGTGTGGATTTTTGTTTGGATTTTGAATGACTTTGTTTTGCAAGTGGTTCAGCAACATCTCAACAAATCGCATTGATAAGGATAGGCCAACTAATATATCACATTATCTTCCAACAATCAATCAAAAAGACTGCACACATACCTTCTTTGAATTTAAAAACTATAGATATATTTATTTATCTCACCAGCAGTACCTAGGCCTTTAATATCAAAACACTACATTCATTATTGTTTAAATGATTTCCAAGCCAATATTGTTTTCAAGACCTGTGGAATGCTGGCATAGAACTCGCATGCCTCTTTCTCTTCCAATGGGAGGCAGAAGAAATGATATGTCTCCAATCTTACTTTGGTTTGTGATAAGCCAACTCGGCTGACTGACACGGACAGAAGCGACTCGGATATTAAAATACGCTCAAAATTCTTATATAGCTTGGAAAACTAGAAAATGTGTGTGGTATCCCTCAGATTAATTTATATGTGTAAAAAATACATTATTTTACAAGTATTTCCAAAAGTATGGGACCATTCGCTATCTGGCATCAGCACCCCAAACAAAGGGATAAAATATGCAAGTCCTATAGCTTAAATATATAATCCACATCAAATTGTCTTTTACGACACAAGTGCAGCTACTACTTTTATAACAGCTATTCTGGAGTTATATTGTTGTAAAAGTTACGACTTCAGTATTTATGCTGTTTGTAATTTTTCTATGTTTATGGTGTATGCCGTTCGAGATTTTAATGGATAGTAAAAAGTTATTGTTGGCTTAAATTTTATGGAATTTTAAGTTGGCTTTGAGTTTATACTGAGAAATTAAATGCAATAATTTGATACTAATAATTACTTAGGTTTCAAAGCAGTTCTAAAGTTTTTGGTATTATAGTTTTCTAATTCCAAGGCTTTGTAGATTATTAAGCTTTGTAGACCTATTTTTTTTATTCGTGCTTTTCTCGGACTAATTTTCGGCTAATGTGTACATTAAAGAACTGGGCCGCTACTATAATTCAACGAAGTTTCGTTTTTCGTGTAACGTGTGACACTTTAGACAACGAAAATCAAATTTACCACGGTACCACGTTCGTTGTTTTATATAATCTGTGGTCGGATCGCATCGTTCATCACAAATCGTTCCCTCTAGGGAATCTCCCATACTACTCTGAGAAAGTTATTATGCCTCAATCAATTTTAAGTCTTAATTGAGGGAAATTAAAGAACGTTTTCACATGGTAAGAGTGAGAGTCCTATGTATATAGATCAGCGAGAGGTGTCGCTACTTTTCTAGAAGTTAAAAATTTACGTTAATTTATTTGTTCTCCATAGGTATTTATATCTTCATTAGTATTTGTCTTCTTTCTGGATATTTAGAACTCGACTTTGACTACTTACTATGAAAAAATTATAATTTCATATTTTGAAATTATACAAACCATACGAATCCGATTTCAAAAATATCTTATTCAGAATCTACACAGGCAAATGCTTGTTAGTCTATGCTACGAACGAAATTAAACAAAAGTGAACCAATACGTGGTTTGCGGATACCTTTGTTTCCTCCACCCTCAAGTAGAAAATCTCGCCAAGCACCTAACGGTGTGTTTCGGCAGCTGTCCTTGAGAGCAAGCAATTCTATGTTAAGCCTGTCAACAACTCCGAGCACATCATCACTTGACATCAGATGAGATTGTGATCAGAGGCTTACCTACCATCAATAAAAAAAGTTTGATTCGTATATTTTCGTATGTATTTATAACCATTTTTAATATAAAGTAAAAAAAAGTCAAAAGATGCGTTTGTAGTATGGTGAAGACAATTTTTTTTTTTTTTAATATTCTATGTTAGGCGATTTGCCCTACCAACACCTATTCTGTGAAAAATTCTAGCAATCACATATTTCCATAGATTAGCCATTTAAAAGTCGGTCGGACGGACGGACAGTCGAGTTGTTGTTGTATTTTGTTTATTGCTAGAGAAAGTTTAATTACGGTTTATTGATCACATATTGTACGTATTTGGACTAATATCTATATGTGGATGAAGGCCTCAAAGCAAGAACTTCTCCTCACAAAGCATTATATAAAAATATAATGGTTTTACTGGTTATAATATGTTACAGCTGCCGAAACACACCGCTAGGTGCTACGTGTCGTTTGTTCTATACCTACCTAAGAGTTTTGAATAGCCAGGATTCCAACTATCATCTCTTAATTCAGTAATATCTTAACGTTAAATCCAAATATTATTGAAGTAAACTTAAAATAGAACTTAAAGTTTTTGTATTTAGGGCATTTTGCGAATGGTGCAGTACAGGTCGTCACTTGTGGTAAAATGAATCTGTTATAGGCAGAGGTTACCGCTTAACATCAGGTAGGCCGCATGCACCCCATAAAAAATACTTCAACGTAAGAGAGCACGCATTGTAATAAGTTATTTGTGCGATAGAGACAACGTTATATAAACATTATTGTTAATGCAGTCATGGTACGAATCTAAGTAATATTATTTTATTCTTGAAATAATAACGTTTATTTTCTGTATTGTTTTTAAAAAGTGGGAGTAGGGCTCCAGGCGATCATTAGCATACCCTACCGCCAAGTGGAAATAACTTAGGTAATAGTTGCTTGAGCTCAAGCCAGTCCATATAGCTATTGCACTGCTATTCATAGGCCATCAGAGCTTCAAAAGATCAATTCTCTTTGTATTATGCATCTACAAAATATATGCAGTGTTTTCACGTTTGCATATAATGAAATATTACTTTTATTGTCTGTTTGCTTTCATGATCGATACGTTTACACTTTTACAGCGTTTCAGTACATTTTTTTCGATATTTTTTATGAGTTTATCCGACGTCCACAAATCAATGCAGATTTATTTACGCCCATAACACTGGCCGGCCCGATTTTCACTACATAAACGTTTTGATATCATAATAAAACTGAATAGACGTATTACATTCACGCCACAAAGTCCGATGACGTTTTGAATGGCAATTGGTACAATTTAAAGCTCAGAGACACAGAATAAGAATGGTAAATAAGGAGTTTAAAAGAAAAAACTTCCACAGTTTAAGTGTATAAACACAATCTGGTTATTTATTTAGACTTAACACCAAACTACTGTAGCGATTTTAATAACATTTCTATGGAACTAACCTGAAAGTATATTTATTTATTTGTATATTGTATATTCAAATTAAAAATATTTTTAATAATCGGTTCATAAATTACAGAGTTATGAAGTAACAAACAAAAAAAAAATTAGATGATATAGAATTTTATTTTGTAGTGAGGCGGGAAAAAAATACGAATTGGACAAAAAGTCCAATGGTAAAAAGCACCGAATGCGCACCGTTTCAACACAATTTGGTAGGTAGGGTGTGACTGCACATCAGGGTTCAATATTACAATTCTTGAACCTTAATAAGTCAAAAGCTATTTAGTAGTATTAAAGCTGTTGGCGGAGATTGTCTAGTCGTTCTTAACCAATCAGCTACATTATACAACATTATTTGGATGGGTGACCTCTAGTGAATACTGATTACTTCCGTGGTTCGGAGGGTACATTAAGCCGTCGGTCTTGGTTGTTGTACGAGGATGGCAGTCATTAAATATTAGTGGTAGGGCATTTCTGGTAGCTTATTAAAACTAAACAGTTTCCTGTTTAGTGGCATGTGTGCGGAAAGATGTACTATTCGACCAAATTTAAAGCAGACGCTTTCTTTCTGGTACTATAAGATATTTTGCACTGTGACAGCACTTGAATACAACATTGTACCTTCATTTTCATAGCCCATATCACTACGTGATAGAGCTGAAAGTTATTCGCTATATTATCGCGAAAACATTGTAGTCGACCTTTCGCAAACTTTCTGTGCGATCAGCAGCCGTCCTATTTACTTTGGACTAAAGTTCAAATTGGAATGTTTAAGTGTTTAGCGATTTATTTTGTCTGAAACGCAGCGGACAGTGTGACAAAGTTGTGAACGTTTGTATCTACAAACTTGCAGTTTTGGCGCGTTTATTCTTTGAACGCTATTGTGTGGTATACGGGGCGAGGTTATGAGGCTTGGAACACAAAGTTGATTATATTGAAAATTAACCGCTTTATTTTTTAAAGCGCGAATTAATTCTTCGGCACAATATGCATTTTACAAAATTTATTTTTTATGTATACAAAGATACTTTAGTAATATTAGCCTTGGGCATGTATAACCATTGACTTATATATATTAGACGCGACATCTCAAACGAAAATAGTGAAAAAGTAAAAGTGTGCTGGCCGGCATACTATCCCCCATACGCAGTTGGGCATTTGTCGTGATTACACGCGCTATACGTTCCAATATTGTGTATTATCAATTGTGTATTTTGAATACACAATATTCGAAGGAGAGTATAGCCGGCCAGCATACTTGCACCAGGCGACTAAGTATTTTCGTTTGAGATGTCGCATCTAGTATATATAGGTCAATGTGTATAACGCATACGGGGCACCTACCCTGTTATGCAGTTTTATGGTCAACTCAAACTATTCGGTATTTTTATTGACTAATGTACAAAAAACCAGTGAAAAGCTATAAAGTAAATAAAAGACTAAAGTTAGTGCACATAAAATGAAAATCATGTATTTTTATGATGTGAATCAAAAAGGCAAATTTAGAACTTGATTTTTTTTAAACTTTCGTGAACTAAACTCATGTTTCTAAATTACGGTTAGTCAAAATATTATTTTGATATTAAGTCGTGCGTGGATAGATCCGTCAGTAATTTCAAACTTGTTTTTTTAGAAAGAGTGTATGCCTTTTAGATACAAACAAAATGTTTAATGAATATTAGAATAATATTTTGTAGGTAGCCTAATCCAAAAACACGATTTGATATGTTTTTCTCGGTAGGAAAATATCATGAATCAAACAGCAACTCAAAAATTTCGCTGAAATCACGTTATTGTGTCCATATAGTAAATCATATCAATTCAAAAGAATTTTTGAGTAGCAACCGTGTGATAGGTTTTCGTTTTAAAAACCTCATGTAAATACATGAATTTATTTTTAAAAATGTTATCAATGCTATAAAATGTGGATGGGTACGGGTGTGTATCTGTGTGTGTGTGTGTGTGTGTATGTGTGTGTGTGTGTGATCTGTCCTACGCCCTAAGTCTGACAGTTTTTAATGACTTCTTTGTCTTAAATGAGAAAATATAGGAATTATTATTATAAGACGTAATGTTTTGGCCCCAAAATGTATTGAGATGGTTTCTGGTTTCAATATTTACTTAACACTCTAAATTTTTTAAAATACTTTCCGTTATCTAAATGTCCGCACTAATATTATAAAGAGGAAAAATTTTAATTTTTCTATGTAATGAATAAACTTAAAAACTATTAGAAGTTTTTGTTAAATACCCGTGCGGAGCCGGCGCGGGCCGCTAGTCTTAAGTGGGGGCAGTCAAAAATAATTCCCACGCTAGCTCCGCCCATGCGGCGCAACGATCCCCGCTGCACCGAACGAGGCAATGTGCAGCAGCGGCGCACGCGTCTCGCTTATAAACATATTTGTATACTTGATATTAGATTCGCGAACACAGATACCATTGAGACGATTTCAACTTTTTTATAATCTTATTCACGTGACGAATTTCGATATATAAAGTAACTTTGTATATACTGCAATTGATGTCACGTTTTTATTTTTATCAACATTACTAATATTTCTTAGTAAGAAATTGATTATTTGATTTACTTTTCAAAATTATTCTTACGGTCGACAGACTTATTACTTATTACCATATGTTCATGTCTGCTCAACTTTATTGGTATATATTATTGGTATATCATATTATACATATTTAACTGACTTCCCAATAGAAAGAGGGTTCTTAAATTGACTTGTCTATTATTTATTTTATGTTTGACCACACATAACTTTTTTACTGAACCTTACAATATAGAAGATTATTTTTTTGCTAGTACAGTTTAACTCTTTATTGGTTTCATTTTAATTTCATCAACACCGGCGAACGGTTTGCCAGTTACAGTAAACTTACTAAAAGTAATTTGCCAAAATGCCTTGACGATCGCAGTGCTTCTAGCAACTAATGTAAGTGGCAACTATGAATATAGATGAAAGTTATTGTTCAATAGTGATAAAAACACAAATTTGAGATCATATTGAACCGATATCAACCAGTTATTTCAGACTGTTTAATTTAAAAAAATGTTTTCATGTCTTTTTTTTTAAAGTTTCTTTGCTATGTTGTTGCGTCGCAGTCTCCGTGTTTATAGAAAAAAACATACTGCACCAAACCAACATAAGTGAGACAAGGGTCGGAATATGATGGTGGTACATAACAGCCCAAACGGCACGATATATATTGATAAATGGGGTGTTTTTAAATTCTCCGTAGTAACGAAAGTAATGTTACTTGGCATCCGCGTGGACGATAATTTATGAATGAATCAACATTGTTCTCAGTATCTTGGAATGTGATTAATCAGATTACATGTTACACATCATTAGAATAAAGTAAAATACCATCAAATTGAATGAGCAAAATATTATATTATATTCGGTGAATATGGGTACAATTGACCTGAAATAAATGGATTTGATTTGATTTCATTAAATGTTAGTTGTGGGCAATATGTTTTACCACGACTCGTCATACAAATATGAATTATAGTTTTTCATAACTGTGCTACTGTACACGTTCCCATAATAATATAATGCAGGTTGTTTTTTTTATTGCTATCATATAATTTTTGACTATTAATTACTTATGTTGAAAATATGTTCGTAATTCGTATACATCCTATTTCGTTTAATTTTTCAGTTACAGTGGTTAACAGAAAGGTGTTATTTTACTACCACTCTGCTTTCATATACCAACTATGGTAAAAATTAGACCAACCAGATATATATCTAGCCACTTCTTAACAGCAGGATAAGATTTTTTTTACCAAACTTGCAGAAGAGTCTACATACGCAATTGTAAGGGCCTTAAACTTTGGGATATTTTATGAAAAAAATACACAGCTGCAGAAACATTGTAGGGAACATGTTATACAGGCTTTTTTAATGAAACATGGCAGACAAGTGAGAGGTACTGGAACAGGTGACTAAATTAGACTTTAAAATAAAAATAGTGGATTCTTAGATTGTTAGTAAGTGGTATAGTCTACAGAGGTTATCGACAAATTAAGTTAAGATGTATATAAATTAACAAAAAATCATTTATAAAATAAAAAATATATTGTTTTCAATTTATACAGTTTTAATGATATGCAAAAGTGTGCGTGAGAAATAACGAGTATCAGAAACGGAAAGTCAAGTTTTTTTTCAAGTTTGCAGTGACCACGATCACTGCAAAGTGTTTGAAACGTCAGGACAAAAATAATGATAAATATACGAGATTTAAACCGTTTAATGTTGTTTAATTACTATGTGTAACAATCGCGAAAACCTAAGACAACATTAAGTTAAGAGCCCTTATTCCAGCAAAGCCATTTTACAGCCCTTTTCTCAAGGCTGGTGCGGCTAAAGTATAAAAGTTTTTGTTTTTTAAATGATGCAGGAAGAAAGTTTATTGTTTTTGTAATTGAGTGCATTAGCCAAAACAATCTCTCGGTATGATGTCGCTACCCTTCTATATTTCTAAATATGATTACAAACACTATCGCGTGCTAAGCGAAATCATATCAAACAAATTATTGGAGTACAAAATTTTATGCCCAAGGCGGGAATCGAACCCGCGTCCTCCGATATCGCGTTCGATTCCCGCCTTGGACATAAAATTTTGTACTCCAATAATTTGTTTGATATGATTTCGCTTAGCACGCGATAGTGCTTGTAATCATATTTAGAAATATAGAAGGGTAGCAACATCATACCAAGAGTTAAGTGTTTGAAAAAACACTTCTTTCGATCAGATGAAGTCTTGTAGTCTGGTTGATGGCCGCGCACCGTCCCCTATGATGGTTAAAGTAATACAATTGGAGCACAAAGTTTCGGCAGAAATGCCAATGTCCAGGTGGCTGAGATGGTGTTAAGCATCCGACGCGATATCGGAGGACGCGGGTTCGATTCCCGCCTTGGGCATAAAATTTTGTACTCCAATAATTTGTTTGATATGTATCTATCTATCTAAAGCCGTTCCGCCAACAGGGAAGTTATACAAATATAATGAACCAAGGTATGCATGCACAAAGCAGGTATACAAACTACAAAACTAAGTTATTTGCCTATATGTATACAATTATGGTTAGAAGGACATAATCAAATATTATAGTAGTCCATTTAAATGTTACAATTTAAGGACCAAATATTGCAATTCCTAGAGGGCGCAATTTTACTTTTGAGACAAATCTAAGTTTGTGGGGTCGCCACCCTTGTGCCCCGGCCACCATCTTGATAAAAGGGGTGAAAACACTTATTTCGCGATATCTCGGAAACGATGTGTCCTACAAAAAATTCCACTGCACATAATTTGTAGCAAATTATTTTTCCTACAAATATGTTATTATAACTTTTTGCCCTAAATTAAAAATTTAAGAAGTTATAAGCAAAAAAGTGAGAAAATTTTCATATTTTTTTCTTGCTCTATAACTTTTTTTTCTTATTTTACAAAATAATACCTCAGACCAACATTTTTGATTATCTTTTGAGGATTTTTTTATTTTATTTTAATTCATTTAACACACTGTTACAGCGCTCCAAAGTTGACCAGGTTCGTCAATGCTCATGAGAATCCGGTCAAAAAGAAATGTTTAACTTATTATATTTTTTATTGTAAATATATTCTTAAAAAAAATTTTTGAATTCGTACAACTTTACTTCTTCATTCCTGTTTTCCTTACCATAGAACTTACTAAATTTAACTTACGGAAGGATAAGCAGGTAGAAAAGGTCTGAGTTACCGTTTGGGTTCAAAGGAACATCTGCCTGCTACGACTATTATTATTATACGTAGGCTTAGCTGTTTCTTCTATCTCATTTTATTCTCTTAGTTGTGCTACATTTTTTGCAACGTGTAAACGTATTGAAAATTGTGGATATTATTTTCAGTTTTATCAATTAACCTGCGAGTTTCGTAAAAAAATCCTGAGCAGATCATCTACGACATTGTTCTAGGGTATTTTTTTTGTAAAATGTATAAAAAAGTTATAGAGCAAAAAAATTTATTATTGCTTATAACTTCTTTAATATTTAATTTAGGGCAAAAAGTTATATAGATATGTTTGTGGGCAACACAATTTGCTACAAATTATGTTCTTACAATTTTTTTATAAAACGCATAGTTTCTGAGATATTGCAAAATACGTGTTTTTGTGCCGCATTGCCACGTTGTATGGCAATGCTTATCCTTTGTCCAAAGTATATGCCAGCATTTTGGTCACAAGTAGCGTCGACCAGACGTTTTGAGACGTCTTTGAATAATAGTTTGGCGCTCGGTCCCCACGGTCCCAGCGTTTCGACCCCAAAAGGCACAAACATGTAACAACTACTGAGATTACTATATTTGCGCCTTTTGAGGCCTTCTGCTAGTTCAGCCGCCGCACCGGCCACTTTTTGGGTAGCAGGAATATGAGAAGGTGCTAAGGTATCGACACAGGTAGCGTCCCATACCAGAGGCCTTCCCATCCTCCACGGAACCAAAGTCATGCCGTCCGGCCTTTTACCATCGCCACGTACAAGGCCTAAGCATTTAGTTATATTACAAATGTGCATTTAGCCTTCAGTTTGATTATATCAATCAAATTTTTGATTGATATATATACCTGCAAAATACATTTTACAGACAATCCGTTACCTGAAGCCTTCAGAAAAGCAACTGTACATTTCTGTTTGTCCGACAATCAATTTCGCACAATTTGTTAGAATGTGTAGATAGAATTTGTTAAAAGGTAGAAGTAAGGATAAATGTCGGGAGAGCAGTCGAATGACACCTGTCAAAAATCCAAAATGGCGATTTCAAGACGGCCACCATACAAACTGCTCCGCCCCTGCTGAAGCTCGGCCTTCAGAAAGGTAGTGAATATGAATAAATGAATTTAAATACATAAATTCAGATAATTTCACGTCAGATTTTTTGCACGTCAAGAGTAAAACATCGCTCTTTACCATCTATCTAATACCCTAACTAATAACCGAAAAGGGGGCAAAGGCGAGTATAATACATATCAACGATGGCATACGCAAAGGTATATTGCTTCAGATAGGAGGCCGGCCATAAAATTTAAGTCTTACTCCGCACAATTATGTCAATGCGTTGTCTTTTGTGAAGGTACTCAGAAAAAATATATTGTTTATACCGACCCTACAGAGGTGTCACAAGTGCAGGGCGATAATAATGTAAAGTTTTTTTTTTTCAGTGTAAAAAGCATGATAGCTCGGTGGCTTTGGCTATGGACTGCCGCGCAGCAGGTCCATGGTTCGAATCCCGCCGCTGGCTTGAGCTTCACCGCATGGTGGAAGGGCATTTTAGCGAATGCCCGCCTGGCTAGCGACCACCCTCAAGTGGAAAATCTGTCGCCAAGCACCTAACGGTGTGTTCCGGCAGCTGTCCTTGAGAGCCAGTAATTCTAGGTTAAGCCTGTTAACACCTTCGATCATATCATCACTTACCATCAGGTGAGATTGTGGTTAAAGGCTTACCTATCAGCAATAAAAAAAAAATGTATATACACATTTATACGTTTTTGTTATTTAAGTTTACCTGCTGCTCTGCTATGGATAGGTCAAAATATTTTTTTGCCTAATATAGGTATTATAATATTTAAATAATATATTAAATATTATTTCGTAAACGAAATAATATTTAATATATTTCGTTTACGAAATTTCCTGTGAATAAAATGTGCAAATTTAGTAATACTTTATTCAAAGATTACTCACTTATTTTCATATAGTGGAAGAACACAGTCTAAATTTATTATATGAGATGGCGACTCCGACAGTTCTCCCTGTTCCGAGTGATCTCGGACTTTGACTGATTTATTAATTTTTTTCCTGAGAAAGAAGGTGCATTTTATGAGCACAGTCTATTTTATTATATATATGTACAGAATCTATTTATTCCACTCTATTATATTTGTATAAATCGTTACTTATATGTACATGTCTAAGTGATAAAATGTATATTTAAAAGTACCTATGCAGGTGACTTTGTAGATAATCTCTTGAATATATACCTACTTGCCTGATTCTGAATATTCTTTCATTTATATAAATCTACATTTAGTCTTGAGGGACATGAACAATGTTCGATGTTTTATTGCGATATACCCACCAAACCAAATGCTTTGATTTGCTACGCTTGTGTTATTATTATTTAGCAACACTCAACTCCATTTACGGTTGAACGTCAGCTGTACTTTAGAGCCAGATAATTTTAGTTATCACCTGTTTGGTACCTTCTACCACATCACTTATCATCAGGTGAGACCATAACTATACATTACCAGATATTATTATAGTATCCAACTAATCGTACTTAGATTAGTACGACATTTAGTTATTTTATAGCTCCATTACAGTACTATAGGAACCTAGTAGGTATAGAATCTCTTAGTTCGATAGAGATAATATGTTTCATGAATAGAATAAACACCGAAACACAAACGAATATTAAATTTGCATAGGTAAAAATAAACTGAAATATTATACGCTCTCTCATAATTCTTGCAAAGTCTTTGTTTCGACTCTTCTGCTTCGTTTTTTAGTTTTTAGTTATCTTTATTTCCCATATTGATTGATATACCTACCAAGATACGTATTTATACTGCACAGCACAGGTGATAGCGCGCGAGCGATAGGTCCACGTCCAACGGCGCACAGCGCGGCACTGAAGGACAGCTCTTACGCATTGATTTTATTTCGTAATCCTAAGCTAATAAGGTTGAATATCGAATCTTCCGATTGACCGTAATCCTGCACAGAACTAAAGGTCGTAAGTCTAAAACACTATTTAATTTATTATGACAATACTAATTACTCTAGGTAAATTTTACTTATACAGCGGATAATAAACTACATTTCCTTTCTATGTGTGTTTATTATTAATATGTAACTGATGTAGTTTCCAAGAAAACTCCAATAATATAAAGAAAAGGCTTCATTTTGAAAAATTAAAACTATCGAGTAAATTTCTTTCAAATGTGTTTCTGACTGTACAACTGATAGAAAAAGGTTTGAAATATCAAATATTTAAGTTTTCGTGTTGATTGCATATTTCAGTTGCTTAAAAAAACTAGTCGAATGAGAGTATTTTTTCCGCAGCCTCGTCTTAATATACTGTTTTTTTTTCATAGTACGTTTAAGAATAATTTCTTCCGAAAACCGTTTGAATTATGAGAATTGGACTTACATAAGTCTCAATGTAACTCCTTAAAAATCCGAATAGATTACCGACCGGGATCCTGGTTTGTAACAGTTAATAGAAAAGCCGGGCACCTTTTTTTACAAAACAAGGGGAGGTCTTCAGACGTAATGATTACATGTAAGTATTATTTAGGATAAGGAGAGAAATATGATGACATAAATAATATTTAATAATCCGGAAATGTGCAGATGTGTGATAGTTAAAACTACCTCGCAAATTTCGAAACGGATTTTATTGAGATTTGGTGGTGAGACGTTGCGACCATAATTTAACACACATTTTATAATATTGAAACTTTTAATCCAATTTTGTGAGCATCCAATTTATTAATACGTAAATTCAACGCGTGAATCGGCGGACAGAATCAATTATTAGGTATTTTACAAATAACTATGTATGAAGGACTAATAATTAGATTTTTACAGTTAATGGGTAAACTTTTGACACACTAACTTACTTGTTCGTAAGTGGTTATTTGGAATAGTGAATAAACTCCATCTAGAATTACTGGCTCTCAAGCACTAATGCCGTAACACACTGTTAGGTGTGTGGTGACAGATTTTCTAATTGAGGGTGGTAGCTGGCCAGGCAAGCATACGATAAATGCCCTTCTCATTCTGCGGTGAAACTCAAGCCAGCGGCCCAATACGACCCAAAAAACCCCTGCACGGTCCAAAGGTATTGCCACTGGGGCTATTACTACTTCAATAGTGGAATGAACTCCCAGCCGCGGTTTACAGCATGGTGTTCTTCAAAAAGAGCGTGAAGAGATTTCTTCAGGGTCGGCAACGCACAAGTGTTACCTCTGGTGTTGCATTGCAAGCGTCCATAGGCTACGGTAACTCCTTACCATCAGGCGGGCCGTATGCTTGTTTGCCAACTTAGTGGTATAAAAAAATTACTTATCAATTTTGACGAGATAAAATCAACAGGTATTATTTCGTCATAAAAAGTAACGAGAGTTGTTATTGTTAACTAAATTTACGGGCTAGACTCACAGTGTTTAGTCGAAATCTCAGACCACTCCCAACGCCCTGTGCGAAACTTGAGGAACGGCGGGCAGCAATGGAATCGCAGTCTGAATATTATTTCGGCAAAATAATATTTCGGCAATAGACTTATCCCTTAATATAATGATAATTTACTAATGACACATTAATGTACATGATAGTAGGTCATTATGCGAACGTGCGCCTGATTTACTAATATTTATAGGGTCTTCCTTTCCGTAAAAGCCAGTTTCCACTTTAGACTTTACCTGGAAAACAAGTTGGACCACATCATCCCTTAGCATCAGGCACCAAAGTCTCCAATTTAACAATAAAATAATAGAGATCGCAATTAATAAAATACCTTCCATACCTATTCCGATACGAAAACTAAATCATCTGTAGTGACAACCTACTAAGAGCAAGTCGACTGAAATTTTATATTTTCTCAAAAGCTTAAGTAAACGGTTAGTCTCTTTAGCTAATTTATGAGAAGCCCAGAAAATCTAGACTTTATATAGGAAACGTTTAATATAGCATTTGCATAAAGCAAACGAATTTCAACTTTAAATTTATTACGTTATGGTTGGTTTTGCTTGTGATTGGGAATGAACTTTGAAATAGCACCGGGTCCGTCAAACGTCAAATAAAAGCGTTGTAGGTATCAGACTCACGGGCTGTACGGCACGATTCTTGAAAAGCGTAAAAGTGTTAGAAGTAATATATAATAAGTGTGCAAAATCAATGAAAAATACGTCTTTCTGTGACTATCTTTAGGAAATACTTCATTGAACTCGTAATTCTTGGTAGCAAATCTATGCTATAATCTAAAACAGTCATTTCTTCACGATCCTTTTTATTGCGCCGCATCGTCGTAGTTATCGTCGTTCCTAGACGTCCGTATGGTCCAGGTTAGGCTGAACAATCGGTGAAGTCCTGTTCGTACTCCTATTCTTATTTAGTTCTACGGAACCCTCGGTGTCTTTGATTGGTCACCATCGGCAAGAGTTGTAATTACCATTGAATTATCCAGGCTTATGAGCAAATAGTTATTTCAGTTAATTACATGCGCATCTTAAAAATGACTAAATATCGACTGATGTTGAAGAAATGTGTTGGAGGGATAACTTGGAGGTATATTTTACTCAACGAAAATGGGGATAATTTGTAAGTATATCTTGTCCAACAAAAATGGAAATAACTTCTAACTGCAATTTACCCAATGAAAATGGGGATAAGTTGTAGGCATATTTTACCCAACGAAAATGGATATAACTTCTAGGTATTTTTCACCCAAATAAAAAGAATCAACAATATTTAATGATCCAGTAAAAAGTTAAACAGCTCAATTGGTGGTATGCTATTCACCGGAAATCCGGAATTTACAGCCTTTGAAGAAGAAGGGGCGTATTCACGATGAAACAGCCAACCTATTTTGGCAACAGCTTTGAGTATACATAGCACAATCTAGATCAACAGATACTTTTACATCATCATCAACATAACTTTTCATCATTATCTACGCAGGTGAAAAGAAACGGCGCAGATGGTAAAATATAAATTAATAATTTTATAGTTAGATTATGCTCAAAATTCGACACAAAAATAAAACGTTTTCTAATTGTTATTAATTTTATTAGATCTGTGACATATGATTGGACAGACAGATATAAATAGTACCTAATTTTGCCTTAGCAGTTATATAAATTGACTGCCAAGCAAAAAAATACTCATAATTATAATTGACTGCAGAAGAATTATGAAGCCCACTGTCATATTAGTTTTACACAGATGGCGATAAATGCTTGTTACGTAGAAAAAATGTCACTTTGTCTAGAAACAGTTGATTTTTTGATGATTTGACTACATTTTAATGACACATGGGATGTTGTATATGATAAGGAATAAGAATTTTACGACACTAAATAAGTACCTTATTCGTTCAACTTAAATAATTTAAAGGTTTTTTTTTTATACCGTGTTGATAAGAAGTACCTACTATAATACCTTAATAAGGAATTTATATTCCCTAGTACTTTTCTACAAGTTGATGGCCTTTGAAATAATAATAATAATAATAATAATAATTTTATTTTCTCAAATACAAATTCACAACTTTAGTACTAACATACAAGGCACATATTTTATTGTATATTTATAGCAATGCCTACACTAAGATTAATCTTGTGTTGTAGGTTTGCTATCCTTTCCAAGGTCACGCAAGTATTTACAGAGTAGTAGTGTATAATAAAGAAATATTTGTTTTAGTTGAATAAAATGCTTATTTTGTGAATATCAATTCTATTTTTTTTATTTAAATTAGTAAATTTGTGCGAACTTTATTATTTTAAATACATTAAGGATCATATTTAAATGAAAAAGGGTAACTATACTCTAATCTATTGAGGTCACATATCTTCTCATAAGATTGAGTAAAAAGAACTAAACTTTACCTTATTTCATCTGTGGATAAAATTATAATCAACAAAGTGATTAAATGCCTTAGGAGCCTTTAGGGCTAGATCAGCTTTGATTTTTTGAAACAATTCACTTTTCAACTTTTTCTTCAGTCGGGCGATATGCCGGACAATATACAGCATCGGGATCCTGAAAACCCTTCTTTGATTCAAACAGCTCACGAAAATACAATACATACCAAGACCTGTTTAGAAAAACGACTTCTGGTGACAAACACACAGTGCCCTCCGCGTAAATGTTTTCAGTAACTAACTCCATTACTATAGGATTATAATATGATTATGTTAAAATAGTTTTTAAACTTTGGTGAGATAATTCAATACTAAACAGTATGATACAAAGTTGACGATCACACCGCGCGGACATTTCACCGACACAATTTCAAAAAGCTTTCTTCTAAGCCAAATTCGGCACCGCTACGTGACCGACTTAAAACATTCAGTATTCAGAAGGTGATGCGTGGAATAAAAATTCCATAGTCGCTTCAAGAACTCCCGTAGATCACATAAAGTTATGGTTTACGATCGAGTTGGGCACGAAATGCGGAGTCGATCGGCGTTTCTGCTAATATTTGTGCTTAAGTTCCAGGTTTATGTGCGTTTCTCAAGAAGTTGGGGGAGTCAAGAAGGTGTCAAGGGAAGGTAAAAGTGTGAATATGTGAAAATTTATGAGTATGGAAGTAAGTGGGACATGAATTTTGTAAGAGCTATTACGCCTTGACGGCGAAACGATTTGGTTATTAAATACGAGTATTTTGGACAAATTTTTTTTTGAAGCGCTCGTAGCGAAGTTTGCTTAGCCATTCTGAATCGATCAGCAAAGTTAAGCAACGTCCACCGCGGTCAGGAGTTGGATGGGTGACCGCTGGTGACATTACTACTGAGCGCTTCCGTGCTTCGGAGGGCACGTTAAGCCGTCGGTCCCGGTTGTTTTCTTAGGATGGCAGTCGTTACAGCATGGTGGTAGGGCACTTTGCGAATGCCCGCCTGGCTAGCTACTACCCTCAAGTTGAAAATCTGTCGCCAAGCACCTAACGGTGTGTTCCGGCAGCTGTCCTTGAGAGCCAGTATTTCTAGGTTAGCCTGTACAACATCTTCGACCACATCATCACTTACCATCAGGTGAGATAGTGGTCAAAGGCTAACCTATTAGGCATAAAAAAAAAAAAAATATACTTGACGTATTAGTATGAAAACTGTGGTCAGAGTTAGTCAAACGAAGCCTTAGTTCCTGTAAGCTATCAGGCTAGACTGAACAAACATAGAAATGTAAGTACAGCTCAACTGCAAAGACCGGGGAGCCTAAAATTTTGTCGTCTAAAACGACATAGTATTCAAGGTCTGTCAGACAGATCTGCAGAAGGAGACTAAGAGATGACTCACTGGACAAATCTCTCGACTAATGACATGAATTCAGAGATCCTCAGTCAGCCTATTGTCTTTCATAGACAGATTTCCAAGTAGCAGTATAGAAAAAAAAAGTTCCTGTATGATTATCAGTTACTCTCGCGAATCATTGGCACTGACCAGGACAGAGACTTGCTGCAGTAACTAAGTGGCAGGTTATAATTTATAAACCATAAATAATTTATTAACTTCCAATTAAGTAAACAATATTTAAAAACATACAAATATAATTATTATTCGAATATAAAGTTTTGATAAATATATATAAAATCATTGGTACTCCTTGGTACAAGTGATAAGACGAGATTGTATTTTAAACCGCAAAATTAACACAAAGCAACAAATCAAGAACTAAAAAGTTTTATCGCATATTTCAAGTCAATCTGGCCGTACAAATTAATCAACATACTCGAAGTTTGGATATAATATACCAAGGAGAGATACCGATATTTATTATTATATCTAATTCAAGTGTTAGTGAAATTATAACTGTACGTTTAAACATAGAACAACAAACTTACAAGAAAAACAATAAAACCAACATCAAGTAAGTACAAGCTTCGAGCTTCTATCTGACAAGTGTCAACAGCTAAATTCCCAGAAGCAATTTTGATAATTTGAATTTTCCGTCGCCCGTACTCACTAATCCTATAATTCAAACGAGCCATCCGACCCACATCCAATCTAACCGTGGACACGAGTATCCTAAAATTAGATATCGCGGTCGTACCGTTAAATCCTAAAGTTTCATTGTAATAAGGATAGTCTAGATTGGAGTTAGATTAATGTTTGCACTAGCTAGACTAGCAGATCTAGTGGTAGATTGTCTAGAACAGACATAAGACATAGACACATGCTCTGTCATGCAATGTAAACAGCCCAGTATAATTTTAACTTAAGCAGCGCATTCATTTATTCTAAGTCTGAGTTAGTTCACAATAAAAGTAAGATTTGTGTTAAATTAAACGTTCAAATTGATTTTTAAATGTGGAGATGTACCATTGAATTTTGAAGCGCTTGTATAGTAGTTTTCTGAGCCGTCCTTAACCAACGAGCTAAAATAAACAACATGGATGGTAGTTGGGCATTCGCAAAATGTGGTGTAAAATTTTGCGAATGTCCACCTGGCTAGCTACCATTCTCTAGTAGAAAATAAGTCGCTAAGCGCCAAACGGTGTGTTCCGGCAGCTGCCCTTCCAATCCCGTTATTCTAGGTTAGCCTTAACATTATCTTCGACCACATCATCACTTACCATTAGGTGAGACAGTGGCATAAAAAAACTTTTTTTTTTTTTAATTCTACAGATGTACCAGTGAATTTTGAAGCGCTTGCATCGTAGTTTGCATAGCCGTTCTTTACCGATGAGCTAAATTAAAATTCTGACGACAAAGCCCATGGGATAATCTATCATAAAAATCAATATTTTGATATATTTTTAGTTTTTTTTTCTATAACACATCAAAACAAGAGACAAAGTATTTATCCTTGGTGTTTAATATATTATTTTGCATGCTATGTATGTAGTTAAAAGATCAAATTTATACTGAAGGCCAATTATAATTGAGGACGCTAAGGGTAGTCCCAGGGGAGCACGGCTTAACAAATTTCCAAGCGGGTGAAGTCTCTGACACGCTAGTTAAGTAATGCTAAGCAAACAATATTCCAGCTTATATCCATCCTTAGAGTGTCACAAGCAGCTTGCATTTAGAACAATGCAGCATGACGAGTTTAATTATTAGTATGGTACGTTCGGGAAACACTCGGGTAATGGAACTTCTCACACGCGGCAGGGGGCATACTGAACGGAAACTTTCAGACTAATTTCCAAAAAAGTATCCATTTAGAATAAAGTCCAAACTTCAGTGAGAAAAAGCGTAACGTGACCCTCTTGTTTTTCATTTAAAAAATGTTTTCTGCTCATAGGTAAGCCTTTGACCACAATCACACCTGATGGTAAGTGATTTTGTGGTCAAAGGTGTTAACAGGCTTAACTTAGAATTACTATCTCAAGGACAGCTGCTGGAACACACTGCTTGGTGAATGATTTTTTACTAGAGGGTGGACGCTAGCCAGGCGGGCATTAACAAAATGCCATACCACCATGAGGTGCAGCTCAAGCCCGCGGCGGGATCCGAACCATGGACCTGCTGCGCGGCAGTCCATAGCCTACGCCACTGAGCCATTATTGCTTAAATTATTACTATCTTGCTTGTTTTAGACAATACGATATCTGAAATTACTTCCTTTTTATGCAATTGTGACGGAACAAGCACGAGTTCCCCTTGCGTCAAGCGGTAACCACCCACCTTACTCATTCCAAGACATATATAGATTAAGTCGCATGTGCCTGTAATTTTACTTGTTCTCAAGGATTGCGGCTGGAACATACTGCTAGGTGCTTGGTGATATATAATCTACTTCAGGGTGGCGAGTATTCGCTCTATCCGGAGCGTGGATCGAACCATTGGATCTGCGGCGCGGCAATCCATAGTATTACCCTCGGCTGTCATTGCTCCCAAATTAACTATAATATGAGGTACTTTCTCAAAGCTTTAATATATGATATATATCATCCATACTTATTTAGTACAAAACAGACTGCAAATGTCTAGTCTGACCGATACCTTGCTTCTCAGCGATTGACAAGAGACATTCTGACCCTGCACGCCACGTAGAAACTTTGACTAGTTTGTTGTAAATAATATTTCGTCACAAGTGTCGAACCACTTACTAACTTACAAATGAGATTGTAATCAAATATAAAAAGGCTTTTCAACAGATAAAATAAATAAGTATTATGTACTGTATCAACCTGACTGTCACACTGTCACTGTGTCATAGACACAGCCTCCATAAACCCTACGACAGGCATCTTGGGTGTCGCAGTTCAAGATATCAATTCCTCAGAAGGCGCTCCTGCCCACCTTCAGGTATTTCACCTTCAGTCGCCCCTTACGCAACCCACAGGTAGCAATGATGGGGTGACATTCTAGCCCGGCAACCCACGAGGCTTATGTTATATTTAAATTATTTAGCTCAGTGTATTTCCACCCTATCAGCTGTTAGATATTGAACTGAGAGAAGTTCTCTTGTTCTCTGTTTAGACAGATATCACTTAGATTTACGTTATCTACGTGTTTCCGCGAACGCATCTGCATTGTAGCACCGATGCTGGAGAGGTGCTGAACTAATTGTATTTTAGGTAAATAACCCAATGTACGGCGCTCGATAGAACAGCAACAGTGTATCAGGCTACGTTTGCACGAGCTCACTTTCAATATATAGACGTGTGTTATTTTTATGGCGGTTATATAGAATGATTGGAAGCTTGTAACGTAAAAAAAAAAATGCAATAAAGTTCCATCTCAATGCGAGCTGCACGCGAGAGCTTTGACCTTTTGTTTGTCTGAAATGCGTGAAAATTTGAGAAAATAATACTTTTCACATGGTTGCGATTGTCCGGCTTTAAATTTGGAAGCACATATATTTGTTATAGATAGGTATAATTTTAAGCTCACATTTAAACGAAAGTTAGTTATGAGAAGAGTTAGTTAAAGAAAGTTAGCTTAAGTGAAAATTAGGAACAGCAGCTCTTAATTGTTTTTACCTTTTAAGCAAAAAGTAATGAAATACATTCAGTGTGTACTTGTTACCAAAACCTTACAATTGACATATGAATAAAAAAACAAATAATGGTCACTGAAGCCTTCAAAAGGTAAGTTTTTTTAAGTCAGGGCATCCCCATCTTCATGCTTACACATACAAATTATGTGATACTACATTACTTATTATATTTTATTTTTTTCAGGGGGCTTACAGCTTTAATTACAAATTCTGTATAAGTACATGTGTTCACACGCGGGCGTATTTTAAGTTGGGAGATTTACTACCGGTGCAAGCGCGAGCACAACGCGCTCGTGCGTTCGTAGCCTTAGATAGATAAAGTTTAGTAACAGAATCGAAAATGTGTTATAATTAATTTGATTTTCAGTTTCACCCAAACCAGAGCGATCAGCTCCGTCCGCGATGACGTTGAAGGTGGTGACCACTCATTTTTATTAATATTTTTATATAATAATACTGGCTCTCTATGACAGGTGCCTCAACTATACCTAGCTCATCAGTATAAAACTACTTGAAGACTAATCTACCACTATAACATAACGACTGCCGTTCTAAGACAACAACTGGGATCGACGACTGACGTTACTCTCCGAAGCATGGTAACGCTCAATAAAAATCCCTGAATGGAACCAGCGCTATAAAAACGGAACAACAGCATCTGTTACCAAAACCTTTTTTCCGGATGCAATAAAGGCACACATTCTTTTGAAGAAAATCAATTTAGACCCGTTACTGGTTCAAATTTTCACAGGACACGGTGGGTCCTCCTCGTACTTGCACCGCTTCAAGTGCAAGGAGAATCCGTCATGCCCATGCGACCCAGCGGTAGAGGAAAGTGTCCTACATATAATAACTGACTGTCCAATATACGGCAAACGTAGGTTCGATACCGAAAACGAAATAGATACAGATATTAATATAGGAAATCTGCATAGGATAGTAGAAAATAATGGAATAAGAGATAAATTTATAGTGTACTGTAAACATATAGCAATAAAAGTAGTGAATAAAAATAAATAGTAAAAATAGGATGCACTGTTGCATATGTGACATATACAGCTAGTGCACAATGATATATAAAGATGCATATAATTTATAAGAATACACATATGATATAGTATAATATATATATATTTTACAGAAAGTTAAATAGCTGATAATTTGTGTTCTATATAAGAGAATGTAGAAGATATGTAAAAGATGAAGACAGGAGTGAAGATTATAGATTTAGAAATGTACTTGACGTAATTAAGTAAAAGATAATTAAGGTCTCTCGATTCTTCGGAGGGTAAAATGTATTAACTAAATAAAAAATTAAAAACCTAAAAAAAAAAAAAAAAAAAAAAAAAAAAAATAGTAGCAATCATCCAAATCCGTGCCGCAGCGGACGTTGCCTAACGTAGTTGCTCAGTTAAAAACAATAAATCAAGCTCCGCCAAGACTACTTCAAACTATAAACTGACAAAGTTTTACAAAGGAACGCTAATATGTTGAGTACTGTCAATCATAACAGCAGGCTTTGCCAAAAGATACTGGCTCTGAAATTAATTCGTTAAAAATGAAAGTAGAATTATTATTTCCCAGATTCATAGCATGTGTCATATTTATCGTACGATTCACCTTTACGAACACATTATAAATTTCAACCTTTGTTGTAATCGTTCAAACAAATCAGAATATAGCGCCGGGTACACATTGTTAACCCTTTAATGCGGGTGAGGCCGGATTCTATTACGAACGGAGCCCTCTGGACGTTTGTGGTCACAGAGTAATAAATGTGGACAGCAATGCAACTTCGGACTCTGGGATACTGATGCTTGATACACAGAGTTACAATAGCTTTGTAGCTTGAGAAGAGACAACAAACTAACCTACACTAAGACGCTTTGAGAATTGTAAAGAGAAGCGAGACGCTTTGTAGATTGGGAAAAGAGAAAATTGTTAGATAATAAATGGAGAATTTTATGAATAGAAAACCCAAATAGTAGATAAAGAAGTAAAGAGGTTCTTCTTTTGAGATAATAAAATAGAAATGCTTAGTTAGATACAGATGGGCTGCAATGCAACTTCAGACTCTCGAATACAAATGCTTAGTACACAGAAAATAGATATGATTTGTTTATCGTAAATAGGCCCTTTATAATTAGGTATAAGCGACTTTTGCTGATTGAAAACGATAAAAAAATTGTAGATTGTGAATAGAGATGCTTGTAAATAGATCATTGAGACGAAACCTTGGTAGTAAAATACAAGTAAATAAAATACATAGATGAAAGATCAAGATAACACAGATGTTTTATAGAATAAGAATAAACATGCCTGGTAAAAACATAACAAAGAAACTTCTACAACGAGAATAAAGAGGCTTCCTAGCTGAAGAATAGAAATGTTTAGTAGATATATATATTCTCGGTATACATAATCAAAAGAGAATGCCGTCAGACAGGCAATTTTATGTACAGAATAAAGTTTATTGTTACAAAATATAACTAAAAACTATTGTCATATAAATAAAATTTGATGCATGATTCAAAGATTGCGTGCTGTGATAGCAAAGCCTACAAAATATGCACAGTTTAGAGCATAAAGTTATTTGCGTATTGTTAAGTCCAATATTGGTAAAGTTCACCTTTATACGATTATTATTTGTATAAATTCCAACATAGTATTTAAAATCCGAGCCTATCTGAGTATAAAAAGCATTAGTCAAGTTCATATCGTGTGTGCAAATGGCTCGCATATCTAAATTAATGTTTTACTGATGTATCCACACTGCGTTGTGGTCTACCACTATTTTCGTCCAAACCAAGCTTTATTAGGGACTCCTAATAAAGAAAATTTATTCTGAACCCAACTTAGGTATAGGTTGATTTTTTGCGAGAAGTTTAACGGTTAAGTGAATTTCTGTGTTGTACGGCTAAAAAGGAATAAGCTCAATATTCTTTACGTGGTTTATTTATATTTTGGAATTAAGAACGTTATTTTAGGCAACTCATTTAAATTAAATATACTCTACTCGTATTTGGAAGGATTATTTATGCTGATATATATTAGGTACTTAATCAAGTTTGTTTCCGATAAAATAATGAAAAAATTTAACACTAGCGGCTCGCCCCGGCTTTGCACAGTTATTTAACAAGAATATTAAAAAACAAATATTTTGAAAATATTCTATAACCTATGTTTATGAGGGATAATGGATTCTAATGGTGAAAGAATGTTTCAAATAAGTTCAGTAGTCTTAAGTATGTTCGTTACATACAAAAATCACATCTTTCCTCATTATAATATTAGTGTACATGTGGATATAGATGAGACATCGCTAAGTTTTAGCTAACCACAAAAAAATATTGGCTAATTTAAGCGCAACGTTAGTTACAACTGAGGCCCTTTCTTTTACTTTACGCAATTGTGACTCTCAAGCGAAGGACTTCAAAACGCCCCGAAAAGTTTGGCTGTTCCTACCTGTCGTATAATTACGAGTAAATTGTGGAACACTCAGCCAGCGTACGTTTTACCTTGTAGCTGCGACGCTTCGTCTTTCAAATGGGGCGTGAAAACGCATCTCTCTGGTCACGCCCTACATCAGACAAGGTGAAGTCATTGTGATGAACCACTATAAACTGATGTTTACATACTTTCTTACTTAGTATTAGATAGTACACAATTTCTTCACAGTCTAAATTGCGTAATTTACGTTTTTAAAAGCCAAAGCTTATACATTAGTTTTCGCGCAGAACCTATACTACATAAGAACGCGATTTCTTGTGTTGTAGCTCCTGCAATTATTCTTTCGTGTACCTTAAAATGTTACATAATATTGACGTAATATTATTACGTCTTAATTCTGGAAATTAAGGGTACCTTTCCCCATAAATTACCTAATTGTTTTTGTATATATTAAATTGCGCCCGCTGGTAGCGGACCGTCCTGCGTTGGATTTAGGTCAATAGTCGCAAAGTTATTAACATTTTATAGTCGTTATTTTTCAAAATTTCATGTATATTTGTAATTATACATTTATTTTCAACCTTTTTAAATAGCTCCAAGCATCAAAACAAGCGGCCCGCAATCCCCATCGTTTCCCGTTGGATTGAGTGCGATCGGAGCTATACTTTCTTAAATATTACAAAATCTCTGGAATTTCCCAAAATTTGAGCTGTACAGTATTTTTTAGTACTGTTACAGTAACTGTACAGTAATAATTTCCAGAACCTCTCTATTGAATCTCATTCCGTTTAAAAGCAAGAGGCTCGTATTAAACAGACGAACATATTCTGCTTAGAAGAAACATTATTAAGGCTCTTTTTTTCATTTACCATTGTTTGAATAATTTATTGCCATTGTTTTTACTCATGTATAATAAGTTCGAACCCGTGGGGTGCCGGGTTAGAATTGCACTTCCCCATATCATCCCGTGGGTGTCGTAAGAGGCAACTTAGGGAAAACATACTAGAAGGTGGGCAGCCGCGCCTTCTAAAGAACTGCCAATTTACACTGCGATCCCCAAGACGCCTGCCAAGCGTGGGGATTATGGAAAATACCCCCTTAACAGGGGTAGGTTGTGTTCAGCAGTGGACGATCCGGCTGTTACAGTACAGTATGATAAGTTCTCTAGTGTTATATATTTTTTTCTGTCTTGGCAGATGCTTTTATAGTAAAATAAAAGCGATATAATAGAGCCTACGTTATCGCCACAGTCCTTGCGGAGGTAAAAAAAAAATTCCTCAGGTACAGAAACAGTTTTTTTTATTGCTGATAAGTTAGCCTTCGACCACAATCACACCTGATAGAAAGAGATGATGATGGTCATTAGTATTCTGGCACACAAGGTTAGCTACCTGAACACACGATTGGTGCATGGTGACAGATTTTCTTTATCAGGGTACTTGTTAGGAAGGTGGGTATTCGCATAATGCTGTACTACCACGCTATAACGACTAACATCCTAAGCCAACAATCGGAATTGAAGGCTTGGCTTATAACGTATCCTCTAAAGCAAGGAAGCGCTCAGAAGTTAATGCCAATAGCGATCACCCATTTATGTCATAACCCCAGCAGCCGTTGCTTACCTAGTGTAACGATATGAAACGAAAGCTAAAATCAGTAATCCAATTTTCATAATCTACTAAAAACAACCGGTTCGACGACAGCTAAAATATTACCTTCCTCGATTTTATTTGTGTCGTGTAATATCACTTTAGTAACGATTAGAAATATCACTTATTTATTAAACTTTTTCCAATAATTTTTATATTTATTTCTAAGATATTGTAGCTCCACAAATAACCATGAAAAAACCGAAACGTAAAAAAAACAAAAAGTTTTCTTTTTTAGGCGATTTTAGTTTTTAGTTGATAAAAAATGCTTCCGTAGCGGTTTTTATTTCCAGTTTCCCATTGTTTCGTTAAAATTCTTTTCATTCACGTCTGTTAAACTTTTACTTGTTTGGGATTCTTTACTAAAAGTAAATCGTATTTAAATGAAAATAATTTACTATAGTAATTATGTTGACAATGCACCTAGTGAGCATTTACGTGCATTTTATCCCAAAGTTGGCTTTTATTTTTGACTCATTACACAACAGGACATTACACAGTCTTTCCTACCGTTGTAAGCAAAAAAAAAACTAACGTCCAACATTGAATATTATTGAAATAATATTAAAGAAGTTGGTTCCACGCTGCTTCTAAATACGAGTACTATGGGCTCTCATTTTCATTGTTTGACTTTCACAAGTTATTTTTCACTTTTCTGTGTTAGAATTCGATTCAGTTTATTTTAAAACAAGTCACCGTTTCCAGTCATGCATTCTGGTTACGTTATCAATTTTCACTCGCCCATCAATACTGGTTATCATCGACATGAGTTGCAATATAATTAGACCGGCCCTAACGGAAGACCAGCGCTGGTTCTATACTAGCATATGCTGAGTTGGGGACCGATTTATGATAGGTAGCGATTACTTTCCAATTTTTCATGTATATTTTATTTAAAATTATTTATTGTCACTTGGTGTAAATTGCTGCTGTCGTAAATAAATTATTTTTCATGTCATTTCATTTCATTTCAATACATGTATAAAATATTGGCCATAAGCTTATACTGGATAGTATAAGCTTATGGCCAATATTTTATTCTCCTCATTAAGTGTGAGTTTAAAACCACCTACCTAGCCGATTTTCGACAAATTTAATGGGACTATTTTAAAGTATACTCTACCCAACAAAAGAAGTGTCAACAAGATTGAACGATCCAGAAAAAACAATTATTCAATATTTTTAAGCGTTCTATATCGTTAAGCGTTTTATTGTCCCATTGAAATTAAAACTGCAAGCTATATACCTATATTTATGAAATCGCATTTTAAAGCCCTTCATTTTTTTACCAGACACGATCGGTTTTTTTTCTTTTATTCCTCATAGGTTAGCCTTTGACCACTATCTAACCTGATGGTAAGTGATCATGCGGTCGAAAATTTTGTTCAGGCTAACCTAGAATTACTGGCCCTTGTGAGTAACCCCCCTTTTTACCTCCTAATAACCTATTATTAGATGTGAGAAATTGAATTGATGAATTAAAATTATCAGACTCAATTTATTTTGTATAAAGTTTTAGTTCAAAATAAAAGAATCCTACAATTTAATGCTACTGTTTTTTTTTGCTTGTGATCGTCTAGCGTTATTGTACTATTATTTGAATTTAATATTTTAAAATTATACCTATTTTATTTAATCACTATTATAAGACATAAATCCGCGGATCGTTAAAACGTAATACCTAAATTTACTTTTCCTGATGTAATAGCGAATGTAAAAATTATTTTACGTAATGTAAACTTTTACACAATGCTGCAAGAAAACAACAAACAAATACAAACATGAAATAGAATCCATAAAATATTCAAAGCAAAGGACCTAGAACTAGTTTAGGCATCACACATACGGTTGGCTGAACATGCATCAAATCTTTCTGTATCTCAGGTAATTCAGGAATCCCTGCTTTCCCTATGGTCGGACTGGATTGAAGAGTCCTGTAGAGAGAAAAATAAATTCTAACGTGTTCAAATGAAGTTCCTAACTACCTAAAACTTTTGTAATAAAATTGTACAAATATACTATCCTTCAATTACGTTAAGATTAAATTATAGTTTCGCATAATTAAGTAAATACGTTAGTTTTGTAAAAAAAAAGAATAATGTCTCGTCATGTATGGTCAATATGTCATACTTAGAAGTTATGAAAATGGTTCCACCATAACAAAAGTAAATGTGAATTCATCATATGTGTTTTGTTTCATAAAACCCTTTGTATTACGCTTCGCTAATACTATATTACGCTTTTGTAATTTCTTATGTACGCAGTGCCTTAATTAACTAAGTTCTATTAAGCATATAAATTTGCTACAACTTCGTGCACGATAGCCTGAAAGCATTCAAGACATATTATTTGCTCTGTGTATGTGTTAATATGTGACAAATTAATTTGTTTCTAATGTTTGGGACTGCCAGCACGCATGGCTTTCTCTATCTGGACAAAGTGTATACCCTGAGTGTAGATCCAACGATGCAGCGTTGCTTGGCTATCACGCTGAAAACTCCTTGATGAGCGAATATCGCTAAAGAATGGCCATAAAGGACTTATATTCTTTTCATATAATATAAAAGTGTTAGGGTATATTTTGACCAGGTCTCCGATCGGCCGATGCTGATCTGCCCAAATGTTCCCTGATAAATAAAGTCAAGTGATAAAATTACAATATAAAGTTTACCCTTCAGGATTATTTTTAGAATACCTTTAGGGTACGAGCTCGTTTATTGTCATTGTTACTTTGAGCTCAAGCCGTCACTTTTACACGTGCGGCTTTGTTCCATGAAATCGAGTCGGGCCTTTTAGTTTTAAGCTCCGTATTTAATTTATCTTCATTAGAGCTAGATCAAATTTAGTAATTTGATCTTTAACTAAAAAGATATATCAATTGATAATGAAACATAAGAACACTCTCTTTGTTCCCTGTCTAGATTACCAATCGATATTTTATACTTAGATACAGATAAATTCTCCTTTTTGAGTGAGTGACAACAATGAACGCACCATTTTGACATAAAATTAAGAAATTTATAGTCATCCTAACCTTTTGGTGATCTCAAAGTGCCTGACTCGAAATGGGAAGCATACATATAATATATAGGTGTGTTACGTATAGCGCAATTAGAGCCAACTTGATCAATTGAATATCTTTGTATGCCTAATGGCAAGTGTGTTATTGAAAGTTAAAGTCCGTGCAAAATATTAAATTTACGCATTTGCTCGCCAAATATTTGCAACAAAAGTTCTTATGAAACAAAACCATAATTTTGTGTTTTAAAAGAACAAATAATTATACTCTCATGTTCGTAATGTCATTTTCATCTTGATCAGTCAAGTAAAGTATGCTTAGACAAAATTTATTGTCTAATTTTCCTATACCTCTGCAATGCTATTCACGCTTAAATAAAGATCTTTATTTAATTAATTTAAATTTCAATCATACAGATGAAGCCAATGCAAAATCAACCTAAAAGTCACACAAAAAAATAACACATTCATATAAAACATGAAACAATTAGATAACAGTTAATCTCTGCAATATATTCTATCCCTGACGGAAATCCAACCTGTATTTTTCAATCTTGCTGAATATCTAACCGCTCATCATCAATTAATCATTTAATATTTTAAATCAATTAAATCCCTTTCAAAAGAATTAGTAAATAAATGTCAATTACAATTCAGTTAGCGTTCTAAAATTTATACTTCATAAATTATTATCAATTATTTAATTAATAAAAAAGTATTTGAATATTTACTGAAATAAAAATGTAGTTCAAGAAATAATAACTAAACATATTGTTATCGTTCAAGTTGAATTTAATATTCTCAGAATGTACATAAATTATCAATAAAATTATAGTTAGAATATTTAATTAAAATTGTGTATTTAATATAAATAATCAAAAGCGTTTAAACTACCAGATATATTAAAGAATTAAAGATGTAACTTGTAGATTTAATTATTTGAGACATCTATACTAGTTTAATGAAAAATTTAATAGTTATTGTTCTTTTTTAAATCAAATAATGAATTTATGTAAATGAACTTCTTATGTAACGTTAGTTAAGTCCTAAGTACTTAGCTTTTATTCGGCGACAGGAACCAGCTTAAGATGAACACACGCGCGGGTGACTTTTTGCTAAGAAAACAATAATTCTACACACTACTTGGCCAGTCAAACGTTCGCGAACCACTGAACAAACCTTTAAACATAGTCTAGTTCCTTTGAGCAGGTACCGCTGTATTCCCTCTCTTTCCTAACATATTTGTCTCCCTCACTCTTACTAAGCATTCGTTTCTCACTTCAACGCGACAAAAAAATTAAACCCAATGTATGTTCACGTGTTGAAAGGACCACTTGTTTCTGAGGACAAAAGTACCCTTGACTCCTAAGAATTTCAGCCCCTTATCTCTAACGATTCAAAATTTTACGATCTTGAAACAATAACGTCCCAACAGTTTCTTTATCTTACCAAATGTCCCAAGCACTTAACTCAAATTCTTCGAAAAAAAAAATACACGTCTTTGGTATTAATTTATTTGAAAAGAAAAAAATGTAACGTGACAACTTTGAGAAATTTATTACTTGCATGTGTGTTAAGTTTTTTTTTTTTGTAGATATTAGTCGCGTTAACCTTTTTTTTTATGGTAGGTAGGGTCTAGACGGTTACATTCACCTCCCTGTATGTGTTAAATATTGTAATTATGCAATATTGAGCACATACAAATTACTTAATGACTTTAATTATGTTCTATGAAATCAAACCATGCTCCTTGTTTTAAATTTTATTTCCTGAAATTGTAACTATTACAAATTACCATTGCATTAATCGTCCAAGCTTACTTAATTCAAATACAATAAAAAAACTTCTACTACGTGTACGTATATTATTATAAGATAATGAACCTAATTAGTTTAATTACTTAAATGTTATGTTCTTTATTCTATTCTATATTATAATAGTTACTCTATTCAATGAGATAAAACTACAATGTTACACCAATCTTAATAATAATTATATAACCTAGATTAATATTATTTAACACACATTTTTTTTTTTTATTTTTTTTTTTATATATTTTTTCCTGTTTTACATCTAATTTTAACGTACAACTTATACCTACTCTCTACAGAACTCATGAATTTATTATAAAATTACAATAACTGTGCTATGCATTTCAATTTAAACCCTTTTTTAATTCGAATTTTCCGCCTTATTAGTGTAATATCTCGCTATATGAATGGCATTAAAATTTCCAATTACCTTGCCTGTTTCAGGGCATATTAAACAGTATACATTATCATACGGTATAGACCCTACTCTAAATGGTCCTTGGAATAACAAATTAAATTTTTTTTGTTATCTTTTGCTTTGCATCTGATTTAGTTAAAGTCCTCAATTTAACCCAATCACCTATTTGATAAGTTCTTATGTGGTGTGATTTATCAAAAATTAAAGCCCTTTTCCTAGCCATTTCTTTTAAATGTTTCCTAGCGTTTTCCCGAATTTTATTTAATTCCTCTAAATTTTCACACGTTACGCGTTCCCTGTTCAAAAATTTATCAATACTTAAACAAGAATCTTCACCAAATACAATTTTATTTGGTGATAATTTAGTACTCTCGTGATTACTTTTATTATAACACTCTTCTATATCTCCTAATATGCTTGACCAACTTTTATGATTGTTTGAACAATAAGTACGAAAGAATCTACCCAATTCCCGGTTCACTCGTTCGACTGAATTAGGACGAGGATTACGAATTGTGGTATGTGATAATTTTATATTTAACTCTTTCAACCCATTTTCTAATACTCTCGAAGTAAACTGCGATCCATTGTCTGTCACCAAGTTCTTTATTAAAATGATTTTATGAAAGTGTTTAATACTGCGTAATACTGACACCCCTGTTGCATTTTTTAAAGGATATAACTTTATATTTTTACTAAAACTATCTTGTATAACACATATGTATTTATACCCAAATTTACTGGCAGGTAAAGGTCCATAAATGTCAGCAAATACTAGATCTCCTACATCGTTAGAACTAACTGTCTTACATTTCCCCATATAATTTTTAACTTCATGTTTTGATTTTTGACAAATATCACAAGTACGCAAATATTCCCCTATTAATGTCCGCATGTTAGAAAAATTAAATCTTTGTTTCATTTCTATAAAAACTTTTCTTTTCCCAAAATGACCTAACTCTTCGTGTATTCCTTTTATTAAACTACTTTGCATTATGGTAGGTATAACTAAAACGCCCCTACCTTGTTCCCAGGCTTTATATTTTAATATTCCCCCATCTAAATAATACCCCTTTTTATTTGACTCTTTTCCTGACCCACTGGTGATTTTAATTGAATTAATAATTTCTTTCAATACATCATCTTGTGATTGCAATGTAATAATGTTCTGAAACATGCTAATCAATTCCTTTTGATTCGTGTATTTAAAAGTGACTATCTCAGGGCATTTAACCTTCGTTTCTTGTACCTCATTCGTATCTGGTAAAAACCTAGATAATATGTCTACAGCGACATTATCAACTCCTTTCACATGTTCGATTTTATACTGAAATTGACCTAAATACAATACCCACCTAATAATGCGCGCTGAGCATAATTTCCAATTTTGTAAGAACAATAAACTTTTATGATCTGTTTTTATTGTGAAATTTACCCCTCGTAAATACGTTTCAAATTTTCTAATGCTGTAAATGATAGCCCATAATTCCTGTTCACTAACACTCCAGTTCTTTTCGGCACTACTTAATCCTTTACTACAATAACTAATGACCCTTTGATCTCCATTATCATCAATTTGATACAAACAACCAGAAATACCCAGATTGCTACTGTCAGTCTGCAGGTAATAATCCCTATTTAACAATGGATGTTCCAACATGATAGTTTACAAAAACTTTTCTTTCAAATGTTCAAAGCAATCTTGTTCCCTTTTTCCCCAAATGTACCGCCCCTTACCTAGCAATTCGCATAATGGCTCAATTAATTCAACTTAATTTTTCACAAACTTTCGATAATAGTTTAACAAACCGAGGAAACTTCGTGTTTGTTTAACATTTTTAGACGTGGGAAATTGTTTAATCGCTTGTTTTATTGTACCTGATTTAATTGGTTTAATTCTACCTCACCTCCCTGATTAATCGAATTTGTTACTGATTTTATAGAGTTTATACAAAGCTCACCTCCCGGAGTACAATATGTGGTTAAATTTTTATCCAAATTATTTCCAATTTCATTAATTTGATTACAATTATTCAACCCCATTTTTTTGTCTGAATTAATTTATTAAGATGCTTTATACGTAATATTCTTTCCCCAGAACAATCTATATGTGCTTTAACTCTCTCCAAGAAATCGATGCCTAGAATTAATGGCCTAATTAATTTCTTGACAATCAAACAAGGTGTAGATATGTCGAACCCACCGATGTTCATGGTGATTAACACATTTTATTTAACTTTTCGCTTTTACGTCCTACCGCCCCTTGTATTCGTACAGCAGGAATAGGTATTTCGCTCAATTTACCTAAATCTTTTAATAAGTCCATATAAAAGCTATCTGATATACATGCTGTTCGACTAACTGTATCGATCCAACCCTTAGTGATAATGATTCCTATCTGCACTACAATTTCCAGTAAATCAGGTAACGGATTTTCCAATTGTTTTTCAAAATGTTCTGTTTCATCACTAAATAATGTGGTGACTTCTCTATATTTTGATGTTAGCTTGCACCCTTTACAATAATTAATTAACCCTGGGCATATGTATTGATAATATTCCTGACGACATCCCACCGCGTGCATTAAAAGTTTTACATCACTAATAAAATTATTATTGCTCTCTGATTCGAAAGCTGTCTTAGAGGTTGATTTTATAGGATATAGGCTATCTTTGTTACTTCTACCTAACGCTTGTCCTGGCTTCCAACACATTTACACAGTTGTTCATAAGTAACCTGTAAACACTTATATTTCACTGTTCAAATCTGAAAATAACAAGGCAAGTAATAGAAACCAAAACACCAATCATTTTACTTTAGGCAACAAAAACTCATTCAACAAGTGTTTTGTTTTCAAATTGATGCAGATGTTTAGTCAGCCGATAATCGAGCCCAAAAACCAGTCCCACGCTCCAACCGTGCACATTTTATGGATTCTCAACTATTGTTCTTAGTCCGAAAAATAAAATATTCCTAATTCTATAGTTTTACGGCTCCTTTGTTACAAAATAACGAATAACAATTGTTTAAACTTTACTCACAGACAAATTACTTTTTACAACGTCGGTTTATGACTTGTTTAACAAAAGATTTGCCGTCTTTTATTTTTAACTCTACGCAGCTGTGAAATTTATTTTGTTACCAATTTTGAACAATTACCTTTTTACCAATTAGTTTATGGCCTGCCTTACAAAAATTTCTGTCCATTATTTCTATGCAGCAATTGTGAAGTTTACATTGTTAACAGATTTTAGAAAAGCTATTCCCGTTAAAATGCAGCAATTGTGAAGTTTACATTGTGAGCAGATTTTAGAAAGGCTATTCCCGTTAAAATACAATCAACCCCTACGTTGTGTTTAAGTTATTTAAAATAAATTGATTATAATTAAAACGAGATATCTTCCCAATACCTATTGTATCTAATGCGATAATTTTACAAACTATAATATCCTAATACTGTACATGATGATTTAATTACTATTCGTTACTTAAAATGAATCTCAAATTGATTTTAAATAATTAAAACGGTATGTCTTATTATTTAACGTTATGAATTTTTTTGATAACTAAATATGAGTTAATCTAATTTTATAATAACTAAAATGATATCGGTTTCTTTAAATTTCGTTGTGATAAATAATTAGAATTAAATTACCACTTTAAACGAAATCTCGGTCACGCGCACCAAATGTGAGTAACCCCCCTTTTTACCTCCTAATAACCTATTATTAGATGTGAGAAATTGAATTGATGAATTAAAATTATCAGACTCAATTTATTTTGTATAAAGTTTTAGTTCAAAATAAAAGAATCCTACAATTTAATGCTACTGTTTTTTTTTGCTTGTGATCGTCTAGCGTTATTGTACTATTATTTGAATTTAATATTTTAAAATTATACCTATTTTATTTAATCACTATTATAAGACATAAATCCGCGGATCGTTAAAACGTAATACCTAAATTTACTTTTCCTGATGTAATAGCGAATGTAAAAATTATTTTACGTAATGTAAACTTTTACACAATGCTGCAAGAAAACAACAAACAAATACAAACATGAAATAGAATCCATAAAATATTCAAAGCAAAGGACCTAGAACTAGTTTAGGCATCACACATACGGTTGGCTGAACATGCATCAAACCTTTCTGTATCTCAGGTAATTCAGGAATCCCTGCTTTCCCTATGGTCGGACTGGATTGAAGAGTCCTGTAGAGAGAAAAATAAATTCTAACGTGTTCAAATGAAGTTCCTAACTACCTAAAACTTTTGTAATAAAATTGTACAAATATACTATCCTTCAATTACGTTAAGATTAAATTATAGTTTCGCATAATTAAGTAAATACGTTAGTTTTGTAAAAAAAAAGAATAATGTCTCGTCATGTATGGTCAATATGTCATACTTAGAAGTTATGAAAATGGTTCCACCATAACAAAAGTAAATGTGAATTCATCATATGTGTTTTGTTTCATAAAACCCTTTGTATTACGCTTCGCTAATACTATATTACGCTTTTGTAATTTCTTATGTACGCAGTGCCTTAATTAACTAAGTTCTATTAAGCATATAAATTTGCTACAACTTCGTGCACGATAGCCTGAAAGCATTCAAGACATATTATTTGCTCTGTGTATGTGTTAATATGTGACAAATTAATTTGTTTCTAATGTTTGGGACTGCCAGCACGCATGGCTTTCTCTATCTGGACAAAGTGTATACCCTGAGTGTAGATCCAACGATGCAGCGTTGCTTGGCTATCACGCTGAAAACTCCTTGATGAGCGAATATCGCTAAAGAATGGCCATAAAGGACTTATATTCTTTTCATATAATATAAAAGTGTTAGGGTATATTTTGACCAGGTCTCCGATCGGCCGATGCTGATCTGCCCAAATGTTCCCTGATAAATAAAGTCAAGTGATAAAATTACAATATAAAGTTTACCCTTCAGGATTATTTTTAGAATACCTTTAGGGTACGAGCTCGTTTATTGTCATTGTTACTTTGAGCTCAAGCCGTCACTTTTACACGTGCGGCTTTGTTCCATGAAATCGAGTCGGGCCTTTTAGTTTTAAGCTCCGTATTTAATTTATCTTCATTAGAGCTAGATCAAATTTAGTAATTTGATCTTTAACTAAAAAGATATATCAATTGATAATGAAACATAAGAACACTCTCTTTGTTCCCTGTCTAGATTACCAATCGATATTTTATACTTAGATACAGATAAATTCTCCTTTTTGAGTGAGTGACAACAATGAACGCACCATTTTGACATAAAATTAAGAAATTTATAGTCATCCTAACCTTTTGGTGATCTCAAAGTGCCTGACTCGAAATGGGAAGCATACATATAATATATAGGTGTGTTACGTATAGCGCAATTAGAGCCAACTCGATCAATTGAATATCTTTGTATGCCTAATGGCAAGTGTGTTATTGAAAGTTAAAGTCCGTGCAAAATATTAAATTTACGCATTTGCTCGCCAAATATTTGCAACAAAAGTTCTTATGAAACAAAACCATAATTTTGTGTTTTAAAAGAACAAATAATTATACTCTCATGTTCGTAATGTCATTTTCATCTTGATCAGTCAAGTAAAGTATGCTTAAACAAAATTTATTGTCTAATTTTCCTATACCTCTGCAATGCTATTCACGCTTAAATAAAGATCTTTATTTAATTAATTTAAATTTCAATCATACAGATGAAGCCAATGTAAAATCAACCTAAAAGTCACACAAAAAAATAACACATTCATATAAAACATGAAACAATTAGATAACAGTTAATCTCTGCAATATATTCTATCCCTGACGGAAATCCAACCTGTATTTTTCAATCTTGCTGAATATCTAACCGCTCATCATCAATTAATCATTTAATATTTTAAATCAATTAAATCCCTTTCAAAAGAATTAGTAAATAAATGTCAATTACAATTCAGTTAGCGTTCTAAAATTTATACTTCATAAATTATTATCAATTATTTAATTAATAAAAAAGTATTTGAATATTTACTGAAATAAAAATGTAGTTCAAGAAATAATAACTAAACATATTGTTATCGTTCAAGTTGAATTTAATATTCTCAGAATGTACATAAATTATCAATAAAATTATAGTTAGAATATTTAATTAAAATTGTGTATTTAATATAAATAATCAAAAGCGTTTAAACTACCAGATATATTAAAGAATTAAAGATGTAACTTGTAGATTTAATTATTTGAGACATCTATACTAGTTTAATGAAAAATTTAATAGTTATTGTTCTTTTTTAAATCAAATAATGAATTTATGTAAATGAACTTCTTATGTAACGTTAGTTAAGTCCTAAGTACTTAGCTTTTATTCGGCGACAGGAACCAGCTTAAGATGAACACACGCGCGGGTGACTTTTTGCTAAGAAAACAATAATTCTACACACTACTTGGCCAGTCAAACGTTCGCGAACCACTGAACAAACCTTTAAACATAGTCTAGTTCCTTTGAGCAGGTACCGCTGTATTCCCTCTCTTTCCTAACATATTTGTCTCCCTCACTCTTACTAAGCATTCGTTTCTCACTTCAACGCGACAAAAAAATTAAACCCAATGTATGTTCACGTGTTGAAAGGACCACTTGTTTCTGAGGACAAAAGTACCCTTGACTCCTAAGAATTTCAGCCCCTTATCTCTAACGATTCAAAATTTTACGATCTTGAAACAATAACGTCCCAACAGTTTCTTTATCTTACCAAATGTCCCAAGCACTTAACTCAAATTCTTCGAAAAAAAAAATACACGTCTTTGGTATTAATTTATTTGAAAAGAAAAAAATGTAACGTGACAACTTTGAGAAATTTATTACTTGCATGTGTGTTAAGATTTTTTTTTTTTTTGTAGATATTAGTCGCGTTAACCTTTTTTTTTATGGTAGGTAGGGTCTAGACGGTTACACCCTCAAGGACAGCTGCCGGAACACACCGTTATGTGTTTGGCGACTGATTTTTTTACTTGAAAGTGGTAGTTAGCATGGCGGGCATTTGCAAAATGCCCTACCAACATGCTATAACGACTGCTATCCTAAGACAACAACCAACCGACGGCTTATCGTGTCCTCCGAAGCACGGAAGAGCTCAGTAGTAATGTCACCAGCGGTCACCCATCCAAGTTATCATCATCATGACCGCTGCGGACGTTGCTTAACTTTGCTGATTGGTTCAGAATGGCTAAGCAAACTTCGCTACGAACGCTTCAATAAAATCTGTAAGAAGAAAAGAAACTTGCCATATCGCGTCTAAAACCCGCCAGTGTGTATTTTTCTCATTCTTTTGTACCTAGTGTCATTTGGATTATAACGACGAATTTAATGATATATCAAAATCGGTTAAGCCGTTTAGAATTAATGGTGAAATAGAGAAACTCACAAACATATATACATGAACCCGTGGGCAGTCACGTAAAAACATAAAACTCCTTTTTTGGTCAGACGTATAAAAATGTTTGATCATCCAGAATATATAACACGACTTGATGAATCTGTCCAATTTATTCTGAAGGAAATATTTGGAACGATCCAAAACCTAAATCTATCGTAAAAACTTGATCAATAATGAGGACCTATGACATATGTTGAGAAATAATTAAATCATTACTTGTTCAATTAAAATGAAGTATCAAATTCACACGCGGTGAATTCAATAGCTCAGGTACAAAGGGTAGAGGCAAATAAAAAATCACTCCCGCTTGTTCCATTGCTTGAAAGTCAAAAATTGCATGTTTTAGTTGATGATTGAAGTTAAGGGTACAGTTTTTAGTGATGTTTTATGTAATTGTTCCAAATATAAACATGAATAAAATAATCCCCAGTGAGGTGCCGCGTTAGAATTACACTTCCCCATATCATCCCGTGGGTGTCGTAAGAGGCGACTAAGGGAAAAATACTGGGAGGTGGGCAGCAGCGCCTTCTAAAGAACTGCCAACTTACACTGCGATCCCCAAGACGCCTGCCAAGCGTGGGGATTATGACAAATACCCCCTTAATAGTGGAAGCTATGTTCAGCAGTGGACGATCCGGCTGTTACAGAATAAAATAATTAACCGATTATTCGTTTAAAACATTAGTTAACTATTATTTTCATAAAAAATAAAGTGGGGTTGTTGCTGATAACTCTGAGCATTCGAATTAAAACAGTTTTTTAGCGCAGTTTCTGTTAATTTTTTTAACTATGCTATGACGTTTTTTTTTAATTTTTGTTCGATAACTGTACTTCTACAAGATTATCCCCTGCCTCCTATATTTTTTTAATTGTCATATATACGTTCGTTACCATCATAAAGTGTGTTTAAAATACTTCTTTTGCGTAATTTTGTTGTTGGGCCCACCCTTAAAGCTACATCCTAATTTAAGATTTCTCTGTTTACTTAAATAACCCGCTTCGATGATATTGAACAAGTTGATCCCTTCACGATCCGATATCCAATAAAGGTTAACTTGGAAACAATAATATTCCCAGTTCCACGATATTACGCTTAGTGCGATAAAATGTGCCTATTTACTGTTGTTGTTGATAAGATATTTGCAACATAGAATATATTGGCCATATACTCGTTCTACTAAGATTTCTGAAGCGCTCGTAGCGAAGTTTGCTTAGCCGTTCTTAATCGATCAGCTAAGTTAAGCAACGTCCCTCGCGGTCAGGAGTTGGATGGGTGACCGCTAGTGACATTACTACTGAGCGCTTCTGTACTTCGGAGGGCCCGTTAAACCGTCGGTCCCAGTTGTTGTCTTACGATGGCAGTCGTTACACCATGGTGGTAGGGTATTTTGTGAATGCCCGACTGGCTAGCGACCACCCATCAAGTAGAAAATCTGTCGCCAAACACCTAACGGTGTGTTCCAGCCAGCAGTTCTTGATAGCCAGTGAAATTACAGGCACAATGAGACTTCACAATTATGTCTCAAGGTGACGGGTGCAGTGCAATTCTTGACTTGTGACGAATTGCATCTGTTATTGGCAGTGGTTAGCCCGCTTAAGATCAGCTGGGCCTCGAGCTTGTTCCGTCACGATAGGATACATAAAAAAAATGTCCCTGGAACTGTTGTCAAGTTTCTTATTACAAGTACCTTTTCCACGCTAGTGAATTATAAGCACTTATTCACGCACATTTTGAATGATAGACATCGCATTTTCGAGGTATTGAAATGAAAACACATTTTTTTATTTTAGGGGCTTTGCGAAACCCTGAAAAACTAAACTCAATGGTATCATGTAATCTGTGCCTATAGTTTTTGTTTCCTTCAATCGTTTTCAAAATCAAAAAATAGAATATTGAGGATAGTCTTTAGATTCTATTTCAAGAACTGTAAATTGTACGGTTGTAAATATAATTTATTTCAACCTATCTATATTGTAAGTTATCCACGGAAAACAGCAATACCTCTAAAATGCTCTCGCGTTATTAAAGTGCTTAGTTGGGTCGGAGGTATTTAGTTATAGATTGCCCATCGATGCCCGAACATTTATACAGCGATCCCTTGTTTTACATACAGATGATAGTTTTGTTTGTTTCGTGTATTTTTTTCGTAACAAACAAGAAAGCCTGTGGAAAGCTTAAATGTATTCGTTGCTTGATTATGCCGGTTAGGAAAATATCTATTCATGAATATCTTCTTGAAGACTCGCATATGAAAATACAAACGCTAGTAAAGTGTTCAATTTATTACGTACGTATGTTACATACGAGTACGTTTATTGAGTAAAAAAATTCAACGCTTTTCACGTGTTTTGTAAATATTGACCATGCAAAGATTAATAATGTTGTCTTAGGTTTTCGCGATTGTTACACATAGTAATTAAACAACTTTAAACGGCTTAAATCGCGTATATTTGTCATTATTTTTGACCCGATGTTTCAAACACTTTGCAGTGATCGTGGTCGCGGGGTGACACATGACGATCACTGCAAAGTGTTTGAAACGCGATTTAAACCGTTTAACCGCTGTTGCCAAGTTTGCTTAGCCATTCTGAATCGATCAGCAAAGTTAAGCAACGTCCGCCGCGGTCATGACTTGGATGGGTGACCGCTGGTTGGGCATTACTACTGAGCGCTTCCGTGCTTCGGAGGGCACGTTAAGCCGTCGGTCCCGGTTGTTGTCTTAGGATAGCAGTCGTTACAGCATGGTGGTAGGGCACTTTGCAAATGCCCGCCTGGCTAGCAACCACCCTCAAGTTGAAAATCTGTCGCCAAGCACCTAACGGTGTGTTCCGACAGCTGTCCTTGAGAGCCAGTAACTCTAGGTTAGTCTGAACAACATCCTCGACCACATCATCACTTACCATCAGGTGAGATAGTGGTCAAAGGCTAACATATCAGGCATAAAAAAAAAAAAAAAAAAAAAAAACAGAAAATCTATGTAGGACAATTACAAAGATTAAAAGTTCTAAATGCCTGTACCAATTGTTATCTAATGACAAAAAAGTGTAGATGTGGAATAAGATTGTATTAGTCTCTATCAATTTATAAATCCCATTGTTTCTGAGATGACAACATTTTTGGGAACTCAGAATTTGGACTAATTATTTTTACCTTGTACTTAATTGTATGATCTGTACTATTCACTCCGGTGGATAAAAGAGGGCTTAGCCATCGCTGAATAATTCGTCACTATTTTAGTTTAAAATAATACACATTATTATTCGGAGGTGACTTAACTTATAATTAAAATAAAGTTTCCATGTTAATTCACCTCCTTTCATGAATATCTTAGCAACCATTGGTTTTCGCGGAAGGGTACAATGGTACAGGGGGAATCCTCGTTTAAGGTTCGGCCTTCAAACTCATACTCTACATGCAATTGCCTATTTCACGGCCATTGCAAGGTATGTATTTTGGTCAATCGTAAAACGGTAATACAAGAATAAATGATCTTTTGACTTTTGACAAATTTTATGTAGGCACGGAACCCTCGATATGCGATTCTGACTTGCAATCGGTGAGTTTTATTTTTAATTATTAGACCATGTACCTACTTTTGGCTTTGCGGGGCTGGAGTGTCACCCCCCATTTCTGCTCGCGGGTATCGCATGAGGCGACTAAGAGTAAAATACAGAAGCAGCAGAGCCTTCTGTAAAACTGCTTTGAACCGCTCGTAGTGAAGTTTCCTTAGCCGTTCTTAACCGATCAGTTACTTTAAGTAATGTCCACCGCGGGCTTGACTTGGATGGGTAACTGCTAGTGACTGATTGCTTCCGTGCTTCGGAAGGCACGTTAAACCGTCAGTCCGGGTTGTTGTCTTTTGGGATGGCAGTCGTTACAGCATGGTGGTTCGGCATTTTGCGAATGCCCGTCTAGCTAGCTACCACCTTCAAGTATAAAATTTGTCGCCAAGCACTAAACGGCAGTTCTCCTTGAGAGCCAGCAGCTCTAGGGTAGCCTGAACAATATCTTCAGCCGCATCATCATTCACTCAGCCATGAGATAGTAGTCAAAGGGTAGTATACCACCTATAAAAAAAATTACTGGTTGTATGAACAAAAGTTCATAGGTGGACGATAAAGCTGTTGATGGATTAACACGTAGAGGCTTACAATGCCGTTCATATGCTGCGTTTCACCTTAGACAAATAACTCAACGGTCATCCTATAGAAGAAGACACGGAACTGCTGTGATAATTGAAGTTATCGTACATCACGTCAGAACTATATGAAGTGGAGATATGAAGACACTTTTCACTTAAAGCACTCTCCATAATAACAGTCTCACTTAGTAATGTCTAAGGCACTTGCAGTATATACTGGCTGTCAAGCTCAATCGTTTCCAATTCCGCCAGAAACATCTATCGATTGAGTTTCAGGTGAAATGCTTGTGAAATCTGATAATACCGGTCTGTCTTTGTGTATGTTACCTTTGACATGGTAATCTAATGACTCTGGCATACTCGGGGTTAGAATTGACGCTCTTAACTCAATAGCCGATAAGTAGTGTTGATTATATTCTAATATGGATACAAATAGTGTTAATCATCATCTTGTTACATGTATCTTACGATGGATATGTCGTAATATGTTTTGTAAAATTATAACGAAAGGAAAAATTAAAGTCATGTGTGATTCGAAATTGCTCCAGCCCACTACCAGTTGGCAGCGTGCCTAGCAAGCTGGCAGCTTTGCCATTGCAATGCTAACTCGTTGAGCCAAGAAAGTTCCAGCATTTTGATCACGCGTTGCAACGACGCTTCGCTATGACAAGTAAAAAAAGTTTCGTTAAATTTTGTATGCATGTATCTGAGCCTAGATCTATGTTTCTGGTTTGCCAGTATTTTGATTCATCTTTTATTTTATCCTATAATGTGAAAATAAAAATTCCCATACAAGCTCAAAGCTATTCGCATTCCTTGAGAATGAGCATCTTTACTGCTCGAACACCGGTCGGCTTTTACGACTAAACACCGTGAGTGTTAGCCAGTATGTTTAGTTAATAATTATTATGACTTATTTTAGTTCTTATGTATATTATGTAGGTATACATGATGAGAAATGGTAGTAAGAACATTCCTGATTTATGGATCATGGTGAAAGGTGAGATTTATTCTATATAATCATATCATCCTAACACTTTTGTATATCAAAACAAACATATGAATGATGAATTTAGGGAAATGTATTGATAAATTTCACATTTTACCATGGTTCATAAATTAGGAATGTTATTACTACCGTTTCTCATCATAGATACTAACATAATAATACTGACTCCATCCCTATATAAGGCCAGGAAGAAGAAAAATACCAGCAGTATAAATTCGCATCGAAAGGGGAAATAAAGTACATACTGGCATTAGACGATTTCGTACCCAATCCACTCAATTTTTAACTAATTCATCCCTTACATGCGCATGAAACCGATAACGAATTCTCGTTGCGGTTTCCGCTGAATAATAGACTCGCGCACAAACAAATTTCTGAACGAAATTTAATCCACTTCCATCGTAGCGACAATCAAAGCCTATTCATGATTAGGGTACATTTTAACCAATCGATACGATATCGTGCAAGAAGTATTTATTTTGTTAGTCAGTATTGCATTATGATCATTACCATTTATTATGTTCCAAGGGAAGAAGAATGAAGAACATTGTAAATAAATAGAACATTGTAAGGAATATTCAAAGGACATTATTTTAATACTAATGTATTTAAAATAATACACCTAAAAACAAACTAGTACGTTAATATTTGGCGATAATTCTGTTTTCATCTTAGATGTACCTAATCAAACAAAACAAGCGGATTACATTTTTCAAGAATTATTACATGAAGCGGCTTAGTTTGAAATTTGTTTTTGGAACTTTAAAATCTTTGTTACGCTTTCTATACAATGTGTTTTTCACACTTTTGAAATCTAAAATGTCCTCTTTATGACAATTATCTTTTAATTTTGAGACGTGTCTTTCAAAAATGTTTTGCCCTGATATGTAGTTTTTGCAAAGTTCTTTTTTTACATCGTCTAACACTGTAGGTATTTATTTAGTTTTTGGAAGTCAGTCACACACTCTTTATTATGTTTTCTTTGTTGCACAGTGTTTATTTCATCGTTAAGTTTCACTGCATCGCCACACTTTTTACTTCTTTTATGAACACTTCGGAAATGTTATGTTTTCTATGGAGATGATAAGCATGCCCAGTATGCAGTAAAGTATTTCCTCTTGAGTTATTAATAACAAAATTTAAAAATTAAATAATGCTGGACCCTGAAAAAAACCTTCACCTGACATTTTAGAAGAACAACTAAATCATCTTATTCTTTGCATAGGTACTGCATTCATATCGCAATGGACAATAACTCATCTTGTGAAAAAGAGACAGTTAATTGTTATCTAGGATTAGGGTATTGTCTCAATCATGTGTAAAAGACTGATTTGTCTTTCTGGGTGCCGACTATTGTTATCAGTAACCCAAATTTAACAACTTGCGAGAAATGCGCTGCACTGGTGATTTAAAGTTTAACCCGTTAGAAATGGGAGATAACGAGATAATTTTATTTATAAAACCCGCAGCAATAAGTCCTCCGATATAATACCTTGCTCTTATGCATACATTTTGAATTATGAATCTTTCGTACTAACACAAAATTGTATTGGTTTTTGGATAACATAAAAAACCTTTCGTAACAACTGACCAAATGTAATATTATCAATTATGATATTAAAATGTGAAATTAAAACAAATATATTATTATCGTTTTTGTTAACAGTAAATTTAATAATTGGTGTTTTTTTTTTTCAATTAAATTTATCGGGGGGACTGAGACGGGGAGTTGACATTGGGGGCGAATGCAACGAACTCTTCATATTGATGTCTGTTAAGGTATTCACACAGTAAAGACTCCTTTTTTTAGCTGTTTGCCTCTGATATTCGTCAGGAGTTGGATGGGTGACCACTCGTGACATTAATACTGAGCGCTTCCGTGCTTCGGAGAGCACGTTAAGCCGTCGGCCCCGGTTGTTGTATTAGGATGGCAGTCATTACAGCATGGTGGTGGGGCACTTTGCGAATGCCCGCCTGGCCAGATACCACCCTCAAGTTGAAAATCTGTTGCCAAGCACCTAACGATGTATTCCGGCAGCTGTCCTTGAGAGCCAGTAATTCTAGGTTAGCCTGTACAATATCTTCGACCACATCATCACTTACCATCAGGTGAGATAGTGGTGAAAGGCATAAAAAAACAAAAAAAATATGTGGAATACGTATGTAAATAATAATTTCCTATTTTATTGTAATAATATACCTATTCGTTTAAAGAATATCTTAATTATGTATATACACATAAGTACTTATGTAAGTATATATATAAATAAATATTAAATATATTTTTGTAACAAACATAATTGGGAGTCAAGTTTGCAATACTACCGAGATTATTTTTAAGAAATTTTGGAATAACGAGTATCTTGGCCTTGGAGAATATTACGATCAAAATTAACACATCCTTTCCTTAAAGCTACAAACTCAATATTGCTAAAAACTTGTTCAAGAAAAGTGACTAAGAACTTGTCAGCTCCTTAATTGCTCCAGCCCAGTACTAGTTGGCAGTGCGGTTAGCGGCCTAGCTTTATTGGATAATAAGTCCAATGAAGCTAGGCTGCTGAATTTATAAAATTACGCAAAATTTGCAAAGGCATTATTTTTAAATGTCAACAATAGCATCGCATCATCTAAACACACCAAGCCAATTGTTCAACCGAACAAAAGAGCGACACATTCACAAATCGGATTCGTTTTGTTTATTTCTGATTAAACATCATTATGCCAGAAGGTATTTTAATTATATCAAGAGAATTTTACGTAACGACATCACGCTGTTTTTGTAGCTTGTTTGGAACAATGTTGTAATTCGAAGTTTTTCCTCTTCTCAGAAGGTCTATTTCTAATTAAATTTCAATTTATATTTCAACTGCCGTGGGTGTTTTTCAAGTATCTGAAAAGAAAAGATCGCTGTTTTTTTCAAATGAAAACGTGGAGATACAGATTTTGTGAGTGGCTCGTTTACCATTTCATTTGTGTTTTGGGAAGAAGAATATTCAAAATATTTAAGGTTTGAAGTGGCAAGTGGTGAACGAAAATAGAGCCATTCAGAAAATTTCCATGTTGTGAAAAGTCAATATTTTAGGGAAGCAATGATGACCGAGCGGCTGTAGCTATGGACTGCCGTGCTGTAGGTCCATGATTCGATCACTGCCAGCTTGAGCTTCACCACATGATGGAAGGGCATTTTGCAAATGTTCACCTGGCTAGCTACCACACTCAAGTAGAAAATCTTTCTTCAACCGGATAAAAATGTGTTCCAGCCTTTGAGAGTCTTTGAGAGCTAGTTTTTATTAATTTATATTATTTACGGACTTTTGAACAACATATTCATGTCAGCCCTGAAATTACCTTATCGTAATATATAAACACAAAACAAAAAAAAAATAACTAAAGTGTGCACAGCACGGGGACCTCTTAACTAGCTTTTCTATACTTAATGTTCTATAATATATTCTATTGCTTCATTAGAATCAGGTACATATAATAAGCAATGAAAAATACCGACATTATTTACAGTGATATTCAACTCGGTTAGTATTTTTTCTCGTTCAGCTTTGTTGCGGGCACATTCCACCAAGACATGGTACGCATCCTCCGGCTTATTACAGAGCTCACAGTTAGGTGACTCGACCTTACCCATCAAGTAGATAGTTAGTTGTATTACAGGCACATGGGACTAAACAACTGTATATCTCAGGGTGACGGGCGCGGTGCAGTACTATTGGTCACTAGTGAACAAAATTCATCTGTTATATGTAGAGGTTAGTCGCTTAACATCAGGTGGGTCTCGAGCTTGTTCCGTCACAATCAGTAAATTGTTATCAATTGAGATACAATCGCGTTTCACCTTCTTTTTTATGGGCATCAGGAAGTGGAGTCAGTTGAACATGTATTTTTTCCACTACTTCTTCATGAAGTCCATCCATAAGGTATGAAGGGAAGACTACTTCTTCATGAAGTCCATCCATACCTTATGGATGGACTTCATGAAGAAGTAGTCTTCCCTTTCCCCTTTTGTCAGTCCACATTCATAATCAACACCCTTTTCATTGTAGTATACTTCTCGTAAATATGTAGTAGGTAGGCTTTCACTAGGTGATCTGATGGCACCGTAACGGTAGCCAGCCAAAAGGGGCTCATAGCCATTCATTGAGGCGTTATAAAGTCCACTGTTGAACTAATATTTTCCCATTTGATTAACAGCGGACTTCTTCCAGCTGATGATATTGATACTACCGTCTTTATGATATACCAGGATAAGCATATGCAAGCTATCCGTCACCAAGAGAACTGTTGCCATTTTGGTCCTGTCTGACGTATCCTGTTCCTTTGTTCAACGAAAACCAGTAGTTTCCACTCAGTTGTGTGCAAACTAACAAAGGCCATCAGGTGGCCCGTTTGTTTGTTTGCCACTATGGCGTAAAATAGGGAACCCTTCCAAGCAAGATTCATTCGGCCAAAAACGATGAAACATGTATTTTGTCTGCAAAAGATTTCTACCCGATAATTGGTCTACTTGTAAGATACTTTGTAATAAGTATTGTAACATGTTTTTAGATATAAAGGAATAAAGTGTTATGTAATAATAGTTACGTTAGTAACTTTGTTACATAAATCGTACCGTATTATTTAATAACATAAAATGGTGTAAATTGTAGCTAGTAAGGTACTGTATCAGCCGGACGATACAGTACCTTACTACTACTACTGGTGAACACAGCCTCTCCCATGAAGAGAGGGTTTGCCATAATCCCCACGCTTGGCAGGCATCTTAGGGATCGCAGTTTAAGATATCAGTTACTCAGAAGGCACTGCTGTCCACCTTCCAGTATTTTCAAAGCACCTAACAGTGTGTTCCGGCAGCAGTCCTAGAGAGCCAGTAAAATTAAAGTCACATGAAACTTAACAACTATGTCTCAAGACGGGCGCAGTGCAATTCGTGGCTTGTGATGAAATGCATCTGTTATAGGCAGAGGTTAGTCCGCTAAACATCAGGTGGGCCTCATGCTTGATCCGTCAAAATAAAATTAATAAAAATACCTTCAATCGCCTCTAACGACACCCTACATTCTAGCCCAGCACCCCATGAGCCGATAATTCTGGTAATAGGTAAAAGCTTAGTGGTTTTCACCGATAAACGTTAGAATAAATACATATTCCTACCTAATACAAATTTACATAATACAAATCCCATCATATAAAGCGGTGATTTGTATCACGAAGTGCACCTTAGAATTGGTACTTACCATAGACGGTGGTCGCCAATCTATACCGTTCAAACGACGCCATTCCTGGATACTCTTCTGCTATAAGAGGGTACAAGACATAAAATTCAAAATTTTTGTAACATTTTGAATTCTGGAATCAACAGTTCCAGGTAGGTACTTCAAGTGTGGATATTATTTTGTTTAAAGAAATTAAAACCTGTTGACAATTCAATGAACATCCTTGAAACAAATGTCCTAAACACTTTCTAAGACAAAATTTGGCACACATTTCACAATTCAATTCAGTAGGGCATTTTGCAGCCTTGCTAGCTACCACTCTCAAGTAGAAAATTTGTGGCCAAGCACCTAACAGTGTTTTTCTGCAGCAGTCGTTGGGAGCCAGTAAAATTACAGGCACATGAGACTTTTTTTATTTTTTTATTTATTTAACAACTGTATGCCTCAGGATGGCTTGGCTACAAGCGGCTAATAGCCGTTCTTTGTGGCGTTCTATGGGGGAGGTTCTTTGCTCAGCAGTGGACGTCTTCCAGCTGATGATGATGATGATGGTTATAGGCAGAGGTTAGTCCGTTTAACATCTAGTGAGTCTCGTATTTGTTCCGTTACGATTCCATAAAAAAGATACAGGAGTTAAAGCGAGATAGAGATTAAACGTTGTGGATATTTTGTAAACGTATTGAATGGTGGTAGGGCATTTTGCGAATGCTCGCCTGGCTAGCTACCACCCTCAAGTAGAAAATCTGTCGCCCAGCACCGTGTGTTCCGGCAGCTGCCCTTGAGAGTCAGTAATACTAGGTTAGCCTGAACAACATCTTCGACCATATCATCGCTTTGATGATTACCATCAGGTGAGATAGTGGTCAAAGGCTAATCTATCAGGAATAAAAAAAATATGTGTTGATGAGTTGGGAAATTGACTGATTACGAGTATGTCACACATCATGTGTTATATAATTCATATTTGATTAATTCCTGTACATTATCCATACATAATCTGTATATTTAACCATGAATTTTAAAAGGAATCATATAAGAAAATGGAACTGTCTTTATAATCAACTATATTGTATACCTTTATGGTGTTCGCATTCCATACATACGTAGTTTCGTTATATTATTTTATATGCCAAGTGTTAAAACTCGGTGAAATTATGCAAGCATGTCCTCGAGCATAAAATGTATGCTTTTGGTTTGACAGTTTTTCGTATTATAATTCAATTTATTTCCCAATGTGAAAATAAGATAATTCTCATACAAAATGATTTTGCCAAATAATTTTAATAATACACATTTTTACGCATAACTGACAAACGAAGAACGAGAAGGATTTATTTTATAATCTTAAGTAATATATAATAAAGCTTGATCTTCAAAATTAGATGAAACTAAGTTTGTATAGAAAGCGTTATGAAGGCCTTGGAAAGGTACTTGTAAAATAATAAATAAAGTAATTCGCACGTTACTTGTACCACAGTGTAGCATTGCGATGCATCGTATCCAAATCGTTACACATTTGTCCTGTAACACCTCTATTTATTCTACAACACCGACTACTTGCATCCAATCGAAAGGTGTCTCTGTAAATAATACTTTTAACTTTAGTAAAACAAACATTTCAAAAGCTAACTCTTTTAAATTAGCATATTTTCGACAGTTTTTAGTTGGTACGAATATAACACACTGGAACGTGGTAGCTTAAAAATTCCTTTTTCAGAACATGCGCAAAAAATAGTCAAAAACTAGACCAAAAACTTTATTATACTTTTTACTTACGAGTATGCCAGGTTGTTTGATTTCGTTTTGCTTGCCACTGCACTGCAGTCCAAGATCTGACTTCTTGGATTCTTATGTCTCGACATTGCCCTTCAAGCCTAAATAAAGCAGTGTTTTCACATTCCTGCTTCGAAGAAGAATATTCGACACTGTGGTGGTACCCACCAGGATGAGTGTTCATTACACTATGAAGCTGTCTTCCAGGTCGCACTGGTCTATATAGATAAAACTTTATTGACACAGAAAATATTCCAAACGTATAACTTAAAACATAATAAATAAGAGTAGGTGTGACTAATATGGATGGTCTAATCGCTGAAAGCTATCTCTTCCAGACAACCCTTTACATAGGGATATTGATCAATGAGTTTACAATAATAGTAGTAGTGTCAATATTAAGCAAGAAAGGTAATGAGTTTGAACAAGGTTTTTGAAGACATATATAGTAGGTGCACGTTCTATTTTAAACGGCAATAAGTTCCATAAACGTACAGCTTCAGTGGAAAATGATTCGTCATAAAACTTAGTCCTGTGCTCAGGTATTGAAAATGTTAGATTATTTGATGATCGTAAAGGACATAAATGAGTACTGGAGAGGAAACTGAAACGTTCCTTGAGGTAGCACGGGGATAAAGGATTAAACAGAATACTGAAAGTAGGGACACAATATAAGCGTTCCGACGAAGGCGTATAGGGAGCCACTTGAGCTTAGTGCGGAATTCGGAGACATGGTATATTGCAAATATGGTTTATACCTAATATTTAAAATAGGTTCACATCTAATACAAAAGTTTTGGAGGCGCTCAAGTTTATCTAGCATATCCTCTGTGAGGTAGAGGTAGCAGACATCAGCATTGTCTATAATAGGAAATAAGAGAGACTGTGCAAGCGCATTCATAGTGATAGTTGGCAGTGAATTGCGAAGTCTACGTAAGGCACCTGCAAAAGCAAATATCTTGCAACTGGTTTCAGCTAGTTGCAGTAAGCACGTTAAGCAACTGTCTCTAATTATTATGGTCTAGTTCAGTGGTTAAATTATCTGGCATCCGAAACAACTATATAATTTCATTCATAAATGGATGATATCGTCCACGCGGATGCCAATGGGCCAAAACTTCTCTCTTTCTTTCGTTCTCTCTGAGAGAAGGTTCATGACCTAGCAGTGACAACTTGATAGGTTGACTGGAATCGTTTGAATAAACAAATCATCTCATACAAAATCAAATTTAATATTAAAAATGTTGATAAAGTTTCAACAAAGAACAGAAAGTTTTACTGCACTAGATACTGAATTTCTCATTTTCCTCTATGATTTGCAACAACTTAATCTTCCAACTAAGAGCTAAGATAAACTTACTCTCAAAGTGCAAACAAACTCCAAACAAATAGAAGGTAGAATACTTTTATTCCGGTAGTCATCGAATCTGCAGAGCTAAATCGGTGGAAATGTTAAGTCTCAAGTTTCCTTCTTGAAAGAAAAGTTTGTTGGTTCGGGAGGAGCCATGATCTGTTGCAAAATAGAACCAACTTGACTCATTTGTAGGTATAAAAATATATTTTAAGCCGCGTTTACAAATGCGTACTAGCGGGTACTTCGCGCCACTCAACGAAACGTTCGACAAAACTTTCATGTGGTTACAAGCACGAGTCTGCTTACACAATCGCGTGTGACATTTCTACTTCAACTTGCAACGTTCTTCTATAATCGGAGTTTTTAGTAGGATCCACATTGTATTTAGAAAGTCCTTATCATTTTCATTAATAATTAGAAAACACTAAGGAAAAAATAACTACATTACGATTATTTTCATTACATTAACTTAGACATTTAAACATTATTTTCGTTACGAAAAACGTACAAATTAAAAAAACACACCCTGGCTCAATTTTGTGATGAGCACTAAGGTTTCAAATAGTTTCAATATATGAATTTGGTAAACCTCAAAAAACTTTACTCCGATCCATTTTCTATACAAAACTACGACGTGTTGCTCGAAAGTGGTCTGTTATTGAAATGAGTGAGAAAGCGATTGTATAAACGCAAGTTTGCGTTAATCACTCGTGCCTTTCCACGTGTTCAAAATTCCGCTACCGACGCGATCGACGCAAGTGACGTGGCGGGGCGAACGGCGAAGAAGTCACGAGCGTGCTATTTACATATGCACCTCGCCGCTCGGCTCGCCACTGGTCGCGGTACCTGGGATTGTGTAAATGTGCCATTACACTAAGTATAGTTTCACACAAAAATAGCGCCGACATCTTCAACTCGGAGCATTTGATTGCATCGATTTACCATATAATCAAGATACCAGTATGTGATATTCAGAGCCTAGGATCTAAATATCAAATTACAACAAGAGCAAAAAGTTTGCACCTCCTTTGTTTTGGTCGCCAAAGGTCTGAGCATAAAATCAAAAGACACTGGTTCAACAAGATGTACATTTTGAACTTCAAAAATGTTTCTTCATCGTTTATTCCGTTTCCCCTTTGGTAGGTTTTAGTAAGGCAAACACAAACTCGCCAAACAGATCGCATTTATGTATTGGTCGTATGACAACTTAATATTGTCATTGACCGAGCGAGAACTTAGTTCGAGCGAAGCGTCTCTGCTTCTACTTCGTCAAAAATGCTTTCGTATGTCCAGTTGATCTACTTTACAGGTCGCATTTCTCATACGATTCTCCCGAAATTTTGTAAGCAGGTTTGATAAGTCCATAATAATTTGTTCATTCGGTTTTGGAAATTTATCAAAATGGCGGAGATATACATTAGAAGGTGTTAAAAGTATGGACGCTTGCGCTTAATGCAATAAACGACACTGTCCATACGCACGTCAGCTGCCTTAAAGTGATAGGCTTTCTCTCTCGTATAATGAATTATTTATTTTCCATGTTTTTGTAGCCAGTATATTAATTCGAGACAAATACATTACCAAGTATGTAAAATAGTTGTATATTTACTACTAGCCTACTTATTTCTGATAGAACTAGACTTTGCTGAGGCCCGCGTGTCAGTGATTTTCTTGGACATTAGTCCAAGAAAATCATTTACTATTTACATTATATATCTAGATTTTTGGATATCTTGACCCATTCTCCCATTAGCATGCGCAGTGAACCTTTATTCAATTGCAAGCTATGCAAGGCCAGACTCGCGAGGTCTACAGCTCAGAGAGCCACTAATATCTATATTCTATCTAAATCGGCTATATCGTCTCTCTCTCGTTTTAAACAGCTGATAGGCTACGAGACTGCTCCTTACAAATGTATCTAAGAAAATATAAATTATTCATAAAACGTTACTTTTAAAAAGAGAATATACTTGATTGTTTAGATGTTGCAAAGATTTTCGTTAGTAGCTCAAGAGTTTAAGTATTCAATATTTATTTATGTGTACGTGGATTAAAATTTACAGGTTTAGAATGTCTCCACTCTCCTAAGCTTTCCCCGTCAAAAAGTCCAATCCAAGAGCCGATTCAGTGTAAAATAGCGGGAGGTAGGCAACAGTGCCATCTGAGAAACAATTATATTAAACTGCGATCCAAGACGCTTGCCAAACATGGGGATTATAGAAAACCCTTCTATTGATAGGGGATGCTGTGTGTAGAAGTGGACAATACGGATGACACGGTACAAGGCAGAACAGATTCTAAACTGGTCACCTAGCTATAGCTACCATCCATAGGACGCACAGTTAAGCAAAGGGCATCTTGGAAGCTGGTATACCACCGACAGGAGCTTTCCCAAAAAGGTTTGGCATCAGGTAGACAGCCAACATATATTTTCATAATGCCACAAGAAACGTGCTATGTTGCTCTTTGTGTTGTTGAAAAAGACATCGTAGTTGCATGGTGATAGGGCATTTTGCGAATGCCCGCCTTACTAGCTACCATCCTCAAGTAGAAAATCTGTCGCTTAGCACCTAGCAGTGTGCTCCGGCAGCTGTCCTTGAGCGCCAGTAATTCTAGGCTAGCCTGAACAACATCTTCGACCACTTCATCACTTACCATCATGTGAGATAGTGGCCAAAAGCTAACATATCAGGCATAATAAAACAAAATAACTTTACTAAAATTGGCTAAGAGTAGAAATATGAACTAATCTAGAATACTTATTTGAACAGATATAATACTAATCCAATTCCAGATAGTTACATTCCAAACTACGTAACACGTGCCCTAACACCTAAATATTTAATGGGATACGAACAAACAATTAAGGAAGCTAATGTGCCAGACTATTCTCGGGTCATTACTAATTACGTGAAGGGATGAAACAAAAGGAAATAATTAAGCTTCTAATATGTTAGCCCCTTTGACGTACATGGTTTGGAATGACGTTTATATCCTTTATTATTTTAACAAACCGCGATCATAATGAAGTTACGAATAATAATATGCATCATTAATTATTTATGGTATGTATCTGGCGAAATTATAAAAAGATAAGCATATATATATATACAGACCGCTAGTGACATTACTACTGAGCGCTTCCGTGCTTGAGAGGGCACGTTAAGCCTCGGTCCCGTTTGTTGTCTTAGGATGGCAGTCATTTTGCGAATATCCGCCTAGCTACCAGCCTCAAGTAGAAAATCTGTCGCCAAGATCCTAACGGTGTGTTCCGGCAGCTTTCCTTGAGAGCTAATAATTTTAGGTTAGCCTGAACAACACCTTCGATCACATCGTCATTTATCATCAGGTGAGGTAGTGGTCAAATGATAACTTATTAAGCTTAAAAAACAACGCAGAAGTGTTTGCACACCACAGCATTAAGTCAGAAAATCCGACACTATGTGCGTGAAATGAACCTCTGTAATTCAAAAGTCTAAGATAATTATTTACCTTTTCTTTTTATCCCACGCGATTATTAAACAAAATTCACTACAGTGTCAAAACTCAATTAGAATTTAAATAAAATTATCTGTTTCAACATATTTTAAAAACACAGCTAAACAAAATTACCTCTCGTTTTCTCATTTCATAGATATTGGACAGCTATAAGTACAGAATCTAAAAGAGCTTCGTACTCTGCTCTCATCAATAATATTACATTTAGCTACCTACGAAAGTGGTGGAGGCAATTCAATTTACCAATTACCTTAGGTGGGGGAGCCCTTCAATAGCAAAACAAGATAGAATCAGTGACTAAGCTTCCACAGATTGACTGAAGATCATTTATTGTTTGTGAGTTAGAGAAACAGAAGCTTGTCCTAGAACCTAGAAAAAGCATGGAATGTGGCGAGTTCCTATATTCTACACAATAGATTCTTGTTTTCTTAATACTTGCGTGCGTTTTTATTAAATATCTAAAAATAGGGAATAAAATTCTTTATGATTTAATTATTAAATTGCAACATTAAATTTATTACCTGATATCTTCGCTGTTGCGAGTGAAGGTGGCGTGGAATTCTCCATGCAAATGTATTTCCCTATTTTCAAACATGTAAGGTGACTCGTGGGTGATTATAAGTTTCTGATGATATGTTAATTTACCATGCAGTAGGAACAAGGATTTCAACAGGCTTTCAAGAACACCTGTCAGACAAAACCCTTAGTTGCCGAACCCGCTGTGAGCCGTCGTTCCCTATTTCACTGTACAGACATAAGTGGTCAAGTTTTACAGTTCTGCAATTTTATTTGCAGGTTAAATATCCCACGCTCTTTATCTAACGATTTTTAAAGCGGTCTTTTTCTCAATAAATTGATAGATTTTTCCATGTTCATCTTGTTTATATAGCAAAGTGGATTCAATAATGCTCACAGTAGAGAATAGTCATATAAATTCAAAATGAAAATCATTTTATTCTTTATTTTATAACTATGGACGGCGTAACAACTCAATACTGATAGGAAATATTACTGTCATAATAAAATAACACAACGCTGTGCAAAGATTCTATTGTTAACTGTGTGGTGACCTATGATTACGACTATGCGGTCAACTCGAATATAGCTCCGATAGAACGTACGCACGTTCTATCGGAGGTATATTCGAGTTATATTCACAGTTCTCTTTGTCTGCCGCGGTCTGTCAGCTGTTGTTTGTGCATCGAAACGATTGCATACGTCACGCTAAATGCGGAACGCAGAACTTTGAACTCAGAACTATAGACCGCTTGATGTGCTTCAGGTGCCTTATTTGCTTGCTTTGTCTGTGACAGTTAGCCGCGCTTTGCTCTTTATGTGAATCTTCATTACTGTTACACTGTCGTACTTTGGTCCTTCTAACGTTATTAAGTAAGGAAGAATCGCGACCAGACTGCGAATATCGGCTATATTTTATTTACTATCTTCGCCTAACGTCTCTTACGGTTTTTTGCTGAAACTCAGTATCTTTGAACGATGAACGTGTGATAGCCTCAAGATACGAGTATTTTGTGGAAGAATACAAGACAAAAGCCCGGGTAAGAAATTATACGAAACGAAAAGAGATATATTCTGAAGGTTTTTTTGTTAATAAAGCTGAGATGGGTTATTAATGCTTAATGTATGATGTAACGGAACATGCCTTGGAAAGGAAGTTCCGACACTTAAAATATGAAGTCTAATGTTGTATAACTAATGGTACGGAACCATTCGTGCGCGAGTCCGACTCGCACTTCGTCGTTTATTTATTTATCTGCCGAGAAGACGAAAAATATAGGTAAAGAATCTAAAGAACAGAAATAAATTATTCATTCTTAGTAAAAACTTTTAATAAAACTTGAAAACCTCCTTAATAGACAATATTTGCGAATACAAACTTCTTCAATCAATAAAGAGATCCAGGAACTCATTTTATGTTTAAAAAGTAACAGGCAATGAATATTTTGAAGAAAAAAAATACAAATAAAATTCAATTTAGAGAATCTGTCAACAATGGAAGGTTCGAAAGAAAAATTCGTCATTGTAAATTCTCATGTCTTACAGCTAAGGTGATCCTTATTTTGCTAACATTTTTTTACTACGGTTATCTTATGTGAAACATTGCGAAGTGAAGTGAATATCTTTATTGCGATCAAGTGATTGTGAAATTGCAAGACCTTTTCTTAGGAAAAGCATTTGATCGTGATGGGAGAATACCTTCATGAATACAATGTAAGTGAAGTGTTGGGAGAGTACCTGAAATGAAATCTTATGCAGGTTATAGATTGCTTAAGCAAGATTCTTTCCGACAAGGAAAGACTATAACCTGTAGTAGGAGAGTATTTTCATTTACGATACAGCATTTTACTTATTGCATTATAACCTAGGTGAAGTGATTGTGAAGTACCTGAAATGAAATCTTATGCAGTTTATAGATTGCTTAAGCAAGATTCTTTCCGATAAGGAAAGACTATAACCTGTAGTAGGAGAGTATTTTCATTTACGTTACAACATTTTACTTCTTAGATTTTAACGTAAGTCTGGTGTTGAAATAGTACTTAGTATGAAATCTTATGCAGATTATGGATTGCTCTAGCAAGATTCTTTCTGATAAGGAAAGACTATCATCTGTAATAGGAGAGTATTTACATTTACATCTCAACATCATAATTCTTTGCAATAAAGATCACCGAAATTTCCCGATAGGACCAATCATGGTATTGGAGATGGTTTGGTAAATCTAACGGTGCCAACTGAGAACCATCTGATAGGGACCTTTCCCCTTGTTAGGCTGGGATTGTTGAGACGAGCCCAGAGCCGTTTATACCTTTTGCATTGAGGGACGGCTAAGTCTCCCATCTTTGTATATCTTGTAAATTGGAGGACTGGGGTCTCACGTGCGGACCATGCCATTGCACCAGAATCTCTATTTGCAAGTTCTATAGAGTTGGTCTATACTTACAAGTATTTATTTCCTTTACATATTAGGGCTACAGCACTCTGGACGTCCCCAGCGTTGAAATCTTCGGATTATTTGTCTGGAGTGTTGTGTAGGGCAATCATAGGCAACATCAGGATGATGACCTGAACGATTCCAGATTAGTCAGGAAAACCTCCTTGAAAGAATCATTGCACTACTGATTTCTTTCATGCACTTTTAAATGTAAATGTGAGATACGTCTCTAGTTTGGAATAAAACACATTTTAGAAGACTAGGAATCCATTTAGGAATCAGGAATTTAGTAGTTATAATTGAGACAGGGATATTCATGTTTATTAGGTACATGTAATAGGTTAAAACGTAAAACACAATAAATCAAATAATACGTTTTAAAGGATAACTTGTTCTCATAATTTTTCTTCTGCATTCCATGCCAAATGCAAAGCGACCCTGATATTGTTTGGAAATTGACATGGTCGGAAGTTAATATTTCCGTGCGGATAATTACCTTCCATTACATGGTTGAAATGTCCTTTCAATATGAAGATGAGTAGAAAGCGTAGAAAAGTGCAAAGCGACCCTGATATTGTTTGGAAAGCGACATATTCGGAAATTGATATTTGAGCGAATATCTAACTTCCTTTATATGGTTGAGATGTCCTTTCAATATGAAGATGAGTAGATTAGTAATATGCATGGAATAGAATATAGCAAAGCAAAGCGTAATTATATCTTTTTGTTTGGGAAACAACATGTTCGGAAATTTGTGTTTTCATATTATATGCGGATACTTAATTTCCTTTGCATGGTCGAGAGGCCCTTTCAATATTGATATTTTGTAGAAAATTTGTCATGGGAAATTGATCTTATAAAAGGTATTAAATTCTTTTTAAAAATGAGTATGTATCTTAGAATTATTCTATACTTTTCCTTACATAAATTCACATTCCTATGTCAAATTATAGAGGAGAAATTACCAGAATAAAGTTATCCTGACAAAATTATATTCATAAATTTTATTTTTAAACGCTTTAAAATTATCATAAAATTATTCAAGCCGATAAATAAAACCAAATATGCAAATGAATGCCAATGTTATAAGCCTTTCAGTTCTAATCTAAAACTATAGTAATTATATTAATTTTGAGTTCAAATCATAGCCAATGTTTTATGAACATTATTCGAGAGAATTTATTTTGCCTAAGTACTAATGCTAACTTATAAATGTGTATGATTATTCTACTCAAGTATTTAAGTTGATGTAACTAATGCTTTAAGTTTGTTCAACTAATATGGATTGACACTTTTACGACAAGAATGAGGTATATAAGTCCTCTTATATATGTATACAATAATACGAAATATAAATTCTATTCAACCATGATGATACATTGTTGAATATTGGTGTAAATGCGACCACATTCTCAATAAGTCTTTCTGCTGTAAGGATGAAAGATGTTCTATTCGACATGAGAAAATCAGAGGGAAAATAAATAACTCCTCTAAACCTTATATATTCATATTTGAGTACTTGAGTCAGAGTTTAATTATAATTCACTATTGTTATCACAAACACGTGATTTTACAAAACTTAGGCAAAGTAAGTCCTAAACTAAATAACCAAATTTTTCATTGAAATCAAATAATAATATGGAATGAACCACAATACATTAGATAACATTCTATTTCAAACCGAAAGATATCATATCAATGATATTAACTAATTAGGTATGATGTCGAGTACGAAATATGTAAAAGTAAATTGAGAAATAATCAATCAATGACATTCATTATGTGGATATTATGAATTATCCAATAATGTGTTCAAATTAGGAAGTTAAGCAGTATTTGATTTAAGGAGAGTCCCTGGCACTTCAGAATTAGAACTTTTCCTTAAAACTGCTAACTAAAATACGATGGATCCATCTAATTATCAAAGTTGCAACTTATCAAATAATCACATTTTATTATAACAATATATTATAAAATGCCTATTTGCTAGTTTACTTCCAATAAACGTTATACTTTCAAAATTTAATAGTGTCGAAGTCAGTCAAAATAATCTATGAACTATCAGTTTAGTCCATTCTCCTACTCTTATAATTAGACCAATTTTAAAATAATTCAATTTACTTAATCAAATTTCATCAAACAACTTTGTGCAATACTTTATTTTATATTAATATCCACGTTATATAAGTTGAGGAAGTAAATGGTCAATTTGTATTTTAGAATACAATATTCAATATCTCATAGTTTCCTTTATATTTCCGATAGATTTAAGTTCGTTTAGAAATACATAATACGGATTTTGTAGTATATAATTTAAATTAATTTTAGTCTCTCCTTTCCTATTTAGATCTTCAAATGATTGAAGTCGCCTAAAATATAAAGTGATTACGAAGTTCATTGATTATTTATTTTGGTATATTTCCTTTATTAGACTCTAGTTTCCTAGAGGTCTAGGTTACTATGTTAGGTATTTTAGAGAAAATATCTTCTTCTAATATATTCCACTAACTATATAAGATAAGCAGTTATGTATCTTAGGTTCTTATTGTTAAGCTTTAATATGTTTTGCAATTTTTGAGGAAATTTCGGGAGGAAGTCTTAGGAGTCATGACAATATATTATTATGTACATCATTCAAGTAAATTCTAGTTTCATTTTGTTTTTCCTTACAATAGCCAATACATACATAATTTATGCTTATGCTATTTTAAGCCAATTCTATACTACTTATTTTATCTAGATTTTATGTCTGGTTTTCTCGATACCTATTTTTAATTTGAGACTATCTACTATAATAATTTATACACGTGATATTAGATTTGGGTTATGCACAAATTAACTTTAGATTCATTTATCTGCTTTTATCTATTTGTAAAATATATTCATTGTTTTTCAATTTAATTTCCCGTAATTTTTATTTTGTTCTAAGAAACAATTATTTGCTCCCATACAAAGATTATTTAGTCATTTAATGATTTAATACCCTAACGATTTCATTAATTTTTAACAACTCAATACCCTAATGATACTTCGCTTATAATTGCTTTACCTTGAATTATGCTCTAGAAATATATACATATATCTCCGTAACAACTCTGACAATGATTTACCTAGTTTTAGATTTCAGTTTCCCTAATAATTTGCTATTGGTCTTAGATACCTTATTCCAATATTTTATGAGGTGTTATTCTATGTTCACTAATTCAGAATATCTACATTATTCTAATAATACATTCAAATTCTATTCCTTTACATCATCAAATGAACAAATAATATTCTAAATTATATTAGATTGAATTGCAATTATTTTACTATAAAAATACTATAGTATAAAAACTAGTATAATAGGTTCATATAGATATCTTTAGGATTCTCATTTTAATAATATACATTTTAATTTGATAGATTAAAATTTTAGGTTAAGGAGATACTATTCAGGAGTATTATCTGTTAGGTTAGACAAGTTCTTTCTTAATTACCTTAAAAGAAAATGGATTACTACAATAGGTCACTTCTTAAGGTCCTACCACTATACTAGACGATTCACATGCCATATTTCAAATCACAATAATTTTAGATTAAAGAAAACTATTTTACATGTTACTATAGGCTTCTTTAGTAATTTGAAAATTTGGAATCAGAATTTTTAGCCAAGCACGATCGTTTTGTAAAAGCAAAAAATAGGATCAGTTTAATTCAGTTTCAGTTAGGCATTTTAAGTTAGGTTGTTTTAGTTATTTTATTATTATTAATGTTTCTTTATTAATTATTATTTAATTTAAAATGAATTATATTTGATATTTCAAATTTTTGGGCTAAATATATATTTAAAAAAAAAGGGGGCTCTCTCCTGGGGCGGTTACAATGACTTGAACTATTTTGTTATATTTTTTTCCAGAAGCAATATTTATTAATTCCCGTGAATTTATTTTTGATGCCGTGTTCCATCTTTAATCAATAAAGGCAATGCTGCCAGCATGCTGGGCACGCTGCCTACTGGTAGCAGGCAATTGGACTGCTTGTGGGCCTGCTATAGCCTTTAGGTTGCCTAATTGATTTCATTGTAGTAGTTGTAGTGTTGAATATCTTTTGTAGTTATTTAGGGTTTGTTAACCAAAGGGCAAAACGAAAGCGCATCAAGACTCTAACAGTTGCTAAATCTGAATTTTAAACTCAATATAGTGACAAAATTCATTACGATTACTGGAAACAACGATTTAAGTGAAGCTGTGAAGATATGATTAAAACTAACGATATTTTTTACGGGCTGTTGCAGTGCGGGTCCTTAAAAGGGTGAGGCCCGACACGCACACGGCCAACTTTTTTAATAAAACCAAACCACCGGTAAAATCTTGTGATTAATAGATTTTTTTTTGAGGCAGTCATAGCTCAGTGGCTTTAGCTATGGACTATGGCAGCTATGGCCGCCTGGCTAGCGACCACCCTCAAGTTGAAAATCTGTCGCCAAGCACCTTACGGTGTGTTCCGACAGCTGTCCTTAAGAGCCAGTTAAGGATGACTCACGCTAGACCGTGTCGGGCCCGAGCCGAGTGTCGGCCGGAGGACGGTCAACTAATATTACCTATATTACGTATGGACACACTCACGCTATACCGAGCAGCAACCGAGTGACGGCCGAGCAACGGACAACGCTCGGAAACAACTCGGTCCCGCCTCAGCTCGGCCACGGCCCGTTGCATGAATACAGTGCCGCCGAGCTGCGCCCGAGCAGTCGTAGTGGTGCTATGCAAGTGCACTGTCGTCTTTGTTCGACATAGGAAAATTAACAACGAACGTTTGATTGAAGCTGTGAGGAAATATCCAGCATTATATGATATGAGCGATGGGAAATGTATGGACTCCAATTATAAGTCTTAATTATGGGTCAAAATAAGCAAAGTATATGTAATAATAAGCAAAGTATATTTAATACTTCGTATTAAATGTCACATCAGGGTTCGCGAAGAGAGTGAACTATTTATTGTGACGTCATCAGAGCGCCGAGCGATTCCTTTACCGCTTGTAAGACTGCTTGATTGACGTGGAGGTTTAAAGTTTAGCAGTAAAATCAAGTTATTATTACTATAATAGGTGAGACTTCGGCCCTGGTCTGTCGACTGTCCAGCTGTATGTTACAGGTCTTCAGCTCGTTAATGGAATGTAGATGACAAAGCGCTGACATCGCTGACAAAGTCGATCTTAATCGAACAAATAAGTAAAACAACCTCCACTGCGTTCATGACTGGGATGAGTGACAGCTAGTGGCATTATTACTGAGTGTTTCTGTGTGCCTTGGAGGGCACGTTAAGTCGTCGGTCCTGATATATATCTTAGAATGGCAGTCATTATAATAGGGCATTTTGTAAATACCTGCCTGGTTAGCTAATCTTATGCCAAGCAGCTAACGTGTGTTCGCTTAGCTATTCTTAAGAGCTAATATATATTTTTTTTTACCAAAGTGGATGCACTCTCCATTTCCTTGGAGTTGAATTTTTTTCAGATTCTTCAACGTCCTGTGCGATCGCAATAGCCGCTAATTCCAGATCGTCAAAATTCAACGTGATTGTAGTGTAGTTACATCACTATTTTTGCTCGGGCGAGTAGACTGCATCACGGCGCATCGGTCATTGCTCGGTCGAGGCCCGTCTTTGTAATTACAGGTATGGGACCAGCTCGGTGACTGTGCTACGGGTGACACTCGGCTCGGACCCGACACGGTCTAGCGGGAGTCATCCTTCATTCTAGGTTAAGCCTGTTAACACCTTTGACCACATCATCACTTACCACCAGGTGAGATTGTGGTCAAAGGCTTACCTATCAGCAATAAAAAAAAAGTAATAAGCGTAACTTAAACACATTCCCTTAAGTCCTTCCTTTGAGGAAATAATCTTCCATCTTAACATTATTTCCAATACAATTTACTTACCATAATTATCTAAATACATCCGCATCCCCAATAGATTCGAAATAGGTTCCATAAAACAGAATCAAACCCCTGGTGGCGCTTACGAAATATGTAATTGTAATTAGGATGGCTATTTTCTGATCGGAACTGTCCCTGAGGCGTAGTAGGCTTTTATAACGGCCATATTATATCGGGTATCGGTGTATTCCATCTTTATGCTCTCTTGATACTAAGTTCAGTTGTAAGTAGTATTTTTTGAACGAAACTTTACTGAAAACTTGTCAAAACTGATTAATTGCAGGCCAGACTTCGCGCATTTAGGATTCCGCTGTTTTAACGGCCCGTAAAAGAAAAAAAAATTATATAGAGGATATGGCAAATAATTAAAATTAAAATTAAAAAAAAAAATCCATTAAAATTTCAATTATTTTGCTATAATACTCACGCTATACAGGCGTCTTGGGGATATAGTCTATGATGCTGCTTTTCATCTTCTGGTATTTTCCCTTCTTCGTTGAAAATTCACAGGAAGATATGGGGGTAGGGGTGCAGTTCTAGTCCAGCACCCCACGTGATAAGTGATAATGATGAATTATTACGTTAATTGTTTGTAAACGTGCACGAGTGAAAGCAAATTAATGTTATTAAATTAATTAAAAAATAAAAATGGTAGAAAAATACCAAAAAATTCTAAATAGCGCTGAAAAAATTATTGAAAAGCAAAAATATTGCGACCCTTAATTTGCCATTTATATAAGTCGCCATTTTCGAAGAGGAATGATGGTTGAATCACAGAAAACACTGATTGACATTTTAACATTGATTGACAAATAAACGGTATATTTTACAGATTTATAAGAACATCAACGTATCTCACGAATAACTTGCGAGAACGTAAACGTTTCGTTAACGTATCGAAATGTCACCATTTTGTATAGGATTTGATCAGCGCCCCTACAGTGCGTAAAAGGAACTAAATTTTGGCAGATTGAAAGGTTTTGACATTTAACGCGTCGAGATATTAACGTGAACGTTTCGTCACGTAAAAAGTTTTGTATGAAATCGTGAGCACGAACCTAATTTTAACGTAAACTCGAAGGCTGGCTATCGAGAGTCTATCAAAAATCTACGAATGTTTGTCATTGAGAAGTTTTCATTGAGATGTTTGACGTAACGTTTTGAATTCGACATCGAAATTTTATGTTTTTAATATGTTTTTTCATTCATATTTCAACTATGAAAAGAGTTACAAACGTGGCAGCATGATTACAAGTTGAAATGTACCATTTCGTTTATCAGAAACAAAGTAAGTGTTAATTAATTTATGGCACTGGAGGGAAATGATGCTAATGTACGATGGACCCAAATCAGGACATTTTCTAAAACTCTGCATCAAACAGCCTCTAAATTCCACCGTTCCAGCCCACATTTACACCAACTTCGCTCTTTGGATATGTCTCGTGGCGCTGCAATGTTGTTGTGCATGGTCAAATCGAAAACAATAAAGCTCTCAGCAAATCGCCCATCATTTAGATCAACTAAGGCTGTCAACAAATGTACCAGAAGAAGGCAGCGATACTAGAGGAATACCAACGGACTAACTACTACTATTACCTATACGAACTCTGAGGTGATGACCATGCTCAAGCCAACAGTCTAACCACTACGAAGAGAAGATTTTAGAAATGTAGAAGCTGTGATATTGGACTTTAGGTTCTTAATAAAAGTAAACGAAGTGCATTTGTGCGTTTTATTTATTGGTATATGGAAAAGTTCTTGGCTTATGAATTTAAGGATTATTCAATATCCTCTTGTTGGATGACGTGAAAGGCGACTAAGATAAGAATACGTGACGGTTCGCCACTACTCAGGTCGGTGTGAATGGGGTGTTGCTACGCATTGGGCGTACAACAGTGCTGATGAAATGGATCAGCACACTGTTCCATCCGACGCCAATCGCACTCTAGTGCAGTGGGTGGACGGGGAAACTTGAATTCCCCGTCCACCCACCAGTGGGAAAGTCCAGTGGGTGGACGGGGCATCGCCCCATATAACTATTCAACGCTTCGACTGGGAAGACGGTCGCTATACACAGCTATCTTAACACTAGCATCCGTGAGTAGGTCAATATAGGTACCACAACCTCGTCTACAAATTGCAACCATGCAATGTTTACCTACAGTGCTGTGTGATTAAAGATTAGCCAGTGAAATTACCTACAGACACATGTATAAAAGACTATTGGGTGGTGAACACATAGTAGAAGCATTTTTTTTCGCCCTCTGATCGTGCTATGGGCCTGGGTTTACTTGATATCACGCTCTTTTTGCCACACTATTACTTAAACATACAGAAAAGGAGATGGATAAAAAACAAAGCTACACCAACAGTAGTAATTACTTTATTTCTGGCAAAGTAATAACACACACAAAATTATAATCCAACCATAAGCTGACTCATACAAAATAAACACGTATACGTCCTAAAATTATTATAATTTCAAAACAACACTATCAATCCGGTTGCAAGTCACAGCACTCCAGATTTTTTGTAACGGTGCAATCATGGAATGCCAAGTGGTTTGTATTTGCGAAACTATTAGGTATATTACTATATACTCACTCCAGTTTGTCACGGTGTTCTTCTTTCCCAGAACAGACGGTAAAAATTCTGACCAAAATTCTATCGGAAATCTCCTTCAGTGAACATTTAGAACCAAGAGAGTACACTGCTTGAACTCAATAGCCTTTTTCTGCTAAAACACCATCAAATTTAGCGCAAGCTACTCTTCACGACGGCTGACGACCCTTCAGGGTCTCATGAGACTCCTCCCTCTGATTAATGGTGTAGATTCTGATAGTAGTTGTTTGTAATTCATTCGGTAAATTATCAGTGGCACAGATTCTAGGCTTGAGAATTCCTGGCTCATAACTATTTATATATCAAATTTTATATTAAATACCTATAAAGATGTTTTATTACAGTTTAAGTTTTCACCAAATAAAACGCCAAAATTGACAAATAGCAATCATCATGGTCTAAGAAAACAAGGTCTTCTACTCCCGAAGAATTACAGGCTTGCATCACTACCAAATTGGCTCTTTATTAAAACATGATTGCAGCAGAATACAAGTTCATGGTTCTTTTTCATGCGAATGTTTTGTTATAAAATATCAATACAATATTTCAAACGTCTTATAGAAAGTCACACATGAATCAATGTTCATCTCAGTAAATGGTGTGAAAAAAGTTGTCTCCCTATGGTTCCACCATTTTGACAAATATCGCCGTCTCTGTCTCACGTATATGATATTTGCATCTGTTTCGCTCTCGCTCATGCACATATGCGCAGTGATTCGCAAACTTTGTGGCCGGCAAATTTCTGGAAGCTACGAGTATAATAAAAAAAACGTAATTTTTTTCTATTGTGACGGAACAAGCTAACATGCTCGAGGCCCACCTGATGTTAAGCAGACTAACCTCTGCCTATAGCAGATGCATTTCGTCACAAGTCACGAATTGCACTGCGCCTGTCCCCAGGAGACATAATATGTATGTATCTGTAATTTCACTGGCTCTCAAGAACTGCTGCCGGAACACACCGTTAGGTGCTTGGGGACAGATTTTCTACTTGAGGGGGTCGCTAGCAAGGCGGGCATTCGCAAAATGCCCTTCCACCATGCAAAAAGTAACTGTAAGAGTAAAAGTAGAAAAAGCAGTGATTTGAAGTTTTTCATTTCCTGCAAAATTGTTTCATTCTTACTGCGACTACTAAATATGGTATGTAATGTAAAATTTCTTTGGTTATATAACGTATCTAACTAATTGGTTGTTACTTCCAATATTTTTGAGCTTTCTTTGAAACTAAATTGTACACCAAAATACAGATAACTGGCTTTTTCTTCGGCATACAAAATAATTACTTGATTTCAATCTACGAAAAATTTAGGCCTATTAGCATCGACGGTACCCATTATAAGAAAACTACGAACATACACTGTACGAACTTGATAACCATAATTTATTCAAGAATCTGTGTAACTAAAATCAATTTCACGTGATTTACTTTATTAAAAAAAAAGGTGAAATCTATTAACTGTTATTTTACTGCCCCCCAATTTCCTCAAATTAGGTATAAAGTTTGAGAGCCGTTGATGACGGTATGCTTGACAAGCTTGTGTCCCGGTCACGTGACAACCAGTCTCGGAGTGTAATAGGTTCCTGGCGTAGTATATTATTGTACCATGGCAATCATAGAGAATTTGTATAGGCTGAAAAAGAATTCAAACTCTTTTGGAATGAATCATTAGCTCTTAGAAAGAAGGTACAATTAATTTGATTTACGCCGGATGACGTCACTTTCGTAATCCTATCGAGTTCACGTTAGCCAAGAAACGATGCGTTGTGCTGTCAACCATCGCCTCCTGCGTAAACATACTGTAAACTCGATACGTTTACGTTACGGACTATCGAAATGTTCGTGCTTGGGCTACGATTTTGAAGGAGTAAGTAAATAAAACGTTTAACTAATTATAAATTACTCATTTCTTTACATAATGAAAACAGGATTTAGATAACTAACTTTTCATTGTAAAATCTTAATTAATAAACTAAAATGTAAAGAAGACGATACTGTGGTGGTACAGGCTAGTGTGATCGTCTAAGTTAAGAGTTATGATATATTGAGAAAGGATTACTTGATTCAGAGATACGAAATCATAGGAGAGCTTTACTTAATGTGATTGTAAATCATCACTCATGTCTTACACAAGTTTTATGTCAGCACATAGGCTGAATGTCCATAAAATAATCACTTTCATATTCCTCCTGGCTTGCTTTAAATAAGAGAGGCCAACAAGTAAATTAATTAAAATAGTTAATTAAATACATATTAATTATACTCGTATTAATGTAGGCGTTAGATTCATAAGGTATATATGAGACATAGAGTTATTTCTAATTAGACCATCCTTAGCAAGTGGCAGGATTCAATACAAGAATGCCTTATTTTATGTGGAAGGAAAGATCATCTCCCCAATAGATACCAGTCCAAGTAACGTCGTGGGAACCTATAAAACGCGGCTCAGCGTACACCTAAGTGTTTTCAGGGCGGAACCAATCTTTTAACCTATCATGAGCTGAGGAGCTCTATTTATTCTTATAGCGAAATAAGCGCTATTTGTATATTTTATCAGCCCTTTTAAAACCATGGATTTATGTATATCTCAAATATCACGTGATTCAACACAAAATTTGTGTTTGCCTGGCCAGGCTTATAGAAATCTATAGGTCGGTTCAGATGAGAGGACGTGTATTGTGACGTATTGTACTGCCGCTTCTAGGCACAACCATGTAATGACTTGTGAAATCTAGGTCCCATATTCTTGTTATAGGCCTTAAAATATAAGACTGTAAAAAGCACGCTCTCCTAAGATATCGTTTTGTAGTTATTCCCTATTATAGTCCAAAAGATATAATATAGATGTTTAGAGTTAATGGAATTGTATACTGTACTTATTTTAATATACTCCCTGTTGATCAGTAACTGGACTCGATCTCCCCTTGCTGTCTGCTCGCAGGACTTTGTGTTGGAAATTATATGACCTACCTATCTAGATTAGATACTACGTTATAGCCCTAATGAAATAATTTATGTTATATTACTATCCTAAAATAGGTAAAGAATACTCTATACTCCAGCATATTCTGCTATACTAAATAATTAAACTCAAATATTATTTTACTATCCTCACTGTTATTAACTAAGTAAACTATCGTAAATTATTTATCAAAACAAATTATAAATTTATCTCAAGATCTAATTAAGTGTGGATTACTATTTCAATAGCTAGAGTTCAAATATTCATTTAATTTACTTTAGATTCAATTATTCTTAATATATATTATATTCTATCTGATTGGAAAGGTTCTTAATCATAAAATAAAATAAGTTTAATATAGATCATATTAATTTTTATTATAATGATCTTAAAATTTGTTGTGGTATTTAAGCGACACTCTTTGATTATTTAAATCATGAAAGTTACATATATATGTATCTATATAAATACACATATATATTAATCACATGACCCGCTATTCATTTCCTAGACTTTAATAAGAGGGAAAAAATTAATAGCGAAATGAAAAAACCTCTTTAGTCGTATTACACAGTACAGTAGAATCAACAAAACATATAATATATGTTCATATACACAATTATTTACAAAATAAAACCATACCCATATATATTTTTCAACATAACAAGTGATATCTTTGACATGAATATACTAATTGTATGTAGCAAATAAGATATATGTATTCAATAAGGTAATACGATTTAATACTATCATTAATAAATTGACTATTCAGTTTAATTTAATTTTCCTTACAACAAATCCTCTGAAATTCCATAAAATATATATTGGGTGTAATTTTAAATTTATCGCTAGAATTAACTCTATAGTATGTTGAGAATAGGATTTATCAACTTTACCGAATGATTGTCTTCTAATATCACTGAATTTAAACTTAAGTTGTTAATTTATCAAATAATAATAAAACACTGAAGTTACTGCAGTTTTTAAACTGACTTCCGCGTTAAACCAGCGCTAATCTGTTAAGGCTCGGAAATTACGAAATAGTGCCAACATGATATGGAAAATCTCATAAACCAGGTACCGGATGGTACTGCAATTTAAATACACGATACTCAAGGATATAAGTAATACTTTCATCGATTTCAAAACATGTTTCCTAATAATTGGCTCGATAGAAAAAAATCTCAAAAACACCTCTGAAAATAGAGGATTCCGACTTTTTCCGCCAGATTTTAGTGTATTAAAAATTGGATTTTTTTTCTAAAATATTGATTTTTTAAGTACAATAAATTTCATTGATTATTTTAATCCAAAAAAAGCACAGTTAATGCGTACTGAGCCTGTTTACAAAATGTCACATACGCCCTTTCATTCCGAGGAGCGTTAACATCATGTCGCACTATTTACTCCAGCGATCTACGTATATTGCTATCATCCTCGCTCATATCGCGGTCAGCCGCGTCATGCGTCGGACCTGTGTCACTTTTCTCGGCGATCTCAATTAAAATAAAACATGGGTAAAATTATAAATAAACGCTTTGGGAATGCAAAAAATCGTCAAAAACGCATGATGGACATAATAAGGTAAGCATCTATGGCTTCCTTTCTCCATGTACCTATGTATATATCTCTTATATTAATGAAATTATGATATGATTGTGAACCCTAACGCAATATAAAAAACACTTCAAACATTTTACAAGACATAGGTACAACTTTAGCTACCTAAAATAATTATTATAAGCAATATTCAGAATTTTTCGTAATGAATGTGTTGTAATTATTTTAGATGGACCATGATTAATTTATACAGTTTCTGACAATAAGGCACACAGGTTATGTACATAATTTTCGACAAATCAATCGTCGTTCAAATAGCGCATAGTAAGTGACATCGCTTCGCAATTGAGAGGCACGTGGATCGAATCCAGCGTAAAGAGATTCTTTTTGGTCAAATTTTAATTTTACGACAAAATTCTTAATAATACAATAATAATTTTACGTATGTACGTGGACCAATATAATGTATCTGACAGTAAGGCATAAACGATATGTGTGTAATTTTCGACACCTTGGTCAATGATTGTATAGTGTGTAACTACTGAAGTCGAATCAGAAGATCGAGTACCGTGGATCGAATCTCACATACCTAGATTCTTTTTGGTGACTTTTTTATTTGTATTACTTTTTATTTGATACGTATTATATTTACGTATAATTAAGTTTTCTGACGCGTATTCAATTTACGATTACAATGCTTGCAAATTTATTAGGTATCTCGAGTTTCCATGTTTTCATATAATTAGAGAGTTTAGTATATCTAATGAACGTGAACATTAAATAGGTACTACCTAATCTAGCTACCTGAACACGTTTTTTCATAGATCTCGAAAAAGTATGTCTTGGATGGACACGAGTTGCCACAGCGTAATAGTTACAGTAGAACAACATTTTCAATTTACTACAAAGCTATGTTGAGTAAACACCGTCCTTCTGTCCACTACTATAGAAAACACAAACTTTCATACATGGAAAGTTATTGAAATATTCATGGTATTATCGAGTACGTAATATATTAGTACATATAAATTAGTAGTAAAAAGATGGCCGTAAACGTTTGATGCGATAGAGATAATTAAATTCTGAAATGAAAACTTAATACAAAAAGATGAAGCCTAAGCTTCTGCTTTAGAATGAGACTTTCCATGGTTTTCTTGAATAGCATAAGAATTAAGAACTGACTAAAAGAAAATGAAATAATTAGCACCATACCAATACTTACGTAAGAACATCGAGTAAGGTGCATTATAGAGGACTTAACTATAACGCCCTTAATAACCAAAGTGTAGCGGATATACTACCAAAGAGAGTATTCCCCAGGACGTTTTGGTGTTAAGGGGCGGCCGGTAATTCAACAAAAGTTAAAATTATACACATTATAGCCATTATGTTTTTAAATGTTACATCTTCTGTGTTGTATAAACAACATATGGTAGCCATATAAACAACCCCATATATTGGATAGGAGGATGCTTCTTGGTTATTGATACTATCCCATAACTTACTTACCAATAAAATTCTTACCCCCGGTTTCTGAAACGCAAATCAGCGACAAATTATTTAAAATACTTGTTAATCCATTGTCATACGCAGATTGGGTTTCTAAAAACTTCATGTGACTGTTTGTCAACACTAATGTCAAATCTCCAATTAATCGACAATTATTTCAATTTTGGGTTTCTGAAAAGCTTTTCGGTACGTTAACGGTTTGTTAAACTGACTAATTCTAATTGCCCAAAATCGACCAATTATTCTAAGATTAACGTGTTGATATCGTAAAAATATATAAAAATAGTTTTAAGCATTCCTACCTACAACGTTTACTCTAATAACTGATAAGATAGAACAAGAACAGAATTATATCAAGTATGATTACTCTAAAAACACATATTGCTATTTTTCATACCGAAGGTACTGGGTAGCACTTCACCACTATCTCGCCTGATGTTAAGTGACGATGCCATCGATGATGCAGCTCGCTTACCCTGAAGATACCTATTCACTCCTGTTTAGAAAACCCCCCCGTAATTAACCAGAAACACAGACTCAGGCAGAGTGTTCCATTCCCTAGCGGTGTGTATGATGAGCGAGTATAGAACAATAGTCCGATTATAGAACTACGTAAATATATTACTAAAGACTACGTGATTATAGTGTTGCTGCTCATTTGTTACTCAATAGGGTGCTATAACATAACCATAGCAGCCATTAAACAAACCGCAGCTGGGTAGATTGTAATACCAACAAAAGCATTTCCAAGATAAGTAGGTTATGGACCTTCCAAACCCCAACCCTCTTTGAGAAAACACCTTTCGGCTGAGGGCTTTAAGATATGGTTTAAAGCTCTGTTTAGCGCCTGATGTGCGGCTACAACATATTCACGTTGATGTTAGAAGTGGTATTATTTTGTATTGATGCGCAGGAGGTCCATAGTTAGAATCTCGCCGCGGTCTTCCACTTCACCGCATGATGCGAGGGCGGGAGTTTTTAGAATCATTGATAGGCTTGATAGTTGTTGGCCTTCAAGTAGAAAATATATTACCAAGGATCTAATGGTATGTTACGACGGCTGTTCTTGCCTATTCTTCTCTACTGACTTCATCATCATCAGACGTCAATCACTTACCATCAGGTGAGATTATAGTCAAAGCGTAGCCTAGCAGCAATAAAAAATGCCACTCATGATTTTTTTATTTTAATCGATTTTTACGATATAAAGCAACAAGTAAGGGAAGACAAACACGCACATTTTCACGTACGCTAGTGACTTTCACTATCAATAAACTATTACTGACATAATAACTATAAAATTAAAGAGTATTTATAATCATCATGATGGTATTGAGGATAAAGGGATTTTTTTTAATTTAATTTTTTATAGCTGATAGGTAAGCCTTTGACCACAATCTCACGTGATGGTAAGTGATGATGTGGTCGAAGGTGTTAACAGGCTTAACCTAGAATTACTCTGGCTATCAAGGACAGCTGCCGGAACACACCGTTAGGTGCTTGGCGACAGATTTTCTACTTGAGGGTGGTCGCTAGCCAGGCGGGCATTCACAAAATGCCCTTCCACCATGCGGTGAAGCTCAAGCCCGCGGCGGGATTCGAACCATGGACCTGCTGCGCGGCAGTCCATAGCCAAAGCCATATCCATATCCATAGCTATCACTGCTGGATTCATAAAAATTAATGAAATTTGATAATTCCACTAGCGATAACCCATCAATGTTGACATTTTAGGTATTAGAGCGTACACTCGCACGACTGGACTCTGTCAGTTAGAAATCCGAGCGCAAATAGTATTGTTGGATGTGAATGCCCAAATCTGCTTGTATTTTGACAAATAGGAACGCTTCGAACTCCTCTCTCTTGTTGTTTTACGTTTACGATCATCCGTCATATTTAATTGGTAACCATAGTAACGGTGGTGATGCCAAAAATGATTTGGGATTAATTTCATGTCAAAACAGAAGAGACAACGCTATGTGTTAAAAAAAGACAGAACACTAGAGAATGAATGAATTTGAACGACATTTTCAAATTTCATGTTATCATAGATAAACAAGCATTTTAATCAGGTGTTCTGTAATTTTTCATTAATATGCGTTCCAGAAACCCGTTGAAAGTTAGCGGATTGTTAATTGTGATGGCTTGTTAGATGAATTGAATTTTGACACGCGTACCGAAAACCGGCGATTAATATCGGACACCAAAAATATTATTTGAAAATCAATAAAAGTTTGTTATTTTTCTAGTATAGAAAATGGAGGAGAAGAACGACGCATTGTTGATATACACTATTACACAAAGAGTATATTAAGACAAATCTCGAAACATTCACCTTTCGATTATTTTTTTATTAATATGCAGGGTTATTGGTAAAATGCTAAATCCAGGGAAACCCGGACGGATGGCAGCCCTACTCTCATAGAATGTCCGATTTTATGTCGCACTCCGGTGCATCTTCGCAACATAATCTACCTATACAAGTACATACATCAAGTGACGGCACGGGTGTCGTTTACAAACATAAACGTATCTTTCGTAATCTTTGACAAATACAGTTAATAACAGTAATACCACGGTTTTATAATCGTAAAAGTAATACAAAGTAATACATTTTCAAACAAAATACTTATCTTTCTCCTTGGGTGATTTCAATAATGGTATTATTTTGTTAGAAGTTTTGTTGTTCCACTCATCTACACAATAGCATCCACGAGATGTATTTATTATTATTAACAAATTGAAACAATAACTGTACCTACCTACTACATTCTCCATGTGATTTTTTGTTAGTGAAATCTTAATATGACTTGTAGTAATGACACGAGCAGGTACCCTTGATTGTTAGCGGAAACAAAGCCAGGATCTGAATGAACTACGCTACTTGATAAAAAAAAAACAAAAATTGGAACCGACTCCAACACCCAAAAGTGTGAAATAACTTGTTCAAGTCGGTACCAGTATAGTTCAAAAGTACCTATTATCACAATATTGTGCACGTGGTACTAAAGTTGGACTTCGACAAGTTAATTCACACTTTTTGGTGATGAAGTCATTTCCATTTTTATTTAAAAAAAAAACACTTCTTTTTATGACCCTTGCTACTTACGGGATCGATCTTCATTCATTGTCAACGACTATATCATCAAGATAAGTAAATATATTTCAGTTATTGGAGTGTATGTCAAAAACGGCTTGACCGATTTTGATGAAATTTAACTGGAACCAAACAACAAGTATCAGCTTTCAAACAATAAAAGATTTTTTTAAATCGATTCACCCAGTCAAATGTTCTGAGGTAACAAACATATAAGAAAAAACAGACGAATTAAGAACCTCCTCCTTTTTTTGAAGTCAGTTAAAAATACCCAATAGTATAACCCGCTATTTGTATTTTGATCAGGGGTAAAAAAGTTTTTTTATGATTTTCTGTGTAAATTTTACACAATATACTTGTTTTTGTAATAAATAAACCATCTATTGTGTAACAGCTTACGCCTTGCATCAAAGTAGATACATAGTTCATGTTCATCAAAACCATAGTTCATGTTCATTAAAAATGAACATACACAAAAACTGCAAAATCAAACAAGTTGGTAATAATCAAGACTAAACTTGTTCTACTGTAGGTATGGTAAATTTAGGCTCGCGGGAACTATGATCGCAAAGGGTTAACTGTGTCACACTATGATATTTACAGCATACAATCAACTAATGGTTGGTATCATGTATGCATACTAGATGGCGCTTCAGCACACATCACATTCGTGTGTGACAAGATAGTTTCTACTAGTTCTACTAGAGAGCGCTCTAAATTTTTAACCAAATAAAATATTACCGTTGACTTGCGGACGTGGCGCCATGTACACCGCGAAGTAAACACGCGAGGAGAAGTGGGGACAAAATCTAACATCTGGTTTTAGAATTCTGTCCCTTAATGTTTTTTCCTGTCTCCTCTCTTCGTCTTTGCAAGGTCAGAATTCCATCCCCTCTCGGTATGTAAGGAAACACCCCCATCGTCATCGATTGGTTGATCTAAAATAAAATAAAACAGCCACACATAATTTGTTCTCTGATAGGTTAATTCCAGGATCGGTTAAGTAAACACCCTCGCAACAATATTTTTTATATTTCCCACGGTTTGCAGTTTTGCCAAGCTTCACAAAAAAACCCTCAAACCCAAATTTTTTGTGAGTCTCGTTTTCGAGTGGCCATAAAATCAAGAATAGATTTTGAATGCGTTTGTTTTTATCTTTTAATAGCTTCCCGGCGCCAGGCTGTTAATTTTTTGTGTTTTTGTGTTATTTTTAAAAATTCATTTAGGCAGCTCTACTTATTCGTCAAATAAAAAACTTCGTTGTATGTGTCATATACGAGAATACATAATTACCTATACTATATATGTGAGATACCTCCACATAAACGCCCCCAAATAGATACTAAAATGTTGTCATAAATTTGTTTTAATTGACATAATTTTTGTCATCTATTTTCCTTTCTAATTACACGTATTTTTCGCTCGTAGCGAAGTTTGCTTAACCATTCTGAATCGATCAGCAAAGTTAAGCAACGTCCGCCGCGGTCAGGAGTTGGATGGGTGACCGCTGGTGACATTACTACTGAGCGCTTCCGTGCTTCGGAGGGCACGTTAAGCCGTCGGTCCCGGTTGTTGTCTTAGGATGGCAGTCGTTATAGCATGGTGGTAGGGCACTTTGCGAATGCCCGCCTGGCTAGCTACCACCCTCAAGCTGAAAATCTGTCGCCAAGCACCTAACGGTGTGTTCCGGCAGCCATCCTTGAGAGCCAGTAATTCTAGGTTAGCCTGAACAACATCTTCGACCACATCATCACTTACCATCAGGTGAGATAGTGGTCAAAAGCTAACCTATCAGGCATAAAAAAAAAAAAAAAAAAAAAAAACGTATTATGTTTGACCACATATCTCTTATCAAATGACTGATATACTACATCTCTCATTAATTTCTGTTGCATGTTATTCACTTGGACTCAACTAGAAAATTTACGTCTGTCATTAATTATTTGTAATACCTAAATAGATGTATTGCGTTATAATTTCCTTTTATCTCTCTTGATTCAGGGTCTACTAAGGTATATAAATTTTTATATGGGATTTCACCTATAATATACGGTCCCTCAAACAAACGTGCAAATTTCTGTGTTATTTTTCTATTAGCGTCCGATTTGGTATATATTTTTAATTTAACTAAATCCCCTATTTCGAATTGGACCAGTTTATGATTTTTGTTGTATTGTATTTCCCGCTGGCTTGCAGTTTTAAGTATGTTACATCTGGCTTGTTCGCGAATATCTTGTAATGTTTTTAATTCATAATTTGATTTGTTACTTTTAATAAAATCTGAATCAGAAGTAAGGAAAGTCTTTCACCCCATACTATCTCGTTTGGTGAATATCCCGTCGTTAAGTGAGTGACCTTATTATAACATTCTTCAATGTTAGGTAATAGACTCACCCATGAACGGTGGTTTTTATGACAGTAAGACCTAAACAATCTTCCCAAAATCTTATTTACACGTTCAGTAGAGTTAGGTCTTGGGTGACGAATCGATGTGTGTGTCAATTTGATTCCTAACTGTTTAATCCCTGTTTCCAACACTATAGATGTGAAATTAGTACCCCTGTCAGAACACAATACCTTTATCGTTAGTTCTTTGTGAAATTTTTTTACGCAAGCCAAGGAAGCCTTGCCTGTCGCTCGTCGTAACGGATATAATTTAATATATTTGCTGTATGCATCCTGTATAACAAAGATGTATTTAAACCCATACTTCCCTGATGGTAATGGCCCATATATAGCACAAAATACTTTGTTACCTATGTCCGTCGATATTACCGTTTTTATAGGCCCTGTATGCACTTCCAAGGCTCGTTTAGACTTCTGACATATTTCACACGCCCTAACTAACTGTCCTATCTTACGAGACATGTTAGTAAAATAATATCGCGATCTCATTAAAGCATGTACTTTGTATCGTCCAAAATGGCCTATCTCTTCATGTATGCTTATGATCAATTCCCTCTGTAATTCTTCAGGAACATATAGTCTCAAATTATCCTTTTGCATATCTATTTTCTATAGAACTCCTTCTTTTAAAATAAAGTATTTATTTTCCGAAGTACTTTTGTCCTCCATGCGTTTAATTATTTCACCAATTTTTATATCGTTATTTTGAAGCTCACGAATATCCATCCAATTTTGTTTCATCCTTTTCCCTATCTGTGTTTTAAATAGATTCATCTCAGGCCCAACAGATTAATTTGTTATTATATCTGTAGTCCCCTTAATATGTCTTGATAATACATCTGCGACTACATTATCTCGACCCTTGACATGTTCAATGGTAAAATCAAACCGACTATAATGAACCCAACGTATCATACGAGCGCTTAATAGCTTACATGATTGTAGGAAAATCAAACTCTTGTGATCTGTCCGAATTACTAGTCGTGCCCCCCTTAAATAAGTCTCAAATTTAGATAAACTATAGATAATAGCCCAAAGTTCTTGTTCAGTTACCGTCCACCGACTTTCCGTAGCTGTTAATGATTTACTACAAAATCCAATTACCCTTTCTTCATCATCAATTCCCCTTTGATAGACGTAACCGGAAACTCCCATGTTGCTACTGTCCGTTTGTAGGTAATAAGTCTCCTTAAGGATAGGGTGGTAAAGCAGTATTGTGTCCATAAATAGATTTTTAACTCGTTCAAAACACTGATTTATCTCGTCTGACCAATTCCATTTAGTATTTATTTTCAAAAGCTCACATAAAGGTCTAACCTGTTCACTATATTTTGAGATAAACTTGCGAAAGTAATTGATTAGACCTAAGAAAGCACGTAACTGTTTTATAGTTTTAGGTGCTGGAAAATCTAATATCGCCCTTTTCCTGTCAGGATCTATTTGTACCCCAGAGGTATTTACTAAATGTCCCAATAGATTAACTTCCACACGTAAGAATCGACACTTCTCTAATCTTCCCGTCATCCCTGCCTCTTCTAATTTTTCTAGTACTTGGTCTAGGTGGTCTTAATGTAAACCTAAGTTTCCTGTCATGTAAACTATTATATCATCTAGATAGTTCATACAAAACCCACGTACATCATTCAGTATAATATCCATGGCTCTTGTGAATCCGGCTACAGAAGTCTTTAGTCCTTGTGGGAGTACACGATATGTGTATGTTATACCCATAAAAGAAAAACCCGTGTACTTTCTAGAGTCTTTATGTAACGGTAATTGAAAGTATGCATCATTGCAATCGATTAAAGTTATATAATTAACCCCATGAAATGATTGGATTATCTCTGAAGACAATGGAGGGGACCCCGCGTCACCCAACGTATGTTTATTTAATTCGCGTGCGTCCAATAAGAGTCTGATAGAACCATCGCGCTTTTTAGTGTAAGTGAGCGGACTACAATAAGGAGTTGCTTCTTGTTGAATAACCCCTAATTTTTCTAACTCATCTAGTTTTTTCTTGACCTCTGCTCTATGTTGCAATAGTACCGGATAGCTTCGTCTTACAAATGGTGTTTCATCTATTAATTTAATAACGTGTTCGTACTTATTCGTTATCCCTAATGTATTAGTGAACACCTTATGGTGTTTTTCTAATATGGGTAATAACAGTTTCCTTTGTTCGTTATCTAAGCCGGAATTATCTAATTGGTTTCGCCAATCGTTCTTACAAGTTTTCTCGGCGTTCGAGTTAGAAAGTTCGGGAGTTAACATATTTTTATTTAAAAGTGAGTTAATAGTCGCGGCGTTAGCCACGCCCCCTAACCTTGTTACTTCACATCCAGAATTCAATTTAATGTCTGTTCGTAAACCCAAGTGTTCAATAGTCAGTGTCCTTTCACTCCCACAGTTTATTATGCCTTTTACCCGTTCCAGCCAATCATAGCCTAGTATAAGTGACCTAGGTAATCTATACATTACTAATACAGGCGCCTCAACTAAAGTGTCGCCCAGATTAAATTCTATCAATACTAAACGGTTTGTACTCTCGCTCCTAGAACCAAACGCTCTTTGGACCTGTACGGTTGGTATAGCAATTTCAGGTAAATTAACCCCTTCTCCTAGAATAGAACTATATAACTCGCTTGTAATGCCACTAATCTGGCTCCCAGTATCAATCAATGCATTAATGCTTCTGCCATACAAACACACACACAACTCAGGCAATTTTGGTAATGAGTAGTCATTCATTTGTTCGTCTATATCGTCTAACTCATGGAATAACGCATACATTGCCTTATCGTTCTTAGTACACAATCCGCATGTACTTCCCTCCACCTCACAAACCACATTCTCGTCAAATCGGTTTTCCAATAGGATTCCAACGCTACTCACAAATGATTCATATTTACTATCGTACCGTTTGACCTCTTTCAATGGTCGTATTAATCCGTGTCCGTTTATTCCTAATTGGTTTCCCACCTTCCAACCTAATCTCGTGAGAATTCTATAAGCCACATTTTGTTTACAACGCTCAGGAGTCCTAGCTTCCCCTTCAACACATACATTTTCATAATTTGGACTCGTACGTGCCAGGGATATTAGTTTTTTTGAACTTCCCCGCCCCCAGACTTTGATGGATTAGTAGTACCAGTTTCCTTAACAAAATCAATCGCAGTTCTCATTACACTCTGTCTTCCATTCTCACGTGATGTACCTTTATTATAGTTCCTACAATACCCAGCTCTTCCTCTCTGAAATCCCCTGCCTCTAAACGAACTTCTTCCCTTTCTCCATACACCGGCAGTCATAGAGGCAGACACTGGGCGACGTATAGGCTGTCTACCGCCATGGTATCTCGTAGGTGTATGATGCCTTAAGACAATATTCTGCTCTAAGTTTCTGAGGAAATTAGCTCCATTTATAATCGTAGGTTCCTCAGGTCTAGTAAACCATAGTTGTTGAACATCTACGGAGTAATGTCTCATTAAAGAATTTACGATATCCCTTTCACTAAATGCTATTGTTAAAGATTGCAACGTCTCTGTTTGTTCGGCGAAATGTTCACTCATAGAGATACCTGAATTAATTGAATACTCCCCTCTTATTATTTTGTATCGTACTGATTCTTGTATTTGATCAGTCCAATAAATTTGTCTAAAATCAGCTTCAAAATCGGAAAACGTGTTCCAGTTCTTTGAATATAATTCTAAGATTTTCCGAGCATGTCCAGTGACGCATTCTAATACAATGTCAATTTCGCGATCAAACGCATTTAATGACTTAATATATTTTTTAACTCTTTTTAAGAATGTTATAGGATTTATTTGTGATTTTCCGTCAAAAATAGGTTTGCTAATGGTTGGTTGTATAACAAAAATATTTTGATTTGGTATTGGAGTTCCGTTACATTCCTCAGATGCAATACTAACAGTTTCGCGTGACGAAGTGCTCGCCAGGTTCATGTCATTCTTATTCGAGTTTAATAAATTTAACTTTTCTTGGAACTCGTTCATCTTAGCTAACAGTAATTGTAATGTCGAGTTATTTAAAGCCTCTTGTTCCGTTGATATATCCGTATTGATTTCGTTATTTAATCCGCGTTTCCCTTTCGTACGTTTACCTCTACTCTCTGCCATAATGTTTTAAAGAAGTCTAAATAGATGTTAAGCGCGGAGTTTAAAGTTTTTTTTTTTATTTTTTTTTTTTTACCGTTCGTGTTTTATATTATAAAGAAGTGATATTTAATGTTGCGAGTTGTTTTCTTTTAACCAATCTGTGGAAATATACACAAAATTTATGCAGATACTGTAAATTAATGTAATATTTCAATAAAAATGTATATGTACAGTAGTTAGTAGTATAAAATAATGCTCATGCAAAACAATTCTCCTCTGCTGCGATCTCTGAAAATGTAATAAATTTCCTATTTTTATTCTATTATCTCTGAAAGAAAAACCCTGACTTCCTCAATAATTTATTTCTACGTTGTGTTTTTCGTTGTATAATCCTGATTCTATTTCAATCGTATCGTTATATCGATGCGTAGTTGAAAATTCTGGTCTCCGGCACCATCTGTGGTCGTACAGGCTAGTGTGATCGTCTAAGTTAAGAGTTATGATATATTGAGAAAGGATTACTTGATTCAGAGATACGAAATCATAGGAGAGCTTTACTTGATGTGATTGTAAATCATCACTCATGTCTTACACAAGTTTTATGTCGGTACATAGGCTGAATGTCCATAAAATAATCACTTTCATATTCCTCTTGGCTTGCTTTAAATAAGAGAGGCCAACAAGTAAATTAATTAAAATAGTTAATTAAATACATATTAATTATATTAATGTAGGCGTTAGATTCATAAGGTATATATGAGACATAGAGTTATTTCTAATTAGACCATCCTTAGCAAGTGGCAGGATTCAATACAAGAATGCCTTATTTTATGTGGAAGGAAAGATCATCTCCCCAATAGAAACCAGTCCAAGTAACGTCGTGGGAACCTATAAAACGCGGCTCAGCGTACACCTAAGTGTTTTCAGGGCGGAACCAATCTTTTAACCTATCATGAGCTGAGGAGCTCTATTTATTCTTATAGCGAAATAAGCGCTATTTGTATATTTTATCAGCCCTTTTAAAACCATGGATTTATGTATATCTCAAATATCACGTGATTCAACACAAAATTTGTGTTTGCCTGGCCAGGCTTATAGAAATCTATAGGTCGGTTCAGATGAGAGAACGTGTATTGTGACGTATTGTACTGCCGCTTCTAGGCACAACCATGTAATGACTTGTGAAATCTAGGTCCCATATTCTTGTTATAGGCCTTAAAATATAAGACTGTAAAAAGCACGCTCTCCTAAGATATCGTTTTGTAGTTATTCCCTATTATAGTCCAAAAGATATAATATAGATGTTTAGAGTTAATGGAATTGTATACTGTACTTATTTTAATATACTCCCTGTTGATCAGTAACTAGACTCGATCTCCCCTTGCTGTCTGCTCGCAGGACTTTGTGTTGGAAATTATATGACCTACCTATCTAGATTAGATACTACGTTATAGCCCTAATGAAATAATTTATGTTATATTACTATCCTAAAATAGGTAAAGAATACTCTATACTCCAGCATATTCTGCTATACTAAATAATTAAACTCAAATATTATTTTACTATCCTCACTGTTATTAACTAAGTAAACTATCGTAAATTATTTATCAAAACAAATTATAAATTTATCTCAAGATCTAATTAAGTGTGGATTACTATTTCAATAGCTAGAGTTCAAATATTCATTTAATTTACTTTAGATTCAATTATTCTTAATATATATTATATTCTATCTGATTGGAAAGGTTCTTAATCATAAAATAAAATAAGTTTAATATAGATCATATTAATTTTTATTATAATGATCTTAAAATTTGTTGTGGTATTTAAGCGACACTCTTTGATTATTTAAATCATGAAAGTTACATATATATGTATCTATATAAATACACATATATATTAATCACATGACCCGCTATTCATTTCCTAGACTTTAATAAGAGGGAAAAAATTAATAGCGAAATGAAAAAACCTCTTTAGTCGTATTACACAGTACAGTAGAATCAACAAAACATATAATATATGTTCATATACACAATTATTTACAAAATAAAACCATACCCATATATATTTTTCAACATAACAAGTGATATCTTTGACATGAATATACTAATTGTATGTAGCAAATAAGATATATGTATTCAATAAGGTAATACGATTTAATACTATCATTAATAAATTGACTATTCAATTTAATTTAATTTTCATTACATCAAATCCTCTGAAATTCCATAAAATATATATTGGGTGTAATTTTAAATTTATCACTAGAATTAACTCTATATAGTATGTTGAAAATAGGATTTATCAACTTTACCAAATGATTGTCTTCTAATATCACTGAATTTAAACTTAAGTTGTTAATTTATCAAATAATAATAAAACACTGAAGTTACTGCAGTTTGTAAACTGATTTCCGCGTTAAACCAGCGCTAATCTGTTAATGTTCCCCATCTCCTCAGTTCGTCTTTCCCCAGCCAGTACTTTCTATCTCCCCTCTCTGTATGTAAAGAAACACCTCCACCGTCATCGATTGGTTGATCTAAAAATAAAATAAACAGCCACAGATCATTTGTCCTCTGATAGGTCAATTCCAGGATCAGTTAAGTAAACACCCTCGCAACAAGTGTTTTTTATATTTCTCACGGTTTGCAGCTTTGCCAAGCTTCACAATAAAAACCCTTCAACCCAATTTTTTTGTGAGTCTCGTTTTCTAGTGGCCATAAATATAGAGAATAGATTATTTGAATGCGTTTATTTTTATCTTAATAGTTTTTCGGCGCCAGGCTGTTAATTTTTTTGTGTTTTGTGTTATTTTTAAAAAATCATTTAGACAGCTCTACTTATTTGTCAAGAAAAAACTTCGTTGTATGTGTCATATACGAGAATACACTATTACCTATACTATATATGTGAGATACCTCCACAGTTTGATATTTTTGTTTTAAGGTTAACTGTAAATGTAATAATTATAGTGCTTTTTATAATACGTAGAATACATATACCTATATTATGTACTAATGTCATCAGCACCCAAGAACCCCCGACATTGACACCCAGATATCAGATAATAAAATAAACAATATCCATCATGTTGTAATTCTAAATTAATGGTATATTCGTATTCCACTACACATATTATGTCCAGCACTACAATAAACTACGAAATGGACATCATATTATACATACATATTTTATAACTATAGTAGAAATAGTAGGTATAAGGTTGTAGAAGGCTTGCACGGCTCCACACGTTTGGGGGGTGGCCTTGGTGAGCCGGGTCGCCCCTCCACAGGCGCAGAAGCCCGATTGAGTTCGGGCCTATCGCCGGGTCAAGATAGTAAGACTGCTAACGCGACCCGATCTTGCCCCAACTCGGCGGAGGACTGCTCACTGGGGGTTTTAGTGGGTTCATGTCACACACATCCCTTTTCACCGCCCCCATGTTGGAAGGGAAGAGCAAAGGCATTTCCCCTCTCAAAAAAAATAAGATTATACTTTATCCAACGTCCTTATAACGGGATAAAGAGGCAACCCTACGTTCAAGTTCTGAAGCGCTCGTAGCGAAGTTTGCTAAGCCGTTCTTAATCGATCAGTTAAGTTAAGCAACGTCCGTCTCGGTCAGGAGCTGGATGGGTGACCGCTAGTGACATTACTACTGAGTGCTTCCGTGCTCCGGAGGCCACGTTAAGCCATCGGTCCCGGTTGTTTCCTTACGATGGCAGTCGTTACAGGATGCCCTCCTGGCTTGCTGCCACCCTCAAGCAGAAAATCTGTAACCAAGCACCTAACGGTGTGTTCTGGCAGCTGTCCTTAAGATTCAGTAATTCTAGGCTAGCCTGAACAACATCTTCGATCACACCACCACTTACCATCAGGTGAGATCTTCGTCAAAAGCTAGTATATCAGCAATAAAAAAAAATTGCGAAGAAAAATACTGAAATATACATTTTTGATCATGACTAACTATGGGAAATGTTCAGTTTAAAGAAAAGAGCGACCCTGTAAAACATGGCGTCAATTCTAATATCTATCTAGACAAATTAATTACCAAAGCAACTAATAAATGTTATTTAAAGTTATTTTATAATAACTAAGCGTTAATACTGCTACAGCTTGGACTGCTGTGCCACCGCAGTTATGTAACTAAACTGTACTGTAAAGTGCTTATCCCACCCACACAACGGCTTGTTCTCCTCCCTGGGATGCATGGCATTTTGCAACTAAATATCACAATTATTTTTTTATATTTGAAACTATATGCAGTTTCGTCACTAGCCAAAAATTCAAACCCATAACTTTGAGTTTTCATAGTTTTTACATGCGTATATTTGTAACCAATGATTGTTAATTATCAATATTATCGCGAACATACATTTAATAATCTCGCAAGATATATCATATTCTGATAGTTTTTATGGTAATTAAACAACTTTAAACGGTTTAAATCGCGTTTATTTATCATTATTAATGGGATCCTGTTATCGAATCAATTGAACCCCATGGCCGACACAAATCTGCAGGACTGTGAGCGAATACTGCGTGAATAGGGAACGTTATGATTAATAATATTATAAAATTTCGAACGGCAGACCAAATAATTTCGGTTTGAATTCGATTGTTTGTAACACGGACTAACCACCCTGTGGACTGCTAACTTCAGAGCTATGTTTTCCGCAACACGTATGCTATTTGAAGGATACTTAGACGGCACGCCTACGAAAGCGTTCTCAGTTGCGACCGTGCAATTGCCACGTCAACGCATAATCAAATAAAAACAAAAAAAACCCTCCTACGCAATTTAATGGTGTGGGAAGAATTCCTCGACGTTGAGTTATAAAAAAGACAATATTACTTTACACTAGTAAGTAAATTATGAGAAGATATATCAATTTATATATAATTTTGTGCAGAATTTGTGCCGAAGGCAAGTTGGTCCTAGTTTGCGACGTGCCAATTAGTCTATTTCGTTCTAGCTCGAGTTTTTGATATAGTTTTATCTCGCTCTTGTAAATCTTAGTGATGAGGTGTACATTGGTTGCGTTAGTGGCGATTATAATAATATATGCTATCGTTTATATTGTAATATCGTTGTGGGGTTCATTTTTGGGATTATTTTACTGTACATTATTATCAACTTAATATAGTTTCCGGCAAGCTTACAATAATCGAATGCTTAAATATACAAAGCCAATAATTCTATGGGAGTGAGTTGGTATTTTACGAGATTTATTTATAATTCTTGTAGATTTATGACTATTTTGTATTTAGTACGTAAAATGTCGTGAATGCTAGGACGTTTTAGTGGTTGTTAGAACTCGCCTCCAAAATTTGTAAGTATGGGTAAATCTGTCTGTACCTGTATCGGTGGTAGGGTATTCAGCAAAATCTGACCTAGCTAGTTAGTAGCTATTAACCTAGCTAGCACCTACCACCCTAAACTAAGAACCTAATTAGAAAAAGGTATAAGCTTATTGTATTTCTATCATATGAGGTAAAAGTCATACAGGTCATACCTATATGACCCTCATACCATAAGGACGAACAAGCATTTGTTTACATTAGCGGCAAACTCGAAAGCAAATTCGCTTTTTATGCACACAGGTTTGCTGATCGAGCTCTTACATCACTGAGAAAGAGTGGAGTTATCTGATTTTCTAGTTATTGATTACTTACCCATGTATGGCACATTTTTATTACACACAGTACTTACATTGGTCAAAGGGAACGCTTATTATAATTGAATGCAAGAAATTGCATGTAATATAGTTTTATATTGTAATCGTATTGCACCAAATATATAGATAATTATCGATTATTATAACTGTCAGCGTCCCATCCCTAGTAGTTCACTTGTTATGATTTATTGCTTTGTGCGGACCAATCATGAAGCATCGCTGCCCCCCGCGCGTCGCAAAAAGTTTCGGAATTGTTTTCACTGAGATAATTGTCCGTACGCAGTGATCTATGGTACGCAGTCCACAGGGTGGTTAGTCCGTGGTTTGTAACGTCGGGACAAAAATAATGATAAATATACGCGATTTAAACCGATTAAATTTATATCATTACCATGTGTAGCAATCGCGAAAACCTAAGACAACATTATTTTATTGATATTGACAATAAGAAAAGTAAAATGCAAACATGGCGCGTTATCGGCAGTGTTACTATCAATGCAATTATTCAAACAGAAAAAAAAATTGCTTATTAGTCTTTAATTTTCATCGATATTAATTGAAGTTTTGAAATATGCAATAGATCTTCCATTTTATGGCGTAGAGCACTCAGCCAAAGACCCATACAAAAAAGACACATCTCCTTTTGTAATGTATTGACCACATAAACCTAAATCATGACTTGGCACGACTGATGTCACTTTCTGACACGAATATTGGATCATTACACAAATACTTTGGTAATATTTATAACTCATATAGTAAAACTGAAAAGCAAACACCGATATCAGAAAAGCTATAATTTTTTTAAAGTATATTGTGAAAATTACAAAACAAAAAGAAACACACGTGAAGAAAGCCATAGAATTGAACTACATAACAAAATATGATCTTGAAGAAAAACATTGACTGAAAGAACTTGTTCAGTGAAGAGAAGTCAAGAATCTGATCCATGAAATGAAAACAATAAGATGTGGCATAAGGACAGTTCTGTTAAGTATTCAAAACAATTTGAAATTAAAAAAAACACATTTTTTTTATTTCACAGGGTATCGTGTCAAAAAATTTTTAAAACCCCTTTTGTTACACCTTGTATAACAAAAAATAATTCCGCTTCCACGCACCCAATTTATTGTCGTTGGTAGCAAGAAAAACACCATGATAATGTGTAACGTACCCTAAACAAACAGTTTTAATGGCAAGAGGCATGTTAGCTCACATGACCGGGTGAGAAACCGGGCGACCGGGCACCGGACGGCCGTGTCAAACATGGAGCGGGTAGGATTATCCGGTGGCGGGGAAAAAATGACCCAGTAATTTATTGGTGTTTGGAGTAAGATCTTTTTATTAGGGAATAGAATGTCTGAGTGGGGGACGAGTTTTACACTTTTTTTTTAATAACAACAGACAACGATGATTAATTTGCCTATTTACATTATTTATCTCGCAATGACGGCGACGTCCAAACAATTAGCAGCTTTTTAAGAATCAAAGGCGGAAAATACAATAGCATGATAAAAAAAAATCAAACATCATTTAATTTTGTTCATATTCACTATGTGATTTTTTTTAATGGGATTGTGATGGAACACGCTCGAAGCCTATCAGATGTTAAGCGGTTATCTCTGCTTATGACAGATGCATTTGGATACAATTGGCGAACTGCTTTACGCCTATCACCCTGAGACATACAGTTGTCAAGCCTAACGGGCCTGTAAATATAATGGCCCTCAAGGACTGCTGTTGGAACAGACTGGTGCTTGGCAACAGTTTTTTTTACCTGACGATGGTAGCTAGCTCGAAAAGCATTTGCAAAAAGCCCTTCAACCATAATGTGAAACTCGAGCTGGCGGTGGGGATCGTTTATAATAGAATTTTTTTGTAAGCTATTAAGATACATGTACAACATAAAATTTATCTTTTTATCTAAAATAATTTGAACGGGCAATGAAATGAGTCGAATCCATATCCAAATAGTATATATATATAGTTTTAAAGATCCATATCCAAATGGCAAGACGGAGCCCTATTAATGATAATTCTGCTATCTATCTGATAGTCTCTCTAGTTCGTCAAGGAAATTAATTACAAACAGTTTAGTTTTTCACTTATTATGTGTAGAACGTTGACACAAAGATTAGAGTTTTGAATACATGCGAAGGAAGTCGAAAACAAGAACTTTTTGCACTCTAGCATACAGGGTCTACAGAATAGATTCAGTGAATACAATACAAAAAAAAAGTTAATAAAATTATCTTAAAAATGGGAGCTGTCAAAGTTTACCAATTTTTGTGCCGAGATCCATCTCAAAAACAGATATTTTATTTTAAATTGTACTGAAATGTTAACTCGTTAAGCATTTATAATTTTGTAAGCAATTTTAGGGACACTATAAATAAAGTAATATTTTTTTCACTGTCTTAATTACTACGAATAATATATAGTTTAAATAGAACTAATCTAAAATGGGAATAGCACACGTTCCTAAAAAAAGTAAATGGAAAATTGAGATGAACGTATGCACCTTCCTATATTGGTGACTTTCGCAATTATTTACTTTTGCTTTAGTAGACAGATGCCAGTCATTAAGTTTATTGCCAAATGTATTACCTATAGTCAATTTAATAGCGTACTTACACAATGTTTTCATTCAACATTGATCGTTATGGTTTCGGTGGCTGAATTTAAACGGCTGAATTACTTGGTCTAAATTGAATGGAGCTCGTACGAGGTCGTGATTGGATGCTATTGTTCTTGGATTCACAAAAAGGATTTGAACCTCTTTTGTAAAAGTAACTTTAATTAGTTTTTTTCAAGAACTTAATGAAACTCGAAACGATGTGCGTGTTGTTCGTTAAGTGGTGAAAATAAATAAGTACTCTAAACAATTAATATTTAATTACAAAGGCATATTTTATTTTTGTCTATTATCTGTTAATTAAATTAAAATAAAATATTGTTTAAAACATCGAGTTATACAATACTAAATTTGTAAACAGTATTTAGTATTTAGAATTGCCATTATTTGACCGATGTGATTTGCAAAATATTAGTTAGCACGAGGCCAATGCAAAAAAATGTAACAAAATTATATACCGACTTATGAAAAAGATGTCAAGAAATATATCAGAACATTTTTGTGGATATCTAACCGTAATAAATCAAAGCAGCATTTTAGATTGGTAAAAAAATTGATAATTATAGATTTATATAAAAAGACAAACAGTAAACAATCGCATAAAAAATTCAATAGCAATATAGCCTATATCGTGTAGCGTATTTAGTCCTTCTTAACCGATCAACTATGTTAAGCTGTGTCAAATATTACTATAATTACTATCAAATATTACTATAATAACCTAGAATTACTGGCTCTCTAGGACAGCTGCTGGAATACACCGTTAGGTGCTTAGCGACAGATTTTCTACTTGAGGGTGATAGCTAGCCAGGCTGGCATTAGCAAGATGCACTAACACATTTTTTTTTTTTTTTTTTTCACCCGGGAAAATCCTTTATGGATACCACCCGCCCCGGGGGGAGCGGAGTGGTTATGTGGGAGTCCTCGCCTGAAGGGCCTTACTACCCCCTCGGGGGGGTAGTAAGTGAGGTTACCCACTAAAAACCCGGGATGAGCAGTCTGCCGCCTAGTAGGGCGAAATGGGGTAGCGTTAGCAGTCACCATCTCGCCCCAGCGGCCGGCCCGTCACCGATGACGGGCCCCGGCCAATCGAGGGATGACCTGGCTCATTGGGGCCATCCCCCAGACGTGTGGGATCGTGCAAGCCAGCGGAGAATCCCCCGACTCTCCACCGATGATCCGCACAGCACGAGGAAAGAGCGAGAAGGCGCCCGAACCGCCTTCTCCTCCCCCCAGTTCGTCTACGCCGGAGCGGGTCCGCGAGGACGTCGTCCTCCCTCGCCCGCTCCGCGGCCTCTTTCTGCGCCATCATCGCTTCGCAGAAAGAGACCACCGCCTGCCACGATCCGTCGCTGCCGAGCATAGCGTTAACCACGCTCGGCAGCGACAGATCTGCGCCTATGACCGCTGTGAGGGTGTGCCGCATGGGACTCCACGCGGCGCACTCCTCTAGCGTGTGGAGCGCCGTGTCTTCTGGCGCTCCACACTCGTGACAGGCGGGGGTCGCCTCCCGTCTCGCGATGTGATGCAGGTACCTTCCGAAACATCCGTGTCCGGAAAGCACCTGCACCAATCGGAAGGTCAGCGACCCGAATCGCCGCCCTACCCACCTCCGGAGGACCGGGCGAATGGCATCCACCGTCCTCTGTCCAGGGACCGGTGGAGCCAGGTCCTCCGTCCACCGCCTCAACAAGGCGGCCCGCGCCCGCCGTCGCATGCGCGTGACCTCCTCCCACGCTGGAGGCTCCCCGCGGGATCTCCTCGCCGCCACGAAGTGGTAAGATGCACTAACACCATGCTATAACGACTGCCATCCTAAGACAACAACTGGGACCGACGGCTTAACGTGCCGTCCAAAGCACGGCAGCACTCAGTAGTAATGTCACTGCATCAGCGGTCACTCATCCAATTCATGACCGCGGTGGACGATACCTAACTCTGCTGATCGGTCGAGAACAACTTAGGAAACTTCGCTACGAGCGCTTCTCATTATTCATTTGTCAGTAATAATGATACAATACAATATTTTTACGTATAGGTATAGGTACGTAGCAGAAACAGATGATTAAATCGAGTAGTGCGAGACTTCCACGTATCTCTAATGTACGGGTGGCCCTTCTGACGATAGAGGCCAGTTCGGTGGTAAAAGTGTGTGGGAGGTATAAGGTCGAAAATCTCATCAGAGTATTCTTCATTAAAGTATCAGTAAAACAGGCGTATCTATATATCTGTAGAGTATATGCTTTAAATTAGATACTGTCTTAAATTTTCTTAAAACATTCCAGTCGGATTCTTGTGACAAAAATACCAAATTAATAATACAAGTCCAGCAAAAATACCAATTTGATTTCGGTAACGCAATTTACGTTGACCCTACTCTGTTACTGTCATGTCCAATCAAATGCCACCCAAGGCTTTGCCACTTACACTCGCTAACTCTTATTTTTATAGACACAAAGCCGTGTTTTCGGCAGCAATAGCGTATCATTAAGTGAATCAGTTGTATCTACAGTCAGAAGTGGTGTTGGAAAACAAAGAAAGTTTGTTTTGATAGAGTGACCTATTTCAGGCCCTAGTTTGTCGAATATAGAGGAATAGTTAGAATGGTACAGATAACTTCTATAGTTTTTTTTGAATTCAGTACCCATGTACTGAACGAAACTCTAATAAAGTCTTATTAATGTCGGTCTGTCGGTCAATCCCTAGCCACGGGTCACGCCACGCTTGTGTTAGTGGAATGAATTGATATATGAAATTTCGATAATTTGTGAGATATGGTCGCCCTAGACCAGATATTGAATTAAAATAGTTTAAATTTTATTTCATTGGTGTCTTATAATTATAAATGAATATGTAGCCGAAAAAGGAACTGATAATTACCGACTTACAAAAAAGTGGAGGTTTCCAATTCAACTGAATATTTTTTATTGTTTGCCCGTGATATCCGCCAATTACGAATTGCTTTTGATGTTTTTTTTGTTAGATAGACTCAAGACTAAATTATATATCTACACTTAATATTATAAAGATTTGTATTATTGTATGCAATGAATAAACTTAAAACTTGGATAAAATTTGGTATAGACAGAGTTTGCAACCCGGGGAAGGACATGGGATAGTTTTTATCCAACTGCGCAAAAAGAGGTAAATGGTTTCGCGCGATAACTGACATACGCGCGGGCGGAGCCACGGCCGGAAATATATGTATATATATCGGGATGGTGAATAGTATTTTTGACGAGCAAATGTTCTTGTAAGCAGTATGCAACGCTAAAAAGAGTGAGATGTTATGAAGCAAGTCGAACCATGATAAATGTGATTTGAATTAGCAATGTACCCACGTCAACAAATTTTCATATTTTCAGTGTTGGAAGTTAGTCCCATTTTTAAACATATTTTATACCTTAGCGGGATACCATCTAGAACCGATTGAATAGTCTACAGATATATATTTTATAATAACTTATGTTATGAAGTCTGTCAAAGTTGTGAGTATTTGACCTATTGTAATTGTTATAGAGTCTATGTCGTTATTTAAATTTTTGGTTATAAATGTAATATTTCAGTATATAATTGACCTTAAACACACAGAAAATTCCTTATAGAAAATTACACGAGAGAAATTCACCGCTAATTATTCTTTTCCTCCGTACGTTACGGACAGAAGTTGAAAATTAACTTGTGTGTGAAAATGTGTTATTAGAACTACAATTTTACATATTGCAATAGATTATTTAAAGTCAAGGTCGCATTCACAAAGTTTGTTTCTACCATATGAAGAGGACTCACATCTTTGTCGGAAAATGTATTACCATAACAATAGGTTAAGTTACTATTGATTACTGATTTTGTTTACGAGTTTAAAATATTTTTTCTTGCACATAGTTTTGAAAGTTAATAAGAAATAAGCTTACTCTAACAATTAAGGTACTCAATTCAATAAGTACTAAAAATATATTAAATATCATAAAATAATTTCTCCGAATCTCGCATATAAGGTGATAAAGTAAAAATAATAATGTTTAAAATAAGCGTCTGTACAAACGCGTATTGGTCGAAATTTTTATACTAGGTTTCGGACGTATCAAATGCCCTTCATCAGGTGAGTCCACGCGTCTAAATCACGTTATTTAAAAAATTAATATGGCTCATACATACAAGAACATCCAATTAAAACAAGTAAAAATAATTTGACAAACTGGCAACTAAGCTTAATTAATACTGAACGATGTTTTTGAGATTTTTATGAAAGATGTTTTTATTTGATATGAATGTTTTTGAGGCGCTCGTAGCGAAGTTTGCTTAGCCATTCTGAACCGATCAGCAAAGCTAAGCAACGTCCGCCTCGGTCATGAGTTGGATGAGTGACCGCTGGTGACATTACTACTGAGCTCTTCCATGCTTCGGAGGGCACGTTAAGCCGTTGGTCCCGTTTGTTGTCTTCGGATGGCAGTCGTTATAGCATGGTGGTAGGGCATTTTGCGAATGCCCGCCTGGCTAGCTACCACCCTCAAGCAGGAAAACTATCGCCGAGCACCTAACGGTGTGTTCTGGCAGCTGTCCTTGAGAGCCAGTAATTCTCTAGGTTAGTCTGAACAACACCTTCAATCACATCATCGCTTACCATCAGTTGAGATAGTGGTCAAAGGTTAACCTATCTTGCATAAAAAAAAATGTACAGTTTTAAATTTTATAATTTCTCACGTTCATCTATATTAAGATTTTGAAAGTTTAATGGTAATATACGCAAAGTCAGAACTCAAGATTATAATTTATTATAATATACTACAACTTTTTGTGTGACGAAACAAATGCGGTTCGTTTGATGTTAATCTATGACCACTGCTCAAATGTACAGTTGACGCAGCATTCGTGCATGTGTGGTAGTCGTAATGTCACCTTACAAGCTAACCAATCCTTGGAAACGAAATAATATTTAAAGAAATTTTAAAAAATAATGTAAATGTTATTGCTTAAAATTGTTTTTTATTGTACCGTTGAAATAAAATCAATGAGACTTACCCAAATCTTATAATCTTATAAAATCTAGTATTCTAGTTTTTTAATTTGTATATTTTTTCTATTATTGTTTTGGGTAAAACGAATATTCTGAAACTTTCCCATAGTCACTACATTTAGGTATTTTGAACAATAGAATATTAGAATATTCCCAAATATACTCGTATTATAAAACAACATAGATTATTTGTAACTACCCCATGAGGTGCCGCACCCACCAAGAGCTGTCTAGAGTCCCGAATTCTGAGTTCTGCGTTCCACGTTCACTACGCTACATAAATCAAGTACCTAGTCGAGTTCTCCAGTTCAATCAGTTTATTCATAACAAGAGAAACGAATAACAAATCATTGCTAGGTAAACAACATTAATGATGGCAAATGTACTAGCGACTCTACTAGCAGACGTGTGTTCCCTTCGACCACCACTATCTGACAGCTGTTGTGTGTTCATTCATCCAAGTGATTGCATACTCCACAATTAACGCAGAAAACCACAAAATACAGAAATCAAAAACAAAACACTCTGTGTTTTTAGGGTTTGTACCCAAAGGGAAAAAACGGGATCCTATATTACTAAGATTTCGCTGTCCGTCCGTCCGTCCGTCCGTCTGTCATCAGGCTGTATCTCAAGAACGGTGATAGCTAGACAGTTAAAATTTTCACAGATGATGTATTTCTGTTGCGGCTATAACAAAAAATACAAAAAGTTGGCCAAGTGCGAGTCGGACTCGCGCACGATAAAACAAAAAAGGTTGACATATGAAGTCTAATATTGTATTTAATATTGTATAGCGCGCACGAAGGGTAGGGAACCCTTCGTGCGAGAGTCCGATTCGCACTTGGCCGTTTTTTTTAGGTGATAGGTTAGCGTTTGATCACTATCTCACCCGATGGTAAGTGATGATGTGGTCGAAGATGTTGTTCAGGCTAACCTAGAATAAAATTAATTTGTAGGCTGGGCGTCTCAATGTAAACTGGTCTCTAAGTGGTAATTATTGATAGTATTATCATACTTATGGTGGGTATTCCACACAATGAAATTTATCTATTGGTATTCATAATACAAGCAGTGAAACCGAAATTACCTCAAACTTCCTCACAGCTCTGGCAAACAACCGTATCTGGCAAACCCTCAATGTTTAATCACTTTAACAGTACCCGAGGATTAATTAAAGGAAGTGATCAATTTAAAATATTAACCATTATCGAGTGCCAATCTGGTCGTAGTAATTGCTCGGGTCCTGATCACTTTTATGGGGGCAATAAAAATCTACATAAAACATGGCAACATAAGTGATTACTGTTCTATGTTGAGGCTGGATTGGATGTTTGGTGTCTCAAGGTTACTAGTTTTTAGGGATCTTTACTCAAGGGGTATATCGAAGCCGTATTGTCGTCAGTTTGCTGTCCGTTTATCTGTGAACGTCTTGGACCTCTGGGTGAATAACGATAGTCACAATTCTAAAATTTGGCTACATCGTGTCGAACGTTGATTTGAAACCTAACATGTTTTATTTGAGTCGCTCGTAGTGAAGTTTGCTTAGCCATTCTTAACCGCTCAGCTAAGTGAAGCAACGTCCGCTGCGGCCATGACTTGGATGGGTGACCACTATTGACATTACTACTGGGTGCTTCTGTGCTTAGGTAAGCAAGTTTGATCGTCGATCCCGGTTGTTGTCTTAGGATTGCACTCGTTATAGCATGTTGGTGGGGTATTTTGCGAGAGCCTGCCTCAAGCTTGGTAGATTGAGGCGGGCCCTCAAGTAGAAAATCTGTCGCGAAGCACCTAACGGTGCGTTTCGGCAGTTGTCCTTGAGAGCCAGTAATTCTAGGTTGGCCTGAACAACATCTTTGACAATATCAGCACTTACCATCAGGTGAGATAGTGCTCAAAGGCTTATCTATCAGCTATAAATATATAGTAACTGGCTAATTTCCTTCATGAAAAAAAGCCGAAAATAAGAAGTACCCATTTAAGGTATTGTAATCTTAGAACCTTTTTAATTTATTTCTAAAGCCAATTCAAGGCGGGGCTGTCAAAGTCGATAGACTAAAACTTTTTTTATGAGATCAAAACTATATTTATCTTTTTCATATTGCGATAAACTTCCACGCGCAGATTAAGATAGAAAAACCGGCTAAATGCGAGTCGGCCTCGCACACGAAGGGTTCCGTACCATTAGCTATACAACATTAGACTTCATATTTTAATCTTTTTTTGTTTTAACGTGCGCGAGTCCGACTCGCACTTGGCCAACTTTTTGTATTTTTTGTTATAGTGGCAACAGAAATACATAATCTGTGAAAAATTCAACTGTCTACCTATCACCGTTCTTGAGATAAAGCCTGGTGACAGACGGGCGGATGGACGGACAGCGAAGTCTCAGTGACAGGGTCCCGTTTTTACCCTTTGGGTACGGAACCCTAAACAAAAGTTTTTGTCTTTAGAGGCAGTAATGGGCGTGCATATTGCTATTTACCGGCCACTTCGGTCTACCGACTACAAATAAATCTTTAAGTAAGTGTATTGGTAGTTTGTCTATAATATATTGTTTGCACCAAACACCGTGAAAGTTTCTATAGAAATTTCCTAATCTTATTATGGATAACGTGATCACTCTGTCTCTCATATCGATCGCTATGTAGGACCAGCAAAGCTATGAACATTACATGTTCCTAATTAATTACATGGGACGACCGCCAATGGCATTCGTTAATGGCTCTTGGAGTCTACGGCTTGGGGTATACTTGCCTTAGAAGTTATTATTATGTCCAGAAAATTCTTAGTATAATGTTTCGTACATTAACAACTAAATGATTATTTTATGAGTGAGGTTAGTAATATAAACATTCCTAACATTGTAGTTGTTACATTACAAATTTAATGCGCCTAGACAATAAGCTTACAAATTCACAAAGTTTTTTGAACAGTGTTAAAAAAAAGTGTGTTCGATACCCACTGCTATATATAGAGCGGGTATCGAACGCGTGAAGATCGATCAGCAAGCTATCTTAGTAAGTGACAAATATCATAAATGGATCCTTCAGTTCCTATTGTTTAGCCGTCGAATGACATGTATAGTAGTAATGCAGCCAAACTGTATAGTTTAATGTATTACAAACAAGATTTTTTACTTTCTCATAACCTGCTAAGTCCATTTCAGTCTGGTTTTCGTCCTGGCCACAGTACGGTCAGTGCTTTGATTAAAGTATCCGATGACATCCGCTGTGCCATGAATAATAAGCTTCTTACTATTTTAACTCTTTTGGATTTCAGCAGCGCTTTTAATTCCGTCGATTATGATATTCTCCTTGGTATCCTATCATCTCTTAATATTTCTGATTCAGTAGTTACCTGGTTTGACTCTTATCTGAGAGGACGATCGCAATGCATCCGGCTTAATGAGTGCTCCTCGGACTGGTGTGATGTAGTGATGGGCGTACCTCAAGGTGGTGTTCTCTCTCCCCTCCTTTTTTCTGTCTTTATTAATTGCATTACGCATGTTCTTTCTTGCAATTTTCATCTTTATGCTGATGATTTGCAATTGTATCGTCATTTTAAAGCTGAGAGTGTAGTGGAAGCTATTTCCTTGCTTAATACAGATTTATATAATATAAACAATTGGGCGAAATCCTTCGGTCTTCTTGTAAATCCTTCTAAATCGCAGGTTTTGATAATTGGCAGTTCATACATGCTGAATCTCATAGACTGTTTATCTCTTCCTGCAGTAATGTTTAATGACATTCCTATTCCTTTCACTGCTACTGCCAAAAACCTGGGAGTCATTTTTGACAACCACTTATCCTGGAAGTCTCATGTCAACGCTGTCAGTAAGAAAGTAAACTTTACATTCCAATCACTTAAGCGTCTCCAGAGGTTTTTACCTCATCATACCAAAATAACTCTTGCTCAAGCTCTCTTGTTACCTTTACTAGACTATGCTGATATTTGCTTTCTTGATGCCAATGAAGAACTGTTAAACAAATTGGAACGCCTACAAAACTTATGTATTCGTTTCATATACGGTCTACGTAAGTATGATCACGTGTCCACCTATCGGTCTCAGCTTAAATGGCTTCCCATCCGTAAGCGTCGCTATACTCACATTCTCTCTTATCTATATACTATTCTCAATAATCCTCTTGCCCCATCTTATCTTCGAGAACGTTTTGACTACCTGGTGCCCCGTGGAGTACAAACCAGAACGATGAAGTCACTTCTGCTAAAAGTGCCACCTTGCGAATCCAGTAGCTATGCCGGGTCTTTCACTGTTAAATCAGTAAAACTTTGGAATTCACTTCCCCATAGGATTCGTGCTAGCCTCTCTTTAGATGTTTTCAAAACTAAATTGAAAGAGTACTATCTTTGTATATAATTTGTATAATATAAATATATTTTATATGTGTAATTATATTACTTGGTATTTATTTTGTTATAAAGTATGTATTTTGTGTAAGTTTATTTTGTATTTATTATATGTATTGTTAGTATAGTTGATATTTTAGTTAATTATTATATACAATAATATATATGTTAAATTTTATTATATAAAAATTACAATTCATAATATTTAAATGAAAATATATATGCCTATTGATTATAAATTTTATGTACACAGTGGAAACCTACAATTAACATTTCTCTCTACGCTAAGGTTTGCTGGAAGAAAACTCTTTTAGGGTTAAGCTCGCCTTTGTACACATTTTATAATTATAATTATTTTCTGTCTGTACTGTTTGTGTGCAATAAAGAATCTAAGAATCTAAGAAGATTAATTTTGAGCTATGACATACTTACTACATTAGCTCAAATTGAAAGCTCATGTCCCGGCTATATGAAGGATGGTTTTGGGCTTGAAACCTGTTTGAAGTTCAATTTTTCCATTTCGTCGTAATTTTGTTAATATAACTAGTACAATTCCTTTTTCTCCTGTTATCGTAAGAGGCAATAAACGGAAAAAACGAGCCTGGTGAGCAGCATACCTCAACTCTAGTAGCAGAGCTGGTTAGTGATTAGTGCGAAGTGGATGTGTTTAGTACAGCTGTTTAGTGCAAATAGTGTTTAGCTGTTGTGATAAGTAGATCAGTATCATTCTCACCTTTGATATACAAAAAGGTTATAACTTGGAAACAATGGACGAACAATATCCTTCGTTATTTTGAAAGATATTTATAATGCCGTGGTGAGTATCGGAAAAAGAAGAATACATATGTTGTATATTCTTGTTTATATTGATAGGTTAGGTCATCGCTCCACTTTGCTATTATTTAAAAAAGGGTTAGGTACCTACTGCATACTATCTACAAGTCGCGTTACAAGCATCTATCTGTAAACAAAAGCCTGTCCAAGTGGTGGGCGCCAGGCACACTGAGAGTGAAGGTGAAGTGGGAACGCTTGGGACATTGCTTATTATAAACAAATCCAATTACTAAACACTATTCAATTGCAGTCCAAACGTGTTAAGACACTCGCACAAAACTAATTAATGTACGAACGGCCCTTGACACCCTGATTGACCGTAAGGTAGCGAGGATGCTACCAACGAGGGCATCCCCACGGAAGGTTGCGTCTAGCAGATGTCCAGAACCGAAACCATAACTTTTTACAACTCTCTTTTTGTGTTGTCCTTTATAATATTTTTAATAATGTTGCTGTGATATCGTTTGTTTTGATAGCGAAGACGTAATAATATTGCACTGGCAGGTCATGCAGGGTGTAATGTCATTTGACTGATCTGATCATTTGATGATCAGCAGCAGTTGGCTCAATTCAACAACAGGAGATCGATCAGGTGATCAAGCTCTTTTCTGGATCTAGTATCTTCTATCTAATATTGGGTAAGCCACGATACGAAACGGTATAAGATAGGTATCTTAGTACATTTTGTCAGTTTTTTTTGTTCCATGAGTTGAGGAGTTAAAATCTGTTAAAGTTGGTAGCTACCAACTTTAACAGATTTTAACTCCAGAGTGCTACTGAAAATATATTTAGGGCTAAAGAGCCCTAAATGTATTTTCGATAGCAGTGTATTTCCAGTTACGTGTATTTTCGTCCACGCATGGATCCACTCCGCATGCGGGTGATAGTATGCTCCTGGCCGCGCGCGTGCTGCCTGCATGATAGGAAAATCATGTAAAGAATTATAGGATGGCGGCAGGCCGCATGCGGGCAAGATCCGCGTGACAGGAAAAGCAGCTTTATACCTCTCCAGCACAAAAAAGGTGTTTCGAAAACACAGCTAATTCGATTTTTTATTGTGTTAGTTTTCATTGTTTTTAACAATTGTTTGTGAAACTCAGTTTCCATGGTAGAGTGGATAATCTAGAGTAATGGTTTGAACCTTTTTCAAAATGCAACAATCGTCATGTAACAAGATGAATCACTAGAAACACGCAATTCGTCGAAGTCACTCCGCCACATTTGTCGAAGTAACGAGCTCATTACTCCGAAGCCGCACGAATCAATCCAATACGTACTTTGTCTATAATTACACGTTTAGAAATTGGTACAGATAACAAAGGATTTGAATTAAAGGCAAACGCTGACGTTATGGCGGGAAATTCAAATTTTTTTGTGGTTTCTTACTATTCAGTTAACGTATTACGTAAGATGCAGATATTAATGATTAACAGTTTCTAATCTGATTCGACATTGCAATGTTCGAGAGACGTATGCCGTTTCTCTCGTTTTTTTTTTTATAATTTCAGTTTCTAATATACCTATATATTTTTAAATTTATTAAATTGATTGCACTTGATACGGGTAATGGTAATTCTAAATTTTTTTGTCCACATCATCACGTGATATAGTTGTATAAATATAAATAATTCAAACCTGATATTTAGATATTTTGTGTAGAATGGTGAACTTAAAACGAATATATGGCCAGAAATATTTAATTATTTTTTCAGGAGGGTCCGATAGTTCCTGTCTGAAATTTCGGAATATTATGTACCGTATTATAATATCTTCTATTCAATATAAGAGCTATTTTTGTACAGTCTTTTGACTAGAATATAATAAAAGTCTACATTATAGTACTTGCAATTTTAAAGCTCTGATTAAAACCAACAAACACCTTGTTTTTCTTACGAGCTATCGCAAATCGGAAACCTAAAAGAGCAAGGCCTGACAGCTAGTTTTTATATATAGCGGTAGTATCTATAGCGAGTTAATGTTTGGACTGATGGTCATTTTGACTAAGTATTTTTATTTTTTTAATCATGATAGGTTCGCGTTTGACCACACCCTGCCTGATGTTAAGCATTGGTGAGGTCTAAGATGGAGCACGCTTACCTAGAAGAAACCTATTTACTCTCGATTTGAAGACACCCATGTTGTATTCGTCGGGAAAAGCTGACAACGGTAAGGAGTTCCACTCTTTCGCAGTACGCACGAGAAAAGTGGAAGCGCAGCGCTTCGTAGTATGTATTGTAATATCTTCTCTCAATCTTGAGTTTTGATTGATGGCGTGGTTTTCATAGAGAATCCAATTCATCACCCCCAATTTGCCATTAACCGCACAATCCAAGCATCTTGGACTATAACTCACTGGAGGTTCGGCGGGAGTATGGTCAAATGCTTTTCATGTGCAAGGTCCTTCACGGAAAAATTGATGCACCCAACCCACATAATTCTTTGTTACGGTTGAATGCACCCGACCCTAATGGCCTGCAACCGTGTCGTGGCGGGTGTCAGAAGCTGTTCTCTCTCCCGCCAGCCCGACAGTCGCTCACAGAGTTTCTCCCATTCCACGTACTCTCAGAGCACTCAACAACCTCCTGGCCATGGCACCTGATTGTGATTTGTTTGCGGATGTATGGAAGAGCATTGTAACATTATGTTTGCAATTCTGTGAGAAGAAAGCGTGCAATGTAAATGAAGAATGTGAATTTGATTAATCAATGTGAATTTGATGAGCGAGCAATGTGTATGAAAATTGTGAATGTGACTTAATCTTATGATATTTACTGTATAATTCTAATATTTATAATCCATTGACCAAACATTATTTTTTTTATTTTTTTTTATTGACATAATTGCAACAATGATGTACTGAATATTTATTATTAATAATGTAATTTTGACATTTATTTACTGATTAATTTGTTGATTATTTTGTAATTTCGTGAAATCAAGACATGATGATGGTGAGCACTAGTTCATTGTATAATTACTTTAAAAATAAATATTTTTATAATTTTATTAGGTACCTTGTTATGATCTGTATATAATATTAATAATAATTGATTGTATAATTAGGCTTGATTGATAACTAATGTAATTGGTGATATAACCGTATTAGTTTCAAATAAATAAATAAAAAATCTTGACGACCGCAGTAGAAGTTATCAATTTTAGAGAATGCGCAGCTAAGTTTTCTGTTTTTCTTCCCTTAGTCACCTCTAACGAGAAGTCACCCTACGAGGTAATTTAATAAGAAGTTTAATAAGAATGTATTATTCAGCTGAAATTCGCTCTTCATCTGCATGTGTCAAAAAGTACGCCCAAACCATGCCAGTCTATACACTCGATGTCGTGATTTGATGTGAATTTGAATGCATATTTTATAAAAATGTAAAATTTTATTTAAATGTAGGTCTACATGAAAGGTAGAGAAGGCTATGACGTATGACATAAGTTGACTATATTGTCGATTCTTTATATCCTCCAAGTAAATTTGTTGAATAATAAAACATACTTGAATTTACGTTCACTAAAATTCTATTTAGTTTAGAGTGAATTAGTCCAATAACAATAATATTATCTTGAAATTTTCTAGAACATGCATTTTTCTTTTATTGGTCCTTTTGAACTAACCCGGTATCTGTGTTACAATTCTTTACCATACTGACAACAGTTGTATATTTATCTGCCAGTGCCTCATTCAAATATCTTAAATATACGCAACATAATCCTAGTCTAAAATTCATGGCGATACACCCCTTAAGGTTAAATATCAAAGTTCACACGTGATCTGAATGTTCTCAAGTCGTAAATAATGTTGTTTAATGATTGTCCTCTGTAAACTAGCAGTGTCGATCATTGAGGTTGTGTGTGAGGCTCGTGATGAGACTATTTATGAAGTTGGAATGGTTTTTATTATCATTCTATTCTGGTAATGGTGTCGAAAGTTTTGGTAGAAGGGCAATAACAGAATGGATTTAACTATTTTTGACGCTCTCGTAGCGAAGTTTGCTTAGCCATTGCTAACCGATCCGCAAAGCTAAGCAACGTCCGCCGTGGCTTGGACGGGTGACCGCAATAGCAGTGACACTACTACTGAGCGCTACCGTGCTTCAGGGGGCACGTTAAGCCGTCGGTTTCGGTTGCTGTCTCAGAATAGTAGGGCATTTTGCAAATGCCTGCATAGCTAGCTACCGGGTGGTAGGTCAAGTACAAAATCTGTCGCCAAGCACCTAAGGGGTTTTTCTGCAGCTGTCCCTGAGAGCCAGTAATTCTAGGTTAGTCTATACAACATCTTTGACCAGATCATCATTTACCATTAGGTGAAATAGTGGTAAAAGGCTAGCCTATCAGCTATAAATAGAAAACCGCGAGAGGCCTGGTGTCTCTGAGTCCTCTAAAGTCGGGGGAGTATGTGGGCGAAGCTAAACTCTTGCCTCTTATACTATCAAAAATACATTTAAATCACAAAAAGAAGAACAACCTTGAATTCTGATTCCGGGAATACAAAGAAGATTTGAAGATTACACAAAACATTGTATTGCCCTTTCGTATTCAAGACGCACGTACTCGACCAAATATTTTTGTTTTCTGCAACTGCAGTCAAATAACTCAAGTCAACGAAAAACCAAGTCGTTTCGCAACTGCACATTTTATTACCAACATTTGGACCACTTTATATTCGTAGCAGCGACATTAGAAGGAAGTGGGTGTGCCTTACGGTTGTATATTACTGGACCATCGGATGTAAGATGTTCGAAATCCCAAAATATAGTATGTTTCCTAAGACACTTGGTCGATGTTTTACGGTTTTTTTTGAGGATGACATCTTTCGATGTTCCTGTAGAAGTATAAATTAGATATACTGTAAAATTTCCTAACATTGGGTCCGTGGGAACCGGGAGCTCATCGTATTTTCCAAAACTTATCTGAGCGCTTGGTCGATGCGACGCGTTATCAAAATGCTGGCACATATTTGGCTCAACGAATAAGCATTGCAATTCAACGGGGCAATGCTGCCAGCATGCTGGGCACGCTGCCAACTGGGAGTGGGCTGGAGCATTTGGACTGCCTATGAGTCTTCTATGACTTATAGGTTGTCTAAATGCTTTTATTGTAGTAGCTGTATATAGTTGTATAGTGTTTTATATAAAATAATCTGTAAAATTTTAAATGGCAGATATGAGTAACGGCGAAGAAAATGGTCCAAGTTTGAAAAGAATATGGAAAAAACCTTGCACGGTTCATGCTTATCTAATACAATGAACACGGTTTTCGGTAAACTAAATTCAAAAAAACAATCGTAGAGATAAAAAAAAACTGGAAAATAGGAATAATTTTAATGTTGCCTTATGTGTTGATGGAACAAGCTCGAGGCCCACTTGATGTTAAGTGGTTACCTATGCCTATAACAGATGCTTTTCGTCACAAGTGACGAATTGCACTGCGCCCGTCACCTTGAGACATAGTTGTTAAGTCTCATGTGTCTGTAATTTCACTGGCTCTCAAGGTCTGCTGCCGCAACACACCGTTAGGTGCTTGGCGACAGATTTTCAACTTGAGGGTGGTCGCTAGCCAGTCGGGCATTCGCAAAAAGCCCTTCCACCATGCGGTGAAGCTCAAGCCCGCGGCGGGATTCGAACCATGGACCTGCTGCGCGGCAGTCCATAGCCAATGCTACTTAGCCATAACTGCTTCAAACTTTTCAACAAGACAAAAATCATACCCTTAAATTATAGCTTTATACCACTTTTCATATAATACTATATATTTCACTTTCTTAATTTCATAAAATTTTACTGATGATTGTGTTGTTCTGAAAATACTTCTGTAATTTCTAGTAATATAAACACTTATTTAAGTAGAGAAATCGATGAGCATTGACGATCGATATAAGAATATTATTGGCCTTATAGCTATGGCCTTGGATAAAACCCTTTGTTGTGAATTTCAAAATATCAGATAATTATGTTTCAACATTAAGTATCAAAAACATATTCGAAAATTTGCTTTCGTTGACTCACTTTCTTAAGATTCTGTGCCCAAAGGGTTAAACAGAGCTCTATTAATGGGACTCCACTGTATATCTGTCTGTTTCTCTAGCCGTCCAACCGTCACGGTTCTCAACTCTCATTTCAAACTGCAACTAAACTTGATGCTCTTGGTTTGAATCTAGTTTCAGATTTTTTCCAAATACTTCGTTACCTAAATGTGACGAAATTATTGTATAATATTTTTTTTTCTCTGTTTCAAATGTCGAGTTCAAGTGAAAAGTTTTATGAGCCCTTTTGTTATTTTTTTTTACAGGCCAGGCCAAGGTACAATTAAAACATATTTATATATTAAATTCTTATTACGTCTATGTAAATAATTGATCAAAATTTAATAATCATAATATTTTTACACCTTATACAGTGAAATACAATTTGAAGTTGTCGCGTTTGCACTTGTCCTAAGAACAAAGATTCTAAAAGCTGCATTGACATATATTCTTTTAATATGTAGAAAAGAATGTTTTCAAAAATATTCTATAGTTTTAGTTTGAACAAACTGTATTTTAAGGTGGTCCAGCTTTTTGGTAACTTATTATACATCAGTATTTTCGAATAACAACCTTGTTTCGGTACTTTAGCTAATCTTTTTTTTTTATACCGAACTGGGTAGCACTTGACCACTATCTCACCTGATGTTAAGTGATGATGCGATCGACGATGGAGCGCGCTCACCCAGAAGATACCTATTCACTCGCGTTTTGAAGACCCCCATATTGTACTTAACCGGAAACACAGACTCAGGCAGGGTATTCCAATCCCTGGCGGTTCGTATAATGAACGAAGAAGCAAATCGTTTCGTTCGGGTAAATGGAATTTCCACCATATAGCGATGGCGTTTCGGAGTATCCCTGGATGTCCGGTTAAAGAATGGGGATGGCGGAATCAAATTGTGAAATTTGTTGATTATTTTGTAATTTCGTGAAATCAAGACATGATGATGGTGAGCACTAGTTCATTGTATAATTACTTTAAAAATAAATATTTTTATAATTTTATTAGGTACCTTGTTATGATCTGTATATAATATTAATAATAATTGATTGTATAATTAGGCTTGATTGATAACTAATGTAATTGGTGATATAACCGTATTAGTTTCAAATAAATAAATAAATAAAAATAAATAAATAAAAAATCTTGACGACCGCAGTAGAAGTTATCAATTTTAGAGAATGCGCAGCTAAGTTTTCTGTTTTTCTTCCCTTAGTCACCTCTAACGAGAAGTCACCCTACGAGGTAATTTAATAAGAAGTTTAATAAGAATGTATTATTCAGCTGAAATTCGCTCTTCATCTGCATGTGTCAAAAAGTACGCCCAAACCATGCCAGTCTATACACTCGATGTCGTGATTTGATGTGAATTTGAATGCATATTTTATAAAAATGTAAAATTTTATTTAAATGTAGGTCTACATGAAAGGTAGAGAAGGCTATGACGTATGACATAAGTTGACTATATTGTCGATTCTTTATATCCTCCAAGTAAATTTGTTGAATAATAAAACATACTTGAATTTACGTTCACTAAAATTCTATTTAGTTTAGAGTGAATTAGTCCAATAACAATAATATTATCTTGAAATTTTCTAGAACATGCATTTTTCTTTTATTGGTCCTTTTGAACTAACCCGGTATCTGTGTTACAATTCTTTACCATACTGACAACAGTTGTATATTTATCTGCCAGTGCCTCATTCAAATATCTTAAATATACGCAACATAATCCTAGTCTAAAATTCATGGCGATACACCCCTTAAGGTTAAATATCAAAGTTCACACGTGATCTGAATGTTCTCAAGTCGTAAATAATGTTGTTTAATGATTGTCCTCTGTAAACTAGCAGTGTCGATCATTGAGGTTGTGTGTGAGGCTCGTGATGAGACTATTTATGAAGTTGGAATGGTTTTTATTATCATTCTATTCTGGTAATGGTGTCGAAAGTTTTGGTAGAAGGGCAATAACAGAATGGATTTAACTATTTTTGACGCTCTTGTAGCGAAGTTTGCTTAGCCATTGCTAACCGATCCGCAAAGCTAAGCAACGTCCGCCGTGGCTTGAACGGGTGACCGCGATAGCAGTGACATTACTACTGAGCGCTTTCTTGCTTTAGGGGGTACGTTAAGCCGTCGGTTCCGGTTGTTGTCTCAGAATAGTAGGGCATTTTGCGAATGCCCGCATAGCTAGCTACCACCCTCAAGTACAAAATCTGTCGCCAAGCAGCTAAGGCGTTTTTCTGCAGCTGTCCCTGAGAGCCAGTAATTCTAGGTTAGTCTATACAACATCTTTGACCAGATCATCATTTACCATTAGGTGAAATAGTGGTAAAAGGCTAGCCTATCAGCTATAAATAGAAAACCGCGAGAGGCCTGGTGTCTCTGAGTCCTCTAAAGTCGCGGGAGTATGTGGGCGACGCTAAACTCTTGCCTCTTATACTATCAAAAATACATTCAAATCACAAAAAGAAGAACAACCTTAAATTCTGATTCCGGGAATACAAAGAAGATTTGAATATTACACAAAACATTGTATTGCCCTTTCGTATTCAAGACGTACGTACTCGACCAAATATTTTTGTTTTCTGCAACTGCAGTCAAATAACTCAAGTCAACGAAAAATCAAGTCGTTTCGCAACTGCACATTTTATTACCAACATTTGGACCACTTTATATTCGTAGCAGCGACATTAGAAGGAAGTGGGTGTGCCTTACGGTTGTATATTACTGGACCATCGGATGTAAGATGTTCGAAATCCCAAAATATAGTATGTTTCCTAAGACACTTGGTCGATGTTTTACGGTTTTTTTTGAGGATGACATCTTTCGATGTTCCTGTAGAAGTATAAATTAGATATACTGTAAAATTTCCTAACGTTGGGTCCGTGGGAACCGGGAGCTCATCGTATTTTCCAAAACTTATCTGAGCGCTTGGTCGATGCGACGCGTTATCAAAATGCTGGCACATATTTGGCTCAACGAATAAGCATTGCAATTCAACGGGGCAATGCTGCCAGCATGCTGGGCACGCTGCCAACTGGGAGTGGGCTGGAGCATTTGGACTGCCTATGAGTCTTCTATGACTTATAGGTTGTCTAAATGCTTTTATTGTAGTAGCTGTATATAGTTGTATAGTGTTTTATATAAAATAATCTGTAAAATTTTAAATGGCAGATATGAGTAACGGCGAAGAAAATGGTCCAAGTTTGAAAAGAATATGGAAAAAACCTTGCACGGTTCATGCTTATCTAATACAATGAACACGGTTTTCGGTAAACTAAATTCAAAAAAACAATCGTAGAGATAAAAAAAAACTGGAAAATAGGAATAATTTTAATGTTGCCTTATGTGTTCGCGATTATTGCACATAGTAATTAAACACTTTGCAGTGATCGTGGTCATGATCACTGCAGCTTTTGTAACGTTGGGACAAAAAAAATTATGTAATTATATATATACGAGATTTAAACCGTTTAAAGTTGTTACATTAGGAATAATTATATTTATAGACCAAGTATTTTTTTTATTCTTATGTTATTGTGATGGAACAAGCTCGAGGCCCACTTGATGTTAAGTGGTTACCTATGCCTATAACAGATGCTTTTCGTCACAAGTGACGAATTGCACTGCGCCCGTCACCTTGAGACATAGTTGTTAAGTCTCATGTGTCTGTAATTTCACTGGCTCTCAAGGTCTGCTGCCGCAACACACCGTTAGGTGCTTGGCGACAGATTTTCAACTTGAGGGTGGTCGCTAGCCAGTCGGGCATTCGCAAAAAGCCCTTCCACCATGCGGTGAAGCTCAAGCCCGCGGCGGGATTCGAACCATGGACCTGCTGCGCGGCAGTCCATAGCCAATGCTACTTAGCCATAACTGCTTCAAACTTTTCAACAAGACAAAAATCATACCCTTAAATTATAGCTTTATACCACTTTTCATATAATACTATATATTTCACTTTCTTAATTTTATAAAATTTTACTGATGATTGTGTTGTTCTGAAAATACTTCTGTAATTTCTAGTAATATAAACACTTATTTAAGTAGAGAAATCGATGAGCATTGACGATCGATATAAGAATATTATTGGCCTTATAGCTATGGCCTTGGATAAAACCCTTTGTTGTGAATTTCAAAATATCAGATAATTATGTTTCAACATTAAGTATCAAAAACATATTCGAAAATTTGCTTTCGTTGACTCACTTTCTTAAGATTCTGTGCCCAAAGGGTTAAACAGAGCTCTATTAATGACACTGTATATCTGTCTGTTTCTCTAGCCGTCCAACCGTCACGGTTCTCAACTCTCATTTCAAACTGCAACTAAACTTGATGCTCTTGGTTTGAATCTAGTTTCAGATTTTTTCCAAATACTTCGTTACCTAAATGTGACGAAATTATCGTATAATATTTTTTTTTCTCTGTTTCAAATGTCGAGTTCAAGTGAAAAGTTTTATGAGCCCTTTTGTTATTTTTTTTTACAGGCCAGGCCAAGGTACAATTAAAACATATTTATATATTAAATTCTTATTACGGCTATGAAAATAATTGATCAAAATTTAATAATCATAATATTTTTACACTTTATACAGTGAAATACAATTTGAAGTTGTCGCGTTTGCACTTGTCCTAAGAACAAAGATTCTAAAAGCTGCATTGACATATATTCTTTTAATATGTAGAAAAGAATGTTTTCAAAAATATTCTATAGTTTTAGTTTGAACAAACTGTATTTTAAGGTGGTCCAGCTTTTTGGTAACTTTTTATACATCAGTATTTTCGAATAACAACCTTGTTTCTGTACTTTAGCTAATCTTTTTTTTTTTTATACCGAACTGGGTAGCACTTGACCACTATCTCACCTGATGTTAAGTGATGATGCGATCGACGATGGAGCGCGCTCACCCAGAAGATACCTATTCACTCGCGTTTTGAAGACCCCCATATTGTACTTAACCGGAAACACAGACTCAGGCAGGGTATTCCAATCCCTGGCGGTTCGTATAATGAACGAAGAAGCAAATCGCTTCGTTCGGGTAAATGGAATTTCCACCATATAGCGATGGCGCTTCGGAGTATCCCTCGATGTCCGGTTATAGAATGGGGATGGCGGAATCAAATTGTGAAGTTCCGTTGCACACTCACCGAAATGTATCCGATAAAAAACCGATAAACTAGCGACTTTGCGGCGATGCTCGAGACTCTGGAGTCTTTTGCTTACTAGTTGGTCGTCATTAATGAGTCTCTTGGCTCTCCTCTCAATAGCTTCCAGTGTCTCCAGCTGGTATTTGGCAGAACCATCCCAAAGGTGAGAACAGTACTCCATACACGTCCGGACTTGGGCTTGATACAGGTTAAGCAACTGTCCCGGTGTGACGTAATGTCTCACCTTAGCCAAAACACCAAGCTTTTTTGAGGCAAGCTGGGCTTTGGACTCAATATAGGAGCCGAAATTGAGAGTTGATGTTAAAGAGATGCCAAGAAGCTCTAGATGGTTACATATCGGCACGGACACATCCCTGAAAGTAGGAGCCAGCTGGAAAGGGCTCCGTTTGGCGGAGAAAAGACACGCCTGGGTTTTAGCTGCATTGAACTTAACCAGATTGGCATCGCCCCAATCGGAGACTGCCTTCCAAGAAAAGTTCAAGCGCTGAACCATCGCTTCCCTATGAGACTGGATTTGTAATGCACTGGTTCGTGGGTTAGATGTGTAACTCTCCACAACGGTGCTGTCGTCTGCGTAGCCAAAGATACCGGGTTTAAGCAGATCATTAATATGCAGCAGAAACAGCGTTGCAGAGAGTACTGATCTTTGAGGGACTCCGGCATTTATGGCCAATTGGTCGGAAGAACAGCCATCGATGACTACCCTAATTGACCGATCCCTCAAGAAATCTGATATCGAAACACACAAACCAGTGGAAAGGCCGTAAGAAGGAAGCTTGCTAATAAGGCTATCATGCCAAATAAATAAAATAATCTGATTTTTGGTATAACTCGAATTCATTATTTTTTATAATTCGCTTTTCATTACTACGCAGAATGTAAGGTAAAAAAAATTCCTGCTTTTTCTGGAATAGTCATATCTTAGTGAATTTCTAAAGTGTTCTTCAAGAACCATTAATACGTTGCCAAACCCCTGAACCAATTAATAACATAGTGTATAGTCCTGCATAATTTTGTGAAATCCAAGGACAGTGTTTCATATCCAACATCGAGTATCTGGCATCAGCAGGAGGCTATCAACAACCTTATAACACATTATTACATCTTGTGTTCCTAGGACCTAATCTTTCGTTAAGGACGAAAAAATATATGAATAAATACTTTTTAAAACCACAGACAGCATTGCCTTGGCAATGGAACTGTTGTATTTTTAAACAATACTTCTAAAAAAAAAGAAATTAAATGATAGATCACCCTGTCGTCTTCATTGATTTTCCAATTCTGTTTTGTTTTATCAGTCTACATCTTGCGAGAGTAGTTCGATATTTTTTTTTATCATACAGACAAGAGTATTTTTGTAATTCCAATACAAAGTTTATATATTTTAATTTCATCCTCAGTCATTTTTTTTTGTAGATAAAACTTGCCAAAATTGTTTAAACGCAACACGTAGTTACTGCAGGACGGTTTCAAGGAGACAGACTAATTGATTTTTGGGATTGGATTTGTGATATTGATTGGGAGCTATTCAATAAATATAGTACAACTAGATATTCATCTATTTCAAGGCTTTCATTTCATTTAATCGCCTTTTGATTTTTAAAAGTCATATCTAATTGTCATACTCTATATCACTCCTAATATAAACATGAATTTGACGACAATGTCTTATTTGTATAAAATAATTAATTCGTTAAAAATACAGAGCGTGTCAAAAATTATACTATAAAACAGTTTTTTTTCTATTGGAATTAAATATATATAGGTATATATACACTAATAAAATATACTACTATGTTTTGTACGTGAGTATATAATGTACATATAAACTATAATAGAAATCAAAAAGATATTGGTGTTTGTAATTTAAATGTTGAGACTTAAATTATTTTCTTTCCCAGCTTTTTGTGATAAAGCCCAGACTTCATCAAAGTGGATTCGAGACCATACATCTCCTGAGTGATAGTCCATAATAGCCTTGTCCACAACTGCTTCAAAGTACTTCCTTAGTTTCAGAAATATGCTGCTGATAAAATGTTACATCTATAAGAAGGTAACATGATATTAAATGTTCGTTGTCCTATCGCCACGTCCACGACAATCCCTTTCATCTTGTATTGTGTCCGCGGAACACCACAATCTGAAATGAAAGCTGCTTCTGAAAATACAGGAGGTATTGTTTCAAAGAGCCCTGAGCATTAACTACCAATATTATAAATACGAAGATATGTTTGTTTGTCAATTTCCCTTTTTATTTCTGAAGAAACTATACAAGAAAATTACTCAAGCCACGTATGAAGTCAGTGCGCCAAACTTCGAACCGCACTTCAGTCGCGTGAAAAGAATTCTGTGTAGTCACCGTGCTGGTCTTACAAATGGAACGCTGCTGTTTTGTAGCATGCTGGAATGTATTCGAACTAGTCATTTCCTATAGCTGTCGGTTTCTAAACAAACCAAAATTCATGAAATTATTAAATCCGACCAAAGAATTGAAGTAAGTACTCTTTATAGAATTTTGTGTGCATTCCGATATCGCAGAGTGACTAGTGGCGGCGTTCGATCATGACGCACGCGGTTGAATATAAATAAATTGTAAGAAAATATGTTTGTACGCATTTTTGTAGCTTGATGCCGAGAGTATGAATTTCCATAGATATGAATTATCGTAGAGAATGTTGTACGTGGTGATTTCGTGAAAATTTTCAAGAAACATACGAAAAACATACGCAGGTTATGAATAGATTCACGCGTAACTTAGCGAAAATCCAAATTTAATAAAATAAAATATTTAATTTTTTTTATAATTTTAAGAAAACATTGAATGGTTATTATAAAACATTTAAAATATACAAAAATATATCTAGTGACGATTCCGCCTAATTTGCCTGCTAAGCCGACGCGCTCCGACCGAATCTCTCGTCAATTCTCAATCGTGCGCTCGTAGAGTCAAGATCTCCTGAGGATGCTTCGTATAGATGGGAAACGTGTCAAAAATTCTTCCGGTTTGATGGCGAGGTATTTGTGACGTCACGTCGGCTTAACAAGAAAATTAGGCGGAATTGTCACTAGATATATTCTTATTTATTTTAAGTGTTTTATTAAAATATTAATTTAATATTTTCTTAGTTTTTTTTTTAATATCTTTGTATTTTTACAAACGTAGGCCAACACTTTTTATTCTTTTAAATATTTTCCTTCCCCTATCCAGCGTTTGTAACATCGAAACGGTAGGTACAATCTTCTTTAAGTTACAATATAACAACGGAACTAGAATATAAATATACCTATAAACGCTTACATATACCTAATATGTTTTTCAGTGTTTCTATTCCTTAATGGTAAACAGAGTTGTCGACTTACGATTTGTTATATTGTTTTCTATGTAATAATGACGAGCCTTATGCCATAGAGTGACCCAGTTTCAGACTCCGGACTGCTACTGAAAATTTATTTGTCAGAAAAACCCGATAACCTTGGACAGGTTATCGGGTTTTTCTGACAAATAAATTTTCAGTAGCAACCGGTTATCAAAAGTTAATACTCGAGACTCCAAAGCAGTTTGAAGCAGTGGCATTGGCTATGGACTGCCGCGCAGCAGGTTTATGGTTCGAATCCCACCGCGGGCTTGAGCTTCTCTGCATGGTGGAAAGGCATTTTGCGAATGCCCGCCTGGCTAACGACTACCCTTAAGTACAAAATCTGTCGCCAAGCACTTAACGGTGTGTTCCGGCAGCAGTCCTTGAGAGCCAGTGAAGTTACAGGCATATGAGATGAAACAACTATATCTGAAGGTGACGGGCGCAGTGCAATTAGTGACTTGTGACGAAATACATCTTTTATAGGTAGAGGTTAGTCCTATTAACATCAGGTGGGCCTCGAGCTTGTTTCGTCACAATAACATTAAAAAAAGTGAATTAATATACATTAATAATTACCACCGTACCAGCGAGTTCATAAAGATGGCAAAAATTTAATAGGTACCCACATTATTCTGAAAGTAAATGAAACCAAAACGATCTCATTTCATTCATAACCAAACCGCACCATATTTTAAACCGTTCCACCGAATCATTTTCACCTTCGACCCCGCCCCCGTAAATATCGAACACGCTCACACGAAAACCATCACTTATGTACCCACCATGAGAAAATAAAGCAAATCGCCCTGTTAGGTACCTAATAGAAATTCTGCACGCATGTGCGAGGGGCCTAATATCATCTTACTTTGGATACACTTTTATATAAGACCCTTTGGAAATGATACGCCTCGGGCGACTCCGTGTTACATTTTTATTTTTGCGGTTTAGGATGTATGATTTAATATGATGTGTAGTTTTGTACGGTGGTGTTTTGTTTTTCTTCTTAAATTATGACATTTGTGTGAGGAAATATAAAAGGTTTTTACGTCTTTTAGGCTTTTATTGAACTTTTTGTCCTGTTTCGTACCTTATCATCTTTGATCATTAATATGTCGATTGAAGTTAATCATATATCTTTTCGTTCAAAATTCGCTATACTCAATATCGTTTCTTGTAAAAGTTTCATTACGTTATCGTTAACTAAATTGAAGTATGGCTTTTTTGTACATGTGCTGTTTTGTTTTTTTTTGCTACTCAAGATCAAGAAAATTGTTGTTTGTTTCATTCATTTTCCTCTCTTTTGTTTGGGACTTTGAACAATAACTCTGACAATTAAGTACATAAATATTGTTCTGAGGGTTCAGAGGACCGGCAGAGTTGGTTGTTGTCAAATATTTACGGACAGCCTTAAAATTCTGACACGGTGATTTTGGAAAGGGCATTTTACAAGGTCAAATGCCTGGCTTCCATCCTCAAATAGTAAAACCTATAACCAAGCGTCCAACGTTGTGTTCGAACAGCTGGCCTCATGATCAAGTTCCCATTCTAAGCTAAGCTTGTTTGCCAAAAACTAAATTTTTAGATTTACTATAAGGCAGTCAAAATTTATATATGATAATTATGTGACATACGCAGCATGCCGCTACTGACGTAGTTTTATAGTACAATTTGGATGCGACTTTCTGCACATAACGGGGCTCGAGTTGATAATTTTACAATTCCTATCAATAGCCCAGTGCTACATTAATACAAGCCTGCCTAATGGGGTGCCGGGCTAAAATTCCGCCTCCTCATATCTTCCAGGAGAAGTCGTAAGTAATAATTTGTATATGTGATTGTGACTTAGCACGCGGTAGTGATTGTTATCATATTTAGACAACAGTACTAGTTGATGACTTTGTAGTAAACATATTTACGCGATTCCATGAGGTAGCGCGTACGTAGATATACATCGTAATTGGCTAGGTAAGGTTATACTACTGGGCTATTGATAGGAATTGTAAAATTATCATCTCGACCCCAGTTGTGTGCCGAAAGTCGCAGCAACACTATTAAACAACAACCTTGGTGCTGGCATGCTGCATTGTTAGTAGAGAAAGCCTACTTTCGACTCTCAAGGCCGTAGGTTACATCCCCAGGTCAGAGAGATGTTATATTTTTCCTAACAAAATAACTGTCATTACCAATACTGGAACAGTGATGAATCTGGTGCCACACCCACTATTTCATGTGACACAAGACGTTTAGACTCAATTGCTTCCTATTTGGGGAATACAAGGGCCCAACTACCACCTCTTCAAAATTATTATTGAAAATAAAAGTCATTATTTCAACCCTAAAATATTAATACTGAGATATGACAATAATGTTCAAATATCTCCATCGCACAAAAGACTTAAGCGTACTGTCCATTCTCACGTTAAAGTTCTAATGTAAGATTACTGATATTTGGTATTATGAAACAAAATGTTGAAATATGACTGAATTAGGAGATAGTAGTTCGCTCACAGGCATGATTGTTTATACAATTTTCATACAACGCGAAGCTTGTCTAGCCCATCGTTTTTTAGTATTAAATTATTTTACAATATTTCTAAAGATTGAAAAATACTAAGTTTATCTAAATTTAAAGTACGATTCCATATATTTCTATAATATAATAAAACATGAATATAGCTCTGAAATTAAGCCTAACCAAATTTTGTGCCCTTTATAGTAAATCGTTTCAAATAAAATATTATATATAATTATATGTAGCAACTACGTGAACACGTACTTGACAGTTTTTCCGTTTAAAAAGCTCATTTTATTATGAATTTATTTAAAAATTCTTTCACGCTGTTTCTAAACTGCGTAGTTCAGTTCATTCAGTTTACTACTGAGCGCTTCCGTGCTTTAGAATGCACGTCTGTCATTATTGTTGTCTTAGAATGCACGTCACAGCGTAAGGTATTTTCCGAGGTTGATAGTCACCACCCTGAAGTAGAAAATCTGTCGCCAAGCACATAACTGTGTGTCCCGACAACTGTCCTCGAGCCAGTCGTAGGTTTGCCTGAACAACATCTTCGACCGCATAACTTACTATCATGGGAACGTGGTCAAAAGCTAGTCTATAAGATCTTTATATATATTTATTGATAAATAATTAGATTTTTAGATAATTAGAATGGGAGGATGTTGAACCACAAACTATACGGGTAATGCAAATGCTAGTACCATATGTTAATTACAGCAGGTTCGAAATTAACCAGTATCTTTCAAATATTTAAGCTGAAATTTGCTGTCACAGGGGACATGACAATGAAACTGAAATTCATCAATTTTCGATTAACTTGCATGCAGCGTTGAATGAAACATATAAAATTGTCTGATAGCTTCCTGACCGTAGCTTTAACAGGGGTATAGGTACTAATAAAGTAATATTTACCAGATGGTAGATTTTATTAGCAAGATTCTGTCTTGGTGGGGTACCATTGCGTCAGATATTCTATCTCGGAGTAGTTGTGTGACTTCTATAATGAGTCATAAATGAATGGGCATTAGAGCAGGTGAAATATCAGGGCGAACGAGTCATTAGAACTAAGTAAAGTCTTCTTAAACTTTTATTATATGTCAAAGATCGCGTAAGTTTTTCACATCAGCAGGTTTAATTTATTTATTATTTATTTATTTATTTATCTATTAAAAATATAAGCGCGGCATTACAGTTACACCAATGCGCCGTGATATACAGACATATTATTTACAAATTTATAATAAAGTACATAATTATTGAAACAAAAAACATTTTGGATTAAATAAACTAAAATGTAAATTAAAAATAATGAAAATATCGAATTTAAACAACAATTGAACTTTTCCCTACACTATCAATCTTCTCACAGTACCTCAAACATGCATCACATACTTTCATCCATCTATCAGCGAATATATCACACTGTGGGGCTGATGCTAGAAGTCCATTCAATAGTATTAAAACTCGTACGAGAGGCGAGTTAGAGTGCGCCACAGAGCGCGACCGCGGAACTGCCAGTAAAACGCGATTACGGGGCCTAAGAAGGTAGGTAATTAGGTACAGGGGGAACAGACAGTCTTACGAGTTTTGTCACCAATTCCGGGCAATCGGAATCACCGCGCAAAATCCGACAAGCTGTCATGAGTAGATTATAGTTACGCCTAGCCTCTAAAGAATTAAAGCCGAGTAGTCCAAGTAAAAATATTGTAGGATATAGGAAAGGATAATATCCATACAATTTCTTGTACAAGAACCTCAAAAATGCCCTTTGGATCTTCTCCAGACGCAAGGCGTAAGAACTTTCGTAGGGATGCCACACAATTGATGCTGCCTCAATATTACTCCTTACAAGAGCGGTATAAACCAGCTTTATAGCACTAGCATCGTGAAAATCGCGGGAGCGAATTAATGGCAGAGCTCTCACAACATTGGGCCCTCAAGTGGATATCGTGCAAAAGAGAAGACACAAATCACTAGAACACTCCTAGTTTCTTCTTATTCCACAGTTTAAGGGGGCTGACCCCTGAAATCGCCTCTGTCCTCCTAGATAGCCATTTCCAGTCCTCGCCTTGCAGAACACTCTCTTCACAATCTCACTCTATTAATTTCTGGTCATAACTCAGCATTACTGTAGTGTTTTTGCTATAACGGTCATCTTCAAAGTCTGGTAGCAGCTACAGCCGCGCGCGGGTGCCACTTTGACTCGAGCTCGCTCAATTATTCACGCTCAGACTAAAATTAAATTGCGTGCGTGCACAAAAAACATAAGTTTAACAATTTCTAGCCACCTATTGTCACCATGTAGTTTGACGTTCAAACCATAAGATGACTCCCGATATATCCGTGAACCGTGTGTGAGATTAAAATCCGGGCCATGATTGTATTCGAAAACTGCGTTGAAAGTGCCACTCGCGACTGGTGACATATCTGTGACTTTCTTCCGTAAGATTCTCCGACGAGAAGTTATGTTAAAAATACTTATTAGATTTTAACTTTACTGTATCAGCCGTATCTATCACTGCTGGACAAAGGCTTCCCCATTAAGGGAGTTTGCCATAATCCCCACGCTTGGCATGCGTTTTAGGGATCACAGTTTCAGATATCAGTTCCCCAGAAGGCGCTGCTGCCGACCTTCCGGTGTTTTACCTCTAGTCGCCTCTTACGACACCAACGAGTAGCAATGAGGAGGTGACATTCTAGCCCAGCACCCCACGCGGCAGATTTAAGACGCAAGAGAATTAAACCTCGGAAAGAAACGGTACAATGTTTACATTTTCTAAACATCATCATTCCGATTCGGTATGCAATAAAACCGCTCCTACGGCGCTAGTCCGCTCACGTTTATGTAAAGTGTAGACGCGATCGTAAAGCTATCACTGCTATGTCAATGGCATATCGAGGAATACGTTGTTGTTTATCTTTACTAATGTTCTACAGTATTTGTACCTACTTAAGTATTTTTACGTGTCACCCATTATTTTTAAACACACTTTCAAAGAGGAAGAACATTCTTATTGTGATGCGTTATATTGTTCAATATTAGTCTGCGTTTATTTATGAACTAGCTTTCCGGGCGCGGCTCCGCCCGCGCATATGTCGGTTATCGCGCAAAAACATTAACCTCTTTTTGCGCAGTTGGATAAAAACTATCCTATGTTTTTTCATAAACATAGGAAAAAACATAGGATAGTTTTTATCCAACTGGAAATAGTTTGAGACCCCCGGGTCTATTTGCATACCGAATTTCATTCAAATTGGTCCAGGAGTTTTGGCGTGAAAGCGTAACAGACAGACAGACAGTCAGACAGACAGAGTTACTTCCACATTATAATATTAGTACTGATTTTGATGATTATTTTGTTTGATGGACTATTTCATTTGGTGACAGATAAATGTATGGCAGACAATTTTTATCCGCTGAAAAGATAAGTTTGTTTGAATGCGAATCACATTTTCGTAACAGCAATGTTCGGTGGGTATATACATAATATTTTGTGGTGGTATACGGACCAGTCCACAAACAACTCTGTCTGTCTGTCTGTTACGCTTTTACGCCAAAACTACTTGACCGATTTGAATGAAGTTTGGTATGGAAATAGTTTGAGACCCGGGAAAAAACATAGGATAGTTTTTATCCAACTGCGCAAAAAGAGGTTAATGTTTTTGCGTGATAACCGACCAACGCGTGGGCGGGGCCGCGCCCGGAAAGCTAGTTATAGATATAGAGTTATAGATATACATAATGATAGAGTTTCAAGGGCAAATATATAGTTCCAACATGTTTTGCCTGTGGAGACGTACAATTTTTAGAGATAGTGCAAATACAATTCTTAAAGAAAATAATACATTATATAAAGTTTTTATCAGAGTGTTACTTTCAAACACATTTTCATCATACAGTGTTGTAGTAAGTCAGAAATTCAAGGTTAGTCTGAACAACATCTTCGACCACATCATCACTTACCATCAGGTGAGATAATGGTCAAAGGCTAAACTATCAGGCATAAAAAAGTACGTAGGTCCTGTGGGTGGTAGGCAGATAACAAGATATATGAACCTAACAATACGTCTATGTCGTTACCTAAGATCCATTATAATGTACCTATACTTTCATGGTAAAATAAAATACAAATTTGTCATTTTAAATTCACTGCTATAACTGTAACAACTTATTTAATTGAATGTTATATATATATGAAGGTATATTCACCTGCCTCGAGCACTTTAAGATTTAGTTATACTTGGTACCTTACAAATTGCAGTATAATAGCAATTTGTTTATTTTCTCAATATTTATTATATATTATACAAAAAAAACCTCAACCCTTCAAATATATCTACCCATTAAGTTCATTGAAGATGAACAAGTGATGTACCTAAAACGGAGCATCGTCGGTAACTAAATTTCACGGTCGAACAGACTGGCGGCTCTGCGGTAAAATCGTCAAGATAGGTATAGACTATTCAATACACGTCCTATCGCTTACATATATTGGTATTAGGGAATACTATAGAAGTTCTGACGGATTCAATTTAATTAATATTGATACGTAAAGTAAATTGAAGCAGTGATAGCTCAGTGGCTTTGCCTATGGACTGCCGCGCAGCAGGTCCATGGTTCGAATCCCGCCGCGGGCTTGAGCTTCACCGCATGGTGGAAGGGCATTTTTGCGAATGCCCGCCTGGCTAGCGACCACCCTCAAGTGGAAAATCTGTCGCCAAGCACCTAACGGTGTGTTCCGGCAGCTGTCCTTGAGAGCCAGTAATTCTAGGTTAAGCCTGTTAACACCTTCGACCACATCGTCACTTACCATCAGGTGAGATTGTGGTCAAAGGCTAATCTATCAGCAATAAAAAAAAATAAAAAAAATATAGCTTTGTCATAGCTTTAATCCAGATAACAATATTAATCCCATCATATTCCTACCCATAACCACTTCTAGGTATGAGTTGGTACAATGTCTCTATCGCTAATCAAATTGATACTTAGTAAAAAAAGGAAAGAAAATACCTATTTATAGTTGGCAAACAAATTGTTGCTCCTGAGGGTGCCGGGTTAGAATTGCACCTCCCCATATCATATTGCACATCCCATGGGTGTCGTAAGAGGCAACTAAGGAAAAAATACTGGAAGGTCAGCAATGCCTTCTAAAGAACTGCCAACTTACTCTGCGATCCCCAAGACGCCTGCCAAGCTTGAGAATTATGGAAAATACCCTGTTTATAGGGAAGGCTGTGTTCAGCAGTGGACGATCCGAATGTTACAGTAAATAAATTGTATTGGCGTGTGTTATTTTGGCGGGCCAGTTGTAACAAACAAACAAACAAAATAATATGTGCTTTAATAATATGTAAATGGAATATTTGTTTAGCACGGGATAGTGCCTGTTATCATTAATATTATAACAAGAATTAATTATTAAATTATTTAAAAACCAGACTGCAAATTATTAATTTTTGTTAAACGTTTAATCAATCCATTGAAAATAAAACTGCATGTTATTTTTATTTATGAACTCGTTTCTTGAAGCCCTTCATTTTGATACTCTACTCGAGGGGTTTGGGACAAACAAGTTTTTTTTTCTCAGAATATTATGTACTTTTTTATATATCTAGTGTCACCTGCGTTATCAAGACGAATCTAATGATATTTCAAACATTAAAATCAGTGAAGCCGTTTAGAAGTTATGGTGGAATAAAGAATCTCACAAACATACATACGAGTACATAACTCTAAACTAAAAAAAAACATAACATTCCTTTTTTGAGCAGTCATGCAAAAATATAATGGTGATAGTTTAAATAAATTTATTCTCATTTAAGACATAGGTATGTCACTTCCATGAGAACAAGGTTAGCAAATAAGTAGGTATAAAGCACAATGTTCGTCGTCGTCGCGAACTAAACTAAACAAGAATATGCCTACCCGTTTAACTGGGTTAGTGGCATACGCACCCAATGTCAACTCCCCCCGTGTCTGTTGCCCACGATTTCAGTTCCCCCCGATAAATTTTGAGCGAATATTTTTTTGTGATTTGTACTGTCAGCAGCGAAAGTGTATTTAAAGTTATTTAAAACAAATGAGGGCACACAAGTTTAGGTTGGTTGGAAGAGATTTTTGTCATAGATAAGCTTACTTTGTAAAACTTATAATAAGAACTTACTGTATAGAAAAATATAGGAAAGACTGATTTTCTACGATCATTTATTAATTTGAAAGTTTCATTGAAAATATCAACAACAATATTAACATTACAGCAGGCAAAAACAGCATTTATAAATCACTTAAAATTGTACAAAGTATATAAAAAAAACAATATTAAACACTCAATAAAAGGAAATCAACAACCATAAATCATTTAAAATTACTAAAAGAAAAAACTAAAAGTTAGATACTATAAGGGGTTAAGTATGAAATTGCCGTTTTGTACTGAAAAATAGAAATTGTTTTTTTTTAATTTAACATTTTTATTTAATTAAAATACCACATACCATCACTATCCATAAATTGCTGCCATCTAATAAGAATGTCATCAATGCCTTTGCGATAGAACTCTGGTGATCTAGATTCGACAAACTGTGTGAAAACATTTTGTACTGTCTCCTGGGAAGAAAACTTTTTATCACATAGAAAATTGACCGAATCATGAAAAAAATACGGAGGGTGACGAATGGTTTCTAATCGCAATTCCTGTAGAGTTAAAACGGTTTCTCGTGCTGTATGAGGTCTCGCGTTATCATGAAGCAATAATGGTAAAGATCGATTCATGAGTCGGGGATGTTTCATTACTAGTTTTGCAATCATTGTTCGGAGTTCGGTACGGTAGACATCTGCCGTTATTGCTTAACCAGATCGGAGAAAGCTATAGTGAATAACACCATGCTGAGACCACAAAACAGTAACCATTGCCTTGGTAAGCTTTGCTTTAGGACACTGTTGCGGTTATATTTTTTATTTCTCTTACAATAAGGTTAATGCGATAATTCTGTTTTCATCATTGATGTAATCAAACAATACAAGGGGCTTAAATTTTGCGGGGATTAATATATGAAGTGCTTCCTTGAAATTTGTTATTGGAACTTTCAAATCTTTGCTATGCTTTCTACATAATGCGTTTTTCACCCTTCTGAATGCTGGAATGTCCAAAGTACAACAATAATATTTAAATTTTGAAAAATTTCAAAATACGCCTTTCAAAAATTATTTGCACTAATATATAGTTTTTGCATAATTCTGTTTTCATTTTCATCTGTGTTTCTGGGTGCCGACTATTATTATCAGTAACCCAAATTTTATAATTTGTGACTGAATGGTGATTTATAGTTAAACCCGTCAGAATTGAAAGATTACGAGAACAATAGAATTTCATTCATAGTACCGGCAGTCCCGTTTCCCCGATATATAATACCTAGCTAGTATGCATACATTTTGAATTTTGAATCTTGCATTTTAATAACACAATTGTATGTGTTATTAATACGCAAGATATAAAAACCATTCGAAACAATTGACTAAATATAATTTTAGCAATTATGATATTGAAATAAATATATTATTATCAAGAGAAACTCTTTTTTGCTAACGGTATATTTAATATATGGTAATTATTTCTTTCAATCAAATTTATCGGGGGGAACTGAGATCGTGGGTAACTGACACGGGGGGAGTTGACATTGGGTGCGTATGCCACTAACCCGTTTAACGCATTTAATTAGTTTCTTGTTTTGTTTGCCATTCTGTGTTAGGCCAGTATTTTTTTGAAAACGTTAACCGAGGTAACATTTCTTATTTCTTGGGGTATTTTATTATTTCTATATATTATGATTACAAGCACTACCGCGTACTAAGCGAAAATCATAAATTTACAAATTATTGGAATACAAAATGTTATTCCCCGGGCGGGAATTGAACCCGCGTCCTTCCGATTTCGCGCCGGATGCTTTATCTACTAAGCTACCGGGGGTACGGCTGCGTCGTTCGCTTAGTACGCGGTAGTGCTTGTAATCATAATATATAGAAATACAGAAGGGTAGCGACATCATTCCGAGAGTTAAGTGTTTGAAAAAACACTTCTTTCGGTCAGATGAAGTCTAGTAGTCTGGTTGATGGCCGCGCACCGTCCCCTATGACGGTTTAAGAAATACGATTGGAGTACAAAATTTCGGCGACGCAGCTGTACCCCCAGTAGCTTAGTAGATAAAGCATCCGGCGCGAAATCGGAAGGACGCGGGTTCAATTCCCGCCCGGGGCAAAACATTTTGTATTCCAATAATTTGTAAATTTATGGTATTTTATTATATTAAATAAGTTTATTCTAGTAAAGTGCATACAAAAAAAAAATGTCACGACTTGACTACTAAACCATTAACATAATAATTGTAATCGTTGGCACGGGTATCCGGAGCGGTCATGCTCACAGAAAGGTGTTGTCTAGCGGCGGTGTTGTGTGTCGGGTCGCCATTTTCCCTCAAAAATGGTTGAGGAAGGCGATGGCTGGCACATGCGTCAACTCGTGAACGGGTGCTGCTAGAGAATACCGGTCTGCTCTTGATGCTAGTGCTAATGACATTAACGGATAAAAAACACTCTTAACACTGTTCCCCCTTGGTATGTTGCATGTTTCATATTTCAAATTTCTTGTTTTTAAATAAAAAATGTCACATTTAAAAAAAGTCACGGAGCCTGGAGTCTGTGGAGTGTAAATAAAAATAAAATAAAAACTATTAATTTCAAATACACATTGTACCTATTTATATACAAAACATCGGTAAATATATCTACCATTCAAAATATTGGTCAAATGACATGTTCTATTAGGTAACGTCCAGTCCAATGCATTGCGCAAATTCACAAGTAGATATATATTTATTTTCGTTATAAACAATATTCTACCAAATTAATACAATATCTACAGAAAAGAGTAAAAAATACATAACCGCAAATAAAATAGATGAGAAAACAAATTCGTAAAACCCTATTTCTATCCCAATCATCAGTATACATGATACGCCTACACCGACGGAATATTTCATGAGATCCTCCGAAAGGCACAAAAAACTATGCCTCTATCGTATAATATAAATTATTTCAAATTATGTCATAAAAATGTATGAGATTTATAACATTATTGTCGCCGAGTATCTCTGATGTAGCCCTGGGACAGGCCGCGACACGGCTTGAATTAAAATCGGAGCTTTGGGTATTGGAAACGGACTTTTGCAATTGGGACTTCAGAAAATTTGAATTTAACTTAGGTATTAATCATTGGTCCACTTATTATGCAGTAAGTCTGGGGATTGCTTTTTAGGTTTTAGTTTGTTTGCGACCTCAATTTGAGGTTACAGTGACATAAAAAGGTCGATATTCTGACAAATTTGCAGTCGGCAATATTTATAGAACTACTTGGTTCTTTTTTATTTTGTTTCGAATTTCAAATATCTTGAAACAGATAATACTTTATATTAACATTAAGATTTTCTCGACTTGAACTCATAGTTATAAACATTTAATGGGACTTAACGGGGTCCGCTCGTGACCACGACCAATACCACTTTGACGGAGCGTCGAGGTAAATTATATTCATGTTTCATCACGATTTAATCCCTTTATATACTTATAAAGAAATAATAATAGAAACAAAAAGAAATACTATTAAGCTTTAGGTACATGAAAACATGATTATTTATTCGTTGCTGTTTATTGATTTATTGTAGAAACGATACTAACGGGTATGCTATATAATAGCGTTCAACTTGGCTAGTTCTCAGTGCAAGTGCTAAAAAATAAAAAATAATAGTTCTCAGGTGCAAGGCAGCGCTGCGATAAGAATCTTATACTATAACTATATTAAAAAAATGGTACGTGGATACAAACATAAAGAAAATGAATTAGTACAGTTGGATATGCATACACACTCCTCACAGATACAATCGTTGCATTGATTTTACTTGCGTATTGAGGTTTGCTTAAACATGCCAAGTGCGATTCGAACACGCACATCGAGGGTACCGTACTAATTCATTTTCTTTATGTTGGATATGCCATGCATATCCAACTGTATGCGAAACATTTCTAAACGAAATGCGGGTAGTTGGAGAAAATACCCGCCCTTCAAGACGGCGATGAAGTCCCGTTAAATACTTATTACTAAGTTGGTCCCAGTTGTTGTCTTAGGATGGCAGTCGTTATAAGATGTTAGTAGGCCATTTTGTGAATGCCCACCTGGATAGCTACCACCTTCAAGTAGAAAATCTCTAGTGACGCACGTATTCCAGCAGCTGTCTTCGAGAGCCAGTAACTCTAGCTTAAATTACAAATTTACGAGGGGAAAAATTTAAATCATGTGCGGGATTCGAACCCGCGTCCATTCACCCCTTTAGCCGGGATATGCTCTAATCCAATTGAGCTGACATGACAATGAGTCTTTAATGTCATTTTTCCTATCGTTCGATTTAACCATCGTATTGGGTTGGAGCGGCATCTATAGTTCAACGTACGTTGTACTACAAACAAGACTAATTTTGCAATTAGCTTTAAACTTGTAAGTGATGACGCAACCCTATAATTATTTTTTTTTATATTTGCAATTACGCATGCTCTGCGGATTATTGCAATTATAATAATATAAAAATAACTCTAGGTTAACCTTGTTTCTTCTATGTTTCACTTTTGAAGGCTTCAGAAGTAAAATATAATAAACATAATAAAAGGCCATCATTGCTTCAAATTGAATGGCCGAGCAGTGATACCTGTTGACTGCGTTGCCGCAGATTCATGGTTCAATCCCCGGCCGGCTTGAGTTACACCGCAAGGTGAAAGGCATTTTGTGCATGTTCGCTTGGCCAGCTACCAACCACTCTCAGGTAGATAATCTGTCGCCAGGCGCCTAACAATGTGTTCCGGCAGCAGTCCTTGAGAGCCATGTACATGTTTTTTTTTTTTTTTTTAATTGCTGATAGGTAAGCCTTTCACCACAATCTCACCTGATGGTAAGTGATGATGTGTTCGAAGGTGTTAACAGGCTTAACCTACAATTGGTCCCAGACTTAACAACTGTATGTATGTTAGTCCACTTAACATCAGTGCTGCTTGTTTCGTAATACCATAAAAATACAAAACGAAGAAATAATTGTAATCGTTGGCAACTTTCAAAGACTGCTGCCAGAACATACTTGGTGAAGAATTTCTGCCTGAGCATGGTAGCTAGCCAAGTGAGGATTCTCAAAATGCCCTTCCACCCTGCGGTGGATCTCATGCTGGCCGTGGGTATCGAACCTCGGAACTGCGGTACATCAGTTCATCACAGGCGAGCGGTGGTAGCTACTACCATTATTTTAAAAACACAGCCATTGTTTTAAAAACGGCTTTTATAGCATACTTTAATTACGATAAAATTTTCATAATCGGTTTATTTATATATATATGTCGACGTAAGGCTAATTTCAACATTCAAAATATTTACATAAGTTTAATATTTAAGTTAAATTTTAATAGTTAAACATGACTGAGTAATTACTTAAATTGTTTAGATTGGATTGTCGTAATCAGTTCTTTATATTTCAATGTAAAAAGCCATGTTATTTTTTGCGGTTATCAACAAACTTTAACTAAAAGTTAATTCTAAATTAGGTTAAACAACAAGTTATCTATTGTTAAATTCATTTCTTGATCAATTAAGGCGTTAGTATAAATTGATAATTGGTAATTTTTGGTTTAACAGAGACAATTGATTGATTGACTATTTGTCAAGCGGAAAGCGTGTCGCGTATTTAATTAATGTTTAATTGATTTAAGCGATAATAAATTCATTTAAAATAGTGTGTTAAAATTATAAAACGAATTTACAAATCATTATTTACTACTTCAATCAATGTTACTTCTTATTTGTGATTAATAAGTGTAATGACTTCGCAACGTGCACGCCATCTTGGAATAAAAAAGGCGAGCCGCTGCGAAGCCACATTGCTACGGAGAATTCTGTGCAGACATGTGGTTTAATATTTTGTGAGTACCATTTTCAATTATTGTTTAAGACTAAGACTATTTTAAATTTAAATCGTGCAGTAGAATTAGACTGTAGTGATAATAAAACTTGAGTAGATAAGTTGTCTTTTCATTATTCGCAATGAGTGAGCCTAGTGGCAGATAGTACTATTTCTAAAAACACGGATGGTCCCGGTGCGGTGCTTCGTTATATATATATCGAAATTCTCTGGCTATCCTCGTTTTCTTTATCACTTAACATTGCAGTATTCCTATTTATTTATTTAAATCCTTTCTCCTTATAATACACAAGCTGCCCGCCCCGGCTTCGCACGGGTATTTAACAAAAATTATAAATGAGAACACATAAAAAGTAGTTATTGTGACATAACTATAATAGTTAGATTTGCGGACTTTTTTGTGGACATGGATGTCGTCTATTAATTTGTACATCACTTTCCTCTATCATTAACAATATAACGTTTTTTTTTGGTATTTCTTAGACGTCGGTTAAAGTTAGTTTTCATATGCATCTCTTATTGTTAGAAAATATTCTATAGCCTATGTTCATAAGAGACAGTGTAGAAGTCTTATGGTGAAAGTATTTTTCAAATCAGTTGAGTTACTTTTAAGTTTATTCGTTACATACAAAAATACAAATCATTCCTCTTTATCAAATTCTTATATATTTTATTATAGTGTAGACTTAAAAATAGCTAACATGTAGTTTTTATATAATAATATTATTACACAAGTGCTACAGTGTATAATCATGAAAGACGAGTAGGCAATGGCTTAGTTTCTGATCTGTTTCAACGAAATTCATAGTGTAAACAAGCTACCCTAAAAAGGGTTGCTCGGCCCGCCAACTTGGCACATAATTTTCATACGTTTGCATAATATTTATTACAAGACCTATGTCAATAATGCCTATTCTGTTTGAGGGTATGTGATGAATACAAATTAATGTAGGTTAGCTACTTTTTGACTCTACTATAATGTCACAGTAAAAGCAGAATTGTATTCTGACTGGAGGCCCGTAGGTAATATAAATGCCTACTCAATTAGGCTAGACTTGAGTCTGTATAGCAGGTTATCCATACCTATGTAATATATTAATGTCTGTGTAGTGGTTTTATTCTGTGGTAAACATAGTGAAATTTGGGTATGGCAGAAAAACATAAAAGTAGAATAAATGCAGTGGAGATGAGAGCATTGAGAAGCATGATTGGAGTCAAACGGAGTGACAGGATAGGGAATAGTGGAATAAGGGAACGATGTGGTGTGAATGAGGATTCTTGTCACTAGACAAGAATCGAGTAAGGTATGTTAAGATGGTTTGGACAGGTATGAAAGAAATGTGATCGACTAAACAGGTGCACATGGGAATAGTGAACGGAAGTGTTGGAATACCTAGGTGAACGTTTCAAAATCAGATTGAAAACGTTCTGAAAAAGGGCCAGGTCAGGTGTACCCTGTAGATGAGTGTAGATAAAGCGAAAGAGATTTGTAAGGATCGTAAGATGTAAATCTGTGGTCTCTGCCTACCCTTACGGGTAAGAGACGTGATTTTATGTATAACATAGCAAATAAATTTATAGCTATCTAACGACACGACTTTTATGATTATTACTAATTATATTATCTGTAAATAAATCAACAATCTAAAAATTTTATATATTTGCCATAGTGTGCGTACTGTGGCACGTGGGCACCGGCTCGCATACGTATACAAGCCACGTTTGGTACCGCTCCACGAAGACAAACAACTTGTCTGATTTTACTGTGGTTATGTTTAAGTTACTGGGTATTTATTATGCGTAAGAAAATATGATAATATTTTTTTCGGTATTTAGTAGTAAAGGTTTTATTCAGTATTACCAAATTCTATACAGTATAATTTTTTTTTATGATTCCAAGAATTATTATTCGACTTGATAAAGGGGCTGGTTTTGTGAGCATAAAAGCAGATAAAGTAAACGATAACAAAAAGATAATAGTTTTGCGAAAAACAACGTTTTAAGAAAGTTGACTCTGACACATCTTATGAGCAATATTTTTGAATCAAGGGCTATAAATACCGTAAATTATACCTTTTTAGTATCTTAATGAAATAGGCTATTTTTTAGTTAATTTGGCACTCATGTCACCGTAGATTTTTTTTACACCACGAGATATCAAAGTTAGAGAAAAGAAAATAACTAAGCAGAAATTTTGCGTTTGAAACAAAAAAATAAAAAAACTATGGCAATTGTCCAAAATTGGTACTTTACATTTGATAGCACCACTATCTAGGAATGCTATTCAAAAAACAGACCGAGAAAATTCTTAGAATTGTAAATTTGGCACTTAAAAAAGTGAGCAAAAGTCCAACTTTTTTCAAATTGTCAAAAATGTCCAATAACTCGAAAACCGTGACACTTTTACTGAATGTAAATTGTCATTTTTCGAACAGTCGTGATGTCCCCCAGCCGTAGGTAAAGGATTATCCACTCATTACGCCACACCCTGTATATTCAATAAATAAGCAATATTACGTGGGTGAAGTATTCGATCCAATCGCCTACCCATAAAGAGTTTTGCCATAATTCCCATGATTGGCAGGCGGCTTAACGATCCCAGTGTAAAAAACCGGTTCTTCATAAGGCGCTGCAGCCCACCTAGTGGTATTTTTAATTCGTCATTTGTTACGGCATCCACATGAAGATAAGAGGTGGAGCAGTAAAAGCTCAGCATCTAACACTCTACTTCAAAAACAGCAGGACGTGAACCAATTTTAAAAATTGATTTTTTATTTGAAAGCTGATGCTTGTCGTTTGGTCCCATTTACATTTCATCAAAATCGGTCAAGCCGTTTTAAAGTTACACTCCAATAACTGAAAAATGATTTCCTATCTTGATGATATAGTCGTTGATAGTGAATGACAATCGATGCCGTAAGTAGCAAGGATCACAAAAAAGATTGAAATAGAAATTACCAAAATATGGAACCGACTTCAATACTCAAAGGTGTGACACAACATGTCAAGTCGGTAAAATAATCTGTTTAAATCGGACTTTGATAACGTGAGGTCAGCATTGAAACTCCATCAATAAGTTATTTCACACCTTTCAGTGTTGACAGCCAATTCCGTTTTTTTTTAATATTTTTTATAATTGTGAAATATACCTCAAGGTCACCTACACCGGTATATAATTCTCGCACTGGTGTAAACATACATGTATCATATGAGGTTTTTGAAGTACGAGTATTTTTACAAGTATGACTAATATCGTATATATATTACCTAAATATACTAAAACAAAATAAATGATATGTATCCTGATTAAAATTGCTTTTTAGGCTTACCTTAATATGTTTTCAAACTGAAATTTTCTCTAAATCCTCGAACCAATTTCCAAAACCCATCAATACTGCAGCGAAAGCGTATAAAAGTTGCTCCATTGGCTCGTAAACCACTTTGGTGCCTAAATTCAATCTAGCCATCATAACTATGAGCAATTGTCTAGCTTTTAGCGCGGAACTGAATTCGTTGGACTAGTGGGGAAACTTTGAGGTGCCCGAATAGTGGGGTAACTCTGTGGGGAAACTTTGTTCCACTTCCGAGCTGCAGATGGTCAGCCTGTTAAATGCGTCTATCTTATATTCTAGTACGGTGTACAGATGGTGTTTTGTGTTGTTGAAGTTAATCTACAGTTTTTGTTCCAAAGAGAAAGCAATAAAGATTTCCTCTGCATAACGTTATTATGAATTAATGAATTGCTTGCAATTGGGTTATCCAATGATAATGTTTTTTTTTTGTTTATTATCAGTACTCAGTACTAATATTATAAATGCGAAAGTAACTCTGTCTGTCTGTCTGTTACGCTTTCACGCCAAAACTACTGGACCGATTTGAATGAAATTTGGTATGTAAATAGTTTAAGACCCGAGAAAAAACATAGGATAGTTTTCGTCGAACTGCGCAAAAAGATGTTAATGTTTTTGCGCGATAACCGACATACGCGCGGGTGGAGCCGCGTCCGGAAAGCTAGTACTTTATAAAATTACAATGAAACTAATTCGGACGAAGCACTTATCTGTCAGATTTTGGTAGCAGTTAGCACAAAGCGCACCGTGTTATATCTAAACTTCTGGTCCAAGCCTTTATAGCGCAGACAACGAGGACTGTAATGCTGATCACGCTGTGATGGCATGAACATGCGCTACGGTGCGTTTTCGCCCATTTTTATCGCTGCCAGCCAAGTATTAGCAGTAGCCTGGGATCTACCAGAGCATTGCAATGAAAATGAGCGGTGTGAGAGGAAAATTTATCAATAAGATCGCCGCGCTGAGCGAGTCTAGGAACATGAAGCCATGCTCTTGGTGGATATTTACCTCTTACATTTTCCTCGCACTTTTTCGGTAGATACGCAGCCGGCTGCGTATCTATAATTATACAGGGTAATTGGAAAAATGCTAACAACCTCTTGTGGACTATCTCCGCTTAACAAGACATACAACATTAGTTCAACTACTTTACCTAACATATCTGTCAGAAAAAAACATAGGTTTTTCTAGTACTGTCTGACAGTTTTTAGTTCTGTGCCTCGTAGTAAACGACAATGCCTACTCCGAGCTAAGAGCGCTGGCAGGACACTGGACCGCGCCGCGCTCCCTTTGAATATATTTTTGAATTTATACATAAAAGAAAGGAATAAAAAAATATGTTCTAATGAATTACAAGCACAAAAGACTTAATTTCAGATGGACCTCGTGCTTATCATCACAAATACATCAAAAAATATTCCACTAAAAATGTTTGTCAGTACTAACTGAAGTTGACTCATAGAGGTTGTTAGAATTTTTCCAATAACCCTGTATAAATGAAAGATTTCTAATGGAACACTGATAAGGGAAATTTATATACAAATTTTTGTCTGTGTTTTAACAAAAAGTATGCACTATACTAAACCCCGTTCTGAAACTATGTAGATTGACTTGAGTAAGACAAAGTTGCCAAGTGAGCTATTCCCATGCTTAATTATAAGTTCAATGTTTTCACGCTTTTGACTCTGGACGTTCTGTTAACGTTAACTTACAGTTTATATGCAGTTAGCTTTCTAGCTTTGCCTTGAAGAATTTAGGTGAAAAAACTGCATTCCAGATAAATGGCATAGGGTCTACAGCAAGTGGTCTAGAGTTCTAAGTTCAAAATTGTGCTTTCACTAGAAAAGTATGCAATCGCTTGAATGAATGCACATATAATGACAGTTGTCAGACTACGGTGTTCATAGAGACTGCACGTTCTGTCAGGGTTCTATTAGAGTTAAGTCGTTATCATTGTTGGCAAATAAATCGAAACTATTCTACAAAGAGCTTTATACCACACCCACTTAAAAAGAGTCTCATTGCTCGTTGAAAAACGTGTCATAAAGTTTTTTCCCCCTTAATATATAAAATGTGCAGCGGGAAAAGTTATATGGAATGTCATTCCTTCCCTCCGTGTTACTGAAGGAATGTTGTTTGAAAATATATACCTACCCTGCTAGCGTTCTTTTGTTTTTTAACTGCTAACGAAAAGTAGATATTTTTGTATTGGTTCAGTCATTCAGGAGCTGTTTTTAGTAGTTTTAATACGGGTTGGTAATGATTTGTCAAAGTATCAATACCCCTCCACCATGGGGTGAAACTCAAGCCAGTGGTGGGATCGAACCATGGAGCTGTGGCGCGGCAGTCCATAGCTATTACTGCTCGCGTATCATTGTTTCAAAACATAGTATTTTAAGGACTTTAGTGAATCTTTTTCAGGTTATTACCTATACTAGGGCCCATTTAACAAATTTATCTTGATGTCGTTTTGTACGTGGACCCATTAATGACTTCTAAGCCGGCTGCGCCTAAAGCTTATTTATTTTACGAAAACCTTAACTTTAAGTGTTTTCCTTTCCTTTGAACTTTGAAATGTTCCATGAAATTGGCTTAAAACTATAAAATTGAGTGCTGATGTACAAAGTGTTATAAATTAATAATTAACTTTCAAAAGTAATTTACTTGTGAATTATCTAATACTTTAATCCTTAAATAATAACAAATACCAGTGATGTTAACTAAAGACTTATTAAAAAATTAAACAAAGTCTATTTATAAATATAATTTACAAATATGTTCGTGGGGTGCCAGGCTTTAATTGCACCCTACCCTATAAGGGATGATGGAAAAATACCAGAAAATAGGCAGCAGCGCCTTCTAAAGACCTGCCGTCTTTCATTGCGATCTTCAAACCGCCTGCCAAGCGTGGTGTTTACGGTAAACCTTCCAAATGGGAGAGGCATTTATATATTTATCATTTATATTCGAATGCCTTTATTAACAAAATACTACGAACTGTATACAAAACTACTGCTAATACAATAAAAGCATTAAGGCATTCCGTTAGTCATTGAAGACTCACAGGCAGTCCAAACACTGCACCCCACTACCAGTGGCACTGTTATATTCGAATTATACACAAATTGTGAAAATTTGGGTGAACATTTTGAAGCGCTTGTAGCGAGGTTTGCTTAGCCGTTGTTAACCTATCAGCTTAGTTGAGCAACTTCTGCCGCGGTCATGAAGTCATGACTGCGACTGAAGGATGGGTGACCTCTAGTAACATTACTACTGAGCGCTTCTGGCTGGCTAGCTACCACCCTCAAGTAGAATATATGTCGCCAAGGACCTAACGGTATGGCAGGTATCCGGCAGCTGTCCTTGAGAGCCTATTCTAGGTTAGCCTGAACAATATTTTCGAGCGCATCACCACTTACCGTCATTTCAGGTAGTGGTCAAGTACAACTACATAATATAATTAGTTAGGTATCTATAATTAATACTATATTTAGATCCAACTCAGCTATGTTATTCAATACAAAGGCTTAATAAATGAAAGGGCACGATAGAATATACTTTGGTCTGCCTTGAGCACTACCTTTTTTTATAGCTTTTATCTAAATTTACCTTACTTTACAATTGTCATTATCAAACGTCCCAAAAAGGTACGCATATGCTATACATTTACGTCAGAATCCAGGTCCGAGGTTCAAATTGTTTTCTTTTAATGATGTTCTAAAGTTTTAAAATTGAAATAACCGTGCATCCTATAACATAAGGTTTGTAAGACATAACTGCAAAATATAGACCCCTAGATGGACTGACGATATCGTAAAAGTCGCGGGTAGCATTGGCTACAAGGTTACTACAAGGTCGCGACAAGGTTACAAGCGGCTAATAGAAGTTCTTTGTGGTGTTCTATGGGGGAGGCATTTGTTCAATAGTGAACGTCTTTCGGCTGATGATGATGATGATGATGATGAGTCCCTTTATCTACAAAAAAAACATACTGTGTACGAAGAAAAATTTACGTAAACCACTACAATTTTTGATAAACAAATTAATTAGAAATCAAATATTTGATTTTGTCCTTCAGCTTAAGTGAAAAGATCAGCTTTTATTACAACCATTTTGTAATATATAATTCTACTTTCCAAGTACTTTTGGTTCAACAATTTCAATTTGACAAAAGCTCTAAAATTGGTTTTTACAAAAAAATCCAATAACCATTTTCGAATCCATCCCTGAGAAAGTTCAATATTAAATACTTACATCGAAGCTTGGAGACTAAATATTGAACAAATTTCGCAAAGGCAAGGTGTTGAGAATGCAAATTGTGTTTACTTGGGAATGTGCTCAAGCGACTGTCAATAAAGAATTCTAACGGTACAATTATTTTTTATGTTGAAAAAACGTTTACTTGTCAATGTGCGTTTTAATTTGTAGAAAGAATTTACGAATATCTGAAAGGAATTTTATTTAAGCGCTTGTTAAAAAGATTTTAGCTAGGGCTATATTTTTTGTTACAATTAAGGTACAGAGTTTTCAACACACGAAGGCGCGCCGTCCGTTATTGATTATAGTTGCATCTTCTGTTGCCAACCTAAGCGATAAGCATTGCAATTCAACGGGGCAATGCTGCCAGCATACTGGGCACGCTGCCAACTGGGAGTGGGCTGGAGCATTTGGACTGCCTATGAGTCTGCTATGACTTATAGGTGTCTAAATGCTTTTATTGTAGTAGCTGTAGTGTTGTATATAGTTCATAGTATTTTGTTTAATAAAGGCATACCGCCGGTTATAAAAAACCTAAGCGATTATATTACGCATTTTATTGTTTTACTGAATGTAGATACTTTTAGTACTATTTACACCCACTTTAAGTAGGTGATAGCAAACGAGGCTTACCCGTACAAATGCATGGCGGTAGGGCATTTTCAAATCAAATCAAAATGCGTTTATTTCGGACAACAGAAATCCATATGCATGTTAGTACAGAACAATAAAAGAAAAAGAAAGGAAGGCTTAAAAAATATTGTTAGTAAGCTATTTATTATAAATTACTCGTACATGCGGACAATGAGTCAGCATGAAATGCCCCTGAAAAGTCTCTGGTCATCTGCCACAGTTCTCAAGATGATGTTGCTGCTCTCCCGTACCCTCCTCATCAATGATGCTACCTTTTTACGAATAACGGCATGAAAGCCATCAGTATGCGCCTGCGCAAACATCGTGGAGGCACTGCAAAAGCGGGGGAGTCGCAACATCATCCTGAAAATATTGTTATACTGTACGCGCAAGGTGTTAAGCGATTTTTGTAAACAGTCAATCCACATACCTGCAAATGCCTGCCTGGCTAGCGACCACCCTTGTGTAGAAAATTTGTCGCCAAGCACCTAACGGTGTGTTCCGGCAGTCCGGTCCTGTCCTTGAGATCCAGTAATTCTAGGTTAAGCCTGTTAACACCTTCGACCACATCATCACTTTCCATCAGGAGAGACTGGGGTCAAAGGCTTACCTACTAGCAATAAAAAAAACGTGTCAATAATTTAATAAGGACGGTTGCACCTTCGTGATTGCACAGCTTTTTATAGCCGTCCTGAATTTCAGTAAAATATTTTAGGCATACGGATTTCACCAGTGCGTACGGATGACACCATTTAGGTCAATAACTTCGATGCAGATGGCGTTATTTGCATTCTTACGTTTGAATCGTTCGGCGTATTCAGCGCGTGCGGCTCACGCAACATACACCGGGTAGATTTCACGGGATCACCAGAAAATGCGATGACTGCGGCGGGTCTAGCTGGCCAGTATACAGGAGAACGTTGAACATCAACCTTCTCAGAACTGTATCCTCATCGCGTATCCTCGTCTCACTATCATGACTACTCGCAATCTTCCTATGTAGGCGAAATGTATTAATAAGTATGCGTTGTATTATGTATTTCCATACAAAGAATACAGAACGGCTTGAGTTGAAGCTATGTTCGATGCCGGGTTGTTCCGTGTGAGTGAATCATAAGATCCATTAAGGGGTAAAGTTTTGTAAACTCTTGGTGAACTCTTGTATCTTATAGTTGTGTTATTGTTGCTTCTTTTACATGTCGATATTGAACTAAGTCAGGAACTAGGTCTGGTAGAGATCTTTAAGCTTGCGACTTTGTTATATGAGTTCAAACTATATCTGATAATGTAAGGGTATTGAGATGACTGCTAATCTCATCGGAGATTTATTCGAATAGAGAGGCGTGATGTCAAGTTAAAAAATCTACTATTGTTAAACTAATTGATCGATAAAATGTCCACGGAATCAGCAAGTTTTTTTTATGCTAATAGTTTTGACGCCTATTTCATCTGATGAGTGATGATGTGGTCGAAGATGTTGTTCACGCGAGCCTAGAATTACTGGCTCTCAAGGACAACTGCCGGAACACACCGATTAGGTGCTTGGTCAGAGCTAGCCAGGTGGGCATTCGCAAAATGCCCTACCACCATGCTGGTACGATGGCCATCTTAACACAACAACCGGGGCCGATGACTTAACGTGCCCTCCGAAGCACGGAAGCTCTCAGTAGTAATGTCACTAGCGGTCACCCATCCAACTTCTGACCGCGGCGGACGTTGCTTAACTTAGCTGATCGATTATGAACGGTACTAACTAAGCAAACTTCGCTACGAGCGCTTCAAGGTGCATAGTGCATAAAATAAAAACTTTTCTATTCGTTCATTAAAGATCGATTATATTTTAATTGTTTAGTTGTTTGCCTGTACCTTCAAATCGGAACTCAGCAATGAGAACATTTATTGCTTGACGTTAGATATAGGTATGTGGAGAGCACTTCCTCGGAGGAAATCGTTTACAAAGAGTTCTACCGCTACTAAATTTAAGTATAGTCTAAAACTAAGCTAGTATTAAAATAAAATCAAGCATGATGAAAACTGTTAAATAATGATAGCTGAACTTTCAGGGAATTTTATCACCTGGTACACGACGATCCCTTACTCGTATAAGATCTGTAAATGCTTAAGATACAGGAAGTTTTCGATCCAATCCAAATCAAAACTTTTTAGTATAAATTTATTTCATAGCTTTTAGAATATTGAAGAAATAAAAGTCTCCATAAGAGAGTAATCCTAGAGCATGTGCCGTGAATGGTCAGCGAGATAAGGCGCCTAATTTATAGCGTTTCAATACCTACAGACGTCGACGCAAAGTGACGCTAGACTAGAAGAGATTCAGTTTATAATATTTTTTCCTAAGAATCATGATGATATGCCTGCTTCCGCTGGTTGATCTGTGTGTTATATCACATATCTTTAAGGTGAAAACTGAAGTCTGGGATGAGGAATTTCAAATTAAAACAGTTTTTATCTGTTATAATTTTACGTGTAAACACGACTGCCCCAAAAAAAGGAGTGTTATGTTTTCAAGGTTCATGCATGTATGTGAGTTTATTTATTCAAACACAACTTCTAAACGGCATAACCGATTTTAATGTGTGATATTTCATTATCATAGCACGGGTGACACTAGGAACATAAAAAAAATATTTTTTTTTTTTAAATTAACAGGCGGATTTTAGACGCAATATTTTGAGATTTTTTTTTCTTACAAATCCATTGACTGGGGTATCAAAAACGCCTTAAGAGCTTTGAGAAACAATTCCATAAATATATATGACTTGAAAATAAATAATTGTGAAGTCGTGTGTTTAATTTTGAATTAATTTGTATACATGTTTCACTTACGAGATTGCAGCAGGGTGCTATTCTAGCCAGATACACTACAAAAATTGTGTTTGAAGGATCTTCTTGCATATTTTCAAGATTAAGATGATAGGGAAAATTCATCCCGCTCATAGTTAAAATGTTTCGTTGTAATTGTGGTAACTTATTCGCTTAAATGGCGTTAATGCAAAAATTACATAAAATGAATGCTAGATTGAATCCAATATACCTAGATTATGTATTTTCTCTTTTATATTTCTCAACTGCGCGCCCGAAGAGTCAAGACCTGGTGATACTTACTGTAGAACGTGCCTGTAGATAGCGTTTATGACATTAATTCGGCTCAGCAGAAAATTAAGGCGGAATTATCAATAGATATATACTTATATATTTTAAACGTTTTTCTTGAATGTAACTTGACATTTTTTCCTAAAATATTTAAAAAAAGTCTGTCATATTCAATCAATGACTAATGATGACAGCAATCAAAACAAATAACAGCATGTGCGATCAATCTACACAACTAAGTTTATGCAAGAAAGCGCCACATACATGGTTTATATTCCAAATATAAACGACAGGCGTTTATGTTTGCAATATATTATTAAGACTTACTAATAAGGCTGGCACTATGTTAGTAGTGTCCTTACAGCGTCTTTTTATCCCAATAGATACAATCTCGTACTATTCAAGTACGGACTAAATATTCAATATCTTATGTACCGACACCTTTTTCCACCAGTTGAGATTGCTCAGGAAAGCATAGCTGCGGTTTTACACGAGAGGCCGCTGTTTAAAAAAAGTAGTGAAACAGATACAATAACATTCTCATATCCGGTACAAAATATACTCATCCAGATATTGTCCATCAATGTGCAAAAGCTTTTCTCGAAGGCGCCAGCAGATGTTGAGAATTTAGTTTCGTGCTCGTGTTATTCTTTTAGAAGTTATTTTGTGAGAGACACGAGTTGAGACCTAACATCTTTTTTATACCACTTATTTTTCTATTGATCCTCACTTTGTTATAGTTCTATGAAAAGTTCAAATGGTTTTCATAATTCATTATTTATAATGTTAATGAATTAATGTTGATGCAGTACGAAAAAATAACGTATATATATACATTTTTTAAGTATTTACGCCTCTGGTACTAATGCCCGCTCCGAATGTTCGTAGTTCAACATAAAGTAAAAGTAAAATACAACTTATATATATATATATATAAGTAAAACAATGCTCTACAGACGCGTGGTTCGTACTCATTTTAGATTTCATTTATTTTTATCCGATTACATTTTATTACTTATATCTTACTCCATGCATCACATTTTGACTTACAACTATGATGCTATGCGTTGTTTTAGTATTTTGCCTTAAAAACTGAAGTGAGTCCATTTTTTTGAAATTATTAATTTATTATTATTTTTTCCGCCGTGTTTTATTGTTTAAAAGGTTAATTTTAAGTTACTATGCTAATTCTATATTAATATGGTACTACAATATTTTTTTTCTTTTCATAACTTACTACGCTAATCCTAAGTACGCTAATTCTGCTTTTATATATTTATTACTACCAGAACTACTAGACTAGATACCTTATATACCTACTATTAAATTGGATCTGAAACTACACAACTCTGGATCAAAAATCTGACTGTGAGGTTCAACTTGTATCACAGATGTTAATACAACTTTTGTATTTCTACCAGCTATATAGGGCCTCTAGTATGAGCTGTACTAGAGATATATGGCATTGTAAAACAAGCAAACACTATATGACCTTTTAATTTGAAAATGTTAATAATAATAATAAATTAAAGAGGTATTCACGTATTTTTTTTATTCATTTTAGATTCGCGTTTGACCACACCTTGCATTGATGTGGTCTAAGATGGAGCACGCTTACCTAAAAGAAACCTATTTACTCTCGATAAAGACACCCATGTTGTATTCATCAAGAAAAACTGACATCAGTAAGGCTCGTACTTACTCTTTCACAGTAAGTACGAGAAAAGTGGAAGCGAAGCGCATCGTACGGGTCCTGGGAATATCAACCATGTACGGATATGGCGCCTCGCCATTTGTCTGGACGTCCGATAGAAAAAAAAATATGATTACAATTATAACAAATGAATTAACAAAAAAAGGTTATTTGATTACTTCATATGCTGTAGATGTCGAAGTCCAGCAACCAGCGAAATACATTTCTAACCTACAAAAAAACCTGTCAAGTACAACCGTACTTCCATCCTAGAACGTATGTCTAAGGCGGTATTAGTAGGATCTTACAAAATTTGGTAAGACATGAAAGGAGGTTCAACCGGTGGAGCTCCCCTTCACCGGCTCCATTGATGACATTGTAACGGGGCCATTAAGAGGATTATCTCCCTGGGTTGCAAGGCCCAGGCAGTAGTGACTTGAGCCTCTCCTATGCAACGCGATCCATCCGACACGCGCACAATGAATCTATGTAATGCATGAATTATAAAAGAAAGTAATTTTCTTTAAAGAAAATTTAAAGAATACCTGATTTGCACATAGCACTAATAAACACATTTAGATATAAATAACCGTTCATAAAGTAATCTAAGACTGAGTGATCCAATTTCAAAGAGAACTTTAAGTGAAATTAAAGTAAAGAACTAGCAATTAAATTCCGAGAAAGTTATCCGAACTAATCAGTTTATCTTACAAGTTGTTGGGTGTAAAAAAGGTCCAGCTAAAGTTGAGCTAACTTTGCAATTAAACTCTTTAAAGGCATCATTAGAAGTTGTCAACTTACTTGGGTGATGTGAAATAACAAATTAAACTTTGTGCTTATGTAGTAGTAATAACAATTATTTTTGAAATATTTAAAGAAAACAGTTAATTAATATTTTATAAAACACTTAAAAAATATTTAAAAAATATCTAGTGACAATTCCGCCTAGTTTTCCTGTTAAGCCGACGTGACATCACAAACACCATGCAGCCAAACCGGAAGAATTTTCGACGCATTTCGATTCTACACGAAGTCTAATCTTTTTCCGAGGGTGTCATATGAGGTGACTAAGGATCAAATATATATTATTAGAAGTATATTACAGCACACCAGACGATGAAGGAAACGCTCAAACATGATAACAGCCAAACCATTTTTAAATACTCAAGTGTAGCTATTGTTTTTAAATAATTCAATGTGTAGTATTGTTTAATAATTCAAATTCTTCCTATTTATTGTTTTATATATAAGAGTTTATTTTAGATTTTTTGTTGGCTTCTATTTATATTATATATTTATTCTGCAATGTGTCTGTACTGGCATGCCAGTACAAAAGTTCACTAAATGTCTTCAAAGGAAGATCAGCGCTGGCGAATATCTTGTATTATGCTGAGTTAGTCAATTGGTGACAGTTACATGCATTGTGTTCTTCTTGTAATGACGCAAATAAAATTGGTAGGATTCTATTTAATTAAATCCTGTAAAACGTTCAGCTAGAAATGCCGAGTGCAGGTGGCCGAGGAGGTTTAAGCATTCGACGCGATATCGGAAGACGCGGGTTCGATTCCCGCCTTGGGCATAAAATGTTGAACTCAAATAATTTGTAAAAATATAAATCATGACTCTTATCATGTTCTTAAATAAGTAACTTAAAGTAAGTTACTTATTTAAGAACCGGGACTTAAAATCTTTTATATAAAACTAGCTTTCCGGGCGCGGCTCCGCCCGCGCATAAGTCGGTTATCGCGCGAAAACATTAACCTCTTTTTGCGCCGTCGGATAAAAACTATCCTATGTTTTTTCTCGGGTCTCAAACTATCTCCATACCAAATTTCATTCAAATCGGTCCAGTAGTTTTGGCGTGAAAGCGTAACAGACAGACAGACAGACAGACAGACAGACAGACAGAGTTACTTTCGCATTTATAATATTAGTACTGATTACTTATAAAATATTATGGATGTAGACATAAAAGTAGAAACATAATTAGAGAATTTAACACTATCAATAGCAAAACACCACCCATTCTTCATGCACTAATCCCCCAACTCCAATAATACAACGTAATCCGAAGTTAGAGGCTGCTAATCCTGTGAAACAAACCCGGGAAAGCGTCCAGGTGCAATAAATCCCGAGCTAATCCTAGAAGCTGGCGTTTAGGTCATAAAGATCACAGTTACTGCTCATGATATATTATGGGACTTTTTACTGCAATGTGATGACGCATCAAAATGTGAATGCACTGGATTTGAGAGTGGAAAAGAACCATTAAATTTTGCATTAATGATACTTGATAGTGCAAATTATGCAAACGTATTTTCGTCGTATTTTATTTTAAACTTTTTATATTTGGCGTGCATGGTATTGAACTAAATCTTAATGTGTGTGCATTCAAATGCTTATTAAACACCGTAACCACTACACCTTGTTAGGTACTGCGGAATGGTACAGACTCAAAGCTAAATAGTAGTTATACCTTTGTATAGTTATATATATAACATACATAACTTGTAGTACATAACTAGTGTTCAATGTATATATGTGGCATGTAATTACACTCGAGAGCAATGAATCCGGGTCACTTAAAGAATGTTAAAAATCTCGGAAACTAAAAATGATAGGTTAATGCAATAAATTGTATTTAATAGACAATGTAATACTCCTTAAATGAAAGTAAAAAAAATATGAGTCACCATACATTTTATTAACACAAAATTACATAAAGAAAAAAACTGCTGATCTCTCCTTAAAACAAAAATAGGAAACATGAAATTTTTGAACTTTATTACGATTTTCTTGAATTTTAATACTTCGTATTGCCTCCTCGTGCTTCCATTACTGCGTTTACGCGGTTTGGCATGCTGTACACCAAGTTCCTTATACGATTTTGGGGAATATTCTCCCATTCCTCTGTGAGAGCAATTTTGAGCTCACGAAGCGTGATTGGGGGAGGGTTTCGTTGTTTTACGCATCTGCCTAGCTCGTCCCAAGCATGCTCGATCGGGTTGATATCCGGGCTGCGCGCTGGCCACTCCATACGAGTAATGTTCATCTCTTGAAGGTAGTCATTCACAATCCTACCTGTATGAGGTCGGGCATTGTCATGCATAAATATAGCATCCTCACCTAAATTGACCATAAATGGACCAACGTGATCATTGAGGATTTCTTCCACATATCTTACGCTAGTTAAAGAGCCGTTTTCTATGATCACCAGCTCTGTGCGACTTTCAGAAGAAATTCCGGCCCACACAAGTACAGACCCACCACCGTAGGCTACTTTTTCTTCGATGCATGCTTGCTTGAATCTTTCCCCTGGTCTTCGATACACTCTGTGTCTTCCATCGTGCTTGTAGAGCATAAATTTTGATTCGTCGGAGAACATAACTTTTGACCAATCTTCAATACTCCAATTTACGTGGCTCTGGGCATATCTTAGTCTCGAAATACGATGCCCACGCTCCAGTTTAGGGCCGTTTGCAGGTCTAAGGGGTTTTAAGTTAGATTCAGCAAGCCGACGTCTTACTGTCCATGCACTTGGGTTACTTCCTCCGAGGCGTCGAAACTGATTGGTGAGTTCAGTTCCTGTGAGAAAGCGATTTCGAAGCATGGTGTTCACCAAGTATCGGTCTTCTCGTGCTGTGGTACACCTGGTTCTGCCCGTTCCTGGTCTGCGTAGGTTAGAACCAGTTTCTTCGTAACGTCGGAGAACTCTTTGTACTGTTGACAGCGACACACCGACAGTCCTGGCTGTATCGCGCTGACTCCGGCCGGTTTTCAGCATTGTAAGTATTCTGGTGCATTCTTCAGGCGTAAGCGACATAATTTCAGCTTGAATAATGAATATAGAGCACTATCAACATGGTTTATGTACCCACATAAATGACAGATTACAAACAAAAGCAAAACCAAATGCTGTAATTTCGTAATTCCATCTTCGAAAGTGGCCCTTTTTCAAATTTGATTTTTTTATGATATAACTTTACAATAACTAAGAAGTTTTAATACCTTCATTTAAGGAGTATTACATTGTCTATTAAATACAATTTATTGCATTAACCTAGCATTTTTAGTTTCCGAGATTTTTAGGATTCTTTAAGTGACCCGGATTCATTGCTCTCGAGTGTAGTTTTTGTATCCGAACAGATAAGATTGTCTAAAGTAAACATAATAGTGAAATAATATTACAGGAAATTTACAGACAAGGATCGTAGTAGTATTTTTATAGGTAAAGAATGCAAAGTTTAAATATGAATTTAAGCAACGGGCCGTTAAAAAATATAAATTATTTACTTCAAGTATAATATCTTGAACAGATGTTGGTGTAGTGTAGATGATCTTTTTAGAGCAGATGTGGTTTAAATCCCTTTTCAATTAAAATATTAAAGTGAAAAGCATTCTTCTACTGTTTTTCTTCGTGTCAGTCGTTCAACAGTTGTATAGTTGAAATCAATAGTACATTGTTCACCCAGAGGAGAAAGTGACCGATTACCGTCGAGGGTGCCGTTTGAAGCCCGAGCCGTAGGCGAGGGCATTAAAACACCCGAGATCGGGAATCGCACTTTCTCTCGAGTGATACATAGTGCTTTATACTACACTTACCTTTTATTTTACTTTTCTACGAAAACTGAATCCTCAAACAACACACAAATTGAAAATGGCGCCAATGGCGTCTGCAATTTTCACATGTTCTTTTTTCAAATTGTTTGACACCATCCAACACACAGCTAGTGGCCAGTGTCATTTTGCGAACTTGGAGGTAAAAACTCACTGTAAAAACTTTTTGGCTTTTGATATTTAGGTTACCAGCGCATAGTCTTACCCAAAATTAAAAAAGAAAAACCACGTAAGAAATGGATTTTCATACACTTTTCTCTCCCGCTCAGATGCGTTTTCTCCCCGCATATTTGTTCGATATGCAATGACATACTTTCTACCGTAAATTTGATAAAGTATCAAGGTACTTTCCGAGCAGGTGTAGTATAAATGTACTTTTTCCGTTTGTTGTTGCTTTCACCTAAAATTGCAAAAGAGCATTTGCATTTGAAACATATAAACTTAAATCTGATATTGATATTTACGTGTGTCTGATATTTTTATCTCAAACTTATTCTATTTTCTTTTGATCAAAATCAACGGATTTGACCGATAATTGTTTTAATCAACATATGCGTGACCTTTGTATATCAAATATCAAATAGTGATCGTCTTGTAGATAAATTCTCTAAGACTACTTGTAGATAAATTCTCGCTATTATATCGTGAAACTTTAAAAATATCTAAAAGGATAGCACCAGCATCCGTTCAATATTTTAACTTCGACATCGAAGATATAATGAGAGTTTTTCAACTCAACCCAGCTTCACAATTTTAACGTCGCATTCATACAAATTTCCGATGTTTTTATATCAGCATAGCTGTTATATTACAAAATATGCTTCCTGAAGCCAGAATGCTACCTAAACAGTTTAAAACAACCGTAGAAAAAATACATAGTCATGTTTTCACTTAATTTGTATATGAATTCTTCAACGTGTCCTTATTCGTGCAACCACCAATGAAGTTGGCCCAACTAAGATTTGACTCAACTCTGATTCAGTTGAGTTGTCAATTAACTAACACACCTTTCTCTCACAAATACTTAATATGATCTATTCCTAACTTATTCGACATTCCTCTACCCTTTTATCTGTCAACTTCCACTAAATGCTTCCCATAATCTTTTTTGCCCTTCATTTTGACATGCACACACCACGCTAGTTTAATACTTTAAATTTTCTTCAAATTCAACATGCGATTTTAGTATAACATTATACCTAATTCTTTTTTCCCCGGTAAATGTAATCTGTCCAGCTATGCTAAACACCCTGACCCGGCATAATCTATCTGCAGTTTCTCACTAACACATACAGGGTGGATCGATAATGCAAATTTTATGTAAAGAGACTGTGAGAGGGCAAATTTCGGCGGAAACCCCGCCGAACCAATCAGTGGCTCTTAATAATATGTATCAAATGTTTAGTTTACGCAGGTTTGCCTCAGCCCCTACTAATGGAATTTTAAGTAGATGGGTGGTGAAATGTTGTGAAATCGGATCCTTTGATAATACGTTAAACAAAAACACACATACACACCTTCAGACGCCCTTACACGACCTCTCACTTACATGTTCCCGAATAAAATATATTAGTCTTATTTATAGAGGACATATTTGTTGAACAAGACCACAATGTATGCTTACGTGTCAAAATATTGTCCACAGCTCGTTTTTTAACGAGTAGCAAACCCATTTCCACGCGCATTAGAGTGATCTCAGGAGAGTTGGCCTCGATATGTCAATTTTGGCACCAACTATACTCATACAGCAAGTGTACGACAAATACTCCTCTGAGATTTCCCTTTGCTACGAATCAGTAGGATATGGTTGAGTAGCCTCATTGCACTTTGGCAGTAGAGGACAGGGAGCTCCTCGCTATACCAGCACTCTTCCTACACTGCGGTCATACCGTGTCTGTCATCCATCTGCTATCTAACAGTGGCGGGCCTTTTAGATAGCCGCGGAAGTTAAGGTGACCGGCGCACCGTAATACAAGCACTCCTCTTGCGCTGCGACCCCAGCTGCGGTGTCGCCCGTTCAATACCGCAGCTAACCTCAGATATGTGGCCACCATAATAACAACTCAGCCTACTCCTTGCCACTCCATCGTAGACTTAGAACCATCGCCGAGTGGAGCGGCCCTCTAGGGCAGGCCAGCTGTCCATGCCGGTGCAGCTCCTGGCTCTTCTTAGCTTCATCGTGGGAATCCATGGTTACTAGATCGTTTTCAAAACTAAAACCGTTATGTATTGGTATCTGATTTATATTCACAGAATGTCAAATGTTGAAATAACGATCCCTTTCAATTACGTAATGGATTTTTTGATATTTTTTTATGCCATGAATGAGGGACAGAATGTCTACTTGTATAAATTTATATTGTTATAAATATAGTAATATATTTACATTCTGTTAATTTATTTATGTACAGCTGATCCTTATAGTTTGCGAGCATTGAAAAACTGTACTAATGCAATACCGGAATAGAACTTGTATCTCCCTCTTTCTGTGGCATTCAAAAGTTGCGATAAAAAAGCTAATATGCGCTAAATGACGAGCATACCACTACTTTCGTCTATTTCAGTGTTAATGTGCAAGATAACAGATGAAGAAATCCTTGTCATCTCTTCACCTTGTTTATCCACAAGGATGCGAGTATTTAGAGTCAGGACGACGATCAGTCATAAAACAGTTTTTTTCTTTTAAATGTTATCCCTGTGCTATTTGAGAAGCCATATTGTACTGACCCCTCACGTGACACGTGTAAAAAGGGTACAAAAATAACAACTGAAAAATTATTTAGGCAAGCAGACTGTCAGTTGAATTTAATGAAATTTGATGCAGAAATCATATTAATAGCAAGACATACCAAAACTCCTTTTCAAAATAGCAATATATGAAAATTTTGTTAGACATGGCTCAATTCTTCATAATTAATTTTCGAGATTCTTTAGTACCGACTCCCTCATTCATCCCAGCCATTGTGGGTGTAACATATTGAATATCCTTTATCTCCACAACATATTCGTTTATTAAGGGTGTATTATGTGCCATTGTGATCCAAGGGCACTCACCCTTTACTTTAGTAAATAGATCTACTCCAGTAATAGAGGTTTAGAATTTCAAGTCAAATCTGTCTACTACGCTAGTAGTTTGTTAGTTTAATTTTCAATGTATTTAATTAAACTACGAAGTATACTGTGAAAACGTAATTTTGTATTACGTAACTTCAATTGTTTTATGTACTATACATTTAAAATATACACTTTTAACAAATAATAATCGAGCAGCAGTACACAAACTGAACATAATTATTTTTGGAATTGGTACTTTGTATGAATACTAGTATATTATATTAGAGATATATATTGGTTTTTTATTTATTGGTAAGGTAGTAATGTATAACAATGTACCTAAGCTTTAAGTTATGAGTTCTATATGTATTATAGTAAATAATAGTCAAAATTGATATATTAGTGTATTGTAATTTAGTCATATTGTGTAAGGATAAAAGCTTATTATTTTATTTAGGTAGTTATAGGCAGGCATTCGTAAAATACCCTGCAACTATGCAATGAAGCTCAAGCATGGATTGTAATCAAAACCTTGAACCTCTCGTGTGGTAGGCCATGGCCTTTGTCTTAGATCCATTACTACATCAACTTACAAACAGGCATTTTATTATTATTTCTTTATTCTAATAAAAAGTATAGTAATAACCTTGGTGACCCCGTTTCACTCGACGTTTATATAGCATTAACTTAATTTATAAGGAGAGTAAGTCTTTCTCAAAATTACTAATGGTTATGTACCATATCCGATCTATATATGGTAGGAATGATTCTCAAACAGCTTAGAACAACAAGGCGTCAAGTGATGACGGAATCACAACAGAATTTCTGAGAGTGAGCAGAAACCCGGTACTCTCAGTTCTCTAGAAGTTATTTAATTGCGTCATCCTTGAGGGTTAATACCAGAAGAGTGAAGCAGAAGCGTATTGGGACTGTTCTTCAAAGAAGATGACAAAACAATCCACAGACCCATTTAACTTCGGAGCTGTTTAATGGCTGTTCTTGAGGGTCACTACAAATCATTTTACTCGAAGGTTTAATGACTTTCAGCTAAAGAAGCTGGTTTCCAGAATGGCTGTAGCACATTACGCCACATCCATACGCTCCGCCAGATTATACAGAAGAATGAGGAGTATAATCAGATCTAGCGTCTTAAAATATGATTACAAGCACTATTTCGAGCCAAGCAAGTACTGATCTTGCCAGCATGCGGGTTGCCGGCATCCTAAGATGTTTTTCCTATGACGCGGGCAGCACGTGCGTAGAACGCGGATTGTCGACACGCACAATACTGCAGCGGCAAAAGAAATGTTTGTCCCGCGTGTGTGTAAGAGCGTGCTGCCACCCGCATGCGGAGTATGCGGACCGGTTACACGCCAGGAAATACGCATCGTAGGAAAAGAGGCATTCGGTGTGAAATCGGAGGACAAGGTTTCAATTCCCGTAGAACTACATAAAGTTTTGTGCTCTAATAATTTATAAAAAGCTATATCAATCAAAATCTAAGCGGTATTGCAGTCTCTTCGGCAATGCCAATTTGACTTTAGGTAAATCGAAGCGTTAAAGTGTGAGGCTTGAAACAGGGAGACTTTATTTCTCCGAAACTCATATTTAACGCGTTCGAGGACGTTTTTAAGGTCTTGATCTGGCAAAAAAATTAACCATTGACTTCTGTGGCGAATATACCTTCTTTTTGCGGATGACAGCCATTGTGACAGAGTCGATTGAGAAGCTCAGTAAAATGCTCACAGACCTCAATAGAGTTTCTCAGGTGGTAGGTCTTAAACTGAAGATGGACAAGCCGACATGTATGTCTGATCTCTGGCCTATTAAGTACAATATGGAGGTGAAAGTACTCGGGAGGTGCAATGGGTTGGTGCAATTTAGTAATGTTGCAAGTTTACATTTTGACAAAAACCAAGCCAACTGAATATCTAGCTATTTCCTAAATGGTTAATCCGTTTTACATCGTAGAATATCCCTCATAATAATTTAATCAAAACCTTGAGACCAACGAGACTGCTGAAATGTTACATTACCAATAAGAAAATATATATGAATGAACACCGGTAATATGGAACATGTTGTAAATGAAACTTATTCATGTTAATTAAAGAGTTTATTGCAAACGCTTCAGAAGTTCACGATAATTCTGAGAACTCGTATGTTACGTTAAATTGTATGTTACGATTCGTGTTCCGTGGAGTGCCGGGTCAGAATTGCATCTCCCCATATCATCCCGTGGGTGTCGTAAGAGGCGACTAAGTGAAAAATACTGGAAGGTGGGCAGCAGCGCCTTCTAAAGAACTGTCAACACTGCGATCCCCAAGACGACTGCCAAGCGTGGGGATTATGGCAAATACCCCCTTAATAGGGGAGGCTGTGTTCAGCAGTGGACGATCAGACTGTTATAGATACAGATACGATTTGTTATACGTCACCAGCTCTCAATGTGCTTATTGTGGGAATGGTACATATTCTGTTGTTTTAGGTTTAAATAATGGAATTATAAGATTTTTAACTATTTGAACCGATCTTCTTCAAGATATGGCTTTTACATAAATATATCAAAACGGTTAATGTACAGAACAAAGGGTTGGCGTTTACCTTGGTCAGAGAATTAGCATTGCAATTCAGGCAGGTAATGTCATCAGCCTTTTGATTACCGTAAACAGGCCTAAGCTCTGTTTTCTACCTGTAATTGTCTACTAAAATGTTATAAAATATGTAAAATAAAAAAAAAATATTTCGGTATGATTTTTATAGCTTTTGCACTGTTGTACTTCACACATATTTTTATTTGTTTTTGGTGACGATAGAACCAATGATAGCCGCGTGGTAATAGCTATGGACTGCGTTGCCGTAGTTCCAGGGTTCGATCCCCACCGTTGGTTTGAGCTTCACCGCGTGGTGTAAGAGTATCTTATAAATGCTCGTCTGGCTAGCTACCACCCTTAGGTAGTAAATCTGTCGCCAAGCATCTAACAGTGTATTCCCGCAGCAGTCCTTGAGAGCCAGTAAAATAACAGGCACATGATAACTCTCTCAACAACACAAATATGTATCAGACTGACAGACGCAGCGCAGTACTTCAATTGTCGTGTGACGTGTCGACGTAATGCATCTGGTCAAGGCAGAGATACTAGAAAACAAGACACATTACCAATCCTCGGCTGTCTGTCCGTCCGTCCAGCCTGAACTGAAATCAATCTGTTACGATTGAAATTTTCCAACATATGTGTAAATAATATTAAAAGTAAAAATTAAAGGGGTCTCCAAACATTTTTAATCATAATGTTAAATTACATATAATATAAAATATCAAAATCATATTTTGACCAACTTTGACATCATATTTTGACATTTTGATCAAGTTGCATTGACCATGGTCACGATGACACTCGCTCCTTCAGTGTATTCGTCACCACGGTCAATGCAACTTGTTCGAATTATCGAGGTTAGTCATTGTATGATTTTGTTATTATTTCTTGCGTGAAAAGACCCGTTAATCATTTAAAAATAATAAATATTATACAAATTATGTAAATTATTGATCTGATAATAAACTTCTTGCTGCGTAGTAATTGAACAACTTCAAACGGTTTAAATCGCGTATATTTATCAAGGTTTTTGTCCCGATTCTGTTTGCATTTTTGTCTGCTTGAATAGTTACGTTCCCTCAAGAACCTCTTGTAAATTGGGATAAAAAGTATCCTCCATGAAGTTAGAAATGTTAACACAAATATACCTGTACGACACAAGCGACATATTTGAACATTAGCAAGATTCGAGTGCCTAACGATGAAGTTGTAAGTGCAAAAGTTTAATCCTAACAATTAGTTGGCAGAACCTAGTTGGGCAATTGTCGCTTTGGAAATAAAGTTCTCAGTCGAATACTCTCACATTTACCCCAAAAACCATCTCAATTAGTGCACTACACAACAACTTTATTACAATTATATTAAAGGCGATAATGTAACATGTAAATAACAAGTGTAAAGTTGTTGATTCGCTAACTCAGCTTAAGGGATTTCGGATTCCCACTTTGATGCTAAACAGAATCGTTTTGAATTCGGTTTAAAGGAAAGTTCCTAAAACTATTTAATGAATAGTTCCCATAGTTAAACATTTCCAGATGAGGATTGCTTAAATAATTCAGTTCGAGATTTGTTTGTTTAAACAGCCCTCGTCTACTATACATATTATTTTGTTTTATTTTTTTCATCTTCGTCACCCTTTCCTAATTTCATACCTATACAATATGTTTTCTCTAAAATGAGGTATGTTATTTGAACATAACAAATCCATAACCATGTGAATTTTACGACATTTCCTGCTTCGTACTGCCACTATGTGAATTCAGCTGCCATGTAAGGTATTTTCGAACCAATACGACTTAGAAACCTTCAGGAAGAGAGCATATTCTTTCCTCAAAGGCTGGCAACAAAAAAAGCAATTTTTTTATCCCTGATAGTTAGTCTCTAACCCTTTTCTGACATGATGATATGTGAAGTACGATTGAAGATATTGTTCAAGTTCCCTAGAATCACAGGCTTTCAAGGACAGCTGCCGGAACACCGTTGGGTACACACTTGGCAATTGTACTGTGCTTGACGGTAGTAGCTAGCCAGGCGAACATCTATGACATGCCACCATGCTACGTATGTGTTTTCACTGAAAACATAAAAGAGGACCTAAATACATATTGTGAAAGGATTTGCCTTTGATTTTATGATTCCTCAACCATCGTTGGGGTTGTTCTTGTTGTTATGTGCTCGCTACTTATCGGAATGCGGCGGTGAAGATGATAAAGAACCATTTTAAAGCCACATTTTTTCAGGCAGATACTCGCCCTGCAAGCGGTCCCGCCTGACCATCATAGATACAGTCAGTACAGGGTCACCATGTTTGGCACTGGTCGAGGAAGCAGAACGAAGGTGGTGACAACACTTTTATGTATCTATAGTTCATCATTACACCTTACCGAGATGTTTTTTTTTTTTTTTTTTAATTTATTTAAGGATCAACAAACAGTTTCACAATATTTCTTAATTAAAGGTAATCTTATTTATAATAATAATTGTGAGTCCAACATCGTTAACCACAAATTATGTAAACATTTGTAGTAAGTTAGACATGGCATAGGTAGAGAGTAGAAAATTATTCAAATAGTTGATCAAGAAAAAAAATGAAAAATATAAAAAGTATACACGCAACATATATGCAAGTAAACTTATAAAAGTGATATTATAGTATATATATACTCGTATAGGTCAGCAGAAATACATAATAATATATGGCTACTAGTCTCAGTATTTACATGAGTAGGGTAGGCTGAGTTAACTTATCAGGCACAATATGTTAGTTCCTTTGTCACGTTTGCCCAGCAATTTCACCTGATTTAGTGCCCTTCATACCTAAACACAGTACTGTTTGCATACTACTGCTTTGAGACTGAATCCCTGCCAGTACGGTCTTCCGAAGACGTCGATGCGCTAGTTTATCGCAGTGACAAGAACTATTCTCCTTTAGTGATGCTCGCTTGGAGGTCAAAACACTCGCCGAGAGACTCTCGCTTGCCAGATATGAAATACATTTATCTCCCTACATCTCGTAGTTGCTATCAGAAACGGATAAGCTTACTTCGTAGCTTTTAGTTGGTTATAATTATATATGTATGTATGTAGATGTAAGTATATGATAATATTTTGGTATATGTATGTATGTATTTATAATATAAAAAAATGGTATCGTTGATCAAATAGAACTGATAATTTAGAAAACGTAAATTTAGTTAAGCATAATATTATACATAACTATAATATTGAGTACATCACCATGTATTTCCTGCTTCTTCCCAAACATGGTTTCCTGGAAGTGATTGTGCAATATTGTAAATTATTTCTTGTAAATACATCGTGTATCTGTACTGTGATGTTTCAGTAAATAATTCTATCTATACGCATACTCGTCGGCTGCCACGAGTGAATGGGCGAGCAATTGCATGTCGCATACGATTATATCCCATTGTAAAAATTATCACAACTACTTCTCGCTGATCGCCAACTCGTTTCGAGTTTACTCCTGATCGCTTATCACTGACGGTGCGACAAGTGCCTCAAAGTATCACTTACTTCAGCACCACCGCACTCATAATGTAATCTAAATGTCACTAAGTCAGATACTTGTCATGAAATTGTCGAATTTGTCGTTAATATCCCTTCCGTTTGGACCGCGCAAGCGAGCAGACGTGTCCACTTTATTGTTTGGCTCCTTGAAATAAATAAATTTATATTTTAAACTAAATTAGACCGTATATCAGTTCTATTAGTGCTCATAAAAGAGTGACGAGAAGGGCCACAAGCAATCAGACCTACCCCACTCGAGGTACCTGAGAGAGAACACGATATCTGTGAGTGCATTCACACCCGTTATTAACACTTACACAGATTGAGACAGAAGGATTGTTATTAGATGTAATCAGAAAGAGTGCAACATACTGACCTCACTTGACTTGCCAAACGAGGTTTTTTGCAATTCTTGAGTGCCTACGTATACTGGTTCGCTATTTACCTTTCGATAGCTATATCAATAGCCTTATCAGTTGACGGCGCGTCAGGTTACTTAAAGATTTATAATGCCTTTGAAGCGTACTCCACCGCTCGCTTCTCCTATTTAACCATCGGGTTCATACACAAGTGTTGCTTCGCTCAGTGATACTGACGAAAAGAGTAAAATGGTCAAAACCAGGAACAAGAGAAAAAGGGAAGAGGTAGACTTTGGGTCCTGCATGTCCGACATGAAAAAAATGTTTGAGGATTGGGAAAAACGCCAAGAACAAAGATTTGTAGACTTACAAAATCTTGTACAAGAATTCAGAGAAAATTGCAATCAGTTCAGATCATCGCTAGATTTTATTACTAACCAATATGATGACTTAAAAAGTAAAGTGGAGACTCTGCAGAAGGAGAAAATGTCACAAGCAGCTCACATCCAGTTACTCGAAAATGAAATTGAGAAAATCCAGCACAGTGGAAAAATTGCATATGTAGAATTTAGAAATATTCCTTTACTCAAAGAAAACATAGACTCCAAGGAGTACCTTCTTGACTTGGTGATTAATGCAGGCAGGACATTTGACATAGACTTGCGTGCCTCTGACCTGAGGGATGTATATTGTACGCACTCAAAACCCGGTACCAATAAACCTGTTATAGCTGAATTCTCTAGCGTTATCATAAAGGAAACATTTATTAATGCGGCAAAGGCTTACAATAAAAAACATCCCGGAAACCGCTTAAACACAACTCATCTTAAAGTCAATTCCCCAAAAACTGCAGTGTACGTGTCAGAGGTCTTGACTCCCCGCATGAAAAAAATTCATTATTTGGCCAGGGAGCACGCAAAAGCTCACTGCTATAAATATTGCTGGGTGGCTCACGGGAAAGTGTACCTACGTGCAAAGGACAACTCTCCTGCAGTGCGCGTCAGCAGCGAAAAGGATTTGGAAAATATGATTAAAAAGTGACTATATATAGATATGTACCCATATGTTTGCCATCCACCTCAAGTTTCTTTTAAGTCATATCTTCATCTTAATCTTAACCCGTCGTCGCTGCGATATGTAGCTTATAACAACATTTCCCCGTATTTAATAGAGCTCACTCACACAACATCCACACACTCATATACTCGCTACTATACTGATTCATTACAACTTACACGTAAAAACGACTCACTAAATACTTTTTACTCTCTGGTAATAAAAATAGTTTATCTCTCATTTTTTGTATGGAATCCATTACAAATAGATTTCCTGTCTTCAGAAAAAAAAGAGACATCAGAAAAGTCATGCTTGATAATTTTATTTCAATATGGATGGCGCGAATAATATTAACACTGAACTCGAATCGATTAGTGTGTCAAATAGTTTTCAATGTACTCCGGAACAATGCAAACAACTCTTAAAAGATAACTTGCAGTATCGCTCTTTTAAAATACTTCACCTAAATATCCGCAGTATAAAATGTAATATTAATAAGTTTGAAATTTTGGTGACGAGGTTGGCCTTTGAATGTGATATAATAATATTTACTGAATGCTGGTTGAGCAAGTCACCCAATACACCTAATTTAACAGGTTTTGTTAGTTATAGAACGGGGTACAATAATCAAAACGATGGTGTCGTGCTATATGTAAAATCGGAGATTGACTGTTCTGTTACTGAGCTCAAAGTTTCTGACGCGAGTTGTCTTTTGTTTACATATAAAAAAAACTTTGCTATAGTGGCCATTTACCGCTCTCCATCAAAGTGCTACGCAGATCAATTCTTAAAGAGCTTAGGCGAAGTTTTAAATACGCTGAAAGTTTATCAGACAGTTGCTATTATGGGGGATGTAAACATTAATATTATACCCTTAAGCTTAGACAATAACTACACTGAATATCTTAATATAACAGCTACCTATGGCCTCTTGCCTGCCCATATATTTCCGACACGTAATGAAAATTGTCTTGATCACATACTTCTTCGCACAAACACTGAAGCCACTAGCGTTGTTCTCGAATGTACAATAACCGACCACTACCCAGTGTTATTGTGTTTAGATATATTTAAGAAAGGTACTAAAATAAATAAAACTATCTCAAAAACTGATTTTCCTGCGATAGCTGCTCAGTTAAAAAAGTTAAATTTTAGCCATATTCTTAAGTTAAGCGATGCAAATGTTGCCATGGATATCTTTATTAGTATGATTTCTACAGCTATACTTTCCCACAGAACAACTATTAAAATACCTAATAAAAAGAGGACCATTAAACCCTAGATTTCTCCTGGTCTTCTCAGGTGCATCCGAAATCGTGATAAGCTCCATAAACAACTAAAATTAGACCCCGAAAACAGCGTTAAAAAAGTAACTTATCAACGTTACAGGAATTTTTGTAATAAATTACTTAAAAAAATTAAATGCGAATATGAGCGTAATGAATTTCGAAAGTCTAAGGGCAGTGCAAAAGCAACATGGAGAACAGTTAAAAAAATTGCTGATTTACAAAAACTCCCAACAACTGCAAGCTCCTTATTGTCACTTTCAGATGATCGTTTAACATCTATCAACGAAGTTAATGACTATTTCGTTAGCATCGGAAGTAAACTAGCCAACAAAATTACAAGCAGTATAAGTAACTCTACTTCCAAGTCTTTTAATCTTTCATCTGATATTAGATCACATCATTCTATGGCCATTTTTAATACGGATTGTGCAGAGGTGGAACGAACTATAAGAGGACTACGCGTTGACTGTGCAGTTGGATGGGATGATATTCCAGCAAGAGTACTAAAAGACTCTAGTGAAGTATTAACTCCTCCACTAACATACATTTATAATCTCTGTTTTACAACGGGTATTTTTCCTAAATCTTTGAAAAAAGCTCTTGTACTTCCAATCTTCAAGAGTGGATGCAGACACAGTATAAATAATTATAGGCCTATATCCATCTTAAGTTCTCTTTCTAAACTTCTTGAAAAGCTATTAAATAGTAGGTTAACAAAGTACTTAAGCTAGCTATTAAATAGTAGGTTAATAAAAATATGTTTTTCTCTAAGAGGCAGTACGGATTCCGGAAAGGATTATCTACAGAAGATGCAGTCACTGAACTTACAAACAAAGTTGTTGATAGCCTTGATAGTAGTCTCAAAACTATTGGAGTTTTTCTAGATATATCCAAAGCTTTCGACACTGTCTCAATTCCAACACTGCTCTTTAAGCTGGAAAGTCTTGGTATTCGTGGTACTGCCTTAGAAATTTTTCGAGATTACCTATCTGACCGCTCTCAATGTGTCAAGATCGATGGTATGACAAGTAATGATAAATACCTGAGTTTTGGAGTACCACAGGGCAGTATTTTAGGCCCTGTATTGTTTTTAATATATGTAAACGACCTCTGCAACCTTAAGTTACCACACTGCGATATCTTCACATATGCTGATGACACGGCTCTTATTGTTACCGGAAAAAGTTGGCGTGAAGCTAAACAACATACAGAAGAAGCTATGAAAACAGTAATGGAATGGCTGACTGTAAACCTTCTTACGCTGAACTTGGACAAAACAAAATATATTACGTTTGCCTTAAAAATATCACTACAACCTGATCCTAATACGTTTTCAATAATCGCGCATAGCTGCTTCCCTAATAACTCAAAACCCTGCAATTGTATTTCTATTGCTAGGGCTAATAGTATCAAATATCTAGGAGTACAAATAGATTGCGCCCTAAATTGGAAACCACACATCGATATTCTCAATGCTCGAGCTAGAAAACTTATTTACGTCTTTAAAAATATTAGATCTGTAGCTGATATTGAGACACTTAAAATCGTATACTACTCACTGGCACAATCTATATTAACATATTGTAGTACAGCCTGGGGTGGAGCATGTCCTACCATATTTATTCAAGTCGAGAGAGCGCAAAGGGCCATACTGAAGGTAATGCATAAAAAGCCAATACGATATCCTACTGCTTCTTTATACAATGAGACTAATTTCTTAACCGTAAGACAACTAAGCATCCTGAACATAATTATGCGAAAACACAGAAGCTTCACATACGATCCACTGCTTGACAATAGTATACGAAGACGCGGTCGCATATGTCCTAATTACCCCCAACGAACGTGCATGGCACGCAGACAATATAAAGTTATTTCCAATAGAGTTTACAATAAGATCAACAAACTTTATCACATTTACCCACTTGCTCCTCATAAAGTGAATCAGATCACCCATAACTGGCTAAAAACTCTTTCTTATGATGATACAGAGAGTCTAATTCAAACGATTAAATACCAGGAGCTCTAAAATAAAAAAAAAAAAAAATTTTAATTATAACAGATAAAAAATACAAAGTCTTTTTTACTACATACTTTTTACTACCATATCATATCACCCATTCTTGTCACTGTAGGTATCCATTCTCACATATCTACTAACACATATATAAGATACTCACCTCCACTAACACAACATAGTTCCTTCACTTGAAAATTACAACGCTTTTTTATAAAACTACCTACACCCCACACCTACATTAAACTCTTACACACAACCAACACAGACACACACAAACTCACACACAAACCCTCACACTCACACACACAGACACACACACACTCATTTCCCTTGCATGCTTAAACTTAAGTTTATTTTTCAATTTCCATAATTTTATGTAAACCTTACAATTAGTAAATGTTCCTAAAAATGTTTTAATTTGCATTTGAACATAATTACGAGTATATGTATCAATTGATGTAACTGTCACCTTTTAGGTAATAATCCTGCTAAATAGGCTAATCATTACTGTACCCAACTCAATCCTTCAACTGTTTTTAACACAAATTATAAGCATATGCATGTTAATCATTATTAACGTTTAGCTATTACCTCCTAAAATCACAATTAAGACAATTAATAGTGAAATATCAGTTTCCTACTAACGGAGGGCTTTGTCGCCTGTAACACAGTTTTAATACTAGCTCAGGCGACACAGGTTCTTTATACAATCCTTGTGTCCTATATTCAAAATAAATAAGACATTTAAAATTGTAAAGACTCAGTAAGTAAGTATTGTAATAGCTCAGTAAGTTTGGCAATAAATCATTATTATTATATTATAATTTACCGGTTCATCGTTAAGATATTATACCAATATCAGAGTGGAGTTTTGCAGTCAATAATTAGTTCGTGTTAATATAAATTTGTGTTAAATTGTGTGATGCCAAATTCTTTGGCCGTATCGTTTTAAGGATTTATAAATGCGGTATGGCGCTGAATTAAATAATTTACTGATTTGAAGGAGTGATGACCAGGATAGCCAGTTCCTTCTAAGTTACGCCTATTTATCACCCTCAACCACAGTTCACTACAATATACAAATAAAAATACAAAATAATTTATTTCATCCTTATTATGTTACATTTATGATGAGTCTCTGACTCTTAAACTAGGCTGGTGGCCTGTATTTCAAGAACCAGGTCTTTCCTGGTTTTAGTGAATCTATAACACATCTAATATGAGATATAAGTAAATAATCCAACATATGCACGTAAAAACAATAAGAATGGTTCACTCAATAAGTCATTTATTATTGTATAACCTCATGGGACTCAGCATATTATGCAACACATCTTGTTAAAGCTGAACGAGCACAACGCGCAGTTCTTAAAGTCGCTTACAAAAAACAATTTCAATACCCAACTAAAATGATCTGTACAAAGAAACCGAAGAACTTAGGGAACGTCAGCTTTTTATTTTGGCCACTGCATTAAGATTTCACAAAACAGCTCTAGTCACCACCAGATCCAGAAGAAAACCTAAATGGGATACAATAAAGACATGGGAGGGTAGGACAGAAGTGTTACAAATATTGAGGCCCATACATACAAAAACAGCTAAATATGACGCTTAATATAATTAACTATACCTCACGCGTATGTAGAATGAAAATAATAAGTTACATTTTTACACGGAAAACTTCTAAGAATAAACATATTATAAACATGCATTATCTTTTATATATTTGTGCAATATGCCCACGTATAGTTAGATTTATATAAAAAATATTTAATTCAACATAGATGTAAGGTTTGTACATTTGTAGCTTTTGGCATACTGTAAGTTATTGTAAAGAACCAATATTTCGAGGAAATAGACATATTATGCATCAAATTAACATTAATAATAACAACTTCCTACCGCAACTTCGACATTGAATTCCTACAGGCTCCACTAAGAACAGTAATGAATCTCAACGAACTCTCTCGAACTATTGGTGTGCTATTCGATTCACTAGTAGAGGTGGATAGATCCTAGTGAAGTTAAATTGTTACCATTGTATCTACTCAGACCAAATGATTCAATGATGGTTCAAAAATCTGATATGAAATAAGACTTTCCAATCGTACTCAGTGCCTACTCACCTAAATGTTTTTGCTATAACTGAGTAGAACCGAGTAGACTGATGAGCGAAAATATATTATATATTGCTTGGTCTGAAAATACATTCTCAGTTAATCAGGAATAAAGAAAAAGTATTTTACTTTCTAATTCTGGTCTAATTTGATAAACAAACTAAATAAAAGAAATCGGCCAAGTGCAAGTCAGACTCACGCACAAAGGGTTCCGTACCACTATCTATAAAACAAACATCATCTATGAAGATTTCTGTCAAGCACGGTTCATGAGATACCTGGTGACAGACAGACAGACAGTGGCATATTAGTAATAGGGGCCTGTTTTTACCCTTTAGATACGGAATATTAACAATGATAATAAATCTTTATTCTGAACCTCAACAAATGAACAAAAGCAGACAAAAAACGATGATACTCTCGAAACTTTTAGATAAAGAAAACTGTGTTCTGATTATCAACGTTAAAAATCTATTTAGCTGTTTGGTTGTGACAAGAAACACACATACACAAGTACTTACACATATAAAATAGCACTGTTAAGTGCGACTAAATCCTAATACAACCGGATCAGTACTAGCTCCAACACGAAGTCAAATATCGAATCTCACCCAACACGAACACTATCGACGTTCAAAACTATCGCAACAAATAACCGACATACTATTCAAAACTTAATCATTTCTACCGTTGAAGTTTTCCGCGCGACGGCGCACAATGGAGGTAGTTCCCAACACGATAAGAGCAAACCAAACAAGTACATAAATTAAATCGAGAAGTTTCCATACCGGAATCAACGACACTTGTGTGGGATCGGGGAATGTTTTGGAGTTCCACGGCTGAAAGAGGAATATGATTTTTATATTTTTTTGGCTTCGGAGCTTTTCAATTAGATCGAATTACGTCTGGTACTTTTATCACAAACCGTTACCACTGATAACAGAGTAGGTAGCTATTATTAAAACTGTGGTAGAAACCTATGTGAACTCGTGTAACGTCAAATAAAGAAAGAACTCAATCATCAACACTTTATTTGAAATTATTATTTATATACTCAGAATTTATGTTCTCATCGGAAATATACTCTCAAGGTATGTCACAACCATACAATAAATTAGTTGTTCACTCTGCGCTTGTCAGTGAACGAATGCTTTTTTTTTTTGGGAGGACATAGATGCTGATTACCGACTGTTCGGTCGTTCAGCTCCACCGGATTTTGGGCGAGGGAAGGCCCTACAATAGCCTGCGATTGATGGAGCTAGCTTTTCATTTAAAAAGGTTAACAACGACTCGACTGTTAAAGCACTGTAGGGGGCTAGTGTTGCCACTTCGTGAAATATAATGTTGCCGCATCGTTATTTGCAGTAGTGCCATAGATATATGTATAGGTATATGTATATACCTAATTTAAGTGAACGGTAGCATAACGCCATAGACTTGATATTTTGTAATACTTGGATCATCGACAGCCGCTTAGGGTAGAAATTTCGAACTTCAAAGTTACTTTAAGGTTTGTCAGATATTGCCATACTATTATTTAAAAACCGTTGTTTCAAATTTCGTGGTTTTGGACGCAATATTATAGTATGTGGTAACGCGCTTTCATAACTAGCAAATTAATTTAGGGGCAATCAAAGTCAGCTGTCATAGAAGCTGTCATAATATAAGGGCAATCAAAGCCATTTTCCCAGTCTAAAGCTCAAATGTCAAAACAAATTTTGTCAGTATTACTATTCTCGTTAGACAATATGCGTGATTATAAGTTATACTTAATTAATAAATTTGATTACTGTTTGTTTTATGCTACCATGATGGAACAAGCGAGGTGTACTTAGTTTTAAGCGGTAATCTCTGCCTATAACAGGTGCAGTTCGTCACAAGTGGCGAATTTCACTGCACTCATCATCGTGAAAGTCGTTTTATTAAGTTTCATGTGCCTGTAATTTCACCGGCACCCATACCCAGCAAACCAGAAAACAATAATGTGAACATAACTGCTTGGCGTTAGAAATATGTATGGTTGCAGTAATTCCTCGGACAAACTCGCATAAAGAGTTCTATTGCTACTAAAAAAATCGAATCGGCAAAGATATTCCTGCCAGTAGTGGTAGGTTTTTATTTCTGATAGGTAAGCCTTTGACCACAATCTCATCTGACGGTAAGTGATGATGTGGTCGAAAGTATTTAACAGGCTTAAACCTAGAATTGCTGGCTCTCAAGGACAGCTTCCAGAACACACCGTTAGATGCTTGGTGACAGATTTTCTACTTGAGGGTGGTCGCATTCGCGAAATACCCTTCCACCATGCGCTGAAGCTCAAGCCCACAGTGGGATTCAAACCATAGATATGCTGCGTGGCAGTCCATGGTCAATGCCTCTGAACTATCACTGCTTCAAAATTATCATATTACCTACTCAAAGTGCCTGCTTATTTATTACTTTCCTTAACTTAGCATTTCGCCACATGAAATTCAGTACAGAACCAAATGGCAACCAAAACTATCCACTCTCCAAAGTTTGATGCACAATCAACGCATATTCACAAGTCGTCACCTAGGGGCCAACAAGTTTCAAATTCTGTAGCAGTCAATTCGAGCGGTCACAAGTTCGTCCTCAATTTGACACGTACTAACTCAATACAAATAAATTGAGTTACTTGAGTTACTGATGTGTGAATTGTGTGTTTGAGATCTTATTAACGATGTAAACTATGTTTGCAAGTAAAATTTATAACCACTTTACATTTCTTCACTTCACATCTTTGATATATAAAGAAAGCTTCTAAGTACAAAGTACTGGGTGATACTTCTATGTATATAGTATGAAATATAGTTGTTCAAACTTTTGTTTCCATCTCGAGCAACACAACGCAGCCGTACAAAGCACATGCATGTGAAGAAGAACCTTTAAACAGAGCCTCAAACTTTTTATTTTTTATTTTTTATTTATGCCTGATAGGTTAGCCTTTGACCACTATTTCACCTGATGGTAAGTGATGATGTGGTCGAGGATGTTGTTCAGACTAACCTAGAGTTACTGGTTCTCAAGGACAGCTGCCGGAACACACTGTTAGGTGCTTGGCGACAGATTTTCAACTTGAGGGTGGTAGTTAGCCAGGCGGGCATTTGCAAAGTGCCCTACCACCATGCTGTAACGACTGCTATCCTAAGACAACAACCGGGACCGACGGCTTAACGTGCCCTCCGAAGCACGGAAGCGCTCAGTAGTAATGTCACCAGCGGTCACCCATCCAAGTCATGACCGCGGCGGGCGTTGCTTAACTTTGCTGATCGATTCAGAATGGCTAAGCAAACTTGGCTACGAGCGCTTCAAAAAATTACTTTAAGGTGTTTATTTCATATTATACAGTAGTAGTCTTTGAACACTATCATAGTTATACTAACTGAAAAGTATTCTCTTATTTTGCACGTGGCAAATGTATGGTGGTTGATTACATATACTTAGCCTTAAGCCTCTTTGTTGTTACAAATCTGTATTACCCGGTTAAATTGAAAATACTCTGTTTACTCGCATATAATTTGCAGTAAGGTACTAACATAACTTTGTAGGGATTATTCTATAACGCACTATTGTATAATATTTTTATGCACGAGTGTGTTATAGTTTGGTTTATGGAAGAACTATACAATAAAGCTCACTTTACGAGCAAGGGTATTGAAAAATATTATTCGTATTCAATAAAAAAAAATATAAGAATATTGCCGTCGTGTACCTTCAGTCCAAAAAAGGTCCTGGCTGTGGGCGAACATACAGTACTGGTTATAAGAAATTTAAATAGAAACACAATAAATATTAAGTAAATATAAGTACAGTGAAAAATTGAGAACCAAGAAGCAGCCAAAAGATATTCAATTTGGAATATTTGACTTTTATAATTTGTATCAGTCGCTGAAATAAATAAAAACTCTGCCCACCATAAGATACTTTGCTGACAAAAAATATTTAAGTATATTCATCATAAAATATATTTTTTTAAATGAACAAATTACCAAAATATCCTTACTTGATTTGTAGTTGATACAAACCTATATCAAAATAGTTTTATCATATAAATGAATATAAATACAGTTAATTATTAAAGTGAAAAAAGTTATTAAATATAAGTAAATTTAATATTTATTGGGATAATTTTTGTGATTCTAGTAAATGATGTTTGTATATATTACGAATTTTTTTTTATCCTAAGGATGGGGGGAGCCACTTCCAGCATTTAGTTGCAGAGAATCGAAAATTTCCACGAAATGCAACAGATCGTAAACGAGCGGAATTAGACACCGGACTGTTCCTGAAAATCACTTTCTCAGAAAAGCCCAATATCTGATCCGACCCGGTGATGGAATTCATTGCAATTTTTTTAACAACTAGCTGCGCCTCCTGGTCTTGTCCGCGTAGACAATGACATAAACTCGTGATGATTATAAAATGTATGGAGGATCTTATCAAACTATTCCGTTGTTTTATCCAAACCTTCAAGCAGTTAAAACGCCTTAACTTTCGCCTTTATGATATTAGTGTGACGTAATAGTAACGAATCGTTATAAAACAAAACAAAAGAAAGTTTGGAAACTTAGATGAAATACGAAGATATAATTGGGCACAGAAATTATTTCGGATGGAAAAACATAACTTCCAGCGGGACTTGAACCCGCAACCCCAGAATACTATCCTGGCGCATTTCCAATTATGCTTTGAAATCGGTTGCTGGCCGAACGAATTTTTAGAACATTAAGGCACTTTGAATTAAGCATAGTCCAAAATAAAAAACCGCTACAGAAGTCTCCAATACCAACATCTTACAATATGTACGAAAATCAGTAGTAATTTCAAGACATTTAGCAAGAAATACATGCTTTTTACAATTAGAGTGTGTGGCGATTGCACTATAGCCTTCTTTAAGTTTATGTCATAGTCAAACTTCTTAGTATAGTTTTTAGAATAAAAAAGATGATGGATGTTATGTCACTAAAAATAACAATGTGAAAATTATTACAATGATTTTTCTGAAACCCAATCGTTGTTTAATTTCCTGCTGATGAAAGAGCATAATTATATCTAAACGGATCAAGTGTTTAATAATACCTTTAGGTTCAATGTTGACAGTTTAAAATACGTACGACCTCATTATCCATTGTTTAGCTAAACAGGTGCTAAATAGTGTTTATATGTAAGAAATATTTAAACATTGTTTAAACACTTTTTTGTTATCCATTACTTACCGGATTTATAATAAGGGGTAAGTGTACGACTGGCCGTAATAACGGTACATAAAAAGAAACAGTGTTACCAGATGGTCAGACGAGTATATCAGAACTCTAAAATTCACTTTAACATAGAAACCATAATCTTAAATGCTTCATAACGGCTACTTATCTCGTACACAACCATCAAGTATTCGCGATGGTGCATAAAGAAGCGTTCACACTGGGAGCTTTTAAGGAGCTTACATTAGTCGCGAGCCGTCTCATCCCCTCGACGGAGCGATACCATCAACACTTTCACGACATGCTGCGCTTTGTTCATTAGGGTTGGGTGCAAACACGGCTAGAATAAAGTATCGATAGTTTTTCATTTGCTTATAAAATGGACCAACTTGAGACATTTTCTATTGTTTCAGTTATCAATGATTAATATGATATTCATACTTTGAAAATTGCATAAATATGCGATTGAGCGTAAAAAAGAGGCAAGGTCACTTAGAGCTTTATAGTTGGTATATTTAGTCATCAGTCAAAATTTCCTGACAATGCATAATTATTAACAATTATCAGCGTTATATTATTATTATCTAGAAATATACACTGTATTGTTATTTTATTATATTACAAATATGACTTCAAGTACTATCGCATACAAACCGTCCCTGCCATGCCAGTCCGCGCCAGTAACTCTATGGTACGGGGCTTAACTTACTATATTGGACGTAATTTTATTATGCACCGAAAGCTATCTAAGTAAAATACAAAACTTGTATTTCTGAACAAGCTGAAGTCCAAATTGATACATCACGTCAACCCTAAATTAAAAATATTCCTGTTCAGTTAAAGGTGTTTCTGCCTGAAAATAATTGACACCTGTTTAGATGACGACTAATTTGCTTTAAACTGCCAGCAATGGAACGGAAAAATATTTCTGATACTGAGAACTTTCGTTATTGCGGCAATGATGGCTCAGTGGCATTGGCTATGGAATGCCACGCAGCAGGTCCATGGTTCAAATCCCGCCGCTGGCTTGATCTACACCGCATGGTGGAAGGGCATTTTGCGAATGCCCTACTGACTAGCAACCACCTTCATGTAGAAAATCTGTCGCCGAGCACCTAACAGTGTGTTCCGGCAGCAGTCCTTGAGAGTCAGAAAAATGACAGGCACATGAGACTTTTACATGTATGTCTCAAGGTGACGGGCACAGTGCAATTCATGACAAAATGTATCTGTTATAGGCAGAGGTTAGTTCACTTATCATCAGGTGGGCCTTGAGCTGTTTCCGTCGCAAAAATATTTAAAAAAAATAAGTTTTCGATCCATTACTAAAAGAATTGCATTGTTTGTAAAGTTTCATGTCGATATGACGGTTTGAAATATTCCAATTTCTCATCCCTACGACGACGTCGGGCGAGCACAAGGAAGGTAAGTGGCGGGCTATCGCGATGCATCATTCGCTAAGCTGTGCCCGGAACAACATTTACCGTTCAGAGGATCTGATTACAATAAAGAACACTCGAAGCCTTCTCTGCGAAGCTTTGTTTCGACCGCCTTTCCATTTCATAAGATTTGTTATAATAGGTCCAGATATTATCGCTGTGTCTCTTTCTGAAAGGTTAATCTGGGAACTTTGAACTCTCCTAGGGATATTTTTGGTTAATTTTATAGGTAAGATCTGTTTTGAGGGTATTATAGTGAAAAGGTAGCCGCTGTTGAGCTCGTGCTATGAAAAATGCTTCCTTAAATATAGGTAAATTTATACATACATAATATTCTTAACCGAAAAGAACCAAGCAAACATAAATCAATGGGAACTTAAATTATAATGTTATCTTTAATATTGCTGTTTAATATTACACCGTTTTTTTTCTATTCCTAGTCATCATCGGCCAGATAGGAAAACGTTCACTGTTGAACATGAGCATCCCTTTTTGAGTTCCACAATAAACGGCTACTACCTATATTTTTTTATTGCTGATAGTAATCCTATGAACACAATTTCATCTGAAGGTAAGTGATGATGTGGTCGAAGGTGTTAACAGGATTAACCTAGAATTATACAATACCTTTAAATAAATCATCACGCACCGTCAAGTGATATTATGGCCGAAGACTAACCGTATTAGGAATAAAGATATAAAAAAAACAGAATGCTTTCGTTACGCAAATTTTCTATTAAAATAATTCCCTGAAAGGTCAGGCAGGAAGAGAAAAACAATTAAACTTACACGGAAATTTATTTACAAAAATAACAACAGGATAAATTCTAAGCCAAAGTTATAATTCTATTTCTTACAGGTCTGATCACTTTCGTGAAATTTTTTATCTTTGAAATTATTGGCTTAAATTTTGTTCGGAGAATTTTAGTTGTTATTTGAGGTTGTGCTGTTGACGTCATGTGATAGTTAATCAAGCCTCCGGACTGAGGGTAATGAATGTTTTCTTCTGCAGCTTTACGGAGGAAAACTTCGAAGTTCGAAAGTTTCATGCTGTTCCTCTTCAGAGGTACATTATACTTCTTAGCTTTTATTTTATTCAACAACTTCTTCATGTTGCTCTTTGATTTTTGTTTGTTCAGTATATCTACTTTGATTTTGTATAATACAGTAACGTTTTCTTGTTTAGCTAGTTGGTGAATGTGTTTCGCGTACTTTTCAAACAGTTGAATTGTGTGCGTGGGGTTTGTGTCTTTGATTTCGAAGTGTTTTGGAATGTTGTTTGATGTCGGTGAAGGTGCCATGTGATGTTCTGAAACAAAAAATGGTTTGATTAGTTTATTGAATTCATAAATATTATAATATGTAAATAACTTCAACAGAGCAACTCCAGCAGCGCAAATATGCCGATAACAGTACTGTTGACATATTTTGGGCTGTTTTGTGTAGACACATTTTGATCCATGAGATCATCCTATTTTCCAAAAATTATCACAGTTCTTGGTCGATGTGACTCGTACTCAAAAGACTTGTATGGCTCAACGAATAAGCATTGCAGTCCAACGGGATAACGCTACCAGCTTGCTGGACACGCTGAAAACTGGTAGTAGATTGGATTGCCTGTCGGCCTGTAATTACTTTTGGGTTGCCGAAATGCTTTTTTTGTAGTACCTGTAGTGTTTTTAATAGTTTGTAGTTTTGCTAAGAAAAGCTTATCTTAGATAAAAAAAGAAGCAACTAATTCAGTATATTTACGACATTCTACAATTGAGTCAATGTAGAATGAGCTAAAGATCCTTGCAACAAAGGTGATTACGTATATTGACATTAGTTGATTGTAATTAACGAAATGGGTTTGATTCAATGACCTCTGTTAGTAATCATACACTTCGACAAATTATTACTGTGTCGGCTGTTTCAACATCACGGAAGAATCAATCGGTCCTTTTATGAATGGATTTCTATTGTTCTCTTTATCTATGACGCTGAAAGCGTATATGGAACATGCATACAATCAAAAGAGATCATTTTCATTTTATTTAACTTAATTTTCGGAACATTGCGTTGGTTAAAAGAATTGTCTTTTATACTGTGGTTAACCATGTCCCCACAGGGCGGTGGGGTGCCGGGTTAGAATCGCACCTTGCCATATCATCCCATGGGTGTCGTAAGAGGCGACTAAGGGAAAAATAATTAAAGGTGGGCAGTAGCGCCTTCTAAAGAACTGCAAACTTTCACTGCGATCCCATAGACGCCTGCCAAGCGTGGGGATTATGGCGAATACCCCCTAAATAGATGAGGCTGTGTTATCTGAACACATAAATATATAATAACATGCAAATTACTTCAGCAGAGCACCTCCAGCAGTGCAAGTATGCAATTGACAGTACTGGTTACTTATTTGGGCCATTTGGTGAGAAGAACCTGATTGAACATGGAACACCTGATTAGAATGAGAGAATGCAGTATGGGGGTCACATGACTATTGTCATACAGCTTGGTGGAGAACTAGTGCAGAAAATATTAGGGTTTGAATAAAAAAAGGTAACGATTTCCTTCACATGATTTCGATGATGGTATTTACTTGTTTACTATGCTAGGTTAATTCTAGGATAATTCTAGGTTAGCCTGAACAACATCTCCGACCACATCATCACTTACCATCAGGTGAGATAGTGGTCAAAGGCTAACCTATCCAGCATAAAAAAAAAAAAAGGGTGGCATTGTACCTTACCATATTTTTTTTGGAGGATAATGCTGTTGCTTGCTGTATTCTTCAATACAATTTACTGGGTTTTGCCTTACCATCTTAGTTTCTAAAATAATTTATATATGTGGAACTTTGTCAACAAAGATTGTTTGGTAAAATATATTGTCCATAAATTGTTCCGTTGCATAAGAATCAGATCTATTTTTGTCGCAAAGTCCTTGTTGCGATTCCCGTGAAAGATATTTTACCGAGTATAAGACATTTTCTGTACTAGTCTGGAATGTAGGACTTGTGACACAAAAAGTGGACTATTCCATGATTGTATTGTGTATCTTTAGAACCAAAATGGGAATCCAGTGGACATTTTCATAGTTAAATTTAGTATGTGTAAGATACTAAGACGGATCCCTTATCAAATAATTATACATTATTTTGAAGCAATGATAATCGAAGGGTAATAGCTATGAACTGCCATGCCGTAGGCAGATGGTTCGATGCTCGCCGCTGGCTTGAGCTTAACCACACGGTGGAAGAGCATTTTGTGAATACTCGCCTGGCTTGTTTGAATTCTTTAGTTGTAAATCTATCGCGAAGCACCTAACAGTGTGTTCTGACAGCAGCCTTTAAGTAAAGTTACAGCTACTGGCTCCGTTACTAAATTTCAGCTGTCCCTTAGTCTTTAAAAAGGCCGCATCTTCGAAACCGAAATAGGTTTAGTGAATTGCCTATCAAAAATAATAGTATTAATCGCAAAAAAAAATCCCATGTGGTCCCATAATAGACATACTCGTATAACTTATTTTTGTTTTAATTCGTTAAAACCATTACACAAAATAGCGTCATACTTGATGTAGTTAGATTAAAACATTTAAAGTCTACCAAGTTCAGGTCAGAGAAAATAATTAAAGAATCAAAAATTGGGATTTTTATACATTTGTATATTGGTAAGAAACTTAAGATATAATTTTATTACGCCTACATATTTTCGGAGTAGAAAGACCCACAGTAGGTAGACTGAAGACATTATAAGAGTAGCAGAGAATAGCCAGTGGTTACAAGTGGCTTATAACCGTTCATTGTGGTTCCTTAGAAAAGGGAAAAGCCGTTGTTCAACAGTTTCCAGCTGACGATAATACGAGCTCGCTTCCTGGGACCAGATAAATGTTCGAACACTTCTCGCTATCTCCGCATGACCTAGTACAAAAACGCCTAATATCAGTAATATAAGCATTTTTTCTGACTATTGAAAGATTGATGTGGCCATGTTTGTTAATAAGGTTTGTTCTGGTGAGTGTAGTTACTAGGCAGACATTCAATGAAACGCACGGAGCGGATCTTGTTTAGCCGTTCTTAATCAATCAACAAGATTATGCAACGTCCGTAATGACTTATATGGGTGACCGTTAGTGGCATATACAGTGCTGCCGTGTTTCGGAGTAGTCGGCCCTAGAAGTTGTCTTAGGATGGCAGTCGTTATAGCATGGTGGTAAGGCATTTCGAAATTGCTCGCCAGGCTAGCTACCAGCCACAAGCAAAAAATCTATTACCAAGGTACTAACGGTGAATTCTGGTAGTAAAATACTGTCAAACGCAGGTCAGAGAAAATAAATAAAGAAACAAATTGAGTTTTTGTTTTATAATCTGTGCTGATGTGGGATCGTCCGTGTCTGACTCAGAATAGTTTTTATTTTGTGTCATGACTCAAAAATTCAAACATATTTTTATCATACCTGCATATTTTACAGGGATTGGTAGAGGTCAGGAAGGTAGCTAGCCAGCCAAGAACCCGGAAATACCCTACCATGCGGTGTTGCTTAAACCTGCAGAGGGATTCGGACCATAGACCTGCAGCTTAATTAACCCTGACCACTAGGCTATCGCTGCTTCACAGCCTGCTTTGCTGTAGTAGTCTACAACCAATTATAAATATATACATTTATATAGAATAAGTTTCTTATTACATTACCTTCAAAGTATCCTTGTGAAGACACATAACCTAAAAATGCTAAACTACTAATCAAACTCACTGACCCACTCATTTTCACAACTCAATGCTATCTGACGAAGTTATTCAATCATAGGTGTTATATAGAGAAACCTAGACGCAAATTGAAATAAAAAAAGGACTTAAAAGTCCTAACAATGACGCTTGTTCGGAGTTAATCCGATAACCTTCGGCTAGCTGCGTTTTGGCACGATATACCCAGTGTATGCATAGCTTTGCATAGCAGTTTTAGTGTAGACTGCAGAGTGTGGAATCAGTTTTGGTGATTTGTTTCGGATTGGGGTTTTATTTGGTTTACTTACAGTCACAATATTTTTTGGAATGAAATTGAATGAATTCGTATTGACTTTTGCCGGTTAACTTACAATAAAATGTAGATATTTCAATGTACAAACTATGCAAGAATTTTAACGGATGTTTCAGATAAAGGTAGGTATATATATACAGGGCATCCCACGGTGATGCCACATGGAAGGAAAGTACCTTGAATATTGTAGATGGTATATTTTACTGAAAGAAGACATTATTTGAATTTAAAAAACAATTTAAACTGCATCTCATCTAATGTTAAATGGGCAAACCTCTGCCTATAACAGATGAATTTTTCAAGTGACGAATGGCATTGCGCTTGATAGATTATTTGAAAATTGACTTACTATGCAATGAAATATTTGTTCATCTGTACTTGATTGGCTTTAAGCTTAAGATTAAACAACTGGTTTAATGTGACATTCTCATTTCGTTTTAAATATACTCTGTGGTTTTTAAGAGGAGAATAAGTATTGGTTTAATTATCCATGTGTATACTTTATCTGTGGTGTGAATTTAATACTGTACCTAATTGTATTTGTTGTTAGACTGTGATTAAGCATCATATATGGATTATCATGATCACTTGAATCATTATTTGATGATAATATTACTGGAAGTATATTGTATAAGTAGTGAAATTGATCACGTGACAGTGTAAAGTACTTATTAAAAATAGTTTTATATGTTCTTTATTTATGATATGTAAAAACAATTGAAGATTTTATTATGCTTATTGACATATGTATAGGTCACTTGAATCGTTATTTGATGATATTAATATTGGAAGTATTTTAAAAGTAGTGTAACTGGTCATTTGACAGTTGTAAATATGCTTATTAAAGATAGTTTATATTATGTTCTTTATTTATGATGTGTAAAAACATTGAAGATTTTATTATACTTATTGCCATATGTATAGATCACTTGATTCATTATTTGATGTTATTAATACTGTAAGTATATTCTATAAGTAGTTTAACTGGTCATGTGACAGTTGTTGAGATACTTATAAAAAATAGTTTATATTATGTGCTTTATTTATATGTGTTAAAACATAAAAGATTTTATTTTACTTATTGCCATACGTGAGCTTGAGATCACACAATTGTCAATTATAAAGAGTAATGTGTTTGTGACGGTAGTCGCTTTATCACCTTGTTTGTTCACTCACTGCGAGTAGCTTCAGTGTCTGTCGGACCGCCGTGCGGAGCGGACCTCTAGTGGTATCGAAATAGTCTTTAATGACGAAGTACTGCCCGATTCAGTGTCTGTCGTACCGCCGTGCCAAGCAGACCTCCAGTGGTGTGGAAATAGTCTTTAACGACGAAGTGCTGCCCAATCAAGATGTTGTGAAGTTAAGTAATTTATTATACTCTTTTTTTGGTATTATATAACGACAAATATGTTAATCAATAGTTGATAAGTGTAAATGAAGTGTATATAGTAAGTACGTATCACATTGTTAAAAGACATTTAAAAGAATGGCCTCGAGTTTCTTGCCCGTTCTTCTCGAAGTGGCTCTATACAAATTTGTTTACTGAACGAGGCAGTAATGTTAGAATATTTCAATGTTAAGATTTCATTAGAGCGTCGTAGATGCCTAAATTGAATAAATGGTTGTGACTTTGACCTTTTATTAATTAAACTAACACGCTCGTCATCCTGACACATACAGTTGTTAAGTCTCATGTTCTTGTAATTTTACTGACTCCAAATGACTTTTGCTCGAACACACTTTTTAGATGCTTAGCGATAGATAATCTACTTAAAAACAACCTACTATCAAAATTGAATACGAATAAATGTAAATTTTGGTGGCAGGTGGCATCATATAAAGTAGCAATGATAGTCAAGCGGATATATACGGACTACCGTGCCATAGGTCCTTGGTTTGATACGCACCGCCGGCTTGAGTTGGGAAGGCATTTGCAAATGCTCGCATGGCTAGCTACCATCAAGTAGAAAATCTGCTTTAATTATTATTTTTAGTAGCAAACTTATTACCAAGCTTCTACTGTGTTATCCAGCAGCTGTCTTTTAGAGCTAGTAATTCTAGGTCAGCCTAAACATCATCATTAGATACTGGTTAAGGCAAACCTATCAGCTGAAACACAAAATAATCATATTAACCGTACCCAACCGCTATGGAAAATGATCATAAATTGCTGTCTGAGCTAGTTCTTGTATAGTACAAATTATTCTGTCAACAGATCGTGTACCCTCATGAATTTCAAATTGACGGATTTCATTACCTAGATAGGCTGTCATGTTGCATCTTTCGAATGGATAAGTACCTTGACATTGTAGTCCATGCCTTAGTACAATTGTATTCTGATATGATAGTTGAACTTGATCAGCACATTATAGTTTTTAACCGACTTCAAAAAAGGTGCAGGTTCTTAATTCATACGATTGATCATGTTATTATGTAGGCTTGTGTGATGCTGAAGTTTTAAAAAGATTATTAAGTTGAAAGTTCTGAGCCTCGAAAACTTTAAATGTTTGGAGGGTCAGAACTCGCATTTATTATTATCTAATTAAAATTGTGACATCATACAAGCCTTGATAATGACGAGATCAATCGGTATTACGAGTATGCCTTGTTTTGGACCTCAATCCTCAAATAAGGGAGTGATCACCTTTCGACGTCACACCTTCGTAGAGTCAAAACGTGTAAGCTAACGCTGCGATAGATTAATGTCTAAAGTACATACCTACAAGTATTAATAATTTATTTTAGTAACTTAAATAGCCAATAATAGAAGAAAATGTAATAATTGCGTTGATTATATTTCCTAGCGAAATATATAGAATTGTTGCGTTATTATGCTTAATTCTAGACCTAAAATCTCAAATAAGGGAGTGATCATCCAACGACGTTTGTATGGAGAAGTTACCGACCGGTTCAACCTTAAGTTCTAGGTTGTACCATTAAAATACTTTTCTGACAAAGATATATTTCGTGCTGTATTCATAATAATTATCAGTAATACATTTCATTATTCAGAATACAATGGCACAACAAATAATTATACCTTTATTAAACCGAACACTGTAATGTTATAAAACTATAGAAATAACTCAATGTACAACAATTAGTAGGTACACATATAAATAACTAGCTTTCCGGGCGCGGCTCCGCCCGCGCGTATGTCGGTTATCGCGCGAAAACATGAACCTCTTTTTGCGCAGTCAGATAAAAACTATCCTATGTTTTTCCCGGGTCTCAAACTATCTCCATACCAAATTTCATTCAAATCGGTCCAGTAGTTTTGGCGTGAAAGCGTAACAGACAGACAGACAGACAGACAGAGAGACAGACAGACAGACAGACAGACAGAGTTACTTTCGCATTTATAATATTAGTACTGATGTAGCACATAATAATTTCAAGCAATGACCAGTTCATTAAATTAGTATTGCAGATATTTTATGTAGTTAAAATCTATCGAATTCATTACCTTGTCATATTGTGATTTAAAATTTTTTATGTTATTGTGACGGAACAAGCTTGAGGCCCACCTGATGTTAAGCGGTTACCTCTGTCTATAACAGATCCATTTCGTCACAAGTGACGGATTTCACTGCGCCCATCACCTTGAGACATAGTTTTTAAGTCTCATGTGCCTGTAATTTCACTGGGTCTCAAGGACTGCTGCCGGAACACACCGTTAGGTGCTAGGCGACAGATTTTCAACTTGACCAACTTGATTTAGCGACCACCCGCTAGCCAGGCGGGAATTCGCAAAAAGCACTACCACCATGCGATGAAGCTGAAGCCCGCGGCGGGATTTGAACCATGGACCTGCTGCGCGGCAGTCCATAGCCAATGCCACTGAGCCATTACTGCTTCAAAATCAACCGAACTTATTACTTACAAAAAGATAGATACGACTGTTCTCCATACTTCGATGCATTGGCATTGAGTATAAATAAAACTAAAAGAAAAATACAAGAATGTGGGCAGCAGAGGACATTTAAAGGCTATTGATGTGAAGTGAAAAAGTTTAAATTCATACTTCTATATATAGGTATAGTCAAACGCTATATATATAACTCTCACAGACACTAACAGCGTTAGTACGAGAAAAATCTCGCATAAAATCTTGACCGTAACCGTGGCATAAATCTTTCAAATACACATGCTAGAAATAACCTAATAATTCATCATCAAATCTGTCGAGTCCTAAAATGTGACCGCTTAATCACGAGACTCTTTGAGAGTTGTAAACGTATTTGTACTCGTACCGCCTAATTTCTATATATTTAATTCCTATATTGTTATTGTATGTATTTTATATTATATTTGTAGGTATCAGTGGGGTGCCGGGTTAGATTGTCACCTCGCCATTTCTACCTGTGCGTGATGTAAGAGGCGACTATATACAAGGTACAATACCGGAAGGTGGGCAGCCTCGCCTTCTGAGGAACTGATATTTTAAATTGCGATCCACAAGACGCCTGCCTGAAGCGTGGGCATTATTGCAACCCCCCTTAAAGGGGAAGGCTGTGTTCAGCAGTGGACGATCTGACTGATAACATAAAAGTAAAGAATTTAAGGTACCTATCAGTGAAGTAAAATTTAAATAATATTATCGCGCTAATTGATTTTAAACAGTCGTAGGAGATAGCGCCGGTCGGACATATAACATGTCGGATAGATTTTATCTGAAAGAAGTCTCTCTGCAAAAGTAGTTCCTCGACGCGAATCTGCAATAAATTAAAAGTTGTGAAAGTGATATTCGTTTAGCACGCGATACTGTTTGAAATTCATTCCTCATGTGTATATTTCCACTGGGTCCATTTTTATCTTTTGTGATGTACGAGAACATGTGTTTGTTTAATTGCATTGAGTTGTATATTATATGCACGCTAATTAGAGTGCTAATAAGGTGCTCGTTGAATAAAATTTTATTCATCGAGCATTTAAGGGTTAGCACGTCAACAAAGGTTTGCGAGGAGATCATCTTGCGATACGATTGTATGGTCACACCTGTATCATTGTTAATTAATCCATGAATGGAAAGAAAAAGAAACAAAATACCTCTCAGATTTTCAGGTATTTTGTGCAGTGATGTCGCCGCTGGAAGCTAGGTTTTGTTAAAATGTACTATTTGTTTTTGTATTAATTTGTTTTTTTTTTATATGAATGTCAGTTATCAGATAATATGGCTAAAATTTTTACATGGCATCTATCAAAGTCTTACTGTGATGTTAATAAATTAGAGGTAATTAAAAAGGAACTTATCAATTGAAATTTCTTAAGCTATTTTCCTACTTTTTATGTGTATTAATGCTCATGTAGATCACATACCTAATAATGCTGTTGATTCTAAATTTTTTAACCAATTCCAAAAAAAAATGAGGTTCTCAATTCGATTGTGTATTTTACCTCATAACTTTTTAGAGGGTGTTTATGTTGAGGTTTTTTTTACGTTCGAAAGCTGGTGCTTGTCATGTGATCCTTTTTAAATTTGAGTGAGATCTGACGAGTAGTATTTGAGTTATCCTTAATAATACGTATATTATGTTTGAAGTCGTTTTGTTTTTGTTAAAACTTCAATAATTTTTTTAAATATCATTTTAAAAAATACCATAACGTTAGTGTAGCATATAAAATTATGAGTACTTACACTTCAAAATTCATATAAATAAATAACAATTTCTTGGAAACCATATAATGATAGAAAAGGTAAAAGTTTTCAGGTCCTAATAAACGATCCAAGCTTTAAAAGGTTACCTAGTATCATCTTTTCGTTCATATCATAGTTAAAATTACGTAGCACACAACATAAATTATTCATATGTGTATATTAATGTATAAAAGGCATAACTAGGCTAATTCATGTTAAAATTCAGTAGACTGATGAGCTAGCCAATTATCTTCAGTTAACAACAGCTTAAATATAATAAAACAACTTTAAACGGTTTAAATCGCGTATATTTGTCTAATGACAAATATACGCGATTTAAATTTTTTTGTCCTGACGTTTCAAACACTTTGCAGTGATCATGGTCACCACGCGATTTAAACCGTCTAAAGTTGTTTAATTACTATGTGTAACAATCGCGAAAACCTAAGACAACAACAGCTTAAATAAGTAAAAATGTTTACCCGTAACGCAAATTCACCATTTTACTACGCTTTATTTTTTACGACGCAGACGTTGTCGTTGATTGCCAAATAACATACACTCAGAAATATGGTTAGCCTAATCACCATCAGTAATATTTACAAATCCTTATTTAACAGTGGATATACTTCATAATTTTTTTTTTTATGCCTGATAGGTTCTATCTCACCTAATGGTAAGTGATGATGTGGTCGAAGATGTTGTTCAGGCTAACCTAGAATTACTGGCTCTCAAGGACAACTGTCGAAACACACCGTTAGGTGCTTGGCGGCAGATTTTCTAATTGGGGGTGGTAGCTAGCCAGGCGGGCATTTGCATGCCCTACCACCATGCTATAACGACTGTCATCCTAAGACAACAACGGTATATATTCCGTAATTTTTTTTCTAATCTCTGCATTTCATTTTTTTTTCTTAATCAAAGCAAATAATTATTTTAAAATATTGAAGCACATAAGTTTTTGTTCCGGACGGGAATTGAATCGGAACTTTACTCCTTTGAGCCGAAATTGTATTACTTTAATTATATATCGTCATATCGTGGCGTTGGCCAAGAAGAATTAGCATCCTGCGCGAAATCGGAGGACGTGATCCCAGCACAAAATATTTTGTACTCCAATCATTTGTAAATGTAATTTTCGCTCAGCACGCGATAGTTCTTGTAATCATATTTAGGAATAAAAAATTTAATCATAATATATTTGTGTACTTAGGCAGTATAAAAGTTTCTAACATTTAAGTTTCTGCATTAACGCCTGCTAAGTGAATAAAGCTTCAAACCACAAGCAGGATTTGAACCCGTGGCCATCCATCCCTATAGCCCATCATGCTTTGAAATTTGAGCTATCGTTTCTCAGCTAATATTATAACAATACGAACCAAATGATAACTTTGAGCTATGACTCACTGTTTGCGATAATTATAATTGGCAGGGTATGTCTTGGTCATAGGGACAGATAAGAAAGCTCGAATCTCGCTCACAGTTAAAGATTTTCCTATCGATTGAAATTTGTATGCTGTATATATGTTTGCCCGTGGGGTGCCGCCGGGCTAGAATTTTACTCCCATCTCCACCCGTGGGTGTCGTAAGAAGCGACTAAAGGTAATCACCAGACTGGTGCCCACCAGACGGTGGGCAGCAGCATTTTCTAAGGAACTGATTTTTCTCAATGCGATTCCCAAGACGCCTGCCAAGCGTGGGGATTATGGGAAACCCCCTCTAAATGGGTGAGACCATGTTGAGCTGTAAACAATCCAGCTGATACAGTATAAATTTACAAATTATTGGAATACAAAATGTTTTGCCCCGGGCGGGAATTGAACCCGCGTCCTTCCGATTTCGCGCCGGATGCTTTATCTATTAAGCTACCGGGGGTACGGCTGTGTCGCCGAAATTTCGTACTCCAATCGTATTTCTTAAACCGTCATAGGGGACGGTGCGCGGCCATCAACCAGACTACTAGACTTCATCTGACCGAAAGAAGTGTTTTGTTTTTTCAAACACTTAACTCTCGGAATGATGTCGCTACCCTTCTATATTTCAAACATATAAATATTAAAATGTCGACATTCAAAAATGCTCACAAAGTTTTACTGCTCTAATAGGTTTCATCCAAATAAAAGTCTGTCTATAAGACACAAAGATGAGCAAATAAAGCAAGTGATTAGCAACCTCTAAGACAAACATACGTCGTCAATCACAAATTACATATAACGAAATTAAGTTACGGGTAAATGTTATATAAATAACGCCCGTTGTCAAGGGTTGTCAACGGTACATTATATTTTTTAATAAAATTTTTTATTATTAATTTTATTATGACTACCTCATGGTATATGGCAAAAGTGTGACTAAGAAATGTTGAGGTTTTAGGTTGACAGTTACTGTATTTTTTCACAAAAGAGTTCTCAGAAGCTGTATGGAGTCAGGAACCGGTAGACGAAAAGTCGTTTTTGTATGAGACGTTTGACGACTTAAGTTCTTTTGAAAGGAATCACAATCTTATCTTATAAAATCGAAAAAATATAAGATTTTTTCCTCAGATGTTTTCGTTGTATTTAATAGGTTAAGTGGGCTAAATAAGTGGCACCGAAACGGTGCCTATTATAAACATATTTTAATAATTATTCTTGCTTGTTAAGAGTATAATGCTTGTTGAACATAAGCGCGCGCACAATAATCACAAGACGTCTACCTCAAGAAGGATTCCTAAGATTATTTAAATGGTATATTGTGCTGAGTCGGAAAATTCATCTATCTAATGTTATGTCAGTAGGTCACTGTCACCATTCTTTACTCTTATGTCTGGTTTTTTTCAGTGATTTTTATTGATACAATACACTTTACGTCTAAACTCAGTACTGTTTGCACACTACTGCTTCAAGGCAGCATATATGACACTGCGGTGGTATCTACCACGACGGCATATTACTAAAAAGACCTGGTTTTTTTTTTACTATGCTGTAAACTTATGTATTTTTAGTCTTCATTATAGTCTTGCTGCAGAAGACAAAATGTTTCAAAAATATAAAGCGAAAAGTGAAATCACTTTTTAAAAGTAACTATAAAACTTTTAAAAAGTGATTTCACTTTTCGCTTTATATTTTTGAAACATTTTGTCTTCTATGTAGGTATTTTACTATAACAAAACAGCGTCAAAATTAAAGCACTTGTTTTTTCTTTTTTCATTTTTAACCTTAAGACAACCCTAGAAGTTTACCACTCGTTCGTTAATGCGTGTTGACATTTTACCCTCATTTCGGCGCAAACAAATTTTAAGCCTGATACACACTGAAGGACAGTCCGTGATAAACATTTTCCGATACTTTTTACTCGTGTGTCAACGGGATAAATATTACCTATCGGCATTTTACACGATGCTGTTGTTCTTTTATCTACGTCGGGATAGTAAAAAAGTTGTAGGTACAAAAATAAATACGGAAAAATTAATAATAGCACATTACGCGTAAGTATAATGTATAATTTCCATCGAGGCTGTGATATTTCGAGCCTGAACCGTAGGCGAGGGATTTCATAGTTTTTATGAACAAGCCATAAGCGGGGGCTATAATAGACCAAGCCAAGATTGGAATAAAAATAATTGAACGAGTGGCACATCAGTATTTTCAATGGATTTAACGGCACAAATTTAATTTTTTTATGGACTATTTGATTAAGATGTGCGCGCAGAATTTATAAAAAATCGCACCAATAGTAAAAATAGTTCGGATTCGTAACTTCCATTCCAAAGGTGAGAAAATTCCTGTTATTTACTGAGGAAGAAAACTTAAACAATCTTCTTTGTGTCTATCATAGGTGAGAGTTTACAAGGTTTTTATGCTCGAGTTAAAGGAGAAGGCTATAATAGATCAAGCCAAAATTAGAATCAATAACGTAGCACTAGTATTATATAGCTATTCACGTATATTATAATCTCTGAGTAAAATTTTCAATACTTTGAAATACACAAGTGCACATCGTAGTATTGTTAAAATAAATATAAGGCATTCATTAAAGAGTCAATTTGTTTTTATATAAATTAAAAAAACGCTACAATCTTCATGGTTGACACAAATCTATTCTTTTTTTATTTAACTGTATACTTCAGAAGTAGGTATATATCCTGTTGTCTGAAGATACAGTAAACCTGCGTTATAGAGCTTCGACCAGCAAAAAACTTAAAAAAGTAATATTGTGAACAATTAAAAAAATAAACATCGTTAATAAAATTCAGTAGTCTGTTTATGACCGCACCATTCCCCTGTTAAGTCTGAGTCTGTATCGATTAAGGTATGGCTTTATACACTTTTTCCAGCGTTATACTGGTAATAATGGCTGGTGGTGTATTACCCCGTGAGCGGGTGCAAAAAAAGAAGTAAGGGTCTCAAGTTAACCCAGCCTCGTCTCGCTCTGAATCGCTTTAAGATGGTATATATATTTTTTTTTATGTTTGATAGGTTAGCCTTTGACCACTATCTCACCTGATGGTAAGTGATGATGTGGTCGAAGATGTTATTACGGCTAACGTAGAATTACTGGCAAGGACAGCTGTCGGAACACACTGTTAGGTGCTTGGCGATAGATTTTCTACTTGAGGGTGGTAGCTAGCCAGGCGGGCATTCGCAAATTGCCCTACCACCATGCATATATAATATGAACAAAAGATTAATTCGATTTATCACCAACCTTCACAACAAAACATATTTATACTTAACCATACTAAACTTTCTCACCCATGGGGTGCTGGGCTAGAATGTGACCTCCCCATCTCTACCCGTGGGTAACGTCAGAGGCGACTAAGGGCTAACCAAGGTGAACACTAGCAGGTGAGCTGATATTTCACACTGCGATCCCCAAGACGCCTGCCAAGCTTGGGGATTATGGCAAATCTCCTCATGATGGAGGAATCTGTGCTCAGCAGTGCACTATCTGGCTGATACAGTACAGTATACTTTTTCACCACGGTAGACCTGTACTGTACTGTAACAGCCGGATCATCCACTGCTGACACAGCCTCCCCTATTAAGGGGGTATTTGCCATAATCCCCACGCTTGGCAGGCGTCTTGGGGATCGGAGTGTAAGTTGGCAGTTCTTTAGAAGGCGCTGCTGCCCACCTTCCAGTATTTTTCCCTTAGTTGCCTCTTACGACACCCACGGGATGATATGGGGAGGTGCAATTCTAACCCGGCACACCGCCGGTAGCTCAAATTGTCAAAATCCCGGCCTCGCGGACATAAGGCCGCGGATCTAAATACTGCTCGTAGGGAAAAAAATCCCTTTCGTTGAAATTTTATATGACCATGCCAAATATTTTTTAAAAAACTAAAAGTTTTTATCGGTGTATCGTTAAGCTCGTCCCATTTAATCAACTTCAACCAAGTTTTTTTTCACAAGATTTTTTCATTAGAATTTTCTAGATCTTTTCTTGATAAAAGAACTGGACCCTATTATTTTTTATATTTTATGAACTTTCATAAATATGAATTCGGTCAAGTAATATATACTAATTAGGCTTGCATTTGACCATTATTTAACTCACTTCAAATCCACTTTTCAATCACTAACTTCCTAACAATTCTGATGCAACGTTCGTAACATATTATGGATAACGTTATTGAAGTTTTGTTATATATAACCTAATTTGTCTAACAACATCATTTTCCACGAAACCCAACTAACACAGGCTAAGGCTCACATTGACCTATAGTTACACCGCCATATTAATTAAAACTTAACACTGAAATCCGATTAACGGCGCGGCGGTGTTTAACGGCCTGGTGCGTTAATGACGTTACAGGGTGTGCTAGTATTTGCCACGGGCAACAGCGAAGCGAATTTAAAGCGAAGCGAAGTTAACGATAAAAATTAAAAAGTTTAAGCACGCGTTATTTTTGCATAGCCGTAGGTTATTCCGACGATTGACTAGAAAATGTTGATAAAAACTTATTATTAGATCTATTCGAATGAATAGATTCAGGCGTTATTTTGTGGGAAAATATTAAAAAAAAGAATAAGAAAACATTGAATTGATTTTAGAAAAACACTCCCAAAATATAAAAATCTATCTTGTGACGTTTCCGCTAAATTTTAATGCTAAGCCGACGTGATAACATAAACGCCTTGTAGCCAAACCGGAAGAATTTTCGACGCAATTCTACCTGAAGCATCCTTAGGAGGTCATCCTCTTCGAGCGCACGATCGATATTGAGGCACTAGATATATTTTAATTGTTTTTCTAAAATATTAATAAATGTTTTCTTAAAATATTTTAAAGCATTTTTCATAATCAGTTACATTTAATTTTTCCAGGTAAAGAAGTGGTTTGTCAAGAAACAAATAAGAAATTACATAAAATATAAACCAACCAAAATGATTATATAATTTTTTTGTATAAAAGACTAACATTTGTTTATTTAAGTGTAGTTGTGTGTATATGTATTTTTAGGACATGTTACTATCTGATTATTTAAAATTAGGAAATTATCCTATTACAAATGAAGATAAGAAATAAAAAAATATCAAACGTCACTTTTGACCTATTAAGATAGTGCGTCTAACTAAAATGCTAATTAAAAGTCATTATCAAGACGAGAATTAATAATAGATTTTCTTTTACATGCATGTGCGAATATTTTGACTGGGTTACTACAGTTTTTTCAAGTTAAATTGTCTTATGTTTGTAGACTATCAAAAAAGACATTTCGTTAATTAGAACGGTTTTAAAGTTTAGGTCCTAGCCAACTAGCCAATCTTTTCCTCGTTTAAAGAACTCATGTTTTTGCAATCACATTGTTAATTATATGCTAGACGCTACTAGCATACTCGTACGTCTATATAAAATTGTACCTTTCTTTTCACTAGTTCAATGAGGCTAAGTGAATTGAATAATAGTAAGTCAGAAAAATTCAAGTGCATTTGAAATATAGACAGTTTACATACTAGACAGTTTGTGATTAATTAAACGACATAAACACTTGGAAAATTCCGCCTCTGCCAAGCTATCACCTACGTAATTTAAACAAATATTGTATTATATTGTATACAACACATTGTTAAAAGGCGTTTAAAAGAATGGCCCTGAGTTTCTTGCCCGTTCTTCTCGCAGTGGATCTATATTTTTTTTTGCTGAACGTGGCAGTACAATGTAGAATATTTCAATATAAAAAATTGTAATTGACCTTCATAAGAGTGTCGTAGACGCCTAAATTGAACAAATTATTTTGGATTTGAGGCATAAGGTGCTTTCTTAATAAAATCAAAAGTCACTCAATCGAGTCGCACGAGCATGAGATGCGATTGCCGACGTTGTTATATTAATTTAAATCATGCAATATTTAGCTACGCAAGCGAATGCCTTTTAGGACATCGCCTAATCAAAAATTTCCGCCTAACATAATAATATAACCCCGTTTGCTATTCACTTTGCTATGCAAGCACACAAATTAGGGAAAACACTGCCTAATAGTCGCAAAATTAATTATTAGTTTCTCATAATATTAAAGTTCTGGAGTTGGAAATATGGTAAAATTATAACTACCTATTTTATTAATTATTTAGATTTGCATTCAAAACTTAACTCTGCTATTACTTTTTACTCGTATATTGAAAATGTTGATGCATCATGTTGCTTGCAGTTTGGAAAGTAAAATATTGATTCAGATAATTTCGACCAAACGTCTTGAACATTTTGTCGCAAGACTTTTGTCCCCTTGGAACATCTTTGAATGCAAGTGACAGTGAAGGAACTTCTCGAGTATTGATTGAGCGATAAGTTGAAACTTCCTTGAATACAAACGATACATATTGATCTCCATGGTTTCAACTAAACTTAGCAAGAATTTAGTTCGTTTGATACAGGATATTAGAAAGGAAATCCTGATAAAATAACTTTTTTTCATTACGTACCCGTTGAGTTGCCTTTGACAATCTTGTTTGCCTTTGATATTTCAGTTATCTTACGTGTTTTTTGGCACTTATGACGTTTTCTAAAATGCTATCATGCAAAAGCTAGAACGGGAACTGGTTATCATAGACAACTGTCTAATAGCCTTTTCTATTCATATTTACTGTTAAACAGCGGACCAACTTTGATAAAACGGAGTATCATCAATATGTGAAGCTTAAAAATGAGGGAAAGTTTATTTTTATAACCAATCGGATAGCCACTGTCTTTCTTCGTGACGTCGTGTGACAATGTATATAAAATTTATAAAAGTGATGGTAATTACTATTACTTTTATTAAAAAAAATTAATGTCATTCAGCATTCCGAACATAGTTATTTTAGCTCTAGCTTTTAAGTTTTTTTTGATGCTACTTTGTATCCTATTTTGGCACGTAAAGAGTTCAATAAACACCGATACAAAAAAATATCTAAGATTCTTTTGGAAATGACTATAATGCTTGAAAGCAAGTAAAGCTTAGGCAACGGAAAAGATGTTAGAAGTATAATGACTATATAATACCATAATAGTAAATTGACTATATGTATAATACTTTGAAATACTAACTTTTATTTTTATTTTGTGTAGCCACGCTAGTCTCTGACCAATGTATCACGTGTCGATAAGTGCTGAAGTAGTCAAAGAAATTTTTCAGGCTAACCTAGAATTATTGGCCATCAAGAATAGTTGCGGAACACACACTTAGGCGCTTGGCGACAGATTTTCTAAACAAGGGTGGTAGCTAGTCAGGCGGGAATTCGCAAAAGGCCCTAACACCTTGCTAATTCAACTGCCATCGTTAGACAACAACCAAAACCGACGGCTTAGCGTGCAATCCAAAGCACGGAAGTCCTCAATAATAGTGTCATTAGCGGTCACCCATCCATGTCATGGCCGCGGCGGACTTTGGTTAACATACTAGTAGCTACGAGTATGTTAACCAACTCAGCTGATCGGTTTACAGATTTTCTATTTGAGCGTGGTGGTACCTAGGCATGATTTCGCAAAATGCCCTTCCACCTTCCGATGAGGTTCAAGCCGGCGCGGCGTGGGGGATAAAACCATGGGCCTCCAGCATGGCATTTCATAGCTATTATTGCTCAAATATCTTTGCTTCAAATTTTCTCCCTCCTCTTCCAATGTTATACTTGAAGATGGTAGCTAGTTTCTTTTAAAAAGGTACTTTATGTGATTTTCTTAAACTCTGAGTATTTGCAATAATTTAAGAAAAGTCACTTAAAGATTAAAGAAACGTTTAATATATAAAATATATATTGAAAAGCATTTAGGAGTTAAACTCTGTGCGGGAGCATTCAATAAACTGTTGATTGAGAGCCAACTTTAGATCTGCTGAAAGGACGGTACCGTTTCAATATTGACGTCAATTACTTTAACGTAAACCTTATGTTATTATTTTAAAACTAGCTTTCGTCTACGGCTTCCTCTTCACTGAATAAAATAATATGCAAAAGTTGTCTTTAGATGTAGTATGTAGTATATGTTTTTATTTTTGTTTTAAGTTTTTGTCTTTGGCCCTCCACTAGTTAGACTAAAAACATCGTAAAAGCCGTGGGTAGCCAATGGTTACAGTGGCGTTCCATGGGGGGCTTTTGTTCAACAGTGGACGTCTTCCGGCTGATGGTGATGATGAGTATCCTTTTTAACGGACTTTAAAAAAGGAAATAGTTACTTTCAAGTCGACGTGTATATTTTATATTTTGTTTATTGTTATATTATGTGATCACGTACATCTTTTAATTGGAATTATGATGGTAATTTTTAGGGCTCTGTACCCAAACGATAAAAAAGGGACCCTATTACTGAGACTTCACAGTCCGTCTGTCTGTCACCAGGCTGTATCTCAGGAACGGTGATAGCTAGACAGTTGAAATTTTCACAGATGTTGTATTTCTGTTGACACCATAACAACAAATACAAAAAGTTGGCCAAGTGCGAGTCGGAATCGCACACATTAAAACAAAAAAAGACTAAAGAAGTATATGATATATATTATATGAAGTCTAATGTTGTATACCTAAAGGTACGGAACCCCTCGTGCGCGAGTCCGACTCGCTCTTGGCCGATATTCGTAGGTTAGGTTAGTCGGTTCCGTTTAAATTCATATCAAATTTGATTCAGTAATTAACTGCATAAGGTATTAGCCAATACCCTATACCTGGGTGTCATATAGCAATAGTAATATTGCAACTCCTGCCGAAGCTGATTAGCAACCAGTGCTGTTCATTCATAATGTTATGTAAACATATTTTAACTAATCTCTGTTTATACTGCTATTGTATGCAGTTCTGTCGGTTTTTTTTTCTTTAATTGTGAGCGAGAGTCAATCAATCTTTACCCACCCCATATATGTTGGAGAGATGATGGCTCATCCAATGATGCTCCAGAATGTGAAAGCAACTCTCATACACAACCATAGCTTTAAGTATACAGCCATAGAGTATAGAATTTCTGACACCAGCTAGAAACTTAAAACAAAGAAACAAAAAATAACACGTAATATTCAAACTAAAGCCTGGCCAAAGCTTGGCAAAATAATGCCTTTGAAAACCACCCGTTTCGTGCTATTTGTATCAAATGCTTGGATACGGATCCTTTGTTTTATAGAAGAGATTAAAAACAGCGTTCCTAGTTCAATAACAGAGGATTTAGCCCTTGTTATCGTCATTTGATACTAATAGTGGTAAAATGTAGGTTTGCATTTAGTAGAACGCTGTTTTTAATGCTTTCCTTCAGCAGCCAGATTTTAAGTGCGAAAATAAGCCTGTAACAGAATAATAAATAAACAACGTTTGTCTATAAATATCGCTTTCTAAGTATAGGCACGCTACGTAGATACGTTAAGTTACGAGCTTGGAGATAACCAACCACGAAATCAAATCCCGAATTCACACGAAGCGTTCTAGCGTGGATTCACTCGTTTCCCTAATGAAACGTCGAAATTTACCCACATGCCGCCTGGTCTAGCGTAAATGTGGCTGCTGGTTTGAATCTGCGTATTGCATAAATAGATATCCTGGCTCAGCTAGCACAATACATCAACCATTGAGTAATTATACATAGTAATTTTCGATACTAAAATTCGAAATCACGTTAACATCTGGATACTAATTGAGGCTGGCGCATTTTTTTTTCTCTGGCATATCTGTTTGGATTCGAATGATTTAAACACTTTTTGCAACTTGACCGATTTACATATATGTACTATGCTAGAATAATTTTATGTATATGACTAAGGAAAGTATTTCAAACAATGAAATAAAAAATCCCACTTTCTTTCTATGCTTTGTTGTGCAGTTTTGCTAAAACGGGGAATCGCCTAATAATATTCTCCTAACTACTTCTCAAGTAATAAGCTCATGGTGCTGTTATTTTTTTGTATATAGTAGACTGGTAAATGATGGCGAAAAATTAAAAGTTAAAGTTCTAAGATTGTTTTTTTTATAAGTAAAAAAAAAATGTTTTCCTGTAGTAATATCCTTAGAGGTCACACATCGAAGTCATGACTGAAGCGGACGTTTCTTAACTTTGCTGCCTGGTTATGAAAAGCCAAACAAACATCGCTACGAGCGCGTCAAACTAAGGTGCTCTTAACTTTTTAATACCATAGTATTTGCAATCTACTCAGTAGAATCGTGGCTGAACACCTAACACAGGTACGGACCATGACTAACTCTTCCTAAAACAACCTACAACCTGGTTGTTTGTTTAGCCCAAATTACCTTAACACACAAATACAACTGATCACCATTGTCATTGGGCGGTTGGGCTGTAGGTCAACAACTCCTGTAATCACAGGATCCATAAACCGTAAACGGCCAAAGTTAAGCCATGATCATCTATTCCCATCGATGGGACAATAATAATATTCGTTTATTTGTTTACAGTCGGCTGGAGGGGTCTTTGCTCGTTCAAATGTCAACTATCTCAGTTTTGGGGAAAACAAGGCTATAGAGCTGTAGTGAGGGTTTTTTGGTACAAGAAATTTGTCGCTCTGTTAGGAAAATAACAAAGTGGTAAAGCATTCAGTGAGAGCTTAATCTAAAGTTTCGTTTTGGGAAATTGGTACAATTTGTACTCATTTCTTAGGTATATAACATTATTTTTTATTTTAGGTATACATTTATTATAACAATGTCGCCCATACAGTTAGAAATATCTGAAGCGCTCGTATCAAAGTTTGTTTAGCCGTTCTTAGCCGATCAGCTAAGTTAAGCAACGTCCACCGTGGTTTTGAGTTGGATGGGTGACCGTTTGTGTGGGCATGTTAAACCCTCGGTCCCGGTTGTTGTCTTAGAATGGCAGTCGTTATAGCATGGTGGTAAGGCATTTTGCGAATACCCGCCTGGTAATTGGCCTAAAAATCTGTGTGTTGGTGCAGCAGTCCTTGAAGCCAGTATATTACAAGCACAAAAGTGATTTAAGAACTTTATGTTTCAGGGTGGTGGGCGCAGTGCAGTACGTCACTTGTGTTTTGGGCAGAAGTTACTGATTAATATCTGGTGGCCTAGTGCGTGTTCTTTCACAATACCTTAAAAAAAAAAATATCTTATGTACCCACATTTTTATTCGACTTATAAGTGTCTTTGAAAAATAAAACAATACTCAACAATCATTGTTTTCTATTAAGTCACCACAATGGAACATTTCAGACATAGTCCGGTGTAAATGATACCATTACGACTCCATTGTTATTTTAATCAAGTTTACGTTCAGTGTATAGGAAGTTACAATAGTTTCGAAATTGTGTTTATAAACATTTATTTGAACAGGTGTTTTCTCGAACTATGCTACTAGTGCTCTTCGCTTGCTTACTAATCTTACCTTCTAATCAGTGACATTTATTAAAACCTCTCTCATCTACTTTTTATGGCAATGTTGAACACAACCTTATCTTTATGAAAACTTATATCAAGACATTTTATTACTGGCTGGCATTTTAGGCAGCGAGCCGGGTTGACCAACTGCCGTTCTCTGCATGGTGAGAGAGTCCAGTTAGGCTGCAACTCTGAAGAAGAGCTCCTTGGAGTGGTGCCACTGGCCCATTCGAAAATGAAATCCAAGTGGAAAGTAAAACCAACAGGATATCAATAGAGTTTATCATATTCCTAACTTTATCATTCCTAAATACAAAACTAATAATGTAAGAACATAAAGATATACATTTAGTTTGTTAGTAATACGCAATTTTAAGTAATGATAGCCGAGCGGTAATATTTCGACTTGATTGTCGCAGGTTCATAGTTCAATCCCCACCGCCAGATTGAGCTTCACCGTATAGTGGAAGGGCATTTTACAAATGCTTGCCGGGCTAGCTACCACCCTCAAGTAGAAAATCTATCGCCAAGCACCTAACAGTGTGTTCCTGCAGCCGTCCTTGAGAGCCAGTACACTACAGGCACCTGAGACTAAACAACTGTATATCTGGCGGTCGCAATATGCGAAATACATCTGTTATAGACAGAGGTTAATGCTTAACATCAGATAAGCCTTGTGTGTGTTCCGTCCCAATCACATAAAAACAAAAAACGTTTCTTATAAATAATTTTATTCCACTGCAAATTCCTTCATAGGCTTGTGTTTCATCACATGGTGGAAAGGTTTTTGCGAATGCAGATCTGGCTACTGATTGCGAAGTACAATCCTCAAGCAGAAAATCAGTCACTAAGTACCCAACGTTGTGTTTTAGCAGTTGTCCTTGAAAGCGAGGTTCTCTTCTAGGTTTATCCTCTTCAACATCTTCGACCATATCAATAATCAACAGCTGAAATTGTACTGAAAATCCTGCCTATTGTTTTTCACTGATATAGACCTCCATACACATGTAGTCATCCCCTTTACTGTAACTGAAGTTCGCTTATCACAAGCGGTTAACTTGGAATAAAACAGAACTAGTTCCAAGACAGCTATTCATTAAACTCTCTACGGTAAAAAGTTGCCATAATTTGCGCTCACTTACACTCGCGTCAACTAAAGTAACGAGTGAGTTCCAGAGCGCGTTCACACAATGGCATCTGCTTAATTGATTGGAATATAACTTATATCTTTAAATATAAGACACTAACCGGAAAAACACTCACGTTGGAGATGGATTACGTCGACCCAGGTTTCGAGCATGTCAGATGCTCATCATCAGGGCGCACCTTTGATACACTTTACCCTAACAGTAATATATTTCAAAGTGAACTTTAAAGGTGAAAAAACGTTGTTTTGTATTTTCTATAAAAATAATAAACACAAAAGTTGCTTGGTGTCAATTCTATCAATCTAGTGTTCAATCTACTGGCAGCTTATTAAGACTAACCTGGAAAGTAATAGGCACGTATTAAGTAGTTAATTTCAATACAGATGATGTCTATGTAAAGGCTCTATTACATCACACGTAATGACGTGTGTTGTGAAGATACACAAGTCGGTAATACACAATAACCAGATATTTAACTCAAAGTTATGTGATTTCAGGAAGTGTCCCCTAGGTAATGTTCGAGGTTGGACAGTTATCTCTACGGAAGTTTGACTTTCACAATAGCTGGTAAAAAAACTGATAGTTTAGGTCTTGTCATTAATTTATAATAGCAGAACTAGATCTTTGCTTTAGATTGAATTACCTACCCTTATATAAGCAAGCAACTATATTCTAGGTAAACCTGAACAACATCTTCAACCACATCATCACATAGTATCAGTTGAGATAGTGCTCAAATTCTAGCCAATTAACTATATATGACCATTATATTTTATTTAATTAAATTTTTAATCCGACACAGTCTGAACATGCTCTGAGACTGTGACTCGCTCGAGAGTTACGCCATTCCGTTCCATTAGAAAAATGGAAATTTATCCGCTCCAGAAAGTAATTTTCGATAAAACAATTTGTCGTAGGACCCGTTCCACACATCTGTGATCGGCTCGATTTCTCCCCCTTCCTTCGTTTGTACTACTCGGTTTTAGGCCCGTAATGGTTTGCACGCGGGAACTAAGATGATGTGGTACGAAAAAGTTTTTATATATTTACTGCTGATATGCTAGCCTTTGACGTCTCACCAGATGGTTAGTGATGATGTCGTTGAAGCTGGTAAACAGGCTTAACTTAGAATGGCAACTGGCTCTAATAGACAGATTACGAAACTGTTAGGTTCGACGTTCTGCTTAAAGTAGTAGCTAGCCAGGTGAGTATTTGGAAAATGCCCTACGATCAAGCTATAATGAGTGACCATCCTATGACTATAATAAAAACTAACGGCTTAACTTGTCCAATAAAAAACGGAAGTTCTCAATATTAAATTACTTAATTACAAGAGGAGAAATTATAGTCATGTGCGGGATTCGAACCATCTACACCTCTAGCTGGGGTATGCTTTGACCGTTAAGCTAACATGACATATGACAATATGAGTCAAAACCCTTATTTGTCCGCTCTTTCTTTAACCATCGTATGAGGCTGGAACGACACCTACAATTTAACTAACGTTGTACTACACACGTCTAATTTTTGCAATTAGATTTAAACTTATCGCTACAATTTTATTATTGTTAATTTTGCAATTACGCATGCTTCACATTAGGTACATTACAAAATTATGTCACCCATCCAAGTTCCGACTAGTTTATCGGTTAAAATCGGCAGGAAAGCCCCGATAGGCGTTTTAAAAAGGAAAATATTTTTTACCTGCAATATCTAAATTATATTAAGTTATATGTGGCAGTATGCCCTTTTTTTTTATTTACGTTTGAAAAATGCATTTACGCATTCCCGTCCACCTCGGGGAAGGTGGCCGGGATATGTCGGGCTCGACACCAACTACTCCCACAGCAGCAAGTGTCCCTACCGACTAAATAACACACGGTGTTCCAACTCTACCGCTTCTAGGCGGGCCGCAGGGACGCTTTAGCTCTCAACTACGGACCCACCACGGTTGTCCGTTTCCGGACCCCTCCTGGGGTGCTACCCCTCACGACGCACCAGAACACATAGCACGTCGCTACCACCCGGGGACCAAGCCTGCAAATGGGCGTCAGACAACCCCGCTTCTGAAGCCCGAGGTCCCCCTGCGATGGGTCAGATAAGTAGCCCCGTCGCCTGCTACTTCGGTCGCAGAGGATAGGGAGAACGGCGCCTCGCTATACCGACACTCCTCTTCCCCTGCGGCCTCTCCGCGTCTGCCATCCACGGTGGCGACCCCGCCGTGGCCACGGAAGGTAGGGAGAGCGGCGCACCGTAATACCGGCACTCCTCTCCCGCCGTGGGCCCTCACCGTCAGCTCTGGTGTCGCTCACACAACACCACAGCCCGCCTCAGATGCGGTGCTGCCCATACAGCACCGCAGCCTACCCTTTGCCGCTCCATACTGGACTTATAGGCAAAGCCCAGTGGAGCGGCCCCTTAAGGGACGGCCGACTGCCCAAGCCGACACGGCCCCTGGTTCCTCTTAGCTTGACCGTGGGTGACGAAGCCACGGCTACTAAGCCCCACCGCCACGACAAGGCGGGAACCGTCGGGGGGATATGTGGCAGTATGCCTAATATAACTGAAGATATAAGTTACTTTTGCCAACACTGCAATACTAGATTTACTGTAGAAAGTTGGCGAAGAATACTTTCTCCCTGAAGCCCTGTCATCTTGTTTTAACTAGCTATTCAGAAGAGCAATGCATTACTCTCGCAGTTACGCTTTATCAACTAGCTGAGTAACTTTTTACATACCTACTTATAGCCAATCGCAGTATTTGACGTTTTTATTGCCTACGACGAGTAGCTTTTTTGAAGGGGCTGATGGTTGGTTACGAGTTATCTGACTATATGATATATATTTCTTAAAGCAGCAACAAATGGGAGCTTAAAGAAAACAACACTTATTATGGAAGTGAAAGTTCAATAATCTCCAAGACGTTTGCCAAGCGTGGGGATTATGACGAACCCCCTTAAATGGGAGATGCTGTGTTGAGTAGTGGACAACCCAGATCATACTATGCAGTACAGTGTTTTAAGGAACATTTAGAAAACGTAAGAGTTAGTATACACATACAAAGTGTAAAGAAATATAATTAGCTCCGAACAGATCAATGGCTTAAGTCCGGTCACGATAGGTTCCTTTTAACTCTCGACGATAGACGCCCTGCTCTGGATCAAGGGGTGGACGCAGGACGCGGTCAGCGGGGGGGAAAAGGCGTTGGCTGTCTCGCTGGACATTGCCAACGCCTTCAACAGCCTACCGCACGGAACAATACGGGAGGCGCTCTGCTATCACGGAGTGCCCCTGTATCTGCGTAGGCTGTTGGCTGACTACCTCCAGGACCGCGAGGTCCTGGTGGAGGGACGCGACGGTCTGAGGCGACGTCGCGTGTCCTGCGGGGTTCCACAGGGGTCAGTGTTGGGACCGCTCCTGTGGAACATTGGCTACGACTGGGTGCTCCGCGGCACGTTTCCCGCAAGTATGCGGGTTGCGTGCTACGCGGATGACACCCTAGTCGTAGTCAAGGGGAGGGACCTCGGGGAGACGGTGCGGCGGGCCACGGTGGCCACGACACTTGTGGTCGGCCGCATACGTGCCCTGGGGCTGGAGGTCGCCCTCTCCAAGACCGAGGCCCTAATGTTCCATGGGCCTCGGGGGGGACCCCCTCCAGGAACGCGGATAGACCTGGACGGGGTCCTGGTCCGGGTTGGGACCCAGATGAGGTACCTGGGTCTCATCCTGGACGGGCGGTGGACTTTTGGGGCCCACTTCACCCAACTGGCCCCAAAAGTCATAGGAGCCGCTGCCGCCCTTGGGAGGCTGCTGCCCAACGTGGGCGGCCCGAACGCCACATGTCGTCGCCTGTACTCCGGAGTGATCCGGAGTATGGCCTTGTACGGGGCACCTGTCTGGGTGGACGCCCTCGGTCGCGCCAATAAGGCCCTGCTGCGACGTCCGCAGCGGGTCATCGCGACGAGGGCGATACGCGGGTACCGGACGGTGTCCTGGACGGCGGGATGCGTGTTGGCCGGTGATCCCCCCTGGGAGCTCCAAGCGGAGATCCTCGCCGAAGTGTACCACTTCGTGGCGGCGAGGAGATCCCGCGGGGAGCCTCCAGCGTGGGAGGAGGTCACGCGCATGCGACGGCGGGCGCGGGCCGCCCTGTTGAGGCGGTGGACGGAGGACCTGGCTCCACCGGTCCCTGGACAGAGGACGGTGGATGCCATTCGCCCGGTCCTCCGGAGGTGGGTAGGGCGGCGATTCGGGTCGCTGACCTTCCGATTGGTGCAGGTGCTTTCCGGACACGGATGTTTCGGAAAGTACCTGCATCACATCGCGAGACGGGAGGCGACCCCCGCCTGTCACGAGTGTGGAGCGCCAGAAGATACGGCGCTCCACACGCTGGAGGAGTGCGCCGCATGGAGTCCCGTGCGGCACACCCTCACAGCGGTCATTGGCGCAGATCTGTCGCTGCCGAGCGTGGTTAACGCTATGCTTGGCAGCGACGGATCGTGGCAGGCGGTGGTCTCTTTCTGCGAAGCGGTGATGGCGCAGAAAGAGGCCGCGGAGCGGGCGAGGGAGGACGACGTCCTCGCAGACCCGCTCCGGCGTAGACGAGCTGGGGGGAGGAGAAGGCGGTTCGGGCGCCTTCTCGCTCTTTCCTAGTGCTGTGCGGATCATCGGTGGAGAGTCGGGGGATTCTCCACTGGCTTGCACGATCCCACACGTCTGGGGGATGGCCCCAATGAGCCGGGTCATCCCTCCATTGGCCGGGGCCCGTCATCGGTGACGGGCCGGCCGCTGGGGCGAGATGGTGACTGCTAACGCTACCCCATTTCGCCCTACTAGGCGGCAGACTGCTCATCCCGGGTTTTTAGTGGGTAACCTCACTTACTACCCCCCCGAGGGGGTAGTAAGGCCCTTCAGGCGAGGACTCCCACATAACCACTCCGCTCCCCCCGGGGCGGGTGGTATCCATAAAGGATTTTCACGGGTGGAAAAAAAAAAAAAAAAAAAAAAAAAAGGTTCCTTTTAACTCAAGAAATTTAACAAATCTTTTTTATCAATACAAATACAACATTGCAATCAAGGTTAAATAATTATGTCTAGGAAATTTGATTGGCTTCCGGTTACAATTATTTTAATTTGTCTTTGTAATCTTAGTTCGATAAAAGTCGTGTCTGAGACTGCTCATTCTCACCAGTTTTATCTCACTATGCAGGCTGAAAAAGGCTGACTGAAGCTCCACAAAAACTTTCTCTCAAACAATCACAATAACTTAAATAGAAAAATTTCAAAAGAAAGTTCATTAAATCCTGAGACATCGATCTTGCGAAATGGGAAAGGGAGTAAAAGTAAAAAAGTCGAGGTAATCGGCAAAGTTTAACGAGGACTTGTCAACGGCTCGGGGCGAGTTGAGTGATTTTCAAAAGTTACCTTTAGGTACGGGATAGGTGCATAATATGGAACAGCCTTTACTGTCGTCGAAGTAATAATGTCAGATTTAATTTGAGGACCGATAGTGGCAATAAATACAGAGCGCTTCCGTGCTGTGGATGGCATGTTAAGCCATCGTCCAAATGTATATTAATGATCTGCCTTGCATGGTCAAAGATTTCTGTGATATTGTTTTATTCGCGGATGATACCTCTCTGATTTTTAAAGTAGATAGGAAAGATAGTGAACTCATTCATGTAAATAATGTGTTATCTATGATCTCTGGATGGTTCGCCGCTAATAATCTTCTGTTAAATTCAAAAAAGACCAAATGTTTAAAGTTTTCATTACCAAATGTTCCTTATGTTGAACCAAACATTAAGCTTGGCCTAGATAAACTCTCTATTGACAAAGCGACAGTCTTTCTGGGAATCAAAATGGATTCAACTTTACAGTGGGATCCACATATACATGATCTAGCCGGAAGACTTAGTTCTGCTGCATATGCAGTTTGTAAGATAAGACAGTTAACAGATGTAGCTACTGCACGGCTAGTTTATTTCGCATACTTCCACAGTATTATGTCGTATGGTGTATTGCTGTGGGGAGCTGCAGCTGAGATAGAGACAATCTTTATCTTACAAAAGCGTGCAATTCGAGCCATATATGAAATGGATCCTAGGGAATCTCTACGGGATCTTTTTAAAGAAATTGATATATTAACTTTACCGAGTCTGTATATTTTTGAAAATATTATGTATGTTCGGAAAAATTTGAATAAATTTAAATTAAACAGTGACAACCATCATTACAACACTAGGAACAAATATAAATTAACGGTACCATGTTTTAGATTAGCAAAGACAAATAAAAGGTCCTTTTTAGGTAATTGTGTGCGGTTTTATAATAAAATTCCCGAACATATTACAATGCTCACAGAAGGAAAATTCAAATTGCACGTGAAAAATATTTTGATGAAGAAATCCTACTACACAGTTTGTGATTACTTAAACGACAAAAATGCTTGGAAAATTCCACCTCTGCCAAGCCATCACATGTCTCCTACGTAATTTAAACAAATATTGTAATAATTGTATTATATTGTTTATAACACATTGTAAAAAGACGTTTAAAAGAATGGCCCCGAGTTTCTTGCCCGTTCTTCTCGCAGTGGCTCTATAAACTTTTTTTGCTGAACGTGGCAGTACAATGTAGAATATTTCAATATTAAAATTTGTAATTGACCTTCATAAGAGCGTCGTAGACGCCTAAATTGAATAAATGATTTTGAATTTGAATTTGAATTTGAATTTGTTATCTTAGGGAGTTACCAAATTTAGCATGAGGGTAGGGAGTTTTCTGATGCCCGCCTGGCTAGCTACCACCTTCCAGTAGAAAATCTATTGCATAGCATCTCGTTGACCACATCATTGTATATCATTAGGATCACATAATGATAACTAGCCTATATCAACAGTAATTGATAAATCTTACTCCAATAGATTGTTTGATATATACAGGGTTATTGGTAAATGCTAACAACCTCTTCAGCCTCTGCTAGTCCTAACAAACATCTTGAGGTAATATTTTTTGTTTTGAAAAAAAAAAAGAAAAATATTTTATCAAAAAATGGAACCGAATTCAAAACCCAAAAGTGTGAAATAACTTGTTGAAGTCGGTACCATGATGGTTCAAAAGAACCTATTATCACAATATTGTGGGCATGGTACCGACTTCGACAAGTTATTTCACACTTTTGGGTGTTGAAGTCGGTTCCATTTTTTGTTAAAAATTTTTTTCAATCTTTTTAGTGTAACTCAAAAACGGCTTGACCGATTTTGATGAAATTTAAAATGGGACCAAACGACAAGCGTCAGCTTTCAAACAAAAAAAGAATTTTCAAAATCGGTTCACCCAGTCAAGAGATCTGAGGTAACAAACTCCTCCTTTTTTGGAAGTCGGTTAAAAATATATATTTTTTATGTGTTATAATGCCTAATCCGAGCCAAGAACGCCCGCCGCGCCAACACTGGACCACGCCGAACTCCCTTTGAATAGAGTTTTGAATATTTACATCAAGCAAAATAACAAAATATATGAAATAATACATTACAGGCACATGAGATTTTTATCATTAGGTGGTCCTCATACTTATTTGGTCAAAAACACAAAAATAATTACACATTAAAACAATGAGTAATAATATATATATATAATAATAAACTAATATATAATGAATAATAAAGCTATCAGCGATAAAAAATCTAATATCAGATACCTACTATACATAATAATATAAAACATAAGAAATACGATTTCCGTATCAGGTGTACGTAGCGCTCGGGAGAAAGTCGTATGGATTAAAACCACAGTTGTGTACATTAATTATACTGCCAAGCACCGATGCTAACATTAATTAAACTTAACAACAAAAAATTACACGCAATTATAATAAACATGTTCTAATTACTTTGTATCTGATGCCAAACGCAATAATTTTATGACGACTGATAATCTAAGCGGTACTTATAGTTATATAATAGCTTGTTGTATCTTACATTGATTTAACGTGTAAATAAGTAACGTTATAATGCGCCTCTTTGGTTTCTGCATTCTACAAAATAAAGATATATGGTGACGAAGAAACAAGCTAGCTAGAGTTACTTTGCCAGTTACATGAAGGTTGGACTGCCTGAATTTTTGAAGAAGGAATTTAACATATTCATCTCCTTTTCAGAAGAAATTTTTGAGACAATTGCAATATCTATTTAGAAGGTAGCAGAATAAGCCATTCTTGAATACATTCATATAAAAATATAAGCCCTTCTGCAAGGTAGAATTCCTAAGTAATCATGGTTAAAATATATATTCAGCAATCTATTTCAAATCCAAATAAACACATGTGAGGCGCCAAGTGTAAATTATGAAACAAATTCCTATCATTCACAAACAAATAAATCTTTGCCCATAATCTCGGCCTTACTAAAGTTCGTTAGTTCTTTGGTCTTCAGTGCTCTTAGGTTCGGTTTACGTAATGACAGTGAGCCAACTTGGATTGAGAGTCGTAAAATCACGCCGATTTTATGTTTGTTGCCGACTTTAAGCCGTTACGTTGGAGGTTAGAAATGAAACATTTTGTTAATATTACCTGAAAATATATTCAGCTTAATAAAAGACAGGCTCGAATACAGTGCAATGAATCCCAATACAAAACATCTTCGTCTCCACATCGGCCAAAGGGCAGATACTATGTTTCGCCATTCTACATGTTCTTGCTGTGAAATTTGGTTTTTGGTCTTCCACATTTTATATCTATACTGCAGCATATTTTTAATTTAAGTATCAAAAACTCTTAAGTGAGGGGTGTTTTGACTAACATGCTGGACGGAAATAAGGAGCCACAACTCTTGCTATGGTCAAATAATGAATCTATTAAGTAGTAGAATATTATATTGGTACCTGATATTTTTAAAATATTAAGCAGACGTATTTAGAAGAGATAGCTTAGTCATTGGCTATTAGATATATGTTTTACAGTGTGAAACAATTTAAGACATTACATAGAAATTTTTATCTTTAATATACATAACAATTTGCCACAATGATTAATGTAGCAATTTTATTTATGCATACTCATGCATAGTAGTTATAAAAATGTTCACCCTTACAGACAAAAAGTCACAGCACACTTGAACAAAAAGAAATAAAAATTTAATAAAGGTTATTATTGTATTCTTGGTATAAATGATTTCATTGATGGATCGATTTAACGTTTCAAATTATTATAATCATTTTCATGATTTTTATTTTTGAAACTGAAGTAGTGAAAAATGCTTGGCAATTTGTTTTATTATTTATTTTGAGAATTTAACACATTCATCTCCTTTTCAATCATCGCACAACAAGACGCACAGGAATGTGGCATTCGTGCATGGGGGATATTCCAAAAATATGCACAAAGCCATTTCGCCCCACGTTAATTATGAATATGGCTGTATGGAACGCCCTACTAGCGTTTCTGTTTCCTGATATACATAATTTGGATGTTTTGGAGTACAGAGTTGATATATTTTATAGTTGAAGCAGTGATAGCTCAGTGGCTTTAGCTATGGACTGCCGTGCAGCAGGTACATGGTTCGAATCCCGCCGCGGGCTTGAGCTTCACCGCATGGTGGAAGGGCATTTTTGCGAATGCTCGCCTGGCTAGCAACCACCCTCAAGTAGAAAATCTGTCGCCAAGCACCTAACGGTGTGTTCCGGCAGCTATCCTTGAGAGCCAGTAATACTAGGTTATGCCTGTTAACACCTACGACCACATCGTCACTTACCATCAGGTGTGATTGTGGTCAAAGGCTTACCTATCAGCAATAAAAAAAAAAAAAAAGGCAAGCATGTGTAACTTCAACTGCATCGTTGCTTTGCATAAGATGAGACTGCGGCCAATTGCTTGCATTTCTATTTAAAAATACGCGAAGTAGAAGGCAGAATCTGGTATAATTGATATCTCTCTCATAAACATTAATATGCTCTTATACCGTCAAAATGGTAGTTAGAGATGTATCAAATACAATGATTCGCAAAATAAATGTATTAGTATCAACTTAGTAGCATATTTGGTTGGCTGTTTGTTGGGCCTCAGTATACTTTTGAGTTGGCCAACGATCACTCGATTTCACTAAGTTTGTAATCCCTTTTAATTGGCCCGACAGTAGCATGTCGGTCCCAATCTATTTTTCTACGTTGGTGCTAACCAGGTAAGTCATTATAAATATAAAGTTAGTATTTTCTGCCAAAAGCTTTAGTTGCGCTGGTAATAGAACCCTAACGGTAGAATAAACGTAGGCCATGTTCTGGTACATAAGGTCAATGACATGTTTCAGAAATCAACTCATACCTTCTCAATCCAAAATCTAGCTAGAATCACGATAACGCCATATATATATAATTAAATAATAGACCCAGTTTTTAAAAAATGTGGGAACAAAACACAAACCTTGCCCGGCGTTGTTGGCGAATTCGCTACTCATCTCCCAACAAAATACCAACTGTTGGCAATAATAGGCAAATCGAACAATATCAAATGGACAATGCTTCAAGCATATGCCTAAGAGCCCAAGTTTATTGCATTCATTTTTTAGGGTTCCGTAGTCCTGACAAGGAACCCTTATAGTTTCGTCTTGTCCGTCTGTCTGTCCGTCTGTCCGAGGTTTTGCTAAGAGACCGTTAGTGCTAGAAAACTGAAATTTTTTGTCTAACGCGTCGTGTATAGTATCGTTGAATAGGTATTTTAAAATTATTTACGGGTTACTAAGACTGTTTTTCGATTAATTGCTCCATTTACGAAATATTAAAATTTAAAGTGCAAATTTTTGTTCCAGCAGGGCGTCCCCCCCCCCCTTCTAAAAGCTAAACTGCTAGCTTGAAAAATCTGAAAAAATTCAAGATGATAGTGCAGTTTATGAAATTCAAAGGAAAAGTATGGAGGTTTAGATAACTTTATTGGTTTAGCAGTAATAGTCGTTGAACTTGAGTGTTGGATAATTTTGTACCAAATATAAAATCCTAAGAATAAATCCTTTTAAGTGACTAATATGAAGAAGTTGGTTTTTTTTTCAAGGGTAAATACTCGCATTGAAAATGTAATCTTAAATAAAAAACTTAATACAATAAGTATTTGGACCTCATACTCGCCGTACCGTACACAAGAAGTATTTTCTGGTCCCACGAACACAAGACTGGAAGCCATACAATATGTTTAACTGCTAACCTAGTCTAGTCCTAGTCCGGCCATTAATTAAAAATAAATGTTAAAATAAGTTATAAGTTACAAATGAAAATGCATTTTTTTTTATGAAGTTATGTAATATTACTAAAACTGACATGTTCATATTCATTAAAATCTAAGCAAAAAATAAAAGCAATTTTCTATTCGAAACGTCCACCTTTATTTGTCTGGCCATAAATGTATGGGTTAACGCACTGTTTCCATGGAAAAATTCGCCACTGCTTGCTTCAGAGATTTAATAAGAGACTCAATGTCAGCATGTCATTTAGAATAAGCCAAGTATTCTAAGACTCTCCTTAATTTGTACACTTGTATGTGGGTTTTTGTGGGTTGAGGACTAGGCTAGATGAGGGCCAGAATGTAGCTTTGTGACGCCTTGGTAAGACACGCCCCACCAAATGTTCACTGACGCAGGATTAAGACCACGTTGCACCTGTCCAACCACTTGAGCAGCTTCTTTAGAACTGTAAGCGTACAGTTTATCATTTTGCTGATTGTAGGGCTCTTCAATAGTTTTTCATCGTTGAAAATAATATTTTACTGCCCTTTACCTGCGCATCGTGACGGAGGGCATTTTGATCGTGTATATCGACCATAAGGACCGAACTGGAATCTTCATTTCTCGCAATAAGATTATTGTTGAGTAATCATAATATTTTTGCTTCCTAATGGGATTTCGACCAATTCTGGCTTTAACAGCAATAACAGCCTTTATGGTTCTGTTAGAATGCACGCGGCCGCCTTGATCTTTTAACAGATGGTCTTTGACATCGGAAGTGTTGTTGTATCTGTTGATATTACGATATACGAACATATGGCTGATACAAAGCATTTGAAGTGTCTGGAATATGACCGATGGCTCCTTACCCACTTTGTGCAAGGCGATCAAAGCAATCATATTTTTTGTAACACCCCATTCCATATTGTAATTTGATAATGAACACGAAAAATATGCTAGGGGCGCGAAATTGAAAGAATTTTTTAAAATAATAAAAGCGTTCCTAATTCAAAATAATTATTTGTGATTTGTTGAAAAAAAGAAAAGTTTTTATATTACAGTATATATGGCCAGACTAGTTATATAGTATGATAGCCCTTTTATAAGCTTACTTGCATTTATCTGTGTATACTTTTTATTTTTCATTAATATAATTATAATATAGATCAACTATTTTAGAATAGAATTGAATAATTATTTATCGCTACACAAAATAAATGAAATGACATACAATTTGTTACAAACAATATACAACTTATAGCACTCAGTTTGAATTATGGGCACACCTGGGTGCAACCGTAAACTGATTTTCAGTGAATTCCTGAACTCGGGCTAATATGTTCGCCAAGAATAAAGTAAACTAGAAATAAAAGCGAGTTCAAGAACTACGAATAAACACTTAATAATCTAGGCACAGACAAAACAGCAATCTATGAATAGGACTTATTTAAATAGTTAAATAACTTGTACTTTCAACCTATTCACACTCATACAACATTTTTTTACTTAATTTGTGGTCAGTGAAATTGTTCTCACAATAATTACTATAAATAAGAATACTTGATTCGAATCCTGCCGTGGGCTTGAGCTTCACCGCATCGTGGAAGGGCATTTTGCGAATGCCCGCGTGGCTAGCAAACACCTTCAAGTAGAAAATGTATCGCCAAGCAGCTAACAGTGTGTTTCGGCAGCAGTCATTGAGAGCCAGTATAATTACAGGCACATAAAACATAATAACTATATCCCAAAACCGGCGCATTATATTCTTCGTGAAACACGTGGAGGAGAATAAAGAACTACACAATCATTCTATATTATGATAATGGACTACTACGGAACCCTACATTGCGCGTGGCCCGACACGCATTTGACCATTTATAAATTAATTTAACTTGCCCAATGCAATCTGATCAGCATATGGATGACCGGCCAGAACGAGTTCTTCGGAATCGGAACGGTGAAAAATAATAAAATTAAAGAGCTTTTCACAACATTCACCAATAAACACGATTGAAAACGCTCAGTGTCATGTCAGTTAGACTCCAGTCAGCTATCAATGGCACTGAATAATGAGCAACATCTTTATTTAAATATTTTATCATCATCAACATAACCTGTAAGTATTGCGATTTGCTGTCCATCGTTTGATCGCAAGGAACAGTTATGTAAAAAAAACTCTTTTGTGGCCAACATAGCTCATTCCTTTTCAATGTGCTTAGGATTCCAAAGTAGATGAGCTGGAGGCCTCCAGCATTGGACATCAAAGAGGTAAGGAGCAAGTACGCTGGTAGAACATTTGAGTTTCCATAGCATAGCTTAACGTATTTTTGGACACCGTGCATTGCAGTTTTGAAAGAACCTCGTTCTCTGTTGTGTATTTAGACCGAAGTGTAGCTAACACTTAAGAAATTTTAAACTAAATTTATAAATTTTGAATATATTTTGTACTCTAGCTTGAGTGAAAAATTTGGTAAAAACCTCATAGTTATTTTATTTATTATTCTAATATATTTGTTCCACTCTTATGGTATCGGTACAATTTTAATCCTATAACAATCAAACACTATCACGTGCTAAGCGAATATCACATTAACAAATTATTAGAGCATTTTTTTATGTATTTTATGCTCTAATAATTTGTAAATCAATTATGACTTCGGTTTTATCATATTAAAAATATTCTTAGAACGTATTTAATTAATATATCAGAATTATAATGTTATTTCTTACTTTTTTAAATGTTTAAAATTATAATAAATTAAACCTTTAAACTATAATTACATATTTCGTAACAGCTTTGCCTAGTTATCCTGCTAATGACGTGACGTCATAAAAACACTCAGTTGACTGAAATTTTGACGCGTTTTGATTCTACACGAAGCGTCGCGTCGTCAGAAAGTCTTGGCGCTTATGGCGTTACGTCGGCTAAGCAGGAAAATTTGGCAAACTTGTCAATATAATTTTTAAACTGAAATATTGATTTCTTTTAAAATTTCAATTTGCTAAATATTTGGTGTTATTTCAGATTTCTGCGTATTCAATCCTAAATCTACCAATTTACTTTGGTTTTTTTGCTGACCCAATAGCCATGCTCCTTGGGAATGTTCTCGTGATTATTGCCCCTACACATTGGGAAGAGCCCTTTTGCCAAATACTCTACTCACAAAGGCGTAAGAGGCGGCATGCTGCTCATTAAGCCAACTTTTTTTGTAGTAACCTTTCACAATGGAAGTATATTCTTAAATTCTTAAGCCGAAAACTTGCAAGTCATATAAACTGCAAAACATCTTTATCATCACGAACTGATAGCGGTTCACCATTGAACAAAAGCCTTCCCCATTAAAGAGGGATTATGGCATTATACCTACATTTGGCAGGCGTCTTGGCATTCGCAGCGTAAGATGACAGTTCTTCAGAAGGTGCTGCCTACCTTCTGGTATATTCCTTTCATCGCTTCTTACGACTCGCTCAGGAAGCTAGTCTAGCACACTACTATCAGTTATATTTTGAAGCGCTCGTAGCGAAGTTTTCTTACTCTCGATCGTGTGCTCGGTGAGTTAAGACCTCCTAAACGTGCTTTGTTTAGAATCGAAACTAGTCGGGTATTCTTCCGGTTAGGCTGCGTGATGTTTGTGACGTCACGTAGATAACAGGAAAATTAGGCGAAAATTAGGTGTTTTATCTAAATATTATTTAATGTTTTTATAAGATACTTTTACAAGTATTTGTTATTCATTTCTTACTCGTTTTTAACCTATTAGCCAAGTTAACCAACCTCGACTGCCGTCATTACTTGGATGGGTGACCACTAGTGACACTACCAGCGAATGCTTCCGTGCTTCGGAGGGCACTTTAAGCCGTCAATCTCGGTTGTTGTCTTAGAATGGCAATCGTTATAGCATGGTGGCGAGGTATTTTCCAAATTTCTGACTGGATAGCTACCATGCGTAGTAGAAATCTATCGCCACGCACCTAACGGTGTGTTCCGACAACTGTCTTTGATAAAAAAGTTAAGAATATATTTTATATCTTCTGTAATATCATTCAATGAAGGAGACAGTAATAATCCCAGATTAGCCAATAAGTGTACTTACTAAAGTAAACTATATATACTAATATATAGTGAAATTCAGTACTTTATAAGTAGACGACGTTAAACTTTCAAGTAGATCATCAAAATTGCAGTATGACTTCAGCCCCAATTAAACATGTTATTTATGCATTCGGGTGAATTCAGCTACCCCACGGCGGTGAGTATTCTGAAGAATTTTGAACGAGTCCATTTTCAATTTTATTTAATGAAGGGTATGAAACTACCGTTGGGTCATGTTTTTTTTTGTAGTATGTAATTTTAAAGTACTTGTGTCGACCGTAGTTGTTGTTTCTGCTATATAATTAGGATATCATATAAATCTTACAACAAAATAAATAAACAATGTAGATTTTGACTACACAAACTGTGTAATGGTACTGTGTATTTTTTTTTATTTATTTGTGTCCGGACAAGCACGAGGCCCATCTGATGTTAAACGGATTAACCTCTGCGTTTATCAAAAGCATTTCGTCACATGACAAATTGTACTGCACCCGTCACACTGAGATACAGTTGTTAAGTCTCATATGTGCCTTTAATTTTTCTAGCTCTCAAAGATTCCTAACGGAACTCACTGCTAGGTGCTTGGTGACAGATTTTCCACAGGGTGTGTATCTAGCCAGGTGAGCATTCGCAAAATGCTCTTCCACTATGCGGTGAAGCTCAAGCCAGCTGTGGGGATCGAACCAGGGACCTGCAGCATGGCAGTCCATAGCTATAACCGCTCGGCCATCATAGCTTCCAAACACATACATATTGCACAACTTCAGGAACATATTTTTTGTTAATACATTTTTACGTATATCGGAAAAAGTGATGGTTAATCATCCATCTAGATTTTTTTTTCGATCACATGACACAATTCGGTCCAAAATCATTTATATACCGGTTTAACAAAAAAAGACTCGAACGCACGCATTCAGGATCACCGCGCCATCTTAGAAGTAAACAATTAAACTTTTTCAAGTCACAAATCCAGCGCAGGAATAAAGGCCTCTAAATTCCAATGCTTTACGGCAATCGGCCAACAAGGCAACCAAACGAAAACTTCGTCAAAATTAAAAAATCAAAAGTAAGATACCGCGTACCGTAAAACATACTCTATGAAAAGCAAGTTCTACTTATATAACCGTTATGTAACTGAAATAAAACACAATGTTATGTTTACTTCGAATAATTTTTATACTAAAACATAACATGACTGATCTCAATCTAACGCATAAAACCAAGTCACCGCCTTCTTCACAACCCGTTGAGTCGATTCAACACAAAGGAAAGACTAAAACATTTTTCCGCATGAACAAACGCTTTTGTATGTCAATAGTAAAAATTTGCATGCTCCAGAATACGCCTACGAACCGTGGTGTTGGAACATGAACACGCTTTATAAACAGTAAGGACATTTTCTATAAGCTTTTGTTGTCGATTTAAAAGAAAAAGGTTTATAGGAATATCTTCTATATTACAGATGGCATGAATAAGTTTGCGTTCACTAAGAGAACTAACAAAATCTTAGACTTGTCACTTACGAGCGGGAATGGAACCATCGGCAGGATTTTGATGATCTCACAAGGCAAATTTTAGGCATAAGACTGACTTTTATGCATTAAATTTGTGTATACGCGTCAATATGTATCAAATTTGGCTGTCTTTTATAGATCACGCAACTCAGCACGCTTTTAATTCCATGTTCATGTTGTAAGCACGTTTCTATCTACTCTTGAATTTAGCCGTTTATTCAACTAGTTATTCACACATTAGTTATAAAGAAAATTTCAAGTATGTAAATACATATTTTTACAAACACTGTAATTATTTTCCGGGTTTCGCTTAAAATCAGAAGAATCTGGATTAGTAGCAATATCATCATTTCATGTGGAATAATTGTTCACATTATACCACAATTTCAAGTAGAAAATCCTTAATCACCTAATAGTGTGACTTGAGAGCTGTCCTTGAGAGGCAATAATTGGAAGTTAGCTTGAACAAATTTCTTCTACCATAATAAGTAATAAAAAACCATCAGGTGTGATACTGATCACAGCATATTCTATCAGTTATATTTAAAATAAAAAAATCCTTGAATCATTGATATTATCCATACTGTCATTATACTGCCAATGTAGGAAACACGAGTTTGGCAAGCTCGTCGAGTGCCTTGTATCATTTTAAATGAGACGCTTAATCGCACCGTACTGGCTTTTTTAAACGCTCGTTACGCGAAACCCAACAGTGATTAATTTTTATTGGATTTTGTATTACAATGGCGTATAAAATAGCCTTTTTAAAAATTCTGTGTGAATCGCCCTGGCGGTACGTAGTTTGTTTTCAGTTCTTTTCAGGTTACTAGATGTACTTGATGAAGTATTTTTATCGTGGAGACTTTATTATGTATTTTACTTTATCGTTATTAGCCATACTTAATTCTCACATATAAAATTTATCTACAATAAAATGATATGAGATGAATTACTTAGCGTTCCATGGATTCGCCATGTGGGTGCAAGCTCCATCGCGTTGCGGAGGAAGAGGTTCAAGTCCTACGAGCCTGGGGCTTGCAACCCAAAGAGTAGCGTTAAAGGGCCTCTTCTACTCTTCGAGCCTTCTCCCCTGCCTAGCCAAATTTGGTAAGATCTTAATGTCGCCTTGGCCGCTTTACACGTTCCAGGATGAAAGTTACACATGTTCTTAACAAGCCAAGGTCCAAGTGAAGTGACTGGCCAGTTTACCCTAGCCTTAATATTTGTTTTAATTGTGTGATCTTTAGGTATGTTTGTTTCCCATGGCACAGAAAGTTCTACTACTATGCCATTTAGTTATTTCGTGTACAGAAAGATATCTGGTCTAGACGAAGAAACTCTTATATCCTCAGGAAATTTACAGTGTTTTTCGTACTGGTCTATCAAAAGAGTCCTATCGAAAGCTGCGCCTAAAATAGACTAAGGCTTGGATTTAGATTTTGTAGATGACCATTCTTTTACAAAATCGACATTAATTCTATTCGTGGTCAAACTGTACGAACGGAAAGATAGACAGACAGCAGAGTTTTAGTAATAGGGATTCGTTTTGTCCTTTTTTAACACACACTTAATTGAACTACTTATTTAAATTAAAACACATAAATAATGACCAATATTTGCCCTAGAATCCAAGTAAATTAATATTACACGAAAGCCTTATAAATATTCATTAAGGTTTAAGTATACCATAGAAAATAACCGTGATAATTTTTTCCCCGATAGCCACTCAATCTAACCCATATTTCAGCTAATGAAACATAATGCAGAACAGAATTCTGATGAGCCCCTAAAGAAAAAAATAAAAATATGCTATTTATATTCTGAAGCTGTCGAGAGCACCTTCAATACAATATACGAGTTACACAGTACACTAAATCCCTACTTAAACAAATTTGTCATCTGATTTGGCATATAATATAACCAATTCGTATTCCCCGAAAGCATAGGCAGAGGTGTGTACAACACCCACGTTTCGTCAAATAGGTTTTGGTCCCAAGTGATAGGGGGTGGCCCTATTGCCATTCACCGGGCACAGTTTCAGTGTCAAACAAAATGTTTTCTCTAACACTCTGGATGAAACACAAGAACATTACGAATAATATGTTAACGCTAACAACATATAAGATAGGAGCAGAAGAATATATTGTATGAATACCTGGCAGGGCCATAAGATGGTATGCATCCCTGTTGTGTATCTAATGCACTCAACACCTCACTTACATCCACGTGAGAGGCATGCTGGTCATTTGGCACACTTTTCGCTTAGTCGCCTCTTACGACACCCATGGGAAGAAATAGAGAGGTGACATTTAAACCCGGGCACTCCACGAGTATGTTTGTTTGTAATTGACTAAAAGCATGTTTTGTTCACAGGTATCTTGCCTGGTGGCCGCTTTCCGGAAGGGCCACACGAAAGTGGTCAAAAGCATGGTCGGTGTCGTCACGCAGCATGCTTACAAGTTTTAAAACATTTGACAGCTGACTGGGATGCGTACAAAGACAGATGCACCACAGACATAAGCATAGTCAGCGCTGTTTTATTTTGAAGTAGTAATAGTCTATCCAAACCTCGATGCAACTCAGCTATCTGTAGTGCAGCTGTATATATTTATTTTCTAGACAATCAAAGGCAGATTCAACCCAGACACTCATGTTCTGCATTGAAATATGTGGCGATTCACTTAGCATTAATAAGTATTAAACTTCCAATTGCTTTTTGGACTACAAACCGAGAGTTTCGTACCAACCATAAAATCACAATAGTGTGAAAATTTTAAGTAGTTACCTATTACGATTTCCAAAATACAAAATGTTAAAAGGTGGACGACCTTACTTGTCCGTCCAGACAGGTAAGATTGTCCAGCCTTTAAAGCCAAGCTTAGTAAAAGGGCCTAATTCTCTAGTTTAGAATCAAACCCGTGGAAAACGGAGAGTATGGTCACAGTTTTACATATTATTGTAATACTTTGGTACGATGATCGGTCTTGTACACACATTCTCGTACTGAGTACTACTATGCTATGTATTCATTACTGCTTTAAAATTATTATAACCTTTAGTACTGCCTGGAGTATATACAGTTAGTTTGAGCGCCTACAAAAAAGCAACAAATTGTGATGGACAGACAGATATTTCTTGTAAATATGCCAGAAAAAGCTAAGTGAAGGAATAAAAATGGAGGAATGAAATTAACATTACTTAATATTTTCAAAACGTTATTTTGATTGAACAGTATTTATTGATTGTGTTCATATATGAGCCCTTTTAACACCACAAAAGGTTAGAATAAAATAGATGGATACTAGTAAGTGCTACTAAGACATAAAGCTTGAGTGCCTTTCTAATAAAAAGGGCTTTTATTCATTTTGGTACACAAGATAAAGTGCATTTTAAGATTATTTTTGCATTACTGCTACTATAAGCTTAACACAATGGTGCTTCAAATGCGAAAGTTTTTTTAATGGGATTTTGATGGAACAAGCAGGCCCACCTGACGATAAGCGGCAATAGGTATATTTATGTTTACCTACATGATTGTCTTCATGAGAGCCTGAAGACCAAAGTCTTCAACCAGTGTGTGTTGCCTGTGATGATATATGGCACCGAGACGTGGTCTCTAACTGTGGCCCTTATAGACAAGCTTAGAGTCGGTCAACAAGCCATGGATATGCTCGGAGTTTCTTTGCGCGATAAAATCCTTTTTTAATTTTTTTCGTAAGAAGATTGAAAAAAATGGTTGGTTTTTACATAGTTTTATTGCTTGTTACATTTATTAAATGATGAATAAATCAAAAACCGGTAAACTACCTTCAAAACAAAAGCTTGTTTATTACCGCACATGTGATCAAGTTTTCTAGCCAACTCGTTTAGTAGTTAATTTCGAAGCTTAGCGGCTAAACAGAACCCGATAACATATTATAAATTTATAAATAGAACCACAAAAACACCTTTAAATATGTTTTCCTAATATATTACGCCAATAACGTGCAGACTTTGGTTAAGTCCTGATTTTAGGTTAATGTGGAAATTGTCACTAGGTCACTTACCTGTACCTTTATTTTCTATAACCACTTATCAAGGAGAACTTTGGGGTTGGGACAATATTTTCTCTAATAAAACAAAGGTCGAAACAAGTAAATATTGTAGAAAGCTTATTACCTCAGTTTCATCTCTGGCATTAAATGCAAACTTTATCAGAACGATCTTATTGTTAGCACCTTTTTACCTTTCAAGCAATGATTTAAAGAGCCTTGTTATATGCCCATCGCACACTAACCCTCTACTCACGTTCAGATTCTGCCTATACGGTGCATTATTTTATTTTGTCGCAAACCTGTTATAACATAGGCTTTATTGATTTTAATATTCAGAAACCAGGATGAAACAGTGACACATGAAAAAGTGAGTACGATCTACACAAGTATCGAAATACAGATTTTTTTCCTTAAGCTAGGTATTGTTTGACATTAACAAGATGAAAAAACTGTTCTACTGGACACACTACCTAACATTTATTATCCTACCTCTCAGTGGATTCTACTCGGACTCATTTGCACCATGGAATAGCGAATAGCAATTTTTGTATCCACCAATGGCACGTAGAGGTTAATATGGACCATGGACAAAATATATTCCACAAATATCTCAACTAGCAAGAATGTAACTTATTATATTTACTTCATATAGGCTAGCCCACTATCTTACCTGATCGTGAACAACATCTTCGAACGCATCATAGCAATGAGGCTGAATTAGGATTACTGGCTCTCAAGAACTGTTTCTCAAAACATACTTACGTCAGCTGAATGGTGACAAGTTTTTAACTTATGGTGGTATCCAGCCAGGCGGGAATTCGCAATGTGCCCAACCAATATACTATAGCGACTGCTATCACATAACTGCCATCTGAAGCTAGGAAGTAAGCCACTAGCGATCCAAGTCATCCAAATCCTGACAGCGAATGTTGGTAAACTATTTTTCTAAATATTATTAATTTTTTTCTTAAAATATTTGTTAGGCAAAAATAAGTTGGAATCATTCATAAAATAATAGGTTACCCTTTCTTGTAATTGCCTATACGGTACAGAAAACGTTTATTTATAACTTTGTTGTAACTTTAACTTTAACATCGGTATATCTAGTGACAATTTTGCCTGAATCATCTACAGGCAAGCGTACTAAGTTGTAATATTTGTATCATCCATGATTGAAAACGATCCGAGAGTGGAGCATATATTATCCACAGATTGACCTCTAATCTGCAATTATGTATATATGGCGTGTAAAATCTTCCAGTTTGTTTTATTATTTTTATGTATGTAGTGTTACTTCAGTTATCAAAACAAATATTATAATATATCATACATAAAAATGGGTTAAGCCGTTTAGAAGTTATGGTGGAATAAAGAAACTCACAAATATACATACATACATACATGAACCCTGAAAACATAACAGTCCTTTTTTGGACAGTTGTGTAAAAATTGACAGTCATCCGGTCACCCGTTCATTAGTGCCATTCATACTGCACCTGCAATCCTTGATGTCTCAATTATTTCATACCTGCGGCGCAAAGCTAAGTTTATAAAAGTAGTTAAAATATTGTTTTTTGTATATAAAAAATAACAAAAATCTATCGACATCAATCTTAAAATACGCATAATTAAGGATAACTCAAATACTACTCGTCAGATCTCACTCAAATATAATGGGGACCGCAAAAACATCATCAAAATCGATACACTCTGTAAAGAGTTGAAAGAGTTGATAAGATAACACACACTAACACACTTACTTATTTTAGAGTCAGTTATAAAACTAAAAAAAACTCATTAGTATCATACCGATAATACATACCTAAGAAATAGAGTTTGCTCAGCCAAATGAGATCTCGGAAGACGGGTCTCACCAACTTCTAATAGCAATTCTCGAGCAAATAGTTTTGTAACTCAAATCAGTTTACGTTCCGTATTTGCTAATGCAGTGAATGTATGAGATTACATTCCAGAGTTAATATTTACTGAGTAAACAACTTTTGAAACGTCAATTGCATATTGTCATATACTTAAGTTGGACTGGCTGGGTTTTGTTACTACATTATTCATGTACGTTTAAAAGAAAATCAAAAACGTAGATCGATTTAAAAAAAAATATTACATACATGCCCAAGGTTGTATATTATTTATATAATTGTTAATTAAAACAACTTCAATATTTAAAAATTCAAATAATATATAAGTACACAATTCATTACACATTAAATTATTATTAAATAATATTATTATTATTATAAGTTAATTATGTTAACATTTCAGATTAACATAATTAAACAACAATAACACATAATATGTAAATAAATAATTTAACTATAGCTACTTATGACCTAAAAATGTTACACTTCAAAATTGTAAGCTCTGTTTTCTAGCAGGAGGCAATCATAAGTAGAAAACAGAGCTCAGGTCACTGTCCACGGGTAGAGTCCCTAAAAGGCTGGCAGCATTACCCCGTTGCTGTATGGCAATACTAATTCTCTGGCCGAAGTAAGCGCCAGCCCTTTGGTCGTTTGTCTTTTCTATCGGCCGCTTTGATAAATTTAAGTACGTTATTTAAACTGTATCAGCCGTATCGTCCACTGCTGAACACAGCCTCCCGTATGTAGGGGGTATTTGCCATAATACCCACGCTTGGCAGGCGGCTTGGGGATCGCAGTGCAAGATGGCATAGTCCTTAAGAAGGCGCTGCTGCCCACCTTCTAGTATTTTTCCCTTAGTCGACTTTTACGACACCCACGCGGGAAGAAATAGGGACGTGCAATTCTAACCCGGTACCCCACGGGTCATGTTATATATAATTTACAAATATCTAATTTGCTTTTGCCATAAGAAAAAAAATCGACAAGCTCTATTGACCAGTTAGAGACCTATTGACTAGTTAGACAGATTCTTTTGGTAGTTCAATTGACTATTTGCAAAAAAGTTCTTGAGTTGCAGTTTGATTGAACCTAATTATAAGGTAATCTTTTTAATATTTATACTAGTATTTTCGAATAACGCCCTTATTTTTTTTCATTTTGGCTTATCTGTTTTTCGGCATGACTCAGATCTCATTATTTTTTAAATTAGTTTTTGATTATTACTCAGATTTTACGGTAAAACTGTTTACTGGTTTTTCGGAATTTCTCTTTCTTCATAACATTCCAACAAACTGTTTTATTATAATATAAACGGATAGAACTATAAGAATTGTATTTTACTTAAAGTGTTTTCGCTGGTCTACGCAATATAGGAACGAAATTCACGAAATCAAGGTTTCGTATTCTCCTTTTTTCTACTCCAAAACTGTGCCGATTAAGTTAACTTTCCAAATTTGTCTTGTTGACCTCTAAACACGGCAGTAAAACAGGACATTTGTGTGATTTTCAGGTTCATTTTGATTCTTCTGTATTAATAATTAGTTGCTGGTTTAGATTATATGTAATATGAAAAAAATAAATAAGAATTGGTTTAGTTTTTGAGGAAAAAACCAGTCGATACCAAATCATCACAGCAATGTCCATACAATTATATCGGCCACACAATACACCCTAGAGACAAGAGGATCGTTAACGTTGAAAATCATCAGGGTTATTGTGCAAAATGCAGATCTCTACGGTGACGCAACGCGGAGCTCATCGATACCGATTGTGTTGAGTAGCAACACTTTCATAAGATAGTGCGGAATTTATAGTGGTCAAGCCCAAGCCCTGTATTCATTTTCTATATGTTATTGTTTAACTAATTCGGTATCGAGTTTTTGTGTATAATGAAAATCTGTACTCATTAAACACCGATTCGCTACTAGTGTTGACATTTGTAATAGCCTGGGTTAGCCTGAACAACATCTTCGACCACATCATCTCTCAACATCAAGTGAAATGTGAGATGGTAGTCATAGGCTAGCCTTTTAGCAATAAAAAAAAAATTTGGTGACACATATGTGGCTGGTGACACACAAGTGTCTTATGACAATGAGGTTTATTTTAAGATAAAGATATTTGTTTCATCTGATAAGAATGGGAGATTTGCTGAGACAGGGATTGGGAGATTTGCCTGGCGTCTCAGGAATCGCGGTTTTAGATGGCAGTTCTTAAGAATGCGCTCTTCTATAAGAAGATGTGGGGGCGTGCTATTCTAACCCGGCACCCCACGGATAATGTGTGTCTAGGCAAGAAGTGAATTAAACTTAAAATCCTTGAAGTTGTTGAAATTTTGGCTGACTATATAATAAATCAAAAATTAATATGAGAAACTTAATCATTAATTTAAAATTATCCTATGGTAATAATACCTCTCTAGATTTATGACAGCTATTTTTTTATCTTCTCTCCTTAAAGGATAATCATCCATAAAGGATTATTATCTCTTCTCCATAAAGGAACTCAATGCGCATGTCTTCACTGCGCGTATGTAGTGTTTAATATTGTCTATTCGTTAACTGAATTTGAGCATTATAGGTAATATCTATTTTTTGTAGATCCTCCTCATGAAACGCTCGTAGTGAAGCTTACTTTGTCGTTCTAACGCTAGGCACCTATTCTTAAGAACCGTTCTTTGACCGGATCAGAAATGTGAACGCTTGTGGAAATAACAAATGTGAGCCTTGTTTCAATTTTTGTTAGAACGTGCCCTGAGCGTGTAAATATGATTTTGTATTGCAAAAGGATAAATAGATAAACAATTCATTAATAATTACTACAATTACAAATATATATTTTTTTATTTATGCTTGATAGGTTAGGTTAGGTTACCACTTTGACCACTATCTAACCTGATGGTAAGTGATGATGTGGTAGAAGATGTTGTTCAGGCTAATCTAGAAATGTTTGATTTAGTAAAGCAACGCAAGGAGATTTGGGTTTGGCCAGGCCTGGCTCACTCCGCACTTAAGGTTCCAAAGTAAAGCTACAAGTACATCGGCGTATCCGTCCGGACGGGATTATTGTACGGTGCATGCCGCGTCAGAAGAGATCAGAGGTATACAACAGAAAGAGAGACGCTTTGTAAATATAAATCCGTACTTCGCGAGCTGAAGTGAACTTTATTCTTGTGTAACTAGAGTCGCTTATTTATTGATTTGGAATCGCTTAGCAGAGTGATCCATCTGGTCCTTTGTACATCGTGGCTAAGGCTCAAGATGGCGCCAATAACCTTGAGGCCTTAATTGTAATGGCGAGCGCAGGATGCTTTAGATCAGATTCTTAGAATCAGAAGAATGTTCAATGTCATAAATGAAAAAGAACATATAAAAAAATACTATATATAAATGTTATGCTTTGTCGATAAGCAAAAAAAATTCCGCCCTCTTTTAGTGAAAATCAAATGATTTGCATGGTTACAACTGTGTCATTTTTATTTGCGTATATTAGAAGTGCTCTTAAGATTTTTGTGTCAGTTCTTAAAATAGCTTTCAAATTATAAGAAATAAGCAAATTACTTCTCACATTTTGTAGATGGATTTTTTGTGGAAATTATGTATAAATTATCTCAAATGCTATCAACTAAAAGTTGTTTCCACTTTACGCTTATTTTAATCCTTTTAGAAAGAACGCTGACACTGACCGCACGTTGAGCGCTTCCGTGTTTCAGCAGACACGTTATAAGGAGCCCGGTTGCTGTCTAAGTATGACCACGGGTATGTCATTCGTTAGGCTATGTCGGCCCTCGTGTGGCCTAAAAATTGTGTCACTTTGCTTGGAGGTAGGCCATAGGTACCTAGGTAAATATTCTTCAGACTAGGTACCCCTAAACGGAAAAGCTAGTTTTCACCTTACGTTTAGACTTTTAAACATCTTAAACCATATCATCAAAATCATCATAAAACAACAGGTGATATCGTGATAAAAGGATAACCTGAATCAGCTATATAAAAACATTAAAAAATCCTGACCGACACTAAAAATTGTAAAACAATTTGTTAAAGTTGGTAGTCAGTCGGTTATTCTAAAGCACCCATTTCAATTTTGGAAGTCGGTTACGTTTATTTTACATTTTTTTTCACTTCTTTTAATTATGCATACTACTCTCATGATTGTGATTAAATATTGGTCATCAAGAAGACTTGCAATTACTAATCATCCAGGTATGCAAATACATTTCTCAGTCAATTGACCACAACTTATAAATTGCTCCGTTGATTTTAATGAAATTTAAATTGAACGAATACAAAGATACATGCTAATAAGGTAAAAAAATGTCATCAAAATCAGTTATTTTTTTTTTAAATCATACAGTCAAGTTGATTTCCTCCTTTATAAGAGTCGGTCTAAAGACTTAAAATATCTACGCTTATTCACGCTAAAGTATACCTAATACCTAATCTATACGTATAATCTATATCTAAGTCTGTACCCTAACATTAAATCCCTAATAATTTACAAATTTTCACGGCCCAAGGGTTCCTTACATTCGCTTACATGAAACTGAATTTTTACAAGAAAAAATGCTAAAACCACCCTGTGGCCGCCCGAAAAGGTTCAACGAGCCATATGTTCTATCGAAAGTCACTTAGCGCGGTAAAAATGTTGAAATGTTCTGCACCGAATCAATCTATGGAAGAAATTCAAGATAGAAATCAGAGTTGCATGACATGAAAACAAATTGATCGTTCAAATTGTTATTTTCGCGTAAAGGTGTCTTTAGTTTTCTTTATAAAGCAGATTATTTTTCTTACCTCTAGTGAAAATTGAACTCGCACCGGCTAACTTTATATTGTGTGGGTTCAATTCCCACTCCAGGTGAGAAATTTTGTACTCCATAAAAAATGTAGACTCGCGAAAGTGCTTATTATCATATTTAGAAATGATTATTCTTGATACACAAATCTTATAGTACGGCGCAAGTATGATAATCTCGGTAAAAGTTACACATTTAAGCCAATTGGTGTAGACATTGGGCCCGTGGGGCCAGGAGCTAATCTCATTTCCCAAATTGGTTGATGCGACACGAGATCTAAATGTTGGCACTTATTTGTCTTAAAGAATAAGCATTGCAATCTGTCGGGCTGTGCTGCCAGTATGCTGGGCACGCTATCAACTGGTAGTGGACCGGATCAATTGGATTATCTGTGGGCCTTAAGGTCTGCCTAAATGCATTCGATGTAGTAGCTAATACGTACATAGTATATAGTGTTTTGTCAACAAGCGTTTTACTAACAAAATCCTAAGAACTATGTATACGAATATGATTTGCAATCTTGTGGAGGAGAGTTCCACACTATAATAACTTTATTTTCAATAAAACTATTTTTTGTTTGAGGACAAATTCTGAACTTGAGTTTTGAGGTTGTCAAACTGGTCAAATGTATAGTCATTAGAATGACTGTTTCTTGACAACAGCAACCGAAAGACACCATTTAGATGCTTGGCTACAGATTTTTAACTTGAAACGTGGTAGCTTACTCGGCGAGCATTCGTAAAATACTACCCCCTACCTAGTATATTTTGTCTTCATAAATATTTATGACGTACATTTTTTGAAATAAAGTAGGTAATTAGTAGTAATATAACCCAAATCTTTTTATAACAATGGATAAAAAAATGCAAAAGAAAATTTTTATTCCACAATACTCATTCCAAGAGATAAAAGTGGACATAAACATTGTCCGCGCTTTTCAATACCTGCACATATAGCCTACAGCACCCTAAAGATGAGAAACTGGCATCACGTTAATACTTCAAAATCACAAACTAAGAATATTCAAGTAATAAATTGACTTTAAACCAAAACAAATACTCCACAGCAATCAAATATATTTAATTCCCTATAAGATCTTTAGAACATTTTTCTTATAACACAAGACGTATCAGCGAAGTCACATTCTTCTTATCCATAAAATAGAATTGGACGAAAATGCCGGCCAAATTTTCCGTTTCAAGCAATACAACAAATAATTACGATCGATAAAGCCATAAAGCGTTTTGATGGCTCAGATGATTAAATAGATAATCATAAAAAATAAATCGTAACGGTCCCCCAGACTCCGAGTCAATAAAATTTTAATTGGACGGACAGAAGGTACTTCGTTTTCCACTCGATTGGTTTGTTTGAATCATCTTAATTTTATAGGTGATTTGGAAGAGAAAATTTTCTTGCATAATGTAGATTGAGAGCCAACGGGTCTTAAAATCACAATAGCTTTCTGTCAAAGTCAATTAGATTTGACTTAATTTTTTCTCTTAAGTTTTGCAATAAGAAAGTGACATTGGCTGCGAGATAAATTTTCAATTGGACAGACAAAATGTACTTCATTTTCCACTCGATTGGTTGGTTTGAATCATCTTAATATATATGAGGTGATTAAGATGAGAAAATTTTCTTGCATAATGTAGATTGAGAGCCATCGGGTCTAAAAATCAAAATAATTTTGTGTCAATGTCAATTTGTTTTGACTTAATTTTTACAATGAGAAAGTTACATTGGCTTCGTTATGCATTGAAATTAATATAAGTACTTACTTTAGTATCAAATAATTTATTAATAATAAATATTTTATAAGTATCTTAAAAAAACATAAAATAATATTTAAATAAAACACTTAGAAAAGTATAAAAATATATATCTAGAGACTATTCCGCCTAATTTTCCTATTATCTACGTGACGTCACAAACATCACGCACCCTAACCGGAAGCATTTTCCAAATTGGAATCGATTGCGGTCGTTTTACTGACAAGACTTTCCAATACTAGTGTAGCCAAAGTCTACAATAGTAGAAAGTAATAGGCTTTAACAATATTACTTAAAGCTATAAACTGCTATAACTGCTGAAACAAGGAAATATCTCAGACACCTTTGCGTTTGTCTATGTGAAAAGTATTTTTCTGTACAAATCAGTCTTAACGTTTAGCTCTCGGTCTATAAATTCTATAGATTTTTCAAGATGTCAGCTGTAAAATTTCAATAACTGAGCAGAAGTGTAGGTGATATTCACTGAAACGAATAAGTTGATTTCAAACAAGTCAAATTAAGGAAAAGTATTTTTATATTCATAAGTTTATTGATGAATAAATGTACTATTTATTACTATCATTTAGATTAAGATTTTCCAAAGGTTAGTTTAAATTAAATAAGGTACTGACTATCTACCTCCACTTACTGGACTACTATTAAAGTTTTTTGTATTGCAAACCTTTATTTTGCATGTCATGTCACCCACTTTTCTAGTTTCCAAAGAAACTTAAATTTAGAATTATCTTATTTCCCTGGCATATTTTTATCACAATCACATTTAATATCAGATGAGCCTTATGATAATGATATCTCTGATGTTTGACAAGCTTAGCTTAGGACAAAAGCTGTCCCTAAGATCAGATTCTGGAAAGTACCAGTAGATGATTGCCGTCAGATTTTCTTTTTGAGATGTTTTCCAAGCAGGCATGAATGTGCAAAAATTTTTACGGTGTTTTTTATGAAAGACTTTATTAGCTTGCCGTGCTTAGGCCTGACTTTTAACCAATTATTCTGAAATTCAGTACACTTCTATATAATCATATATGAGATGACATAAAAATAATGTGCATTCAGTATCATTGTGCCTAAATAGCATTTTTCTCTTTCTTTTACAACACACTGAACATGGATACCGAATGAAAGGATAGAATACAGTACACCATAAATATGGTGGCTGCCACCGCAAAATAGCTTTATTTTTAATTATTTAACCCCTATAACTCGTGAGAACAAAATGTCAAAGAATAATGACAAAAGAGAAGAAACCTTGGAATATTGAAGCGCTCTTGGCGTAGCTTACCTAGCCTTTCTTAACCGATGAACTAAGATAAGCAACGTTCGCTCGGTCATTACTTGCATGGGTCACCGCTAGTGGCATTTACAACTGAGCACTCACCTGCTTTGGAGGGTATGCTAAGCAGTCGGACCCGGTTTTTGTCTTAGAATAGCAGTTGTTACAGCATGGTAGTAAGACATTGTGTCCGCCTAACTAGCTACCACCCTCAAGTAAAATATAGGACATGCAGAAGCATTCTATGGAAGTCTTAACATCTTCGACCTGGCTACCTTCCTACTTACTCTAGCTATTTCGTATGTCATCTTCATCATTTTTATGTTTCTACAATGAAACAGTTTAATTAAAAATTACTGTAATTTTATAATATTTTTATAAAACATTTAATTCTAATTACTTCAGTTTTTATTGATGAAAAATGTAAGAAATTCCATAATCTAAAACAAAATTGAAATTCTATAGACTAAGTGCACGCAGTCTTGCTTCACCGCATCCGATATAAAAAAAAACATCGTAATCAATTACTTTCCATTGTTTTACCACGTCATTCATGAGCGCTCATCCATCGGAACACTGCATTTCCCTGACCAATCACAGCTCGAATTCTACATCGCGCAAACGAGATTTTGCAGAATATTTGCCTTGTATGAACAATACGTTCATCAGTCTTTGGGGAGTCCGTTGTTACTGAGAAGACCGGCCACGGCGAGTGCCGGACTCAATGCTCGCTTTGACTGCGGATTGATCACTTACTGAATTAATAATTGGTAGAGAGGAAATATCTCACTTTAGTTTAATGATTGTGCGTTTCGTATTCCCTCTTCTTCGTCAAGTAGCAAGTTTGACTTCCTTTTTGTTTCGAGTTTTTTTTAATGTTATTGTGACGGAACAAGCTCGAGGCCCACCTGATGTTAAGCGGATTAACCACTGCCTATGACAGATGCATTTCGTCATGTGACGAATTGCACTGCACCCGTCACATTGAGACATACAGTTGTTAAGTCTGTAATTTTACTGGCTATCAAGGACTGCTGCTGGAATACACCGTTAGGTGCTTGGTGACAGATTTTCTATTTGAGGGTGGTCGCAACCACCAAAAATCTGGCAAGGCAGGCATTCGCAAAATGCCCTTCCACTATGCGGTGAAGCTCAAACTCACTCTCATGCAATTTTTGTCCCTTTAATTTTGTATGAGAGTTCAGTTTATATTCTCAATAGGACCATGTTCACGAATTTTTTGTATTATTCTTGGGAGACTTCAAATTAGTCGCTTTCTCAATGAATTCCTTGATGGAATTTGAAATTAGCGGGAAATAGAAATATTTCCGTCGCAAATATGTAGGTAATTGCTCCGTGGATATGAAATATGATGTCAATTTCGAACTTTTACGTCGGCTTCAAAGCTTTCGCAGTCATAATGTTCTTTAATTTTGTACAGAAAATAAAGTAAGATGTTGATTAAGACCTGTTATTAAGGCAAAGTATATAATAAGTATAGAATACGCCGGTTTATAACATTTATTTGGTAACCTTATTAATTCACTTGGTTAAACTTAACCTTTATGTTGTTAACCTTTTTGGTAAATTATTTTGAAGTCACAAATACATTAAAAAGTGACGAAAAAACTACCCACTTATGCATAATTTTAGAACTATACTTATTATTCGAGCATGCAAAAAATAAAGATTTTGAACACTTTAACACTTTTGAGTAAAAAAAAACTGACACCACCGAGCGGTGAACCTTTGACTACAGTACCTCTTTAGCTGACAATGAAAAAATAAGAATTAAATGGCGTATATACGCCATTTAATTCTTATTTTTTCATACATAAATTTACATCTATTGCTTCCACCTCATCTTATTCTTATCAAGGAATTAAAGACGTATTACCACCCAGCTATCATTATTTCAAATGTATTTGACAAGGCTCTAAGCAATATGTTATTACTACATATGGGGTTAATTATGGCGATGTAACGGACACAGTGACCTACACTATATTCCAACAAGGTTACGTTTCATCGTTAATTGGGGACCAGATACAGTATCCATGATGTAATTAATCTTTAGATACCTTAAATCATAATTTAGACAAAGCAAAGACATTAAAATTAACAAAAGAATGCAATAAAATTAACCTATCTATCTATTTCACGTTGACCTTATGCAATAGACAACTCATGCAAAATTTACTACTATAACAGCCGGATCGTCCACTGCTGAACACAGCCTCCCCTATTAAGGGGGTTATTTGTCATAATCCCCACTCTTGGCAGGCGGCTTGGGGATCGCAGTGTTAGTTTGCAGTTCTTTAGAAGGCGCTGCTGCCCACCTTCCAGTATTTTTCCCTTAGTTGCCTCTTACGACACCCACGGGATGATATGGGGAGGTGCAATTCTAACCCGGTACCCCACGGGGCTTAAAAATGTATAGGAAAATTAATGTTTTAGTATAGACGTGCATAGTAAGGGTTTTGTCTTTAAACATTACGTTTAGGTATTGCGCTCCGTTGACGATTTGATTTATTTTAAGCATACCATCGGTTAAGTGCGAGTCGGACTAAAGCACCGAGGGCTCTGTACCAACGTACAACTTTTTTTTTATCTAGATCGATTCTAAGCAAGAATTTGAAGCAGTAGAACTCTTTGTGCGAGTTCGTTCGGGGAAATAACCACCGTTCCTATTTTGACCGCCAAACAATAATATTCGCATAACATATTACAACGCTCACAGAAGGGAAATTCATATTGCATGTGAAAAACATTTTGATTCAGAAATCCTACTACACAGTTTGTGATTACTTAAACGACAAAAATGCTTGGAAAATTCCGCCTCTGCCAAGCTATCATCTGTTACCTACGTTATTTAAACAAATATTGAAATAATCGTATTATATTATATATAACACATTGTTAAAAGAGGTTTAAAAGAATGGCCCCTAATTTTTTGCCCGTTCTTCTCGCAGTGGCTCTTTTTTTTTACATTTTTTTTCATTTTTTGTTTGCTGAACGTGGCAGTACACTGTAGACTATACTATTCCAATATTATAATTTGTAATTGACCTTCATAAGAGTGTCGTAGACGCCTAAATTGAATAATTCATTTTGATTTTGAATTTGAATTTTGAGTTAGGGAAATGTGGAAATCATTTTACACATCAAGATTAATATGTAATAGACCAATCAAACAGTCATACTCATAATAGATAGATAACACTTTTTCGAGACACCATAGAAAAACTTATAAAGATAACAATACAAAATGTATGATGTAACAATAGGCGGCTTATCGCTTAGAGCGATCTCATCCAGATGACCTAATAATAAAAGTTATACACAATATTCTAAAATACTCTTAATAAATATACAAAAAGAATGACCCAAGTTACTTGCCCGTTCTTGTCAACGAGACTCTATACCCATTTTACGGAACGTGGCAGTAGATATTTCAATAACTGTATAGTTAAATTTTGTATTATATATTATTATAATATTGGACCTTCACAAGAGCGCTGTAGACGCCAAAATTAAATAAATGATTTTGACTTTGGATAGACGTAATTTGGTTTCAATTAGAATTTTATGTAACGAAAGTACTGATTAGCTAAACTTAAATTGAGAACTGACTCTCAAGATGAGATGGCGGCATATTTCGGTGTATGCTTGACGATACATTTCCATTATTGGGTGGTACTGACCCAGGTGAGCTACCTGTTAGCAAGCTAAGATACTTGTAAATATATCCCTGATAAAGGATTTGAATTCGAGTCCTGGGCTCACTTATTGCAGGTGATACTCATACGACAATACTTCTGAAAGTTTAAAAATATTTAACTGAGTTCCTTAATCTAAACTCAAGATACATCTTGAAACAAAAACCTTTTTCACCTCACTAGCTCAGAAATGTGTTGTTTGTTATTTAAAATTGGCGTGAAAAAGTGCTTTTTATCCGTTAGCATCGAATATGTTTTTGAAATTCAAACCTCTGTGAAATTACCAGCAAAAATGAATTTACTTTATATCCTATCAAAATTTGGAATTTTTCTTGTGTAAATTAGTAAATAATTTTTACCATTAACTAAGGCATATATAATTTATTATTTAAGCTGATTTTCTTAAACCTTGCATTTTCACTGCTTGAGATAAAAAAATTGTATGTTGCGCAAACTGCAGCAAAGTTTTTTTGATTCTTTCATCACGCTTACGATTTATATTATAACCACTCGCTTTACTTTCAATCCTAGAACCATTCTCTTCTTCAGGTTTCAATAAAAGTACTCGCCCCAAATAACACTTTGCTGCCTTGCATAACAAATAACACTATTCTGGGAAATTTCAAAACAGGCTGTTAATAAACATTGCTAATTCCTTCTACGTGTCGTAGCACTTAATGTACCGGCTACCATCAACTCTACATTCCTATTAACGTAACATATGAAGTACGTTGGCAGTGACGTAACACAAAGGGTTAACTATGGCTAAGCCATAAGACGGACGGAGTGACCTGAGATCACAATTACACTAACAAGATTGCGTTTCGTTGTTAACTAAGGACTGGCGATGTAAGAGGTTGATGAGTTGGGAATCTACATATACAAGCTACTTTGAGTTTACAAGTTTACAATTTCACTTCATGATGATAAAAATCCATATTATGTCTAGATATTTTGAATTGAGAAGCCGCTGTGTTTGAACACCAGTTGTTTCTAAAAAAAGTGTAAAGAAGGTGCATTTCCACGGAGAGAGGCTTGGATCTAAGGAATACTAGCCATAAAAGTCCTAAACTAACGGATCAAGAATAAATCACCTTTTTCAGGTTTCTTCTGCATATCTACTACTATTTATTTGCTCATATGATCAAAGTTTGCGTAAGAGATTGATGAGTTAGGAATTTACAACTTATACAAGCTAACATGAGCTTACAAATTTACAATTCTAGTTCATGATAATTAAGGCATATTATTATGATGTTTTAGTCAACAGTCGTGCAGTCCACCGTGAACAAAAGCCTTCATTATACGGGGGGTTTGCCACAATTATCACGTGTGGCAGACACCTTGGGGATCCCAATGTAAGATGGCAGTTTTCAGAAAGTCACAACCACTGCCCACTTTAAAGTATTATTCTCTTCGTCGTCTATTACGACTCCCACAGGAAGATATGAGGGATGCTATTATAGCCTGGTACCTCACGAAGACGTTATGCTATTTAAATAACTTTAAAATTATCGAGTTTTATTTTGGCCCCATTTTTCGACGTTAGAAGCATAGTTCGTTATGTTATACAAAAGTTATATTGGCTAGAACTTTCGTCATAATGAGCAAATAAATTAGAGGACGCGCCGCCCGCGGACGCTCCGATTGTGGATCATTCCACTCTATACCACGCTCCACGCCATGGTTTTCCCGATAGAGTACAGCATGAGGTTCTTCAAAAAGGGCGTGAAGAGATTTCTTCAGGGTCAGCAACGCGCGAGTGATACCCGTAGTGATGCAAGCGTCCATAGGCTACGGTAATTGCTTACCATCAGGCGGGCCGTACGTTTGTATGCCACCTTAGTGGTATAAAAAAAATGATTATATAGCTTAAGGCCAGCTTAAAGCTTTAGGCTGAAGTTAGATGGAGAAAAAAAAAAAAACTAAACTAATTATTATGGTACTGCAATAAATATCACATAACTACCTAAAACACTACAGGGACATTACAATCACATTTTTTTTTTTTTATGCCTGATAGGTTAGCCTTTGACCACTATCTCACCTGATGGTAAGTGATGATGTGGTCGAAGATGTTGTTCAGGCTAACCTAGAATTACTGGCTCTCAAGGACGGCTGCCGGAACACACCGTTAGGTGCTTGGCGACAGATTTTCAACTTGAGGGTGGTTAGCTAGCCAGGCGGACATTCGCAAAATGCCCTACCACCATGCTATAACGACTGCCATCCTAAGACAACAACCGGGACCGACGGCTTAACGTGCCCTCCGAAGCACGGAAGCGCTCAGTAGTAATGTCACCAGCGGTCACCCATCCAACTCCTGACCGCGGCGGACGTTGCTTAACTTTGCTGATCGATTCAGAATGGCTAAGCAAACTTCGCTACGAGCGCTTCAAAATACATGATACTTCTATTGCCATAATGGCATAAATAACGTCTTTTTAATGAAAATTTAAATATGAAAAGGCTGCATCATTATAAAGGAACACAAAACTAATATATAACAAAATTAATACCAGTGGAAAAAATATAGTTATGGCGTGATAAAACTCGCGCCATCCAACCATATAGCCGGGGTATGCTCTGACCGCTAAGCCAACATGGCATATGACTCCTAAATCTAATTTATCCTTTCGTTTTTAACTATCGTATGGAGATGGATACTTTTTCTTCTAATTTTAATCTTGTAATGTGATGCGCGGAGCATGCGTGATTGCAAAAAAATATTACATAATCTATTGAAGTGGTACATTTAAGTCTGCCAGCCCTATTTTGCTAATCTCATCTCACTTAGAAATATACAAAGACTTGTGCCCCTAAGAAACAGGGCTCCCTTAACCCAGCATTACTTCAGGGCCCTAATAAACCGCTCTTATACGGTAAATCTTTTCGGTGAAATCGTAAAAGTGCGACTTTACGATGCGTTTACCGCAAAATATACGGTCGCGCTAAAATACCGTCTTTAAGCCGACGTGCAATTAACCAGGTGGTTGAGGTTATGTTCATTGATATTTTTATGTCGGTTGGAGATGGAACGAAGGTGAAGACTGAACGATTAATCTTTATGTTTTCCTGAGAAAATGTGAACGCCTTTAACGAAAGGTACCTAGTCTACGTTATAGCTATATCATATATATAGCCTGCACAAATTCAAATATGTTACTAGCTGGCGCCATTTCTCATTCAGTTTGGCTGATTATCTTCTATATTGTTTGGCAAAAGTAAGATATCCTCTCAGTAGTGTGGTTGTTAGTTTTAATTGAATGATGGGTTCGGATTAAAAATTTTATAGCTTTTTTTTTATGCTTGATAGGTTAGCCTTTGACCACTATCTCACCTGATAGTAACTTAGTAAGTGATTATGTGGTCGAAGATGTTGTTCAGGCTAACCTAGAATTACTGGTTCTCAAGGACAGCTGCCGAAACACACCGTTAGGTGCTTGGCGACAGATTTTCAATAGCCTGACAGTTTGGCGGTATCGACCTTTGTTAGGTCACTAATATAGTGCCCATTCTTAAGTGCGTTACCTGACACTTAGCATCGTTCCTAAAAAAAGATATAATACGGTTATTATGGTAGTGTACATATCTTCACTGTGTGTTTCTAGCGGCTTCATTCCACAAGATCAGAACATGACTTATTTTCAGACACTAAACAAAAGGTACTAGTGGTGTCAATCCCAAGAATGTGACCTATTCTCTAATGGTTGTCTGGAAGAGATTGTTTTCAGCAATAAGATCACCAATTGTTTTATTTTATTTTCAATTGTGTTTCTGTTATAACTTTTTTATTTAAGGTGTTTCAATAAATTATACATCTGTTTTCAGACACTTGTTCATCAAGGCAATGAACAACTGGTGAAAGAAGAAAGAATGATGAGACTAGAAGTGTATCTACCGATTGCTTTCTTAGCCATGAGACCAACAACTCCAGGAGCTTTTTAGAGTTCCATACTAGAGAACAGAACACCTTTACTAAACCTTTGCTGTCCATCTATCCGTCCTAACAACTCGAAATCCTGTTTCATATTACCTTAGATTTAAGTGTAAGAGTTTATTGAAATTAAAAATTTAATTTTAGAAATTAAAATGTTGTATAATATTTCAAAGGGCATGTAAGCAGTAACCATGTAGAAATATAGCATGAACGTTTAGGCAATGTAAGATGTGTGAAAGAGTTAGAATGAAAGGAATATACGTATGTGAGACAGAGTGCACAGAAATTAATGTAGTTTGGAATGTAAGGGATCGTGTGAATGAGACGTAGAGATATAAAATAGTTAGGTAAAAAGAGAAAAAATAAAAAGTCAATTGAAATGAACGTCCTTGTTTTAATTAATACTTTACATAAGTAAAAGTGCGTTATTTTTACAACATGATAATTTTAGAATAGAATAGAATAAAATATTTATTTAATTGCACACATCAAACATAGGTAGGTAATTATCTTAAACATTTAATACTCGACGATTTTTAATTTAAATTTAACTGGTAAACATCACCACTCTATGTTTAAATCACAAATTCACAGCAACCTCCTGGGGTGCTACCCCTCACGACGCACCAGAACACATGGCACGTCGCTACCACCCGGGGACCAAGCCTGCAAATGGGCGTCAGACAACCCCGCCTCTGACGCCCGAGGTCCCCCTGCGACGGGTCAAATAAGTAGCCCCGTCGCCTGCTACTTCGGCCGCAGAGGATAGGGAGAACGGTGCCTCGCTATACCGACACTCCTCTTCCCCTGCGACCCCTCCGCATCCGCCATCGAACGATGGCGGCCCCGCCGTGGCCACGGAAGGTAGGGAGAGCGGCGCACCGTAATACCGGCCCTCCTCTCCCGCCGTGGCCCCTCACCGTCAGCTGTGGTGTCGCTCACACAAAACCACAGCCCGCCTCAGATGCGGTGCTGCCCATACAGCACCGCAGCCTACCCTTTGCCGCTCCATACTGGACTTAGAGGCAAAGCCCAGTGGAGAGGCCCCTCTGGGGCCGGCCGACTGCCCAAGCCGACACGGCCCCTGGTTCCTCTTAGCTTCACCGTGGGTGACGAAGCCACGGCTACTAAGCCCCACCGCCACGACAAGGCGGGAACCGTCGGGGGGTCACATGTCTATCCTAGGGCAATAGGGGTTAACTCAGCTTTTGTTACGTTAATATCACAAGTGTGATATTAACATAACGCTGTTTTTCAGTCAACCCGGTAGCTCGGGCTATGATTTTAGCCGAGTCGCCTACAAACGTTACAAAACGCATTGAATACATATTATTGATATCATTGACGTACAATTAAAACAGTATCCACTTGGACTATTTTAGTTTATTTTCATCGTATTTCTTATATGACCTTAGGCCACATATTTACTGTCTCCATTATTAAATTCCCATACCATATATTTTATAAGATACATGCAATGAAAAAACATATTTTTCTATTAAATCACCTTCACACTAGGTTTGCATGACAAAAACGTTATTATAAACTAATGTTTTATGTTTCGCCCGTGGGGTGCCGGGCTAGAATGTCACTCCCCATTGCTACCTGTGGGTGTCGTAAGAAGTGACTAAAGGTAAAATACCGGGAGGTGGGCAGCGTTGCCATAACTTGTGAAATAACCTGTTGAAGTCAATACCATGATAGTTTAAAAATATCTTTTATCACAAAATTGTACGCACCGACTTCGACAAGTTATTTCCCACTTTTGTTAACATTTTTTCCCACAGTTCCATTTTTTGGTTAACATTTTTTTTCACTCTTTTTAGTGACCCTTGCTACTTACGGGATCAATTGTCATTCATTGTTAACGACTATATCATCAAAATAGGTAAATATTTCTCAATTATTTGAGTGTAACTCAAAAACGGCTTGACTAATTTTGATGAAATTTAAATGGGACCAAACGACAAGCATCTTATTTTATTATTTTATTTATTTATTTGCTGAAATAGGTACAGTTGTGGTCTTATATTATAAAACAAGTCTCTCTTTATTCAATCAGAATCCTGATATGCAAATCTAGGTTAAATATTTCATATTATTTATGATAAATAAAACAACGTGCTTCCCGCTAAGAGTGTATTGCCAGACTGAGGCGCGAGGCGCCTACCTACTTTTACAAACAATATGTAACACCTTCACCCTTAATTAAAACTTATATTTAAGACACATAGATAAACGTTATTTTATTAGATATAAAGTATACCTAAACTTCAGAACAAACAACGCATTACCTAAACTGTTTTCTTATAAAATAGCTTAAATTACAATAATATATATTTAAGTTAGAGGCTTAGATCTACTTACAAATACCTCCGAATCTGAGTATTAATATTAACAGCTTTATAATATATTGATTTAGCGGCAACTACAGATAAATGATAGGTATTGTTAATCAAGCATATACTTCTTAATCTTTACAAGAGTCCGTCACATCCGTGCGATATCGTGCTGGTGGTCGTCGTATTCTTGTAGACTTACGTTCTAAACAGGGTGATGAAGACATTTTGCCGTCAGGCACATTGGTGGCAGTTGCAGGCACTGGTAAATTTGCAGGTTCATTACATATTACAGTCGTTTCGGTTGTGAGTATGTCTTTATGAGCTGAGCCAGAGGAACTCAATTCTGACGTCAAGGGCGCACCCTGCGACGAGTTTTCGGCCGCCCCACTGACCGGCCTCTCCTCTCTAATAATGGGACAAACTAATGAGCTACGGGGACGACGGGTATAAGCGGGCTGAGACTCTGCCTGCGAAGGTAACTCATATCTATGTTTTAGTTGGTCGACGTGCCTGTGTACCTCAGTTCCAAATTCTGACCTAACAGTGTAATCTGTGTTGCCTAGCTTTCTTTCAATTTGCCCTGCAAGCCATTTATCTGGTCCCCTATAATCTCTGTACCACACTCGCTCACTTGGTTCGAGCTGCCGACGCACGCCGCCCGCTGCCACCTCACTGCGAGCTTGGCACGCCTGGACGCGAGCCTCGCGATCCGGTTTCAATACGTCTAGTCTCATTCTCAACTTTCGACCTTGTAAAATTTTTGCTGGACTTTCTCCAGTAGTATAGTGCTCGGTATTTCTATAGGCTAACAGGAATCTACACAAGGCAATGTCCGGATCTAACTTTTGTGTAAGAGCTTTTTTAATGACGCGCTTACATATTTTTACTGCGTTTTCCGCGGCCCCGTTCGAAGCGGGGTGATAAGGCGCGGAAAAAAGCTGTTCAATACCATTGTCACTCAAGAAAGCTTTGAATTCTTCACTAGAAAACTGGGCTCCGTTGTCACTTACGACCTGCTTTGGGAGACCAAACCTCGAAAAAACATTTCGTAGCACTTCTATTACTGCACGTGATGTAGTACGCTTCATATTTATAGCTTCTATCCATTTCGAGCAAGAATCAACAATAATTAAATAAGTTAATCCCGAGACCGGCCCTAAGAAATCTAAATGTACCCTTGACCACGGTCGGTTAGGGTAGGGCCACGAGTGCGGGACGTGCCTGTGCGGGGCCTCTGCGACGGCGGCACACACGGGGCACGCGCGGCATGTCACCTCTACTGCCTCATCCACCCCTGGCCACCACACGTAGCTCCGAGCCAGGGCCTTAGTTTTTACTATCCCCATGTGGGGATCGTGCAACTCGTTAAGGACTCGACTCCTGCACGCCGAGGGCACTACCACTCTGTGACCCCATAAAATACATCCTAATTCCACGTATAACTCGCTCTTACGATTGAAGTATGGTTTCAGTTCCTTTATTTCGATTTCTGACGGCCATCCGTCCTGTATAAAACTCATAACACGACTGAGCAGGGGATCCGCAAGAGTTTCTTTTTTTTAAATACTATAGTCTAAGAGAAGGGCTTCGGCCGCAAAATGCAAGTATGTCTGCTCGGGTAATTGTTCTTCATTTTCTGCACTATCTTTATGCGTTTTTATTAAACGCGACAATACGTCCGCCGAATTTTGATCTGTTTTTACATATTCTATTCTAAAATCGTATGCTGCTAATTTAATTGCCCACCTTTGTAATCTACTCGCTGCCGTGCTCGGAATACCTGAGTTTGGGCCAAAGATACTCACTAAAGGTTTATGATCGGTGCGAAGAATGAAATTGCGGCCGTACAGGTATTGATGAAATTTGTCAACACTGAAGACGATAGCCAACGCTTCTTTGTGTATTTGACTATAATGTTTCTCCGCAGCGGTAAGGGCTCTTGACGCGTACGCGACCGCGCGCTCGCGGCCGTCCCGCCCGCGCTGCGCTAGGATGGCGCCGACGCCGTGTGCGCTCGCGTCGCACGTAACTACGGTATCTAGTGACATGTCATAGTGCGCCAACACTTCTGTGCTACATAACAATTTCTTAATTCGTATAAACGCTGCGTCGTGACGCCTACCCCAGTTGAAGTGCGTCCCCTTTTTAAGTAACTCGTACAGTGGGCCCAAATACGTTCTCATGTTTTTAATAAATTTCCCGTAAAAGTTTACCATTCCCAAAAATGATTTTAATTCTGTAACATTTTTAGGATGAGGCATTGAAATAATAGGTTCAATTTTATCTTTATCTACACGTACTCCGTCTCTGCCTATTATGAACCCTAAATATTTTACTTCGTTTGATAAGAAATGGCACTTATCCCTTTTTATTTTTAAGCCATTCTTCTCTAAAATATCCATTACCTTGTCTATTGTTTCTAAATGATTTTTCTGATTATTGTTTTTGATTAAAATATCATCATAAAAAACTAGAGTGTTTGAAACGTCTTTAAACAGATTTGTCATAAATTTTTGAAAAATACCTGGGCTGGAAGACAGGCCATATACTAAACGTTTATAACGGAATAAACCACGATGGGTATTTATAACAGTAAAATCTTGTGATCGCTCGTCTATTTCTACCTGGTTATAGGCTTGGGAGAGGTCTAACTTTGTAAACCAAAGTTGTCCTGAAAGCTCACTAAATAGATCATCTATCTTTGGAACTGGGTATCTGTCGACCATCAAAACACGATTGAGTGTTACCTTATAGTCGGCACAAATCCTGATGTCCCCGTCCGCTTTCCTTGCTATCACAAGAGGAGTGGCCCAGTCGGACGTGTCAACGGGTTCGATGACGCCGGCGCGCAGCATGCCGTCCAACTCGGCGTCGACGCGGTCACGTAGGGCATACGGCAGCGGCCGCGCCCGACAAAAAACAGGTTGCGCACCATCTCGCACAGTCAAGCTCACAGTCCCGCCGTTGTACCGACCCAATGTGCCATCAAACAATGACTTATGTCTGGAAATTATAGAATTTACAACTTCGTTAATTTTAAAATCCTTATTTTCTTCTTTTTTAATACAATGCATGTCTAACTTTGGAATGTCTATGCTTAATTCAGCTAACCACTGTCGGCCTAGCAAATTTGTCGTTCCGTTATCGAAGATGTATAAATCCAAAATTTTAATTAAGTTATTATATCTAACTTCAGTTTCAATGTATCCGACTGGTTTAACAATTGAACCATCGTAAAAACTTAAATTTATACAACAAGGGTTAATAGCGAGATTTCTAAAATATTTGTAATACGTTTTTGTACTTATACATGATAAAGGAGCTCCCGTGTCCACCTCCATATCTAATTGAACATTCTGTACTGACATAGTCATACGCACCGGTTTGTACTTAGCTAAAGACATTTGAAACATTGGTTCTTCATAGTCTTCTTCGAGGGTTTCCTCCTCCTGAGTGAGGTGAGTGCGCGATGCCTGCGCCGCCGCCGCTGGCACCAGCTGTTGTAGCCCACAGCTTCCGTGTACATCGCACGTTCCATCACCTGCAGCCTCTTGCACCCAGTAAGCATGAGGTGGCTGGCTGCGTGAGAGCCCCCCGTGGCGTCCACGACCCCGTCGGCTGCCGCTGCGTAACGCGCTGCCTCCGCGCGATGTTTGTTCCCGCCGATAATGACTAACTGTTTCCACAGCGCCCGTGGTATGTCTCGCTGACTGAGGAGCATTCATTATTCTCTTACGACACATTCTTCTTAGATGACCTGTCTGCTGGCAATAGCTGCACTGATATTCTTTATATTTGCATTGCATTCTATTGTGTTTGATATCTCCACACACTGAACATCCACTAACTGCAATTTATTAATGCCATCAGATAACTCCGATTTAAACTGGTTTCGCTCCACGGCCCCGGCGTCTCTTTCTGCCGATTCGAGGGTGGTCGCTAAACTCACGGCTTTCGAATAATCTAAGTTCTCTTCTGCAAACAATCTTTGTCGTGTGGACTCGCTTTTTAATCCGCAAACAAACTGGTCTCTCAAGTTATCTTCTAGTACTGTCTGAAAGTTGCAATACCTTGAGAGTTTTTTTAATTCTGCTACGTACTCGGCGATGGATTCCCCGGCTAACTGTCGCCGTTGCCTGAAAATGTACCGTTCCGCCATCACCGCAGGTTTTGGTTGTAGGTGATCTTGCAGTAGGCTTATAGCTTTTTGGTATTTTAACGCGGATGGTTTTAACGGACTCGCTAAACTCGACAATAGCTCATACGTTTCTTCGCCAATCATTGAAATAAGTGTAGGTAGCTTCATATCGTCACTTATTTTGTTTGCGACGAAAAACATTTCCATGCGCTCGATGTACGCCAACCAATTCCCGGATTTAAAATTAAATTCTCTTATCTGACCGATAGACATTGTAAATTATAAAATATATTGCACTGCACTGAAAATTGTTCGGATTCTACTCGTTCGCCACTGATAAATAAAACAACGTGCTTCCCGCTAAGAGTGTATTGCCAGACTGAGGCGCGAGGCGCCTACCTACTTTTACAAACAATATGTAACAATTTACATGCGATACATAATCATAATAATATCTTTATCCCATAAAATTTGAATAGGTATTACAAATACTACAATGCACTTTCAAATAAAAAAATATTTTTCACCCAGTCAAAAGATCTGAGGTAACAAACAAAAAAAAGAAAAGAATTGAGAACCTCCTTTTTTGGCAGTCAGTTAAAAGAACTAGTATTGTCAATAAATTTAAACATACAAAATACTTGACAAAATAGTTCCAATAATACAGATGGCTCATTTGGTGCATACTAATTTCAAATCTATGTAAAATCGCATTGACTGGCTGTTATTTGCTCTCAATGTTGCCTTGTACAAAACGATTAATCATTCAGAGTATTGAAATGTTTGGTTGAATTGAATCGTGATATTATGGTAAATCAACAATATGAGTTGCATTTTGCTTTAAAATATTAATTCTGTGAAGATTATCCGACATCCTGCTATCTTTCTTAACAGGTGTTTCTTGAGCTTTTTTGCTATTTGGAATTCTGGAAATGCCTCGTGAAGTGGACGTATGTGTACCGTGATAACATTTGCTGTCGTTATTTCCGTAACCTCAATAACCTTGAGGTTTCTGTCTTATAGTTTCTGGTAGATACATATATTAAATCAAATTCATTACCTTTGTGTCCGAGGTAATCCTGAAATGGATATTAGACTAGTTTAAGAGAATATTTTGATATAAGTATATAGTGGCTGATGCGGCTCACCTATATTCGTTTCCGTTTTTCTGGGAGAACTTTTCCTGGGATTAAGTAATTCGTTTTTCTGGGAGATTTTTATACCAAACATCTGTGTACTCTGAGTGGCTGTTCCCATACCAGAAATCTTATCATTTCGGAAGAGTAAAAAACAAGCTTGTTTGGCTTACACGTGTATGGGATGTTAAAATGCATTTGCTAAAATTTTAATTTCCTGAAACTGGGTCAATATAATACTTTGAGTCAGTATCATCTCCTTTATTTTGGTATACTTTCTGATACTTTCAGTAAGATTACAGTTAGTTTTTACGTAAGGCAGATTACAGACCACATCAGTCAAATTGTTGACAATCTGGCTGCGAAGCCACTAATCCATATATCCACAAATACATCCAATGTAGGGTTAAAAGCGTTTTGATCCTTAAAAATTACCTTTTAAATCTATTATTTCGTTCCTCACTACCGTCACTGCTGCAACCTGATAAATCTCTGGACCATACCACCGCAGAGAAAGCAATTTTATATGATTTTCTGTGAATAAAACATTTTATTGTGAATGCTAGTTTCTCCAGCTCTTCTTGTTTCAAATATGCTACCAAACATAAACGTGGATAAAACGATTGAATGTCATGGTATTTCAGCCAGAATAATTAAGACTTGTGAACATAAATTATTTTCAGTTTGGACGCTTATACTTCACCTCTTACTGAAATCTGTAGGCCTTGAAGTTGCCTTATCCCAAAACAGAAGTCATGCCTATCGGGGACCACGCCTGCCACCAATACAACCACGACACCCGCGGCCCGTCGGACCCCGCGATGATCATATAAAAGCGGTGCGCAGCTACGAATCGCACACTCATTCTGATTTTATATCTGATTATTATGCAGTAATACAACCTAGTACTGTATTTCGGGTTACTTGTTTTACTAATTACAAAGTTCAATTTCAACACCTTTATAGTCATAAACAATGCCAGCCCGACCAATTACATATCGTGGTCATTTACAAACTCAGCAAAAGCATTAAATATTATGTTCTGGCATTCCTTGAAGCAAATACCTTTTAAGAAATTGTAGTAAAATTACATAGATACAGTAAAACTTATCAAGGACAGTGTCATCAGAGCATCGTGTATATTATCTGGTAACTTATTATATGTGTTCTGAAAAGCATACAAATAATACAATCTTTATAAATATGTAAGCAAATACATTTCTAAACAGATAGTATCTTCAAGCGAAACATGATGTACAATACGTTGTGCACACACAAGCTTAAGGCGATTAGAGTCGCCAATGGCCTTGAGCATCTGGGCCTAATCGAGCTTACTTTACTCGCGCATCGCCGCATACGTTCTGCGCTCGCTGCACAAATATAACGGTCAAAGAATATGCAGATGCGCGATGCGCTCCGGTAACATGGCACTTTATATGCCTACCGCACTATTCTAGTGAGTATCCGCAGTTGCAACTGCGACTGAGATCAGTATGAAAATTTATAGTGTACCTACCTAGGTTGTTCTGGACGTCTTTATTCCTTTTATTGATTTTTCAATGTCATGTGCCGAGTGAAGAAAGTTACTCAGATTTGGCTGAAAATCGATATCTAGGTTGTGCTGAGGGTCATTATTCCGAATTTGTAATTATTTTTCAAATGTCATCTGCCAAGTAAAGAAAAATTATACGATTTGGCTGAAAATTGATATCTAGGTTGTGGTAGATGTTATTATTCCAAGTTACGAATTTGTTTTAGGTTGACGTCTGTCAAGTGAAAAGTTTACTTCAATTTGGCTGAAAATCGATATCTAGGTTGTTCTCAGTTCACACACAAACACTTTAAAAACCTGCTGATTTTAGTAATATGCTACATAAACGAGTTTTCCAATTAAAATTACCTGTTATTCGTACAACTAATGCAATAAGATTCAGCCCTTTTATTGAAACATATTTATATAATCAAGTCCTGAATCAGTGCGATATAAAACATAGTTCAGTGTTTGAAGCCAAAAGCATAATTGTTAATTGGTTGTTCACGTTTAACTATGATGAGACTGAAAAAGTTTTATCGATTACATCCTAAATTTATTTAATTGATAATTTTAAGAATTAACCTTTTAATATAATGTTATGTATTCATAATTTATATATTAATAATATACGTATTTATTTATGATTTCTATATAATGATCATATTAACATACATTTTACATACATCCAGTTTATATATATATATAAATGTCACAGGGTGCGACTGGGGGCGGGCTTTTTTGTTAGTTGTTGTTCTATTGATATTTATGTTAATTATTTATGTTAATTGACATTACGGAAAAAATAATAAAACAAATTTATACATATATAATAGAAAATATATTTAATATTTTCATTTTAAAAAATTCGCTTATGATATAGTAATATACATAAAGCATCATACATACAAACACGTATGTAACACAAATTAAGTTAAAATATAAATACCACCTTTGTGGATAATTTATAAAAAAAGTGTATGAAACTGATGTTATTTTATGGATAATTTGTAAGTTAAATTTATGTTTATAACTATTTTGCGTGAAAAATTGTACTGAAGTCAACTGTGCACTAACCCTATTACTGTACAGCTCAAGCAGCAACACAAGATTTGGAAAAAGTGTTATTGGCTTTAAAAAAGGTTTTTTTTTATTATTTTACTGTTTATATTACTATTATTATTATTCTGGACGTTTTTATTCCAAATTTCAAATTTATTTTTCGATGACGTCTGCCTAGTGAAAAAAGTTACTAAGATTTGGCTAAAAATCGATATCTAGGTTTTTCTGGGCGTCCTTATTCCAAATTTGGAATTTACTTTACGATGACGTCTGCTAAGTGAAAAACGTTACTTCGATTTGGCTGAAAATCGATAACCAGGTTGTGCTGGGCGTCATTATTCCGAATTTTGATATATTTTTTTAATGTCGTCTGCCAAGTGAAGAAAAATACTCAGAATTTACTAAAAATGGATATCTAGGTTGTTTTAGACGTTATTATTCCAAATTTAGAATTTGTTTTACAATGACGTCTGCCCAGTGGAGAAAGTTACTTTGATTTAGCTGAAAATCGATATCTAGGTTGTTCTAGACGTCTTAATTCCAAATTTAGAAATTATTTAACAATGACGTCGGCCAAGTGAAAAAAGTTACTTCGATTTGGCTACAAATCGATACTTATCTTGGTTTTCCTGGACGCCTTTTTTCCAAATTTTGAATTAATTTTTCGATGACGTCTGCCAAGTAAAAGAAGTTACTCCAATTTGGCTGAAAATCGATAGGTGTCTAGGTTGTACTAGACTTTCTTATTCCGAATTTGGAATTAATTTTTCGAAGACCAAGTGAAAGAAGTTACAAATTCGGAATAATGACGCACAGCACAACCTAGATATCGATTTTCAGCCAAATTGGAGGAACTTTTTTCACTTGGCAGACGTCATCGAAAAATAAATTCCAAATTCGGAATAAAAACGTCAAGAAATACCTAGATTTTAAATGTTAGCCCAATCGGAGTTACTTTCCTCACCTGGCAGATGTCGAAAAATGTATGCCAAATATTGAACAAAAACATCCAGAAAAACCTAGATATCGATTTTCAGCCAAATAGGAGCAACTTTTTTCACCTGGCAGACGTCATCGAAAAATAAATTCTAAATTCAGAATAAAGACTTCCAGAACGACCTAGATTTTGAATTTCAGCCAAGTCGGAGTTACTTTCTTCACTTGGCAGATGTCGTCGAAAATTTAATTTCAAATTTGTAATATAGACGTCCAGAAAAACCTTGATATCGATTATTGGCCAAATCGGAGCAACTTTTTTTACTTGGCAGACGTCATCGAAAAATACATTCCAAATTCGGAATAAAGACGTCCAGAACTACCTAGATTTTAAATTTCATCCAAATCGGAGTAACTTTCTATACTTGGCAGTTGTCATAGAAAAATACATTCAAAATTTGGAATAAAGACGTCCAGAACTACCTAGAGTTTGAATTTCAGCCAAATCGGAGTAATTTTCTTCACTTGGCAGACGTTATCGAAAAATAAATTCCAAATTCGGAACAAAGACGTCTAGAACTACCTAGATTTTGAATTTAAGCTAAATCGGAGTAACTTTCTTCACTTGTCAGACGTCATCGATAAATAAATTCCAAATTCGGAATAAAGACGTCTAGAACTACCTAGATTTTGAATTTCAGCCAAATTGGAGTAACTTTTTTCACTTAGCAGACGTCACCGAAAAATACATTCCGAATTCGGAATAATGACGCACAGCACAACCTACATATCGGTTTTCAGCCATATCGGACGAACTTTTCTCACTTGGCAGACGTCATTGAAAAATAAATTCCAAATTTGGAATAAGGACGTCCAGAAAAACCTAGATATCGATTTTCAGCCAAATCGGACTGTTTTTGATTTCGAGATACGTTACCCATCTTCACTTGGCAGATGTTATCTTTATGCAGTATTAATTAACCTATATCAAAACACATAAAACAATTATCAAAAAAAGCTTAGAACTCCAAAAGATGTATGAAACCCCATACAAACTCTTAATGTAGTAGAGAACCATTTTGTACCCTACGAACTACTAAAGCCGGAAACTATTGACCATAATATAAAAAAAATATATTATCTTTAGTTTACCAGTTATAACATGAGAGCATTATAGACATTACTAATTAATTCTGTACATAATAATATATTATGCACCTAAACCTTTCATTGATCTTATCATTCAATGCCGCCCATTGTAAAGTACCTACAACATTGTCAATTTCAAGTTTTGATTCTTTTCATATGTGATACAATTCAAATAAAATTTGTCTACAAAGTACCTATAATAAAGCGACAACGCACATACTTCACGTCGCAATCAAGTTGGCCCTCTGCAGCGAGCGAATCATTACACGCACACAGCTGCGAATCTCGCGTGTCAATGCACTAATACATAGACAAGATCGTTGTCAGTCGAAAGCGCGAGCGGAGCTACGAGCGACACAACCTCCCCGTGCCAACGCTTGCGCAACACTGCCGCCTGCGTCCGCGCAGAGCACCTCGGAACCGCTATCGTTCTGAATCTGAATAATTTGACATTTTCTTAGGAAAATATCAATGGATTTACAAATGCTATGTTGTAATTGTAGTATATCTATCTAGAAATTTTATGGTACAATTTATTTCTCAAAAATCGTAGCCGTTGAGAAGGAGTTCGCAATATAAGTCAAGAAATAGTATGTAGTTTGAATTTTTATTACGGCAAAAGTAATAATAATACCGTAAAATCATATGTTGCAAATGTTGTACTTGAATTCATCTATAAAATATATTTTTTTCAAATCTTCAACTTCAGCGGTTACGGAGGAGTTCGCTTTAGAAAGTACGAATTTGACGTACCCAAGGGCCTTAAATTATGTGAACACAGTTATACATAGACATCTCATCTAATGGTGCGATGTTGACATGCATTTGTTGCATATCAGTGTCATAATGTACAAAATCATTAATCATTCGGAACATTGGATCATTCGGTTCAATTGAAACATGGTATTCCGGTAATTATCGACATTTGTTGATAACAGAATTTTCGGCTTGATTGAGGTTGCTGATTTCACGAGAATGAATTGAATTCCAAACCATTGTAGATAATACTTCCAAATACTATTTATTCCAAAATTGTACTATTTCAAGCTAGTATTTTTCGCCTCGAATCCAATGAACATTCGACGGACTGACTGGTTTCTTCCTCCTGTATTTTTTCCTCCAAAATGCGATAGTGGTAAATATTTTCTGATTGGTCGATCAAGCTCAAAGTGATTTTCGATTTTGAAAAACCGACCACGTGATCCTGTGTATGTTGCCATTATTTAAAATAACGAAATATTTAATAAAATATTGATTCAGATACAATAATCGAGAAATCCATTGAAAATCATGACATATTTGTGCAATATTTTAGTTTCAAGACGCCGTAGAGTAGTTTTTGAAAACCTAGAATTTTTCATTGATTATGTTATAAAAGACTGCTGTAGATACAGTTTGTTATTATGACCAGGAAGAAACCACAATATCTGCAATTAAATAATAGTATTATTAAAAAACCGTACTAATCTTTACACACTTTATATAACGAGTTACTTCAACATTCACTATAATATTCTAATATTCGTTATAATTTAACTTCCCTTAAATAAATCAATACATGTTTTAACTGGCCCAGGTTTGTTGTTTTACTCAGTTTTTTGTCATACCAGTTTAAGGTTAACTGAACTATACTGGTAACTCTTATATTGTGCAAAAGTTTTTAGTGTGAATGTGAGTTATGTTTGTTAGTCCTTCACACTAAATCAGCTAAACTCTTCTGTATTGTGGAAAAAGTTATTTATACTTCTTTATTTTTTCAAAATCCAAAGGCTTGAAGACTTTTCATTATAAAAGTTTTGCGTTAACGTAAACAATTTTAGACTTTAAAGAATAAAAAAAGAGTTTGAAGTTACTTTTAGTGCACGAGAAGCGTTTCAGGCAGACGGTTGGAAGGAAATGCCACATTTACACAGAATCGTAATATATATCAATTAGATCACGGAGTGTGTCTGTAACGGCATACTTTATTTGTATAGCGAGAAAACGACACTTCCCAGCTTATGAAAATAAAAACTGTCCATATTTCCGATTGAATATTGTAAAAGGTGATTTTAAGCGTCTGATTTGACTAATGCACAGCATGCCACTCATGCCTCTGCTGACGTCGTAGTGAGTTGAGTGTAACGGTACATTATCCGTAAAACATGACTTATTAGACTAATCTATAGATAAGACTAATACTGAATATTAACGTGTCAAACATCTTTGCGTAAATAACTTTTTAAACTGATTTCATAAAAAAGTGGAAGGTTCTCAAGTAGATGCGAATATATTATTTATTTTAAATAATTTATCATTAAAATATCAAATTTCTAGTCAACAAAAAAAGAAACCATGATGTTCCTTTTTTTTTGAGAGTATACTTATGAATAAGTTCCATTTAAATTTGTTATCATTGTTTAAGTTTGTTTTTTGAAATAACTGAAAAAGTAATTGGTAATAAGTCTGGGTACAAGAGTAATTTCAAAACTGGCATTTGTGACCAGTATAAGAAGGCAAGAGAGAATTGATTTTGTTTGTAGCATTGTTTGTATCAATGTAGAAGAAAAATGAAACCAACTTCTGACATAGAAATGTATGAAATAACTTTTGGAAGTCGATATCTGAAATGGAACACCAAGTGTTTCAAATCAGCATCATTCTGACTTTCACAAGTTATTTCATAGTTTTTAGTGTTAATAGTTAGTTTCCTTTACGCAATACTAAGTGCTACTTTTTCTATGATGAGCATCCGTAATCAAAAGTTGCAGTTACATCGCAGAAGCAACCCCCAAATACATTGTTAATGCTTGAATGTATTTTATTTTTGTTTTATTTCGGTACAAACACATCTAACAAACTTCAGTTTCGATAAGAAAGAAAAATACAAAATACATCTGTTGGTCCACAACATTTAAAGTAATATACTTTGGGTGGAGTCTATCTAGTTATCGAAATATACAAGTAATTATTTAAGGATAAGAGCTTTGATGATAAAATCAAGTTCGGTATAGTAGTCGTTATAAAAATGACTCAAATAGTAAATTGTATTGTTATTCGAAACATTATTAGTCGAATACTAAAAACCCTAGGGACACGTTGATTGGCAATAGAAATGATGTATTTAGTAGTTGGTACATTCCCAAGCTTTGACTTTTATTTATCGCCAGAAGTTATTTTCTTTATTTATTTTTAAGATTGTTTGATCCCTTGCGCCGTAACATCATAGTCGATTCGTAGCGCTTCGGTGTAACCCGCGCCCAACTTTAAGTCAAGTTCCGCGCTTGATCACGTAAGACTTAAAGAAACTGCGCTCGGGGCATTGTAGCGAACTTTGCAAGCAGTCACTGTTTACTTTCCAGAGATGTCATATTTCCTATCCAGGAGTTGCTATATTGTAGTGGGCACTTCAAACTTGTTTATTGAGTTATTGGAAATATATGTGTGTAGTTATTTATTTTGTATGTTATATGGTTTAACTATGTACTTTAGAATGATAATTTTGGAAGGCGTATTAAGTATTTAAACATTGTTCCCTATCCCACTTTTGCATGTCGAAAAGAAGGTCGAGAGAAATATTCGACTCATGAGCAGCATGCCTATGGTAAATGGGGTGTGGTTGTTTATTAAACACTTTGGTATGGTTCATCTTGGTGTGTAACCTCGCAGTTTCTGATATTCTGCTTTGAAGTAGAAGTGTGCACTCACTTCAGTGTTTAGGCGTGAAGAGGATTCTAGCAAGTGAAATTGCTTGGCGTACGAGACCTTAAAACTAACGCACGTGGAGTGACAGTACAGTGTCGAGCAGAACGAGATGGCACTGCAACTGTAATGGACAAACGTGAGGCATCAGGTGTGCAACTTTTCAGATCGTAATCGTACCAATAAAAAAAATGTTTCAGAGGAATTTTTTTTTCGCCAGTGATATTCAAACCCGCCCCCCGTCAATAAGCACCGGCTGACTTAACCGCTCGGTCATCGAAACTGGCTACACAGACACAAATTCTGTTTGAACTCTAATGTTATTATATCATCAATTTTAACCGTGATAATCCAATGAATTACGGTACGAAAATCCACTTCACACGAGTCCTGATAACAAGCCAGTTGTGTTGTGAAGTGTAATGTTATCCTTGCAGACCACAATATAATCCTTTTGCCGGCACCTGCGCCTACAAGCGACGCTCGTTCATTTATCTAGAGGACAGCTGGCAGTGAATTATTATTATGATAATAAATGTTCTATAGAATAAACCATGTTTTTTGCTATCGAAGGTGTTTCATAGTCTCAAGTCTTCCGGTAGAAACCGAAAGAGGTGTAGGTCGTGATACAAAAGCATTTCTCAACTGACCACTTGTAACAAATTATTGATTTATGGGGCCATTAAAATACAATGTATATAAAATAGCATCAGTTCGGGGCTAGCATATTTTAAACGTGTACGTGTAGCTGTGGTGGTTATTATTATCCGTACATTGGAAAAGTGACCAGACACTCTTAACAAGTTTGGCTATCTATTTTTTATTATCTTTTAGATTAGGCAGCAAAGAAGCAGAAAATCATCCTATTGATGAACTAAAACTGCAGCCTTAAAACGCCCACTGCAGTTGTTTCAACACAACAGAAGAAAAAAATTGACTTTATGCATTATCCACCTTTGAGATGAGTAATGAGCTTTTTATGATTTCGAGATGTGCAATAGCAAAATCATGACGCTGGAATTAGCTCAAAAAGCTTTTCAAAGTATGTACTCCCCGAAAAAAAAGATGCAGAAATGATGGCTCACTGTAAGCCATCATTTCAACGAACCATAAGTGTGTCTAACTTATTGGTGAGCATTTTATCGTCAACTATTCTTCTGGTTACTTGCTGTAAGAAGTCAATATGCTAAGGCTGGTAAGCTGGCGCTTCATTCCAGAGCTGATAGCAATACTCCGCGTGGGAACATATCTACCTGTGCTTTGTAACGCACAAGCCGCTCACCTGGCGTGAATTAACACTTCTGCTAATGGGCTCGAGAAATTGATGAGCTTATCGACGTATATGCTTATCTGTATTTATGGAACTGTTTAGCAGTTATTTTCCTTTCAGAATATTTTTTCTTTAAGATGATTATAGTAGCATTTGAATATTTTCACACCTGGTAGAAACCGCCAGCAACGTGGATAGTGAAACTTACTTGCCTAGAAAATAGCTACCATGAGGCCAGATGGATAAATTTCCAGTGCGTATAGCTGAAAAATAAAGAAATAAAAAAAAACAAATACATGAAGACTAATACAATATATTATGTATTACTTGTATGAGCAGTAATATATTTGTTTCAAACTTTCTTGGTGAAGACTTTACTAGGCTCTTAGCTCAAGTTTTGGTGTTGCCCGGTTAGTATCAACAGTTACATCTTGTACTGGCTGACCGCAATAATCCTATTGCTTACACCTGCTCCTATAAATGATGCTCGTAAATCTCGAGGACAGCTGGCGACGGGTTATTGTTATTAGCTGACAGACGCTTGATTTGGATTTTGGTTTTGATGATATACAACTTCAGCGTGGCTCTAGTACTAATTGCTTTGTAAGAAATTAAAGTCATTTGTGGAATGTACAAGCCAACAAATTACTTGCGAAGTGTATAGAAATACCATGAATAACTAAGCCATTTGACAACCGTTGAAGAAAGTTTTTTTGGCTCAAATATAAAACTCTGGATCATGGAGTAAATATACATTAAGGGTGAACTGGCCGCTCACGTTTCCATACAAACATCGAAGGGAGATTGCTCCCTTATTTGAGGCTTTAGGTCCAGAACAAAGTATGATATCGATTGGTCTCTATATAAAAGTGTAAGGTTTTAATAATATTCTTTCATTTTCATAGCAACACTAGCCATTTTTACGATAGCAATCTTATTCTGTAACGTTCAGTAGTTTTTACTGCTGAACTACTGGCAACACAGCTAGAAGGGTGGCTTGGCAGAGCGAGGGCAGTGTGATTCATTCTTTGTTGGACGACCGAATCGTGCGGACGTATTCTGTAAAACTCATTGGAATTGGAAGATACTGATTATAAGGAATTATTCTGGATCATCGTGTTTAATTTAAAATCACCGTTGGTACGGCAGCGATACTGAGATCGTTTACAAAAGTATAACACATTTTTAAAAAGATAATTTACTTAAGAGTTATAATCGTCAAAACATTTTTATATATATTGAATTATATTTTTAAAAAATCGTAAAGATACAAGCCTATATGATGAAGAGATCAATCGATACCACACCTATTTCTGGACTTTAAACCTCAAATAAAGGAGTGACCCTTCGACGTTTGTATGGAACGTGACTCGCCAGATCAATAAAAAATCATGAGACTCACCTCGTTGTAAGTGATCACCGTCTCAAGAACATCCGCAACATCAGAGCTGCAGAGGTCTTGAGAATGCGTTGCCCGTCTTTGAGGAGGGGATATATATATATATTTTTATGTAACTGTTATTAAAAAATTATAAAGTTAGAGACGGTGACAATATATTATGTCGTGATACTTACTAATCATTTTGAAAATATCACATTATGCTTCAGACACTGTTCAATTGAGGCTCAAATTCAAACAAAATAAATTTCTATCGTTGGTTTTTAATACTCTAGATTAAACTTTATCTTGTATTCATATTTTGTCAAAAACTGGGTTACATGATGTTGTTGACATGAAGCCGTCATCACACTTAACATATTCGGTTAAATGATATCAAAATATATTGTCTTTCTGTAATATATATTAGAATTCATTTAATTCCTCTCACACAGCCCACTCACATCTCATTTCAACCAAACACACTTTCATAACAAGCTTCCATCTCACCCAATAACAAAAGTATAAAAACGTCCTCTAATAATTGAGCACTTAAAACTCACTACGAGAAGGTTCCATTGCCTTCAATTCGATATAGAACGAGAGACCTTATCCAATTCGCGCTCCATCCGGGTAAAGCACTTTGTTCTTTGAGGATAGATAGAGATCGTGCGGAGAATACTAAGCCGGTTTTGTATCTATCGAGAAAATAAGATACGTTCATAAAGTACCTGTACGGTGTCTGTGACGGTGTGGAGTTGAAAAAGGTTCTGATAGAATACCTCTGAGAATGAAAGTTACATTTCTACAAAGATTCAATGAAACTGAAAAAGACGTTGGGTTTTGAAAATAGAATTACAGAATATTCTCATGCTAATTTTTTAGTTTCTTTGTTTCGTATGAACTAAATTGGTTGGGTTGTTGTTGAGTTTTAAAGGAAAGATTGAAATTTTTAGAGCGATATAGACTATGAGTTTTTTTAAAACTTTTTAACTTTTACGATGTAGTTTGCTTACGGATCGTTCAGTTCAAAATTGCTTGCAAATTTCTTTTTATGAGGCAAAATGTATCATTTCAGTACAGCGAGAGGTTTTACTTAACAGTATTATTTTTGGTTGTTAATAACGATCTCCAGAAATTATGGCTGGAATGAGTATATCAAAATATAATAAAATGTTGGCAAGTAAAATCAGAGAATTCTTATAATTGTGTACATGAACAGAATACATGCTTTTCTAAAGGAAACATCAAAATCAATTCATAATTGTTGGAGTAATCTCGTATCGACATACAAAAACAAATAGTCGAATTAAGAACCTCTGCTTTCTTTTGAAAACAGTTAAAAATCACATCTATCACGGACAGTTAGCGGAACAAATTGATAGGCGCTTGGGGACATATATACGAAATTGTCATGGGTTTCACACATATTAAAAATTTTAGAAATGAACCAACAAAACACTATTGAATCAATAATAGTCGAGCGGTAACAGCTATGGACTGCCATGCCGCAGGTCCATGATTCGATCCCACCGCCACCTTGAGCATCACCGCAAGGTGCAAGGGCACTTTACAATTGCTCGCCTGGCTAGCTACCTCAGTCAAGTAGGAAATCTGCTGCCAAGCATCTAATGGTGTGTTCTGACAGCAGTCCTTGAGAGCCAGTAAAATGACAGGGACATGAGACTTAACAACTGTATGTATATTGGTGACGGGCGCAGTGCAGTTCGTAATTTGTGATGAAATGCATATGTTATTGGCAGAGGATATTTCTTAACATGTCGGCATCGTGCTAGTTCCGACACAATCCCATTAAAAAAAACGCAGGTAAAGGATCAAATACCTACTGAGAGCCATAGACTTAGCACACTCGCCCTGATGAAGAAAATCTGATATGCTCGAAGCTCGGGTCGACGTATTCCATCCCTATTATGAGTGATTTGTTGGTTAATTCATTATTTTTAAATTATCTAAAGAAACCGGCGAAAGTTTGAGACGCTGAGTATCAATTTCCCAGAAACGAAATCTTTTGAGGGAATCATTATAAATACGAGTATCAAACGACGGTTACATAATATGAAAGCCACCTCAAAACTCATTCCAAATTCTATCAATCCCCATTTTTATACCCCAATTCGACGGCAATAATATCCCCAATGCCTCGGAAGCCATAAACAAACTCCAAGGTCGCCTCAAATTGCGATTTCGATGCCTACAAAAGGATCACGTTAAGCGCCAATAAAGATATTATAAAACTTTTATTCAAATCTAATATTTACGTTAGAACTGCCCTCAAGTACGGCGGTAACAACCTTCAGGTTTAATTAGAGAACGGAGCTAATTTTCAAGTTTTGATGAATGCGATTTCACGGATACACAAGCTCGGGTTCCTGAAGACTAATTTGAAATTTTGATTTACAACTTGAGATGCAGAAATCTGGGCACGTTTGGAAGCTTTTGCTGTTCTCTAATTAGAAATATACCAGTGTTTATCAATCCGTGGATACGCGATTCTTTTACAAGGGTATCATAGTCAATCAAAAGTACAAACATGTTGTTCTTGTACCAGTAGGCCTGGCTCGCTCCGCACTTTAGATATAAAGCTACAGTGTACATCAGCAGGAATCCATCCAGACGGGATTATTCTACGGTGCGAGCAGTGTCAGAAGAGATCAAAGCTATGCGTGGCTATGCGATTGAAAGAGATGACTTGTTGGTGATTATAAATATTAGGTACTCCGTGCCCCGCGAGCTGAAGTGCACTTTATTGCTTGCTGCTGCTAGAGTCGTTTATTCGTCGTCAATACAAGTGACCCTCGGTGTTTTGTTTGAGTAATCACACGCTATGTATTCATGAATAATTATTAATATGTACTATTTTATTTGCTTTAATACACTAAGAAAAGTGCGAGTAAGATTCCAAACGACTTCGACCGGGTAGTTTATTGTTCGTTTTGCTATATCCCGTCCTAATTTCAAACCTTCCACAGTTAATCGTCGTCAATACAAGTAACTCCCTGTGTTTTGTTTGAGTAATCACACGATATGTATTAATTAATAATTGTTTATATCTATTCGTGTGAGAGGGAATCGTTTCGTTGGTTTGTTCAGTGTTCTTGTAACCATTTCGGAATCCTTTGTAATATCACAGAATTACAAATTATTTTAGGTCGATGATTACTATTTGAATAAGAAGATCGACGTAGCGTGTTTATGTTATGAAAATGAGGGGTTACGGGACAAATGTGGCCTACATTTTAATATATTTTCTATCTTTTCAGAAGTTATCGATATTGTGAATTGTGTTAAAGGAAAAATGGTTTAGGCGTTATAATAAGAAAACTCACAACTATACGTTATCGAATACTGATGAAGAGTAGAAATAAACTTTACAGCCAAATTATGGAAATAAGACGAATGGTAAAGGGAAAATACAAAACCAGGTGTTTTGAGGCACGTTTCCTAACGAAAATATAGCGCGTTAAGCTTTGAAATAAATATTATTATCTTATAACGCGTATCTAGAAGTTTGCTATTCAGGTTTCAAATGGATTTTGTAACTTATAGAAGGATATAATTAGTTAACCTGGAAGTATTGAAACATATTGAGGTAGGTACTGAGATTTCAGACAATTTATTTGGGAGATGTATCATATTTGTTTGGTACCAAACATGGGTCAATTATTCTTTAATATGGTAAGAATGCTATTATGGTCTATTTGTAATATTTTATTTATATTATAAATAATATATATGTTACAATATTATGTGTACAGTTGTTGTGATCTTCTAACCGTTACCTTATAAGATTACTCATAGCTATATTTTCTTTTAACAGGTTTTATCTATTTTTATAATTTATTTCTAGACTGTTCCAATATTTCCAAAAGCTTCTTCGCCAAAGTGATTGATGACAACATTTTGCGAGAATTTTTTCCTTACTTTGTGGAGATGTAACGTAAATTACCTTTTTTTTTAATAATATTTACATAAACATACCTAATTTTACTAGCTCCTTTACTTACTGTCCAAGAAATGGCCATGAAACATCCTTGAAAATTATAAGTTTAGCAAAAATGTCTAAATAAAGCCTCTTATAATGATAACATATAGAATGATAGTTCTCTTAGAATGATAGTCTTAGAATTGTAACATATAATTATAATTATTTATTATTACCTACAGAACCAACTTCGAAAACGGAGGAGGTTTACTATTCAAATTTATGTTTTTTTGTATGTTATTTACGTGATTTCTCCGTCAGTTATGAACTGAGCATGTTTTTTTTTTTGGTGAAATATACCACTCCAAACGTATACAGTATAAATTTCATCAAAACATGTTATACATCCAGGTATGCAAAAAAAAAAGTTAATTTACTATACCTAACTTATTTAATCGATTTTGATAAATTTTGGTTTAGGCATCCGGCACGAAATCGGAAGATGCGGGTCCAATTCCCGCCTTGGGCATATCATTTTGTGCTCCAATAATATGTAAAATATGATTTTCGCTTAGGACGCGATAGTGATGTAATCATATTTAGAAATATAGAAGAGTAGCAACATCATTTCGAGAGTTAAGTGTTTCAAAAATCACTTCTTTCGATCAGATGATGTATAGTAGTCTGGTTTATGGCCGCGCACCGTACCCTATGATAAAGTTCGGCTTGACAGGGCGTGTCCAGGTGGCCGAGTGGTTAAGGCATCCAGCGCAAAATTCGATGAAGCGAGTTGGATTCCCGCCCATGGCATAAAATTTTGTGCTCCAATAACGATTTTAATGAAATTTTAATGGACCTGTAGGTTACTTATTATTATTCAGCTTACATACTATATTCAACAACAATATCAGCAAAATCAGTTTATAATTGATGGAGTAATCAAATAATAAACATATAAAAAACCAAACAGTTGTATTTAGAATCTCTTCTTATTTGAAAGACAGTTAAACCATAGAGAATATATAAAAGTAGTTTACTTATAAACAGTATCAACTATTAAACGATGCCCACACCCGCTTCCGTTTCCACTCGGGTAAACTCAAATGAAATGAGAGGTACCTTAATTACAACCGTTCCCCGAACGATCTTTGAACACGCGAACAAGACACGCAATCCTCGTACCTATCTCTCACGATTGCTGAATGGAGAATGTAATGTTGCAATCTTACAACAAACCAGAAAATATATTTTATCTTAGTGCATTTTTGCATGATATCATCTGCTCTCCCCTATTGAGATCCTTATGCTTGGCAAGCATGAGGGATTTCAGAAGTCATCGATTCTTCAGAAGGCGCTGCTACTTGCCCATCTTTTGTAAAGTTTCCCTTAGTCGCCACATCACCCACGTGAAGAAATTAGGGGGGCGAAGGGTTATAATAATATATAAATTTGAATTTATTTTATAACCCTCTACAACACGGCCATAATTTTACATGATAGACGGAAAATATCAAATCTATACATAAAGTGGAAATATTTGTATTTTTCTAAGTAACGAAAAACTTAAAAACAACTAGACCGATTTGAAAAATTATTTCACCAATATTTAAATAAAGTTTTTGTTTACAATGTAAGCTGCACATAGTGTTGGGCGACATATTGACTACAACTTGATGGGTGTAAAAGTTTAATGTTCATCGACATTGTCTCGTAATACAGCACGTAAATGTGGATGCTTGCATTATATCGCTCGTCTTTTTTTTTTTTTTTTGTATTGCTGATAGGTAAGCCTTTGACCACAATCTCACGTGATGGAAGATGATGTTGTGGTCGAAGGTGTTAACAGGCTTAACCTAGAATTACTCTGGCTCTCAAGGACAGCTGCCGGATCACACCGTTAGGTGCTTGGCGACAGATTTTCAACTTGAGGGTGGTCGCTAGCCAGGCGGGCATTCACAAAATGCCCTTCCACCATGCAAAATCCTTTGTTCCCAAATGAGTGTTCCCAATTCCCTCTATGTACTGGTAGGCGTCATTTGTACACTATCTGCCAGTTTAGGGATAAACGCTAATAATACAAACAGTAAAACCATACATCATCATAATATGATCGCTTGGGTAGGCCTAGCTCACTCCATACTTTACATAGCTACAGGTAAATCATACTTATTCGTCCAAACGGGATTATTCTACTGTGCGTGCCGCATCAAAAGAGATCAGAGCTATGGGATAGAAAGAGAGGCACCTTGTAGGTGAATATAAATATTAGGTACAACGTGCTTTGCGAGCTGAAGTGCACTTTATTGTTTTGAAGCTAGAGTAGCTTATTTATCGGAATGGCTGTGCGGCGTGATCCTTCAGATCCTTTTTATTTTGTGGCAGAAGTAATTGCAACTACACTAAAAAAATTTGGAGAGGTGCGTTTTTTTTTTTTTTTTTTTTTATGCGTGATGGGTAAGCCTTTGACCACTATCTCACCTGATGGTAAGTGATGATGTGATCGAGGATGTTGTTCAGACTAACCTGGAGTTACTGGCTCTCAAGGACAGCTGCCGGAACACACTGTTAGGTGCTTGGCGACAGATAAAGCGTTTTCGTGATTAGAAAGGTGAGGATAGTATTAGAACTATTATTGTGTTCGATACCTTTGCAGAAGTTAAAATGATCGATCCATTGATTGAATCACAAAACATTTTGTAGGGTTTTTTTAAATAATATTGACAATTTGTTTTGCAAATTTATCGAATCGAAAACCCTCAATCGCATTTTAAAATTAATCATTTTTACTGTACGTTTATTTTAAATAAACCTATCGTGATCTTTCCGGTTCTCAGCGAACAAAAAATATCTGATCTGATTTTAATACTGGCAGGTAATAAAATATATCAGGCGTAAAACAAATATTACTGTTAAAAATAAACGACATTTTAAATTAATAAAATTACAATTGGATTCTGATGATGGTCGACGGTTGAATGTTTTAAGGTAAATTCAGATGATTTAATATTACTCCACGCTTCGAGTTCTGATATATTGGACGTTAAGAATTTAAGACTTTATATTAAATTACGTAAAAATTATTGAAATCGATGTAAAGGGGATGTAAATAAATTCTTCTTATATTATATTTTCAAGAACTACCCTTGCTTTCTATTTTACAGATAATTAGTTATGTTTTTGACCGAACATCGTATACATATATTGGTAAGGCTTAGCATAAAACGTGAAATGGCTCTCAAAGACAGCTATTGAAACAAATATTTGGCATGGTGTTAGCTAGCTATCACATTCAAGTAGAAAATCTTTAGCCAAGCACTTAAAGGTATGTTTCGGCAACCGTTCTTGAGATCCAAAAAGTATAGGTTATCCTAAACAACATCAACAACCGCCACATCATTCATCAGGTTAGAGTGGTCAAATAGGCTAGGTTATCTGCTAACAAAATATCTAAGGTGACAGATTTTCTCTTTTAGTGGGTATATTTTGTTGTCTGTAATAAAAATTGCCTCATTGCCAATGTCACCAGCTGTTGTTGAAAGATTTTTTTGTGCTCTTTGAGGTGAATCGTTACAATTCTAGGTAAGGTATTTTGAATACAAATTACATCAGTATTTCTATTACTAGTAGAAAGTCATCATGACTATAATATTAAAGATTTAATGATAATTGATATTTAAGATTGTTAAATGTTAGTTGATTATTTTTGAATGTATTAGCACTATGGCATCGCAACCAATATAAAGGGAATCCCAGTAAGAGTGCACCTTCCCTGTTTAAAATAAAAACATATTTTTTGTGAGAGTTGTGATTTTTTTATGGGATTAAGACCTTCCCATTTTTGTAATAAGTTTTCTCAATGATAACGCGTTGTTCTTTCGTAAAGCGATTCATTTTTAATAATCGGAATTAGCATATTATGTGATCGTGGCTATATTTCAGAGTTCACTATTCATCAAAAAAAATAAAACTTAATTTAAAAAGTGCACTCTTGAGACACCCTATATTTAGGCACCTCGTAGTAACCAGTTTCATCCGGAGGACTCATCTGCATATAATAGAAGTTAAGGTATGAAATTTCCGTTTTATTGTAATAGATACTTTGAACTGACAAAGAACCTTCATGGTTTGGGAATTCTGAGTGAAACTTTTTCACATGTTACCTATGAGGTTTGTCTTTTGTTAAATGTGCAACGTTCGAATATCTACTATCAGTTGTTTTTTTTTCAGCTTAGACAAAAAGATGGATACTTCGATAATTCGAGTGATTTTTGAATACGAGTTCTGACGTGGAACTAACGCGGCAGAAACAGATCGCAATATCAATGTTGTGTGTGGAGAGGGGACTGCTAATGAATGCACCGTGGGATTTTGGTTTCAACAGTTTCGTGTCATCTATATCTAATCGCTACCTTCATTATATTTAATGAAAACTATATAAAAGTACAGAGATCAGCATGCATAACGGTATACCTACAATTTAAACTTCTTTCGAAATTCCATTATTATTCAAAACGGCCCCAAACAAAATTTAACAGCTCAGTAAAAGAATTTTACACCGTGCTTAAATTTAATGGTCTGTTACAACGAAAATGAAAATCTCAAAGCGTTGCATCCCCGCCCCAGCTATTGGAGCGTCTTTCTACGAAGATATTATCCTTAATGCACCTTTTGCCTGTAAGGAACTGGCGGAAAGAATGTCATTGTTGATAGGAGAAATGCGCTACGGTTTTGCAAATACTGAAGAAGTTATGTAAGATGGAAACTCAATTTCAATAATTCTTTTCACGTTAATATTAGTTTTGTCGGTAACATTAGTTTTGTTGGTCGTGAAAAGCATACTTGTATGGTAATGAAAAAAGGATAAACATAGTTGTAGGGCATTTTGCTTGTTCATTTCACGAATGATTGCCTGGCTAGTATGTTGGAAAATCCGTTACCAAGCACTTTACTGTGTGTTCCATTATCTTTGAGAGTAACCGGTAATTGTAAACTTATTTTGTGGGATTATTACGGGATAAGCTTGCACAGCAATTATTAAGCGGTTACCTCTGCCAATAACATATGCATTTCGTCACAAGCGGCGAACTGCACTGCACCCATCACCCTGAGACATAAAGTTGTTATTGTTAAGTCCCATGTGCCTGTAATTTCACCGACACGCTTCAAAATAAAACAGTAATGCGAACGTTGCTACTTGTTAGTATACATAGGTATAGTGTAGTAGGTACTTCCCAGGATGAATTAGTTTACAAAGAGTTCTAGTCAAAGTAATAAGTAAGTACTAAGTAAAGCATGTATACCATCCTCAACCACATTATTGAATTAATTTTAAGATCAAGTATTTATACGCCTTATGAATAATATAACTGATCAAGTAGCGTCGTAATTTAAGTTCTAAGATTCTGAATTGATCGGTTCATAACATCTTAGCAAACTTTGCTACGAGCGTTTAAAATTTATATTAAGAGAATTATATAGGGCGTCTTCTCCATACAAATAAAACGTACAAGCCTAGTCAATGATATATGTTCAATACATGAACTAAAAAATCACTAAAATCGGGAAATATTAAGAGGTAGAAAAGAGCTTTTTCTTTTTGTATGGAGAAGTACGCGCTATGTAATCCTCTTAAGCAAGTCACTGTTATGTGTATGAATATGTTGTGTTTTATCCTCAGTGCGGATTACTTCACTATTTCTATACGTATAATTGTGGAATGATGGACAGAGTGAATCGAAGCTACGCCCATTCATCAAACACCATTCGCGATATATTGAAGGTTACAAAATGATCGTTGCATTTAAACCCAACTTTCATAAAAATGGTTGTACTCCATTCCACTGTGTGTTTTTTCTGTCTGTCACGCTATTACTTCGCCATATATGAAGTGATATTCATGTATTTTTTTGTGTACTGTATACCTACAAGTTTGATAGATTTAAATTTCATCAAAATCAGTCGAGTACTTTTACGTGAAAAGCAGTTAGCTGAAATAAGAATTGGAATGTTTGTTGATGATGAACAGTATTATTATACAGCGAGTGACAATGATCTTGTAAACAGTAGATATTTACTGAACTGATAAGTATGCCATCAAATGTGGAAGTCGGATCATGATAATGTTAGATCAGTGTTTTGAATTAGCATAGTTCCAAATTCAAAAATGGCATAGTGGTAGGGCATTTTGCGAATGCCCGCTATGCTAGCTACCACCCTCTAGTAGAAAATCTGTCGCCAAACACGGTGTGTTACGGCAGCTGTCCTTGAGTGCCATTCAATATAGGTCAAGTGAAGTAGTGGACAAAGCTAGCCTATAAACTATAAAAACTAAAAAAGTTATTTCATACTTTAAAGATCCAAAGTCGGTTCATTTCTTGTAAAATAAAAATTTCTTAAAAATATTTATATTTGATTACTCTGATAGGCTAGCCTTTTTGATGGTAAATGGTAGTGACCGAACAATTTTTACAGCTAATTAATATACACCTTCAACGTTAAAATGTAAACTACGACTTACTGCCCGCATCGCTCCGGTGATAATGCTGCTGACTATGAGCGTTCTCACACCACACAGCTGATCCAATGTCAGTTCTGGAACACGGACAGCTTAACACCAGGGCTCACACCCTGTTCTGCAGGAAAAGTCTTTACCAAAGTCAAAGTCAAAGTCAATATCATTTATTCAATTTAGGCGTCTACGACACAATTACAAATTTTAATATTGAAATATACTACATTGTACTGCCACGTTCAGCAAACAAAAATTATAGAGCCACTGCGAGAAGAACGGGCAAGAAACTCGGGGCCATTCTTTTAAACGTTTTTTAAAAATGTGTTAAGTACATACTATATAATAAAATTATTACAATACTTAATTTACCTTACGTAGGTGTTAGGCGCTAGCTTGGCAGAGGTGAACCAGTCCAAGCATTTTTGTCGTTTAAGTAATCACAAACTGTGTAGTAAGATTTCTTTATCAAAATATTCTTCACATGCAACTTGAATTTTCTTTCTGTGAGCGTTGTAATATGTTTGGGCAATTTATTATAAAACCGCACCCAATTTTCTAAGAAGGACATTTTATTTGTCTTTGCTAATCTAAAACCTGGCATCGCTATTTTATCTTTATTCCTAGTGTTATAATCGTGAGTGTCACTGTTTGATTTAAATTTGCTCAATTTTTTACGAACATACATAATATTTACAAATATATACAGACTTGGTAAAGTTAAAATATCAATTTCTTTAAAAATATCTCTCAAGGATTCCCTAGGATCCATTTCATATATGGCTCGAATTGCACGCTTTTGTAAGATAAAGATTGTCTCTATCTCAGCAGCAGCTCCCCACAGCAATATACCATAAGACATAATACTGTGGAAGTACGCGAAATAAACGAGCCTAGCAGTAGCTACGTCTGTTAGCTGTCTTATCTTACGAACTGCATATGCAGCAGAACTAAGTTTTCCAGATAGATCATGTATATGTGGATTTCACTGTAAAGTTGAATCCATTTTATTCCCAGGAAGACTGTCGCATTGTCAAAAGAGAGTTTTTCTAGGCCAAGCTTAATGTTTGGTTCAACATAAGTAACATTTGGTAAAGAAAACTTTAAACATTTGGTCTTTTTTGAATTTAAGAGAAGATTATTAGCCGCGAACCACTTAGATATCATAGATAACACATTATTTACATGAATAAGTTCACTATCCCTCCTATCTACTTTAAAAATTAGGGAGGTATCATCTACGAATAAAACAATATCGCAGAAATTTTTAACCATGCAAGGCAGGTCATTTATATATGCTAGAAACAGAAAAGGTCCTAAAATTGATCCTTGCGGTACGCCTATTCTTACCAAAGACCCGGAAGAAGTATTGCCATTTATTCTAACCTTCTGTAGACTGTCTGACAGATATGACTTTATAAGATCCAGAGCTTTTCCACGAATACCATAATGTGAAAGTTTTCGAATCAGAGTGCGGTGCTCTACACAGTCAAATGCCTTAGAAAGGTCACAGAATACGGCAATAGCATCCTGTGATCTATGTACCACATCCTATCGTATGTACCACAGTACATACGATAGACCCCAAAAAATATACATTCAAATATCATAGAAAAAATATTGCCGTTCTTTAATGAGAGCGTCTAGGTGTAAATACCTCTTTTATGCACTTATGTATTAATACACACTTAACAATAGTAGATAGGTAGCATTCAGCTCATTAGCCATATTATTTTCTTTGGTCACCTTTAACTACAAGCTGCAGGATACACGAAATTAACCCAGATGTGATGACAATTTGATTTATCTAATACAACAATATGCAAAACTGTGAATTCGCGGACATAAACTACGCCTCCTTCTTTTAAAGACAGTATAAAAATAGATATAAGTAGGTATGTCTACCCTTTTCACGTAAATGCTTTGTTCGAATAAAAGAGGCCCTGTAAGTATGTATCGACATGTCAGGAAAGATTTCACGCATGTCTGGAAGCCTGATCGTGCGTTTTTGAATGTAGGTGCCGTTTGGTACGTTTTATTGAGACATCGTGTTTGGAATTAATGTTGGAGCAAATGTGCGTGCGAGTAGAAACTTACGGCCTAAAATATTGATGTAGCTCATTTTATACTGCTGAATCATTTTAAGAGAATATGAAATAAGTATTTTAAGTGACTGAATTTCAATGGGGAAGCCAACTGTCAAATGCAGTGCAACCAGATGGCAAGTGGTGTGACCAATAAAAGATTATATTGTACTAAAATATTCGTTATATATTTTACTGTGTTTTTTATAAAATAAGAGTTTCCGTATCGCACGTAAATGTTGAGAAATAGGAGTTTAAAAATAACTTAGCAATCTTGAAAAGAAAATTGGTAAGTATAAATTTAAAAATAAATGTCATCATTAAGCAAAAAACTTGTTAATGGAATTTTATATAAAATTCACGGAATTCACGGAATTTTTATTATTTTAGTACTGTGAGATTTCAATAAAAACCTCGTTCTTTAGTACGATTACTATGCAACTTATTATATATAGCAAATGGAACCTAATATAAATGGCAAAACAAGTTTGACCTAATTTACGGCTACAATGATGTACCAAAACCAACTTAAAGCTATTGAAACTGAGTAAAAATGAGCTACATTTGGAAAAAGTGTAACATTTCGACTAGATCAGCCTTCTTTCTAATAGGTTAAGAATTTAGTTTTTCACCTTTTCACTTATACATATACTTTGTACTTTTCTGCATTGCTTCGGCCAAGGCAATTTTTTCTCTAACCGAGGATACACACAGTTCCAGCACTCCGATCGTGCTTAATTTAATCTTGACAAGATTTGATCGTACTCAATCCGGTTGTGGTGGTACAGGCTAGTGTGATCGTCTAAGTTAAGAGTTATGATATATTGAGAAAGGATTACTTGATTCAGAGATACGAAATCATAGGAGAGCTTTACTTTATGTGATTGTAAATCATCACTCATGTCTTACACAAGTTTTATGTCAGTACATAGGCTGAATGTCCATAAAATAATCACTTTCATATTCCTCCTGGCTTGCTTTAAATAAGAGAGGTCAACAAGTAAATTAATTAAAATAGTTAATTAAATTAATTATATTAATGTATGCGTTTGATTCATAAGGTATATGTGGAAGAGTTATTTCTAATTAGAGCATCCTTAGCAAGTGGCAGGATTCAATACAAGAATGCCTTATTTTATGTGGAAGGAAAGATCATCTCCCCAATAGAAACCAGTCCAAATAACGTCTAGGGAGACCTACAACGCGACTTAGCGTACACCGAAGTGTTTTTTCAGGGCTTGGAAATCAACCTTTTAACCTATCATGAGCCGAGGGGCTCTATTAATTCTTATAGCGAAATAAGCGCTATTTGTATATTTTACTAGCCCTTTTAAAACCATGGATTTATATATATCTCAAATATCACGTGATTCAACACAAAATTTGTGTTTGCCTGGCCAGGCTTATAGAAATCTATAGGTCGTTCCAGATGAGAGGACGTGTATTGTGACGTATTGTACTGCCGCTTCTAGGCACAACCATGTAATGACTTGTGAAATCTAGGTCCCATATTCTTGTTATAGGCCTTAAAATATAAGACTGTAAAAAGCACGCTCTCCTAAGATATCTTTTGCAGTTATTCCCTATCATAGTCCAAAAGATATAATATAGATGTTTAGAGTTAATGGTATTGTATACTGTACTTATTTTAATATACTCCCTGTTGATCAGTAACTGGACTCGATCTCCCCTTGCTGTCTGCTCGCAGGACTTTGTGTTGGAAATTATATGACCTATCTATCTAGATTAGATGCTACGTTATAGCCCTAATGAAATAATTTATGTTATATTACTATCTTAAATTAGGTAAAGAATACTCTATACTCCAGCATATTCTGCTATACTAAATAATTAGACTCAAATATTATTTTACTATCCTAACTGTTATTAACTAAGTAAACTATCGTAAATTATTTATCAAAACAATTATAAATTGATCTCAAGATCTAATTAAGTGTGGATTACTATTTCAATAGCTAGAGTTCAAATATTCATTTAATTTACTTTAGATTCAATTATTCTTAATATATATTATATTCTATCTGATTGGAAAGGTTCTTAATCATAAAATAAAATAAGTTTAATAAAGATCATATTATTTTTTATTATAATGATCTTAAAAGTTGTTGTGGTATTTAAGCGACACTCTTTGATTATTTAAATCATGAAAGTTACATATATATGTATCTATATAAATACACATATATATTAATCACATGACCCGCTATTCATTTCCTAGACTTTATTTAAGAGGGAAAAAATTAATAGCGAAATGAAAAAACCTCTTTAGTCGTATTACACAGTACAGTAGAATCAACAAAACATATAATATATGTTAATATACACAATTATTTACAAAATAAAACCATACCCATATGTATATTTTACAACATTACAAGTGATATCTTTGACATGAATATACTAATTGTATGTAGCAAATAAGGTATATGTATTCAATAAGGTAATATGATTTAATACTATCATTAATAAATTGACTATTCAATTTAATTTAATTTTAGTTACATCAAACCTTCTGAAATTCCATAGAATATATATTGGGTGTAATTTTAAATTTATCGCTAGAATTAACTCTATATAGTATGTTGAGAATAGGATTTATCAACTTTACCGAATGATTGTCTTCTAATATCACTGAATTTAAACTAAAGTTGTTAATTTATCAAATAATAATAAAACACTGAAGTTACTGCAGTTTTTAAACTGACTTCCGCGTTAAACCAGCGCTAATCCGTCAATGTCCCTCCTCTCCTCAGTTCGTCTTTCCCCAGCCAGTACTTTCTATCCCCCTCTCTGTATGTAAAGAAACACCTCCACCGTCATCGATTGGTTGATCTAAAAATAAAATAAACAGCCACAGATCAGTTGTTCTCTGATAGGTCAATTCCAGGATCGGTTAAGTAAACACCCTCGCAACAAGTGTTTTTTATTTCTCACGGTTTGCAGCTTTGCCAAACCCCACAAAAAAACCCTTCAACCCAATTTTTTGTGAGTCTCGTTTTCGAGTGGCCATAAAATCAAGAATAGATTATTTGAATGCGTTTGTTTTTATCTTTTAATAGCTTCCCGGCGCCAGGCTGTTAATTTTTTGTGTTTTTGTGTTATTTTTAAAAATTCATTTAGGCAGCTCTACTTATTCGTCAAATAAAAAACTTCGTTGTATGTGTCATATACGAGAATACATAATTACCTATACTATATATGTGAGATACCTCCACACGGTTGTTATGCAAAAATCAATCCAAAACATGTAGATAATATTGTACTTACCCCTTCAAAATATCGCTATCAAACTCATATTTTGACAGTAAGTTACAGTAATAAAGGTCATTCTAGGAGCATCGAGAAAATCCTGCTCGACCAATATTTGCCCAAGGAATTTGTGGAACGAACTCAGGTATAGATGCATATCATACCATATATACCAAGTATTTATTACATCGAAAATTAAAACTTAAAAAGTTGTTTAAAATCAAATGGGTGGTGAGAAACAGAAAAAAAACAATGTAATGAAATAAATGAGATGAGATGAGATGACAATGGAATTGGAAATGGAAGTGGATGTGGAAGTGGGGAAGTTGAGAAGTCGGGAATTTGGGAAGTGTAGCAGTGTGGCAGTGTGAGTGGCAGTGTGAGTGGGAGTGGGAGTGGGAGTGGGAGCGAGAGTGGGAGTGGGAGTGGGAGCGGGAGCGGGAGCGGGAGTTGGAGTGGGAGCGGGAGTGGTAGCGGGAGCGGAAGCGGGAGCGGGAGCGGGAGCGGGAGCGGGAGCGGGAGCGGGAGCGGGAGCGGGAGCGGAAGCGGAAGCGGGAGCGGGAGCGGGAGCGGGAGCGGGAGCGGGAGTGGGAGTGGGAGTATCGCCATACAACGTAGGAATGCAGCAAATGTGATGGGGATCTTTGCACCGGTCACGATCAGAAGTAGATTATTTGATATTTAAATAATTAATTACAAGATTCTGTGACTTGAATAATTCTATGTTTATATATTATCTGATCTTTTATGTATTCTATTATAACCTGACATCTTATGTATTTATTTGCATAGCATATAAAGTAATAAAGTGGAAAATCCATATTTTTATTAGTTTTTGGTCGCCACGTGTGTATGTAGTTTGACAAAATGGCGTCACCATTTAAAACAAAAATGAACTACCTAATGAATTAACCGCGTTAACTCATCGTAAGCAACGCATTTTTCTACAAATACAAACTGTGTAAGATATATCTATTAATTTTAACTGCCCCGATACAGAATAATTGTTTCTTATGCATATGTTTGATATAAGTTAATTTGCGTTGTTCGTTAGAAAAAAATCAAATCAGAAGGAACTTTTTTTTTTTTTTTTTTTTATTCCGAATAGGCAAGCATTTGACCGCAATCTCACCTGATGGTAAGTGACGATGCGGTCTACGGTGGAGCATGCTTGCCTAGAAGATACCTGTTCACTCTATACTTGAAGACTTCCAAATTGTAGCTCTCAGGGAACAATGACGCTGGGAGGGTGTTCCATTCCTTCGCTGTTCTTATTATAAAGGTGGACGCAAATCGCTTTGTGCGAGCAGGAGGAATGTCGACCATATACGGATGCCGTGTTTCCGTACATCTTGTTGTCCGGTAGTGGAATGGAGATGCAGGTATTAGGTTATGCAACTCCATCGCACACTCTCCGAAATGTATCCTGTAGAACACTGAAAGACTGGCAACTTTGCGACGATGTTCAAGGCTTTGGAGTCTGGTCTTCACCAAAGAATCGCAGCCTATGAGGTTTTTTGCACGTCTTTCAATGGAGTCCAAGGCTTCGAGCTGGTATTTGGCCGAACCGTCCCAGAGATGGCCGCAGTATTCCACACAAGACTGGACTTGCGCTTGATACAGGTTAAGAAGCTGCCCTGGTGTGAAATACCGCCTAACCTTCCCCAGGACTCCCAACTTTTTGGCAGCTAATTTAGCCTTGGACTCAATGTACGAGCCAAAATTGAAGTCTGATGTTAGGGTAACACCCAACAGTTCAAGTTGGCTCGTCACGGGTAGAGATACATTCTAGAAAGTGGGAGTCAGATGGAACGGACTCCGCTTGGCACTAAATAGACACGCCTGGGTCTTGGAGGCGTTGAAGCTGACCAAATTGGCATCACCTCAATCGGAGGCTGCTTGCAAGGCCAAGTTCATACGCTCTACCATGGCCTCTCTAAGAGACTGGATTTGAGCTCCACTAGCTCGTGCTTCGGCAAAATATCTCTCTACAACAGTGCTGTCATCTGCGTACCCAACAACACCGGGCTTGAGGAGATCGTTGATGTGCAGCAAGAAGAGGGTTGCAGAGAGAACTGACCCCTGAGGTGCCCCGGCATTAATTGCCAATTGATCAGATGAGCAGCCGTCCACAACCACTCGTATTGATCTTTCCCTCAGAAAGTCTGTTATCCAGGCACATAAGCCAGCGGGTAAGCCGTATGAGGGAAGCTTGCTAGTCAGGCTGTCGTGCCACACCCTGTCAAAGGCCTTCGAGATATCCAGAGAAACGGCAAGCGCCTCTCCGTACCGTTCTATGGCCTCGCTCCAGATGTGAATGGCATAAGCAAGAAGATCCCCAGTAGACCGTTTTCGGCGAAATCCGTATTGACGGTCACTGAGGATGTCATTCGCTTCAAGGTATGTCAAGAGCCTGTGGTTTAGTACACGTTCCATACTCTTACATAGTATGGAAGTGACTGAAATGGGCCTGTAGTTAGTAGGGTCAGCACGACTGCCTCTCTTGGGCACAGGCTGCACATTAGCAAGCTTCCATGTTTTCGGCACTTGTCCAGTCGCCATCGCGAGGCGAAAGAGGCGCATCAGCACAGGAGACAACTCAGGAGCACACACTTTCAGGACTATGGCTGGTATACCATCCGGACCACTTGCTTTGTTCACGTCCAGATTACGCAGTGTTTTACGTACCTCGATCTGACGGATGCGAATTTCCGGCATAGATGCCTCGCAACTAGGTAGACACGGAGGTGCTTCGCCACCAGTATCCAGACGTGAAGATTCCGCAAAAAGAGAAGCAAACAAGTTCGCTTTCTCCTCTGCGGTGTGGGCAAGTGATTCATCAGGTTTCAGCAGTGGAGGCAGGGAGGAGCGACAGAAGTTAGCTTCAACCGATTTTGCCAGTGACCAAAAAGCTTTACTACCCGCAGGATACGAAGCAAGTTTAGCTCCTATTATTATATATATGTGGTTGAAGCGTGCCCTTTTTAAGGCCTTTTTGCAGGACTTGGCAGCCTTATTAAAAGCTTTTTTCTTATTGCGAATGTCCTTCGATTTCCGGTTTCGAGCATCAGCCCATGCAACGTATGCTTCATGTTTTTGCGCTTCAGCGCGTCTGCATTCAGCTCCGAACCAAGGACGAGCTTTGCCCGACTGTGGCGAATCAAAAATGGAATAAAATACTCCATAGCCTGACGCACCACACTCGTTACTGCATCCGCACAAACCGAGATGCCAGATGGATCGCCAGAAGAGAAGCAAATAGGCTGCCAAGGATAAGATGCGAAAAAACATCGCATCTCATCCCAATCTGCTGACTTGTAACGCCATACCCACCGGTTGCCTTTAAGGCAGAGGTCGGGCGGGGAGTATACCGATACAGATTTCACCAGACAGTGGTCAGAGCTACCTAAAGGTGAAGAAACTGACACCGAGTATCGGTCTGGATCCGTTGTCAGCAGAAGGTCCAAGCAATTGGCTGTATGGCCGTCAACGTCAGGAACCCTTGTAGCGCCTTGGACTAGCTGGGTGAGATTTAACGTAAATGCTAGCTTATACGTCTCTCTCCCAGCATGGTTAGTGTTCTGGTGTGGGAACAGCCACTCCTGGTGGTGGGCGTTGAAATCCCCCAGTAACACTAACTGAGCGGAAGGGTACTGATGTTGTGCCACATCTGCCGTCGCACTTAGATAGTCCATAAGCCTGGTCGTCTCCTGATCACCGCTATGCGATCGGTAGACACTGTCATATAGAATTTTCTTTGAGCCTATGTCCACCAAAATCCACAAGACTGAGAAGCTGGAGTCTTCAAGATTACGGAGACGCCGACAACAAATGTCATCGCGAGCATATACGCATACCCCAGCTCGTGGTCTGAATTTGTGTTCCAGGACATAGCCAGGGTACGAGAGGTATGCCACGTCAGCCGGACAAGTTATCTGCGTCTCCGTGAGAAATAGAAGGTGCGGTTTTGCGGTCTCGAGGTGGTGGTGGACCGAGTTGACATTGGAGTGCAGGCCTCGAATATTTGAGAGGTGCACTTGGAGCGAGAGGACGTGCATCCGCTGTGGAACCGACTTCTTATTTTTCCTGTTGTTCATAATGTAGAGTGAAATAAGGTAGGGGGACAGCAGTGGGACGAGACGCTACCTGCCGACTCATTGGCACACAACTCCGATACCGCACGATTTGGAGACTAGTCCGGAGACCGCGGGGACGCCCGAGCCCCCCCAGAAATATCCATCGGGTCCTCTCATCCGTGCGCCAAACGGCACGATGGCGTATTCTGGGATTTTTCGCCGGGGTGATGGCGGGGCAGCCTTTCGTGTGTGGCTAGTACACTACTTGGGCCCCCTACTGTCTGCGGTCGGCCAGCGGATAACCGTGCCTCGGATCCCGCTGCTCTCCGAGACTAGTCCCCTAATACGGTTCTTTGTTCTGTGCCAACTAACATGTCATCTCTAGGAGCGCAACTGCCCCGACCTGCCCTCCTTAACGGTTGCACCGAATATCGTGCCGGAACACGGCAGAGCCGCTTGGCGGCACGGTTTTATTCGGTGGGTGGTTCAAACCACGGCCGAAGCCTACCACCAGGAAATTGTCACCACGTTTATCACCACCCGTGGGTCACGTGTAGGGTCTCGAGGGTATATCCTACGGACGCGGGTGACTTTCAACCCACAAACAACACAACTTGAAATGGATTCGAAGTTTAACTTATGAAATACACAGTTTTAATGACCTATATTTTCGAATCAAAGTATATGCATCCATCCTTAGTTCTGAACTGAAAGATACTGTTAAAAATGAAGACTATTAACGCTCCGCTGATGAGCACTCTAGGTCTAGACTACGTAAAATTGAGTTATTTACCTTTGATTAAAACATTGAACATTTCAATAGTTTCTATGAGACATTTTGTTCTATGGTTCATAATCAAAAACATATACCGAAAGTAGATAAATATCACTACCTACTGTCGTGCACATAAGGTTCCGCATTGAACATCGTGAAATGCCTTCCAATTACTGGCAATAATTATGACTCTGGTAAGCTTTGAGAGATAAATATGTAGATAACGGGCTGTTAGTGGTAGAGAAAATGCTGAATTTTTCACCGCTACATGAAGAATCGTCTATTCTCTGCCTAGAAGTTGTTAGACAGTTGTTAAGACTCATCTGCCTGTAATTTCATAATTGCAAACTAATTTTCAAGGAATTTTGCCAGAACACACTGTTAGGTTCTTGGCGATAGAATTTATTATTGATAGTGGTAGCTAGCCAGACGATCACTCGCAAAATACCCTTCCACCATGCGGTGGAGCTCTCATGAAAAACAGATCTGAGGCACGGCAGCTCTTATTACTCGGCTATCAATGCTTCAAAAACTAGTATACTGATAAAATTAAGTCAATTATGACGGTACATAATACATACGTTTTGAAAAACGCATATGTATGAAGATAAGTTATATATTCAAGTAGGTACAATTAAAATTTTCGTCAGGGTTATTTCTTAACTATATATTGAATTCTAATAGCATTAAATCGTAAACTGAAACTATCCAAGACATGTTTTTTGTGTTTACTAAATAAGAACCCGGTATAACTTATGAATCTATAAATAAAGTTAAAGCGACCAATTCCGCCACGCTAACATTGTACAAAAAGCAGGTTTTAAAGTTAAATTAAAAACTTGCTTCCGTTTTTGCCGGACGTCCGAGCGGGGAACTTTGAGTCTGCTTCCGTTCCAGTGTAATAAGACCTTGGTCATACTGATCGTGTTGCTTTTTCTATAACAGCGATGAAAGTTGCGAGATGCAGACGGTACCTACACAATAAATCATCGTACTATTGAGCTGTCGATCGACAATTTTCGCAATAAAAAGTATTGAACAAACATGTTTCGATTTCAAGTAGGTAAATCCCACTTCAGAATTGGTTCCATAAACATTTTATTAAAATTGGTATAGTACTTTGGTTCTACAATCATATCAGTTAATAAAACACCTTTGTCATCCAAGTAAAACAAACGAATTGCGTTTTATATTTATCAGTTGTAGATTTTTTTTAATGTAGGTCCATTATATTGTAGTATATATTACATTAACAATGATGAAGGGCACCATCTATACGTAGCATCTAGTACTAATTATAACATCAGACAGATGTTTGCACCAAAGAAAAATCATAACAAAGATTTGAAATGATACCGTTACAAATTGAATTTAGCCGTTAAGCTCCATGAACTATCACTGAGAATTTGATCTAAACAAATTTGATCACTGAGATGATATAAGCTCCATGTACATAATATCATTTAGTAATACTTTATTAGAAGTTGCTGGTAGTACATTCGGCTAGTAGCCAAACAATTATAATCAACCAGAATGTACCTACCTGTATGATTCCCGCGGTGAGGTAAATGAAAAAATACAGTTGGTAAAACAATATTAAGTAGGTATTATAACAGCTAAGACTTAAAAGTGACAGTACTGGATACCTGGATTTGCGGGTTTGATTACCAATTATTTTCAAAATAATATAATTTTGAAGCGCTCGTAGCGAAGCTTGCTTAGCCGTTCCGCCGTCAGCCGCGGTCAGAAGTTGGATGGGTGGCCCCTAGTGACATTACTACTGAGTGCTTCTGTGCTTCGGAGGGCACGTTAAGCCGTCGGTCCCGGTTGTTGTCTACCGATGGCAGACGTAACAGCATGGTGGTAGGTGATTTTGCGAATGCCCGCCTGGCTAGCTACCACCCTCAAGTAGAAAATCTGTCGCCAAGCACCTAACGGTGTGTTCCGACAGCTGTCCTTGAGAGCCAGTAATTCTGAACAACACCTTCGACCACATCATCACTTACCATCAGGTGAGATAATGGTCAAAGGCTAACCTATCAGCTATAAAAAATATCCTCGTTCAGCTTGCGTTAATGCTTCTAAGATAATTCTAATAATAAAACATTTACCATTAAAAATATTCACGTCTGTAATCTTATCTCTAAAAGAAAAACAATAAGTAAAAAAAGCTATAATTTAAGCAAAAATATTTTAGTTATATTACCACTGCGGTTTTTATGTATCCTACCGCAAAAGCAATTTATAAATATCAAGCGTAAGCTACAATTTGCTTTGTTCTTGCCGCTGCACTAACTTTCAGTTGCACAATCTCTATTTTATCGTTAAATCATTTGTCAATTCAATTATTCCGTTGGAAAAAGATTTGAACTTGGAACGTTTTTAAATATATGATAAAGTTAAATTTTATCTACTGCAAAGTATTGGATTAAAATGGGCAATTCACCTATAGTTATTTTATGCAATTTACTTACGTGATGTTATAGAAAATATAGTAAATAACAATTATGTGGAACTGTACTAGATGGCAATAGACTGGCCACATATTGACCGTAGCAAATCGACTTTCAATATGTTCACAGAATAACAATAAATATATATTGTTATGAATTAGAAACCGATAAATATATGGTTATATCATATATGGAACCAAGTCATTTCTGGTGAACTAAGTCTCAAAATGGCAAAATTTGAAATGTTTATTAGAAAGATATGAATAAAATATGCAATATTTTAGAGTATACGAAAAATACTAAGCTTGAATCCACACATCTGATAAAAAAATTACAACTCTTAAAATTCGTTTCCACAAGTTTTGTGTCTTTATAGTAAATCGTATCAATACAAATTTAATTTATAATTATTATGTAGTAACCTTTATTTATATATTGCGTTGCTCTCCGTCTCACGCTTCAGTCCGACATTTTTCAAAGATTAATTCGTATAAAACACCTCTGGAAATCCCTACGTTACTCTGTAAGTGAATACACAGAGAGCGTGCATATTAATGTTATGATTTTTATTTACTTTGCTGGTGGCTTTCTTTTACTTGCAAAACTAAAACAAACTACAACTACTACAAACGGAAGCATTTATGCAACCTTAAGGCCATTGCAGGCCCACGGGTAGCCCAAATGCTGCAGCCCGAAACCATTTGAAAGATTGCTCAGCATGATGGCAGCATTGCCCTGTTCGATTGCAAAACATGTCGTTGAGCCAAATAAGTGCCAGCATTTTATTGACGCGTCGCATCGACCAAGCGCTCTGATAAGATTTGTAAATTAAATAAAAATAATTATGATAAAAAAAACCGGCACGTCTTTGTACTTTCATGGTACATAGAAATTATTTTATGTAACAATTTGAAAGACAATTACTGGCAGCTCAGTCCCACGTGACCTTGATCAATGCTTAATTGACACAAAAACTTCGGGATTAAATAATATTTAATAATTTGATATAAGTTAAGCACAAACCTTACAAATTATAAAAACTATAAATCCTCCTATCACGTCAAATACCTCACTCATTTTACACATTACATTTTAATGCCTCAGTGTGAAGACATCTTTATACCTTGTTCGGTATCGGAAAACACGTCAAACGTTCGAGAGCTCTGTTTTCTTCGACTTACCTCGGACTTCGAAACTTGGGGCTTGTAGCTTCTTGTTGCTGCTGATGCATTGAGGAAAAACAGAAACACTATATCATGAAAGTTCTTGACTATCTGTGGAATCGTTTTTGCCTGTCATATTATTTTTGTTGACGAATTAAAAATATATTTATGTAGGTACCTAATATGCAGTTAAAATATTATATACCTAATTGCTGAAAGAGAAATGTGGGCTGTGATTATAACAGTTTTTACTGAAGAATTTACTCATTATCTATTCTCAATTATTTATCTAAAACTATTATCAATTTCTCAAAATTTACTTAATTGTTAGTTCAAATGTTCAGTTAAATTTATATTAATTTCCAGAAGGCACATAAAAAATACATTACGTTTTAATAAAAGTAGGTTTTTAATTTTCTTGGCAACAGATTTAAAATTAGCCGACTTCAAAACTACACAAATATTGGCAAAACGTATTTACAAAATTGCTAACTGTAGGTACTGTAATACCATCGACAAGAACTATAATTACTATTAAATGATCCAGGTTTACATGTATATTTTTCATTATATTTACAGTAACTTAAAAACGACTCAACCGATATTGATAAAATTTATAAGGGATAAAAAAAAATCATATTGTCTGTATTCCTATCAACACAGTTGGGATGATCTGGTCGGGACGCAAATTCTCACCCAATTGCGCAGTGGAGCCTCTATGACTGAGTTGGCCCGTCTAAATGCCGTCTCTAAGAAGGAGTCCGGCGCCTGGCTGCATGCCCTACCTTCACCTAACTTGGGCACGCTGCTGGACGACGACTCCGTGAGAGTGGCTGCGGGATACCGACTCGGTTGTGCGGTCTGCGAGCCTCACGTTTGCCTGTATGGTGCGAGGGTGGAGTCGGATGGCCTGCACGCGATTTGCATTCGAAACCGAGTTTGCCTGCCTCGGTTGCACTCGTTGCGCTGGACAGAGGCCCCGGCATCATGCCATCAACGACATCATTAAGAGGGCCCTCGTTTCGGCAGAAGTACCTTGCGTCCTCGAGCCTCCCGGCCTCTCGCGCTCTGATGGCAAGCGGCCGGATGGGCTAACGCTGATCCCATGGCAGAGGGGGCGTTGTCTCATCTGGGATGCAACGTGCGTGAGCACTTTTGCTGCTTGCCACCTGCTCGTTACCCAGAAAACCGCCGGTGGGGGTGCAGAGGCGGCCGCATTGGGCAAGCATAATAAATACACTGCCTTGGAATTGGCGTACGATTTCGTGCCATTTTCTGTGGAGGTGATGGGGTCGTGGTGTTCAGAGGCCAAGAAGTTTGCGGCAGATCTAGGGCGGCGCTTGCGAGATAGGACGCGAGACCCACGGTCGGGAGAATACCTCGTTCAACGGATTTCCCTCGCAATCCAGCGGGGAAATGCGGCTAGCCTAATGGGCACGTTTGGGCGAGGGAATAATATTATGACGTAATCTTTTTAGATTTAATATTATTTTATTGATATTTTATAATTTAATATTTATGTTTGACAATAATCAACATAAAAATGATTATAACGACCAGCACAAACTGCTTAAATGTGATCCATAAAAATATAACAAAGGATATTTCATCGTAGTTTTTAATCTGCCATCCCCACGTGAAGCTCTTTGCTTCGTGTTGCAATATTGAATTCACTCGAGTACCGGAATATGACTGCGGTTACCATGCGTTTATGAGAACGGAGTTTCACAATTAGTTCAATTTATTTTTGAACTGGAATACTGGAATAAATTAGGTAATGTGTATAATTTTTGAAATTTATAAAAACTGTTACTACTATGAGTAAATTTCCTGAGAAATTTTTGTTCTATATCTTATTCTTATCTGCAGGGGATGTTGTATCAGAGTAAAAGCAGAAAAATAGTCTCATTGGAGGACCGTAGGAGATTGACTGCCTAATCTAGTCTGTATACGCAGGTTGTCCATTTATTATATCAAAGTTTTATAGGTACATTATGCAAATCCAATCGGAGCCACCTACAGACGTGACTTGGATTGTTGTTATATATAATTATACTACATATATTCAAATATCAACGCAGTCTGGACACGCTTAATATTTGCCAGTGTGCATGTTGTGTCATGTGCGTACCACTTTATCAATTCAAACTACTTGTCTACTTTTTCTATGGTTGAATAAACTGTCTATGTTATTCTACTGTTAAAGGACTTGCCAAAAGTCAACAAAACTTGCAAGTCAACTAGTAATAAATTAATGACCTTGAGGTTATTAGGTAGTAAAGCAATTACTTCTAAACTAACTGCTTATGAATTATTTTTTTAAAATTCTGATCCTCCTGCAAAACCTGGTCAATTTTCAGATAGTTTCGGTGGTGAATTTGGTAATTATTAGTTGGTTTAGATTTATGCCATTTTTTATTCTTAATATCTCTCATGTGATATGATGGTATATGTGCAAGTGATGGTTAGGTGGTATCTCATTTTAGGAACAGCTCCCAGAACTCATCACTAAGTCCTTGGCGACTGATGAATACTTGAACTTATCATCCAGGAAAATCTCTCGTTATTAGTCTGGTTGAGTTGCATTGTCGCAGCGACAAACTACATCTTAGTCCATTCAAAACTAAACAAGCGAGAATGTAGTGTTTACTGAGTGTCTGTAGTAACAACACTGTACTGAGTCCATCAATTTTGCGGCCACAATAAGATTGAAACAGTGATTTCATAACTATATAGTATCAAAATACTAATGAGACAAATCTCATGAAATAAAACTGGTGGTCACATTACCATCAGTCAAAGCTTTGCTAAAACACAAAGGTTTCGAAGAGACTTCGGCTTGCCGGTTCTATTAACATAATTATGGTGCTTTTTGCAACCGCATTTTGGAGGGCTTTACGGTATCTCTTATGGTTATAATGAATGTACTAGTTACATCTCATTTTGCAAAGTGCAGCATTGAAAATAAAAAGACAGTTCTTGAATAACACCTCACGGAACAAATATAGTTTTAAAGTAATCATTGACGTATTGTGATTCAATTCCGTACAATTTTACACCATTTACCATCAAAAGAACCACGCAACTTAGTCGAAATCATTACCATTTCTGAGGATGCGTTTCCAAGAAATTTGTACGAATTAATATCCACACAAAATGAATTTATGCAAATGGTTTTGAAGTTTATGACAGTCGGCAACTGTTACATTTCTAATGCAATTCTGTTCAATCCTTTCACTATCTTGAAAAACCAAGAAATCTGTTCAAAATCGTAAAATTACCTAAGAAGGCGATTTTTTTATGCCTGATAGGTTAGAGCTTGACCGCTATCTCACCTGATGATAATTGATGATGTGGTCGAAGATGCTGTGCAGGCTTACCTAGAATTACTGGCTCTCAAGGACAGCTGCCGGAACACACTGTTAGGTGCTTGGCAACATATCTTCTACTTGAGGGTGGAAGCTATCCAGGTGGGGATTCGGTGGGCTTAACGTGCCCTCCGAAGCACTCAGTAGTAATGTCACCAGCGGTCACCCATCCAAGTCATGACCAAGGCGGACGTTGCTTAGTTTTACTGATTGGTTTAGAATTGGTTAACTTCGCTACGATCGTTTCCATTTATGATGATTACAAATGATTATGCGTTTACATGTACACAATTGATATATGATGATGAATGATTATTCACTTGTATGTTAAGAAATGTTTCAGTGTAAATTTATATTCTATCGATTCCCGTACGTAACAAATTGTTACACAAAATTACTATCTACTGCTAAATCTAAAGTGCTCAGTTGGGTTTAATTATTCCCAGCTTAGCGTTCACTACAAAGCCTTACACGCAGGGTTTATGTTATAACTAGGTTAGATACAAGCTATAATAGGTATATATAGTATACAATCTTATGTATATCTATATAATCCTACAAAACGTATAATATGTATATCAAAATGGTCTTGACGGAGTATTTAATCCAATACTGGTTTCTGCCCACAGTTTCGTCTGCAAAGAAAGTAGTTACATCACAATCCATTAAGAAATAGTCAATAACGGGGACAAAAGTATTCAATACGTAAGGCCCAAGAAAATTTTATTTCACTGTTTCATTATGATAGCTTTTGACCACAATCGCTACTATGAAAACTTTTGAAATTTCGTCCCAAGTAGGTTTGTTAAACTAAAGAACACACAAAATAAGCAGTCAGCTCTCCCAGTACCACGAAATATTGATATTTTTCTTTTTTGTTTTTATATGGGATTGTGATGAAAAAACCTCGAGGTGGTGTCCTGGTGTTACGTGGTAACCCATGCCTATACATTAAACATGTCTTCAACCAGTGACGAAATGTGGTTCGCCCATCCCCCTACACATAAGAGACATAAACGCCCGCTACGGTCTCATGACTTGAACGGATGACCGCTGGTGGTTCTACTGAGCGCAACTGTGCTTCGGAGGGCACGTGAAATCATAGTTCCCAGTTGATGTCTTAAGGTGGCAAACGTAATAGCATGGTTATAGTAGGGTATTTTGCGAATGCCTGGCTAGCTCTAACCACCCCTAAGGAGAATATATGCCACCAAGCACATACCGGTGTGTTTCAGCATTATGTCCTTGAGAACCAATAATGTTAGGTTAGCGTGAACAACATCTTCAACCATATCATCATTTCAACAGCTTATCAGCTATAAAATAAAACAATCTGATTTTCAATATTTTATTCAGTAACAACCTCTTGCTTCTTCATCTCTATGGGGCAGTTTTCTTAATTTATCCATAACTCTTGGCATCACTTCCTCAATATCTTTCGGGTAATCAAGCGCCTAGATGGTAAATACACCTGATGTGCGCCTAATGGGTACAAGTAAACACGTTTACTTCAAAAGTGGAGTACATCTCATTTGGCCCATTCGGCCTGTACAAGTAAATCGTCTCACACGAATTCTAAAAGATATGGTATATATACAGTATTTTGTTCATAAACCGAAAACTGTCCATTATAAATTTTAAATTGTATATTTTATGTGCTTTTAATTTGAATTTAAGACTTACTCAAACACATACACTTTAGAAGTATAAACGCATCCAGAGATATTTTTTTTAGATTACCTGGAAACTATAACTACTTGTATGTAGTACTACATACTACATACAAGTAGTACATAAAGTTACTAGTAAGTAAAATTATTTTATAGTCTACATATAGTTGACGGTCCATAATGTGTGTCTTTTTCATGGATAAGTATTTCCTTTTATCCCCCGAAAAAAAAATGTCTAATTTAATAAAAAAAAGTGAATAGAGTAAAGGAAAGTGATTGACATGAGTGAAATAGGTAGTTATAAGCAAGTTATAATAATATTATAGGTAGTTATTAGAATGCAGATTTTTAATACTTTAAAATTTAATAATAAAACATTTCGTACCTCACACAAATATTTTTCGGTCGCAAATTTTTAAGACCGATTTTTATTCAAACATAAACTTGGTTTTTTGATTCAATCTACTTACTAGTCAAAAAATAACACGTATTTTTAGTGAACACTTCCTGTTCAATTCATAAAGTATTTTATTTGTTTATAAATAAAAAAGTTTATTTACAATCACAAAACTAAATGGAAACACAAAGTAGGCAAATGTAAGTAATTAAAATGCTGGAGGCGGGCAGTCCTATCGGATGTTAACGTACAGCGCGGCTGTAGGTAGTTATTTCATAGACAGAGCGTGAAGCGCTCGTAGCGAAGTTTGCTTAGCCATTCTGAATCGCTCAGCAAAGTTAAGCAACGTCTGCCTCGGTCATGTTGGACATTACTACTGAGCGCTTCCGTGCTTTGGAGGGCACGTTAAGCTGTCGGTCCCGGTTGTTGTTTTAGGATGGCAGTCGTTACAGCGTGGTGGTAGGGCATTTTGCGAATGCCCGCCTGGCTAGCTACCACCCTCAAGTAGAAAATCCGTCACCAAGCACCTAACGGTGTGTTCCGGCAGCTGTCCTTGAGAGCCAGTAATTCTAGGTTAGCCTGAACAACATCTTCGACCTCATCATCACTTACCATCAGGTGAGATAGTGGTCAAAGACTAACCGATCAGGCATAAAAAAACCGTGCCATAAGCATACTTACTTCCATGGTATATTCAATTAGATACAACCTAGGATTCTTCGAAAGGCGCGTCAATTAAGTCCCTAAAAGGTTGGTAACGTATTTGTTTTGATTATACAAGTCTATTATCTAAGCGTATTTGCTTTGATTATTAACTATTTAAGCGTATTTGAAATGCTTGGGGTGTTAAAATTATAATTGCTGATTTTTAAGCCTTTGACCACAATCTCACTCATGGTAAGTCATAATGTGGTCGAAGGTGCTTACAGATTTATTTCTATAGATTACAGTGATTCCTTTCCATCAGGTTACTAGTTTGACACCTACGGCTTAAAAAAAAATGTAACGTATCTTTTAATCGCGCTCTGTACCATTTTATGCCATTAACACGTTCAACGAACAATACCTACTCGATTATATCACCAGTTTTCAATTCTCATGCAACATTTATTTATGAAACTATTGTTATGTTCGTACGGACATGTCGAAAAGGCTATCAAAAGCAGCATTGGCCGTGTATTAAACTGAAACAGCCTATTATTGTTGGAAACTATTGTGTCCGTCGTAACGTTCGCAAATTGCTTTCATGTATAGTATTTTTTTGTATTATTGTATTTTCTTGTTGTTGGCTTAGTACTTTTTGAAGAGAAAACTACTCAACTGGATTTAATAACAAATCTAGTTGAGTAACTCTAGATAAATAATCTATCTTTTGCCTTTTATAAGCTAATGGTTTCACGACTGGCCAAAAGGAGTGTAATGTTTTTAGGATTATGTATGAATGTAAGTTTCGTTATTCTTTGATTCGATCCCCACCGCTGCCGGCTTGAGCTTCACTGCAGGGTTGAGGGCATTTTGCAAATGCTCTTCTGGCTAGTTACTATCCTCAAATACAAAATCTGTTGCCAAGCACCTAATTACGGTAGCAGTCCTTGAGTGCCAGTAAAATTAGTAGCATGTGTGACTCATCGACTGAATGTATCAGGGCGACGGGCTCAGTGCTATTCGGCTATTCGTCATGTGTGTTGAAATGCATCTGTTATAGGCAAAGGCTACTGCTTAACATCAGTTGTGCCCCGTGTCTGTTCCGTCACAATGAAATAAAAATTAATGAAAAAGTACCTTATATTCCTGAATATTTTTATGCATCGTTAGAATCCCTTCATTATCCCAAGGCTACCAATTTTATATATTTATATATCGTTTGCAATCCAAATCCAATGTTGATGTCCTACTTACTCTCTCTATATATATTTAAGCCACATTGCGTATACGTAGTATTAGAATATATTTGATTGGACGATATAGGATGAAAACGAAAAGCAATAAAAAAAATCTACAAAATCTTTATTGCTCGAGAGTAAGTATGACATCAACATTGGATTTGGATTGCATTAGCAGTCATTGCATCAAAGCATCAGACATGCATCAATGTATCCACTCAGCTTCAAATCCCTAAAATATTTTCACTCTACCAACCTGCATTCGCAAAATGATCTATACACCATGCTGTTAAGTTGTAGCTTGAGTTTTACAGCGTGGTGTGTAGGGGATTTTGCGACCATGAGCGTGCAGCAAAAGTAGCCATCCCCCAGCCCGGCATTCTGCAGTCATTTCCATTGCTTCTTCACAGTTTCAAACTGGTTTAAAACTACCTACCCATTCTTGAGGTAAAATCGCACCACCTATATTTTCCTGAACGAGTCGTTATAGGTGACGAAAGAAACATACCAGAACGTAGGCAGCAGTGTCTTCTGCAGAGCTGTAATCTTACTTTGCGATCTCCAAGACGCAAGACCGTGATAAGGCAAACATCCCGTCTCCTAATGGGGTAGACCTTTGTTCAACAGAGGACGTTATGTCAGTTGATGATGATGATAACTATTCTCGAACAATCACAATATTAACTACTACTCAATAAAATATCGCTTCAAATTGTGTAGTAAGATTTTAGAATCTATGTAGCTAATGTACCGTATTACTTTTCATATTGGCAAAATTTTTTGAATGTCCATGGTTCGATCCCCAACGCCCCGGCTTGAGCTACACCGCATGGTGTAAGGGCATTTTGCAAATTCTCGCCTGGCTAGCCACTACTTAAAGTAGAAAATTTGTCACCAACCGCCTAACAGTTTTTTTCCGACAGCAGTTCTTGAGAGCCAGTAAAATTACAGGCACATGAGCCTCAAAAACTATGTCACAAGGTAACGGGCGCAGTGGAATTAGTTACTTGTGTCGAAATGCATCTGTTATTGGCAGAGGTGAGTCCGCTTAACTTTAAATCAGTGGGCTCTGTGTTTATTGCGTCACAAAAACAAAAAACAAAAAAAAAAACATTCCTGACCTAAACATTGTATAATTAAAGTGGTGATGTCAAATCTGCTCAAAAAGTCACCCACCCACTAGCAATAAACGAGTTGTTTGCACATGTTTTGCATAAACGCAATAAAGCTCTCATTTTGAGGCTTGAAATGAGCTTTTTAATTACGCATCCGGCTCATTTTCGGCGTATTGAACCGTTGATGATGAAATTCATATTTTCAGGTGTCGAGCTCATACTCGTTTTATATTTGACTTGTATTTTGTAGTTGTAAGTTTTTAATACGGTGTTGGAGTGGATGTAAATTTCGAAATTGCGTGTATTGATTCGCTTGATGTTGGTAAAGCTATATATAATTCAGTATCTAATACTAACATGTATCTCTCAAAGATGAAGAGCTAAGTTTGAATGAACTTGAAGTGAGTAGCGCTACGGGGCCTTCATCCTCTAAGGCACGCGTTACGTTAACTCCGTGAAAAGATTGCTGCATGTCACTTCAACTTTGACGGCACGTTACAAGCACGTTATTTAGGTGTTTTGATTGTCAAAATAACGTGGTTAAATTATAACATTTTCTTTCGTATGGCCTTTATGGAGTAAGCGTTAGAGGTACGATACAAAGTTTCTGCTTGGTGAAATGAAGACATACATTACCCGAATACTCGCGCCAAACGTTCAAGTATATATTTTCACTATGAATTATGCGATCAAAAGATGGAAACTATCATTTATGATAAATATACTTTTGATAGACGGATTTTATAAAAGTAAAGTCGTTAAAACGTGAAGTAAAATAACTAGCCTTGTTATGCAGCTGTTGGAGCATCACTTGGTGGCTGCTACAGAAACGTACCTGGATAATTCTGTTGTGGATACTGAATTAGTTAATGGATGCTGGAGATACGGCGTGATCGTAATACACCCTGTGGCGGAGCATTATTGGCCGCACGTGCACCTATCACGTTACGTAGACACCCTGAACTGGAATCTATTGGCGGTGGTGAGGATCTATGGGTGAGCTTTGACTGGCACGGACATAAAGTTTATGTGTGTGTTTTTTATATTAAATCCAATGGACCTGACGATTTTTATATGAAGTGGTATTGTAAGGTAGAAAGTTTTATTAATAATTTAAAAGGGATTGTACTCATTCTTGGCGATTTAAATCTACATACAGCCTCAAATAGTGGTGAGGCGTGTAAATAGCCTACACCTGATTTGTACTTGCGTACAGTATAATAAGTTGGGGTCAATGGCGCCTAAAATTTATGGCTGACCTTTAGAGCAAATTGATGAACCTCCCTGAAAACACCAATACATACACAATGCAGTAGTAAATAGCCCACGTACCTTAAGCAATCCTCGTTTATGCCTACAAACCCTTCAAGTTGGGATTTACAGAAGACGTCGTTCTTGGCGTTCTTATGGCGACCGGCCGGCGACACACAAATCCCAAATAATCGGGAGAAAGTCTTGCCCAAATTATATTTCACTCACTTCACTGTGATGTCCATGCAATCATAAGTATACATTAGAGGTTATTTTATGAGTCTTCAAGTGTTCAATCAGATAAATAACATTAAAACAGAACGGCGATGTGCGTTCTTTTGCGAAGGAAACACGAAGTGGAATGTCTACACTTTACCTCCTATACCAAAATATTCGTTGCGAGCGCCTTGTATGGCTTTTTGTAGGTAGATTATAACATCAAATGTCTACCGACGACACTGCTAACGCCATCTCTGGGATCCGATGAGCTAAAACTCAGAAAGCAGATGATACGATGGGCTCTGCAGCATATTGGCGCTATCCTGAAGGTTCATCAACTTAGAACTAAGATATAGGAGTATTATAATGAGAAGGAAAATTATTACATAAATAAGGCATTGACGCTTCACCATGCACCCCGCCTTGGAAAGTCGCAAGATCTTTCAAAACAAAATCTAAAAATTATGATTTAACTGATTTAATGAAAGTTAAAAAGAGTTATTATTGAATGTCTAAATATATGAATGACTGCGAGACACGAAAATGCAAAGAAAGTTATACAAAATAATTATGTTATATGTTTTACTAAACTAATAATAGATATGATTTTTATACGGTGAAAGAAAATATTATTGCGTCGGGATTGGGTATAATTTAGTGACCGCACGTTTGAAATGACCAAATTTGGTCTTTACCATAGCAACGCGCGCGACATTGTCGGTACCTTTATAAACTTCTGTTATAACTCCCAACGGCCAGCTCAAAGGAGCTGAATCATCTTGTCCCACGAGTACGACAGTTCCGATTTCAACAGGCTTGTCAGGAGTTGCCCATTTTTGCCTAACTTGCAGCGTATGCAGATACTCTAGACGCCATTTCTTCCAAAATGATTGTACCATGCTGTCCAACAAGTGTCTGCGCTCTACCAAATTAACGCGTTGATTGGACAAGTCAGATGCTGGCAAGTATTGCAAAGGAGTCGACATTAAAAAGTGAGCGGGAGTAATTACCTCGGGATAAGGGTCGGAAGATACCAATCCTAACGGGCGAGAGTTCATAATGCACTCTATTTGTGTTAGGACGGTTTGTAACTCCTCATAAGTGAGAATCTGATTTCCAATCACGCGATAGAGGTGTGTTTTTAAAGTTTTCATATTAGATTCCCACATAGAACCAAAATGTGGGGCGCGAGGTGGGATCATTTTCCATTCTATACGGCGAGTTGATAACTCATTTAAAATAGTAGAATTAAAACTCGAGCTTATTAAGAAACTATAGAGTTCATCAAGTTTGGCTTTGGCACCAACAAAATTGGTCGCGTTATCTGAATATAGACATGTTACTGGTCCACGACGCGAAATAAAACGTTAGAATGCGGCTAAAAAGGCATCCGATGTCAAATCAGACACGAGCTCGATTTGAACGGCTTTTACTACTAGACAAACAAAAAGGCAGATATACGCTTTTTGTGCATGTTGGCCTCTGCGTCGGGTAAGAGTTATACGTATTGGACCCCCATAATCTACCCCAGTGTGGACAAATGCCTTTGCTTCCGATACGCGGTATGCAGGGAGGTCTGCCATCATTGGAGTAGGATGCGTCGGATTCAATTTAAAGCAAGTGTTGCATTTTCGCAACTTGGACCTGACGACAGTCCTGGCATCTAATATCCAATAGCGCTGTCGTAGAATAGACATGAGAAGTCCAGGACCGGTATGACAATTGATCACATGATAATGTTGAATAATAAGATCAACAATGTGGTCATGTTTAGGGAGTATAGCCGGGTATTTGGCATCAAAAGGTAGGTCACTTTTAGAAAGCCTACCGCCGACACGTAAAACTGAATCTTCGTCCAAGAAGACAGCCAAGCTTTGAAGTTTTTTCGACGGTAATTTTCCTGATTTAATGAGGTTAATATCATCAACAAAATGGACAGACTGAACAGCACGGATCATAGCTCGTTCCGCAGCTATCAAGCCCTGGATAGACCGTGGTTCAGGATGAGCTTTTGGTCTAGCGAATTTAAGTATGTGCGAGATGATGCGTAACAATTTATCCCATGATGAGATACGATGAGCCAGCTCACATAAGAGTGGCTGTTGTAATTGTGAAGTTACAGTCAATACATTTGTCTTATGCTCGGGAAGTTCGCCACAGTTAGTAGGAGAGAAAGGCTTGATGGGCCAGTCCTCGGGAGCACGGCGAATCCACGATGGGCCCTTCCACCAAAGGTCGTGAGTATCAGTTGCGAGGGAAGCATGCCACGAGAGAGACAATCACTAGGGTTCTCTACACCAGAGACATGGTAAAAATGTTGTACATCCAAGTTCTCTTGATACTGAGCGACTCTGTTGCTAACGAAAATCGACCAACGATGAGGAGATGAATGTATCCAAGATAAGGCTATCGTGGAATCCGAAAAAGCGTATATTCCTGCAATGGGAACACGAGCAGCGTAAGTATCATTAACCGTTTTGACTAGTTTAGACATGAGCACGGCAGCGCATAGCTCAAGGCGAGCGAGAGTCGTAACTTTGGTTGGTGACACCTTTGACTTGGCACATAGTAAGCGAACATCGATCCCGGAAGGGTAAGTACAGTGTACATAAATTGCACATCCATACCCACTCATACTTGCATCCGAAAATGCAATTAAGCGAACAATACAGTCATTAGTGACACCTATATGGCGTGGTATCCGTAAGGTATGGAGCAAAGGAAATTCTTGCACAAGGGCAGAGAAGCGTTTAACTATATTTTCTGGAGCGGGGTCATCCCAGCCGATATTACTCAGCCATAGCTCTTTTATAAGCAACTTAGCACCGAGGATTACGGGAGCGACTAAGCCGAGAACGTCAAATAAACGCGCAACTATCGAGAGTATGTTTCTCTTAGTGCATTTCTCGTTTATTTGAGCGGAGGTGAAGAAAAACTTGTCTTTAGAAGGTTCCCAAGAAAGACCTAAAATCTTAGAAGTATTATTACCGGTATCAAAATCCAGAGATTTGCGATGTGAGTCAGGAAGACTATTTAAAAGAGCTGGAGAATTGCTACACCATTTCACCAAGTCAAAGTCACCTGATTTGAACATTTTTATTAGTTCTTGCGACAGCTGCATGGCAATTTCTTCGTTAGGTGCAGAATATACCAGATTGTCCATATAAAGACTGGTTTCTGCGACATGGGCAGCTTCGCGATGATCGGGACTGTCAGAAGCCAGCTGTCGCACAGTGCGCATAGCTAAGTAAGGACTTGACTTTAACCCGAAAGGTAAGCGAAGAAAAGCGAACGTACGCACTTGTTCGTTCTCACTGAAGCGAAACAAAATGCGTAGGTATTTACGTTGGTCAACAGGTACACCAATGCGTAAATACATTTGTTTTATATCAGCGTTCATTGCAACTGGAAATAATCTAAAGTCTAATAACAGTAGAAACAGATCCGTTTGTAAATTAGGACCAATATGTAGTACGTCATTTAAAGATAAGCCAGTGTGAGTTTTGGCACTTGCGTCCAACACGATTCGCGGCATTGGTTTGTCTGGTCGAACGACGGCGTGGTGAGGTATGTAGTAACCATCATCCGTGACGTCAGATTCGTCAACTTGACTAAGATAACCATTATCGATGTACTCTTGTATCACTTTGTTATAATTGTCCCGTAACGTTGGTGATTGGCGAAATTTTCGTTCTAGTCCGAGATATCTACGAAAAGCGGCTGAGCGCGAATTACCAAGTTCAGAAGGATCTCTGCAGAATGGCAATGAGACGGTATAACGACCTATTTCGTCACGTTTCACAGATGACGAGAAGATATTTTCGCATTCCGTCTCTTCTGGCGATAAAAAACGTTTTGTAGGTACTTCCTCTAATTCCCAAAATTTCTGCACTAAATCATTCAGCGCTAAAGCAGTGAAAGAAGCGGCGGCAGCGGGTATGTCATCAGCACGTGGGCAATCTCCCATTAGAACGTACCCGAAGGTGGTAGATAGCGCAGGTGGGGCTCGCGAACCAATATCGACCCGATTCCCCAGATAAATATAAGGGAAGAGTTGAGCGCCTAACACGACATCAATATCCCCGGGGATATTCCAACTTAAATCAGCGAGCGGGAGATCATTTAAATCCATATCCCCATTCCAGTGAATATATTGCGAAGGCAATTGGTCCGTAATGCACTCCACTACTAACGCGTGAATGGTATATTTCTGATCTGGGTACACGCGGGATTCAATGTCCAAATATACATATCCAGTTATTGGACGCGTAGTTGAGCCAACTCCTTTGACAAATGAATTACTTAACGAAATTATAGGCAAGTTTAAGGTACGACAACAATCAGTGGTAATTAAATTATTTTGTGAACCATTATCAATTAGGCACCTCACTATCTTTTTATGTACCATACTGCCTTTAGTTCGCGCGTATACTTGAGCGGTTGACAACAAAATCGTTGATTTTATCCCCGAATTAGCTGAGAGTAACATGGCAGTATTATGTGACGGCGTTGGCATGAACGTAGTATTTGTAGTATCATCCGACGTGACCTGTGAATCAATAACGTCCTTATTGCTAGGGACATAAGGTCCACGTAGCGAAGCGGAAGAAACAGAAAGCGCGCGGAACTGTGGCAGCGGTGACGGTGATAACGATGCGACCGCGACGTTGCAATTCATCGTTTCAGCGGTGTGTGCGCGAGTGTTATTGAATTTCTCAAAATGTAGTAATGTATGGTGGCGTTTTTTACATATTTCACACACCGATGACGAGTTACAATTACCTAAGCTATGGATGGTACTCAAACAATTTGCACACCCACGTTTAGATTTAATAAACTCAAATCGTGTTTTAGGATTCAAAGCGTTTTTAAATTGTGCGCAGTTATACAAATGGACATGTGCGTTATCATTACAATATGTGCACCGCGACATAGCGGTTACATGTGGAACCCCAGATGAGTAGGTTCACTTGCCATAAAAGTTTTATATGTCTGCGCTCGCGGTTCGTGTGATACTGTAGCAGGCGGCTTATTTTGATTATTTCTCAGGTTCGAGACTGAATGAAATGAATTAGAGCGTTCCAAAATTTTTACCTGATCTTGGACAAAACAGATCAATTGTTTTGTTGTAGGTATTTCGGTTCCTCGAATTGAAAGTTCAAAAGATTGTGCGGTTTGTATATCAATTTAAGATCATTGCGCAATGTAAGAGAATGAAATCAGTTAGATCCGGTATTTCAAGTTGTTTTAAGGCAGATATAGATGCGTTATATTTGTCTATGAAAGAATCGAGGCTATTAGCGTTATGTAAACAACCCTTTATGTCAAGTATATTGTTTAAATAATGAACTCCTAACGCGCGCTTATCTTGGTATTTCTTTACCAAACTATCCCATATAATATTGTAAGTATCACCCGTGGGAACGATTCCGGCGGTAACCTTTAATGCGTTGTGTGTAAGTTTACCTACTAGATACTGCACACGCTGCGAGTCAGACAACTGATCATTATTATGGATATTCGACTTGAAAGATTCATAAAAAACAGGCCAATTCTCCGTTTTTCCATCAAAAAAAGGGAGGGAAATCGGGGGTAATTTAATAATTGGCGCAGAATTATTCTTAGTTTCACTACCGGCCTTTTCACTACTGGACGGTAAGACGGATTGATTATTAATCTTGTTCCGTACGCGTTTTACATGAGTATACAAATCCTCGAATGATTCTAAACAAGCATAATCGGGCTTAATACCAGGTTTCAAACTTATATTTATTTGATTTATGCGATCGATAAGAGATTCAAATTTATCACGAATATTATCAATAGTCTCGGATTCACTCATAAAGTTTTCACTCTTCCTTGAACATTCGAAAGAGGAAATATTTTTCGATGAATTATATAATCGATTAATGCGTTTAAATAATAACTCCTTCTTTTCATTAAGAATAGTTAATAAATCTTCTTGACTTGATTGTGATTGCGCCATATTTAAGGTTATTAGATATTATGTAAGCTAAGAATAACTCAAACCTTGACTACAAAGATAAATCATAAAACTTATATACCTACCGAGTGCGATTTATAAAATGACGTGTAGTGGTAGGTATCACAAGTTTAAGTTATTTATGTTAGCTCAGAACGTTTACCATATATATACGTAATACGTTCTTATGAATGTTATACAATTACGTTCCTATGTATTATGTGCTATGAATTAATGACGTAATATGCAAGGGAAATAAACAATATACAATTTTACCAAAGCAAACTACGTAAAATGTATTTTATATGCGTTATGTTATCAAAGTTTATGGACATAATTTTACCAAAAGTTTACGTAAAAAATATGAAATAAGATATGTGCGCTACTAGATTTTACCAAATATTACGTACATTTCTATGTGATTCACATATACGGCGGTGAAGGACCATTAATTATGGTGAGGCGTGTAAATAGCCTACACCTGATTTGTACTTGCGTACAGTATAATAAGTTGGGGTCAATGGCGCCTAAAATTTATGGCTGACCTTTAGAGCAAATTGATGAACCTCCCTGAAAACACCAATACATACACAATGCAGTAGTAAATAGCCCACGTACCTTAAGCAATCCTCGTTTATGCCTACAAACCCTTCAAGTTGGGATTTACAGTAGACGTCGTTCTTGGCGTTCTTATGGCGACCGGCCGGCGACACACAAATCCCAAATAATCGGGAGAAAGTCTTGCCCAAATTATATTTCACTCACTTCACTGTGATGTCCATGCAATCATAAGTATACATTAGAGGTTATTTTATGAGTCTTCAAGTGTTCAATCAGATAAATAACATTAAAACAGAACGGCGATGTGCGTTCTTTTGCGAAGGAAACACGAAGTGGAATGTCTACACTTTACCTCCTATACCAAAATATTCGTTGCGAGCGCCTTGTATGGCTTTTTGTAGGTAGATTATAACATCAAATGTCTACCGACGACACTGCTAACGCCATCTCTGGGATCCGATGAGCTAAAACTCAGAAAGCAGACGATACGATGGGCTCTGCAGCATATTGGCGCTATCCTGAAGGTTAATCAACTTAGAACTAAGATATAGGAGTATTATAATGAGAAGGAAAATTATTACATAAATAAGGCATTGACGCTTCACCAAATAGTGTGAAAAATTATTATCATTACTTTATGACTTATTGTAGTTTAATAGAGAATAATTGTATATTTAATTGTAATAATATGATGTTAGATGTAGTAATGACCCGAAATAATGCAGCTACTGAAGTTATGGTTAAAAGAGCTGATCCAATCGTTCAAATTGACCCACATAACCCACTTCTTGATGCTAATGTAAAGATTAAATTGGCTGCTAAAGATTTAGACAAAATTGATCCAACTAATATAGATCTAAGTAAGGACTGGAATTTTAAAAAATGTGATTTTTCTGTATTATTTGACATGCTCTCTAACGTATCTTGGAAAGATTTCTATGCACTTGACGATATAGGTTTATGTGTGTATAAGTTTTATACAACTCTCTATCAGATTTTTGACACTTGTGTTCCTAAAAAGCGTCGCGGTAATTCAACGGAGTCGCGGTATCCGATATGGTTCACTAGAGATATTATTGATGATATAAAAGTTAAACTAAAACACCATCAAAATTGGAAACGAACGGGATCTGAGGAGGCCTATGAGTTTTTCTCCAAACTAAGGTCAGAACTAAAGGTACGCGTTTCGGATGCGTATAATTCGCACGTCGCCACTATAGAGCGAAACATTAGAACTAACCCTCGAGGGTTCTAGAGTCATGTATCGAGTTTGCGGTCCAAAGGTGGTTTCGAACCAATTGTCACATATAAAGGTATCACAGTGTACAGGCATCGGAAGCATTTGCAGATTTATTCTCAAGTGTGTTTCTCTCCGACCAACCAACGCTAGATGCAAATGCTATTTCGCAGGGGGATAAGTCCCGCACAAGTAGTTATGTCCATATTGCAGAAGTATCCCCTAGTGACGTAGCTGCGGGCATTCAAAAGCTCAAAGTCAGTAGCTCCATTGGTCCAGACAACATTCCACCTTAGCTACTTAAACAGGGTCAAAAATGTATGATACCTCCCCTCTGTCACTTGTTAAACCTTGTGTTAAAACAAGGGATATACCCACCTGAAAGGAAATTGGGTTTGTGCTGCGGAACTCTCGTGACTTTCAGAATATCGAGGTTATCAAGTTAATATTCAACGCTCTAGTCAGGAGTAAGCTTGAGGCCAGTGCTTGAGTGTGGCATCCGCATGAAGACAAATACACCTTAATGTTGGAGAAAATTCAAAAGGCCTTCCTCAGATACTTATACAAACGTAAATATGGGTACTATCCTTTTATGTATCCTACGGACTTCCTGCTCGGTGCCCTAGGGTACAACTCACTTAAAGTTAGGAGATCCCATGACCAGCTAAAGATTATGTGCAAAATTTTGCGAGGGCAAATTGACGCACCAAATCTTCACAACCAGCTTTGTCATTTGTTCGTCCCCGACAATTACAATCGGGACAGGATGCATAAACTGCTGACTGTGCCGAAGTGTAGAACTGTAGCAGACGCATTTTCCTCGATACCGCGATCCCTTGCTGCGCTCAATGCTCTTGTCGAAGCAAAACCTGAATTTGATCTCTTTGACAGCAAGTGGCAAGATATCTTGATGGAGAGTTTAAGTTACTGTAAGACTACTTCGAAAAAGAAAAGACAATTTCGTCTATAACCAGTGCAATATGATGTGAATATTTATTTTGATTGTGTATTCTCAGTTGATTATTTATTTTTTATAATTTTTCATTTAAATATTTTTGACATCTGTTTATAATCATTTTTTTTTATTATTGTATTATATCTATATATCATTAGTGTAAGTCGTGTGTAAATGCGGTTCTAATTTGAAATAAATAAATAAAAATACTTTATTGATTTATTTATTATCATTTTATTTGTATTTTAGTATGTATATGTATATATTATGTAAGAATACATTAATTATCTATATTGTATATTATATTGTAGATATTTATAAATATCAATACTATTGAGGATATTGTACACCGCCATCCCTTGTCAAAACTTGCTCCTCTCCAAAGGTTGTCTGGAAGAGATCGCTTTGAGCGATAAGGCCGCCTATTGTTCACTGTTATAAGCTAAATATTTTTAATTTTGGTATAGTTTAAGGTGTTCAATGAAGAGTTTATCTATCTATCTATGTACTTTACTGCACGTTATGACGTCACACGTTATTTCTCTAGTATCATAGCGAATAATAGCCCAGACCAGACAGGAAGCAGTGATGGCTCAGTGGCATTGGCTATGGACTGCTGCACAGCAGGTCCATGGTTCGAATCCCGCCGCTGGCTTGAGCTTCACCGCAAGGTTGAAGGGTATTTTGCGAATGCCCGCCTGGCTAGCGACCACCCTCAAGTAGAAAATCTGTCGCTGTGACGGTACAGGCCCTTCTCTGTCCCGCCACGTTCATAAATAAACCTATTTACAAATATCAGTTTGCTGCATTTTGAATGTTTTAGAACGAAATCGTATTAACCCTTTTACTCGTGCTATCTTTCCATAAGAAAGAAAGAGAGCGGAGAAGTGTGCTGTTCTGGATGCTTTTTATGTTGCCAAGCGCATGAACGGCACATAAATCGGGGACTTTTGACAATAGGAATCGGTTGAAGTATGATTATTGAAGAATTAAATGAAATATATTGGGCAGTTTTAGTATGGGAAAAGAAAAAAAAAGAAATGGCAAGACAGGGGTGGGGATAGAGGTGCAGTTTAGGCGGGATAAAGTGAGGAAATAAAAAAGATGGTGGGATTGAGGCATTAAGCCTCCGAGGTCGCTCTCAGGAGGTACTCCGAAGACGGTCTTCGGTGAGATTCTTAAAGTCCGTGAAGTGAATTATTGGTAAAAATTTAAAAGTGAATTGTGTATTGAGAAGTGTTACACCGGTTAGGGGTTAGGGAGTCTCGAGTTGGCTAAATGCTGACAAAGGACATGGGACTTAGTAATTGGCATGGCCGATGAAAAGTCTGTACGATTCCCAACACGTGGCAACACGTGGGGATTTCGGTCGATTTTTAGGTAGGGAGTAGGCACGCCCAGTGTTAAACTGGCAGGGTTAGTACCTATAAAAAGGGAAACCCGGAGCAAAGTAGTTAGCATGGCTGACAAAATGCTTATTTATTAGTAATCCGAGTATTCAGCATACGCAGAAGAAAGGTTACGACGTAGCGTTTTCCTCCAAGCGTTCCCGTATCCTACCCTACATTATGATTCCTCATTTTCTTAGGTATTATAGTCTTCACGTGTAGCCGTGGTCTGGGAGTGCAAGCTCCCAGATTTAGACAACGTCCCTCGGGATGTGCCCGCGCTTGGAACGAGCCGGCGGCTGTATCCTTCGGGAAACAGTTACAGTTCCCTTCAGTGTCGTATATCCTAGTGTGGCTTAGGTGCTCCTAGCAAGTGGGGTTCCCTAATAACCATAATGGGTGTTATTGCAATGAAGTCTATATTATATATATTTTACACCATAGGTATCAAATCCTCGTTCAATACAATCCCAAGCTTCGGCCTCATATGTATGTGAACGTATTACACCGGCATTTAGTATACATTGGAATTTGCCATTCCACTTTCAGCTAGCTTCTGTTAGCAGGAGTTTCCTCTTTACACCGAGGGGAAGCTGTCCTACCTACCATTGCTATGGAAAGGGGGCTACATTACACACCACATGATTAAAGTAAATGTGAGACATGGATCTCTAGGCTGAATACTACATCTAGAAGAATAGGAATTAGGTAACTAGGTACATTTGAGTAGGAATAGGGAACATAGGAAATTGTTTGGGAAATAGCACTTAGTAATAATTCGGGGGTAGACTCACGATATGATGCAATACATTTTTCTATCTAACTCATAAGATAGGTGTACTGGCAACTTCCCGGATTACAGGAGGTAGACTAGTATCCTTGGGTTCGCTGAATTATTAAAACATTTAATATTCTATCAAGTGTCCAGGAAATACTTTAATAGCCATGTAGGTTACAAACTAGAATTATTTTGTTACAATAAATAAAATAAAAATCAGTTTTAGGTTCATATTTATAATTATCAACCACTCAAATTAGTTTCAAATTAAGACGGTAGTAAATGTAAGGTATCGTTTTTGATGCTAATGGACAAGCTGTGCAGTTCCATTGTGGGAGACCATCTAATGAGAGACGTAGAATGGTTGACTACTCTTCGACAGCATGAGGAAGGATATATTACAATTTATTATGTCGCTATTAGTATCTGTTAAAATCAAAGTAATAGGATATATCAAATAAATAAAACAAGGAATTAGAATATCCTAAAATAAAAAAAATAATTATGCAATATCTTGAAATTTTCATGTAATTAATGGACAAGCAAAGCTGTTTCATTATGATTAACCTTTTCTATCAGACATATAGTCTAGGTGCATTATTCCTCAAACAACATGGAAAGAATATAAATTGTTCCATTTTGAAGTCAAAAGTTTGCAGAAACAAAGAAAGAATATCTAACAACAAATACTCAAGAATACCTTGAAAATATACTAAACTTATTTGTTCACTATTAAAATTACTAGATATAATAAAATCAAGTAAAGCTGTATAATTACTCTCCACTCTCAAAATAATATATATTGGACCAATGATATCATCTAACAGGATATGACATCTAAACAAAGTGGTGGAATAGGTTCAAAGATATTATTTAACTAGATATGTCTACTCAAACAGAGATATGATAGGCTGTAGATTGTATAGGGTTACTTGTAGTCCCAATCCAATCAGGTTTTAGGACATATTTAGTACATACCAGCGTAATATTAGGAACTCCCTTTTACCATAATAAGTAAAAGGAAGTCCCGCTAAGAACCGAGATATGATTGGATGTATGCCCTTACTGAGGCTAGGCAGCTCCAGAGATGGCCAGCGTCTCGGTGTTATGGTAGATACTCGTTTGGGTAGAATGAATGGTTTGTTTTGTATAGCTATGAATAATGATGTCTCTCATTTTCATAGAAGTAAATTAAAAAGGTCCTTGAATGTGCAGACAAGATACAAACTTACATACTTACAGTGTCGATGACAATATCATACGACATTCCCTTTTGCCAAAAGAATATGTCCTCATGCCCATGTAGTATATATGAATACTGAATCAATTGCAATACACATACTTACTGACTTTTAGTACATTTGTAAATAATAGAAAACAAAAAAAAAGAAAGAATAATAACTTTATAAAGTCCTCTTACAATGGGTGATTATATGGTTACTAATTATGTTGGGTAATTAGTAAGGAATATAACAGACCTTTGCGGTGGAAGATGACCAGTTTGGACAAGTCGAAATCTACAGATGGCAGCGGGGAGGGGCTGTTATCCTTAGCCGCAATCAATTAAATATCATTCTTAATTTTATTTGCATACTTACCTACTTTAAAGGTTCTTATGTAAATCTTACTTATTTCATACCTACTTAGAACATCTTAGCAACATAATCTTCTTTTCACTCTACCATATTAATATAAAGCAGATAGTTACATATCTACGCAGTAATTCTTATTCAACTATATTAGAACATCACATTAGTCACTATAGATAGAATCTATCACTGCATAATACTTATGGCAATATGCTGAGGTTTTAATAGACTCACAACATTTAGTCATGAAATAGGTAGTTTGGTTTTGATAGTAAGAAAGTGGTAATAGTAAATTTTGTTGTTGCAACTTAACACTTTTACTGTATTATGTTAGAGAGCCAGTTCTAAATTACACCACTTGGAGAGTACATAGGTAGAGTAGGTCACGTCTCAAGCCCTTTGGAAAAGAAACTGAGTTGCTACTTATGGGCACAATATAGGATCCTGACCACTATACTAGACGATCACATGGCCTTATAATGATCTCAGTCAAGACACACTCAATATTAGATTTTGTGTTATGTTTGGATACGGTATCTCAGAATGGTAGAAGTTATCACACAAATAGGATATCACAATTAAATTTCATTTTATTAAACATTTTCATATAAGGTAGCGTAGAGTACATGAGATTTATATATTTAGATAGAGGGGGGGTTCGTTACAATTGAGTTCCGTGACCAGGATTATCTTGTTATAATGTGGTGCTTTGTGTTCAGGTTTCCCTAATTATTAGCATAATCAATCATTGATAGGAAATTTTCTTCATTGTAGTTTAACTATAGTTTTCTTGTGATATCGAGGTGCCTTGACTGGGACAATTTGTTACCGTGAATGGACAGAAGGATTGAGATGTGTAAATGGTTACATATAGGTTGTGTTTATAGGTTAGGTACTTACCATCTTACCAGAAACATATACTGATAGGTAGGTAGTGTTTATTCGATTAATATTAATAGTCACTGTGCCTACTAACATGTTCTACCTTATACCTTTATAAACAGTATTTAAGTGCACTGAGATAAAGCATTTTACAGTCAAGATCAGGATAGGAACGACGGAATATTTCTTGGTAATAGATTGGCATCTGAGGTCTTGTTTACCACATCACAGTTCTGCCAAATTAACTCTTAAATTCAATAATATAGTCTCCTTGATGTGTTTTCCTGCTCTTAGTGTATTATAGTCTAAAACCTAAAACCAACAATTTGTTTTGATTTTTCCGTTTTCATTCGATGCAAATAGGGCGGCGTTACCTAGTGTTTATAAAGTACGAGTACGTTATTACTTAGTATTGGTACCGAAACGGTTATAAACTAGTATTATTGTATTGGTACCCAAATGGTATTTATTTCTATCTCAAATCAAAGAACGCTCTCTATTACTACGAAAAGTGGCAACGCTTCTGCCCTTCCGTCACCATGTTGTGGGGTGCAGAGCAGCAATATGATGCGTACACACTAAACATGTGCAAATGAGCTAGTATATCGATATTAGGTAGTTAATATTTGAATGAAATAAATGCTTTGTTATTTTTATGTACAGATAAGTTATTTTCTATTAACATATTATGTAGGTACATAAAGTTGGTATATCATATATACTAGGTTCCATAAAAAAAAAAAAAAAAAAATGTTCAAGCTGCATCCATTACCTACATATGAATTAACATAGTAAGAAAATTCAATTCCTTAAATTTGGGCATAACACTGTAATTTCTTTATTACATTACAGTATTGGTGGCGCAATAAAATATTTTCGGTTGTTAAATACTAGGTTTTAAAAGCTTAAGAAATCCCTTGTGCAGCATTGTAATAGAAACAGTTTCGTTCAAAAACGAAATGACAATTAATTTTTATCTCGCCTTTTTAACTTTTTTTGGATCTGTACATATTGGACATTAACAATTTTTTGAGATTAATAATTTATAGCGCTAGAAAATTAAGAATATAGGCGCCGTCAGCTTAGCATGTTAGATACTTGAAGAATTTTATCAAGAAATAGAAACCTTAACTAATACTATTAAATATTCCATGTTAAACAGTAGTCGACAGTATAGAGGTTGATTAGAACCAAGTATTAATTATTGAAGTGAGATCGATTAAGATGTTATGGTTTTTATTTGATGCGTAATTACTTTAGGGGCAGTTCTATATAAAAATCATGTTATGATATCTATACACGATTTTGGGTACGTTATATACTGGTAGGAATTAGTTCTGAAAGTTATTATTTTAATGACAGTTTGTAAACTTCGGTAGACAAAGTTTAGATGTTTGAGGAATAGATTGACCTGTTTAAGCAAAATAGTAACAATATTATTTTTTTTAGCTTCTTGTTGGCAATGGCCATTGTACAAAAATATAGATTTATGTTGTATGAAATAAAGGGCATCTTTTCGAGTATGAATATCATTAAATAGTAGACAATCTTGCCGCCCTATGATAGAAGGCACTAAGGATATAGTCAAGTTTACGATTTATTACAGTTATGATTCATATATTTCTTTTAACCAAAAATTAATAGAGCGGGATCTCTTGTGTTAAAGAGGTTTAGGTACGCGGATTAATTACCTATTTATTAAACGAAATATATATCTGAGATGCGTGAACCATTTTGACCCCATTCGTAGGGTGGGGTAAATTTGGTTCGAAATTGGTCAGTGGTGGCTAGAGGTTGTACAACTTGTACGGCTTTGAGCATGCCAAGATCTGACTCTTGAATTGGTATTAAAATGTTGGTTTTAGTGCTCTTAAGTGAAAATAAAAAAATAAAAAAATTTAAAGGATTAAACACGGCATAATAGAAGAATGGAGAGGCCTAAGTCGAGTCGGAAACGTAGACAGCCCAATAGGTATTTGGAGGGAGAAAATAATGCATTACCGGTGGAAACAGGAGAAAGTACGGCTGATATGGTTACTAATCGGAAGTGTAGGCAATCCAATATAGATACAAATGGAGATAATCGTACAAAGTCGGGAAAAGAAGGTGAAGCTGTGAATATTACGGTAGAAACGAACGAAAATGAGGATATAGAACCAGCAACCAAGCGGTCTAAAAGGACAAACGTTCCTAAGAATATAATAGACAGAAGCAAAACAAAGAACAGTACGGCTGTTATGTACCACATGTTAAGAAGGACTATAGGTACTTTAACTGCTAAACTTGATGTATTAAGTGAAGAAGTAAAAAACACGAAAGCTGCAGTGATAGACGTAGGAAGTTCTTCCTCATCAGTTGAAAGAATGCGAGTAATTATGCCTGATAGTCAGCAGCCACTATCACCGCCAGCGGAAAATGGCTTAATGGATTTTGAACTAGCTGACACTACAGCTAGTGACAAAGCAATAAAAGAACAAAATAAAAGCATTGAGAAGCAACTGCCTGCAAATAGTGAAGGGGTCAGTAGCATTGTCTATAATATTAGAAACATTACTACGGAAAAGCCCAAATTTGGTGGGAAGACGACGAATAAAATAAGTATACATCCGGTAACCTTTCTAGAAGACCTAGATGTTTATTTAAATAAAGCATCAAAAGAAGGCACAGGGTTAGAACTGATACAGGAGTGTTTAGTAGAAGACGCTAGAGATTGGGCCAGAATATATAAAGGGAGATGGAACTGCGTTGAAGATTTTAAAGTAGACTTCTTAGCTACGTTTTGGGGTGAAAGTGAGCAGAGCGAATTACGTCGGAATATTGTACAAGGAAGTTGGGATCGACAAGAAAATCCATCAATGGTAAACTATTTCCTAAGGATCGTTGGCAGGGCTCAGATGCTAAGTTACAAAATACCAGAAAAACAACTAGTTGCGGACTTGATTAGACATTACCCAAAGTTCGTACAGCAAGTGTGGGTAACATCTAGAGCAGGAACTATAGTAGAAACTGCGGAATTTCTTAGAAATATGGAAAACATCAATAAGCAGGAGGCGCATACTTATTCTGCAGCTTCAGGACAGATTAAGGATAGTGCGAGAAAGAAAATCGACTACCAGCAAGGTTATCGGAATTGGCGAAGACCAGAAGCGGTTCAGAAGACCATTGCTAAAACACCGGTGGTTAGTTTAATTGATAGAGAACAACCAGCTGTTGTTAATAGTCAGGAAGTAGAGTCAAACTAGAGGAGGCTGATGATATTGTCCCCGAATCAGCTTCAACCATAGGGGATAGGGGCTTGCTTATTATGAGGAAAATGGGGTGGAAGCCAGGTCAGATATTAGGAAAAAATGGAAGAGGTTTAAAGATACCTGTATTAGGGAAGATCTTAGATAGAGGGGAAAAAGAGGGAATAGGATATAGCACATTAACCGATCCAAGGATAAATTGCATTCGTAGTCAGATAATAGATGTCCTTAAATTAAAAATAGAACAGGAGCAATTAGATAATGACGAATTTACTTCGGTTACATCAGTTTTTGACGAAAGGAATACAGAACCAAAAATTAATGGGACAGATTTTAAGTCGGAAATAGGTGTGCAAGTGTTTGACTTTGAAGTAGTAGGGCTACTTGATTCAGGAAGTGACATAACCTGTATCTCGGAAGAATTTTGGGGCGTATTAAAACAACGAATTCCTCATATACCGTTAATTCCTATCAAACCTGTTCAAATAAGAACAGCTGTAGGGCAGAAAAGTGTCGATATTCGTAGCATGGCTTTATTACCTTTGAAAATAGGAACGACAATGAAGGATACGGGGGTGTTGATTGTACCAGGACTGCTTAGACCTTTAATATTAGGTTTTGACTGGATGAAGTCAAACAAGATTAAGGTTGTCTTAAGCGGAGCAGATAGAGGGGTGGTTTTGGAATATGAGGGGCATAAAGAGATCATTAGGTTCATAGAACTCGGAAGTAGCCCATACATTGAGAATGATTGTGAGGGTCTATGTAACGAAGTGAATGAAGATGAGGTAATAGATTTACGACAGGTTAAGATAGGTATGTCACTTAAGGTAGAGGATTTGGAGAGGCTCCAAGTATTATTGAAGAAATATGAAGGTTTATTTTCTGACACGCTAGGCCGAGCAAACTGTTATGAACATGAGATTAGGATGGAACCGCATGTCCCGATTGTAAAAAGGGCTTATCCTATTCCGTATGCTTATCGGGAAAAGGTAGAGGAAAAGTTACGGGAAATGGAAAAACTGGGGATTATAAGTAGATCTGCTACACCTTATAGCAGCCCGCTAACCTTCACTCTAAAAAAGGATGGTTCGATCAGAGTCCTTTTAGACGCGAGGGAAATAAACAAACATATGATATCTGAAACAGAAAAACCGCCACTACAGTTAGACGTAATAAATTCATTCCATGGAACAAATTTTATAAGCATAGTTGACATGAACAATGCTTATTTTCAGATACCGATTTCTGAATCAAGTAAGATGTATACAGGATTTACGTTTAACGGAAAATCCTACGTCTATAATGTTTTGCCTCAAGGCTTAAAAACTTCTGTGGGTAGTTTTAGTAGGGCGATTGATACTATATTAGGTTTTGAAGTACGAGAATTCTGTGTTAATTACCTAGATGACTTGGCTATAATTACTACAGGTAACTTAGAAGAACATTTAGAGCACATTGACATAGTACTAGGAAAACTACAGGCAGCGGGGTTAACTTGTAATTTAAAGAAAAGTAATTTTCTGTGTAAAGAAGTTAAGATGTTAGGATACATCATATCCACGGATGGGCTTAAGACAGAACCAGACAAATTGAACGCGATACAAGAATTCCCGACACCTAAAAAAATAAAACATGTCAGGGCCTTTTTGGGGCTATGTAACTTTTATAGGCGGTTTATACCTGCGTATAGTAGTCACATTATGCCGCTATGCGAACTTTTAAAGAAAGAAGCTGGATGGCATTGGGGGGACATAGAACAACAAGCATTCAATAAAATCAAAACTCTGTTCATAAAAACAATATCGCTTCACCACCCTGACTTCAAGAGATCATACTATTTGCAAACAGATAGCTCAGGGATAGGAATAGGAGGAGTTTTGTATCAATTGGGGGAAGATGGTGAAATGAAGATATTAGGATTCCATAGTAAGGTGCTCAAAGGGCCGCAATTAAATTGGACCGTCACAGAACAAGAGTTTTATTCGGTAATATGTTGCTTGCAGAAGTTCGAAACCTATTTAAGGGGGGCTAATGTAATAATTCTAACGGATCATAAAGCACTATCTTTTATTAAAACTTGGAGATTATATAACGCTCGAGTAACTAGATGGGTTAATTATTTAGAGCAGTTTCAGTTTGAGGTTCAACATATTAAGGGCAAGGATAACATTGTAGCTGACATTTTATCTCGTTACCCAATAGGTGGGGACATATTACAAGAAGAGAAAACCAAATTGCCGGAAATATTATACATGGAAATTAAAACGAATAGGGAATTGATCACGAAATTAAAGGAAATATCGAAGTTCCAAAAGGAAGATGTTGAAACAAGAAAAATAATAGAGGAATTAGGTAAAGCTCATAGCTGTATAGAAAAACAAAGCAGGATAATTAAAAGATGCTATGTAAACAATGATATATTATATTTTAAACCGGAAGGTACAAATATTGATGTTATATATTTACCGGAAATTTTGCGAAAAGATATTATAGTGCAAATACACCTAGAAATGGGTCACCAAGGGGCATATAAAGTAATAAAATATATAAGAGATAGATTTTATTGGAGAGGGATTACCAGATTAGTGAAACAAGTAATAAAAAATTGTCACGATTGTCAGATTACTAAAAGCAATACGGTTAAATTTGTCGGTCCCTGTCGGTCAATAATAGCAAAGGAAATAGGTGAGATGGTAATGGTCGAGTTGTATGGACCGTTGCCAACAGGAAAGTTTGGGATGAATTACATACTAGTTATCCAAGATGCCTTCAGCAAATTTGTGAAATTTTATGACTTGAGAAAAGCCACGTCTAGATCAGTTATATGTAAAGTAAGACAATTTTTCGATATAATTAAACCAAAAACCATAATGTCTGATAATGGCTCGCAGTTTTCGAGCAAAGCATGGAAGGAATTCATGGGGCAAGAAGGAGTGAAGGTTATATACACTACTGTGAGAAATCCGCGACCAAACACTACGGAAAGAGTTAATAAGGAATTAGGGCGTTTGTTTAGGACATATTGTAGGAGTAATCATAGAGGTTGGGTCGCCCTATTGCCGAAATTAGAAATATTATATAATAATACCTTTCATGAAAGCACAGGATTTACACCATGTGAAATAATGTATGGTGAATCAAACAGATTGTCAATAGACCCGGGGTTGATGAGAATAAATATTAACTTAGAGTTAGGAAGGATAAGAGAACTAGCTCAACTTAATTTACAAAAGATGGGAGAGAAACGACAGTTGAAGTTTAATAAAAAATTTAGACTCATTCAATATCAAATAGGCGATTTGGTGAAAATAAAACGGTTAAATAGATCTGATGCGAGACAAAAAATAACAAAAAAATTTGAGGCATTATATGAGGGACCATACGTTATAGCAGCAAATCCCTATCAAAACGTCTACATTCTAACAAATCCGGAAACAAATGTAGTGAGAGGAAAATTTAATGCGATACATTTGTCAAGGTATTACAAAGAGGCGGAACCTAGGTTGGGGCTGATTGGGGGAACAAAATGACAGCTGGAACTATTTTGAATAAAGATTATTAAAAAAAAATGCTTTAGGCAAAGTTTGAATTTCGTAATTGAGATGTATAAGATTAAAATTAAAGTTTACTGATTACTTAACGTTTTGTATGAATTTAAGAGAAAAGAATTGAGGTTGTAGGTTAATAAGAAGGCTTGTTTTTAGTACATAAAGGAAAATGTAAATGTACTAAATATTTGAATCATATAATCCTAAAGAAAAAAAAAAGAAAATATATTGTAATTTAGATTAACAAAAACGCCCTAAGGGGTTCTCAAATAAAGAAAGTTTTGGACTGAATTTGATTAGTTAACCTTTTATATGAAGTTAAGAGAAAAGAATTGAGGTTGTAGGTTAATAAGAAGGCTTGTTTTTAGTACATAAAGGAAAATGTAAATGTACTAAATATTTGAATTATATAGTCCTAAAGAAAAAAAAAAAAAGAAAATATATTGTAATTTAGATTAACAAAAACGCCCTAAGGGGTCCTCAATAAAGGAAGTTTTGAACTGAATTTTAAGATTTTTATTTCGCTGGGTTAGGGAAAGGCCCATGTATGTTTATGGGGGATTTGCTACCACTTTGTTAAGTAAAGTAAGTCTGGTGAATTATAAGGAAAGATTTATAATAACAGTCAATATTGAAAAATAAAAGGAAATTTAATTTAAATAAATACCTATAAAGGTTGGCTCTAATATACACATGTATGAATATAAAAGAAAAATAACAAAGTGGAAGTATTTTCTACTAAGCATAGATGGAGGGGAGGATGGTGGCCTTTTCAATTGTTCAGTTTTAAGATTGTTGATAAGTAAATTGAAGTCGTCTAAAAATAAATTGTCTTAAATCAAGTTTGTATTGTTGAAAATTTAATATTATATTGTGTATACGGGTTGCTTAAAGAAATACGTAAGTAGTAATGAGTTGAAACCAGCGACTTATTATTCAAACTAAATTAAATTTCAACAAAATTGACAAACAATTATAATTGACAAAGCCTGTCTGTGCATTTGCGTCACAAGAACGAATAAATCATTAACGATTCTAATTAAAGATTCTAGGATTTGCTAGGAATATGCAGACGGGGGGTTGAGCGTAAAAATAATTCATTTAATAACTGAAAATTATAGCAAAACGTAACTTAAAAAAAAAAAAAAGATACATATAGATTCATAATTAAATAATACGCTATAGGAAATTACAAACGGGGGTTTGAGCGAATATAGTAATTCAGTCAATAACTGAAAGTTATTTCAAAATTCAAATCGAACAATTGAATTCTTAATTTAGCAATTTGCTAGGAATATGCAGACGGGGGGTTGGGCGTAAATGTAATTCATTTAATAACTGAATATGCAGAATATGCAGACGGGGGGTTGAGCGTAAAAGTTTTTTATTTAGTAACTGAAAATTATAGCAAAATGCAATTTAAAAAAAAAAATAAACATAGATTCATAATTAAATAATACGCTAGGAATTTACAAACAGGGGTTAGGTGTAAATAGTAATTAATTCAATAACTAAAAGTTATTATTCATACAATGAGTTGCTAAGAGCATATTAAAGGGGGGGTTGAGATGTAAAGAGTGGTCAATTTATATCACATCACATAGTTTATCTAATGCATGCCATCTATGGTTGACAGATAAATCTCATTAAATTTAATTCGTTTTATCATGGACTAAAGAGTATTTTTACTGTTATTATATTATACCTGCTTTGTAGTTGTCGTGCTGTTGATTTGTAAGGGCAGGCGAGAATGTGAGCTTGGGGAAGGTATATTAGGCAAGTGGAAGTAGTGAATTTGATTGATAATAAGGTATGGATGAATGAATAATTAGGATTTGAATTTGACCTTGAGATGGGAGGCTGAGAGATTTATGACAGTGGTTTTAAACAGTATGCAGGGCCCAGCAAACCAACAGGACTCATGGGGATAGGGCTTCTGATTTATTGATGCTAACCTTGGAGACACAACTTAACCCAGAAGGGGCTTTCTATGAGAAATTGGTGTTAGGTTAGGTCCGATTGACAATTTCAGTGCTAAAACTGGTATCATAGAAAGTCCATACTTCACAAGAAGCTAAGAAAGCTAAATGAAAAATTCGGCAACTTTTACAAACTCCAACTAAGTTCCAGACGTTATTCCGAGTTGAAATTTTGAGGAGGTTTCTTATCATTGGGAAATAAATGCTTTGTAACTATTAAAGTCAATGGGGCTACGGAAGGGACTTATTGGTGGAAATTTATCTTTAATCTGAATGAAGAATGGTTTGAATTAAGTTTACGCTGATTTGTTACTATTAGGGTAGATCGGCCTCACAACCCGGTTCTCTTGCATAGCCTTTTTGGTCCTTGTGAGAAGTCTTTGTTGTTCAATGGTTTGTTTATGCCAATTCTTAAAATGTAGATAAGGTGATGTGCTGTGATTTGGTTGGTTTAAAAACACACTACTACACTCTTTCATTTCGAGGAAGCAATAATAAATCTGTGTTATCGTTATTAATATTGTTGGTAATAACATTTCTGGGGTTTTTATTATCTTTTATTGTCTGGTTTGCTTGTGAACTATAGATGGTTTTTTTAAAATTTTCCTTCGGTATAAATTCACACCTGCAGAAAATTTGGGGGTTGGCTGTGACGGTACAGGCCCTTCTCTGTCCCGCCACGTTCATAAATAAACCTATTTACAAATATCAGTTTGCTGCATTTTGAATGTTTTAGAACGAAATCGTATTAACCCTTTTACTCGTGCTATCTTTCCATAAGAAAGAAAGAGAGCGGAGAAGTGTGCTGTTCTGGATGCTTTTTATGTTGCCAAGCGCATGAACGGCACATAAATCGGGGACTTTTGACAATAGGAATCGGTTGAAGTATGATTATTGAAGAATTAAATGAAATATATTGGGCAGTTTTAGTATGGGAAAAGAAAAAAAAAGAAATGGCAAGACAGGGGTGGGGATAGAGGTGCAGTTTAGGCGGGATAAAGTGAGGAAATAAAAAAGATGGTGGGATTGAGGCATTAAGCCTCCGAGGTCGCTCTCAGGAGGTACTCCGAAGACGGTCTTCGGTGAGATTCTTAAAGTCCGTGAAGTGAATTATTGGTAAAAATTTAAAAGTGAATTGTGTATTGAGAAGTGTTACACCGGTTAGGGGTTAGGGAGTCTCGAGTTGGCTAAATGCTGACAAAGGACATGGGACTTAGTAATTGGCATGGCCGATGAAAAGTCTGTACGATTCCCAACACGTGGCAACACGTGGGGATTTCGGTCGATTTTTAGGTAGGGAGTAGGCACGCCCAGTGTTAAACTGGCAGGGTTAGTACCTATAAAAAGGGAAACCCGGAGCAAAGTAGTTAGCATGGCTGACAAAATGCTTATTTATTAGTAATCCGAGTATTCAGCATACGCAGAAGAAAGGTTACGACGTAGCGTTTTCCTCCAAGCGTTCCCGTATCCTACCCTACATTATGATTCCTCATTTTCTTAGGTATTATAGTCTTCACGTGTAGCCGTGGTCTGGGAGTGCAAGCTCCCAGATTTAGACAACGTCCCTCGGGATGTGCCCGCGCTTGGAACGAGCCGGCGGCTGTATCCTTCGGGAAACAGTTACAGTTCCCTTCAGTGTCGTATATCCTAGTGTGGCTTAGGTGCTCCTAGCAAGTGGGGTTCCCTAATAACCATAATGGGTGTTATTGCAATGAAGTCTATATTATATATATTTTACACCATAGGTATCAAATCCTCGTTCAATACAATCCCAAGCTTCGGCCTCATATGTATGTGAACGTATTACACCGGCATTTAGTATACATTGGAATTTGCCATTCCACTTTCAGCTAGCTTCTGTTAGCAGGAGTTTCCTCTTTACACCGAGGGGAAGCTGTCCTACCTACCATTGCTATGGAAAGGGGGCTACATTACACACCACATGATTAAAGTAAATGTGAGACATGGATCTCTAGGCTGAATACTACATCTAGAAGAATAGGAATTAGGTAACTAGGTACATTTGAGTAGGAATAGGGAACATAGGAAATTGTTTGGGAAATAGCACTTAGTAATAATTCGGGGGTAGACTCACGATATGATGCAATACATTTTTCTATCTAACTCATAAGATAGGTGTACTGGCAACTTCCCGGATTACAGGAGGTAGACTAGTATCCTTGGGTTCGCTGAATTATTAAAACATTTAATATTCTATCAAGTGTCCAGGAAATACTTTAATAGCCATGTAGGTTACAAACTAGAATTATTTTGTTACAATAAATAAAATAAAAATCAGTTTTAGGTTCATATTTATAATTATCAACCACTCAAATTAGTTTCAAATTAAGACGGTAGTAAATGTAAGGTATCGTTTTTGATGCTAATGGACAAGCTGTGCAGTTCCATTGTGGGAGACCATCTAATGAGAGACGTAGAATGGTTGACTACTCTTCGACAGCATGAGGAAGGATATATTACAATTTATTATGTCGCTATTAGTATCTGTTAAAATCAAAGTAATAGGATATATCAAATAAATAAAACAAGGAATTAGAATATCCTAAAATAAAAAAAATAATTATGCAATATCTTGAAATTTTCATGTAATTAATGGACAAGCAAAGCTGTTTCATTATGATTAACCTTTTCTATCAGACATATAGTCTAGGTGCATTATTCCTCAAACAACATGGAAAGAATATAAATTGTTCCATTTTGAAGTCAAAAGTTTGCAGAAACAAAGAAAGAATATCTAACAACAAATACTCAAGAATACCTTGAAAATATACTAAACTTATTTGTTCACTATTAAAATTACTAGATATAATAAAATCAAGTAAAGCTGTATAATTACTCTCCACTCTCAAAATAATATATATTGGACCAATGATATCATCTAACAGGATATGACATCTAAACAAAGTGGTGGAATAGGTTCAAAGATATTATTTAACTAGATATGTCTACTCAAACAGAGATATGATAGGCTGTAGATTGTATAGGGTTACTTGTAGTCCCAATCCAATCAGGTTTTAGGACATATTTAGTACATACCAGCGTAATATTAGGAACTCCCTTTTACCATAATAAGTAAAAGGAAGTCCCGCTAAGAACCGAGATATGATTGGATGTATGCCCTTACTGAGGCTAGGCAGCTCCAGAGATGGCCAGCGTCTCGGTGTTATGGTAGATACTCGTTTGGGTAGAATGAATGGTTTGTTTTGTATAGCTATGAATAATGATGTCTCTCATTTTCATAGAAGTAAATTAAAAAGGTCCTTGAATGTGCAGACAAGATACAAACTTACATACTTACAGTGTCGATGACAATATCATACGACATTCCCTTTTGCCAAAAGAATATGTCCTCATGCCCATGTAGTATATATGAATACTGAATCAATTGCAATACACATACTTACTGACTTTTAGTACATTTGTAAATAATAGAAAACAAAAAAAAAGAAAGAATAATAACTTTATAAAGTCCTCTTACAATGGGTGATTATATGGTTACTAATTATGTTGGGTAATTAGTAAGGAATATAACAGACCTTTGCGGTGGAAGATGACCAGTTTGGACAAGTCGAAATCTACAGATGGCAGCGGGGAGGGGCTGTTATCCTTAGCCGCAATCAATTAAATATCATTCTTAATTTTATTTGCATACTTACCTACTTTAAAGGTTCTTATGTAAATCTTACTTATTTCATACCTACTTAGAACATCTTAGCAACATAATCTTCTTTTCACTCTACCATATTAATATAAAGCAGATAGTTACATATCTACGCAGTAATTCTTATTCAACTATATTAGAACATCACATTAGTCACTATAGATAGAATCTATCACTGCATAATACTTATGGCAATATGCTGAGGTTTTAATAGACTCACAACATTTAGTCATGAAATAGGTAGTTTGGTTTTGATAGTAAGAAAGTGGTAATAGTAAATTTTGTTGTTGCAACTTAACACTTTTACTGTATTATGTTAGAGAGCCAGTTCTAAATTACACCACTTGGAGAGTACATAGGTAGAGTAGGTCACGTCTCAAGCCCTTTGGAAAAGAAACTGAGTTGCTACTTATGGGCACAATATAGGATCCTGACCACTATACTAGACGATCACATGGCCTTATAATGATCTCAGTCAAGACACACTCAATATTAGATTTTGTGTTATGTTTGGATACGGTATCTCAGAATGGTAGAAGTTATCACACAAATAGGATATCACAATTAAATTTCATTTTATTAAACATTTTCATATAAGGTAGCGTAGAGTACATGAGATTTATATATTTAGATAGAGGGGGGGTTCGTTACATCGCCAAGCACCTAACGGTGTGTTCCGGCAGCAGTCCTTGAGAGCCAGTGAAATTACAGGCACATGAGACTTAAAAACTATGTCTCAAGGTGACGGACGCAGTGCAATTCGTGACATGCGACGAAATGCATCTGTTATAGGCATAGGTTAGTCCGCTTAACATCAGGTTGGCCTCGAGCTTGTCGTCACAATAACATAAAAAAAGACCAAACATTTATCCGTCATCCATTCTGAAATCTTCTAAAAAATAACGCTGTTGCCATATTTCAAATTTGAAACTTGAAAGTGGTGTTAACCTGTGTTAAGAGAAGTTACCGTGTATACCCAAATTGAATTTAAAAAAAAAAATATTAGGGGTCATACAAACAGTTGGCGAACACCACTCCATTGCAATTTAAACCGCTGACAAATAATGATATTCCATCATTATTGGACTGCGTAAGAGTGAAAGAGATTGAGGGTGCAATCGAAATCAGTTTTGGTAAAAAAAAAAAATTAAACCAAGTAGGTACCTTAAATCGAAAATGCGAATTTAATAGTACCTTTTGATAGGGGTTTTATATTTTTATTTAAAAAAATAGTAATAAGGGTATAATATTAGTATTATTAATAAGGGCTTAATACCAATTTTTAATATTGAAATATCAAAACAAAAAAGTATTAAACCCTTATCAAGAGGGACAAGTTAATGCACCTTTTTGATTTAAGTAACTTGTGTTTGTAAACTTTCATTTGTTTTTACCAATAGTCAATCGCCTAAACAGCTAAATACCAGCCTCTAGATGTTGAATAATGGCAGTGGTGATGAGAATGTCGCGTAGGAGTCTATTATTTAAACCTGCCGTGGGCGGCAGTAATTTCATGTTACGTAACATTAATAATTTTCAGAATCCACATGTTATTTTATTGATATTTATAGATTTATTGACAAATGGAATAGTCAGTTTGCTTGACATATCAGTAAATAAATTGAGTAATCATAAAATATTTTTTTTTTATAATTAGTTGAAATAGGTAAGTTTAAAATAATTTGAATGTGTGAATATTTTGTTGTTAACTCATTTCATATCATCACCGTTAGTGAACTCTCACATATGCTGTGACAAAAATCAAACTGAGTACATAAGATCTGTTATTTTGGGTATCAGGTATTCTGGGAACGAAAGACATAGAGCACCGCCGACTAAATGTCTCCTATAGTGATACTGGGATATCTTTATGGCAACAAATAACAAATATTAAGTATTCAGTGAATGTTTGATCAAATTGTAAGCAGTTTTTTCATATTCAGAGATCTGTTGAGTGATTTCATATTCAGAGAACCCATTATGCATGTCCAGAAGTCTTTAAGCGCCGGATACCGTGAGAGACGCCCCGAGTACTGGTAGCTTTAAAACAGGTTGAGGAACAATTGAAGTTACCTACTTACGATTTACTTTAGTGTAAGGTATTGATTTTGATAATTTATAATTTTGTTTGCAAAATGACTTGTAAATATGCATTTACCAATTAAGAGGCCTTATTCCAGAAAGCCATTTTACAGCCGTTTTCTCAAGGCTGTTGCAGCTAAAGTATAAAATTTTTTGTTTTTTAAATGATGCAGGAAGAAAGTTTATTGTTTTTTTAATGGAGTGCATTAAACAAAACAATAAAAAAAACAACTGAAATCCGACAAAAAAAATTTTACCAACTCATGTTTTCATAAATTTCTTCATCAGTGTGACTTCAACAGTCTTTTTATCGAACATAAATTATTCGTTTTACAGATTGAAAAATATCAGTAAACCAATCATATTACCACCAATGGAGTGCATTAATAACATTTTGATAAATATATGTTACAACTGAGTAAATAAGGGATTGAAAGGGCACTTTTGGCACAAAAATACCACTCAAATTTCTTGTTAATTCTACAAAATCTGGTATTTTATCAAATAAATAAATATGCAATTCATTAGTTGAAGTTTTTATTTAATAGATAATAATATTTTGTCGTTCATTTAGTGTAAAATGTATTTTATACAATTTTTTCAATATGACCTATAAATTACGGAACACAACGCCATGCATCTCCCACAGTGGTGCCCTTGAGCTCGCTGTCAACCCCTCCTATAATAGCGGTACGTTTTCGGCGTCCGCAGGAGACGGAGGTAGAAAGCGCTTTTCGCCTTCTACGCCCGTCTCGGGAGAAGTGCCTTCGGCACTTCTCCCTCCCGGGCTATTGTAGGGCCAGGCCCTCGCCCAAAACCCGGTGGAGCTGGACGACCGCACAGGCGGTAGCCAGCATCTATGTCCTCCCTAAACAACAACCATGCATCTCAGTTTGCGCCTAGCGCTCGCGGAGGGAGGACGTATCGCTGCTCGTCCCGCGCCCTACACGTGCCGCAACTACGGTGCGCAATGAAAATATAGCGTGACCGAGTTGTTTTGATCAATGCGTATGCTTTTATTATTGTAAAGGTATTTTTGTTGAGACCATGCCTTTTTCATTATTAACTAGGATTTATTATTTCCTGATCGGAATTGAATTTTTAACCGACATCCAAACATGGAGGAGGTTCTCAATTCGTCTGTATTTTTTATATTTTTACCTCAGAACTTTTGAAAGGGTGAACCGATTTTGAGTATTATTTTTTTGTTTTAAAGCTGATGCTTGTCGTTTGGTTCTATTTAAATTGCATCAAAATCAGTCAAGTCGTTTTTGCGTTACACTCCAATAACTGAAAAGTATTTACCTATCTTGATGATATAATCATTGACAATCGATATCGTAAGTAGCAAGGGTTACTAAAACTAGTGATCAATTTTTTAACCAAAAAATGGAACCGACTTTTTGGTTTTTGCCATAGTAAAAAAAATGTAACCATAAAATGGAACCGACTTCAACACCCAAAAGTGTGAAATAACTTGTCAAAGTCGGTACCATGCGCACAATATTGTGATCATAGGTACTTTTGAACTATCATGGTACCGACTTCAACATGTTATCGGTTCCATTTTATGGTTATATTTTTTTTTACTATGGCAAAAACCAAAAAGTTGCGTAGTTGCTATATATAAGAAAAAAGTTTTTAAAAAACCTTGAAACTAGCTAGAGGCTAAAATGTATTTTTTTTCTTATTTGTTCATTTTATTTTATTTTATATTAGGTATTAACTAGGCCAAACAGATGGAAACGAAGTAATACATTTTTACAACAAGTGTCTTTTACACGAAATAATTGGCCATCAAAAAGCACGATCTATGCCTCTAAGAAATAATTTTATTTAAGGCAAGACTATCTAACGGTCTGTACCGTGTACTGATTTGGTTAAAAATAAAAGATGTTTATAATAATATAGACGTTATATATTTTATTAAACAATTAGTACCGACCCTGAGTTAGGATTTAAGACCTCTATATTAAACGCACCTTATTTTCTTTCCGTAGCGACCACTATAGCCGCTCCGCCAACGGGGCAGTTATACAAATATAATGAACCAAGATATGCATGCACAAAGCAGGTATACAAACTACAAAACTAAGTTATTTGCCTATATACAATGATGGTTAGAAGTACATAATCGAATATAGATACCTACACAGTAGTCCATTGAAATGTTACAATTTAAGACCGAATATTGCATTTTTTAGAGGGCGCAATTTTACTTTTGAGACATATGTGGGTGGTCCATAGAAGCTTAACCTCAAGTTTGTAGGGTCGCCACCCTTGTCCTCCGGCCGCCATCTTGGAAAAAGGGGTGAAAACACTTATTTCGCGATATCTTGGAAACTATGCGTCTTACAAAAAATTCTACAGCATATAATTTGCAAATTATTTTGCCTACAAATATGATTATATAACTTTTTGCCCTAAATTAAAAATTTAAGAAGTTATAACCAAAAAGAGTGAGAAAATTTTCATATATTTTCTTTTGCTCTATAACTTTCTTTTTCTCATTTTACAAAAAAGATACCTCAGACCAATCTTGTTGATAATCATTTGAGGAATTTTTTAATGATTTTTTAATTTATTTCATTTAAAACACTTGCAGCGCTACAAAGTTGACCAGGTTTATCAATGCTCATGGAAATCCGGTCAAAATGAAATGTTTAAATTATATTTTTCATATCCTTAAAAAAAAATTCGTACAACTTCACTTATTCATACCTAACTGTTTTCCTTACCATAGAACTTACCAAATATAACTTACCGAAGGATAAGCAGGTAGAAAAGGTCCGAGTTACCGTTTGGGGATAAAGGAACATCTGCCTGCTACGACTATTATTATTATACGCAGGCTTAGCTGTTTCTTCTACCTCAGTTTATTCTCTTAGTTGTGCTACATTTTTTGTTACGTGTAAACGTGTTGAAAATTGTGGATATTATTTTCAGTTTAATCAATTAAACTGCGGGTTTCGGAAAAAAATCCTCATAACATCATCTACAATATTATTCTGGGGTAATTTTTTTGTAAAATGTATAAAGAAAGTTATAGAGTAAAAAAATATATTTTTGCTTATAACTTCTTTAATATTCAATTTAGAGCACAAAGTTATATACGTACCATATTTATAGGCAAAACAATTTGCTACAAATTATGTCCTAACGAATATTTTGTAAAACGCATAGTTTCTGAGATATCGCAAAATACGTGTTTTCACCCCTTTTTCCAAGATGGCGGCCGGGGGACAAGGGTGGCGACCCCACAAACTTGAGGTTTAGCTTCTTCTATAGACCCCCATACATGTCTCTAAAATAAAATTGCGTGCTCTAAAAAATGCAAAGCTCATGTAACTTTTCAATGGACTATAGTTATAGATAGGTGTGCTAATGTTAGTCAATGAGAGGTTTATTATTAGGTTCCTTTAAGTCTACTTTGTATGTAAACTGTAAAGATGCGAAATGAATTTACAAAGTTACATAACATTCCACATTATTTATCAAAAATAAATAACACTTCAAAAAGGATCAAAATGTTTTATTCCATGCGACATCGTCTTTGACCGCTCGATCCTTGCTAACGGTGTGCTCGTGTGCGCCGCGTTACGATAAATGCCTAAATTTGAACGATATCGCAAGGCGTAAAGACTCTTAAAGACTGATTGTGGACTCTGTTTTTTTGACTTGTCACAGGTGATAACTGAAAATTGCGTAGCGTGGTCGTATTTATTAATTTTGTCGTACATATTTGTGTATAGATTTTCTTACTATTCTTGCTCAACCTGTGATAGTTGACACATATAGAAATATTTTCGACTTAAGGAAACACCTTTAAATGAAACAAACATATCGACATATAATTTGTATTAAATCAACAATATACCTTAGTCTTTACAATTCTTTGGCGTAACTTAGCTCTTCACATTTAACTATCCATTAATTAATTTTAAATTCACTTTTTCATTACGCCGACGTAACCTAACTTCTAACTATTTATAATTTCTTTCATATATTATAGTAATTTACAATTTCTCTTAGTTTTCAACTTAGAGGCCTATGTGTTGTTCGCCCATACGATGATTAAAACTATTGCTATTATTTGGCACTGCTGTAGTTTAGCTGCTGATCCAGGAGATGTCACTGAAACAAAAAATCATTTTTTAAGTTGTGGCGTCACTAATAAGTACCGTTAATGTAAAGTGGTAATTTGGTTGTGAGTGCAAGTAACTTTGAGTTTTTAAGTTCCTGGAATATTTGTTTCAAAAATGGCCACAGTCACATCTGATGTTAAGTGATGATGCAGTGGAAAGTGAATGGATATGATGACCACTAGAACAAGAAATGGCTCTCAAGAATTGCCGACACCCTTTGAATCATCTTATGATGAGAGACTACAACCCTTCTGTTTTTGGGTACAAAGCGATAAAAACACATGAACCCATTTTCCCGTTATTTTGCTCGCTAGTGGACGAAATTGGAGGTATTCAAACACCTTTCGTTGATGGCTTAATTATTGGAAGAGTGATTATTTGCAGAACAAAAATGAACAGACTTCGCTTATAGTGAGTTAATTTACAATATGTTGAATATTAGTAACGTATCATGGTTACAATCTGCATTATCATTATAAATATATTTTAGGTAGTGTTTTGTAATGACAGTATACGGAATATAGGCTATGTTTAGTTTGTCTTTGATCGTAATCTCGACTGATGATAAGTGATGATATTTTCGAATATCGTTAAAAGCTGGTTCTTAAGGACAGCTGCTGAAATAACCTGTTAGTTCAAAACAAGATAACAAGTATTATCGCGTGCTAAACGAAAATTTAATATATATATATTTGGACGTCAAATTTTTGTCGCAGGAATCGAACCTGCAGCCGTCGGGTTTGCGAAACGGGTGCCTTAACCACTGACCTATCGAGACTGGCTCAACCGATCTGAAATGTTGTTCTTTAATTTTATTATTTAAGCATCATAGTAGATGAAAATAAAACTAAATATACTCTGATAGGTGCTTGGTGACAGATTTTCCACTGAAGTGTAGAAACTATCCACATTTACATAATGCCCTTACAGCATGCGGTGAAGCTCGTAACCAAGGCGGGGTTTGAACCTTGAATCGCTTGCAGGGTAATTCATAGCCAATGCCAATTAGTCACTACAGCTTTAAACTTATTCTACTAATTAAAATTTAACCTTCAACCTAAACCTACTTAAAGATGATAAAACAATAATTAAAAGAAACGTTTATAACCAACAACGTAAAATGTAATTGTTATGAAGTTTCCCAGATTATAAATGTCCCTTTAAACCCAAACTTACAATCTTAACTCTTAAACTCCATAAAATCTGTTTAATAATTTTAACCAAGTGAATATCTAAACATTTTACGAGACAATTTCAGTCTTGTGCAGATTTAACACCTGACAATGGCGTAAATTTCGCATCACGGAGCATCCCTATTTTAAAGCCCACACCCATTTCGCTTTTGAAAGCCTTTGCCAATTCAATTTGGTCCCTTTTTGAGGGTGACGCAGAATTCAATTAAATAACGTTCATGAATATTTTCAGAAAATTGCACGCGTCTGTACAAATTACATGCAGGTGATTTCAGTCTACTTGTTGAGAAAGTTATATACTATAGTTAATCTGTGTTAACTCATTAAGTACTTGCATGTGATTACGTAAATCAATCATAGTTTCTTTCCACCAACTTTACGACTGCATCTTTTTGTATATCTGATTGATCCTCTTACATAAAAGCAACTAATGACAATTTTTTCTCAAAAAATATAAGATTTGTACCCCTAGAAACAAATACACTTATACTTTCAGAAAATTAATTCACTACTTGATTTACTAATTGAAGGTATTTTAATTAATCTATCCTTGAGTCTTTTCTCAGATTTGAATACAAGTATTGGTGCTAACTTTGTAGTCTTGTACAACAAATACTTATTAATTAACAATCATACAAAAGACCACAGGATCATCAAACAAAACTTACACAATGATTTATATAACTGCACAAAGTAGTACGCAAAAACTTCACTGTATCACCATTTAAATATATAAAAAATTCAATAGTAACCGTCGCGTCGGCGGTCCCGCTATATTTCAGTTAATATCTGATTATTAATTTTTTATTTCTCCAGCTTAGACTTATTATGTTTTAAAATCATATTAAGAATGCACTGATTGAAACATATCAAGATAGATATTAATGTTAAGAAAGTCTCCAAAAAACGTTTAATTTTTTTAGTGTGGTCGAATAAGTATGTTATAATACTGAATTAATTTTTCCATTGCGTAATTTCTTTTGAATCTACAGTGAATATTTCTATTTTGTGCAGTCTTCAATTAACCGTGGGGTGCCGGGCTAGAATGTCACCCCCCAATCTCGACCTGTGGATGTCGTAAGCGGCGACTAAAGGTAACACACCAGAAGGTGGGCAGCAGTGCTTTCTGAGGAATTGATATCTCAAACTGCGATCCCCAAGACGCCTGCCAAGCGTGGCGATTATGGCAACTCCCCTTAATGAAGGAAGCTGTGTTCAGCAGTGGACAATCCGGAACAGTAAATTTAACAAAAATAAAGATATAAAAGCGGACGTAAACATTTAATGACCTACTTGGTAAGTAAACCGAAAAAAGCAGATATGAATCATAAAAACTACTTTCGATATGTCGTTATTCAGTACTTTTTTCTACGAATCTTCCATTTAAGCGAATAAGCAGTAACCTACATACTGAAAACATCGAACGTTGTAAACTTGAAATATGACGCGGAAACGGCAGACGGATGTGTTAAGTACGTACTTAGCGAACGTTTAGTGCGATTCTGGGTACACTTTCAGTTCTGTTTATTTTTTCCAGTAACCGATTTCAGCTCTTCGAGTAAATACTGTCTCGAAATAAGATACACACTTCATACAGCGCATTACACCTTAAACACATGAATTTTTGAGACGACTGTATTGCATCTTTTCTAGTTGTAATGAGGCGATTGACTAGGTTAAGCGACGTGCGCTGCTGTAATTTGTTGGATATGCAAACGCTATTGGCATTTACTAATGAGCACTTTAATGGTTTGAAAGGCACGTAAAGCGTCGGTCCCCTGGTAGTTATTTAGGATAGTAGTTTTTTTTATAGCATCATAGTAGAGTATTTTGCGAAAATAGTCCTAGCTACCACCCCCATGTCCGGCAAAGCAGTTAACAGTCTGACAGATGTCTTTGAGAGCCAGAATTACAGGTATAGCCTGAATAACTTTTTGACTGCATTATTTCATCAGATGAGACAGGAACTTAATAATCGATAAAGGTTATACCAACTATCAAAAGTAACCTGTTAGAGATCACCTTTAATAGTAAGGCCGCAAATGGTAACTAATTGTATGTTTTGTCTTATGTAACGTAATTATTTCTTGCGGTGTAACAATAATTTAAATCTATACAATAATATACATATATATATATATATATAATTATATATATATATATATATATATACATAAAAAAAGCCTAGAGATTGTGCAAGATTTTTTTCTACTAATTTGTGTGTACTGTGTCCAGAAGACTAAGCTGGTAATGCCACACTAGAATTTTTGCATATCCCTATGCCCCCCAACCTCACAGGGAGGGAAGCTTGCACCCAAGCCCTATCATCCATCTCAACATTCAAAACTAACGTATTTTTTACTATAAGTTGTCTAAGCTTAATAGAAGCTAAATATATATATAATTTTAAGAACTAATATCGTCACATCCCAATTATATTATAGATCCTAAATTGTGTGTTTGTCACCTCCCACCTTCCCAAACGGCCAAACTTAATAAATTAAAATCCCAAGTTATAGAGAACAAGTCTATGGACTTAACAGGGTTAATTTTCTATCTTCGGACTGCTGCAGAAAACTTCTTTATTAGAAAATTTTAATAAGAGAATGGAACTCACAAAACCGACAGTTCCCTGCGACTCCTTTGAACGCTACTTAACAATGTTTTACACTTTTTTGAACTTACACATTTTACAATTAGTCATACTATTACTACAAAAATATATCGTGGATTTTATCCCCTGGTTTACAATATCAACTATGATTGCAGATACATTATTGTGTGAGCATTATAAACCTCGTGTTACAAAACCATATTAAACATTAAAACCATAAGTAAACAGATCGACTGAAGCTTTACCTCGCAGTTAAACATCAGTAAACTTTCCCAGCATTTATTATATTCTCTAACATATCCGTTTTACCTTTCACCGGGCAGCGTTCCGAGATAAAATTATCTGAACAACGAACCTCTGTGAGGCAGAGGAAATTGTCGGTTCAAATGAGACTGTGGCCATAACTCATCGGGCTCTCAATGCCGCTTTGGTTCCAGTAATCCCATTACTACTCTTCCGTTGGTCGATTACTTTGCTTTATGTTTTGTGTAGATTAACAATTTTATCTATAGTATTTAGTTTTACCGCTATATTTTTATAGCGGCCTTTGACCGCTATTTCACCTATTTGTAAGTGATGAGATTAGTCATCCAGAATGTTAGTAGGCTGAACCTGGAATGAGGACTGACTTTGAAAGATAGCTATTAGAACAGAAGATTCCTACTAGAAAATAGTTTTATTAAAAAGAAAATATAATAATACACTTAAATTTCTTAATTTTTTCTAACTCAATAATTAAAAAAATTTGCCACAAAGCAAACAGTGGGCTGTTTACGTTGAGGCTCGACAAAATTTGTCCTGTATTATTGTATTCACATTAAAAAAAACTTGTGACACTGAGGTACCGTATTTTTCATTCAAAATGATCAGGAGGTACAGTCACGAAATAATACTTGCATTTCAAAGATAATAATGAAGTTACTGAGTGTGGTTGCAAATCTTATAATCTAATTATAATTGCTGCGTTACGTTATCATAAGGAGCTCCATACGAAAATATACATATTTTTTGAACAAATACGTGCCAGTTTTTTGTACACGTTTTGCATCCACCAAGTTTAAAAAGTCTGGGAAAGGGTAGGAGCTCCCGGCCACTATGGGCCCAATATTTACATCAATTTGGTTTTATTCTATAACCAATACTGAGATTAGTATACTTGCGCCACCTGAGTCGCTTCGCTGATTTAGCCGCGGCGTCAGATTTAACCTTTGATTCAGAAAAATGTGACGGCGCTAAAGTGTCAATGCATGTAGCGTCCCACCCTAACTTCCACGGAGCCATAGGCATACCGTCAGGACTTTTACCATAATTATTGCCGTAACAGACAGCAGAACAGATAGCTGCAACATGAGTGCTGATAAAAGCCTACAAGTATCGATTGCCTGAGACCAGATTCCCACACTGATAGTTCGCAGAGGGGCCGATTCCACTGCCTATAACAAAACCATGTCGTTCACAAAACCTAATTATTAGGACTCATTTGTTTATAACTTCGGCCACATCAATAACAAAAACATACATCAAAAGAGCCTACAGAGGCCCAAGTTTGTTTTTCTATTAGTATACTATGTACGAAAGACAAAAGTTACTAATCCCATTCTAAAAACTTTGCATATTCCTATGCCTCCCGACATCAAAGGGCTTTCAGCTTGTAACCAAGTCCTATCATTCATCATAACATTCAAACCCAAAACTAAACTGGTCATTTTACGAATTTCTACAGCTGGCCACATCTCAAATTATATGTAAATTTAGGAACGAAAAGGCAAAATCTAATAAAAGCAATAGCTATATGGGTGTTATTTTTGAATAATTTGCTAGGCATTTCTAAACTCCTGAATATATTTTTCGTTTCAGGATGATAAATTATACGTAGCATCGATGACTTCCCAAGATGAATTGAACATTTTTCTAGCAATTTTATACTCGTAAGCGCAAGGGAATTGTTTTTTTTTATATATAATCTCTATCTAAATATCAAATGAAAGTTCCCATGTCATATTTTTTTTGTTACCCGATATGATGACAATCGTCTACAAAGTTATCTGTTTTCGCATCGCCACCTACTGTTCCGTCATCAAAACACCAAACGTAAAGTTTTGATTGGAGGCGTTGAATTATTAAGTGGATTGGAAGGCTGAAGATAGCTGGACCCAAAGGATCACGTTATTGACATTCTACGGAATGTCATATGACGTTATTCTGGTAGGTTAATTTTCAGGGTTTACCGTAGTATTGCCAAAGAAAAGGGTACGTGTACTGTATCAGCTGGATTGACCACTGCTGAACACAGCCATCAAGGAGGGTTTGCTTTAATCCCCACGCTTGGCAGGCGTCTTGAGGATCGCAATTTAAAATACCAGTTCCTCAGAAGGCGCTGCTGCCCACCTTAAGGTATTTTATCTTTAGTCGCCTCTTATAACACCCACAATTTGGGCGTGACATTCTAGCCCGGCACCCTACAGAGCACCGGAAATTATATTTAAGAAGAAAAGTGTATAAATCCGGTATTTTATCTTTACTTCAGTAAAAAGCTCTATCTATCGAGTGAAATACATTTTTAACATCCACGTTCAAAAGCACCTCTGCAAAAGTTTAGTCAAGGTGGTGTGAAGTGAATGTACAGCAGTCTCAAAACCACCCATCGAACTAAACTAGAACTTGAAAAAGATTACCTATATAAGCACCATAACCCGTTTCCTATATCCGACTTTGGTCGCGAGGTGATAATGATATAATAATAATACAAATACAAAATATCTTTATTTAACATATCAATGTGTTACAGGTAAATTGTGAATCCATTGGCTCCAAACTTGTGTGAACTGTGTTTCAGAGCCAGAGGATTCCCCCATAAAAATTACAAATATCGTATATGCCAAAGCCTAGATTTTAGATAATAAGGTACATTTTAAAATAGGTTAAATTTTATTATGAAAATTAAAAGTTCAGTACACATAAATTCAAAGGTAAAATTAAAATCAATTTATAATCTCAGATATGTACCTACATTCAAAAATCAAAGGTGTAAAACTAAATACTTTGTTTTTCCAATGCACATATTGTCTGTATTTAAAAAAAGACTCCACGTGTGGGAAACTGTATCAGCAAAATTTTGTTAAGCAAGTCTCCCACATGCAAAATCACAATTGAAATATATCATAAAATATAATTATATAAAGCGTCTAACATATCCTCAGTGGTATCATAATTAAATTTGTTAATTTATTTCTATTTTTTATTATATTATATAAGCGATACTATTACATAATATTTTTTTTGTTTTAATTTAATAATGATCGATAAGTGTTGTCTACCGATATAGGTCTAATATATTTTAGTCTTTTTAGCACTTATATTGGAACCAGCTATATCCCAATGTTGTTGACCCGAAGTCGTTGACCTGACCCCACAACATAAAATTTACCAGAGAAAATAATTATATATACAAATAATATTATTAAGTAAACGTAACTAAATACGTCTCATTAATTAGATACTAAGTAAACTTGAACATTATGTAGCTCGTGAAAACCAATTTTATATACTAGAATCATAAGTTGTCGAAGTTTTTAAGTAATTGAGTTCTAAAGATATTGAAAACCATTTTCTTTCATTATACTGTTACAATTTTGTTTACAGTTAGACTTCTATTAAAGTCTGTGTATTCCTAATGAATATACATTTAATTGAACGTTTATAGAGTTGTGAATATATATACGAATACCTACATAAAAGAAACGTTTTTGTAAGTCAGTCTCCTTTTTCGGTTTGTTTCGCTTTCATGCCCAATTACCAACGTATGATTTACTATTGCCAATATGACGTACCTTAAAATTATTACAACCTCTATAAGTTTAGAGTAAAATTCACATTTAGTGCTTTATATATTTGTAAATACAACGTGTTTAATTCATTTGAAATATTAATTGAAATTATTACGACAATAACTGATTTTTATTGCAGCAAAAACAAGGTCTTAAGATTATTTTAGTTTTGATTCCTTACATACATACTCTCTGGAGTATAATTCTCGCATTTCGTACCAAGATACCAAATATACATTAGTATATTTTCGTTTAAAATCAAGATGAACATAATTTACTGTTTACAAAATATTGCGGGCTATAAACAAAATTTACGTTATAAACGTTTTCTTCTATTCGTAAACTAGCAAAAGTAATTTAGTTTTTTACCTTTAATGAAGTGTTATTTTTTCTTTTGACTTGTAACTCATAATTGACTGAGTATTTTTTAAAATCTTGAGTTGATTAAAACTGATTTGGCAACTAATATTTCTTCTTGATTCTCAAGGCTTGTGAACTGCTGGGCTAGAATATTACCGCCATTTCTTCCCATGCGTGTCGTTACAGGCGACTGAAGATGAAATACTGTAAAGTGGGCAGCAGTGCCTTCAAAGATCGCTTACACTGCAATCCAAAAGATGCTGGCCAAACGTGGGGACTACAGTAAATCCCCCTTAATGGAAGAGACTGTGAGCAATGGACAACTCAGATGATATATAAAGTTAATGCACGTATAGGAAATGGCAAAGATAATGCACATTGGCATTACAGATGAAATTCAATTGCGATACATTCTGCGGAAAACAGGTTGAGGATTGGTCACGCTGCACAAATTAAATTTATCGAGAAGCCTGGTTCACGATAATGAAACGACGCGTTACAAAGCTATAAAGTACAATCAAAACTATAGACTCCTATCTCCCAACAAATGGTAAATAGACTCAGACAATTTCAAACAAACATTTCCTAATTTAGCGAACATTTTAGAATACTATTAAGCCCTCCATCTGGCGCGTAATTTACAGACCATTAACGTACAATTCCCATCATTTCGTTGGAGTAAACTCGAGCAGTCTATTTTGAACGATTTAATGACGCTATAGTGATTATGAGTCGGACACTGTTGTATTGACGTCTATCTATGTATAATATGCTTTTTTGTTATAAGAAAAAAAATATTAAACTCACCCTAAATTACCTCGTACAATAGTTGTTGGGCAAAGTTTGATCTAAGATGAAAATGAACATATATTTTACATCATTAGATAAAACACCCAAAAATAACGACGATAGTATTAAATGAAGTATCCCGATCTTTCTTTATTTAATTTGAAATATTTTTTAACTTTATTCCTTGACGTGCGTGGATACTATTATAAGGTAAGTACTTAATATTACTTCAATATAAAGTTACATATTAATTTTTTTTTTATTTCTGGCGGTATACCTTTTTTTGACAAAAATCCTACGAACTATATACAACACTACTGCTACACTACTATAAGTCATAGCAGACTCATAGGCAGTCCAAATGCTCCAGCCCACTGCCAGTTGGCAGCGTGCCCAGCATCCTGTCAGCATTGCCCCGTTGAATTGCAATGCTTATATTAAAGTTATTATAATTAATTGAAACATTGAAGCACACATCGGTGATTTGATGTCACATCACTATACGCCGTCGTTGTAACTATCACACTAATCTGTGATGCAACAATGTAAATAATTCATAAAATGATTTGTTTGTCCAAAAGGTCGTGACTTATTTTGTAATGCTGTATTCCTATAATTTATGCATTTCTATTCTAAAATAAAACAAAATTTTAATTTGCTATACTCTTAACTTAGAGATTGCGTAAGGTACGAACTAATTTTCATATTATTGTCTTATCCACGAAAATAATTGAAGGATAATGTTTTTGGTTAAGTATTATTTACCTGTCCTTACAATTTTGTATTAATCTACGGATTTTCAACGTTTAGGAAAATGTGAGTGAGCCTTGCATATGTCTCAAGCTTGTCGTACATCATTAATGTTTGAATTATACATATGCATTCCCCCGACGGCTTGACCTATACTTAAAAAAAAGAAGTAGAATGAAGAAGTGCAATCTTATGAACTGTGGTGCCCAAGACATTGCAAAGTATGGGTCTGAGGATACTTACCTGGCTACTTGGATATAGAAAATCTGTCACCAATAAGCTAAATTTCATCTGCTTTTCTAAATATCCGTAGTATTACATTAGTTGATGACATCAACACTTTTTCCAGTAGTCAAATTATAGTAGTTCATAATAATAAAAAAATATCAATTAAAGTACAATGAAACTGTATTGCCCCAGCCTGTACCGTAAACCGTTTGAGTTGAGATGATGCTGATACGGCGTTGGTTAGTACTCATATTATGGATAGAGCTCGAATTACTTGAGTTGAGAATATATCAATGCAATACTTAGTATGATAATCGTAGTCCTGTTTTGTAAATAAATTGATATTACTCATTTAATTTTCACTAGCGTCCCGCCCTAGCTTCGCACGGATGCAATGCATGTAATATCAGATAAGAAACCTCTAAAATTATCAGTATTCTTCTACCATATAATGCATGTATTATACATATAAACCTATCTCTTGCATCATTCTATCTATTCAAGGTAACCGCATCAAAATCCGTTGCGTAGCTTTAAGTATCTAAGCATACATAGGGACAGACAGCGGGAAGCGACTTTGTTTTATGTTATGTATCAATACAGTATTTTTATGCAATATACCTAATAATTTTAATAAAATATACCTACTTAACTAGGAAGTTTCTCACCTCTTTCAATTTTAGGATCGCTGTTTGCAGAGTAAAGCGCGACCGTGGAGTCTTCTCTATACAAATCTCCGACTTTCGCCTCACACCTAAGGATTGGGGCTCCTCTCTCGTAGTGAGCTGGCCAGAGCTGGATCTGCACCATCAGCTCTGCTTGGACGAGACCGTCCGCTGCTGGATGTACCTCGTACTTAAGGCTTTTTGTACTTGAAATTTCTTGAGTTACCTGTCGAGAAAAACATAGATAATATGAATACGTTCCCTCAAATAGTGTTTTACTTTACAATAAACCAATGCTTGTGTTAGTTTTTTGAGATATTCAATTTTGAAAGAGTTAACTTTTGTTGAGATTTTTATGCTTCAATAATTGAAATTCATCTGTATCGATGACCCTTATTTCACTTATATTGGGTTGCTACAGTATGATTTCTTCTCTAGAACACTTAGGAAAACTTAAAAAAAATTAAATATGTTTTCGTTTATAGAAAAGAGGCATCATGAATATAATAATAAGAGAGTATATATGGAGTATATATATGGAGCAATTGGACTGCCTGTGAGTCTGCTATGATTTATAGGTTGTCTAAACTTTTTTATTGTAGTAGCTGTAGTGTTGTATATAGTTCGTATTATTTTGTTAATAAAGGCATACCGACGGTAGGTGTACCCGACAGTGAAATAAAAGATGTTGGCTTATATTTCACTATCGGGTGCCAGTCTGACGTCAACTTGCTTCAGGAATCGTCTCGTGAATAGTTCTTACAACCATTATTTTTCATATATTCAGGGATTCAAAATGTTATGGAGCACCTACATTGACGCGAATAGTGGCATGCCGCTCATTAAAAAACCAAAAGTAAAAAATGTTTCAAATAAATTTCTTGTTTGGGGACTTCCTTTTATTATAAACTTTTTAGTATGAAATTATTTGTTAATAGGTAACGTTACGTATTTTGTGAAAATTTCAGCCTGTTTCTTATTACAGTTGCAAAGCCGTTAAAGGTACGGAAGGAGGGACGGACGGACAGATGAACGGACGTACGGACAGCCGAAGCTTAGTAATAGGATATCGGACATTGAAGCAGTGATAGCTCAGTGGCTTTGGGTATGGACTGCCGCGCAGCAGGTCCATGGTTCGAATCCCGCCGCGGGCTTGAGCTTCACCGCATGGTGGAAGGGCATTTTTGCGAATGCCCACCTGGCTAGCGACCACCCTCAAGTTGAAAATCTGTCGCCAAGCACCTAACGGTGTGTTCCGGCAGCTATCCTTGAGAGCCAATCATTCTAGGTTAAGCCTGTTAACACCTTCGACCACATCATCACTTACCATCACGTGAGATTGTGGTCAAAGGCTTACCTATCAGCAATAAAAAAAAAAAAAAAAAAAAAAAATATCGTTTTATTGTATGGAACCCTAAAACTTCATCAATACTACGTATAATAAACTTGAAAGTTATCTTCAATATGATTACACCAATGTGATGTTATGATTATTTGTGGCGTTCTATGGGGGAGGCCTTTGTTCAACAGTGGACGAGTTCCGGCTGATGATGATTATGATGATGATGATTACAACAACAAAAAAAAATGTATTTACTTTTTAGAAAAATATTCAAATAGTAAATTCCCAGTTTATATCGGTAATTTTGTAACTGATTTATATTTAACTCAGTTAGCTCAAAGCTTTAGCTAGTATCAAAGTTTTAAAATTTTATAACAGATTTTCTTAATTTACCAGCCCAGACAAGAGCAAAGTTATAATTACTATGCCAACAACTTCATTGAACATTTATTATGGGAATTTGACGGAACATTCACGATGCCTACCTGTTGTTAAGCAGTAACCTCTGCCTATAACAGATGCATTTCGTCACAAGTACGAACTGCACTGCGCCCGTCACCGTGAGATACACAGTTGACAGAGAGAACGTAATTAATATATTAAAAATGTTATGTAAATATCTTAAGAGTCTGTGTTATTGGTTGGGTACATAAATGGACTATTATATTATTACTTACTACTTTTTTTTTGTTTTAGCCTTTGACCACTATCTCACCTGATGTTGTTCAGGGCTAACCTTGAATTACTTGCTCTCAAGGACAGCTGTCGGAACACACCGTTAGGTGCTTGGCGACAGATTTTCCACTTGAGGGTGGTAGTTAGCCAGGCAGTCATTCGAAAAATGCCCTACCACCATGTTATAACGACTGCCATCTAAGACAACAACCGAGACCGACGGCTTAACGTGCCCTCTGAAGCACGGAAGCGCTCTGCAGTCACCAGCGGTCACCCATCCAACTCCTGACCGAGGTGGACATTGCTTAACTTTGCTGATCGTTTCAGAATGTCTAAGCAAACTTCGCTACGATTGCTTCAAATTTCGCTACTAGCTGTGCCCGCAGCTATTTTGGCGATAATGGTACACATAAAAGATACATATATGCTGTCGCGAGCTTTTAGTAGTTTTTGCGTGAAATAGTAACAAACATCCATACATCCTTACAAACTTTCGCGTTTATTATATAAGTAGGAAGTAGGATTGTATGTATAATGACTGTTGTTGAATGACGGATAGGATTATATGTATAATGGCAGTCATGGTAGGACATTTCGAGTATGCTTGGCTAGCCAACCTCTAAAGAAAGTCTTTGCCAAATATCTAAAGGTGTATTTTGTCCTTAGTCTTTGTGACCTAGCTTCAAATCAAGGTTAAGCCTTTGACATCAATTCGACATCATCACCTACCATCAGATGAGAAAATGATCAAAAGTTAATCTATCGAGAATACAAAACAATCAATCAGTACCCGTCAACACCATCCTAGCAGTCTTGTCTGAGCTACCCCTAGAGTTATTTTTATAAGCTGGAGACGTTAACGGAGAACGGTGCTAGTTCCCTCGCGGCGAGGAGCAGCGGACGAAGCGAAGACGTTGCAGTACGCTGCGACCGAGGTAGCGATAAGACTAGAGTGCTGCCACAGTTTTGGGGCTGGATAGAAACATTACATTTCCAAAAAGATATAAAAGACATATTTTGTTTGTTAAACGTTGGTCCGACTGGTCAAACCACGATATTATGAAATTGAGTTTTGGTGTTTTGAACTATGACTTAGACTTTGTCAGACCTGAGGTTTGTCTAGTCAAACCTTGGAGATCCCGAGCTTCGATGTTTGACTTAAACATAATCCAGAATTTCGGTCGTTATAAAGTTCATTATTGCCTTGTTTACGCGAACTAAAATCCCCGCAGATTCAGAATTATACAAGGGTTAGTTGCTGAACCATATATCCTTGTTTAAATTTGGCTTTTAAAATTTTAGATATTTGTATATTAAGAAAGATACAGCCTAGTGGCAGTGAATATCGACTGCTGATAAGGGTTGTGGTTTCGAAGTACATCGCAAGCGTTAGCTTGGACATTTTGCGAATGATCATAGGACATTTAATTATATTTTAATGTATAACCGTAACCGTAAGAGCTGGCCAGTTGAAATTCGCGCAGTGTAGGTATGCGTAAGGATAATAAATTTCCATAAATAAAATTACTTGACACTAATGCTCATGTAGGTAGTATGTCTACTACCTTACCTTAGGAGGCCATTGATATAAGTAGTAGTAGAAGTATATACCCTTATTCATTTTCTCTCAGTCAGGTCCGACAAAATCTAAAGAGAATATATAAAGCTTTATATATAGTCTTTCAATACCTACATCCTTCTCTCAAACAACACATATGTTACTCGTAGACACCCTCCACACGGATACAGAAACGAGCCAACTTCGGAATTCAAATATTCGCAGATTCGCTGCGCTATGACATCTGTCACTTCTGTCACTTTGACGTAAACAAATGACTGTAGTTCTCCGTCCGCCGTCCCATTCCTTAATGGTGAATACGATTCTAAGCGAGCATCGTTTAAATAGTTTGGATTTAGATTAGGTAATATTTTAGATAGGCATTTACTCCATTTGTGTAAGGACAATGTTTTTAGAGATGGAGTTTAGTCGTTGACGAGTTGTGTACATTAAAATTATGTAGCTTGATATACAGCTATGTTTATGATATGTACTTACAACAATTACTTAGTTTGTGAATGATATTTAAAATATTTGTTAACAAACTCACTGCTCACAATATTTTGGAACATAACACAGAACAAAAATCACATATGCGAAAATTTTCGCTACAACTGCTGAAAATTTAATGCCAAACCCTCACCACATTTAACTCAAAACTTTACAGCGAATCTGTCTTAGTGCTAACAATCCAAAATGCAAATATTATTGAATCAACGCGCCCTAAAACACACCGCCGGAGATGAAAATTGCTAATATCAACACACCAACAATGTGCAAACAGAGAATTTCGCCGTCTGGCGGTAGAAATGCGAAGTATAACTTAGCGTAGTTATTTAAAGTTGTTTTGATAGATTTTTGTCCGCAAAGTTGTGTTACGAAATGTAATGATAAAGTGAAAAAAGATAAATATATCATTTAGATAGATACGTTTGTGTAAATCCTTAGAGGTTCGGGTTTTTTTTTAATTTTTACCAGCCCGATTTCAATTTTATTAATAAACACACATAAACATTTCTTCACGTCCTTATACCCCCAAAACCAAACGAATAGATAAAACTATAATCTCTGTATACTGTTATGTATAGTTTATTACTATCTATATAGATCAGTTCTAGATTCTTTGACCCAAAAGTCTGACATGGAATCAAACCCAAATTTCAAAGCAACGCTTATTGCTATATTTAAATATTTTAATTGAGTAGATAAACGTGATAGATAGAACTATTCGTAACAATAACACTGGAAACAGTAAGTCTCTATTTTCAAATAAAATATCTTATATAAACAGTTATTTTGTTTCTGGGTCTAACTTTACACCGTCTTCCCACTCCTCCCGTGTATAAGATCATGCATTATGTAAGATCGTTACATTATGTTTTCTGTAACAGCAGAAAAGACAACACAAGAATTTATTTAACACTGGTTTCTTTTCTATAGTCATCAAATATAATCTCATCTGATTATAATGATCTAAACGTAGATGGTAAGCAGGATATACATTTAGAATAAATAGCTCTTAGACACTTGCTGGAATAAACCATTAAATGCTTGGTGACAGACTTCCTGTTTGAGGTTGGTACGTAGACGGGAATCAGCGAAATGCCCCATATGTTACCTAATTTCACTACCCACCTCTAACACTTTTTCACCATGTGATGCAAAAAATATCTTTCCAGATTTCTTGAAATACGTAGTTATTTTTTTTTTATGCCTGGTAGGTTAGCCTTTGACCACTATCTCACCCGATGGTACGTGATGATGTGGTCGAAGATGTTGTTCAGACTAACCTAATTACAAGGGTAGCTGTCGGAACACACCGTTAGGTGCTTGGCGACAGATTTTCAACGTGAGGGTGGTAGCTAGCCAGGCGGGCATTCGCAAAGTGCCCTACCAACATGCTGTAACGACTGCCATCCTATGACTACAACCGGGACCGATGGCTTAACGTGCCCTCCGAAGCACGGAAGCGCTCAGTAGTAATGTCACCAGCGGTCACCCATCCAAGTCATGACCGTGGCGAACGTTGCTTAACTTTGCTGATCGATTTGGAATGGTTAAGCAAACTTCGCTACGAGCGCGTAGTTAAGGAAAACAGTTACCGACCTAGCAACAAAAGTGTACAAGCGTCGGATCCCAAGAAAAATATGAGACTAATTATATTACGAGTCTTCTTGCGAAGCTAAGAACAAGCTTGACTGATCATCACATTATTATATGTTACTAGCGTTACTAAGAGTACATAGATATATTTATTGTTGCGAGAGATACCCTTGGATTCAAAATATACCACGCAATATTGAGGGAAGTTGTTAATTTAGAATTAAATTGGACACATTATTTGCCTGTCACACAAAACAACAACTCATGATGACAATAATTTAATTATGTCCGTTTCCAAACAAACAATTGAATGTATGATGTGAACTGATGAATTTGTTATTGTAGACTCGAACAAAATAAATTTTGTAAATACACGCGACACAATAAATTATGAAATTATTCAGATAGTAAGTTCAGCGATTAATAATTATCACAACGGTGGCTGATAAAATATTGCTATTGAACTGCAGGCTACTCGACGGGAACAATGAATGAATATATTGCTTTCATCTGTTCTGGTTTATGTAAATTAGATAGCTAACATTTTATTGCACTTTGAGATAATTAATACCAGTTACAAAATAATGTATTTTAGAAATAGTACAATCGGAGTACAATCGGATAGGTAGCAATCTCTTCCAGGTAACTGTAAATAAGTTAATTCATAACATCTCGTCGTGCACACATCTCGCATATCCTGTAAATAATTTCCAACGAGTGTGTCACCATTTATAATTCTCGGCACCGTGACATAAGCTGTAGCGCATAAACACAAGTTCAGGATCGTAAAACAGACCGTGGAGTCAAAATAGTTGACAAACCAGACCAATTTGACAAATAACCAAAAGGAACCAAAAAGCGAATAGATTTGCCTTATAGCTGAAAGAACCAATATCCAAGGGTAAAAAAAAACTCATAGGGTGAGCAACGATAAAAAGATAGCATATCGGATCGATAAACTAAAGAGTGTCACAGGGAGCCAATAGATTCAAATGACTTCTTAGTTGTTTATAATGGCGTTCAAAAGAGAAGAAGCGTGTGCATTAGTTGTTGTATAAGGAACAAGACTTCTGAAAACGAATTGAACATCTTCAAAAAACACCTTTACATTTTCGAGCTCAGTTCTTACAAGAAGTAATCGTGCAATGGATTGTTATCTGGCTATTTAGATTTCAATCAACTCTTTCATAATCCAAAAACATCTAAGTTCTGGTAATACTATCAAGCTGGACCCTGAAAAGAAAATATTATATTTGGAAACATAATTTCCGTCAACTAAAACATTCTAGGACGGAGATAGCTAGTTTCTATAAGACATCATTTCAGTCTTCTTTGTTTCCTACTGCCACAGTTTAATGTTTAAGCAGGAATTATTGAAATATTCAGCCATTTAGGAATAAAAAATGGTTGCACGATGATATAAAACTGACTTTTTCTACTGTACGCTTTCACTCTATGCTAATTGAGGTCGGCTAAGCATGTTGGCTCCATTCTTTCTCTTTTTTCACACATCTCCGTCATATCTCAATATACTGACACATTTTGTCACGTTAATTGTACAAAAAGCTCATCCTTACCAATTTCGCCATTTTCTTACCCATTTATAATTACGAGTATTCGTATACATTCAAATTCAATTACTGATGGAGTAGAGCCTCAGTGTTTTCAAACACTGACTCAACTAGCCCTTTCAGGAAAAGTTAAACATTTATGTTAAGTAAATCACGTTTAAAACCCACTCAAAACTTTTAGTAGTCACTCGGAACAAAAACGATATGTTGGCGCTTTAATATCGTAAGTGTTAACGGTATCCCAAAACTGGGTCAAATAGAAACTGTTTATTATAAACCGGCTTTATTTTCATAATGAACTTATTCCCATGCCCAAATAATATAGTGTCGCTAAAATGTTAATAGTTAGGCTTAGCTCGCAAATTATTATGAACAAAATTGGAGAAGTTTATTTTGTAAATTCCACTGATATCGCGTGGGTAAAGGCTAATTTTATGAAAATGGAGTTTGGCACTGTAAAATTGGTAACTTTATTTTATGTAAATGTATCCTAAATTAATGTTGCGGAATTAAACGTTGCTAAATTATAGATGATAATTTCATTCGTTATATTTGTGCTTATTAGTTTTGAAATATTTGTAATTATATTAAACTACTTCATTAGATGTATTAATGTCAATACGTATGTTACTCTGGACTTATAAATGCCCTTTCCCGGGCTTCAAGCTATTTCCATGCCAAATTTCATCCAAAACGGTCCAGTATATTTTAAGTTTTTTCGTTGCATACAAAAATACTAATCTTTCCTCTTTATAATATTAGTATAGATATGACAGTACAAAGATACGACTTATATAGGTATAAAGTACTTTTTGGACTTCATCTTCGCCGAACACTAGAAGTGTTTGCTGACTGTACCTGTCGTACCAAGGTCATCGATCACTTCAAGCGTGTAAATTTTTTCATCAGTAAAGAGAATATTTCTGTGCCCTTCATTTGCGTACGCAACGGAAGGCACTCTATTTAATTTTAAAGATTGTTTTAGGACATGTACTGTATATCGACGATAAGCACCGAGCTTCCTAGCGGGAATCTTCATTTCTCGCAATAAGATTATTGTTGAGTTATCATAATATTTTTACTTCATAGTGGGATTTCGACCAGCTTTAACTGCATTACATTGTAGTTCTAACAGCAGACGTCTGCCCTTTTCTTTTATGGTCTTCGACAGAGGAAGTGTTGTTGTATCTGTTGATATTACGATATACGAACATACGGCTGATACCAAGGTTTTTGAAGTGTCTGGAATATGACTGACGCGACGGCTCAATACTTTTTACAAGGCGAATACTGCTATCCTATTTTCTCTAACACCTCATTTAATATTGCTCTTTGATAATAAACACGAAATAATATATGAAATGGCGTGAGATCGAAAGAAAAATATAAAGTAATAAACGCGTTCCAGATTCTAAATAATTCTAAAGCTGAAAGTTTTAATGTTACAGTATTTATGGCCAGACTAGTTATACAGTATAAGCTTACCATTTATAAGCTTACTTGCATATATAGGTGTATACTTTTTATTCTTCATTCATATATATTTATCAACTATTTTATATTATCAACATATTACAACAAAAGCCAATCAGCTTCTTGGATTCATATTCAGATCTACTAAAGGTTTTAAAAAGCCTAGTTCTCTTCTTTATTTGTTTTTTACACTTGCCAGAAGCATCTTAGAATACGCCAGTCCTGTTTGGTCTCCATACTACAAAGTGCATAGCAATGAAATAGAAAAGGTACAGAAAAAATGTTTAAGGATGTTATGCTATCGTCAGCTGATTGGTCGTCCTAAACTTAGCTATGAAACAAGACTGGCTAGATATAATATACAAAAGTTAGAAACACGTCGTAAATATTTCGATTTCATTTATCTTTATAAAATAATTCACTCCATATCGGACACCCCAGAGCTACTCTCTCATATAAATTTTAATATTTAATATAGAGCACGCAGATCCAATCATACAAATCTTTTTGCTCTACAGACTTACAAAAATAACACATCCTTCTATAATCCGCTAGTAAGAATGGCTCGTCAGTATAATAAATGTATTGGTGATGAAATAGAGATTGATATTTTTACTCCCAAATTCTCATTATATATTAGAACGGTCAAAGATATTCTTTTTACCAAACCCATTAAATCAGCCTCAACCTCTGGGTTGAGTCTGGTTGCTCTAAACAAAAGTTAAGTAATGGCATAGGCATGCAGCGCGTGCATCCCAGCGGCGGTAAATTGCTCGCGGTTGTGCGTTGTCTGCATGTTTTACAATTTCTTCTTGTAATATGTATTTACTATTAACCTCAAAGTCCCCTCAATCGTTTTTCTTTGTGTACACATGTTTTGAATTACAATCTAGTTTTTAACCTTAAGTATGTTTCTGTGTATCTGTTATGATTGTAATTTGTGTTGTGTACGAAATAAATAAATAAAATAAAATAAAATAGAACAATTATTTATGCTACAGCAAATAAATAAAATGACATTCAAATTCTTACAATGTACCAACGGATTCTGAATCGCGCTATCGTTACGTTTTCATTCGATTATCTACCTATAGAATTTACAAACGAATTTTGTTCAATTTTCGATTACAAATGAAATAATAAATTGGCGGCAATCGTACTCTCATTTCTTAGATTTAGCAGGAAGAAAGTGGAGAAGTATAAAGAACTACAGAATCGTTCTATATTATGATAACGGGCTTCTACGGAACCCTACATTGTGCGTGGGTCGACACGCATTTGACCGTTTATTTAAATGGCTTAGTAAAGTCTGGTTTTGAAATACTGACTTATATTTTAACGTCAATACGTCATGGAGTCTAATTTAAACACTTTTTGATGTATTTGCTTTATCAAGCGTTTGATGTTTTAAAATAATTTATCTTATTTTTGTTATTGAGCTAGCTTGCTTTATGCTAACTGAGATTACAGAATAACGCTACCTTCAATCATTATTAGGTTCATGCCAATATTTGTATTCGTTCACTGTTTACTGTCAGATTACCTCGTGTTATGGCCTAGAACTAGTCTAGCCTAGCTTATTTTATTGTTTAGTGTTTCGTATTTCTTTTTGTTATAATCATTTTCTCTTTCTTTTTATCTTCTGCCTTATCTTATTCATTCGATTCTGTTCTACTTCTTCTTCATCTTACGTTTCATGAAATTAGTTTTAATTGATATAATAATATTTGTGCTTTACGATTTCATTAAGGTTATTCATTGATTAATAAAATTTGTAAACATTTTTTGAGAAGGTATACATATTATTTATGGAATACATATATGCAAACAAAGCGCCACTTGGCTCGTAATTCGAGTAGGTGCTATTCCAAGCTGGCACCAGTATTCGATAACATACTGGATAGTTAATACCAACGTAGAAGAGAATCCGGTTATCCGTCAGAGCGAGAACAATAGCTCTAAACCCCGGACTAGATTCGAAAACCTCCATCTATTCGGCCTTAAAGACATAATACAGAACTTTTACAGAGTTTCAAGTCAGGACAAACACATGGCGATTGAATGAATTATCTTTAGCTAATAACAATTAATTAAAGTGTAGTCTGGAAGTCGAGTTTTTAAACTTGTAAATATAGTTAGGCAAATCTACTTTTTCTAGAAATTTTAGGATAAAAAAAAGAGACTTCCTGTAAGTAATGAAGCGACACCCAAGAGATACCAAACGTCCTTTTTTAAATTGAAAAAGACTAAATATAAACGTTTAAAATGGTACCCACTACACACTTATACGTCGGACGCTTTCAAAACTGTCTTAATTTTGAAAGCGTCCGACGAATTTTGAAGCGCTCGTAGTGAAGTTTGCTTAGCTATTCTGAATCGATTAGCAAAGTTAAGCAACGTCCGCCTCGGTCAGGAGTTGGATGGGTGACCACTGGTGACATTAGAAACTACTGAGCACTTCCGTGCTTCGGAGGGCACGTAAAGCCGTCGGTCCCGGTTGTTGTCTTAGAATGGTAGTTGTTATAGCATGGTGGTAGGGCACTTTGCGAATACCCGCCTGGCTAACTACCACCCTCAAGTTGATAATCTGTCGCCAAGCACCTAACGGTGTGTTCTGGCAGCCATCCTTGAGAGCCAGTAATTCTAGGTTAGCCTGAACAACATCTTCGACCACATCATCACTTACAATCAGGTGAGATAGTGGTCAAAGGCTAACCTATCAGGCATAAAAAAAAATTGGCAATATTCAGCAGCCTGAGGATCTCTGCATGTGCACAAATGATTAAATTCGAAGCCTTAGGTGAGGTAACCAACTTGTCTGCTCATTGGATCACATCCAATCTTGTCATTCCCACTTTTTATGAAAGAAGACTAGCCTTATGATAGTAGGTACGTGATGATTTGATATAGCATTATTTTTTATCTTATCTAACGTTATTGATTTTATCACTCAATCAATGATAGTTTTGGGATAGTGAAAGAGTGACTTGTTTAACTGTTTTGAATTATACTGTAGCTAAGATCCGAGGGAGCATTAAAACTTGGCACTATAGAATTCGAGCTTAACTAAGTATAGAGTGAAAAGTACGCTTACCGTTAATAAAGTATATCTGAAGCTTTCTGTTTATGTGCGCAAATTGAGTTTGTGCAATTTTGGTTTGAGTTTCAAATAAGGAGTTAGTTCTTTTGTCGGCAACTTTGCAGCTTTAAGACAGAAATGTTATTTGAAAATTATTTAGTGAAAATAATTACGTTTTGAAATTTAAGAAACGTAAACCGGTGAAAAAGCATAAAGTAAATATTTTTTTATAATCATAAATAATCATAAGTCATAATTGATGCATGTAAACCGAGTGTATGCCTAACAAAGGTACTGTTTTTTTTCATTTATTAAGTACACAAAAAAAATTAGAATCAATAAGAAATACATGCGTGATCCAAAAAGAGCACAGAATTATATTGAATTGACCTGGATTGCAATTCAAAACATGTGTACGATATAGAAACTTATTTAGTCTTAAGCTTACAAACACAAACAGGCCTCGAGTGTATATATATTATTATGAACGTAGAAAAACAAAATAAGTACATTTGTACATATTCAATATAATTATATGAGCTTTTGGAGATACAATTTCTATTATAAGTTGTCATACATAACAAACCAATATATGAGATAGTGGTAAAAACGAGCCTATTGGTAGAGATAATAACACCGTAAGTGATATTTTTAGTTTTGCACCAACGCATGATCTGCGGATTATATTTCAAAATTACAAATTTACTAGAAGAAAAATTATTCCGCACATGACTATAATCTTTCCTTCTCTAGTTTGACTAACCTCGATGTTTCGATAGAGTTACATTGAACGTGGTCACGTAGTAGGCTCTGCGTGAAGGTAAGAGCCAGTGAATATATATCCGTTACAAATATTACGTTTTTTCGAAATTTAAAAATCAGTAGGTACTGTATGTTAGTCATCTTAGCACCATGAACTAATTTTATGATTTTAGCGAATACAAGGAACTCAATAAGTGTATATTATTTTGAATAACTATTGAATATTATATTAAAGGTTTAACATTATTTTATAGAACCGTGATATCGCAGTAAGTAGATACCTGGCTACCCTTTTGCCGTCGGCCTCAAACAAAGGCAATCTACTGTAACACTATCCTTGGTTGAATAGCATAAAGATGATTTAAAACAAGCCTAATCTGATGGTATCAGGATTTGTGTGGCATTTCTAGGACATAGCTACATGATATAAACACCCTATAGTTTATCCCGAAGTGTGATATGGTGAGGAGTCTCTCTTACAGTTCAGATTTTTATGAGAATTTAACGAAGCACAGCTGTTATCTCCAAGTTTTGTATAGATTATGCAAATGAGAAGTGGAAATTGATGAGCGCTTTCTTGTTTAAATTCGTGTATATATTATGGAATACTTTATCAAGCAGAGCGGAAATCTTTTAGTATTTTTGTCCGTGAAGAAAAACGATCACAAGAAATTTCTTAAACAAAACGTATACTTATCATACGCAAAACATGGTTAGTGGGTTTAGACACCTGAGAAAGTTTGTCATCAAATGGATTTTTTATTTTATTTTAAGAATATATATACTTTGACCACCATCTCACACGATTGTAAGTTTTGTTATTAGGTTAAAGATACTTTTCAGGCCAACTTAATATTACTTGCTATTAGTACAGCTGCCGGAAGACACCATTAGGTGCTTGCAACCGATTTTCTACTTGAAAGTGGAAGCTAGTTAGGCGTGCATTTGCAAAATGCTTTACCACCATGCTATAATAACTACTAACCGAAGACAACAAACGGAACTGACGGCTTAGGCTCTGAATTACGGAAGCGCTCAGTAGTAATACCATTAGCGGTCATCCGTTCAAGTTATGCCTATAGCGGACGTTCTTTATCCTAGTTGATCGGGTGAGAGTGATTAAGCATTTACCTTATAGCTCTGAAACGGATTAACTGATTTAAATATCAGTCTAGAAGACTTGAATGAGAATTATCTTTGTTAAATTCAATAAAATCTGTTAAACGGTTTGAACATCATCACCTTTTTTCTAGCTTAATGAGGGAGGTGAGCAACAGTTACTGTACTGATTGACTCGAAAAATAAGTTTTGACTTGGGATTTGAAGTATATAATAAATAAATAAATTACATTTTTTTAATGTTTTTAGTCACAACAGTTTAAAATACTAAAGCTACTACACTGAAAGCATTTAAGCCACCCAAAGGCCATTGCATGCCTACATGTAGCTCAAATCCAGCCCTTGTTTGTAGCATGCCCAGCATGCTGAGCATTACCCAGTTTGATTGCAATTGTTATTGATTGAGCCAAACAAGTGCCAGCATTTTGATCACGCGTCGCATGAACCAAGAGCTCTGATAAGTTTAGAAAATAAATTGAGCTCTAGTCCCCACGGCCCTAACCTCTACACAACAAACGGCTAAAATAACTGCTACCGAGATTAGCATGCTGGCGCCGCTTGCATCGCTACGCCGACATAGTCACGGCGCCAACTCTCACCTTTGTTTCAGAAAGACTATGCCTGTGGTGGAATTAGTATCAATAAATGTAAAATAAAAGAATTACTCAATAAATCAATACGTTGATAAGGCCGCTAATGATATTTGAGATATAAATTTTCCAGGTGGCAGTGGCAGATCGCCATTTATAATTATATCTAATGTTAGTTCTTCTATTAACCAAGTCTACTCTTTTTGAACATAAAATTTGGGCCGATCGGTATGTTTTCAATAAATGGGTTAGTGATAGATGTGACTTATCGCCATCTGTTGTTTGGTCGATGTTAGTTGGTTGATGTCGGGTCTTTATTCTCTTTGCTTATTATTTACGTACATATATTATATGACATATCCATCCATATACGATGGTTGGTGAACGAGAGGAAAAAAATAGAGTAATGACATATTGCCATGTTAGCTCAGTTGGTCAGAGCATACCCTGGCTAAAGGGGTGGATGACGCGGGTTCGAATCCCGCACTATATTTTTTCCTCCCGTAAATTTTGTAATTTTATTACTTTGATTTCCGTTTGCAAATTGTCTGTTAGTAAGCTTCTTCTTAACTACATTGATGTTCGAATTAATGACTTTGTACTTACAAGCATATCATTAATGTAGAAGGTGAGATCAGCTGCAGGTCTACTGGGTCCTGAACTGCAATTGGCTTTCAGGACGTCTCCCGTTGTATAGTAGTGCTGCTCCGTCTGCAGCATCGGAGTTGAAGGTGGCACTTCTACAAAAAGAAACATTACATATAACATGTCTGAACCGTACACTTTTTGGCTAAGGAATATAAAAACCATTCTATATCTTCCTGATGAATTTCGGGAAAGCGACTAAATAAAAATCTTCTAACTGGGCAACATACCAGTACCTACATCGATGTAAGTTGAGTTTTGCTGTTCATCTGGAGCACAATAAGGCGTCTTACTAATCTGTAGCAACTGGATCGTCCACTGCTGAACACAGCCTCCCCTATTAAGGGGGTATTTGCCATAATCCCCACGCTCGGCAGGTGTCTTGGGGAATCGCAGTGTAAGTTGGCAGTTGGCAGTTTTAGAAAGCGCTGCTGCCCACCTTCCAGTATTTTTCCCTTAGTCGCCTCTTACGACATCCATGGGATGATATGGGGAGGTGCAATTATAACCCGGCACCAACGTCACGCCCTGTTAACCTTGAGATAATTTAACTAGCAACTTTGATTGTACCGTGTATATCCTAACTGCTTATTTAGGGGACAAAGACATGAATCGTTATAACAACCGATACCGATGAGACCATTCCCAAAGAATGTTGGCTTCTGGTCATCAGCTATTAAACTGAATCTCAAACTCTTAACAAATTTAATCCTATAACTTTAGTAACAAAACGCTACGAAGAACATATTTTCGTTCTTCGTAGCGTTTAGTTTGAAAGAAAGTTTAGTTTGAAGCGCTTGTAGCGAAGTTTGCTTAACCATTCTGAATCGATCAGCTAAGTTAAGCAACGTCCGCCGCGGTCATGAGTTGGATGGGTGACCGCTGGTGACATTACTACTGAGCGCTTCCGTGCTTCGGAGGGCACGTTAAGCCGTCGGTCCCGGTTGTTGTCTTAGGATGGCAGTCGTTACAGCATGGTGGTAGGGCACTTTGCGAATGCCCGCCTGGCTAGCTACCACCCTCAAGTTGAAAATCTGTCGCCAAGCACCTAACGGTGTGTTCCGGCAGCTGTCCTTGAGAGCCAGTAATTCTAGGTTAGCCTGAAAAACAACTTCGACCACATCATCACTTACCATCAGGTGAGATAGTGGTCTAAGGCTAACCTATAAATCATAAAAAAAAAAAAAAAAAAAATTCGATTTTTTATAAAAAAAAAAGATTATATCTTGTTTAATTGTTGTTTTGTTCATATATTTTTGATATTAATTAAGATGTATTCATTAAGAATGACTTACGCTATGAGCGATTCATAAAAGTAATTACTTTGCACCTTTCACCTGAACCTTTATGAATCCCAACAATAAGAGATGACAATAAATTTATACATTACATACAATAGATACCTTTCATAAGTATGGCTTATGATTAAAAGAGTTATTTTTATTAAGCAATCGAATACTAATAGTATGCAAAGTCTCATGATTGTGAGCAGTAGGTATTGGCTTTTCTCTTGAAATATTGAACAGTGTTTAGCATCAATTACCACTATTCATTACTATTCTACTCAGACAATGAATATTCAATACCTTACAACCAATGGCAGCATCAAATTGATCATAGATAAGTTAGTTAGCTTTGTGTTTATCCATATTTTATAAAAACAGTTGAAATTAAATTGGTTATTTATTCTTAATAGCGTGGCTGTATTATGTCAACGAGAATGGTACACAGAGTAAGATAAGGGGCAGGAATAAAGAAAGACGAAATAATGCAAACCTATACCAGATAAATCCAGGAGCACGCGGTCTTCTTCAGAAAACACAACAATCCTTCTCTTCAGCTTTTATCACTGATGGGTTAGGTTAGTTAGCACAAGACATCACTAGGAACGATTTCTATATCCTATACAATGATTCCTAAATCAGATTGAAGATGTTCTGATAAAAGGCCAGGTCAGGAGGACTAATTAGTGTACTTAGATGAAGCAAAAGATCGAAATCTGTGGTACCTGCCTCCCCATACGGGAAAGAAGCGTGATTTTATGTATGTATGTATCACAAGGAATTTACAAAGAACTCAATGCTCTGGGTTCTAACTTTTGTTTATACGTAATTTATACCAGAGCGATATATTTTTGTCAGACGAGATGGCGGCGGGTGGGTTCAATACAGTTCAGTATAGTTTTATTTCTTCACGCCAGGTGGCACTAATATACAATACTACAAGGGTAAATGGCGGCAGTTTTGCTTACATTTAAAATGGTGAGGTATGGGGAAAATGAATGTACTATTCATATTGAGACGTGACCTTGTTTATCCTGTCTCGTGTTCTACTTAGGAGTAAAGTTTGCTACAGTAGCCATTATTGGTCTAAAACGTTATAATGTAAGGATTGTGCCTGATCCGGAGCAATAAGTACGTCAAAGCATGTAGCCTTATTTATTTCACGTTTTATTTGATCTTCAATTAGCTTTTGCGACCCATTATAGTGTATACAAATGATACGAGTTAAAACATGAAATTACCGTTTAACGCACTGGACACTTTGAATTAAAACTATAACTGCGTTGTCAGATCACATGAAAAAATAACCGTATAGAAGAAAAGCTTCCAAATTCAAAAATTCTTCCTTTTTCATTTTCAATACCTTTGTCACATGTAAGACTTATGTCCTAGATTTTATGTAATATTTGCTATTAAATATAAAATCCTAATTGAAAAATATGACATAAAGTGTCACTTTGACATCTGTCAGTGAAACCTGATTCCAAGTAATTTTTAGAACATATCCAATCCAAATTTGGAATCTTAACCGAAAAATATGACATCAAGTGTCACATTAATATCTGTCACATCTAATACATATTTACTAGTATTTTTTTCAAATATTTACAACGCAAATATGTAAACCAAATTGAAGAATATGAAATTAAAATGTATACCTAGGAAAATTTCCTCTTATATTTATGTTTTTAAATATAATAAAAAGTAATATGCCATTAAAAACGAGCATTTTGACATCAAATATCCTATTTGACAGCTGTTAAATTAACATCTGCCGTATCTTTATTGAAACACATTAAGTTACGTAAAAAAACTTTTTAATGCTCTTTCTTCGTATGAAATAGGTATTCAAAACGAGAGGAAATTTTAGTCTGACGATTGAATGGTACCACGTATAATAGAAAACAGCACGGTACCTTTAAAGGAATCATGTATTGGTATCACGACAAATGAACGAAAAATCGGACAGACGGACAGACCGATGGTCAAGGATTAGTAAGAAGGTCTCATTCGAATGCTTTTCAGATTCTCTACGACAATTGTTCAAGCCTCCTTTACTTATCTCTTACCGTTTTCGAAATACGTCATTTGTATTCACATAGCAGACGTCAAAAAAAAAATACATATTCACTATAACGACGTCCATAACAACCTTGTATCGATTTTCAGACAAATCGGAATAACTTTTTTCACTTGGCAGACGTCATTGAAACGTAAACTGCAAATTGGAATAAGGACACCCAGAACAACCTAGACATCGATTTTCATCAATTGGAGTAACTTTTCTTACATGGCAGACGTCATTGAAAATAAATTCCGAATTTGGAATAAGGACATCAAGAACAACCTAGATATTAATTTTCAGCCAAATCGGATCAACTTTCTTCAGTTGGCAAACGACATCGTTACGCAGTATTAACCTTTATCAAAATACCTAATAATACATTTATCACAACAAGTTCAAAACTCGGTGGCGGGCGCAGTGCAATTCGTGACTTGTTATAGGCAGAGATTAGTCCGCTTAACATCAGGTGGGCCGCGAGCTTGTTCCGTCACAATAACATGTAAAAGTAACAAAAACTACTAGTCTGGTTCTATTATGGTTCTACAATACAATAATACTGTGATAAATCAAACAACATAATCGTCAGCGTCGTATTGCTTTGTCGCACACATTAACTTTGTCCCCAGACTGATTGGATATGTTATAAAAATTACTGAGCTGGCTGAATCCGGTTTTGTACCCGAGCGGATGCCCCTGTAACCCCCGCGCGTCTTGTCGTGACAAGGTGCACACATTTATATGTGCGTGTAGTGGTGAAGCTTTCCTTCTGTACGGTTCTTTATTCATGTGGTCAGATTCAGAGAGATACTGTTTTCACACGAAAACTACTAAAGTATTCTAAATTTAAAAAAAGACATGATAGAATATGTTCAATTTTGTTTTTATATTCAGCTTGTGACTTGAAAATAGATACAGCAAAAATCAGAGTAATAATCTAAAATGAGTTCCAACGTAAACTAACGTAGCAGAAACTGCTCATAATGTCAATGCTGTGTATTTGGAAAGTCGTCGTCTATCCGAATCTCATTTGATAGAATTTATTTTCATTTATAAAAATGCAATGAAATGAGGTGCCGTGAAAGTTGACAATTTAAAATCATTTTGGTTACGGCGTGTATATGAAAGCTGAAATAATGAAGAATCTAAAATTTTGGTATAGTACCATATCTTTTATTTATCCATCAAAAACATTGCAACGAAAATAAATTATTATGTTCTGTTCTACGTGAGGGTGGTGGTTATTTAGGCGAGCATTCGCAAAATGCCCATCCACCATGCGAGGCAGCTCAAACAGGCGGTGGGAATCGAACGATGCACCAGAGCCCAGCGGCCCGGCAGTCCATAGCTACATATTACCGCTTGGCTATCACTGCTACTTCCCCATTTCCGACAGAAATAAAAATATAGTGCTCTTAAATTTGTAAACAGGTAACTACTTACCAATGACTTCCATTGTATTAGAAACGATAGAAGTGGCGAATGAGGGTGCGTCAGCTGTCACCTCACAACTGAAGTTACCGGAGAGGCCGAAGCTCACCCTCGTTAGCACCACTTGGCTCTGGTTAGATCTTGCTAGCTGTTGGGAAAAAAATAATCACATTAAAATTAATGCCACGTCGCATTTTGTACTTAAGCCCGAAATTTTGGCGGAATCATCCCGAAATTTACTTTTGAATTGATATAATAATATATGATATGGATTTACGAATAATAATGCCTGAGTTTACTAATGATCTTCAAAATCAAGTAATTTCTGGGGAGACATAGAAACGATAAGATAAGGTAATACATTTTTATTTTCATAATCTACATGTTTCCATAGGTATAACATTGTGCAGATGCCTTCTTTAAGTTTTAAGTAAATGTAATAAAAAAAAAATGGTAATATATGTTCAATTTTGTTTATATGTTCAGCTTGTGACTTGAAAATAGATACAGCAAAAATCAGAGTAATATTCTAATACGAGTTCCAACGTGGACTAACGTAGCAAAAACTGCTCATAATGTCAATGCTGTGTATTTGGAAAGTCGTCGTCTATCCAAATCTCATTTGATAGATTTTATTTTCATTTATAAAAATGCAATGAAATGAGGTGCCGTGAAAGTTGACAATTTAAAATCATAGTATACAATATACTGTATAGTACTTATGATTTATATGTATAGCTATAAATCATAAGTACTTACTGATAATACAATGAAAATGAATAACTAAATACTTTAGATTTTAATTAAGTGTAGGTCGAGGGTAAGTGAGAGAGTGTGCGTGCCTGCGAGCGTGCGCATGTGTGTGTGTGTGTAAACAATACCCAGTTTTTCTTTTGTTTGTTTGTACATACACAAATAGGACAGTTCATTAATTATCTTAAATATCATTAATTAATGAACTGTCCTATTTGTGTACTTTCAACAATAAATTGTTGATAAGTAAGCGTGGGCTTGGCCATGTTTGTATATTAGGTGTGGGTGCAAATGCTTAGGTGCAGTAACATAAGTTTCCGCAGTAGAAGCCTCTGGCATTTATTTTAGAACAAATAACAAAAAGTTGAAATAGATGGATGGAAAATATATTTAAATTCGGAATTCTCAACCATATGACAGGTTTTCTGTTTGAAAGTGTCACTTATTCAAACCCTCCGTTCTTGCTTACAAGACGTTAACAACATCAAAATTTGCAAAAAAATCATTAAAACACCAATTATCGAGCATTTTCCTCAAAGCTAACGCTCTGCTTAAGCCAAAAAGCGAAATATAATATCACAATGATGGGATAAAAACGTCCCACTCAAAGGGCCCACTCAGAAAACAATCAGGAGACATATATAAACTCGTATACATATTATGGATAACAGGCAATTGGCAGATGCTTTACATCTCCGTCCCTAACAGTAGTGTGTACATTTTTTCCTAAGAACAGGCAATCCTTTCCCGTCTCTAAGGCGGCAGATGTTCATATATTCAATCCTTTATCATGCTCTAGAATCGGGCATAAATGTTTAGGCAGAAGGACATCTTCATCTCTTTCCTGAAATCTTTTCACATAGGTATTTTATTATATTGTCCCAGTATGCATATGGTTTTGTTATCATGTAATTTTTTTTTATTGCTGATAGGTAAGCCTTTAACCACAATCTCACCTGATGGTAAGTGATGATGCGGTCGAAGGTGTTAACAGGCTTAACCTAGAAATACTGGCTCTCAAGGACAGCTACCGGAACGCACCGTTAGGTGCTTGGCGACAGATTTTCTACTAATAACTGCAAGTGTGTTAACATCTACCCGGTACATTCAGACTGTTCTATTTATTGGGGTTTTATGATTACTAAATTATGGTGAATTTAGTGGTCATAAAACCCCAATAAATAGACCAACCAGGGGATCGAATCCAGAACCTAGAGATTCCTAAACGAAGTTTTGACACTCACACTATCTAGACATTGAGATTCGAGGAATTGTTTTTAGTTTAAGTTTCGCATAAAAACTGCATATGTGTATTTTAGAACTAAAGTTTATAATTAGTGCTATGCACTTCTTTGTTAATGTCGAATATATATTACTAGCTTTCCGGGCGCGGCTCCGCCCGCGCGTATGTCGGTTATCGCGCAAAAACATTAACCTCTTTTTGCGCAGTCGGATAAAAAATATCCTATGTTTTTTCCTGGGTCTCAAACTATTTCCATACCAAATTTCATTCAAATCGGTCCAGTAGTTTTGGCGTGAAAGCGTAACAGACAGACAGACAGACAGACAGACAGACAGAGTTACTTTCGCATTTATAATATTAAGTACTGAAGTACTGATTTCGAAAATTTTAATGGATGTTACTTACATGTGAAAATAGTTTTTTCTTTATGTTATTGTGACGGAACAAGCTCGAGGCCCACATGATGTTAAGCAGTTTCCTCTGCCTATAATGCATTTCGTCACAAGTGACGAATTGCACTGCGCCCGTCATCTTGAGACATAGTTGTTAAGTCTCATGTGTCTGTAATTTCACTGGCTCTCAAGGACTGCTGCCGGAACACACCGTCAGGTGCTTGGCAACAGATTTACAACTTGAGGGTGGTCGCTAGCCAGGCGGGCATTCGCAAAAAGCCCTTCCACCATGCGGTGAAGCTCAAGTCCGCGGCGGGATTCGAACCATGGACCTGCTCCGCGACAGTCTATAGCCAATGCCACTGAGCTATCACTGCTTCAAAATTGCTTCAACTTTAGGTCAAACCACATCAGGGAGTCTTTTTCAAGAAATGTTAAGGACATTCATGCTCGTCGCTTTGCAGTGATACTTTTTACATTAAAATAATTAAATTATGGAATAAATCCTGAATCAATATTTAAAAACTGCATGTATTGCTACCAATTTCCGTTATCTTACTTGGATATTGAACACAAAACATTGTATTAAATAGCAATAACATTTAATTTTATTATTGAGTAAGGTTTATCTAAAATATTTGGGGCCGCTGATGATTTAGCTAATATTATGTTGTGCAATAAAATGTTTTGCAATTCAGAACTTGATATGCATCTGTAATTAATATATGTGTGTTTTAGTGCTAGAGAAAACAAATGATGATGCTTCGTGTAAAGGTGAACGCATATTATATTATTTGGTAAGGATTTAGGTGCGTAAAGATATCACGTCAGTATAGAAGTATGGCGGAATCATAGCAAAATCTAATTTGAATATTTTTAGAGCTAAAAATTTAAAAAAAATAATATTATTAGGAGCTTAAGGGCTTTTCTGAAGTGTGTCGAATGGCGTTTTGTCCATAAAACCGCTACACGCTGTCATACATGTTCTGTGCGCACGTGTTATATATGACCAAACATTTAAGTTAACAGCTAGACGCTGCGCACAACACACTGCATCTCCACTGATGAACCCATGGAAATTACCACAGTAAATTAAAACCCACTACAACTCAACGCACGTTTTCAATACAAAGGATTCAAATCTTGTCGTTGAAATACATATTTTATCATCGTTCGACAATGAATACTTAAATGGGAGAGTGGTTCCTCATTAATTCATATCTAAGACATAAAGTAGGTACCTCTATTCATTACAATTTAAGTGCTAAGTAAACAACTTTACTCAAAGATTTTAGCTTTAGAATGAGTAAATAAACCTACTTAGAATTATAGAAATATTTGTACAAAGTTTACCTACCAAACTCAAAGTTTACTGTGTTTCTAAAGGATTCCAGATAATAAAACAGTTTTGTATTTCTTTTGTTCTCGGATACAGAGTAAGAACAGCCGAGATTTTATAACTTAATCTGTTTGACGGATGGAGTGTTCATTTGTCTGTAAAATCTGTAATAATGGTATTAAATGAGAAGATTTTGCAATTGAAATTAAACAATTCTGTGCAAACTGCTTCTAAATTAATTCAATAGCAGTATTGGCTATTAATTAAAAAAGTGGATTTATATAATTAGGTTAGGTTAGTCTAGTAAACATTTGACGAGGCGGGAAAGCTGTTGGAGAGGGTGATCGCCGCCCGCCTCGTCAAGCACCTCGAGACGTCCGGACCAGACTTGGCGCCCACCCAGTTCGGGTTCCGGAGAGGTCGCTCGACGCTGGACGCCATCTCCCGCGTCCGCGATCTCTCCGAGGAGGCGTGCTCCAGTGGCGGCGTGATGTTGGCGGTGTCTTTAGACATCGCCAACGCCTTCAACACGCTGCCCTGGACCACGATACTCGGTGGTCTGGAGTACCACCGAGTGCCACAGTACCTGCGCAGACTCGTCGAGGACTACCTCTCCTATAGAGAGGTGGTCTTCCCTACGACGAATGGGGTGGGTCGGAGCCCCATGGCGCGCGGCGTCCCTCAGGGGTCAGTTTTAGGGCCCCTGCTGTGGAACGTCGGGTACGATTGGGCCCTCCGGGGCGGCGGTCTTCATGGCGTCGGCGTCGTTTGTTACGCTGACGACACGCTCGTCACCGCCCGGGGCGATACCTACAGGGAGGCGGCAATACTCGCCACGGCCGGTGTCGCGATGGTCGTGGCCAGGATCAGGAAGCTGGGGCTGGAGGTGGCGCTCCACAAGTCGGAGGCCATTTGTTTTCTTGGTCGCCGGCGGGCACCACCTGCAGGCTCATCCATAGTGGTGGGAGGAACTTCCATCCCCGTCAGGACGACGTTGAAATATCTCGGCGTCGTCCTTGATAGCCGATGGAGGTTCGAGGCGCACTTGCGGCGATTGTCCCCCAAATTGATGGGAGCAGCTGGCGCTCTGAGCCGGCTCCTTCCCAACATTGGGGGTGGAGAGGGCAGCTGCCGCCGCCTCTATACAGCGGTGGTCAGCTCGATGGCCCTATATGGAGCCCCCATTTGGTCCGGGGGGCTCAATCGGCGGGAGACCGCCCTGCTGATTGCAGCCCAACGGACCATGGCGGTGAGGGTTTGCCGGGGATACCGGACAATCTCTCACGAAATGGCTTGCGCACTCGCCGGCCTGCTCCCATGGGACCTTGAGGCCGAAGTCTTGGCCTCAGTCTACCGCCGCAGAGTGCGTGCGCGGGAGCGGGACGAGCGACCGGCGCCGCGGGAGCTAGCGCAATGGCGCAACAACGCCAGGGCGGCGGCTCTCGCGAGGTGGGAGGAACGGCTCCTCGATGGGTCCATTCAGAGGGGGAATAGCAGTCGACGACTCCTCGACGCTATTCAGCCCGTTCTTCGAGAGTGGATCGATCGGAGACATGGGAGGCTCTCATTTAGGCTGACGCAGGTGCTCTCGGGACATGGTTGTTTCGGGAGTTACCTGCATCGCATCGCCCGAAGAGAAGCCTCCCCGGCATGCCATCAGTGCGGCTACGCGGTAGACACCGCCCAGCACGCGCTGGAGGCATGCCCAGGAGGAGCTGAACCGCGACAGGCTCTGGTCGCGGTCGTGGGGGGGGACCTCTCATTGCCGACCATCCTCGCCGGGATGGTCGCCGATGAGAGATGTTGGGAGGCAGTAGCCTCCTTCTGCGAGATTATTGTCTCGCAGAGGGAGGCAGCGGAGCGGGAGAGGGAGAGAAACCCTCTCTCTCTTCCGCTCCGGAGAGCGCGGACACGGAGGCGAGCTAACCGAGCCCGCACTCCGTCTCCGCTGAGAGGGCCTGGGCCGTCGGATGCGGGGGCATCCGGCACCCCTCAGATATAGGTCCTCTCGTGATGTTGATGCCCCCTTCGTGTTCGGGGGGCATAACACGAGGCGGAGGGGTGTTCCTATTGATACCCCTCACCGAGGAGGGCCCGCCACTTTACAGCGGGCTGCGGCGTCGACGGGGGCTGCGGTAGAATAGTAGCGGTCCCGCGCCCCCCGTCATCAGTCGAAGACGTCGGAACACCGTGGGGTTTTAGACGGTATGGGCGCCTTTAGCCGAGCCCGTCATATCCCGCCTGCTCCCCCAGGCGGGAATGCGTAACAGCATTTCCCCACGTACAAAAAAAAAAAAAAAAAAAAGTCTAGTAAACATGCTGAAGTTGGTACCATCATCGTTAAAAAGTACCCATTATCGCATGGTACCGACTTCGATAAGTTATTTCAAACTGTTGAGTGTTGAAGTCGGTTCCATTATGTTTACCCATTATTAGTGACCTTTGCTACTTATGGGTCGATTATCATTCACTGTCAATGACTGTATCATCAAGATAGGAAAGCACTTTTCAGTTATTGGAGTGTAACTCAAAAAAGGCTTAACCGATTTAGATGAATTTTAAATGAGACTACACGAAAAGCACCAGCTTGAAAATTAAAAAAAAGATTTGGTTGGGTTACTGTTAGTGGCATTATTACTGAGTGCTTCCGTGCTTTGGAGAGCACGGTTCCGGTTGTTGTCTAAAGTTCGGAATCGTTCATCATAGGCTAGCTTTAACAATCAAGTATAAAATCACCAAACAACTGTCCTTAAAAGCCAGTGATTTCAAAATATATCTTCGACCACATCATCACCTACCACGAGGTGGAATTGTGGTCGAAGCCTGGCCTATCAACCATAAATATAAAACGTTGCCAATTACGCCATTTTTTTTTGTAATACTACATCAGTTACAATACGTATAATTATACTTTGATTTTTGGATGACGTAGCTTTAAATGTAGAACAGGAAATGTATAAAATCATTATACAATTTTCTATCTATTAAGTTTAATAATTATGAACAAACATCAATAAATTATTTGAGATAGAATCAGCAATTAAGTCAGAATAATTAATCATTAAAGGCAACGGTTACAAATCGTAAATAAACGTGGCTATTAACTGAATTGAATTTGAAATAAGTAGATTCTCCAGGCCATTTATTTGCATTTTAAACAATATGTTCTGGGTAGACGTGCAAGAAACACTTTTTGCCGGAGTTACTACTTTATTTTTTCTAATGTACATAAGTTTCAAATAAGTGCCGTTCATCATAGGCTAGCTTATATATAGAAAAAACTTATTTACATGCCTATGATGAACGGCAACATCAGGCAGGGTGAGGTCAAACGCGAACATATTTTGATAAAAAAAGAGTCAGATATCAATTTCTGAAATTATTTCATACTATCGATTATTTCATATACTAAGATGAAAATATTTATACGGCTTTGACATTTTAAACTGGTTTTAGTTTAGTTAGCATCTTAACTTGTAGAACAATCGATTTTTCTGGCGCAAACAGCTGTTAGTGACTAATCAACTTTGTTGGCCTAATTTTCGTGAGTAATAATTGTTTTTTTATTGTAACGGAACAAGCTCGAGGGCCACCTGATGTTTAGCGGAGTAACCTCTGCCGATAAGAGATAATTTTTCATTGCGTCACAAGTCACGAACTACGCCCGTCACCTTGAGACATAGTTATCAATTTTTTATACTAAATTTATTATAGTAATATAAAATAGATCGATTTTTTTTCATTAGTATACTTTCAGTGATGTTCTAATTGTTTTATCAGTGTCAAGTGAAAAGCTTTCAATCAACATAACTCTTCATACTTATTTCTGTAAATGCATGTTCAATTTAAGGACTGATCTTGTTTAATAGTAAACCAAAACACATGCATAACACACATGAATTGAATTAACTTTTACTCAGAAATTAAAGACGCCGGATTATAATGCCGAATATTTTTACCATCACTAGTTTCAGCGTTTCCCTGTTGAATTAATTAAATTCCTAGTTGCCGGGATCCTTAATTTAAAGGTCTGGTACAAGTTACGGTGGTGAATATAAGGTTTTGTTAATTAAGGAACCTAGCGGTATCTTAGCTTGGATGAAACTTTGTTTGTAGTAGACACATTTTTCAGACAATAAAAAATCATCATATACACTACAAATTATTGGAGCTGCTATTTTTTGCTACGATCAGGGTTAATTACGCGATTTGCTGTCTTCCGATTCTGCTGCCAAAAATGTACTAAAACAGAAAAGCGAATTTGGCGTTTTATTTGGGTTTTTAACAATCATATAGGTACACATATCAACCAGGTCACTTAACGATTAATAGTTTGGTGGCAGCTTAAGAAAGCCAATTTTAAATATAGAACAGGCTTCTTATTGTACAGAAAAATTATGCAACTTGTGGAAAATATGAGCTCAAAGCGATATATCATGCTCCGATTGACATTGCTGATTATAATACTTTGTTCCCACATTTTCATGTTCGAGCTTTTTTGAATAACGTTGACTATCTATCTCACTAAATAGTAAGTGATAAAGTAATCAAAAATGTGCTAGCTAACCTACAGTTACTGACTCTTAAGGACAGCTGCCAAAACGAACCGTTCGGTGCTAGGCGACATATAATCTACTTGAAAGTGCATGCTAGCTAGCAAGGCAAGCACTCGCAAAATGGCCTACCACCATGATATAACGTATGTTTTGTTTGTAAGCGTTACTAAAATTGTTCATATTTCCCTAAAACTTTCATTTCAAAAACCAGATTTGTTTCATATCCAAATATATCGTAAAAATGTTAAACGAATTCTTCAGACAAGTCCTATGTTGCCAATATTCCGATTACATTGTAAAACAACAAAAAAAATATGGTTATAAAGTTCCGTATTTAATTGAGATTCGTTCTGATTTCAAATCCATTATTGCCCTGGTAATAAGCAAAGAACTGGAATGCTATGACATTAAAACATATGTAATAACAAGTATAAATTAAACAACTAGTGAAAATCCCGACCGCAAATTGTTTATTTTCGTTTCATCGTACCATTGAAATTAAAACTGCTAGTTACCGGTGGTATGCTTTTATTAACAAATACTACGAACAATATACAATACTACAGCTACTACAATAAACGCATTTAGACAACCCATAAGTCATTGCAGACTCACAGGCAGTCTAAATGCTCTAGCCATCCACCAGTTGGCAGCGTGCCCAGCATTTTAAAACCCTTCATTTTGATATCATATTCGATAGGTTTGGAAGAAAATTGGCGTCTAAAATCCGCCATTTTTTTATGTACCTAGTGTTACGTTATCAAGAAAAATCTAACGATACATCATACGTTAAAATCGGTTAACCGTTTAGAAGTTATGGTGGAATAAAGAAACTCGGAAACATACATACATTAACACTAAAAACATAACAGTCCTTTTTGGGCGGTCGTGTAAAAAACCATACTTACGGAATTTAAACTAAAGACTAGCCCGAGACTTTAAATAATGGTGATTAGTTTTATATTAGATAAAGTCGAATAGCTACATAAATTCTATAGTCATTGGTAGGTGACCAGATATAGGTTTTTTCTACCAAGCTAGCTACCTTTCACCCACCTTATTTAAACATAGGTATATTGTGTTATTTTATGATATAGTTGTAGTAACACTTTGTAAAAGGCATTTAAAAATAATGGCCGCGAGTTTCTTGCTCGTTCTTCTCGCAGTGGCATTATACATATATGGCTGAACGTTGCATTAAACTAGAATATTTCGTAATTATAATTGGCCTTCATAAGAGCGACGCTGACGCATAAATTGAATAAATGATTTTGACTTTGACTTTGAAGTACAAGCTGATGGATCATACTTGTACTGTTACTAGTAATAAGATCTATTCAAAGGTAAAATAATATTTGTAGTTCCATAATCTTTATCTCATATTAAATATGTTATATATAATATGAGATTAATTTATATGATTCATTAAAATTTAAAGTTAAAACTTAACAATATTTTTTTTTAATTCGTATATAGTTCAGTCAACGTAGTATTTTAAGATAAATTCTTAATATTTTTTTTTTTTTTTTTTTTTTATGCCTGATAGGTTAGCCTTTGACCACTATCTCACCTGATGGTAAGTGATGATGTGGTCGAAGATGTTGTACAGGCTAACCTAGAATTACTGGCTCTCAAGGACAGCTGCCGGAACACACCGTTAGGTGCTTGGCGACAGATTTTCAACTTGAGGGTGGTAGCTAGCCAGGCGGGCATTCGCAAAGTGCCCTACCACCATGCTGTAACGACTGCCATCCTAAGACAACAACCGGGACCGACGGCTTAACGTGCCCTCCGAAGCACGGAAGCGCTCAGTAGTAATGTCACCAGCGGTCACCCATCCAACTCCTGACCGCGGCGGACGTTGCTTAACTTTGCTGATCGATTCAGAATGGCCAAGCAAACTTCGCTACGAGCGCTTCAAGACGATCTATTCCAACAGTCAAATAGTAGTATGAATTATTCTACAACCACAATATGACTATTTAAGACAGTAATCAGTACTAATATTATAAATGCGAAAGTAACTCTGTCTGTCTGTCTGTCTGTCTATTACGCTTTCACGCCAAAACTACTGGACCGATTTGAATGAAATTTGGTATGGAGATAGGTTGAGACCCGGGAAAAAACATAGGATAGCTTTTATCCGACTGCGCAAAAAGAGGTTAATGTTTTCGCGCGATAACCGACATACGCGCGGGCGGAGCCGCGCCAGGAAAGCTAGTTAGATATATATGTGGAAAGAAAACGAGTCTAAACGCTGCTTTGGATATTTCTTGCCTCTCTTTAACAGTACTGCAGTGATACGTGCCCTTTATTACGAAAATATAAAGAAAAAACTTGTATGAAACCCTATAATTATACAATTCTTATTATAAAACAGTATAAGTAAAATATGGTTATAATGCATTATTTCTCCCGTATCTGTTACCCACAAAATGCCCTATATCCACGTTATGTGAATTTTAATAGAATACTTCGAACATATGACCTCTTATACATCAGCCGACACCCAACATCACGAAGCAATCATACCTTCAGATATAACCAGCCCACAAAAATATACATCTACTTCTCAAAATGAGCCTAATCGCTTACATTTTTCTTTGCTTCACAATAACAGTATCTTGAAAATATACAATGCCATTCAGTAAAATGAAACGATCCCATCTCTCGAGAGGGAAGAAACTTGCGTTACCTTTACTTTACCCCAGTAAAGCATCATTTACCCCATTTACCTCAACATTAAGGTTATAATAATAGCTAAGCGTAATTTAACAACGAGAAAATCTTGAACCATTTATATTTTAAGCGAAACAACAGACCACATTTCCCTTCCAGTAAATTGAACTTGGTGTATTAGGCGAATTCCGAGCGATAAAATGCGTTGTTTCAGCTCAATGTTTCAGCTCAACAGGTAAAAATAATTGTACGACACCTTGGGTAAGAGTAATAGCAAAAGTACAATCAACTACAACATGTATATAACTTAAGGGGCGTCTTCTGCTAATGTTTTCCTAGAATATATATTTTTTTTTATTTTTTTTTTAGTGCTGATAGGTAAGCCTTTGACCACAATCTCACCTGCTGGTAAGTGACGATGTGGTCGAAGGTGTTAACAGGCTTAGCCTAACCATATTTAACAAAAGCAAGACCTTTGGTTGAAACAAAACGGGCTTGTGGAAAGCATTAACAAATTTACCTTCAGCGCAAGTGGAGGAAGTGCGGAGCCTTTGAACCAATCATTGAGCAAGTATAACTACGTGAAACAACGTGACGTGCGCGTTTTTAAAACCAAGTTTTGTGTTAAGGCCCCTCTGTTGCCCGGAAACGGATTTGTTTTTTTGTTGAATGTGTCAAAAAATACGTCGCAGGAGACGCGCTTTTACAATTGTGACTTGCACCAATCTGGAAATATGATACCGTATTTTACGTTGTTTTAGGATATTTGATACTGGCAGAAAGTAAATTACAAGATTGCCTACGCCAATTACACGTTCATGTTAGTAATCTTGAAAGCCGACAAAGTAAGTAATCAATTATATAAAATTATATTTGAGTATTGTATTACGCTATTAAAAAATAAATAGTGCTTTGCTGTAATCAGCAAGTCACGTGATCTTGAACAAAACTTACGCCAGACAATATAGAAAATGCCTCATCGAGTAACAGTTTAGCATCAATAAGAATAGTTTTTCTAAAAAACATCGACTATTAAATTTTAATAGGAACTAAAAAAACAATATTTTCTTTTATAGGTAAATTCACATGAGTAATTTAAGATATATTTTTTAAACAGACGATAAACTGTAATGATAGTGACAACATTTTATATGGTTAACGGTTTAGGCATCCGGCGCGAAGTCGGAAGGGCGCGGGTTCAATTCCCGCCCGGGGCAAAACATTTTGTATTCCAATAATTTGCACATTTATGATTTTCGCTTAGCACGTGGTATTGCTTGTATCATGATAATTCTAAATCATCTTCTTGATACTTTATACCACAATTTGACGTATGATTTAAGTCGCTGTCTGTACAAAACTGTAAAAGCTTACGCCTGAGATTTTTATTCCTGATACTTTTTTTATTTTCTGAGCATATTTCCTACCGCGAGCTGCTTTAGTATTACCTGTTATAAATGTTTATGTTGGAAAGAAGCTTAAGGTGTGCTGAGTAGAGATAGCTATGGTAATGTGAAGATGATTTAAGTTAATGTAGGAGGCAAAATTCGTTGAGATTTAGGTATTTTTAATGCTTCGTTTGTTGAGAGGCTTATTGCGTTGCTTTTGAATCTTCAGTTTCTGTGTTAGTTCCGCGGGATGTACAGTTTTTTTCACAACATTACATCATATCAACCAGCCATAATATCTACACACTAACCCTTAATATATGTCAACCAATTTGGATGAAAGAATCATCTGAATGAATTGAATTTTGAAGCGCTCGTAGCGAAGTTTGCTTGGCTGTTCTAAACCGATCAGCAAAGTTAAGCACCGTCCGCCGCGGTCATGAGTTGGATGGGTGACATTACTACTGAGCGCTTCCGTGCTCTGAAGGGTACGTTAAACCGTCGCGTCGGTCCCGATTGTTGTCTTAGGATGGCAGTCGTTATAGCATGGTGGTAGGGCGAATACCTGCCTGCCTAGCTACCACCCCACCTGATGGTAAGTGATGATGTGGTCGAAGATGTTACTCACGCTAACCTAGAATTACTGGCTCTTAAGGACAGCTGCCGGAACACACCGTTAGGTGCTTGGCGACATATTTTCTACTTCTTATTGATAGCTAGCCTGGCGGGCAACCGAAAAAGGCCTTTCCACCATGCGCTAAAGCTCACTCCGGAGCTTCAGCGTGGGGATCAAACCATGGACTTGCTACACGGAAATACATATAGGTATATCTATTGTACCGTATAGGTCAAATAGCAAATCTGTCGCCAAGCACCTTACAGTGTGTTTCAGTAGCAGTCGTTGAGAACCACTCAGAATATCCATACTCAAGTAGAAAATCTGTCGCCAAGGACCTAACGGTGTGTTCCGGCAGATGTCCTTGAGAACCAGTAGTTCTAGATTAGCCTGAACACCATCTTCGACCACATCATCACTAACCATCAAGTGAGATAGTAGGCAAAGAATAACCTCACAGGCATAAAAAAATATATAGATAAATAAGAATAAATAAAAATAACCTTAAATCTATAAAACAACAAGTTATTTCGATGCATATAAAATGGAAATGTCTTACTATAAATGAAACTCATTCTGTATTTAATAAGTTTGGAATAAATTGAGCCTTTGCTGGTTTGATAAGTTAAATTCAGTTGTATTAAACATAACTGATTGCCAATGAATGTTAATTTTATTGATTAATATAAAGACAGTCGACCGTAGTTTAAAAATACAACATGAAATAAAATTGTTTTGAGGTCAAATAAATTATATTTTACGTGAATATGTATGGGAAACACACGTGTGTTATTATGTGAGTATGATGATGATGAAAGGCTTTGTTTGTTAAACTTGAATTCAAATTTAATTCATGTTTCACTTATGGCCGTTCTTTCTAAAAGGCTCAAAATAAGCGTAAACTTGATGCAACTCTTTGTTAATAATTTCTGATTTTGAGTTATTAAGAAAAATATTGAATTTGTCATATGCCATGTTGGCTAAGCGATCAGGGGCATACCCCAGCTATATAGCCTATATAGCCAGGAGACGAATTTACTTAGCATTCCATGGTTTCACCTTTCGGGTGGCAGGTCCATAGCGTTGCAGAGGAAGAGGCCCAAGTCAATGTGCCAGGTACTTATAACCCAGGGAGTAAGGTTAAGAGGCCCCTTTATGATGACATAAAAGCTCCCTTTCACCGCTCGAGCCTCTTCCCTTGCCTAACCAAATTTGGTACGATCTTACTAATCCCACGTTAGATACACTTTCTAGGATGGAAGAATTACGGTTGTTCTTGACAGGACGAGGTCTTTTAGTAGGTTATAACAGATAGGGATTTCGCTGGTATACCCCTTGCTCCAACTTCTACAGCATATTAATTAACCACTTATCCGTTTGTGGTTAATTCATTTGTGAAGTCGTAATATTTTTTAGTTTTTAAGCTATTGCATAGCTTCTATCGCGGGCCTTGAGCGTGGATACCGAATCCAGAAATTCCGTAACGAAAATAACCTAACACCCCCCACTCCGACCGGCACAGCGGTGATACTATATTTGATCAGCGCCTCTACAGTGCGTAAAAGCAACTAAATTTTGGCAGAAAAAAAGGTTTTGACAACTAACGTGTCGAGATTTATAATTGCAGTTGATAAAAAATGCTATGTAATAGCTTTACCGTGGCAGTCTCCGAGTGCCACACGTCTATATTTTTTTTTATTGTGTGGTTTTAGGTATGTTTGTTTCCCACGGTACAGTAAGTTCTATACGTACTATGCGTTTTAGATTTTTTGAGTAAAGAAATATATCTGGTCTGGATGACGATACATAAACATTCTCTGGAAATGCAGATTATGGTTAATAATTTTCAAATATACCGCGTAGTTACTGCTAGTCCCAACATTAGCTAGTTTTTTTTGTATATTATTGTGACGGGACAAGCTCGAGGTCCACCTGATGTAAAGCGGACTAACATCTGCCTATAACAGATGCATTTCGTCACAAGTCACGAATTGCACTTCGCCCGTCACATTGAGACATAGTTGTTCGATAAGTCTCATGTGCTTGTAATTTCACTGGCTCTCTTCTGCCGGTACTCACCGTTAGGTGCTTGGCGGCAGATTTTCTACTTAAAGGTGGTCGATAGCCAGGCGGGCATTCGCAAAATGCCTTTCCACCATGCGGTGAAGCTCAAGCCCATGGTGGGATTCGAACCATGGACCTGCTGCGCGGCAGTCCATAGCCAATGCCACTGAGCCATCACTGCTTCAATAATACTTAGTAATACTACTTACATCAACATTTATCCCAGCAAACGGAAATATTTTCGTCGCGGGTGTTTCCGTGGGCGAATATCTGTAGAACTCGTGGCGCCCTCTGTACCACTTTACGGAATACAGCGGTGCATCGGTAAGCTCGTATAGACACGCCAGCGTAGCTACGCTGCCTCTTTGGACGATAGGTGGAGATATTTTCAACTCCGTGGCTCTCAAACCGCCGGCACCTGAGAAAGAGATGCTTAAATTAGTTCTACTTCATAATCATTTTATAGATAGAAGGAGTAGTTGAAATTGTGATTTATGAACTAAAAAGAGCTAATAAGTTTTTTTTTATGTAATTGTGGCGGAACAAATGCGAGTCCCACCTGATGTTCAGTGGACTAACCTCTGCGTATAACACATTACAAGTGGCAAATTGCACTATTCATGGTCCTCTTAACATCAGGTGGGTTTCGCGCTAATTCCGTCACAAGAACATAAAAAAAAACTTATTGCACTGCGCCCGTCGAACTGGGATATACAGCTGTTAAGTCTCATGAGCCTCTAATTTTACTGGCTCTCAAGGACTGCTGATGGAACACAATGTAAGGTGCTTGGCGACAGATTTTCTACTTGAGGTTGGTAGCTACCCAGGCGAGTATTCGCAAAATGTCCTTCCACCAAGCGGTGAAGCTCAAGCCGGCGGTACGGCAGCCCATAGCGATTACTGCTCGGCTATAATTGCCTTAAAAGTAGGGCGTACCTAGTATTAAACTCAGTTTATATATAATTCGATTTGAGAGATTTGATATTCGTTGCTATAGTCAATCAGTATAAATATGGAAGAGACAAACAAAACACGGGCAAAGAATTAAAAATTTGGATACATATTGCCGAATATGTATCCAAATTTAAAATTCTTTTTTAAAATTCTACAAAGAAAGAAATCAATTTCAAAATATTTCTCTGTAACACAAATGTCGGCAGGCGACGAAAAGATCAACAATGCCTACATATATACATTTCCCTAAATTATTCGTCCTCAGGCCTTGGTATTTTGTCTTTCATTTCCGTTTTACCAACTTCCTTTAGAAAGTAATTTGAGTAGGTACCCAACCAGACATGACCTAGTAATGAGACTTATTTGTCTGTCTCTCCATCCGTCCTTATATCACGGGTTACTAGCTCGCAAACCTGTAAATATTTAATGTAGAATATTGACCCAAAAACGAATATTGACGTTCTAAGTTCAACTAAATTATTTTATAATAAATAAGAATTAAAATTATAAGGTTGCGACGTCGATTTCAAGTTTAAAGCTAATTGCAAAATTAGTCTTGTTTGTAGTACAACGTAAGACTATAGATGTCGCTCTATCCCTATACGATAGTTAAGGAACGAGAGGATAGTTTTTTCTCTTACAAATTATGAAGCATTGTCATGTTAGCTCAGTTGATTTTTAAAGTCGGTTACAAGGTGCACAAAAATATGTCACATTTACAAATTATTGAAGCATATTTTTTTGTTTCGTACGGGCATCAAACTCGCGTCCTCCGTTTTCTTGCCGGATGAACCACTCGACCACCGGAACTTTATACACTCTCGAGCTGAAACTCTGTGCCAATGGTGTTATTCTAACCGTCATAGTGGACGGTGCGTGGTCATCAACCAGACTACTAGACAATATTATTATCTGAAAATATGAGTTTTTGAACTTTCACTGTCATTTATATATTATATATTATACACTATAGTAATTATTAGAAACGGGATATTTACCGTGTTTCGGTTGCTTTTGAGCTCTCGATATTTCGGCACTGTTGCAAGCGCCATGATCACAAGTATACTGAAGTCTGGGCGAGTGGATGGTTGGAACTAAGAGCAGACGAACCGGTCTACCCTCTTTCGTGTACGTTTTCTCAGCAAGGCGATGAAAACTTGTTTTAAAAATATGTATAAATTAAACGAATACTTTTCTTTTTCACAAATGTTTTCTAAGTTAATAACTATACGTTATTTTCTTTAAATAAAAGTTGTCAACCCTACCTATAGATTTCTTCAAAAAAAGCTTGAAATGTTTTATACGACGACGATATGCTCAAGCTCAAAAGGACGACGAGAAAATACTCGTAAATACTTGCAAATAAGTGTTAAGAATCGAAGAAATTGAGACGCGCAGGTTTGTCGACAAGTGTCACAGGTACCACAAAATAGAAGTAAACAAACGAGACGGGTTCTTTGCCCTGTCATGTTAGCACTCGTAGACATAACCGGATATATATATTATACGAGAGATTACCAGTAGACAAAATATATTCGAGTTACATGCTTGCCGTGTTGGTTACATGTAAGTACGCATTCTATAATTTTATTCTAACCCACCTGCACGCACCGGGTGCTATAACTGCTCTGCCATCAAGACTGGCTGGACTGATGTGAATTTGAGGTAATTTTAAAATGGAATCAAAAAATAAGCTGTTATGAAAAAATACTATAATTTTTGAAAGTGGTACGAAAAAGTGGTATGAAAACCGATAGCATTATCTTTAAATATTTCGACAGACAGACAACTTCGGTCATTTCGGTTCGCCTTAAATTCTATTTTATTGTTACATTGTTGTTCTATGTCTTGTATAAAAATATCAATCGATATACCTGACCCGATTCAAACTGCAATCACCAGAGCTATAAAACATCAGAAAGCTAAGTAAAAATGCGGCTCTTTGATCTTTTACTAGCTACAACATGGTCGACAGTGTTAAAATAGGTATATTGCAATAGCTTTTTATTTCACCTGTGCAGACTCCATGCACGTCATCGGGTATCAAAAATTCGTTGGCAATTTTGTTCGGTCTCTGTCCGGAACAAGCGTAATTAAAACTCTTTTGAGCGTGATAGCGGCCGTACAAAGATAAAATAATGATATTGTGACTATGGCATGCAGTACTAGGGTTGATAAATGATTGTCAGTCAGAAAAAAATTAATAACAACTATGTTTGGCAGGGTAGTAACTAAATATTAGTTAAAAAGTGTAGGTAAAAAAAACTAACTAAAAATTTCCCTAAATTTCATCGTTCTAACTCCTAGTGTATCTTTGTATCTTCTACTCATGTTTATAATTTTTAGTAATTTTTTTTTATTTTTTTTTTGCTGATAGGTAAGCCTTTGACCACAATCTCACCTGATGGTATGTGATGATGTGGTCGAAGGTGTTAACAGGCTTAACCTAGAATATTTTAAATTTATTAATATTTTAAATTTATTATTAATTAAAATATTTAGAAAAACTACAATTTTTTTACCATCCTCATATTTTAAATGAAAAGTAGAGTGCTTAACACGTATGTAAGTCATCGATTCCTACTTGGACTATAGCCGCATTCATTTGAAATAGGTTCTGCTCATGTTATTAAAATCAAAATAAATAATATAAAAAATTATACTATTTTTATATCGTTATTCCTTATATTAGTAGTGAAAAGCAGAGAGATTCCTCTTCGGGCAATAGCCGCCCGTAAATATTCCAAACAAAATTTTACGTAAAATTTCACAAATAGTTCTATCCTCTCAATAATTTTTTAGTAAGTAAGTTATTTTTTCAATGAATAATTTTTAGAAAAGCTACTTTTTTACATTTTTTAAATTCGAAATGAAAAGTAGAGAGCTGAACGCGGGTGAAAGTTATCAATTCCTTTCGACCATTGTATAACAATCTACTAAACTTGTTCACTTCCAACTTTAAACGGATTAAATCACGTATATTCATAGTTATTTTTGTCCCGACAGTCACCCCGTGACCACGATCACTACAAAGTGTTTGAAACGTCGCGTCGGGGCAAAAATAATGATAAATATACGCGATTTAAACCGTTTAAAGTTGTTTAATGACAAAGTGTTACAATCGTGAAAACCTAAGACAACATTGTGCATTTCCATTGCGCAGTCTCCGAAATGTATCCGTCAATAGAAAGATATGTAGTTAAAAAAGCTGATTGTGGTGAATGTACCATATTTTAGAGTTTTATTGTAGCAAGCTTGCAAAACTAAATAAGGGTGCCGTGCTGCCCGTGGAGTTCCGGGCTGCCTGTGGGATGTCAGTCTGTCCTTGGGGTGCCGGGCTATAATGTCACCCCTCCATCTTTGCCCGTAGTAGGTGTCGTAAGAGGCGATAAAGAGTAACACTACAGAGGGTGGGCAGCAACGCTTTCTGAGGAACTGATATCTCACACCGCGATCCCCAAGACGCCTGCCAAGCGTGGGGATTATGGCAAACCCTCCCATAGTGGTGGAGGCTGTGTTCAGCAGTAGACAATGCGGCTGATATAATATATCTATTAAGCCTTTATGATAAAGTGCGTATGCTAGCTTAAGATGAGCCGTACGTTTAAGGGTTTCTCAACATTCCGCGGTTCAAGTTATTTAGAACGAAATATTTAGTTTGTGATATCTGTAATTTCTGAACTACAAAACTGAAAACTTTGAAATATTTACGGGAAAATAATTAAATTACCACTATTGTAACAAAAAAAATAATGTTGAAACCGGAATACGCGCTAATAAATTACAACTCACTTTACATTTTGACTTTCATCCCCTTTCCTAAGGGAACCGTACTGAATTTCGGGATAAAAAGTATTATATATCTTTCTTCGTAGTATGACCTCAAATCGTGCTAAGTTTCATTTAGATCCATTCAGTAGTTTTTGAGTGATGCTCGGCCGGGATACAGACAGACAGACACAAAAAAAAACAGTTTTTTCATCAGTATCAGCTACAGATTGCTCTGAAAAAATATTTTCAAAATATCTGTAATGTACCGAATTGAACCTGTTACAGTTTTATTATGAGTATAAATAGATAAATGTAAGCGTCTTACCCCTCGCGCTTCCCTACCTGCCTTCTCCAACTTGTTATAGGTATAGATTAGACTGATTAGAGCATTGCATGTTATGAAAAATGTACGTAGGAAAATTGTGCTTATCGTAATAAAAAAAACTGTGTTTTATTGTTTGAAAAATCAGAATCTTTTGAAGTGGTCCGACTACAGACCTATCTATTATACCTATACGATAAAGTGCAAACGCCAGCTTAAGATGAGCCGTACGTTCAAAGGTTCCTGTACATTCTGGATGTCAAGTTATTTGGAACGTAATATTTAGGTTGTGACTTTGAAATATTTACGGGATGAACTTTAAAGTACCACTATTCTAACAAAAAAATCGGCCAAGTGCGAGTCGGACTTGCGCACGAAGGGTTCCGTACCATTAGCTATACAACATTAGACTTCGTATTTTAACCTTTTTTTTGTTTTTACGTGCGCGAGTCCAACTCGCACTTGGCCAATTTTTTGTATTTGTTGTTATAGCGGCAACAGAAATACATCATTTGTGAAAATTTCAACTGTCTAGCTATCACCGTTCTTGAGATACAGCCTGGTGACAGACGGATGGATGGACAGACGGACGGACAGCCGGACAGACCGTATTTACCCTTTGGGTACGGAACCCTAAAAAGAACGTAAGAAATCGGACTACGCGTTAATAAATTACAACTAAGTGTATATTTTGACTTGCATCCCCTCTCCCAAGGGAACCATGCTGAATTTCGGGATAAAAAGCTAAATTATCCTACCTTGTAGTATGAACTCAAACCATGCTAAGTTTCATTGAAATCCATTCAGTAGTTTTGGAGTGATGCGCGGCCGGGATACAGACAGACAGACAGACAGATAGACAGACAGACAGACAGACAAAAATAAAAAAAAATACAGTTTCGGCATTAGTATCAGCTACAGAGTACTGTACATTTTTTTTTTCAAAATATCTGCCATGTACAGAATTGGTCCTGTTACAGTTTTATTATAAGTATAGATTTTCGCTTGGAACGTATATTATGCAGGGTGCTCCATTTTTATAGTATTACAAAAAGCTGTGACTTAATTTCTTACTCCTATACGGCAGCGCATGCACTTTGATGTGCTGAGTATTAACGCCTTTCGTATGTTTTCTAGTACTAAATTCATATTATTTAATATTTTTAATCATTAACTAAGAGAGTTGATATAGTAATTTATGAATCTGCCCATAACTATGTACACATATGTTTGAATACCCCTCATTATGTCATGTAACATAATTATAAACGAGTATTTCTTATATTATAATCACTCAAAGCAACAAAAAAATAACAGTTTATGTCATAAAAGTGAACACCAGTAAATTTTTGATAGATACGCAAACTAATAAATTGAAATGCGTTCTTTAAGTTAATCAGCAACACCTTTATAATGTTTTGCCTTTGTGAAAATCGGTCCACGTCATCGCGCAAATTCCTATGCAATATCATTCGGTCTCTGAACACGAGCAATATAAACTCTTTGAACGTGATAGTTCCTGGACAAAGTAAGCAATATAATGAAAATGTGACTCAAGTGACAGTGAAATTGGAGCATGGCTAGAACAACATATTTAGTTAGAACAGGTAACTAAATATTACAAGAGTGTTAATATCACATTGAGTTTTGGTCGGTAAAAATTTTATTGCGTGATGAATTAATTTCAGCGTAAATAGTTTTAAAAGAGAGAGATCCGAAGCTGCGTGGGACTACATAAAACAAACATTATGAAGTGAGCAATTCTGAAACCAGTAGAATATTCTTCATTATATAACCCTGCACAAAGCCATCCCACGGCCATCTCGCCCCACGCACAACACTGTCACCATCTGCGGCCCCACTTTATTTTATGTGAACTTCGACACAAAAGATAAAGAAGGCGGACTAGCGAAAAACTTTTGGAAGGATTGGTATATGACATACTTGAAATGGTATGCATAGGCAAAACAAACAGCTGCGATAAAGAAACATCTGAGCGCAAAACAATACTGATTTACTATATTTTTAGACGAAATTAACTGGTACCTATTTTGCACCAATACAAAATCATATTCTATGAAAGTTAAGTATATAAATTACACCTTACAATGGGTTATAAATGGGTTAAAATGGGTTAAATAGTAGCTAAATTGGCAGCTGGCTTTCAGTGAGTACGAAAACCAAACAAAGTACCGTTGAAATAAGGTGCAACACAAGTGCGCGTTCCGACTTGGCAATTACTTTATTATCTTCGTCCAAAATGCGCGAAAATATCACAAAACATTAAGCACACGAACTACGAGATTACATTTTTTTTATCAACTTTCAAGTTTTTTATTCTCAAATTTCCCATCTTTTGTGTAAGGATCGAATATTACAGAGCAGTTTTTGTCATCACATAAATAGCTCTTTTAATAAGCTATAATTTTGATGTTAATGTAGCAAATTGAATTTAATTCAATTTAATTGAATTTGAAAACACAATTTGGAAATTTTTAGCCTCTTAACGATGGATCTCGTCTAGACCGTCATAACAATATCAAAACAGCTAACATAAAAAACATGTACATACCGAAATAAACACACTCTTTAAAAGACTACATTGGTATTATGTCAGAAGATTAATAAACAAATGAATAACGTTGATTTACAGTGACCATTACATAAAGTTTTACTTACGTAAAGGTCACTGTAAATCAACGTTATTCATTTGTTTATTTCGAGAACATGACTCATAATGCTATCAAAAAGATAACAAACGTCTAGACAAATTTATGTTAGATAATGTAGGTAGTCTTAATAAGTAGGGCATATGCTTAACTAGTAGTAGTAGAACTCTCTGTGAACGAGTTCGTCTGGGGTAGTACTGCCATCATACTTACTTCTACCGCCAAGCAGAAATGTGTCCCAAAAAGTAGTGATACACTGAAGCTGGGAGGAAGAGGACCTAGAGAGCTATATGATTCACCTCCATGTATGTTCCGTGATTTTTTGTATTTTCGGATTTATGACATTTTTTTTAATTCTTCCCCTATCGCCGAGTACGATGAGATTTTTATTTATGGCGACGTGAATAATTGCGGTAGATTCACTGTATATTCAAAAAATTCTAAGGTAAACTAGTTTCCAACTAACTATATCATTACCTATAAACTGGCGAAAATTGGTTCTAACCTTAAGGAGGGTTAAACAATAAAAATTCTTAACCAATTCGGCGCGATGATTATAATAAAATAAGCTATGGGTCAAGACCCTTTGCATTTCCGCATCCGCGTGATGTAACCAAAAAGTACCCACGAAAGATAAAGGAAAGAAAAAAGATAAGAGAGGTGCGGTCACGCGTGAAAATATTTCAGGGAGCGCTATGCGGTAACGGAGAACGACGAAATAGGGAATGGCGGGCATTTTTACTTGATCGATATAATACGACGCGGGTTGGTAGACATTATGCGGGTATAGACATTGTGCTGGTAGGCGAAGGATTGAACTATTTTTAGGGTTCCATAGCATAAAGGAATCCTTATAATATATTACTTAGTGATTATCCTACATTGCAGAAGTTTGACACGTTTAGTGATGGCTAGTTATGCATATGATTCCTCATGGAACACCTACATCATTATACTTTGGGGAAGCAGTGTAGATACCACAGATATGTTTATCATCAAAAATAGTTCATTCGTATTTTAGGAAATATAAAGCTTTCCGACAAAACTAGGTATAGAAAAATTTCATAGGCCTTATAACATTCAAAATATTAACACTGGCTTCTCTATACATATTAGAAAATTTTAAGTTTATAAAAAAAATCCCCAACACTGAAAATATGTCAGCTGTGCGAAACTACCCAACACGGTCTGATAAGCATGATCTGATTGTGTCCACCTCTAGACTTGAAATGCATAGTACAGGACCAAACGCAATGGCCGCTGATATATATAATAAATTACCGGCTCAAATCAAAAGTACAAATAAAGTTCACATATTTATCAGAGTCCTAAAAAATATACTACTTGAAAATTGCTACTATACTCATGAACAGTTTTTTAAGGGTGTCTCGATTATATAATAGATCATCCCACTCTGTTCCATGTTGCTATACCCTACCAGGGACATTATGTACTATTCCACCTAATTTTGGTTTGTTTATATACCTCATGTAAAGCACATTTGTATGTATCATGAATAAATAATCTGAAAACCTTTTAAAAAATTACCACCGTCATTACCGAATGACTAGGCTAGCTAGCAAACTAGCTGTTTCAAGAACAGCTGCAGGAACACACCGTTAAGTATTTGGTGACAGATTTTCTACTTGAGAGTTGTAGCTAGCCAAGCGGGCATTCGCACAATGCCCGACAACCACGCGAACACTACTAAACACTTATACGTTACCAAAGCTTCATTTAAACGAAAACATTTATTTGTATAACACATGAACAACTTAAATTATTCCAAACGTGGATCCCTGTAATATGCTACATAGTCAAAATCGTCTGTAACGAAGTTATGAATACAGAACTAACTGATTCCCTGAATTAGCTTTATGTTAAGTGAGGACTTGCTTTTACAGTCCGTTTACATTCAACAAAGCGCTAGCACAGATGTTTATAAACACAAACAAAAGATTCTAGTTTACATTTGAATTAAGTGCCGGGTTATGTAGTTAGGTTTATATTTCAAAATTGGAAGAGGAAACAAAAGAAGTAAGTATTAATTGAACACCAGTTGAAGTGCTTTAGCTCTTGAACTGATCAATTAATATTTAAACGAAAGTCAAGATAGTTTGATGGTGAAAATTTCACCAGTAAATTATTTTGATTTTTCGAGCTATATGACATGACATGAACGCTCATGTCATGTAGTAATTACATAGAAATTTAAAATAAGTAAAAAAAAAATTTTTTAAATTTAAAATTAGTATTGTAGCGTACTCATAATAGCTTAGCGTCTAAAGCTATTATGCGTACGCTCATGGCAAACGCGGGAAATTCAAAATTTAAACATTGCTTTTGTTTTGTTTCTACTTCATCTAATTAATATTATTGATCACAAAATAAGCGAGATTATGAAAATAATTGTAACGATATCTATATCTACATCTACACTAATGTTATAAAGAGAAAAGATTTGTATTTTTATATGTAAAAATATACTTAAAAATTTCTGCACTGATTTAAAAAATACTTTTATCATTAGAATCCAACATTATCCTTGGTGAACATAAGCTCCAAAAAATTGAATTTATATTTACCTAATATTGTGAAACCACTTTGTTAAATTAAAGTATGCAAAAAATAAGCATTTTTTTTTTATTTCTCATAGGTTAGCCTTTGACTACAATCTCACCTGATGGTAAGTGACGATGTGGTCGAAGGTGTTAACAGGCTTAACCTAGAATTACTGGCTCTCAAGGACAGCTGCCAGAACACACTGTTAGGTGCTTGGTGACAGATTTTCTACTTGAGGGTGGTCACAAGCCAGGCGGGCATTGGCAAAAATGCCCTTCCACCATGCAAAAAAAATCAATTACATCTAAATTCTTTCAATCTATACAAGGAAGGTTCACAAATAAAACTAACACACAAATACCAATATATAATATATTAATATTTTCATGGGTTGTTGAGAAAATATAGGCTTTTGTCTGTTTCAGCTGCAATATATGCTGAATTCTTTACGAGCACTCTATAAAACGTGTTCGAAAACTTGTTTATTACTCTGTTTTGCTTTTCAACAGCCAAGTTAGCAGATAAGTTAACCGATATCTACTAACTTGGAGCGAAGCGGGCCTTAATACATGCCAAGGAAAAATCTAGATTGCTTCAAGCTCTGTATAAAGTAGAAAGTTTGAGGTCTCTGCATAATATAGGGTTTTGTTAGTAAAATGGGTAGACAAATGAGATTTTTGATCATGATAACATAGAACTTTTGTGAATACATTTTGCATGAGGTAGGGTAGTTTTTAATGCTCGCCTGTATTGTTTCTGTCACGAAATAGAAAAAATATAAATTGAAGCAAATTAATTTAGCATTTAAACCATAAACTGAGACGCGTTCAGTCTGTTTTAAATGTCGAGGTGGGCAGGAATCTGTACAAGCGAGTGATGGTGTCATCGCGTTGGCAAGACAAAGAAAATAATAGGAAGATTTTTGCATGGCGGTAGTACATTTTGCGAATGCCCGCCTGGCTAGCTACCACACTCAAATAGAAAATCTGTCGCCAAGCACCTAACGGTGTGTTCTGGCAGCTGTCCTTGAGATCCAGTAATTCTAGGTTAGCCTAAACAACACCATCGACCACATCATCAGATACATTCAGGTGAGATTTTGGTCAAAGGCTAAACTATCTGGTATAAAAAAGTGATCTTTAAGAACATCGCTTGAGAAATATGTAATAATCCTGTGGCTAAAGCAACCAAACATGGTAAGGTGTCAGTTAGGTTATCCAGGTGAGTGTATTAGTTTTTATATACATAGTGAATGTTACTGCGGCAGTTGAAGTAGATAATGGTATAAGAACATGATTCGGTGGTTTTGTGGTGACTATACGAGGTCATTCTTCGTGACCAGAAGTCCCACCATAAAAGATAATCAGCTGTAGGATGATAAATATATTGATTCATCCATGACTGTTAAGACGCGAAGGGCGAAATAATCCCCTGCTTGTATAAGCACAGTTTTAGGCCTGGAGCAGGCAACAATACAGTGTATAAGCTTTGTAATGTTATAACTATTTTTCAAAAGAACCTAAGGTTATTCATACGTGATTCAATATTCATGAGCTTCCATCCTTGAGTGGAAAATTAGGTACCACCTAACGGTATGTTCTTTTTCCTTCAGAGCATTAAGCGTCACATTTTGAGATGACAGCGTCTCGTCTTTTGAAATGGGATGAAACCTTTTTACGAGAAAATGGGACCTCATTAGTAAGTTAACACTAACCCTCCGTACTAGATATTTTGGTGGGCAGTTCTTTTCTCACTTATTTGAACTGTAAGGGGTAATGGTGACTGAAATATTTAAAACTTGCGCTTTTATTGTGAATTACTTAGCTAATCATAATATTCACAGAATGAAGAAACATCTGGAGATTCTAGTACTAAATCAGTTGTATGATTATACATATTTTTTTAAAAAAGAGTTTAAGTTAAGATAAATGTTTATTTCAAGATAACCAAATCAGTTTGATTCTGCATGCTTATAATATAAATAGCTCATATTAAAACTAGGTTCCTCCATGCCATGCATATTAGTAATATACCTTCCTTATTTGAATAAATGCAAACATGATAGGTAAACATAAAACAATAGTCAAATTAAGTAAAATATTATAACAAACTCAAAAAAGTAAAACAACATCCAAAATACATGTCAATCGCGAGTCAAATTTGCGATAAAGAAAATATACAATACAACCTGAAATAAATATATATTTTTTCCGGATATACAACAATTATATTGTCTGTGCTACGGAACCTGCAGTGAGCCGACCACTCTAGGTCAGTTTTGTTTATGTTTTTGAACCGTCATGTTGACTCAAATTATCGGAACTAAAGGGATTTTTTGCTGTTCAGACTAAAACATATGTATACATATCTGTACATGACCTGTCAACGGTGTATGTCGCCAATTGTACATTATTACTTAATTTTACGTTATTGTTTAAAATTATTATCTTATTTTGGTGTACAATAAAGAGTTATCTATCTATCTATGTCAAGTGGTTATTTGATATAAGCACGATACTAAAAGATTCACATAATCAAACTTTTTTTTTTTTTTTTATGTTATTGTGACGGAACAAGCTCGAGGTCCACCTGATGTTAAGCAGTTACCTCTGCCTATAACAGATGCAGTTCATCGTTCAAGTGACGAATTGCACTGCGCCCGTCACCTTGAGACATAGTTGTTAAGTCTCATGTGCCTGTAATTTCACTGGCTCTCAAGGACTGCTGCCGGAACACACCGTTAGGTGCTTGGCGACAGATTTTCAACTTGAGGGTGGTCGCTAGCCAGGCGGGCATTCGCAAAAAGCCCTTCCACCATGCGGTGAAGCTCAAGCCCGCGGCGGGATTCGAACCATGGACCTGCTGCGCGGCAGTCCATAGCCAATGCCACTGAGCCATCACTGCTTCAAAGTTTCAGTACACGATACAATAAAAGTCGCGGAGTTTGCGAAGTCATTCTTAACCATACAATAGGTTGGAACGATCTTTGCAATCACTACTTTTATGGGTGCTGATAGCAGTAGTCTGCCTTACACATTCATGCTTAGAAGCGCACACCAAGACAATCTCGGGATGGTTGTATTAGAAATCAATCTTTGGACTATGTCAGAGACCTGTAAACTCACTTGGACCAGTTGTACGGTGCTCAACAAATGCGTACCTGGCTAGTTACCGCCTGTCAAGAAGAATATATTTCGCCAAGTGCCTATTAGTGTGTTCCATTAGAAGTCCTTGAAAATCAGTTAACATTCTAGGTTACGTTTGTATACTATCTTCGACCATATTATTACTTACCGTCTGCTGAAATTGTGATCCAAGGCAAGCCTATTAACAATAAGAAACAACTTAACAGCTAAATAGATGGAAGGCCACTCCTTGGCAAATTCAGACGTGTTCAAAAAGATCTTAATTCCCGCGTGGTAGTTTAATATGTTGACGTCATGACAACTTTGACGATAATGCTTAGTGAAGATTTGAGTAATTACCGTCTTTCTTTGGGAGAAAAATACAACATATTTTCCAAATATCTAACGATATAATGTAATATCTCATCACCACCCTTATAACGTCACACAGAAGGAGGAAAGTCGTAAAAAAAATCTGACAAAGATAAATAAAGTTGCCCTAGTTTGGGTTACCACTAATGAGATTACGGTACACCCTCTCCCAGTAAATGTTCTAATCTCGTAATGATGTCTCTGAGATTTTAATTCGTAGGGAACTCTGATTTGGGGTTGAGGATCTAGCTTTTGCTAACAAATTACCAACTGTGTCTACCTTTTTACAAATATCGTGGGATATGTAAACGTAAGTATTTAATAATTCATTCATGCATTCATATCGTATCAATGGCTAATCATAATAATATAAATAATTATAAATAATTGAACCTTAGATGATGTTTGCCCAATGGGAGGCCAACTGCACGGCCCTGTGAGATGCATACGTGAGGTCATCTTGTGTGCAGGTGGTTGGGCACTGGGGACATGACAGTAGGTGTGCCATGTTTTGCTCAGGGGCACCACACTCACACTTTACATCTAACCTGTCCCTTACTCCCCATTTGGCCAGGTTACTTTTGCAACGACCAACTTGGGTACGGAGTCTGTTGAGCGACTTCCAAATTGGCCACTACAGTTCGTCACCAGGAGGTAGATGTTCCACTGGGGTAACATAGTTTGTGGGTGAGGGGTATTTTTCGTGCCAAAGTTCAATTATTTATTTAATAATTATAAATATTCATTTATTTAATTATTATAAATGTGGACACTTTAACAGTCGACTTTGATAGTTGCCCCGTGGGCTAGAATGTTCTAATACCTCCTCATTGGTACCTGTGGATGTCGTAAGAAGCTACTAAAGGTATGATACCGAAAGATGGATAGCAGCGCCTTCTCAGGAACTGATATCTAAAACTACGATCGCCAAGACGCCTGCCAAGCGTGGGGATTATGGCAAACGCACTCTTCATGGGAGGGGTTGTGTTCAGCAGTGAAAAATCCGGCTGATACAGTACAGCGCTGTGAATTTTATTGGTTCTGACACGCCACTTTAGAAATAAGTGCATTATTCAAACAATTGGACCTACCTTTTATTCATGTTCAGCCTCCTTTTTGCCATTGTACTTCTGAATAACTTCACGTTTGTAGTTTTTTTTGAGGTTGGTTGTAACTCAGGGCTAGTCCATCGGTTTGCTTAGAAATAAGTAAACATTACATGAAAATGTACTTACTAACTACATCCAGTCTCCCTTTGCCGACGTACTGAGGATACGAAGGCGCGTTCTGTATTACTTCACAGCTGTAGTTCCCGCTGAGATTCGCCGTCACTCGGAAGAGGACCACATGTGTTTCATTTGATCTTAACCTCTGTAGGACAGAAATAAAGCATAAGTCCACACGCAGCATTACTTCGCTTTATTTATCCCTAAATTTCAAAATAATAATGCCTATACAAAACGATTTTTCAAATTAAAAGAATACCTAATTTTACGGAAATCTCATAAACCAAAAGCATAGGTATAAGGCTCAAAGACATACATGCCAAGTTTCACAGAGTTTGATACTCTAAACTGAAAATACAACCGAGTTTGAACAATCAGTATTTTTATTTTACAAATTATTGGAGTACAAAATGTTATGCCCAAGGCGGGAATCGAACCCGCGTCCTCCGATATCGCGTCGGATGCCTAAACCTCCTCGGCCACCAGGGACTTGGCATTTATACCGAAATGTTGTGCTCCAGTTGCATTACTTGCGTCATAGGGGACGGTGCGCGGCCATCAACTACCAGACTTCATCTGATCGAAAGAAGTGTTTTTGAAACACTTAACTCTCGGTATGATGTTGCTACCCTTCTATATTTCTAAATATGATTCAAGAACTATCACGTGGTAAGCGAGAATCATATTTTAAATAACAAAAACCCTTAAATATTCGCACCTACTTGTGTAAGTGCGAATGCTGAGGGGTTTAGAACATTTTTTTTGTAAGTAGTTACAATTTCAGTTACAACAAAGCTTTTGCGGGCGTGCTATTTAATCCATTCTTATATAAACACTGCTAACAAAAATTAAAATAACGTATACATTTTGGAAAATTTAAAAAAAACATTTGAGCGTATCTGATACTTATGTAGGTAAATTTAAAACATTTTTAGAAGCATAAAAATATCCCGTTATAATAAAATTAAAATATTCCCCAGGAGGCTAATTACGCCATGAATTTGTTAAAATAATTATATAATATTTTTGAAGTTATCTACATGCCCACGCAGCGAAGATGTATATAGAAAAGTAGGTACAGTTCTTACAGAAAAGTACCTTGGGTATTGTATAATATATATATATATATATAGCCGATAACTAGTTTTTGACCTCTATCTCATCTAACGGTATGTGATAATGAGATCAAAGAGGTTGTTCATGCTGACGTCCAAATACTGGCTCTCAAGGACAGCTCCCTGGACCTAAAATAGAGTATAGTCACATGAGACTCAACAACTGTTTCTCAGGGTGACGGGCGCTGTGCAGTTTGTCACTTGATGAAATGCTTCTGTTATAGGCAGAGGTTATCGCTTTACATCAAGTGGGCCTCGTGCTCATTCCATCACAATCACTTTAAAAAAAAACTGGGTTTGTATCCAGCCTGGCGGTGATTTGCATAATTCTGTACGACCTTACTATAACGACTGCTATCTTAAGACAAAAACCGGGACCGACGGCTTAACATGTTTTTCAAACCACGGACGCACTCAGTAGCAATGCCACTAGCGATCACCCATCTATATCATGACTGCAGTTGACGTGGCTAACATAGTTGATAGGTCACGATATTAAGCTACGGTACGAATTCTTCAATATGTAAATATTAAATGGCCACTTTTATCGTTCAGTTGTCAACCTGAATAACACATTAAAACCCCTCATGAAAATAGCCGCAATCCAGTAGCAAATCTGCCAATAAATAATGTTGAGTGCAAGCCAGCGACGCAGCTTAGTTCCAGACAAACATATTGCTTTGGGGCATTTGCTCTTGGCTTGAAGATATTCTTGGCATTGAGTTGTGCTGGCTGGTACCCGCTTAATCTGACTCAATAGAATGGCGTATTGCGGCTGCTTTATAACAAATTATAGTAATCTGATTTGACAATTGATGGTATGTCTCAAGTTTAATATTTTAATATTATTTTGCGATAACATTTTAAGAAATGTTATCGCATTCTAAAAAGGAGCGAGCATAATGCCATTTACTAACCATTTAGACTGGACTACCGCGTTATATTACTAAGATGTACCCCAAAAGAAGCTTAGAGTAATATTAAATACAGTGAGAGGCAAGTACTTCAGTTCTCCAATATTCATTACCTAACCACCCTTGTCGGCTTGACATATGTCAAGAATACAATACAATAAAGGAGTATAGTTAGTGCTATCCACGAAGACGCGCCCCACTCTTCTTCTTGATCGCTTAATCGAAGTATTCCGCCTTCATATCTCCAACCCTTCTTGTGAATGATCTGGTTGACTGAAAAGAAGCCGTCCAAACAAGATATAAGGTCAAAGTCCTGTTCTGTCAGCGCCCAATGTGCAACAACACCATGGGGTGCTTTATTTAGTCAATGTATATGGATACATCTGGACAGCCCATTAGTTGCATTTTTCTTTATTGACTTCACGACATCCTGCCGTTAATATGACATAGTTATTTATTTTTATCACAAAAAATTGTACGGCTATCACCATTGACTAAATAATAGAAATAATTTCCAACGTATAATTTGTAATCGTTTCGCTTCTATGGTTTCTTTCAAATATGTTTAAGCAAATTACGTAGAAAATGGTATCGTATTGTATTTCTAGGAGCTCAAGTTATTTCTTGAAGCGCTCGCGAAGTATACTTAGCCGTTCACTAGGTTAAGCAACGGCTGCCGGTCATAAGTTGTATAGGTAACCGCTAGTGGCATTACTACTGAGCGCTTCTGTGCTTCGAAAAGCACGTTAAGCCGTTGGTCCCAGTTGTTGTCTTACGATGGCAGTCGATATAGCATGATGGTAAGGCATTTTGCGAATGCCCGCCAGGCTAGCTACAACCCTCAAGTAGAAAATCTGTCGCCAAGCACCTAACGGTGTATTCCGGCAGCTGTCCTTGAGATCCAGTAATTCTCGGTTAGCCTAAACCATATCTTCGACCACATCGTCACTTACCGTCCGATGAGATAATGGTCAAAGGCTTCCTATAAATAAAAAAAGCTTCTTATAGCATCACTTACATCAACTTTGATCCCACTGACTGGCGTGAACCTTGTAGTAGGAGTATCTAGTGGTGAGTACCGGTAGAACTCCTGCGTTCCCCGGTACCATTTGACAGAATAGACGCCGTAGTCACGGAGGTCGTAAATGCAGGCCATCGTTACGTTACGACCTTTTTGGACTACTCTAGGGGTTATCTGGAGTTCCGCAGTTCTGAGGCCACCAGCACCTGAGGGCAAGAAAAGTCAAAAATGAATTACCAAGTATAGAATAACAAAGATGAAAACATAAAGATAAGGCATTGACGAAACCATATAAAGTTTTTATTGATCTATAAGGATACGACATTTGCTGGGTATTGCTATGGATCCATTTTCTTTAGTTTGAAATTTGATACTTTTATCATAAGAACTGTTTAATATCCTTTTGTCGTACGTCGGAAAAAGGGGACTAGGGGAGAGAGTGCGTTAAATGTAGTATGCCCCTAACATCACATCTATATGAGTAATATGTTGTTTTACTAGTGCAGAACAAGTATCACCTTAATTATTTCACTAACTTTAAGTAACGAATATACCACCAATAATAATATTGTTAAGAAAGGTTGGCATCATGAAGGCGCTATATTCCAGAATCGTTCATAATATTTACAATATTTTTAAGAATTCCAAACCATTGTATTAACCATAATACTTCCAAATCACTTTATTCCAAACTTGTACAATTTCAAGCTAGTACTTTTCACCTCGAAGTCTCTTGCCAGAATGCCCATTCGACGGACTGACTGGTTCCTTCTTCCTGTATTTTTCCCTCCAAAATGCGATAGTGGTAAATTTGTCGATCGAGTTGAACCGTGATCGGTCGATTTTGAATAAAATACCGAAATATTGAATAAAATATTGGATCAGATAAAATAATCTACAAATAACGATATCATTCGCCGGGCTTTTACCAGCGCCAATGTTCCAGCTATTCTCGAACCGAATGGTCTGATGCGTGACGATGGTAAAAGACCTGACGGCATGACTCTGGTTCCGTGGAAGTTAGGACGGCCCTTAGTGTGGGATGCTACGTGCGTGGACACTTTAGCGCCGTCACATCTTTCTGAAACCAACGTGAGGGCTGGCGCTGCGGCTACTTCGGCGGAGCAACTCAAGCGGCGCAAGTATGCTAACCTCGGTATGGGTTACATATTTGAGCCGTTTGGTGTAGAGACGTTGGGTCCGTGGGGACCGGGAGCTCATCGTATTTTCCAAAACCTATCTGAGCGCTTGGTCGATGCGACGCATGATCAAAATGCTGGCACATATTTGGCTCAACGAATAAGCATTGCAATTCAACGGGGCAATGCTGCCAGCATGCTGGGCACGCTGCCAACTGGGAGTGGGCTGGAGCATTTGGACTGCCTATGAGTCTGCTATGACTTATAGGTGTCTAAATGCTTTTATTGTAGTAGCTGTAGTGTTGTATATAGTTCATAGTATTTTGTTTAATAAAGGCATACCGCCGGTAAAAAAAATCTACAAATCCATTGAAAATCATGACAATATGTTCCACCTTTGTATATTTATATATAATTTATTGTGGTGTGACAAATATTTTGCAGTGACAGCGTTATTAGATTTTTTACACAACAAAGTATCCCATATATACTGCTCCAAAAATATTTTGAAGAATACAATGTATTGTATTACGAGTAAGTATGTAACAATTTTTTACCAAATGTTAAATACATAATGATAATTTCGAATACCTTATAATATTTGAAGAGAGGAGGATTTGGACTGCCTATGAGTCTGCTATGACTTATAGGTGTCTAAATGCTTTTATTGTAGTAGCTGTAGTGTTGTATATAGTTCATAGTATTTTGTTTAATAAAGGCCTTATAATATAATTTCTAAAATAAAAATTATTTCATATCACAATGATTTAAGGCGAAAAAAATATTGATAAAATTAAAAAAAAATGGTAATGCACGTTTTTATGCGCCTTAATAATAAAACTAATCGGGAGTTCTAAAATTTTGAGTTGCATGATTCCACCCAGAAAAATTCTCTGGTGTGAGTTTTATTCAATACCGCAGTGGACTTACTTATACCCTTCATCTCGAAACTATTTAATCGCTTGGCTCCATCGAGGGTTGGCAGCTCGACAACAATACGTTCTGTTGCCATTTATCTGCCCAAATTCAGTGGTCCTAATAAATTACGTCAGAACCAAAAAGGCCAACAAACAAAGCCACTTATATTCGGCGTCATTAGCACTGTCCCGCTCCCCCAATGTCCAATGTTTTGGCTGGTCCGCATTTTGGTAATACTTCCTTTGGGGAAAATAAGCTATCACACACTTTTTGCGCAGTGTTTATGGGCTTCGTGTGTTTAATGTGCGGTTTGGATGTCACATTGGTCTATTGAAAGGGAAATCATCTAGTAGTTCCATTGCAAGGCATTAAAAAAATAAATCTTTAACACCTCTCTAGTTCGGAAAGGTGATGTATGTCATTCGAAATATGCGTGGAAAAGTCCTTTTTATCCGCTAGTGCGGCAAAAGTTTTTGAAATTCGAACCTCCATAAATTTTACAGAAAATTAAATTTGCTTTATATATTACTAATTTCAGAAATTTTACTCTTAATGTATACTATAAATTAACGCACATTTAATACATTATATGAGCCGTTTTTCTTGCATTTTCCTTGCTGGAGTGAGGTAAACCATTGTGTTTTGCGCTTGGCTCAAAGTTATTTAGTACTTTTGATACATTCAGTACGCTCAGTATTTTTATATGGAATTATGGAATCCTTCACTTCCACAGGTTTCAACAAAAATATTTGCGCTTAATAACAAATTTACAGCTTTGCAAAACAAATAACTATTTCGGATGCTAAAAGATAACTTACGCCACTATACCGTCCTGGTGCATTTCCAACTATGCTATGCAATAGGGTGCTGGACAATCAAATTGTCGATTTGAAGTTATCTGTTTTCCGTCCGTAATAATTTCTATGTGTTTGCTTAGCATGGGTAAATGCTCTTTTAGGTAATACCATAAATTGACTTTGTATATACTAAAATAATACTAGTAAAAATAACTTTTATTATTCCCAGCGTGTCCTGGTACATTTGTAATTTTGCTTTGACACTGACATAAGCCTTATAGTACCTGAAAAGATTTTGTCACGATATGACGGTTTAATAATGGACACAAAAACACGAAACACCACGATGACTCAATTGAAAGACCATAGGATGGTTATTTCGTTTGCCCTTTTAGTTCAAATTCTTCTTTTTATTGTTATTTTGATAATATAATATATTGCTATCGAGGTTTGGTTTTATATAACCACAGTATTTAATGTCGAATAATAATCAAATGATTATTAGCTCCGACAGATCGATAATGTTTGCCACTGCTACCCAAACAAATCTAAGGTTTGAATTGAAGCAACTCTGAGCTGCGCATGATGGTGGTAGAGCTTTTTTTATTCTTACTTAGCAATAACAGCAACTAACCAAATATCTAAAGGTCGTCACGGATTAAAAGTGCTGAGTGAAAGTGGTGAAGTATAATTTGCGCATGTGCACATTCACGCACATAAATATTTAAACGAATTTATATAATTTTGAGTCAATTTGTTAATGAAGTTGATACATTTTAAACGTGACTCTTTTTTTACGCTTTTAAGTTATATAGTTTTTACAGAATATATTAGTATTTGTACAAATACTTATATATTCAGATTGTTATATAAGACTAAAAAGTTTAGAATAAAAGGGGGTCCCCAAACTAGTATCTTGTTTTAAACGTTTTATGTTCATCGTATCTATAACAATATATGCGTCAAATTTGGTATAATCATATTCTAATATCTAACGTTTAACCGTTTCTTATTTTAAATTATTTATCTTTGCTCCGTTGCGTAAATTATTATGGCAATACAAACAAACGTCAAACTTGGTATAATTATAGACCAATATTTAACGACATTGAACCTAAAAAGGTAACTGTTATTAAATAACACAAGAATATGAAACATTAACCTTGTTGTATTTTCTATGATAATTAAATGTGATATTTTATTACAATAGTACTCAGTATAATTTCTTTTTACTACGAAAAGAACAATTCGTAACTAATATGATAACGTTTCTTTGAAAACGCTTCTACTGTATCATATATCAGATGCCTGGCAACGCGGAGTTCAGAGAATGTTTATTTTGGCAGGCATTGTGTCTACAGTCTAGAGTTATTTAAGGAAATATTACATAACCATACATATACAACCCTATAGCAAACATATTGTGGACAAAAATGAAAATATATTAAATGATAATTACGCTGAAATTTTTAGACCAAGAGACAATACTGGAAGCACTAGTAATGGAGCTTAATTACAAACAAAGTTAAGCAACGTCCGCTGCGGTCATCGTACTTGGATGCATGACTATTTGTTCTGTTTACTACTGAAAGCTTCCGTGCTTCGGAGAGCACGTTGAGCTATCGGTACTGGTAATAAATAGGTGTAACAAAATACGCACACTCATTCAAATTCAATTTGAAAGGTTAATTTTTTTGGCAATTAGAAATGATCGCATCCGATTGGTATTGGGAATGTTCCAACGTACGGTACACTTTTTAAACCACGCCCGTCGCGATTTTGCGTTCTACTGTTTTTGAGCCTGACTTACATTTCTTAGATGGCAAGGCATTTTGTATTTTCATATTTGTCCTTCAAAGCTGAGCTGATTTAATGAGTTTTAGAATAAAAATCTTACGAAAGAGAGTTCAGTATCTTAGTTTTTCTTTAATGTAAAACACGTTTTAAATTTGTCTGGTGTTCTTCTAATCATGGCGGTAAAACGGCACTTGTCTTAATTTTCACGGTCATATTTTCATTGGGAGTATGGAGTGTCTGAAAAAAGGAAATGATAAGGGCGTGTCTATAGCAACTCTATGTTGAAGGAATTAAATGAATCTATAGGCAGTATTCACAAAAAAATAGCAAATATATTTGTATGGAGAATTACTGGTTAACTTCCCTCTAAAATTTAATGGAAACAATCACATTCATTGGTAGCTTAGCTTGATGTCGCTCAATGTATATCTGGCTCGTACTTCTCTGATAGAAATGGCTGTATTTCTATCAGAGAAGTACGAGCCAGATAGTTGTTTTATTAATTCCAATACAGAAAACATACATTTATTTCATAGTTATCTAAAGACTAACGTGGTCTTGTGCCAATTACCGCGCACAATTAGACTGCTCGAAATACCAAAGGGACGCGATGGTTGGCGATACTCGAACAAGAGTAACATAGATTTCCATGAACTATATAAAACTATTCAAAGTCTCGTTTACAAATTATTGGAGCACATAATTTTTTCTTCCTTACTGGAATCAAACCCGCGTCCTCCAATTTTACGCCGGATGCCTATTCCATTCGGCCACTGCAACTCTTTTGAGCCTAAACTTTCTGCTACTATTGTATTTCTTTAACCGTCATAGGGGACGGTGCGTGGTCGTCAACCAGACATTGTAGTCTAGTTGATGATCACGCGCCCTTCACTAATAAAGTCTAGTGATTGTATCTGATGGAAAGAAGTGCTTTTTAGGGTTCCGTACACAATGGGTAAAAACGGGACCCTATTACTGAGACTTCGCTGTCCTGAGACTTCGCTGTCCGTCCGTCCATCCGTATGTCACCAGGCTGTATCTCAAGAACGGTGATAGCGAGACAGTTGAAATTTTCACAGATGATGTATTTCTGTTGCCGCTATAACAACAAATACAAAAAGTTGGCAAGTTAGAGTCGGACTCACGCACGTTAAAACAAAAAAAGGTTAAAATATGAAGTCTCATGTTGTATAGCTAATGATGCCGATACCCTTCTATATTTAAAAATTAGTACAGGACAATTTTTATTTTTGTTCCGCATGGGATCGATCCCGCGTCCTCCGCTTTGTAAATGTGATTTCCGCTCAGCACGCGATAGTGCTTGTAATCATATTTAGAAATATTCAAAGCCTTCTAATTCATTTAAATTAATCTGTACCTAAACCAGGAGCAGTCCAATTAGCTGAATTAGCCTTCGGCTTCCATCCAAAGCTTTGTCTGAAATACATTACTGTACTGGCTATTACCTAAACTGCACCATTGTCGTTCATTGTAATTGCAGTGGACTGGGCCTTAGTGAGTGGACGTGGTTTTAGAGTGCCATTAACATTCGGAACTTGTCAACAAATTACTAATGTAAGCTACTAATTCTAGATCCATCTACATGTTTCACAAATAAAGATAAGGATAGGCTTAGGAATTCATATGCCGATGTCAATATTAAATATATTAAATCAATGACAATTTAATGTAGTTATGAAAATTAACAGCAGGGACACGTCTTCTGATGAACGAATGCACCTTCGTTAACGTTATTATAGGAAAAGCAACATAGCAGCTTTTTTTATGAGTGGCATACAAGCAGACAGCCCACCTGATGGTAAGCGGTTACCGTCGCATATGAACATTTGCAACACCAGGGGCGTTACCAATGCGTTGCCGACCCTGTAAGACTCTTTTAACACCTTTTTTGAAGAAATCCATATTGTAGGTCTGCGGGAAAACGCTAGCTGGAAGATCATTCCACATTTTAAGTTTCATCCATAACAATGATAAACAGTGAATTTGATTGACTCCTTTAACCTATGATCACCTGGTAAATTGTTTCTGCTACGTCGTATTTATGTTGTATATCATGCTTTAGTAAACGTTTTTCTATTGAGTGTCTGCATATGGAGCAACGTAATGGGAAGAATACAAAAGCAATCGCTGCGTAGTGAAACTAACTGGTATGTAAGGAGCGACTTCATTGGAAACAACGCGGCAGAACGATTCTTGAATTTCCTTTCTTCACATCTTACGTCGGGAACTACATGGGGACCTTACAGTAATAACTTAAAATGTAGCTATGTCGTGGTTGCACGACAAATGGGTTTCCGAGAGCCCTAGAATGCAACTTATTTCTTCACATCTAACATATATATTTTACGTATATACATTTCTATTCTAATATTGTATCACCGAAACGATTAATTAGTTTTACTTAGATAGTGATAGTGGTCAAAGGTTAACAAATCAGGCATAAAATAAAACTTATATTCAAACTTTTTTTTGATGTCTTATATGTTTGCCTTTGCCCTGATGGTAAGTGATGATGTGATCGAAGATGTTGTTCAGGCTAACCTAGAATTACTGGCTCTCAAAGACAGCTGCCGGAACACACCATAAAATAATACGCACGTTAAAATTAATAATTCTATTCTGAACACAAAATGTTCTATTCTAAGAGATTAATTTAAAAACAAGAATACTAAAGCACAAATGCAGAAATAACAAAAATTATCCATGGATAAGAATTTTTATGCATACAAATATAATTATATATACAGTATCTCATTAAGTTCACCATATTAATTGAATTTTGAATTTCAGAGTTATTTCGTTAAGTCAGAGAATTTTGCTGAATATCTCCCAAACTTATCAGCCCAGAAACAAGCCAGTCTCGAATGTGAAAAAAATATCATAAATTATTTTTAAGGTTTCTGAATGTGTCTTCTAAGTTGACAGTGGACCAACAAAGCTGCGACAAACAAATAATGCGTGCAAAAACATCACGTGCTTTGAATTATAGGTCATGTGACTAATGTGCACTATGCGGACACAAAACAGTTCATTTTTGGTGCTTATAACTGTTTTTCGGTCTCAAATTCTTGAGAAAGTTGGCGAGAAAAGCGCTAGCTTGGCCGTTTCTCTAAATAATTGTATAAATTTTTCAACTTTTACACAGAGTTTATCCATAGAGAAAAACGGAGTCCTATGAATAAGATTTTTATATCTGTCCATTCAACCGTCCTTATGAAATTTGGTCTATGTAGAAAATATATCCAAACTTGTAAACCACAAAACACCAAAATTTATAGCAGTTTTGAAGCTGAAACAATAAAAAAAATATGGGATGTTGCAATGTGGAACCTTTAAGGAACGAGGTCCGACTCTCACTTGCCCAGTATTTTTTTCTATCTAAAAAATATATCATCATGCCGTTATATCCAAGGCGAGATGTCGAAATACCTAAGTTGCTACAGAAATGTTTTGGTCTCGTGTTAAAAGGGGCGAGCATACTGCCATCTACCAAGCACAGTGTCAGACATGGGACAGTTATTGAGTTTCTTTTTTAAAAAAAAACTTCGCAGTTATGTTCGCAAAATCAAACTCAAGAGCTCCAGATTCGTTCAAGACTTTACGCCACTCGCTAACAAGACATCTGTTTTTTTGTTTCAATAACCTAAAGCAAGTAAAGAAGAATGCTAGATTTCTATTATATTTTCAAAAGTCCAATGCATTACAATGAGTTCTTTTCCCGTATCATAACGTAAACGTTCACGAGAGACTTCTTTCAGAAAAACAATGAATATAAAAAGGTTTTCTTTTACCCGAACGTTCAGCTGTGCTAAGGACAGCGCTTTATCTTTTTATTTCGTTTTGTCTTGTTACTGAACTGGTGACCCGTACTAGCTTTGCAAGCCTACAATTCGATTAATTTTATTAGAAATACCTACATTTGTCACAAATGATTGCGTCATCATTCTTTTCCGGCGGTATGGCTTTATGAACAAAATACTGCGAACTATAATATACAACCCTTCAGCTACTACAAAAAACATTTAGACAACCCACAAGTAATTGCAGACTCACAGGCAGTCCAAATGCTCCAGCCCACTACCATCAGTACCAATACTTCTATGCCTACAATTGATTGGTCTTCTACTAATCCAAAAGCCAGCTGCGCATTTAAAAATTCCGTACCTGGACCTTGGATCTTTTTTTTTTTTTATTCATGATAGGTTAGCCTTTGACCACTATCTCACCTGATGGTTAGTGATGATGTGGTCGAAGATGTTGATCAGGCTAACCTAGAATTACTGGCTCTCAAGGACAGCTGCCGAAACACACCGTAAGGTGCTTGGCGACAGATTTTCTACTTGAGGGTGGTAGCTAGCCAGGCGGGCATTCGCAAAATGCCCTACCACCATGCTATAACGACTGCCATCCTAAGATAACAACCGGGACCGACGGCTTTACGTGCCCTCCGAAGCACGGAAGCGCTTAATAGTAATGTCACCAACGGTCACCCATCCAACTCATGACCGCGGCGGACGTTGCTTAACTTTGCTGATCGGTTCAGAATGGCGAAGCAAACTTCGCTACGAGCGCTTCAATACTTCGATCTTCTGCGTGGTAGTAATATATTAGTACCTAAGGAAATACCTTAGCTTCCGTCTCCAGTCCCATGCTAAGGAACACCACCTTATCCCAGATGAGCAGTTTGGCTTCAGACCCGGACACTCATGCGTCCAACAGGTGCACCGCCTCACGGAGCACATCATTGAGGGCTTCAATAAGTACCCCAAACCCCAGACTACGCTAGCAGTCTTCCTCGACGTAGCGAAAGCTTTTGACAAAGTCTGGCACAATGGCTTGATCTACAAGCTATACCAATTTGGCGTGCCAGAACGTCTTGTGCTCATCCTACAAGACTTCTGGCTTTAGCCAGAAGCTTCCGCTATCGCGTGGAAGGCACCCTCTCCTCCCCCCACCCAGTCAGAGCCGGAGTCCCTCAGGGCTCCGTGTTATCACCTATTCTCTTTGCACTGTATACCAGTGACATCCCACGCTCTCAGCCCAAAGTATTCCTAGCCCAATATGCGGACGATACCGCCATTTACACCACTGGGTGGCATATCAACAGACAGTCCTATTTCGTCATTCAACGGGCCGTCACCGAGATCGGTGACTGGTTCCGAAAATGGCGCATCGCGGTCAACCCAGCTAAAAGCACAGCTATGTGCTTTACTGAGAAGACACGCTCCCCTTACCCGAAACCACTTATTTTGTTCGACGAACCCATTCCCTGGGTTCCTAGAACAAAATACCTCGGAGTCACCCTTGATCGTCATCTCACCTTTAACGATCACATAACAACCGTCCGTTACAGAGCGGCCTTCGTAATGGGTCGCCTTGGTCCCCTGCTTCGCAAAGAGAGTAAAATGTCTCTTAGTAATAAGAAGACACTTTACACTGCCTGCATCCGCCCCATCATGACTTACGCATCAGTAGTGTTTAGTCATGCTAGTGAGGCCCACCTTCATAAACTTCAAGTCATCCAAAACCGTTTTCTTCGTAATGCAACCGGCGCCCCGTGGTTTATCCGGAACACCGAGTTGCATTGCGACTTAAACCTTCCCTCTCTAGCGCAGTTCAATAAGGACTGCGCCCGCCGATACTTTGATCGAGCGCCCCACCACCCGAACCCATTGGTTGTCCAGGCATCGAACTACTCGACTGCCTCTTCTATCCCATTTTTCAAACCCCCCCGTCGCCGACCACGGCAGGTATTAGACGACCCGGATGACCCCATCGCAGCCATTACATTGGCAGCTTTAGCGTTATCCGCAAGTCGTCGAGGTAAAATCCCCAGGTGTGAGGTAATTAGAGGTCACACAATCAAACACCGAGCTCGCCGGCGAGCTCGAGGCAAAAACAAGGTCACGATAAATTGCTCTCCAAATAGTCAAAGAGTATTATTCAGTAGGGCCCAATTGTGCAACACTGCAGTTGCACAGAGGCATTTTGCTCCGATCCCCCCCATGTCTCTCGACAGCGAGACAAGCCGAGGTCCGAACCACAGTGGTGCCCTTGAGCTCGCTGTCAACTCCTCCTAGAGACGGAGGTAGAAAGCGCTTTTCGCCTTCTACGCCCGTCTCAGGAGAAGTGCCTTCGGCACTTCTCCCTCCCGGGCTATTGTAGGGCCAGGCCCTCGCCCAAAACCCGGTGGAGCTGGACGACCGCACAGGCGGTAGCCAGCATCTCTGTCCTCCCTAAACAAACAAACAAACCTTAGCTTCTTATATTTATTGCTAATTCTTTGTTGTAAATATTGTAGTATTTTTTTGTATTGAAAAAGGTGGTCCCATATACTCGTAAATTTCTTCAAAATCGGTGAAGTATTTCTTAAGTTACACTGAACTTACTGAAATATGCTAGTATTGTATGCTGTTGATATATAAAAATGCTTGACATACCTAGATGAATTGTTAAGAGTTTTGTCTATGGTGACCAGTATTTTAGGTGAGTAATTATATATAATGTAACTATGACTAAAAAGGGTTAAAGATAAAATATTTGACAAAAAAACGGAACCGACTTCTAATAAGTATGAAATAACTTTTTGAAGTCGGACCATGAAAATGTGACCTCAGAGTGCTTTTATGCAGCATGTTTTTGGGTTCATTGGTGTTTAAAATAAATGTCACCACTTTATCGTTAGTGTATTCAGGCTCACCTAGAAAAACCTTCTATCAGTACAGCTACCGGAACATTTTGTTTTATATCGGAAACAAAATAAATAAATACTTCTGAGTACATAACTTATTCATTGTTTAACTTTGTATGTTATCTTTGTATATATATTGTCATAAATTTTCTTCGGAACGCTTTAGATTCCATTCCATCGTCAGTTTCCCCATCCATCACACCGACCGTTTCTAAATCTCCATAGCCATAAATACGTATGTTTATAAAAAAGAAAAATACTATAAATCCCCTACTAAACGCTCCGTAGTCACATAATACTCGAGCCATAACCGTAAGTTTGAACGGATATAGACACTGTTTATCCGTTATTGGCGAACGCACCTGCTCGCGTACAAGTGGCAGTATATCTCTCTGTCTTTGGACTTTGTGTTTTCTTTTTTTGTAGCAGGTTTCAAGCTATCAACGGAAGCGGAGTGAAAAAAAACATACACATATGATTCAACATGGAAGGCTTTCAAGTTTAGGATATAACTAGTTACTACGAATATATGTTATTGCTCGAGACCACGGTTGACACAAACCGGTCAATAAGTCGAGGTTGGTGAATTGTGTTATCCATTTCTATTCAGATTTAATTCTGTGCACCATCGATAAACTCGTTAATCCCTCTTTGAAAAGGTGTAGGATGTGCCTAAAAAACTACCTTCTGTGCCAGGAACAGACCGCCCGGCGTACGCAAGTTATTCAAGGGCAACTTTTTTGTTTGGACTAGCTACAATCTAAAGTCATAACAATTTCCTGGTCCTTGTCCCAGTTATGTGAGGTTAGTACAACATTTTCTCTCTAACAACACGGCCGGACGGGCACTAGAAAATTTTCGTAACAAGTTTTGATTTGAATTTTCCTACCGGACCAGTTTTCCAACCTTCGCAAGGGCCTTTCAGTAAAGGACCTTTCAGTAAAAGAAGTCGGATTATATTTCAGATATTATGTGCTAAACTGTGTAGTAAACACAAATAATGTATAGCGTACTGTTGCATTTCTGTCGCCTCTTGAAATTAGATGTGAATATATGTATACCTATAATATATTTAACTTTTTTTTTTTAGATGGCGTCGGTATCAGTCGGGACAAAGCGTGTCCGTAGATACATGAGTTAGCTAAAATTTTTATGAAAGACTCAGATTGTCTTATCTATTGGTGGGCTTATTCAAACGGATTGTTTTAATATTCGAGTACACTGATAACTACTGATTAATGCACTTTCAAATTCATTTTATTTCAAGTATGAATTTTTTTATATTTTCTTAGAACAAAGGAAATATTTTCATTTAACGAAGTATAATTTTTCAGCCGCTTACATACAATTATTAAGTAATTATATTATAAAATTGAATTCTTAATTTTTATACGTTATAATGTATTAATAAGTACCTTATCTCTCCAAAAGTAGATTGTTTTAATAGTCACTAATAAATAAAAAGTGACTTGATACAACAACTGCTATTTAATTATACGCTATAAAACATTTTTTTTATCTTCCATAAGCTACCCGCTTCCGCTCACCACTTGCCCCTTTGTTACTCAGAGACGCAGTTGCTGTATCCATTCGCGAAATAATTCAAACGAATCATTGTTTAGGTTTTATTCCGCATCATCTCGCGCGATTGTGCACTGATTGGTTTATTTTCGCGTTTCTTGTTTATGATTCAGTAATGTGTTTGTTGGATTTGTTGTATATACTGTATTTCCTTGAAGCATTCATTTGTTTTATTTCGACTGTGATACATATTGGAGTTATACCTACTGTACTGTATTTGTATCATATATATATATAGACTTGCTCAAATTAGTTGATACAGAATTTGGAAACAGGAAGAGATCTTAGGAGTATTTTATTAGAACCCTTATTAATTAATAACCCTTATTAACCCTTTATTTTAATTTATTTTATTTTATTATTTGCACTTGTGCACCGATTGGTTTATTTTCGCATTCCTTGGTTATGATTCAGTAATGTGTGTGTTGAATTTATTATATATACTGTATCTCCTTGATGCATTCATTTCAATTGCGATATATATTGGAGTTATATTTACTGCACTGTATTTGTATCATATATGGACTTGTTTAATTGGTTGATAAAATTTGGAAACCGGAAGAGAACTTAGTGAGTATTTTACGAAAACTTTTTTTAATTTCAAAATATAATATAATAAACAGTATTGCATGTCTTTTTGTATCTTCCTAGCCGTATGCAGAAAGGCATACATATTTTTTTTCTAGTAATAGAAGAAAATATTCCAAAAATTATTGGCTTCACTTTTAAGAATTGTTACCTCTCTCTCCAGATCTGGGTTAGCTTTGTGTCATTTTATAAAATATGGTCCAGTACTTTGGCGAATATTGTTTGTTTTATAGTTATTATTGGAATATTTATTTCTTAACTTTTTTATACCTAAACATAGATAACTCTTTATTGAAAATACCATAATAAAAACAGTAAACTTATTACTAGAATATAATTTAAAACCAAGTGTATCAATGGGTAATCTTATCGCTCAGAGCGATCTCTTTCAGACAACGACAACAATATGTAGTAAATATTAAACGAGGTTTACTTATAAACGTAATTAAGTTAGTTGGATTAGTAACAAAAAATATTTTAAAATAATTTATGTATGGGTTAAGTCCTGTGTCCAAAAGTGGAAGAGGTTAATGGACAAGGAACTCAATGGCACCCCAGAATCTACAAAAAGCTCGTCCTCTATTATATGCCAAGATTTTCTTTTGATTTACCTGTAGGTTTACGATAGTGGATGTGATGAAATAGTCGTTCAAGTTAAGCTTAAATCTGATATATTCTGTTAGATCATATTGTTTTAAGCGCTTCACGACAAATTTGTTAACATAAACAAGTCACTAATACTATCACAGCCAACGTCTACCCCCTAAACTTTACCTTAATATGCTTTAGTTTGCTGTCATCCCCACGATTGTCAGGCGTCTTAGAGATCGCAGTGTAACATGGCAATTCTTTAGAAAGAGCTGCTGATCACACCCTGGTATTATACCCTTTGTCTCTTCCAACTCTAAGTAGATATAGTAGGAGATACAATTCTATTCCAATACCCCACATGGACTTCAATTGAATGATACTGGTGGAATTAAAGTAACAAGTAGTTTTAGGAATTTACAGCGGTTCATCAAAAATCTCATCAAATCACAAACTAGTACTTGAACGAGACTTCTTTCACTTCAATGTTTTAAATAACCGGCTGCACTCACGTGTATCGGTCGAGATGGTAGGTTTCGGTTGCGCGGAGTCAGCGCCGCGATTTAGCGCGTAGATGTTCGGTTGCCAGCAACAGAACTCACCTGACAAAGGGCATTGGATGCCCGAGACCTAGATCGACAATTTCGACCAATACGAGTGAGTACAGCCGATTTTTTAAAACATTAATATGTCTCATACTCACGGGAACTTCAAACAAAAACTTCTTACACTTACAAAAACTAATAAGGATGAAATATGATAGCAAAATTTTGTAATTTCTATGACAAAAACTACCGCTGGAGTGCGCGGTTCACTAACATATCAGAAAAGGGAGAAAATCGGTGGGCTACCGTCAGGCAGTCTACTTAGTTGTAATTTTACTCTATCACATATTAAAAACAATAAAAACATCATAGACGAAAAAAACTATCAATGTATTCCAATATCAATACGATATTAATTCAAAATTATTCACCCCACATGATAGCAAAGTTTATGACTACCAGTGTGCACTAAACTCCATTCTGTGTTCTTAAGGAGCGACGCACACTCGTAAAAAAAATAATCATTCGCGCAATAAACCGAAAATGTGTCGCCGATATCCAAAAGGAGGGAGATAACGATGCAATGTTGGGAATAAATTTGGCGTCAATATAACATGTCTTCCTTTACGAGCCATAAAATTAGTGACTGTAACACGACAATCGCCATGTCTGTTTGGTCCTTAAGAGCCTTTTCATCTTTCTTAGCATTCTCGCATATTTACAACGTTTCATTGTTAAAATTTATCGCATTTTTTCTGCGTTTTACTAAAATCTTACCTTACGTAGTAGTATGTAATCTATAATGATAAAAATGCTAGGGACAGCCGCTGGAATATATTGCTAAGTGCTTTGTGACAGATTGAAGCAGAGATGGCTCAGTGGCATTGGCTATGGACTGCCACGCAGCAGGTCCATGGTTTGAATCCTGCCACGGGCTTGAGCTTCACCGCATGGTGGAAGGGAATTTTGCGAATCCCCGCCTGGTGACAGATAGAGAATCTGTCACCAAGCATCTAACGGTGTATTCCAGCAGCAGTCCTTGAGAGCCAGTAAAATTACAGGCACATGATGAGACTTAACAACTATGTCCCAAGGTGAAGGGTGCAGTGCAATTCGTGACTTGTGACGACATGTATCTGTTATAGGCAGAGGTTAGTCCGCTCAACATAAAGTGGGCCTTGAGCTAGTTCCGTGACAATTTCAAAAAAAAATCGGCCAAGTGCAAGTCGTACTCGCGGACGAAGGATTCCGTACCATTGGCTATACAACATTAGACTTCATATTTTAACCTTTCTTTTGTTTTAACGTGCGCGAGTCCGACTCGCACTTGGCCATTTTTTGTATTTATTCTTATAGCGGCAAAAAAATACATCATCTGTGAAAATTTAAACTGTCTAGCTATCACCGTTCTTGAGATACAGCCTGGTGACATGACGGACGGACGGACAGCGAAGTTTCAGTAATAGGATACGGTTTTTACCCTTTGGGTATGGACCCTAAAAATAAAATTCTATAATTTATTTTACACCTAAATGTAAATACAAAAATTCCCATTACAAAACATTTCTTTCAATATGTTTGAAAATACCTAAATTTACGGCAAACAGGCAAGACATAAGTATTGACAGTTGCTCACGAACATGCATTCAAAACTTCACCGATTCTGAACCCTTCGTATTCAAAATATGACTAATGTCGTATGGAAAGTGATTCGTATACACGAAGTACGGAAGCGTTTTGTAATAAAATATGTAACTAGCGACAACCCATTCAGGTAATGACCACACAAAACGTTACATAAGTTAGTTGATCAAGTGAAAACAATAGTCAAAAGCCGCCACAAGCACTATGCGCTGCGCTGTTTTAAAATGCAAACTATGCAGTCAATGCACTGATGAATATAGATGTTCTTAACTAGTAGAAGAAAAAGACTTGACTGTTCAATTCTTTTTACAATTTTTAAAATAAAATTCTTGGTTTTAGTTAGAAAGGTCATAATTAGTTAAGAAAATATCAAAGAAGTATTAATAGCAAGGAGTTAACAAATTCTAATTTTCAAAACATGCAATTGTTTTATCCTTAAAATTGTTCAAAGGTACATGTGAAAGAGCAGGAGTCTCGTTGTTAAGCGGAGACTCGGAGGCAAAATCTATAAATTAGCATACAAAGTGACGCGTGCAGGTCCAGGACTATAAGGGGGCCTTCCCCCAAAATCCGGTGGAGTTGAACAGCAGACAGCCGCGGTTAGCATTTAAACCCTCCATAAGCAAAACAACAATAAACGCGTACAGGCTCTTTGACGTCGTCGAAGAATAGGGTATAGGGTGGCGGAGTGCACTAGCCTTGTATCTGGTTTGATAGAATCCTCAGCCCAATTTTTCATTGCTAATTGGGGCAGTTTCATCACACTCTATGAGTTACTATAAGAGGGCGAGCTACTTTGAAATAATGATTTTCCCGCAAACCAAATTAACTAATTCGAAATTTCAAATACAAACTATTAGACTGTAGCTAAAAATAGGACTTTCACCAATCGATTTTAGCACCAAGGAAATAATAATAATAATAATTTTTAATAATAATAATATTAACTTATCTGCTTCAGTCGAGGGAATAACCGCCCTCGAGTCATGCGTTTTGTGACCCAGGCCTTTGCCGGAACCGGTGTCTTACCCCGAGACTACATGGCCTGTGTCACTGATCGCATTGACTACCTGAAGCAGAAGGTCTATGCGTGGGCGAGTCGTATTCGCCGCTATAGAGAGCGTGTGGATAGATACTGGCTTAATCGCCTCTTTCAAAGTGATCAAAGAAAGGTGTACCGGAAATGGGAAGGGACCGATCAGCGTGTGATCGACGGGCAACTGCCTGATGCCAGTACCATGAATGATTTCTGGCGTGGCGTCTGGTCGATGCCCGTCGAGCATACAGAGGGTGATTGGATTCGTGTTATCCAGCGGAAATGTGAGTCTATCGAATCCATGGGGTCTGTTAATATAGACCCCGTAGATGTTAGTTGTGCAATTCGTACGACCCAGAACTGGAAAGTCCTGGTCCAGACGGATTGCACAACTTTTGGATAAAATGGATTCGATGCTCACACGACCGATTGGCGACACAATTTCAAGAAGCCCTCGAGCTTGGTTATGTTCCCCGTTTCATGACCACCGGTGTCACCTTTCTGCTCCACAAGTCCGGTAGTACCACGGACCCGAAAAACTATAGACCCATCACGTGCTTACCTACCATCTACAAGCTCCTTACATCCATTCTGACTACAAAAATTAACACGCACATAGTTGCGAACAATGTTTTGGCCCCCGCTCAGAATGGATGTAGGGTTGGGTCCCGTGGTACTAAGGAGCTCCTCCTCATAGACATGACCATTAGCCAACAAGTTCGGCGGAACAGGGGGGCTCTCTCTGTTGCCTGGATTGACTATAAAAAGGCCTATGATTCAGTGCCTCATTCATGGCTGGAAAGGATATTAGAATTGTATAAAATTGATACAACTCTGAAATCCTTTTTATCTGCATGTATGAGACAATGGACCACAGTACTTCGTCAACCAGGTGGTAGCGATACCCCCTCTGGCCCGCAGGACTTTATAAGGATTGAGCGAGGCATCTTCCAGGGTGATAGTCTGAGTCCATTGTGGTTCTGCCTAGCACTAAATCCTCTTAGCACTTTGCTGAAGGATTCAGGGCTAGGCTTTCGACTTCGTAGAGGAGGTGAGGTCATTAGTCATCTGCTGTACATGGACGATCTCAAGCTGTTTACTCCGAAACGCCAAGACTTGATGGAAATGCTAAAAATTACACAGATTTTTAGCAGTGCCATTAGGATGGATTTCGGTCTAGATAAGTGTGCGGTCTTGCATGTACAGCAGGGGAAAGTTGTAAATTCTCCGAATTTGCAGCTTTCTGAGACAATAACTTTCAGATCTCTCTCCGAAGTCGAGTCCTACAAGTACCTCGGTATGTCAGAGTCGTTGGGTATTTCGGTAGATGACATCAAGGAATCGGTAAAGGAACGCTTCTTTTACCGCCTGACAAAAGTACTTAAAAGCTTTTTGTCTGGTGGCAACAAGACGCGCGCCTTTAACGGTTGGGTGATGCCTCTACTGATATACTCCTTTGGCATCCTGAAGTGGACGCAGACTGAGCTGGACGCCCTGGATAGAAAAGTCCGTCAACTGCTCACTTTGCATCGCATGCTACACCCGCGCTCGTTAGTTATGAGACTGTACATTCCACGGAAATGGGGAGGTCGTGGCTTTTTAAATGCCAAGAGCCTTCACAACCGTGAAGTGTGCAGTCTCAGGGATTATTTCCGTAACCACGAGTGCGGGATGCATCGTGATGTCATGACAGTTGACAAAGGCTTCACACCGCTCTCCTTGGCGAACGATAACTGGCGCAAACCAACGGTGCTGAGCACTGATGACCGCAAGGCAGTATGGAAAGGCAAGGAGCTGCACGGGAGGTTCTTTCGGGCCCTTACTGAGCCTGATGTGGACTTACTCGCTTCGGTGAACTGGCTACGCTTCGGAGACCTCTTTGGAGAAACCGAGGGTTTTGCCTGTGCAATTGCAGACGAAGTAATGATGACGAACAACTATCGGAAATATATCCTGAAGGACGGTACGGTCGACATTTGTCGAGCATGCCGCCGTCCCGGAGAGTCACTCAGGCATATCATTTCCGGTTGTTCGCATCTTGCTAACGGCGAGTATTTACACAGGCACAACCAAGTAGCCAGGATCATCCACCAGCAACTTGCCCTTCAATATGGCCTTGTCGAGTCAGAGGTGCCGTACTACCAGTACGCACCGGCGCCAGTTCTCGAGAATGGTCGTGCATTGCTCTACTGGGACCGCTCTATCATCACGGACAGGACTATTGTTTGCAATAAGCCTGATATCGTGGTGGTCGACCGATCCCAGCGCCGGGTAGTGCTTGTCGACATCACCATCCCACATGACGAGAACCTCGTGAAGGCCGAGAAGGACAAAGTCAGCAAGTACCTTGACTTAGCTCACGAGGTAACCGCCATGTGGGATGTTGACTCGACGATCATTGTCCCGATAGTCGTTTCGGCGAACGGCCTAATAGCGAAGAGCCTCGACCAACACCTCAAGAGGCTCTCACTAGACGGTTGGATCAAGGGTCAGATACAGAAGGCAGTGATACTCGACACGACACGCATTGTCCGAAGGTTCCTTTCTCTGCAGTCCTAACCGCTGGTAGCTTAGGCCCTGCCCCGCTGCTGGCGGCATCCTAGTTTTAAGTTTTTTATAATATTTATTTTTTATATATGAATGTTGTAAAAAAATTAAAATTATGTTATTAAATAAATAACGTGAATAATAATAATAATAATAATTTAAATATAAAACCGACCAACAAGGTTAAATATAAAACCTAAGATTAATGCCAATTGATCGAGGGAAATTCTAAGCCCAGTAGGCCAAATGAATCATGTTCAATGTCAAACCAAGATAATTCAACGTCATACTGACATACGGTTGTTAAATCTCATCAAATTGAAAATTACGTCATTACATGTTACCAACTGGCATTTAAGAACTGCTGCCGGAACACACTATTATATGCGTTGCGACAGATTTCTACTTGAGGGTGGTAGCAAGCCAGGTCAGCAATCACAAAGTCGGTTATGGCCCATTGTATACTTAATTCTTAAACAAGTCAATAATGCTTTTGTAGTATGTACTTAGCCTCTACAATTCTGTTTATGAGGGTGTTTGGATAGAAATTAGCTATGTTGTGCACCTATAATTTGCTGAAACTCCGACGTGAATCGTGGCGCATTCTTTCCCTTTGTCATCTTTGATGATTACTGGAGAGAAAATATGTCTTCTTAAACTGGGAGCAGTATATCTTCGAGCATATTCAATTTAAATGCCACTGCGTAAACTACAACAATTTGATCGCCGCCCCGCTGTCGCCGCGTTCTCATCTCCAACATTACTCGCGGATTTTAGGACCCGATCGTAAACTTTCATGTCAGAACTATAGAAATGGGTAAAGTTGTAATGCGTCTGTTGAAAATTACGTCTATTTGTCTGATTCAATGAAATAAAGAATATTTTGTTCGAGACAATGAAACCGTGAAATTTATTCCGCATTCTTTTGTGAAAATATTGGGATATATCTCAAGTGTAAGAATAACAATAAAAATATCAGGCTGGAGAAATAGAGATGCTTATTTTTATCTGTAACATTATCTTAACTTATTCATTTATTTGTTTGTTTGTTATGGTTTCCATTATAAAAACGGGTCATCACTGACTTAGCGTACTAGGTCCGTCCGACCGACCTAAATTTGAACGGATGTTCATTTGAACCCTAAATGTAAATGGTTTAAATTATACCGAATTTATAGCAATGAAACAGTTATTGTACTAAAATACCTAACAAATCTTCATAAAAACAAAGTAAATATCTTAAAAACATAAGAAGGTGAGATTGGGTTATATATTAGATACCATGTTACGTATATTTGTAACTTTTTTGTTTAAAACGGTAATACATACAGGCGTCAAACTTTGTTTCGAGTATACATACGCTTATAGTAAAACAACACGTAATAAAACCGGTCGAGTCAAACACTTGACCGGTTGTCTGCCGAGCGGTTATAGCTATGGACTGCAGTGCCGCAGTTCCATGGTTCGATTCGCGCCGTCGGCTTGAGTTTCAATGCATGGTGCGAATGCCCGCCTCGCTAGCTACCACCCTCAAGTAGAAAATCTGTTGCCTAACTAAAAGCTGTTGAAAAACTAAAAGTGTGTTCCGGCAGCAGTCCTTGAGAGCCAGTAAGATAACAGGCACATGAGACTTAACAACTGTATGTCTCAGATTGACGGGCGCAGGGCAGTTGTGACAAAACTGCCTATTTCTACAAGCGGCTAATAGCCGTTCCTTGTGGCGTTCTATGGAGGAGGAATTTGTTGAACAGTGGACGTCTTCCAACTGAAAATGATGATTTTTATATTGTTAAGTTTGCAATAACGCCTGCTATAGGCGAATTATTCCCGCACATGATATAATTTTTCACTCGTACACTAGAACTACCAACTACTACCACTGACGGTAGCTCCAAGAATGCGTATAAGTAATTTAGTAGACGTGCGACTTATTTTTTACTCTTATCTAGTAATTACTTTATATATTTGATATAAAGTAAAAAAATATCCATTCACTTCCATTCTGTTCTCCAGCAAAGTAAATTAGGCCTAAGTCATGTTATGTAAGTAACCAGTAGTCTATCAAAATCTCACCCTGCATATAAAAAGCCCTATAAAATATACTAGAGTTGAAGTCACAACCTTATTACCACGTTCTTATAACATTTCATCAAAAAAATCTCATTAAAGTACATTCATCATCAAAACTTTTGGGAGCTACCAATCATATTCTCTTAATATTTTAAATAAACGCCCCTCCGTAACTCAGCCGTGTTGACTTTAAAAATGACATTTTATACTGAAACAAGAAAAGTTAAGACGATCGTGTAAAATAGCGGCAAAGTTAACTCGACGGGGAAATAGAGGGTTCTGTAGATTCTTCAAAGCATTAAAATTATGTTTTTTTTTATACATAATGTACAATACGTTTATTATCTGAATTTCAAACGGTTTAAGGCGAAAAGTAAGGCCAGTGGATTTTGTACATTTCGCGGTCCCTCGCGTGTCATACATTTAGCAAGCAGTGCATAAGGTCAAATCTATAGACGGTATGCTGACTTACTATCCTGATCATATTTGTGAGCAACCCATATTGTTTTTTGACTCAACTAGTAATTACTTACATTAGTAAAAAGAACATTGTAAAAGCATCATTTGAAATATAAAATTATTATTAAAAACTAACAAATATTTTTAATAAGTGCTGGTAAGAGTGTTCTACATAAAATAAATACGTATTCGTGATATATTTTTAAAAAGACATTTTAAATAGATACATTGTACGCTATTGGGTTAAAGTAAAGAAGAAGGTATGGCTGTGAAGCATGAAGTTATGATACTCGTATTTGATTCCATTATACATATACGTAAATGATGTTACTGCAAAGTTGAAAGGTGGTAAGAGCAGAATGGTAGTTGAAAACACGTCTTGACTCCACGAAGTGTAAGATAAGCCAAATTCAAAAAAGGAGGAAATTCTAAATTCGACTATATTGTTTTGTGTGTTACCTTTTAAATATTGTATTTTACTTTTTTTTATAAATTTTACAGGGTAAACTGAATTTGATGACTTTTATATTATTCGAAAGCTGGTGTTTGTCATGTGGTCCAATTTTAATTTTAACTTGACAAATTAAATGAAAACCTAAATTAAATTTGATTGAGTTCTGACGAGTAATATTCCAGTTATCTACGGATAACGCATAAAGAAAAATAATGCGTAAAGGTTTATATTAACCTATCGGAGCATTTTTTTTCAGATTATATTTTATGTTAAAATTTTGATTATTTAGTAGCAGTAAGTACTTCAAATGTCTTCAAATGAGAAAGTGCATACATATAATATCCTATTATATGTATGCACTTTCTCAACCTTATCATCACTTCTTTAAATCCTTAAAGAAAATACGTCTCAATGCAAAAGTCAAAACAAAACATTTAGCCAAAAATGTTTTGGTCCCATGTAAAAGGCAGACAGTCTGTTGCCATCTACCGTGCACTTTAAGACTATTCCAGACATCAGACTCTGTCTGACCTGGGGACCGAAAGTTGAAGGCTGGCAACGCATCTTCTAGACCTCTAGTTTTGCGGATGTTTGTGGGCGACGATGATCACTTACCACTAGGTGAGCCACCTGCTTGCTTGGCCTCATATCCCATAAAAAAAGAACTGGACAAAACCACCATTAGTAATCTTTAAGCGCAGTTCTGTCTATTATGTAATTTAAGGCTTCAGTTTTGTTTATCAAACTGAACTCTGCAAAAGGTGTATACATTTTTTCTTAAAGAAACACATTTATCATAAACTTGGATGGTGCTTAAGTCTTTCAATTTGAACGCTCTCGCTTCTTATAAAAACTGTTTAACTTTGAGTTAGCGCTAGCACAAGAGGAGTTATGCACTTTGGAGCAGAAAAAGGAAAACATTATATTGTAGACACAGTAGACTATTGGGTCACCAAGATACAGGCCCAGCCTAGTATGGGGCCCGCTGCCAATTAGAATTTAGAACATAAGTACCTACATAATATTTATAAGTGAAATTGCATTTGTAATCCTTTAACTGTATGTACTCTTTGTTGTATCTCAATCTTTTAAATAAATGAAATGATTACTTACTTACTTCTATAAAAATATTTATCTATAAAAGGTTCTATTTTTACACTGACTCCCAATGAAGCAGGAAGGCTCTCATATTTTGAGAGTCTTGGGAGATACCTATACACGTATCAAGTATTTGTCATATCCTTTGGAATATTATGCTTTTTATTCGTATCCTTAAAGCGTATACAGTTGTAAGTCTTTCTAAACATATGTTAAAATTTTGCCTTTTATAGCCTCACTTTACCTGTAAATACTAATGACATAATTATAAAAGAACTTTAGTACAACGTTGAGTAAACCTGTTATGAAGTAATGAAAAAAAACACGCAAGCCATCGTAGACAAAACTGGTATAAATTGACTGATGGATAAGCTAAATAGATTTCTTTACCATTTCAAAATGGAAACGAAGTATTTCTCAAAGAGATTTATAAAAGAAGAGATTGCTCCAGCGGTCCGTATTGAGATTGACTTGTACTGACTTGCACTGTGCCTTTTAACTTTAGCCTTTTATTTCAAAGCGAGGAACGTAGATTTTTCTCCCTTTGGTTGCACTTTTATTGATTTAAAATATAGTTAAAAGCAGCTGCTCGCGGCTCCGATATTTATTACATTCGGGCGTTACTTCGTGGAAATCCATATTTAATTTTATAATGCGAAAACAGTAAATGTATTATTATAAAGATGCTGTCAAAAGCTACAATTCTATGACTTTCGGATGGCGTGGGAGGGAAAATGAGGCAATTATGTTAATATCTCGGTCAGCTTATGTGAAAAACGGAAGAGTGCTTATTGATATAAAACTAGTTACTGTAATCAAAAATATAACTTAACATATCTGTTTTGATAAGGATTTGCTATTTTAATGTCATATTTTAACATGACTGCCCACAAAAAGGAGAGTTATATTTTTAGGGTGTATGTATGTTTGTAAGTTTCTTTATTCTACCATAAGTTCTGCACGGCTTACAGGATTTTAATGTATGAGATATCGTTAAATTTGTCTTGATAGCGCAAGTGACTTTAGGCACAATAAAAAAAACACACTGGCAGATTGTAGACGACAAATTGTGTTTTTTTTTTGTTTTAAACCTATCGTAGTGGGATAATAAAATGAAGGGGTTTAAAACGTGATAAAAAAACATATATAACTTCCAGTTTTAATTTTAATGCAACGAATGAAGCGTTTAACGAAAGAAATAAATTGCAGTCGTGTTATTTACTTTTTTAGTAATTTATACATGTTATACACAGATAGACATATATGTATTAAGATATTTATGTTATAAGCGTTATGTAAAGTAAACTTTGCCATTTTATTCTATCGAGAAAACCAGACACGTGTTTCGGGGATAACTTTGGCTTCGAAAATATCATCAAGATTAACACATGCTTACTGCTACAAACTGGTTGCTAAAAGTCTGTTCAATTAAATCTATTTAGCACTTTTCAATGCTTTAATGTTTCTCCACAGGATTTTCAACCATGTGCTCGAAGTGTCAAGACCAGAAGAAGCGTGACGCGGCAGAAGTACACCCGGTAGCGATCCTAGGCATTTATGAAATCACATTGGCTTGGTAGGAATACTTGGCGGAATTTCACTTAGTATTATTTTATATATTGAAGTGTTCATCTAAATATTAGTACCAAAAAGTTATATTGGTAAGTAAATTAGTAAGTAAACATCTATATTTATATGCTAATTCAAGTACAAAAGAATCTTCTTTAAAATTTTATAAGAATACGCTAAACTATAGCCGAATGGCAACAAACAAATAAACTTACACACTCACACACATTTTTGTTTATCATTATTCTGACGCGCTCCCAGCGGAGTGTCACTCTTAACCGATCAACAATCATGACCGCTAGTGGCATACACTAGCGAGCTTTCCGTGATTATGACGGCATATTATGCCGTGGATCTTAGTTGTCCGAGGATGACAGTCATTAAAGCATATTGATATGGCATTTTGCTAATACCCACGTGGCTAGCTACTACCCTCAAAAAGGAATATCTATAACTAATCCTGACGGTCCGACAACCTGACGGTCTATTTCGGCAGCTGTTCTTGAGAACTAGTAATTCTAGATTAGACTTAACAATGTCTTCGCCTGCATCATCATTCATCATTAACTTGCTTCCTGAACACTACTTCAGGACTGACATCCAAATCCCAATGAGTCATACTTACCACACGAGAAGTATTGCTAGTAGAAAACTAATCCTACCTAAATTTTATAATTCATACGGTAAAAGAACATCTCAATACCTCATACCTCAATTAATTAACCAGATACTTGTAGAAATCAAGGAAAAAATAACCCCTAGCAATATCAAAACTGTATTGAAACAATATTATTTAGTAAAATAAATTGGATCATCCTACGACAATGATTCTTCGTTGTGTGTGCGTACGCAACAACTGAATTGATACTATTTGTAACAGACCGCAACTCTCAGATAACACACACACACTGAGAAAGCTTGTGGACTGCGCTGATGTAGTTTATAATGTACCCACTTGTTTATAGTATTAAAATATTTTTACTTTTTGTATACCTGTCGAGAACGTCAGTGGCTAGATAAACCTTACTTAGGTTTTTAGACACTACTTACCATATCTATTGTAATACATAATGTTGATAAATAAACAAAGAAAAAACACCATCAGGTGAGATAGTAGTCAAAGGCTAACCAATCAGCAATAAAAAATCATCCAAGTCCGCAGCAGACGTTGCTTAACGCTTCGCTACGAGCGCTTTGTTATCCCATTGAATAGCGTATTGAGATACCTTTATGTTTAATTTAATAAAAAACTAACCAAAACTTACTCCTAGTCAAAAAGTTATTAATGTTATTCTCGGATTTAATCACGTTCCACTGTTAAAACTTAAAGCAACGCAAGAGGTTGTCAGCCGCAGGACTCTTTAAGGCTAAATCGATACTTTGAAAGGAAAATAATAAAGTGAACATGGGTAGTCGGGCTCAGAAAATTCCTTGTTCCGAACAGAGCCTTAACTAGGCCACGGTAGCGGTAAGAACAGAAACAAAATGTAGTTAATGAACTTTGTATATTAGTAGAATAGAAAAAAAAAGTTTAAGCATTTTGGATACATTTTTAACCGACTACAAAAATAGGAGGAGTTTCTCGTCTGTATGTTTTTTTTTAAGTTTGTTACCCCCGCACTTTTGACTGGGTGAACCGATTTTGATAAATCTTTTTATTTGAAAGCTGGTGCTTGTCGTGTAGCCCCATTTAAATGTCATCAAAATCGGTGAAGCCGTGTTGAGTTACACTCCAATAACTGAAAAATATTTTCCTATCTTGATGATATAGTCGTTGACAGTGAATTACAATCGATCCCGTAAGTAGCAAGGGTCACTAAAAAGAGTGAAAATAAATGTTTACACAAAACATGGAACCGACCTTAACACTCAAAAGTGTGAAATAACATGTCAAAGTCGGTACCATGCGCACAATATTGTGATAATAGGTGCTTTTGAATTATCATGGTACCGACTTCAACAAGTTATTTCACACTATTGAGTGTTGGAGTCGGTTCCATTTTTTTTTTTAAATACTTACTATGTAAGGTTAATAAACAGAAAATAAAAAGAAATTCAATATATTTAATTTTTAAAAAATCTGAACCTTCAGCAATATTCATCACTCTCCGAGAGCAAGATCGAGAATAATCGTGAAAGTGTCTATCTCATATTTTAAAATGTGGGTAAAATTGACACTGTTTTTTTTTTATTTTATACATTTTCTTATAGTATTTTTTTCGAGTATTAAAAATAATGGATTTTCAAAAAATACCGTATCAGCCGGATTGTCCACTGCTGAACATTACCTTCCCCTTAATGGGAGGGGGTTTGCCATGATCCCCACTCTAAGAAGTCGTCTAGGGGACTATTAGGACATAGAGATAGAGAGGAGGGTAAAATTCTAGCTAAATTCAAGAAGTAAAACCTGAATCTATTAATTAATTCAAAGTTTGGGGTCTTTTTTTTCCTGCAGTATTCTTAAAAGTGTGTCTACGGAGTAATATTCTTTAGTGAACAAAGGCCTATTTCAAATTCATAAGTACCTACAACTTCATATAATAAAGTGTACTTGAATCAGATATAACATTCGAATTTCAAGATTAGAAAATCACGTTTCAGTGAATCTAAAAGGGAAGGAGATGGCGTCGCCTATTGAAATATCCAGTCAAACAACTCTAAATATCGTGCTCAAGGAACCGTGACGCGAGTACGTGGAAAAGCCTTTAGGATCAGTTCAGATAATCGTGTGAAGTACCGATACCATTCTTGTGTCGTCAGGAAATCATGAAAACGTTTCAATTTGTATATTTTCTTGTCTATAAACAGAATTGTAGGTGTTAATGGTTATATTTTTTTATAGGATTGTAACGGAACTAGCACTTGGCCTACTGGTGTTAAGCGGTAACTCATGCCTATAACTGATGCATTTCGTCAGAAGTGACGAACCACACTACGCCCTTCACTTTAAAACCTATCGCGTTTTTTTTCACAGCTGATAGGCTAGCCTTTGACCTTTGACCACTATCTCACCTTATGGTAAGTGATTATGTGATCAAAGGTCAAAGGTTTTCGTTATATAGGTTTTTAATTACTGGGTCTCAAAAAAAGCTTTTTTTTTTTTTTTTTTTTTTTATGCCTGATAGGTTAGCCTTTGACCACTATCTCACCTGATGGTAAGTGATGATGCGGTTGAAGATGTTGTACAGGCTAACCTAGAATTACTGGCTCTCAAGGACAGCTGCCGGAACACACCGTTAGGTGCTTGGCGACAGAGTTCCCCCTTGAAGGTGTATGACCTGAGGAAGCGTAGGACCTTAGGATAGAACCACGAGAAAGATAATAGGTTCGAAATAAAGAAGCATACCAATACCTTAGCATACCGAAGGTTTCAATTGTATGAAACGCCAAATATAACTTTGATGCTGAGCGCAACAATTTTTCACCTCATTCCAGTGACGGAAATGCTAACTGCAAGCAAAAAAGCTTCGATAATGTAGTAAATATGCATTAATCAATATATTATGCAATATATCAATCTATACTAATATTATAAATGCGAAAGTAACTTTGTCTGTCTGTCTATCTGTCTGTCTGTTACGCTCTCACGCCAAAACTACTAGACCGATTTGAATGAAATTTGGTATGGAAATAGTTTGAGACCCGGGAAAAAACATAGGATAGTTTTTATTCAACTGCGCAAAAAGAGGTTAACGTTTTTGCGCGATAACCGACATACGCGCGGGCTGAGCCACGCCCGGAAAGCTAGTAGGTAATATGACAAAGTAAATTCATTTAACATAAGAACTATTAAAAACGGTTTCTACGGTAGCGGATATAAAACACTAAATTCAGACGACGGTAAAACAGATAACAAAACGAAGTACTCGCCGAGCAAGTTTTCTAGTGCTACCCAAGATAAGAACAAATTACGGGAGAAAAATGATTACTTACGAAGGTGCACAACATTATAATAAATTACCACCAAACATAAAAAATGTAAGCTCATTTAACGTATTTAAATCGCGACTAGCGCAACACGTCGTCAACAATGATCTCTTATAAACAAGGCGTTGATGTGTTGCCTACCTGCATTTTTATACGTTAAATGAGTACTTGTATTAGTATTAACGAACGATAGTAAGAAATATGCTATGTTCTTGTTCTCATGTAAGTGACTGTGTAGTCTTTTTGAGAATAAATTTCTTTAAACCTAAATTCCTCGCAGATTTTGAATGATAAACAATATCTTTCCGAGCTTACGAAGTGAAAAATATATTTGCGTTTAAGTTTATCACTATTGAATTAAGTTTTTCTTGCGTACCATTTCAGATCAGGGTAGGGTCCTAATTTGATATATATTTTAGTTGCAGTAGCCCTCTTTATGAACGAGTTAGTACAGTATGGGAACACCTATTTCTACAACCAAGCAGTGGTGTTTGCTTTATTGCGTTCTGTTTTGATGATTAGGTTGCCTGTAAAATTACAGGCACATGAGACTTAACAACTAAGTGTCAAGATGACGGACTGACGGAAATGCCTATGTTATAGGCAGAGATTAGTCCGCTTAAAATCAGGTGGGCAAGTTTGTTCCATAAAATAATATAAAAAAAACTAATTAAAATAACACGGAAAAGAGAAAGCTTTATATCTCTATGGTATAACATATTACTTAGAGTATAGACCTACACATATATTGCGCGAGAAAAGATTTTTAATAATTATGATAACAAACAGATTTCACAAATAGGTAACAATTTAGGTTACTAACCTTGTTTCAAGGAAAAATTCTCAGCTTATTTTTTGTCTCTACCTTGAGTACAGACGTTGTGGAGTACTCTCCAGAGACGGGTCTGCGGTAGAGCCAGGAACGTCGTAAATCTTACCCGTATTTGAAGGTAGAGTTCTCAAGTAAACCTTTACAATATCAATCCACAAAGACATCGTTATTTATTATTTTTTACTTGCTATAGACACTACCTGATCAAATAAACAATACCATGGCTGCAAAAAATATTAACTAAGGTAAAATAAAAATGTAATCAGCAAAGCGTGCGTTATTACAAAAAAAATGTTGAACAGTAATTAAAATAATGTTCATTTTAAGAAAATAAAGGCCGAAGATAACGCTTAAAATATTAAGAACACATACATATTTACACCTCTATATTTTTTTTTTACTCATTGTTACACATCACACTCAATCACTTACAGTCCAAACACACCCAGTCATCAGGTATTTTATTTAAAAACCATTTTTCATATTGTTAGATTGTCTGTTTAAGCTGTTTCTTTTTTATTTTTATATTTTTAAGCTACATAACACAGCTCTTTTTTTATTAAGACCTATACTTATATATCGGCAAACATCTGCCCGAGTAGGGTTATACTGAAAAACAGCGCAGCTTCTTTTTCCTGTGGAAAGGGACTAAAGCTAAAGCTATAAAATATTTTTTACCTTGTAAACTTTGGTGAAGGCAATAACTTGATTTGTTATTTTATTTATTTTAAGAATCTCCATAATAGGCATCGTTTTCAAAGGAACGCATCAAAACTAAATCAAATTAAGTTAATCTTCATGAACATTGAGTTACAAAATAACGCCCCCGCTAAGCATGTAGACGAAATCCCTATTTAATGTTTTACATTTTCTGCTTTGAGTACAGACGTTTTAAAGTAGTCTCTTGAGACCAGCCTGCGGTAGAGATACGAATGTCATTAATCTTTCTCCAGTACAATTTTCTACTAAACATTTTTAATATCAATTAATAAAATCTTGATATATCTAAAACCTATTCACGCATAATTTTAATTTTCTTTGGTATTCTAAATTTATTCACGAACATTATTTGATTATTTTAGAAGTCGCGTCTGAGCGAAGGTCACACCAATAATGTCTCTATTAAATTACATACTTTTACTACTTAAAAATATCTAAACTAATATTATAAAGAGGAAAGATTTGATAGTTAGTTTGAATAGGCTCTAAAACTACTGGATCGGTTTGAAAAATTCTTTTACTAATAGAATCCTACATCATCCCTGATAAACATAGGCTATAAGATATTATTAAAAACGTTATATTTTTGTTAAATGCCCTTGCAAAGCCGGGAATGTCCTCTAGTCTGCCATAAAATCCGCTTTTAAACAACGGCTCTTTATATTAGAGGGTGATTTCCACAGCCCCTACGCTTAGCAGGCATCTCTACGATCGCAGTGTGTCTTCTGGTAATTTTCTCTTCGTCAAGTCTTATGACACGTGACTGAAGAAGATATAGAGGAGGGGGACAATTCTTACCGTAAAGTGCCGGGTCAAGAATAACCAAAAAGCTTTTGCCTAAGTGGGGGCAGAAGCTGAAGAAAAATAAAGACGAGCGTTGGTACACATTTTAGATGAGGTCTCCTTAATCCTACAATCTGGACTATTAGCCCTAGGCATGTTTTTTATCAACACTGCAATGGAATCACCACACACATTGTGAATTCATAAAAAACTGACAATTCAATTTAAAAAATAAAATTACTTATTTTGAAACATCAAACTACGATATATTCATTATATCAATAGTCACGTACTTATCTCTTTTTTGGTATATCTACGAGTTAATTTATTGTTATTCAATGGACTCATAAAATACCTACATATTAAGGCTTTTTGGGCCTTCGAACTGAATTTTAGTTAAGGATTTTGTGAAAGAATATGAGGGAACATTTCATCTAAATCACCAAAGTGAAAATATTGACTGATGCGAAAATGTCTTATCTTTGACGTTAAATGAGTAGGCGTCGAAAACCTAGGTGATTAACGTGAATACCTATTCTCAGCTTATTTTTGTCTGTTTTATGAGTACAAACTTCACAGAGGCCGGAATATCGTTCTGGTATTCAAACAGATATCGAGTTGTTTTTAACTATATTATTTTTCCAAAAACAATATCAGCTTTGTCATTTGATGAACTGAATTTTAAAGTTAAGGAAAACGTTAGCTTGTGTTGCGGGAAATTCAAAAATTAAAGATTATTTTTCATTTTTTTTTATTGTCTTTATTAACGAAATACTACGAGCTATATACAACACTATAGCTACTACAATAAAAGCATTTCGACAACCTATAAGTCATTGCAGAGTCACGGGCAGTCCTAATGCTCCAGCCCACTACCAGTTGGCAGCGTGCCCAGCATGCTACCAGCATTGCACGGCTGAATTACAAATTTAATTGCTAGGCTGAATAACTATTGTAATTGGTCAAAGTCGTAACACGCGAATTTAGAAGAAAAACTTATGTTATCTAATATATTGTAAAAAAAATATTATTTTTATTTTTGCAATGGCGCATGTTTTGCAGATAAAATCCACCCTTATATTAGAAATGGTATATAGCTGGGTATGCTCTGACCGCTGTTTAAACTTGTATACGAACACGCAATGACTCATGCATCGGTCCGCCCTTCATGGGTAATTCAATCTTTAATAATATTATAAAGAGGAATGATTTGTATTTTGTATTTTTGTATGCAACGAATAAACGTAAAAACTACGGGACCGATATTGGATAAAATTTAGTAGGGAAACAGTTTGAGACCCGGGAAAGAACATACGATAGTTATTATCCAACTGAATAAGAAGTTAATAGTTTTGCACGATAACCGACTTACGCGAGGGCGGAGCAGCGCCCGATGTGGAGCGTACAATATTGAGTGGTAGTGATTCTATGCCTTTATATTTATTTTTGCTAATAATTGTGCTGGCGGCAAGGAATCATCTCAACTGCTCATAAAGTCAAATTATTTATTTTTATAATATGTACTTTTGTTGATAAAGATGTGATGTACCAGCCTTACACAATATATATGACCAATGGAATAACGAAACAGGAATTTGTGTAATATATTTACTCAAGCACTCAACGTCCATGATTGATGTAGAACGTAACTATCGCCCTGTTGTTAGTCAAGCGTTGACTGCAAATTGAACTTCAAGCTTCATGAATATCCAGCCTAAAGCCTTTGATGAGTCAGTGGAGCATACTCGGCCGTTGGGGCGAGATCAAAGACCATTGTGCGTTTATTGCCACTTCTCGATCGGCCACCCGGAACGTTGCAGGCGATGGTTGCGAGTCATTGTCGAGGAGACTTAATAGCTGTACAGTGAAGTGATTAGGATGAGGGTGGGGATCGGTATTGGAGTAGGTAAATACTATAGAATATACTAAAGTTTTACCTCATGGTATACTTGTTATCATTATGTTTAAATACATGCCTATGTGCCCTAGAAGGAATAAACTCGAACCATCAGTACTATCAGTACTAATATTATAAATGCGAAAGTAACTCTGTCTGTCTGTTACGCTTTCACGCCAAAACAACTGGACCGATTTGAATGAAATTCGCTATGGAAATAGTTTGAGACCGGGAAAAAAACATAGGATAGTTTTTATCCAACTGCGCAAAAAGAGGTTAATGGTTTTGCGCGATAACCGACATGCGCGCGGGCGGAGCCGCGCCCGGAAAGCTAGTAATATTATAAATGCGAAAGTAATTCTGTCTGTCTGTTACGCTTTCACGCCAAAACTACTGGACCGATTTGAATGAAATTCGCTATGGAAATAGTTTGAGACCGGGAAAAAAACATAGGATAGTTTTTATCCAACTGCGCAAAAAGAGGTTAATGGTTTTGCGCGATAACCGACATGCGCGCGGGCGGAGCCGCGCCCGGAAAGCTAGTAATATTATAAATGCGAAAGTAATTATGTCTGTCTGTTACGCTTTCACGCCAAAACTATGGACCGATTTGAATGACATTTGGTATGGATATAGTTTGAGACCCAGGAAAAAACATAGGATAGTTTTATCCAACTGCGCAAAAAGAGGTTAATGTTTTTGCGCGATAACCGACATACGCGTGGGCGGAGCCGCGCCCGGAAAGCTAGTAATGAATAAACATAATGAAAGAGATTTTCAAAGGTAAGAGTAATTAAGTGAAAGTTAATAAAATATAAATATACTTTTAAGAACGTCTGCAGTTTTTTTAGGTTCCACACCTAAAGGGCAAAACGGAACTCTATTATGAAGAATTTGATGTCTGTATGCAGTTTGTATGTCTGTGTGTCTATCCATTCATATGTCACGGGTCTCTAGCTCGTAAGCTGAATAAGATACAAACACGTAATTTGATATTCGGTGGAAAACTTAGACCCAAAGATGAATATGGTACTAAAATATATATATACATATATACACTACATTGTCATATTAGTAGTTGTTTTATGTATTCTAATTGTTTATTACTAATTTTGATGGCTGCGTCGGTCTATTATTGGTTTTATGTTTCCATTTATTTATGTATAAGAAGTTTGTCGTAGCTGTTGCTCATCTATAATTTTTTTTTTTCAGGATGTCTCCAATTTCTGAAGAAAGCTGAAAGAGAGGTCTTTCAGTATAAAATTCTTACTAAATAAATGAATGAAAGCTACCAATCAAATATTAAAATATAAGACAATTTTATGTTACTAAGGGCCCGTTTCAGAATGTCCTAATAAAGTTTCGGGTTGCTATGCAACACATAAAGTAACTGACTGATAAAAATGACAGTTGACATGCAGCGTGTTTCAAGTTTTAACCGATGGATAGGCTAAATCGATGACTGTGAAACGCAAAGATAGTGTTTTGTTTAGTAAATATATGTTCCTAGTATAACCGGAACTTACTCGAACATTCTGAAACAGGCCCTAAATCTATCACAAGAACTTAACTACAAATAGGAATACACTAGGAATCTAAAACGTCGTTATATTATTATTATATTGTCTATTTGACCAAAGGTGAGGTGTTGAGTGATACTTATTAATTAATTTATTTATACTGCCTATAAGTACAATGATTTGTAGGTTGTCTAAGTGCTTTCAATGTAGTAGCTGTAGTGTTGCATATAGTTTATAGTATTTTGTTAATAAAGGCATACCGTCAGTAATAAATAATATAGTTTCGATCAACATTTGTATTCCCCTTAAATTTTATAAATAATTGTAATTGTTAGCACGGATATTAGGAGCGGATTTGCGCACTGAATGGTTCTGACTAGCGGCGCCGCTGCGTTTAGGTCGCAATCAACCCACAAAACGGTTGAGCAAGGCGATGGCCCCATGCGCGTCAACTTGTAAACAAATGCTGCTTAATGACACCGGTCTGCTCTGAATTCTTATGGACAACTAATCAGAGAATTTGTACAATATGGAATAAGTAAAAAAAGTGGCAAATAAAAGAAGAAAAGGATAACAAAATGATATTTAAAAACCATAGTTTAAAATGCATTCCCCATGTATGTGTTTTCAATTTATATTCTCTACAATTAAAAATAACATTGATTACAGTGGAAAAAACTGATAGATATTGGAGTCTGTGGACACGAAATATAAAAAAGAGGGTGATAAAATCAACACTTTTTCCAACAAGAGCGAGGCCAAATTCGTACTGGTGAGTTTTTATTTTTTTTATTTTTTCTGTTTTGTACACATAAAAGGGTCGTTTTATCCAAAGGGCAAAGCGCAGACCTAATAATAGCACTGCTGTTTATCCTCCCCATATATACTCCCCATACAGGTCTGTAGGTCGTAAGCGGACTACTTATAAATGCTAAATTAGATATTTTGTATAGAAGTTTGACCTGAAACCAAATATGTAAGTATTCCATTGAAATTCAACAAACAAAGCTATTTTTCAGAAAGAGACCAAAAAATGACATGAAAAGCGACAAAAATTTACATTGTGCTCAATATGTGCGATGGGTGCCGGGCTAGTATTGACTGCCATCTTACAGAGCGATTCCTAAGACCGGTGGGTTAGGGCAAGATGCCTATATTTTTATGGAGTGTCATCGTCTAGCTTGAGCTCAGAGACTGAATTACACATATTTTTTTATTTTTCATTGTAACTTAAATCAAATAAAATAATTTTTCATAGATTAAATTAATGAAATAATTTATTATAATATAGACAATATTTACGAAAGATTTTATAAAAATAATAACATAAAATGTTATATTTTAGTAAGAAAATTCTCAAAGAGCATGAGATATATCAATGAATGAAATAACCGGCTGTACTCACGCGCATTGGTCGAGATTATCGACCTAGGTTTCGGACATATACAATGCCTTTCATCAAGTGACCTGTTCACCCGTCCAAATAACTTCGACAACTCCGCTGGTTATTGGATTTATTGATAAAGTTTCATACATCAACTACGTATCAAAAAAATCTAACTCCGGTCGCTACGTATCCAAAGGTGCCCACGCTGGATGCCTTATCACGCAGTATGGCGATGGCCAGCCTCTGCAGGTCATACATTAAAGTGATTTATATTATAAATTTATCATCATTTATCATATATTAGATTTATGTATCTGAATTTAATTATCTAAACATCATTTATTGTTCACCACAGTCTACCTCTTCCCTAATTTCTGTCCATCCAAAGGTTGTCTGGCAGATATCGCTACATAGCGATAAGACCGCACATTGTACTACCATAGAAAATTAGTCTTAATAAGTGATATTTACTTCTACTTTGTTAATCAATAAAGAATTTGTATTGTATTGTATTGTGATAACATTGGGGCTTCATTGTGCGTATTAGCTACGGAACCCAACAGAACAGTAAGAAAGAAATTAATACAATATTGTCTTTCAGAGCCCTCTTTCAAATAGTTTCAAATTTCTTTCTCAAAATAAAGCACCTCTGAAGAAAGTTAAATTAGTTTTTAATAGATTTTCTAGTACTATTTCATCTTTGGATCCATGTTTTCCACCAAATATAAATAAAAACCTGTTTGTATCTTATTTTGCTTACGAGCTAGAATCTCGTGATATGATGATATATATGATGGATAGACAGATAGACAGACGAACTGTACATATTCTCATTAATAGGCTTCCGTTTTGCCCTTTGGATACGGTAAAAACGCAGAAGTTGAAATATACTTTCTTATTCTTTTAAAATCAACAAATCGAACCAAATTCGGACAACGCGTGCATGGTGTAAACACCTACCGAAGATTACCACCCAGAAGTTATTAATACTCGTAACTACTAAAGCCAAAGCTCTCAGTTTAAGAGTGTTTGTTTGTTCATTTTGAGATGAGCCACCTTTGCTATTAGCCGCTTGACTAATGCGTTTATGTTTATAACAAAGTAGCTGAGGGATTACACACTGAAGCTTGTTTATTTTTTTATCCATGCTCTTGACCGCTACCTTCTACGATACAATTTTTTTTATATATTTTTTTATAGCTAATGGCTAGCCTTTGACCACTATCTCACCTGATGGTGAGCGACGATGTGGTCGAAGATGTTGTTCAGGCTAGCCTAGAATTACTGGCTCTCAAAGACAGCTGCCGGAAAACACCTTTAGGTGCTTGGCGACAGATTTTCTACTTGAGGGTGGTAGCTAGCCAGGCGGGCATTCGCTAAATGCCCTACCACCATGGTATAATGACTGTCATCGTAATACAACAACCGGGACCTACGGCTTAACGAGCCCGACGACGCACGGAAGCGCTCGTAGTAATGTCACTAGCGGTCACCCATCCAACTCCTGACCGCGGTAGACGTTGCTTAACTTAGTTAATCGATTAGAACGACTAAGCAAAATATTTTTTTTATTTATATGTTTTTCGATGATTCTACTTTGTTGCTGTCCATTTTTAAGATATCGTCCAAAATTGTATATATATAATTTAAATGTTTTAATAGTTTTTGTAGCAAACAAAACTCAATAACAACTGAATTAACATTCGACGTAATATTTTTCTGTCAATAGATTTATTACATCCATGGGAAATTAAAACAAAAGTTTACGATCGAATACCGTATAGTTAGTTGTTTAGTACTCCGTTGAAAACATGACACTATTATGTAATTTGGTTGGATAACCATTGGTTCGCATTATTTCTTCTGCGCTATTGATACAATTGCTATTAGAAAGATATGAGTTACATAATACAAAATATTGATAGCAATGAAATAATCTTGAAATTAATATACGAGTATGTTATAAATTTACGAATTTAAAATACAACCTCAAAAGCAAAGTTTGCATAGAAAATAAAAATGTAGCTATAATTACCTTTATTATTTACTGTTTAAATGATAATCTTCATGTTTGGTTCATCAACTGAAATAAACTGAAATATTACAAATATCTCAATATTAAAATATTATTAAGTTTTAATTAAAACTTTCACTTTTGTGATCTAATACGTCAACCACGCCCGCCACAATCTTGAAGACGTTGCTGAGGTTGATATATTCAAACACTAACGTAAGTATTTTGCCGGCTGATAAATAGTGTCAAACAAACAAACATTTCACTTCAAAATTAAAACATCTCTAATATATATTTTATATAATAAACACTTAAAAACTAACCCATATTAACTAATAATAAAATTTATTTATATTGTCGTAACACCTCCTTTCCTGCTTATTATGCAATAAAAAAGAGGAAGGAAAACATTCATTTACTCACTCATAACTCAAAGTGGCATGCTCAGAAAGTTATTTCTAAACATTCAGACCTGCAGTACAAAGTGTGTATTCAAAATATTCGCAGCAACAAATCATATGCCGCCTTTTTGAAGCCATAAAAGCATTCTTTAAACAACGACTGAAAAAAATCAGGACAGCCCTTAGTGAGCGGTGAAAATCAGAAGTGTAAGCGAATATCGTAAATTTTGTGCAACATAGGGTATGATTTAATGTGTCGGGAAATTCAAATGTAAGTTGGAAGTGCTTAAATGAATAAACACTTGCAACATGACTCAAATGTAGATGACTACATTTGTCGTTTCTTTCGATATAATATATCATTACCACGCATTGTGAGGTTAGTACAGAATCTCTTCTCTAACACGTTATATGGCAAAACGAAAACATATTCTATAACGTAGTTCTCTAACAATAAAAGCTCTAACAACATATTCTTAACTGCGTAGCAGCGTTTAATTTCATATTTATATATACTCTATACTATAAACTCGTTTTGCATGGTGGTAGGGCACTTTGCAAATGCCCGCCTGGCTAGCTACCACCCTCAAATCTGTCGCCAAGCACCTAACGGTGTGTTCCGGCAGCTGTCCTTGAGAGCCAGTAATCCTAGGTTAGCCTGTACAACATCTTCGACCACATCATCACTTAACATCAGGTGAGATAGTGGTCAAAGGGTAACCTATCATGCATAAAAAAAAAAAAAAAATTACAGTAAAAATACTTTCATATTGTTAAGAATTAACAATACAATAATTGAACGAAGAATGATTTAAATGTTAAATGTACTTGATGACATTAAAAAATTGCAATATTTTATATACTGAAATAATTTAAACCAAATTACACTACCAAGGCAAAAAGCTCAAGAGAAATGCTCCAAATATAAGGACATTAAGTATTAGAAACAAATAAATAAAAAAAGAATACACTACGATACACGGTCTGTATTTGATTTGGACAACATACGAGTACAAGCCGTGAGCATTCGGAAGTGAAGTACTGCTATTGTACCTATTTCCACCGCCAAGCAATGTTCGCATTATTGTCTACTGGATTAAACAGTATGGGTGCCTGAGAAATTACAGGCATCTGAGACTTAACAACTTTATGTCTCAGGGTACAGTTCACCTTTTAAAGAACTGCATCTGTTATGGGCATATGATACCGCTTAGCACCTAGTGGGTCTGTTATATAAAATCGCTTTTTTTCTGACTTGGACCAACCCCAAAGAAAGAAAGCGCGTGAAATACGTCAGTGAATCACAGCCGCCGGCAGTGGGAGTGCGGAGTGAGGAATGCGTTAATAAGTCTCTCAGGTATGTTGCGAGTGTGGAGCCCTCTTTATGAGCAGGACTAACTGGAAGATATAGTGTTTTACTAAGATATTCTGTAATGGTATAGTTAAATGCACATATAGCTTTTTTGAAGCAGTGATAGCTCAGTGGCTTTGGCTATGGACTGCCGCGCAGCAGGTCCATGGTTCGAATCCCGCCACTGGCTTGAGCTTCACCGCATGGTGGAAGGGCATTTTGTGAATGCCCGCCTGGCTAGCGACCACCCTCTAGTAGAAAATCTGTCGCCGAGCACCTAACGGTGTGTTCCGGCAGCTGTCCTTGAAAGCCAGAGTAATTCTAGGTTAAGCCTGTTAACACCTTCGACCACATCATCACTTACCATCATGTGAGATTGTGGTCAAAGGCTTACCTTTGACCTGAATTTTTTGCTGATTTCACTTTGAAAGGTATCACGAGATTACTGATTCAAAACTTCAGCGCAATCGTGACTCCCAAACGAAGGATATCAGAACAGTCCACAACTGGTGAGAATTTTTCCAGTAAATACCATATAAATCATAGTCGGTTTCTTAATATTGTTTGCTCATTGGTAAGTATTTTTTATAAAACAGCGCGCTGATGTAGCTAGTATTATGTGATGTACAGTAATTCGAATTATTTGATAAAATTCCTGTGGAAAAAATATCAAATGCAGTGCTTTTTGTGGAACTACCATCTTTCATTGCAATCCCTAAGACGCCTGCCAAGCGCTAAGATTACAGAGAACCCCTCCCTCTCTTTACCAAAGGCATTTTTACATAAAGGTTATATACACGAAGACAGACTTGCGTCCACACTTTATGACTCCACAAGCTCACACACACACAACATACCCTACTCATACAAAACCCACCACTCACACAAAACTCTCAGACCAGCAGGACAAGTTATGTTAACTTGTCCAGCTGCAATTTCAATGTAGTATTTATCCTTATTTATAATTTTAAAATCCTTTTCGTTTTACGTAGACAATATTATTTCTCTAATAAATTCTTAGACTAATATTGTGTTTCATTCATCTAAATTCTGAAAACAACCACTCATTGCTTTGTACAACAGGAAGGTATTTGCCTATAAAATTGCACTTTGAGTCTCAAGACACAAGCTCTCGTCTAGTTTGAGAATCACTGTTATCATACGTTTATTAATATTACAGGTTAAAATAGTGTAATTAATCATGTGTTTGTTAATTTTACTTTTTGGAAATAAACATTTATTATTAATATTATGGATAATTCAGGTATTTTCCTTTTTTTTGACAAAGAAAATGTTCAGTATCCGTTTAATCTTTGATCACTATCTCAGCTGATGGTAAGTGATGAGGTGCAGATGCTGTTCAGGCTAAACTAGAATAACTGGCTCTCAAGATAGTTAGAAGGTACAAAGTCACAAATGACAGAACACATAGTTAAGTCATTCGATATCGCCTCGACCGAGTTTAGTGTTTGTCGTAAAATTACTCCTAGGTGCTATACCATGATTCCTTCTAGCTATAATCTAGAATGAAAACAGACTTGTTTGAGAATTATTCAATATATTACATTTGTGAGAATCCTTTTAACAAATCCATTCCAATAAAATCAAAAATTCTTCCAGACAGGGAACATGAATCACTTATAAATTCATAAAAGATGTTACACGAGGAAAAGTAATGCTTCTTATTTGCGCAAGAAAAATCAGTAGATCGTAAGGTTCTTTGGGCAAATTGAAAGTGATCATCCAATTTACTTGCGCAGATCTGATGGGTAAGAGATAGCAACGGTTCAAAATTAATCTGAAATCACTTGGCAACCAGATTGGGGATGTATGTCACAGTGTCTGGGTTAAATGTTTGGCAGAAGTCAAACTTAAACTGTACTAAGGCAAGTTTAGAATTTTCACGTTTAAAATATCGTTGTATCAATGACAAATTCTTGGCATTACAAAAATTAAGTCGTAGAAAACCTGGCAGGGTAACGCTTCTGTTTTCAGTCCAGGGAAAGTTAAAGATTGATTGAGTATATTTTACAAATTACTGGAGTAAATTTTTTGATGCCCCGGGAATTGAACCCGCGTCTTCTGATTTGCAACGAATACCTAACCCACTTGGCTACCTGGGCACGCTAACGCCAACCGAAATTTCGTGCTCCAATTGTTTTACTTTAACTGTTATAGGGGATGGTGCTTAACACGCGATAGTGCTTTTAATCATATTAAGAAATATTGATTGAGTAGTTTAAACAGCTCACCTCTTTTCCTTTTTTATAATTACACTTCATTACTTATATAATACGAGATGTTTGTTATCATAAAATTATATAAATAGTTCTTCTTTATACATTTCCTTTTACAAACATTAATTATTTAACACTACATTTATACTTATAAGTGAATATATCTTAATATGTGACCTTTCGCTCCATCAAAACTTTGTATCAACCTATCAAGCCGTCTGTACATATAAAGGTTGAAATATAAAAATCTAGTTTATATAGAATCAGAAAAAGACAAAGTTACCAGGCATGGTCACTTCAGCTTTGCTGCTTCTCATAAAAATACAAAGAATTATTTAATGTGTCCCCATTTTCCCACTAGCAACACTGTGGCTGTAAGATAGGATTAGTAATGTCGGCGCGGATAAGCCTGCAGATTTGTACGTTTCCTCTACAACTAGCTCTTATGCTGTAAATATATAATTCAGACAAGGGTGGTCCCTGATGCATTCATAATTTTAATGTCAGATTTTGGTTAATGCTTCTATGAAATAATCTTTTTATGTTTGTAAATATGATATTAAGCACTATCGTCTTAACCGAATATTACATTTACAAACTTTAAGAGGACAGAATGTTCATCTGTCGTAAGAACTAAACCTGAGTCTCCCAGGTTTGCGCAATGGGTGCCTCAACATCTGACACGTTTTTATAACGTATAAGCGATATCATTTTATAGATATTAGATACATTTATTCATAAAATAATTCTTCGAATTTTGACTAGTAGATTTTCCATACTAGAAAGTGTTTGAAACGTTGGGAATAAATAATGTGTGACGTGATTAAATCATTTTTTTCTTTTATGTGTATTAAATGCGAAAAAATTAGATATATGATAATATGTAAGTTGTCCACTTCCAGTTGGCCAGTCCACATCGAATTTCATAAAATCAGAACTATTGCAGAAGGTACTCTAGTCCAAATGACTTAAATGCTAATCGTTATAAAAAAAACACGGATGAATACCCGAGTTTCCATGGATGTTTACAGCAAGAGTGGAACAAGTATAGATCCTAATTGACGGTGTTGTTCAGACATAATTTGACAATATTTCAATATTTTGACAATATTGCAAATTTTAACTTATAAGTGAAGAGACTGCACATAAAGAAAACAAAAATATCTTTTCAAATTTAATTTATTTATTCCGAAAGACTATTAATTATTTTCAAATCCTTTCTCATTTTAAGCAAATTTAATACATAATTAAACTCTTTGAAAAACCTCACACATTACATTCTTGCAACACTTTTTTATCAAACACTAATAGAATAACAAAACCAGCCAAATAAACATTACCACAAAGGTCTTCCACACACCTTATTTTATCGCAAAACGCAGAAACATTTCCACCCACAAAGGTAAAACATTTCGTACCCACCTTCAAAAAGGTACAAAATTTAATAAAACCAATTTCCGCATTTACATTTTTCTCACCAATCTGCATAGATTTCCGAACGCTGTGATTTATGAAAGGGGTGGATTAACGACAGATCTAAACGACAGTAAAATATGGAGCTGCCACAGGAAATGGTGAAAAACGGCGCGAGGATGCAGCTAGACAGATTGTATTGATGCGGCTCTGTTTAGACGAGTTTGTTGTATTGTCAAGGCTTTGTTGTGTGTATTTTTGGTTTACAATGAATAGTTGTTGTTACGGAACAAGCCCAACAAGGTAACCTTTGTTACTAACTACTTAACACCAGGTGGGGCCAGCTGGAGTTTTATGGTAACCCCTGCCTATAACAGATGTTGTATTTTTTTTTATCACTAAGGTGGCAAACATGCATACGGCCCGCCTAGTGGTAAGCAGTTACCGTAGCCTATGGACGCTTGCAACACCAGGGTTATCGCTCGCGCGTTGTCGACCCTGAAGAAATCTCTTCACGCCTGTTTTGAAAAAACCCATTTTGTACTCCATCTGGAAAACCATGGCGGGGAGCTCAATCCACATTTGGAGCGTCCGCGGAAAGAAGCTCCTTTGAGCCCGCACAGTACGGACGTGGACTCCCCGTCGATGGCGAGAGTTGCGATGGTGGAAGGTAGTATAGAATATGGTTTGTCACAAGTAATGAACCACGCTGTAATGTTTTGCTCAGTCACTGTATGCCTGTAATTTCACCGGCATCCTTTCAAACCAGAACACAGTATTGTGAACATTACTGTTTGGCGGTAGATATGAATTTGGTGACAGTACTTCTCGAGATGAAGTCATTCAAAAAGAGACTCAATACTTAACAATTGTTTTTATGTATGCTGTTAAACTACATCAGGTCACTTATCTTGTGATAAAGTCATTGTTTTTCATCACAATATCAAAAGATTTTGTGTAATGCTACTGTTGATGTACATTTTTCTAACTCTGTCATTCAAATTCAAAACAAACTTCATAACTCGTCGCTTGTTTTGACACATTCCACATTGAGCTCTCACTGTGATCGGTACTGTCTATTGCGTACATTTATAATATCTTTGTTGATATTATATCTGTCTAATAAGACAAATTGAGTGTTATTGTGAAAATCTATTAACATTATTTGTCTGTAAAAATAAATTATATTTAGGCCTCCTCCTTATCTTCGTGTTTTTCCTTCTATAACGAATTTTGTTCTAGTTTCATTCTCCTTTTCCACAATGTTCATCTTCGGTCACCGTGACAGCGAGTGTTCCCTTGAGTGGCTGGTAGCCTTCGGGAACCCTCCAATAGTTGCAATATTTTTCCATAACAAGTATGAAAATAATTCACTGATTTTAGTCAGGATCCAGTCAAATTATATTCATGTGGTGCTAGTTATTTAGACGAATTTGTTGGAATGTTTCGTTTTTGTTATATAATGACTAAATTTAAACAACGATGTTGGTGTATGTTTTTTTTTATTATATAATGCTGGTTAGTTCAACTATTAGCGTCACATGCGAGAATAGAACTTTTATAACTTTAAAATAACATCAGAAATCAGCATTTTCGGTATTTGTTAGTTATAAAGAGAATAATACGGTATCATACAATGAAATTTTACATTCCTAACTAATGTGGTTTTTGAGATAGATTCTATGACAAAAGGGTAAGTAAGAAAGTAAAATATCTGAATCAAAATTAAAACTGATGACAGAATAATGTTCTACGTTGAGTGAAAATGTTTTCCGAAAAAAACTGGGTCTTTAATAATACCCCTAATTTAGAAATATAATGAAAGATCTAAGCAAACTTCTTACATGAAATATACAACAAATACTCTATGAACAATTTTAAGTTAAAATATAATCACTTTTATGCACTTAAAAAAGCAAGCTTTTGTGCACTAGTGCAAACTCCCGTTTTGGTGTTCTTATACTGTGCATAAACAAGAATTTTACAATCATGAAAAGTCAAAAATATATTTGTACTCAATGAGATCTAGACAATACACCCCGCAAGCAATGTTCAAAGATGTCTGTCATATATTGGAATTGATCAAAAATGTATTTAATTGCTAGTTACTAGTTTTCTATTATTGATATAGATATGTAGTTAGTCTGTATTTCTTTACTCCAACAACCGTCTTTTTAGGTCAACGTTCGTTGAACACACAAAAGTTAGCCTGAGCGCCTGAAAAACATAATCCTCACATGAACCATGGCATACGTTATAATGCAGTATCTCAACTCATGACACCTCATGAGGTAAGATGCATTATCACTATCTCCCCAGATAGTTGTCTAAGGCTAGCTTCACAGCAATAAAAAGCATGTTTTATATTATATGTCTACCGTACTGCCTACCTTTACACACATTCGATATGAGTACGAGAGCAGATACGAACAACCAAGTTAAAAGAGTAATCCTAACCATAAGACTTAAATTACAATTATTATCTTGACATTTAATAGAAAACAGCAATGTTAGCATAATATTTATGACCGCCAATCATATAGCTAGTTACTTAAACAACCATAACATCCCCCAAAAAAAGCAACGGCAATTCCTGACTAATTTGAAAATTGTGACAAATCTGCTGGATTGGTATGATTGGATATTTCATTCTTTTGGACAAAAAAAGAAAATTGAACACAGCAGTGCATTTTTACGATCCAAATCCTCTGTACAATCCCCGATACGTTTCTCCTCAACATAGTTGCAATATACATTTCGGGATACCGTCTGCAAAAACAAGCGATTCTTTTCAAACTGCAATTCCTATCTATAAATTCAGCAGCCATTCGATATGCATGTCACAAATAGGAGCACTAGTCCGAAGCAAAACTGAGAAAAATGAATACAAACTGGCGTGACACAGTTTTAGTTTAAAAATATACGGACACTGACTGACGGGTTGTTGGAGAAAGTTTGAATTTATTTGCTACCCTGGTTTGGGGGATTGCCAAGTGCGCCCTTTTTACAGTATTGCACCCTTTGACTTCATATAATCGGTTTTGGCCTTTGACTTTCTTGAAATCATCTCAGGCTTTGGTAGAAATCTGTTGTTTCAAGATAGTTTTCTTTCGTACTTTTATTACTGTAGTGATACGAAACTCTTTCAAGCTCTATGAGTGTTTGTAAACAGACAGGCTGTCATAACGACTTTTAACTTCATTCAATCTTACTTGTATTTTGTTGATTAAAACCATTATTCTGAAGGTTTTATCTTATTTATCAATTTAATCAACAAAATGTTCTAATAAAATGGAATCATTTCTGCGTCCTGCTAAATTGGACCTAGATCCATCAGACAGCTCCGCTTCAAAGGAATGGGAGCACTGGAAGAGGACATTTGAAAGTTTCTTGTCATTCTGCGGAAAAAGTGAAAAAGATGGTAAAATCAAACTTGATTTACTGGTTAATCATTTATCCTCGAGAATTTACTCATTTATAAGCGAATGTACAACGTACGAATCTGCTTTAAGTACACTTAATAACATATATGTCAAGCCTAAGAATATAATTTATGCCAGACACATACTTGCGACTAGGAAGCAGCAGAATGAAGAGGATATCAACGCTTACATTCGTGTTTTAAAATTAATGGCAAAGGACTGCGAATTTGAAAAAGTAGATGCTGAAAAGAATAAATGTGATAGTATCAGAGATGCGTTTATTTCAGGTATAAAATCAAACAAAATTAGACAAAGATTACTAGAAAATCTATCATTGACTCTCGATGAAGCTTGCAATCAAGCTCTATCGTTGGAAATGGCTGAGATGAGTTTGCAGAGCTACAATGCTTCAAATATGAGTGCTGTTAAAAGTTTAGAAGAAAATCAGGAACTATTAGCAATAGCGTCATCTAAAAGAAAGTGTTACTTCTGTGGGGGTCTTGTACATAATAGAAGAGATTGTCCTGCTGTCAATGCCATCTGCCAGATTTGTGACAAGAAGGGACACTACGCTAAAGTATGTCGATTAGGAAGTAAAAAACCTAACAGTGCTGCAGTTTTAGTTAATGAAAATAAAAATATTGGCTCAGCATGTATCACAGCAGCGTCACCAGATTCCTTGAAAAAAGCTACTGTAACAGCTTACATAAAAGGGATTCGCACTCAAGCATTGATCGATACTGGCAGTTCTGTAAGCTTTATAGACAACGATTTCTTCAAGCTATGTCGTTTAAAGAAGAAACATTGCAGTCAAACTATATTAATGGCTTCAACTTCTCTTACGTCTCAAGTAGAGGGACAGACCTACACATCAGCTAAAATTGGAGATTATGATTACGAGGGCCTTAACCTACTGATTGTCAAGAACCTGTGCTCTGACCTGATCATTGGACATGACATATTACAGAAGCATTCTTCACTAGAATTCTCTTTTGGAGGAACGAAGAATCCTATTAAAGTGTGCAGTGTTGCTGCAGCGTGCGTACCTGCTGTACCTTTATTTTCAAATCTATCTCCTGATTGCAAGCCAATTGCTATAAAATCTCGAAGATATAGTGAGGATGATAAAAAGATTATTGGAGACGAAATAAAAAAACTTCTGGCTCAAGGAGTAATTGAAGAAAGTACGTCACCATGGAGGGCACAAGTTCTCATTACCAAGAATTCAAATCATAAAAAACGTCTTGTTATCGACTATTCCAGGACTATAAATAGATATACGCAACTTGACGCATATCCATTACCAAACATAGAAGAATTGGTCTCTCATATTTCAGAATACAGTGTATTCAGTGCTATAGATTTACAAAGCGCTTACCATCAGGTCCCGATCCTGATAAAAGAACGCCATTTCACTGCTTTTGAAGCTTTGGGAAATCTTTACCAATTTCGGCGTATTCCATTTGGTGTCACCAACGGTGTTTCCAGTTTTCAGAGAACTATCGACTGGGTAATTCGTAAAGAAGAACTACTGGGAACGTACGCGTATCTCGATGACATAACCATTTGTGGTAAAAACCAAGAAGAGCATGATGAAAATCTGAGGAGATTTATGATGGCAGCTCAAAAATATGGTCTCACTCTTAACAAGGAAAAAAGTAAGTTTTCTCAAAACTCTATTGATATTTTGGGATATAATATTAAGGACCATATAATAAAACCTGACAGTGATCGCTTACGACCACTATTAAGTCGGCAACCACCAAGCGATTTACCTGCACTGAGAAGAACAATAGGCATGTTTGCTCATTACAGCAAATGGATTCCAAACTTCTCAGAACGAATTCACGACCTCGCCCATACACAAGTATTTCCATTAAATGACGAATTAAATCATAGTTTTAATAAACTAAAAATTGACATTGCTAAATCTGCTATTCATGCTATTAGCCATAACTCACCGTTCACGGTGGAAACGGATGCGTCCAATCATTCAATTGCAGCGACTTTATCACAATCTGGTCGACCAGTTGCATTTTTCTCTAGAATGCTGAACAACAGTGAACTTAACCACTCAGCGATAGAAAAAGAAGCTTATGCTATAGTTGAATCACTAAGGAAATGGCGCCATTTTCTCATTGGCAGACCATTTCGCCTCATTACTGATCAGCGATCTGTTTCATTTATGTTCGACAATAAAGTGACGAGTAAAATAAAGAACGAGAAAATACAGAGATGGCGCTTGGATTTGGCACCATTTAAGTATGATATTGTGTACCGTCCAGGTAAACAAAATGATGTTGCAGATGCTCTTTCACGAGTATGTGCTTCAATACCAGCACGAACCGAAAAACTGAAGTCATTGCATGAAGCCCTGTGTCATCCTGGAATAGCACGCATGAACCATTGGATAAAATCAAAGAATTTGCCTTATACAATCGATGAAATCAGAGATATGACTAATTCCTGCAGAATATGCTCTGAAATTAAACCTAAATTTTATAGAACAACCCTGCCAGAGCCTACTTTGATAAAAGCTACTTCACCAATTGAAAGATTAAGCATTGATTTCAAAGGCCCTGTACCTTCCAACACGAGAAATAAGTATATACTTACTGTTATTGATGAATACTCACGCTTTCCATTTGCATTTCCATGTGCTGACATGAGTTCTACAACGGTAATAAAGCATTTAAATGAAATATTTATGCTGTTTGGTTTGCCGTCATATCTTCATTCAGATCGAGGTACTTCATTCATGTCTGCAGAAGTCAAGAATTTCTTAAATTTACGTGGAATTGCTTCCAGTAGGACTACTCCCTACAATCCAAGAGGAAATGGACAAGTAGAACGTTTCAATGGGACACTGTGGAAAACGATACAATTGGCTTTACGCTCCTGCAACAAATCAGTAGAAAGTTGGGAACAAGTTCTTCCTCAAGCTTTACATACCATACGGAGCCTATTATGTACAGCTACTCATTGTACACCGCATGAAAGGATGTTTAACCATACCAGAAGATCGACCAATGGAGTCTCTATACCCACTTGGTTGACAGAATCGGAACAAGTGTTAATGCGAAAATTTAACCGGGCGAACAAGTATCAACCGGTGGTAGAGGAAGTAACATTGCTTCATGTAAATCCGGACTATTCCTATGTTCGCCTTGCTGACGGTCGAGAATCCACTGTCTCAAACCGTCACTTAGCACCATTAGGACAAGATAGTCAGATTATACAAGAAGCACCTGAGATACTGAACGAGTCTAGAGAATCGTTCGTAGCAAGTGATGAAGATTTTTATGATTCTCAGAGTATGAACGGTATAGATGAAAGCAATTTGGCAGTTGAAACAATTCCAGCTGCTGAACACTTAGATAACTTTCCTTCTACATCTGAAGAACCAGCCTCTATCGAGCGAAGATCAACGCGGCAACGAAGGCCACCCAGCCGCTACGATGATTATATTCTGAACTGAATTGATTACTTTTCTGCCTGGAAGAATGTAGTGATACGAAACTCTTTCAAGCTCTATGAGTGTTTGTAAACAGACAGGCTGTCATAACGACTTTTAACTTCATTCAATCTTACTTGTATTTTGTTGATTAAAACCATTATTCTAAAGGTTTTATCTTATTTATCAATTACCATACAATTATATAGAAATATTAAATGTTTTAAAGATAATATCACTAGTTGAAAGTATTTATATTGACTGCATAGTAATTTCACCTCAATCTAGTACAAACTGTGGTGAAGGGAGGCAGTGTGGTAGTGCCAGTTACACTTTAAAGTGACGTGAGTGATCAAATGGTATTTTGAACGAACGAAATACAATAAATATATATCATTCTACGGGATATAACCAATTATGTGCTTGATCCGAAAACACGATTGTAAATAAAAGCAGTCTTCCCACGGAATACAAGTCAAACGGACTACAAGTTGAGAAAAAGTAAAAAAATATTTAGGAGGTCAAAATGCGCACAAACTTTAGACCGAAAATATACCTGAGAGTAGGGGTTAATAGGTATAGAGTTTAAATACATAATTTATAAAATGTCATAAAGGATTACTACTGTAATACTATACACTTTTGGTTGCTACTTGAGAGTAGTAGCTAGCCAGGCAAGCATTCGCAATGTGACCTATCACGATGCGGTGAAGCTCAGGCCAGCGGTATGGATCAAACTAAGGACCTATAACATAGCAGTCGATAGCTATTACCGCTTATCTATGGATGCTTTGAATTTCTTCAGATATTTTTTGAGCTATCTGCTATTTGCTATATTCTGTGAAAAATTTACCAAATTCTATTACAGGGTTAAATAAATACAGCACCTTAAACGTATGACGGACAGACAGGCGGAAAGCGTCGTCTCACTATATAAGCCTTGCTATAGTGTAGTACAACGTAAGTTGGACTATAAATGTCACTCCATCCCCATACGATGGTGATGAAAGAACGATGGGGAAAATTCAAGTTATGAATCATTATCATGTTGGCTCAGTTGGTCAAAAAATACCCCGGCTAAAGGGGTGGATGACGCGGGTTCTAATCCCGCACATGACTTTATTTATTCCTGTCGTAATTTAAAATTTTGTAAAGTCTTAGTATCTTATATGAAACTGTAATAAATTATATTGTGCTACGAGCTGCCGCCCGCAGTGCTAAGCGAGATATCAACGCGGGCGTCCTGAGCTCTCCTTGAAAAATACCATCGAATGTGGTTGAAACTATAGTCGGAGGTACCTGAGTGATTCACGTGAGTATTCCCATATTATTTACTAAGGGCCTGTTTCAGAATGTTGGAGTAAGTTCCGGTTATACTACCCAGAACGTTATTAAACAAAACACTATCTTTGCGTTTCACAGTCATCGATTTATCCTATCCATCAGTTAAAGCTTGAAACGCGCTGCATGTTAACTGTCACTTGTATCATTCAGTTATTTTATGTGTTGCATAGCAACCCGAAACATTATTAAGACATTCTGAAACAGGCCCTTAAATTAGTGAAAACCACGTTAGTTCTTATAGTAAAATTATATGGTGATCATACCACGACAAAAAAGTATTTCGTGAAATAGAAAAATCTAATAGAAATAGTTGTACTATAAATCTTAAGCTGTCCTGAATTAAGCACATCGGGCCGTGTCCGTTTGTTACAATATGTCCTAATTTCAGTCCATCTGTCTTTCAATGTTGGATTAGTCGGACTAATAGACGCAATGATTAATAGTGCCGTGGTTAGTATTATGGCCGCTTGTGATACAATATGTATGACGTAGGCGGTTTTGGTACGTCGATCGCTGTCGTTGCCGGGATTTGTGATGTTTGGTAATTGACGATATCTGAATGTTGATAGCCTGATTTGATATTGTTGAAGTGGATTTGGTTAGACTGGAGATTGTTGATTTATTGTTTTCTTGTTTTCGAATTGACACTGTTTATTAGAATCCGTTTTAACCGACTTCAAAACAGAAGGAGGTTCTAAATTTATCTGTATTTATTTAGCCAGTGAAATTACAGGCACATGAGATTTAATAACTATGTCTCAAGGTGACGGGCGCAGTGCAATTCGTCACTTGTGACGAAATGCATCTGTTATAGGCAGAGGTAACCGCTTAACATCAGGTGGGCCTCGAGCTTGTTTCGTCACAAAAACATTTAAAAAAAAAGTGCTTTCCACACTTAAACACGGTAGTGTTTGCATACTACTGCTTCGAGGCAGAATATCTGACAGTGCAGGACACCCACTAACACTTACTCTTGCTAAAGATACCTACTACCTAGTAAATCTGTCGCCAAGTGTCGAACGGTAAGTTCCAGCAGCAGTTTTTAAGAACCAATTCTTTTTTTTTTATTTCTGATGGCCTAGCTTTTGACCACTATCTCACCTGATGGATAATGATGATGTGGTCGAAGACTTAGAGTTACTGGCTCTCAAAGACAAAATACCGTTAGGTTCTTGGCGACAAATTTTCTACTTAAGGGTGGTAGCTAGCCAGGCGGGTATTCGTAAAATTTCCTACCACGATGCCAAGTTAAGCCTGCTTACTATCGACATCATCGTCACAAACCAATAGATGATATGGTATTCAAGGGTAAACAATAAAAGTAAATAGTAATAAAAATAAATTGTCCATACTTGGAAAAAAGCTGAAAGAACACCTTGAGAATTGATTAAAACATTTCATTCGTGAGATATACTCGTATTATTAACTGCGATGATTTTGCAACATGCGATAAACAATTTCGTGTGCTTAAACAAAGAGATTTTCGTGTGCCTTGCATCGAATTTCTCTGGGCTTTGGTCGTCTCGCTACCAATTACCCTGTTAACGAGTTTTCACCCGTAAGTACCTTTTATGTTCAGGTACCTTATACATCGAAAATTAATATCGATCTTTAGTTCACATAAAGCGAAATAAAAGCATCGATGGTCATCGTTTTTCTGCTATAAAGTCGTCCATAAATTTTATTCATAAATAATGATTCTCACCATTTCCACCTGCCGATGTCCCATTATTACTCGCAAAAAATAAAGCCTCTCGACTTTTCGGATATGGTGAAAAAAAAGGATTTTCCGATAAATTGAATTCTATTATCTCCCGGGGAGTTAAAAAACGAATCATTACGAAGAAATTACGAATATAGTGTGTGGTCGTACGTCCCAATTTAAGGACTGATAGATTTTTTGAGGTTGAAATCGTTGTGTACAAGTGGTGGTTTACAAAAAAATATGTAAAGAAGTGTAACTTTCATACAGTTACCGCTTTCATTTCGGATTCATCAAGATCACAATTAACAAATCACGCACAATCTTCCAAATTCAATTGGATTGGTTGATTGATGGTGCGCTTAGAAATGTTTGCATCCAATTGGTACACTTTTTAAACCACGCCCGACGCGGTAAGGTTTGCTTTCGTTTGCGTTCTGCTTTTTTTATCGCGAGTTACGGTTCTTTACATTCGTAGATGAGTGATAATATATGATATGGCTATGGTGGTATATTTATAGACTATGGTATATTTATAGATCATGCAACGAATTAATAATCAACTTTTCAGACGTTAACTTTTAATAAATAATATCTATATGTTCAAATATAACATAATGAATTTATTTCAAAAGAAATTAAAAATACGAATAAAAAGCTTTTGATGAAATATTTTCTCACCTCTGGGTAGGTGAGTGATTGTTTCATAGTAATTAAACAACTTAAAACGGTTTAAATCGCGTAGTATAAAATAAAACCTCATATTATTTATACGTAACAATACCCGGAAAAATAATTTAATTGCCATACCTTCCAGGCGACTAAAAAAACAGCGTTATAACGCCAAATTTCATACTATGCTGCTATACATTAGGCTAAGAACAAATCTTTTTAACATCTTATAACATTCAGTCACATTTTTAGGGTTCCGTAGTCCTGACAAGGAACCCTTATAGTTTCGTCATGTCCGTCTGTCTGTCCGTCTGTCTGAGGTTTTGCTAAGTGACTGTTAGTACTAGAAAGCTGTCATTTCGTCTGGATATGTAAATCAATGACGCCGACAAAATGGTAAAATAAAATTTTGAATAATATTTTTTTTAGGGTACCTACTTCCAATACATGTGATGTGGGGATGAATTTTTTTTCATCGTCTATCTCTTCGTGTGTGGTATGGTTAAATAGGTCTTTTAAAATAATATAGGGGTTGCTTATACTGTTTTTTGATTAAATGCTCCATTTACGAGATATTAAACTTTAAAGTACACATTTTTGTTCCAACAGGGCGTCCCCCCCTCTCTAAAAGCTAAACTGCTGGCTTGAAAAATCTGGAAAAATTCAAACTAATAGTGCGTTTCATTAACTTTAAAGGAAAAGTATAACGGTTGAGATAACTTCATTAGTTTAGCAGTAATAGTCGTTGAACTTGGGTGTTCGATAATTTAAAATCTATTATATTTTTATTATAATTATCTTATATAATGAAGTAGTTGGTTGTTTATAAGGGATAAGAACTGGCATTGAAAAATAAATCTAAAATAAAAAATCTTAAAACAATAATTATGCCCTATGTTATATAGATAGTAATAAATAATAATATACCCATAATACACTAGTTTTCCAGTCGTGGTTCCACCCGCGCGTATTGCGGTTATCACGCAAAAACATTAAGCTCTTTTTGCACAGTCGGATAAAAACTATCCTATGTCCTTTCCCGGGCCTCAAACTATTTCCATGCCAAATTTCATCCAAAACGGTCCAGTATATTTTAAGTTTATTCGTTGCATACAAAAATACAAATCTTTCCTCTTTATAATATTAGTATAGATATAGATATGACAGTACAAAGCTTCGACTTCTAGGTATAAAGTACTTTTGGGACCTCATCTTCGCCGTACACTAGAAGTGTTTGCTGTCTGAACCTGTCGTACCAAGGTCATCGATCACTTCAAGCGTGTAATTTTTTTCATCAGTAAAGAGAATATTTCTGTGCCCTTCACTTGTGTATCGCAACGGAAGGCACTCTATTTCATTTTAAAGATTGATTTAGGGCATGTTCTGTATATCGACGATAAGCACCGAGCTTCCTAGCGGGAATCTTCATTTCTCGCAATAAGATTAGTGTTGAGTTATCATAGTATTTTTACTTCATAGTGGGATTTCAACCAATTGTGGCTTTAACAGCATTAATTTGTAGTTCTAACAGCACGCGGCTGCCCTGATCTTTTATGGTCTTCGACAGAGGAAGTGTTGTTGTATCTGTTGATATTACGATAAAAGAACATACGGCCGATACCAAGGTTTTTGAAGTGTCTGGAATATGACCGACGCGACGGCTCAATACCTACTTTTTACAAGGCGAATACTGCTATCTTATTTTCTTTAACACCTCATTTAATATTGTTATTTGATAATGAACACGAAATAATATATGAAATGGCGTGAAATCGAAAGAAAATTATAAAGTAATAAACGCGTTCCAGATTCTAAATAATTCTAAAGCTGAAAGTTTTAATGTTACAGTATTTATGGCCAGACTAGTAGCATACAGTATAATAGCCAAATTATAAGCTTAAACTTGCATATATAGGTGTATACTTTTTATTCTTCTTTCATATATATATATCAACTATTCTATAATAGAACAATTAATTAAATGACATTCAAGTTCTAACAATGTACCAACGGATTCTGAATCGCGCTATCGTTACGTTTTCATTCGAGTATCTACCTATAGAATTCACATACGAATTTTGTTCAATTTTCGAATTACAATTTAAATAATAACTTGGCGGCAATCGTACTCTTATTTCTTAGATTTAGCAGGAAGAAAGTGGAGGAGAATAAAGAACTACAGAATCGTTCTATATTATGATAACGGCTTCTACGGAACCCTACATTGTGCGTGGTTCGACACGCATTTGACCATGTTTTACTTTCATAACGCTAAGCAACAGCCCACTCAAATAAACTTGATTAGTGGCATTTGCAGATTATTGGGTATAAATGTTCAGGTATTTTGCTAGCTTGATGATTTGATTTTTTTTTACTATAATTAGCTCTACTGGCAGGTAGGACTTACCAATATTTTGTGGTACTTAGTATTTTTTTGTTTTTATTTATTTTATTATTTTTTTTATTATATTTAATTTGTATATATTTATAAGTATATTTATTTTTATATGTATTATGCCAAATGATAGTGATGATTATGATAGTGCTGATTATTTGTCTTGCTCTTCAACGGATGACAATGGAAGCTCTTGTAGCCTGCCCTCTCTTTCAAGTAGTGTCGAGTCTTTTGTTGATGATGTCCCAAAATTTTTTTGTTTCAGTCTCGGATGAAGACCCTGCTAAAGTATGGAAGTTCCTTAGGTCAATGGGAGTTGGAAAATCTCGTCAAGATGCTTTCTCAAATAAAATAGATATTAATCAATTGAATCAACACTTTGCATTGTCTTCCAATTTCAATGGACAGCTAAAATCGACCACTTTAAACATTTCATTTCTTCGATTCCACCTCCCGACCACACTCCTTTTATTTTAAATCAATTTGCCGATTGTGACGTTAAAAAAGCTATTCTTTCCATTTCTTCAAATGCAGTTGGTAGTGATAGTATCAGTCGTAAGATGATTTTACCCATACTGGATGAAGTTACTCCAGTAATTCGTTATATACTAGATTTTTCAATATCTAGTGGAACTTTCCCTTCAGCCTGGAAAGAAGCCCAAATAACCCCGCTTCCCAAAAAATCAAATCCTTCATCATTTGCTGAATTCCGCCCCATTTCAATTTTACCTTTTCTTTCAAAGGTACTAGAGCGTCTCGTTCATCAACAGCTTTCTACTTTTTTAAACAAAAACGCTCTCTTTAATAGCTTTCAGTCTGGATTTCGACCAGGTCATAGTACTGTCTCCGCTTTAGTTAAAATCACTGACGACATCCGGTATGGAATGAGTAACGGACAACTGACTGTGCTATCATTACTCGACTTTAGTAACGCCTTTAATAATGTTGATTTTGATATCCTCCTTGCTATTCTTCGCTCTCTTAACGTATCTCCAACAGCTATTGATTGGTTTCATAGTTACCTGTATGGTCGCCGGCAACGCGTTCGCATTGATGATGTTTTATCATCCTGGTGTAGTACATCAGCTGGTGTGCCTCAGGGCGGCGTATTATCACCTTTACTTTTTGCAGTATTTATTAACTCTATTTCCCGGCAATTATCTTCGTCCTATCACCTCTACGCAGATGATTTACAAATTTACACACATGCTTCCTTAGAGGATCTAAAATTAGCTATCAATCGCACAAATGCTGACTTAAAATGTATTTCTAACTGGAGTAAATCGTATGGGCTGTCTGTTAATCCTTTAAAAACACAAATTATTGTCATTGGTAGCTCCAGAATGATATCAAAGATTGACTGGTTTTGCCTACTACAGGTGATGTTTGATGGAACACATATTCCTATTAACAAGACGGTGAAAAACTTGGGCATAATATTCGATCAGACCTTATCTTGGGGACCTCAGCTTACGGAGATCAGCCGAAAAATGTTTGCTACTGCGGGATCACTTAGAAGGTTGCGGAACTTTCTTCCAATATCCACCAAAATTGCTCTAGCCCAATCTCTTCTATTGCCAATACTGGATTTTGCTGATGCTTGCTATCTGGATTTAACCGAAGAACAGCTGAATAAACTTGAGCGCCTACAAAACTTTTGCATCCGGTTCATATTTGGCTTGCGTAAATATGACCATATTTCTGCATATCGCAATATGCTCAAATGGTTACCAATCCGACGTCGCCGAGATGTTCATGTGCTTTCACTCCTATATAGTATCTTATTTATTCCTACCACTCCACTTTACCTCAAAGAACGTTTTCAATACGTACATCATTCTCATTCACTCTCCCTACGTTCTTCAAATACTCTAAAACTACTACCCCCTGCTGCATCTACGATGTATTATGACAAATCGTTTACAAAGCAAGCTATCCGTCTATGGAATGCGCTACCGGCTAACATCAGACACACCAAGTCTATTGTGTCCTTCAAAGATCCGTTGAAGAGGCACTACCTTTCAGTACAGCTATAGGCATACTAATATTTAGCATACTTATATTTGTACTAGGCATATCGTATTTATTATTTATATTTATCTCTATCTATTTATATTTGTATATATGTATACATATATATTTATTTATTTATTAATATATATTCTATTGAAGTATGTAAATTCAATATGTATAAGAATAACATTATGTATCTGTTTTTTAAATAAAGTTCGATAATTTTCTGTGTAATCTTGTACACCACCGATCTCAATATGCAGTCACCTACATGTCCATTCACGGTTGCCTGTAAGAAATTGCACCTAGCGATAAGGCCGCCCATTGTACATCCTTTTGCTAATATCTCTCTGTTACATTATTATTTTGTTAAAATTGGTGTCCAATAAAGAGTATTTGTATTGTATTGTATTGTATAAAATTTATAAAATTTTAATATACTTAGGATTTAATGTGCGTGAATTCGTAACAATTTAAATACTCGTTAGAGAAGCAACTTAAATGATTTTATGACACTCAAAGTTTCTTAGGTAATATAATACTATAAAAAATAGAATTGCATTTTAGTTTTAGTTTGATTATAATATATTAAATGTTGACGGATTATATTTTATTAATATAGGCATAGGTAATATTAATATTTTTTAATCAATTGTATCTTCTTTCAAAGTTAATGTATGTATTGACTTATATTGTTACTTAAAAATATTTCGTTATTTTACTGACTGATTATGATACGATGATCAAAGATGCTACGCACCCTAAATAAGCTTGCCCTAGAAGGGAAATTCGCTCTCTAGACTGCTACGGAGTCGCCAATTTTAGCCATTAAGTGCTCAGCGACAGATTTTCTACCAAAAGGCTATCATAGTTTCACAATTTACTTACATTTGCAAACTAAATAAATATATAAATGACAATTTCAAGCATTAATTTGTACGCGATTAGATTCAAAATTAAATTATAATTATTTTTGCATGGTGGTAGGGCATTTGCGAATGCCCGCCTGGCTACCTACTACCCTCAAGTAGACAATCTGTCGCCAAGTACCTAACGGCATGTTGCGGCAGCTGTCCTTGAGAGCCAGTAATTCTAGGTTAGCCTTAACAACATTTTCGACCACATCATCACTTACTATCAGGTGAGATAGTGGTCAAAGGCTAACCTATCCGGCATAAAACAATATATACAATATTTTTTGTTCATTTTGAATTAATACACTGTCAACACTGAGTCCTCTCATGTGGATACTTAATTTTCCCTGTAAGTTTCCACCAGTTTATGTATCAAATTACCTCATTGAGTAGAATATAGTAATAAGTGAGAATATTACCATCTAAATACGGGCAAAGACTTCTCAAAGGACATCCCGGATAACATAACCCATGGTTCTCCTTTGAAATGTCCCCATTCACGGTCATAATATTACTAGCGGCAACATAAAAATCTGTAAGACGACTCAATGATATCTTATTTCATAGCTTGGAACAGTTTTGATTCTTATCACAACTGAGATAAAGCTGAATGTTCTCTGTGATATATTGTCAGAGGAAAAATGATTTATCCTATGTAAATGTCGGGGGTAAATATAATAACTAACAATAAACAGGCAACTGTAAACTGATATTGAAGTAATATACTGGATGGGCAAATAATATTTGTTTTATATTTGGATTGGAAACGGTTTGTATTTCAAGTCGTAGATACAATTGGTGTACATTTTGTTCAGCGGTTTTAGGTTATGAAATATTTAATCAATGATTTATAGGTGCTTGTTACACATTAAGCCCGGTTTTTCAATCAGATAATGACTATAAATGTTTAATAGATATATAATATATATAAAGACTATAAATGTTTAATAGATATATAATATATATAATGACTATAAATGGTTGTCTTATGATGGTAGTCATTAAAGCACGGTTATAGGGCATTTTGCGTATGCCCGCCTTGCTAGCTATCATCTTCATAAATCACGGTGTGCTCCAGCAGCAGTCCTTCCAGCGTCCGAAGATGAAATGGACAGTAGCGCATTCTGAAGAAAATAACTGCAACTTACACTGCGTTCCTCAATACTCCTGCCAAGCGTGGGAATACTGGCAAAGTCTCTAATGACGGAAGAATTTATGAAACGGTTTGCGTGATGTTTGATATAGTAGTAACACAGATCACAGAATACGTTGTATTACAGTTATATTGCATTAATATCGTGAGAAAGCATCTCCAGGTTCAAAAGCCACGCAAAATAAACATTTTTACCATCAAACTTCTCGATAACAGCATATACATTTTCATTCGATACAGTATTGAGATACAAGTTCCATTATGTAAAATTTATATTCGAATAGGACACCACATTAATACTATCTAGACCTAGAGGGACCTATTATGCAATTGTGATATATGACTCACCTTTCGATATTCCAGACAAAGGTGAACTATGATCTTTGCGATTGCGGAGTTAAATTAAATTTCGTGGTTTGAGTGATTTGTGGGACTCTTGGTTGTAGAAACAAATAGTTTGGCTAGACTAAGATATTTATATTGATAAGCTCGCCTTTGACTACTTAATTATCTATTGGTTGGTGATGATATGGTCAAAAATGTTGTTGAAGCGTAGCCCATAGAGGGGAGAATTCTCTGGAAGATGGGCCTGACTAAGCGAGAAGCGATGTTTTTGCGGACTGCGAATGATTTTGCGAGCGACCCCGCGCCCTCTGCCACCAGTCCATGACAATGTAACACCATGGGGTTCTTAGTCGGTAGTTAAGTCCCTATTGACCCTGAGCCCGACAAAACCACCTGCTTACATGCGAGTGGGTATGCGTAAATGCATTTTCTTCACTAGAAAATAAACTACTTAACTACAAGATTTATAATAACAGGATTCAGGCTTACTTTGCGAAAATCCATATTTAATAATAATAAATATTTTAAAAATACATTAAATTTATATTTTAATAAACCATAAAAAAAATAAAAAAATATCTTGTGACAATTCCGCATAATTTTCTTGCTAAGCCGACGTGACGTTACAAATACCACGCAGCCAAACCGGAAGAAGTTTCGACGCGTGTCGCTTCTACACGAAGCATCCTCAGGAGATCTTGACTCTACGAGCGCACGATAGAGAAATATTTTTTAACTCGATAAATTTGAATTTTTTAAACTGTGCTTGTGACCTAGTTATAGCTTATTCATTGATTTCACTCAGCGTTTGTATATAGTTATGTAAGAGAAGTAGGTGGCAAATGGCGGGTGTCCCGTGTCTACGTCATTGTATCGCTTCCTAGCCGTCGTCATTATTCTCAAATCCAATGTGCCAGAGCTTAGATATTAATTATACATTATTTTATATAGTTATAGTACATCTGATGATTTCGCAGATACTCGTCAAATCCTCATTTAGTCTTGTCCTTAATAGAAGCTTAATTTGGCAATTTTGCTATTCGTCAAATTCTTTATTTATCATATTGTACGCAGGTCAACAGCTTACTTTGTCATTTTCGCGATTCGTCAATTCAACTATTCGTCATATACTTGATATATCTTTTCATTGTGAGATCAAACACTAAAGTGACATCTTTGACTATCACCACAAAGTGATGATGTGGTCAATGATGGTAAATGGACTAGGCCTAGAATTACTGGCTCCCACGGACAGTTGCCAAAAGACACTGTTAGGTGCTTGGCGACAGATTTTCTACTTGAGGGTGGTAGAGAGCCAGACCGGCATTCGCAAAATACCCTTCCGACAGTCCACAGTTATTACCGCTAGGCTACTGGCCGTTGCTTTTATCGTTTGCAAAAGCGTATCATATTCTCGACAGTTCTTATGTGCCAATATCTTATTTACAAAATATTTTTTAGCTAATAAATAAAAAGGATACAAAAAATTAACAATTTGAAACCCTACCTGCTTTAGTGTTACACTGTGTTGCAGCAAGCAGTGTTCTCCCTTAAATTTAGTAGAATTACCATAAAATATTGATAACAAGAAAAGGAAACAGAATTATAAAGTGTGCTGAATCTATTTCAATAATATTTTTGTGGTGTGTAGTGATGTATTTGTTAGTAGTAATAGTAAGTTTATACTATGTATGTATGATATATTAATGTATGAAATGCTAGTTTAAACTTTTTTCTCTAAAAGTGCTTCTGTGTCGTTATAGATTTTGTCTTAATAAATGATTATTTTGAGCCGATTTCACTTACGGTTGAATTACGTCGAGAATACGTCTCGACCGGTTTCGCGAGCTTCAGAGTCGCTTCATCACGGAGTGCGTGCGCTCACGACCGCGCCCGCGCATGCACTGGCGGTGGCGACGGCGGCGGCTGCGGAGCGAGCCGCGCACGCTGCTGCCCTCCTACTCCTACTACTGTCGTTCCATACTACCACACCATACCCGAACACACTGCACTGACTGTATCTTGCGGCAAGATGACGGGTACATTATTCGCATAGACGCATTCTCGACGTAATACAACCGTAAGTGAAATCGGCTCAAAATAATCATTTAATATGTGTCAAACTTACGTGAGTTTTAATCAATTATTAGTTTTTGCCTTGTAACCATTCCATTATTATAGGTATAAGTTTGTGGAAGGTATGTTTTTTTTATCTCTGTCTTAATATTCAGCAAGTTGTAGAACTAAGGCGGCATATGTTTATAATGTCGCCACGCAACCATGCTGTGATATCTAGGTACCGGACAATTATCGCATCTCTTATTAGGAACAGGTAGTAATGGAACTGTTTTTGTATGATACCTTTCTATGAATTGATAAACAAACATTTTTCTTACTGATAGTACTTTAAATTTACTATACAGTTCTTCTGTAGGATGTCATAGTGTAATAATATTAAATTTGCTAAAGTATATTGTTAGATATTTGTTTTCTTTCCAAACACAGCCTCTACGTCATAGCTGAACTAACAAAGGAAAAATCCTGATCAAATCAATAGCTTTCATCTTGTCGGTATTTTCGTAGGCATCTGACGGCCTAAATTTCCTTCGGTGGCCACGCCATAAGTCTGTACTATCTCTTGGCTGGCACCCAATTTAAGACGATTACTTGATATATATATATATATATATATATATAAGTATATTATCCTTACCTATGAGCCTAGGTAGTGTGAGACATTTATTGAAGCGCTCGTAGCGTAGCTTGTTTTGTCGTTCTCATGGAGTTTCTGGGTTAGTTTATCTAAGATCGTCGCTTAACTATGCGGTCAGCCGACCGCAAGTGACAATACTACGTAGCGCTTCAGTGATTCGAAGGGCACATTCGGTCCTCGGTCTCGGTTGTTGTCTTAGGACAGTGGCAAGGCATCCTGATTCAATATCGTCGTCCGCATCATCTATTACCATCAGGTGAGAAATTTAATTAGTCAAAGGTTAACCTCAACTATTAATAAAAATTATAAGAATATCAAGGTTCTCTTTTTTCGCTTTCGTCTCCAGTGCACTTCTCCTAAATTATAAAAATAGAATACTAATATAAAAATAGAACACATCAAAATTTTTTTACTAATATAAAATTTTGGAAGCGCTCGTAGCCAAGTTTGCTTAGCCATTCTGAATCGATCAGCAAAGTTAAGAAACGTCCGCCGCGGTCATGACTTGGATGGGTGATCGCCGGTGACATTACTACTGAGCGCTTCCGTGCTTCGGAGGGCACGTTAAGCCCTCGGTCCCGGTTGTTGTCTTAGGATAGCAGTCGTTACAGCATGGTGGTAGGGCACTTTGCGAATGCCCGACTGGCTAGCTACCACCCTCAAGTTGAAAATCTGTTGCCAAGCACCTAACGGTGTGTTCCGGCAGCTGTCCTTGAGAGCCAGTAACTCTAGGTTAGCCTGAACAACATCCTCGACCACATCATCACTTACTATCAGGTGAGATAGTGGTCAAAGGCTAACCTATCAGGCATAAAAAAAAAAAAAAAACCTTCAATTTCACAGTTGACCAAATGCTGGCACCTATGGCAGCATTTTGTTACATTGTTTTTATATAACTATAATAAAGAGTTAAAAAAACACGATAGCGGATATAAAGTACTTTTCACGCAGATTTCGAATAATAAACAGATCCTTGCTAAGCTTGAGACGTGAAAAAAACATTTGTCTTACTGTGAAGGATAAATAAAATACGTTACAATAACTAAAACACCATCTCAAAGTACTTCAAAGTACCTTTCTGTATTTTATTCAAACTAACCGCGACCGCGGCTAGTCTTAAAGTGTTGACAAGCGGAGAGCTTTAGATTACCAAAGTTTTGTCTTGTTTAAATTTTCACAGACATTATCTTTCTTCGATATCATTTTTATATCACAAAATGACAGCTCTATTTCGTAACGTATTCTTGCAAACAAAATAAAGAAATTTCTGAAGATGGTAACCGAGACAGATAAATAAATGTATGTTATGAAAATTGTGTTTCTATTATGTCTTTTGATCAAATTCTTCGAAAACAAACAAATGTCTGAAATCATAATTTATTGGAAATGTTATGATTGAGTCGTATGTCATCATGATATATATTATTCTACGTAAACCAACAGTGGATCTGAATGAGATGGGCCGTAGGTCATGAGGACACAGTTACTAAAAATACTTATTGAAATAGACATGAAATAGTCTTCCATTGAAGCAAAGGTAGCGTGGCGGTTACAGCTATGGATTGCGGTGCCGCAGGTCCATGATTTGCTCCCAACCGTTGGCTTTAGCTTCACCACATGGTGGGAGGGTATATTGCAAATGCTCGTCTGGCTAGCTACCACCCTCGAGTAGAAAATGTGTCGCCGAGCATCCAACGGTGTACAGAGACTAATGAGACGCAACACATGTGTACAGTTTGGAATTTGTGCCGCAATGCATCTGTTACAGGTACAAGTTAATATCGCGTTTGTAGCATTAAAAAAACATTTTAAAAAAATATATCTTCCATTAAGCACGATACCCACTTTTAGCTCCCGTGATATCTGTTGATAACTCTAGCAGCCAGGTGAACTTTTTATACAACCATGACTCATTTTGTTTTGGAAAAATTGCGAGTATTTTCTGAAAACTCACATCCTTCTATTAGACAGTTATGATATTTGATATCTGGTAATTTATAGCTCCTCTGCTCTTTCCTTTAAAGCATGTCTAGTCAAAACTTAATAGTATTGGAAGCTCAGTCCTGGATCAATAACGGGAACCGTACTTGACCAAAAGCCTAGATAAATGAGATTTTTGCAATAAAGCTATCGTAGTAATTGATATTAAATCACTATGGAAACTCATGGCTTTATAGGTAAATTAAGAGCTCGACGCCTCGGCGAGCACGAAAATCAAACATATTACCATCGAAATAAGTGTCATATTAGTGCGCGCTGTTACTAAACGGCTATCACATTCAATTTGCGAAATATGCGCAAAAAATAAATATAATACTTTTAATATAAAACGCGAATAACATGTACGCTAAGTACAACATAGACTTTTCTTATGAGGGTAACAATTTCTTTTGATTTTAAATTATTAATTGTTTTTTCATGTTGAGGGCTGGATAGTTATTTAATTGACTAGCGATAGCTTAGCTTTCGAGGCCTAAGTAGGGTGTAGACAGATTAACTGACTTATCTGGAGATTCTTAACTGAACAGATTCTCAACTAGACAGTTTCTATTTGGACAGATTTTACTGGATCCATTCTAACTGGGACAAATTCTTAACTGGACGGACTCTTACCTGAGCAGATTCTTAACCTAACTGAATTTTAAATGGTTAGATTACAGGTTTTTAACTGGACAGATTCTTAACTAGTCAAATTTATTGCTGTACAGATTCTACATTATACAGATATTTAACAGGACACAATGTTAACTACGAGTAAATGCATTTTGTTACTTACAGAGTAATGTAGTATCCGTATCAGAACGTCTGCTCAGCAAAATTTCTAAGTAGACAAATCAGAATGCGAGATGCTGGCATTCTGATTTGCCATTTCTATTTAGCTGTAATGTAGAACAATATCAGAATCGTTAGTTTATATTGAATATCAGAAGGAACATGTATATTTAATCACTAACCATTATTTTTCCAACCAGTAATGTGAACACAACTTTATCAATTAAAATCTAAACTACATAATTAGGTACCTTGTATAAAAAACCGTGATGGATAAAGCAATAGCAATTAACACTGTTTGGTTACCGAGAAATTCAGCCTTTGTCCTGAACGATCAATATTATGGTATTCAGTATATACCATAATATTGACGGTACCGTAGTATAGAACATAGTTTAATCAAGGCGATGTCAACTCTGTAAACATTGTGTTAGTATCCCAGCTTCTGAGGCTTAGAGGTCGCATGGTAAATGTTTGAAGATCTCAGGAGGCCAATCAGGGTCTAAGGTCGGAAATCATTTGAATTCCCTGTGTGTAATTAAGACTGTTTGGTTTTGGTGTCCCTTACTCGCCATATACATTTAATTAACGGTGCGACATGCTACATAATTATTGTTTTGATGAACTATATTTCCTTAGGTAGTTGGTCTGATAATACCCCCATTTGTTTGGTCAAGAATGAGGAATTGTACAAATTACAAAACAAATAGTTTTTATTGACTTAAGTTAAATAGGTACAGAGTAAATTTGAATCCATAGGTTCCCGAACTAGCGTCAGCTGTGTTTCAGGAACCATAGGCTTCTCCCATAATTGTCATGACACTGGCACTTACGTCTAATATTAACTATCTGGTCTTACAATTTTACTTAGCGCTTAAGGAACATATAGTGTGTGCATAAGTTTGTGTGTAAGTGTGTGTTTAAGTGTGTGTGAAGTGTATGGGGAGTAAGGGGGAACGGACACAATATCCTATCCGACCCAATCGTCAACCTCACCTGCACGCGCTGTACATTAGCGGCGGTGGCCAAATGGCTATCGTGGTGCTCCCTGCTAGAAAACAGACGAGGCAATGGCGACCGAGCCAAGGCGGTATAACCTTCAGCCCACCTTCGGATGGAAGAGGCTCCAATAGCCTTGAGGAGTAAATGACCTCTAAAAGTATTGACAGTGGAAAGCAACGGGAAACTACCACTGATTTTATATTCCCTAGTTGGTCGGCTTCAACGACTACAAAAAAAAAAACCATGAACAGTACAACACAAACAACGGCCCCAAGTTCCCAGCGTCCCTTAGATGGGACAGGGGTGCTAAGAATCCCTGGGAGGAAACACAAAAAAGAGACATTCAGAATTGGAACATGGAATGTAAGAGGGATGAGAAGAGATGGGAAAGTGGAGAATATAGCCATAGAGATGGCTCATTTAAACATTGGTATCTTGGGAATTAGTGACACGAAGATTCCAGGCACTGGAAAAATCTATACTGTAAAGGACAGAACTGTGTATTATTCCGGCAGCGACTGTTCTAAGGAGGTGTATGGAGTGGCCATTGCTGTGAGCCGGCGCATAGAACCTGCCATTACTAATGTTATATCACTATCTAATAGAGCTATGATGATACAAATCAACACCAGGCCGAGGAAGTTAAATGTCATCCAGGTTTATGCACCAACTGCGGACAAAGATATTTCTGTAGTCGAAGATTTCTATGCGGATGTTAACAAGCTATATCAGCTAACGAAAAAAGAAGAGATAAATGTTGTGATGGGGGATTTGAATGCGAAAGTTGGGTCAGGAGAGATTTCCGGTACAGTCGGAAAATTTGGACTGGGAGCTAGAAATGAGAGAGGAGATCTTCTGGTGCAATTTTGCCAAGAAAAAGAATTAGTCATCGCCAATACTTTGTTTCAGTTACCACCCCGTCGTTTATATACGTGGACATCGCCAGCACACACGAAAGATAAAATTGTACGAAATCAAATAGACTATATAATGCTGAACAACAGATTTAGGAATACTATTAAAAGTGCAAAAACTTATCCTGGAGCAGACATTGGTTCTGACCATAACCCGATAATTGTTGACCTTGCATGCAATTTAAAATATATTTTCAAAAAGAAATCACAGTTTAAAGGCATAGATGTCCAGAAACTAAAGGAACCTAATGTACGGGCTCAAGTGCACAATCATATAAATGAATGGGCTACAGTGAATAAAAATACAGAAGATCCGCATGAAATCTGGACAAGTTTAAAATCAAAATTTTCCACTATAAACCACGAAATCATGTGCCGTTCTGACGTCAAGAAAAAGCAAATCTGGATGACCGATGAGATTATTGAGCTGATTGAGGAACGAAGATTGCACAAAATCACCAATGAGACTAAGTACAAAGAACTCGATCGTCAGATTCGCAGCCAATGTCGTGCTGCAAGATTACAATGGTATGAAAGTCGTTGCGAAAAGGTAGAGCTCCTTATGAAGCGACATGATTCATTTCAACTTCATAAAGAGATAAAAGCCATGGCAGACTTGCATAAGAAACAACGTCAGACATATATTACTGATGACTCTGGAAATGTTATTCTTGATCCCCAACAGAAGAAGAACCGTTGGGAGAAGTACGTTGAAGAGATGTTTTCAGATAGCACACGGTGCGTAGTGGAAGATTACAGTCCAACAATAGGACCCAGTATCTTAAAGTCTGAGGTACAGCGTGCGTTGCTTAAAGCAAAATCCAGGAAAGCGTCTGGGCCAGATGAGATTACTTGTGACGTTCTGAAGTTACTGGAACATGACAACATCGATGCACTGACCAATATGTTTAATTTCATCTACGATTCTGGTGAAATACCCGATGATTGGTTGAAATCTGTTTTTATCCCATTGCCAAAAAAAGCCAATGCTAGGAAATGTTCGGATTTTAGAACTATTAGCCTCATGAGTCATGTATTAAAATTATTTCTGTCAATAATACACGATCGTATAAGAGCTAAATGCGATTGCCAACTTGGGGCAAGCCAGTTTGGCTTTCGTTCTGGTATGGGAACGAGAGAGGCGCAGTTTGCGCTTAACGTTCTGGTCCAAAAATGCCGTGATAAACAACAAAATGTATATCTTTGTTTTATAGACTTTGAAAAAGCCTTTGACTGTATCATACACGTGGAACTAATGAAAATGTTGGAAGATATAGGTCTAGACGACAAGGATCTGCGTATAATCCGGAAATTATACTGGAATCAATGTGCGACTGTTAAGGTGGATGGCGAGCAGACCAACCCAGTCTCGGTACAGAAGGGTGTAAGACAGGGCTGTATTATGTCTCCGATCCTGTTCAATAATTACTCGGAAGTAATTATCAAAGAAGCGCTTGAAGGCGTGGAGCACGGTGTCGTCATCAACGGGCAATGTATCAATAACTTACGCTATGCTGACGATACAGTTCTAATAGCAAGCACTAAAGAAGGCCTTCAAGAGATAGTTAACAGAGTTTCGTTGCACAGCAAAAAACTCGGATTGAACATGAACGTCTCGAAAACTAAAGTCATGGTAATATCACACTCGCAGAAAATCCGCGCAAACATCCAGTTAGATCATAACACGCTTGAGAACGTTGACAGGTACAAGTATTTAGGCTCGTGGCTCACCGATACTTGGGAAAGCGAAACTGAAATCCGTGCTCGTATCGAAATTGCCCGCGCTTCATTTACTCACATGCAAAAAGTCTTGTGCAGTCGTCAACTCTCCATAGAATTGAGAACCAGGCTCCTTCAATGCTACATCTGGCCCGTTGTTCTGTATGGGTGTGAAGCATGGACCATGAAAGCCGAGCTTCGTAAAAAAGTTGAAGCTTTTGAAATGTGGTCTTACCGTCGCATGCTTTGCATCAGTTGGACGGATAAAGTTACAAACTTAGAAGTTTTGCACCGTATGGGAAAGAAACTTGAACTTATCCGGACTATTAAGCAGAAAAAGGTCGCCTACCTCGGACATGTACTCCGGCATGATCGTTACTCCCTCCTACAGACCATCATGATGGGAAATGTACCCGGGAAGCGTAAATCGGGTAGACGCAAAATGTCTTGGCTCCGTAATATCAGGGAGTGGACGGGGATTAAGACCGTCGAGCAACTGTTCAGATTGGCGCTTGATAAGGAACAATTTAAGAAGCTGACTGCCAACCTTCATTGATGGAGAGGCACTTAAAGAAGAAGAAGAAGAAGTGTATGAGTGTACGTGAGTTTGTAGTGTATGTTGTGTGTTTACAATTGTTAGTAGAGAATTTTATTCTTTAAGCAAATTATGCCAATTTTCGTCCATGTAAATTTTGGATATTAGTTTTACTCGTGGTGTGCCTGGCTAGTATCGCACCTCAACATCTTTCTGTTGCTACGACTGTAACGAGAGGTAGCAGTGAAAATAATACTAAAGGTGGGCGACATTGCCTTCTGAAAACTTACACGTTTTCTTCAACTTTACTCGCGCTCGTAGTGAAGTTTGCTTAGCCGTTCTGAACCGATCGGCAAAGTTAAGCAACGTCCGCCACGGTCATGAATTGGATGGGTGACCGCAGGTGACATTACTACTGAGCGCTTCCGTGCTTCGGAGGGCACGTTAAGCCGTCGGTCCCGGTTGTTGTCTTAGGATGGCAGTCGTTATAGCATGGTGGTAGGGTATTTTGCGAATGGGCGCCTGGCTAGCTACCACCCTCAAGTTGAAAACTGTCGCCAAGCACCTAACGGTGTGTTCCGGCAGCTATCCTTGAGAGCTAGTTATTCTAGGTTAGCCTGAACAACATCATCACTTACCATCAGGTGAGATAGTGGTCAAAGGCTAACCTATCAGGCATATAAACACTGCGATCCCCAAGACACAAAGTGTCTTAAAACTCCATCGTCCACATTTGATATGTACTAATAAATGCAAAATTTTTCTTTATATACATAACAATAAGTATCTTATACCTACTCGTAGAACACATTATAATTGTTACTCTAGGCTAATATAAAAAATCTACAGGAACAGAATTAATCTTACTATGAATTCAAGGCATTTATTTCTGTAATGTCCTCTTAAAACAGATGTCGCTTTGTTTTATCTTTCTTGTCGTCACCTTAGCTAAAAACTGTATAAATCAAACTCAAATAGGGCTCCGGGAAATATCCTTCGAATAAAAACGTAACCGCAACATTTTATACGATTTTACCTTTGTACTACTTTCCTTACCCGCGTTTTTTACGCAACATTACATTCTAACAAAGAGAGCGAAAATAGCAAGCTTCTATTGTGTCCAAAGCTTGCCTTGAACGGTTGACATTACAGATAAAACTTGGCTGAGCTAAGTGTTAGTTGCATTCATGTCTTGGAGGTTTTCTATCGCAATTTTAGCGTATTCATATTACTTACCATGTTTATGTAAATCTTTAATTTTATAATTTCTTTATAACCCTGTAAAAGATAAAAAAAATATAAATTTGGGTGAATAATTCGTTATATGAGAGTGTGGGATGCTTTGTGTGTCAACACACGCAGTGTCTCACACTTGAGTGTCTTCACATCTTTCTGAAACAAACGTGAGGGCTGGCGCCGCGGTTACTTCAACGGAGGGACTCGGGTGGCGCAAATATGCTAATATCGGTAGTGGTTAGACGTTTGAGCACTTTCATGGTTTCAATAAGTAATCCACTCCATCTTGGCATTAAAATTAAGATGTGTTCCATGCAAGCCCCACGGATTTGGACCCCAATTCTAAAAAAATCCATTTCCGCCTCTAAGTAAAATTACAATCAGGTTTCGCCTCATATTAACTTACAGTTAGCCAGAAAATAATTTCCAATATAGTAGGTAATAATGTTGCTTAAGATTATTTCGTTTCTAAAATTCACCTTTTTGATTTTCTTCTCGCCAGGTACTTCAAAAGAATTCAATTTGTAGTTCAATTGTATGAATTTTAGAAGATTTTATTGCTACTCTAACCCCTTACGTTTTTTTACTACTGGTACTAGTAGAATAAATTATTTTAAAATGAATAAAACACAAACATCTATGGTATTTCATTATCATGTTCCATCTGTTTTACTTATACTTTTTTAGAAATTGTAATGATTATAGAGCATTGACAGTAATTACAGAATGTCAAATAGAATGGAGATTTGTAATTCATTTCAATTCGTATTAACTCTAATTGACAAAAAAATATTGCAAATATAGTAAACTAATGAGGACTATAATAACGGGGCTAATATATATTATTTGTTTATTTTTTTGGGGGCAAATCAGGTATAATAACAAGTAGTTAACGAAGAATTATTTACTTATACGAGACAAATCATCGTGGGACGAATGCGGAACAAATCATGAATGAAATAATAATTTCACAAGATTCTTAATCATACAAATAGAGGACTTCCTCGAACACGTGTCAAATTCTAAAAGCGATTTATTGAATAAAAAAAGCGTAATTAAGCGTTAGATACCCCGGCCTCGCTAATTTCTGCTTTCGTTGCTTCTCATTAAAGATTTCGCTTCTGTTGATTTACGTTCGTTTTATTCAGTTCGGCAGTTTCATTAATATTATACTTGGACCTGAAATATTTTACAGACATTTTTCCCTAATTATTCGCAGATTAAAAAAGGTGTCGACTTTTTTTAGTCTTTAATCTGCGGAGGATATTTTTTTGGGTTTCCGCTGAACAGAATATGAATTAGGGTCAGACTTTTAGATAAGGTATGAAATAAAGCTGTTTTTTAGGACCGCTTTGCCTTCTATTGTTATTTTTATCATCCTATCATGCTTTTATGCCTCTTTCTTAGTCAGTTTAGGTCATGGGCGGTCTATTTCTTGCAATCTACAATGCTAGTATTTTTATCGTTGTAATTTAATTTGCATAACTAAAATTGACCAGTATGTATTTTTAGCATGCTTCAAGAAATAAGTGAGTTCTTAATTCGAAAGCTTTTTTGTATGGGTTACCTCTTATCCCCTTATTTGTAAAAGCCGGCTGGCCGAACATGCGACAAAATATTTAAAATATACATATAAGTAGTTTTAAACAATTATTCGGCAGTTTGTCGGTAATCTGTATCATTAAGTAACAAAATAAATGAAAAATCTCGCTTCCAATTATAACTTAAATATTTTCAAGCAATACGAAGTTATACAATGTTGCCCCGAGCTGTACGAGACGTACACTCACAATAATCTACCGCAGATGTTTACAAAGTTGTGTATTGTTCCAAAGTCTGAATTCAGACATAATTATACTATTTATACGATATTCATTTTTCGGGGAACAAATTACTTTCAATAAGCAATTCTTGTATTTTAATAGTATTTTGACGGACCACGCACAAGGCCCTTATATAATGCAGTTAGCCTATCACATATGTATTTTGTGACATTTGAGAAACTGCACTGCGTCCATCACCCTGAGACTTATATACAGTTGTTAACCCGCATGTGCTTGTTCTGTCAAACCGGAACACATTAATGTTAACATTACTTCTTAGCGGTAGAACTAGGTATGATTTTAATGATGTAGGTAGAATTTGCTTATCCATTTTCAATCAACTAATATAAGCAAAGTCTCCGCGGTCATGACTTAGATGGGTGACCGTTAGTGACATTACTACTGAGCGCTTCCGTGCTTCGGAGGGCACGTTAAGCTGTCAGTCCCGGTTGTTTACGATGGCAGTCGATATAGCATGATAATAGGGCATATTGCGAAAGCCTTCGTGGACAGCAACCAGGCTCAAGTAGAAAATCTATCGCCAGGCACCTTACTGTGTCATACGGCAGCTGTCCTTGAGAGCCAGTAATTTTAAGGTAGAACTACATCTTCGATTCCAAATTAACACTTGCCATCAGGTGAGATACTGGTCAAAGGCTAGCCTATCAGCTATAAATATACAACAAATATAAATTAATAAAAAAAGTAAAAAACCCGATTACAAATTATTTATTTTCGTTAAGCGTTTTATCGTTCCATTGAAATTAAAACTGCAAGTTATATATATTTATATAATCTCATTCGGTAATATTCTAATTATGAAATTAAATACAGACTTTTATTGGCATATTTTATGTACACTTCTTTAAGAAAATTAAAAAGTTAAATTAAAGCATTGTTCTCCTAACAAAACAATGCTTTAAAACAATTTTTTAATTATTAAAGTACAATGTGTCCCGACCAAGGAGGTTTCAATTCAATTTAAGTACACATTATCTATGGTGAGCGAGATGCGCGCGCAACGCGCTGCGCTGGTTCCGAGCCAATAGACCAATAACAGACTTTTACCATTTCAGCTCTATTTCGTACATACGAATTTGAGTAATATTTTGTTGGATAAAACTTTAATAGCAAAAATGTCAAGCAACACCGACGATACTGATAATTAAATTCCACCTGACATTCTAGAAACAGCTACGAAACTGACGAATAGTCTGACCACAGAGATTTGAAATACAGGTAAAAAAATAATAATATAGCCATGAGATTAAATAAAGTAGTGTATGCAACTGCATATAATTAGGTATTAAACCACTCGTGTAATCTTATTATGAAACTCGCCTGCGGCTCGTTTCAAAAAACTACACTCATGTTTTAATACCCTCTATTATATGACAGTTGCATAAACTACTATTATGGAATCGTTTTTTTTTTTTTTTTTTTTTATACTGTACTGGGTAGCACTTGACCACTATCTCACCTGATGTTAAATGATGATGCTGTCGATGATGGAGCGCGCTTACCCAGGAGATACCTGTTCACTCGCGTTTTGAAGACCCCCATATTGTACTTAACCGGAAACACAGACTCAGGCAGGGTATTCCATTCCCTGGCGGTTCGTATAATGAACGAAGAAGCAAATCGCTTTGTTCGGGTAAATGGAATATCTACCATATAGCGGTGGCGCTTCTGAGTATCCCTGGATGTCCGGTTATAGAATGGAGATGGCGGAATCAAATCATGTAGTTCTGTGGCACACTCCCCGAAATGTATCCGATAAAAAACCGATAAGCAAGCGACTTTGCGGCGATGCTCGAGACTTTGGAGTCTCTTGCTTATAAGTAGGTCATCGTTAATGACTCTCTTGGCTCTCCTCTCAATAGCTTCCAGTGTCTCCAGCTGGTATTTGGCAGAACCATCCCAAAGATGAGAACAGTACTCCATACACGACCGGACTTGCGCTTGATAAAGATTAAGCAGCTGTCCCGGTGTGAAGTACTGTCTCACCTTAGCCAAAACACCAAGCTTTTTTGAGGCCAGCTGGGCTTTAGACTCAATATAGGAGCCGAAATTGAGAGTCGGTGTTAATGAGATGCCAAGAAGCTCGAGATGGTTACTTATCGGCACAGACACATTCCTGAAAGTAGGAGCCAGCTGAAAAGGGCTCCGTTTGGCGGAGAAAAGACACGCCTGGGTTTTAGCAGCATTGAACTTAACCAGATTGGCATCGCCCCAATCGGAGACTGCCTTCAGAGAAAAGTTCAAGCGCTGAACCATCGCTTCCCTATGAGACTGGATTTGTAATGCACTGGTTCGTGCGTTAGATGTATAACTCTCTACAACGGTGCTGTCGTCTGCGTACCCAAAAATACCGGGCTTAAGCAGATCATTAATATGCAGCAGAAAAAGCGTTGCAGAGAGAACTGATCCTTGAGGGACTCCGGCATTTATAGCCAATTGGTCGGAAGAACAGCCATCAATGACCACTCGAATCGACCGATCCCTCAAGAAATCTGAAATCCAAACACATAAACCAGTGGGAAGGCCGTATGAAGGAAGCTTGCTAATAAGGCTATCGGGCCAAACCCTGTCAAAAGCCTTCGAGATATCGAGAGAGACAGCAAGCGCCTCTCCGTGGTTCTCGATGGCTTCGCTCCAGATGTGAGTGGCATACACTAGAAGATCCCCAGTAGACCGGTTTCGGCGAAACCCGTATTGTCGGTCACTGAGGAGATCATTCACTTCTAGGTATACCAGGAGCCTGTGGTTCAGTACACGTTCCATCGTCTTACAGAGTATGGAAGTGACTGAAATAGGCCTGTAATTGGCAGGGTCTGCGCGACTACCCTTTTTGGGCACGGGCTGCACGTTTGCAAGCTTCCAAGACTTAGGCACTTGACCAGTCGTCATAGACAAGCGAAAGAGGCGAGTCAATATTGGAGTCAACTCAGGCGCACACATCCTCAAGAGTACAGCTGGTATACCGTCTGGACCACTAGCTTTGTTCACGTCTAGATCGCGCAACGCTTTGCGTACTTCAGACTGTCGAATGCGGATTTCTGACATTAACGTCCCGCAGTTTGGCAGGCTAGAAGGTACAGCATTGCCAGCATCTAGACGTGAAGACTCTGCAAACAGAGAGGCAAATAAATTTGCTTTCTCTTCGGCAGTGTGCGCTAGTGAGCCGTTAGGTTTCAGCAGTGGAGGCAGTGAGGGACGGCAGAAGTTCTCTTCGATCGACTTTGCCAGGGACCAGAACGCTTTGCTACCCGAGGGGTAAGAAGCAAGTTTGTTCCCTGTTCGGCGTATGTGGTCGAAGCGAGCCTTCTTAAGAGCCTTTTTGCAGGACTTGGCGGCTAGGTTAAATGCTTTCTTCTTTTCACGTACATCTCTAGATTTGCGGGTTCGAGCATCAGCCCAGGCTAAATAGGCCTCATGTTTTGACGCTTCTGCATCTCTACATGTAGCATTAAACTTTGGGCGAGCTTTGCTGGACATCGGGACATCAGAAAATGGTATGAAGTATTCCATACCCTGACGTAACACCTCAGTCACAGCATCCGCGCAAGTTGAGGGATCGCTCGAAGAAAAACAAACCTGCCGCCAAGGGTAAGACGCGAAAAAATTACGCATCTCATCCCAATCTGCTGACCTGTATCGCCACACCCGCCGAGTGCCTCTTTGGCTGGAATCGAGCGGGGAGTACACTGATACAGACTTCACCAGACAGTGGTCGGAGCTACCTAAGGGTGATGAAACCGACACCGAGTAGCGGTCTGGATCTGTTGTCAGCAGAAGGTCCAAGCAATTGGCTGTGTGGCCATCAACATCCGGTATCCTTGTGGCTCCTTGGACCAGCTGAGTGAGGTTTAGCGTCAAAGCAAGCTTGCGCATCTCTCGACCAGCGTGGTCTGTGCTCTGGTATGGGTATAGCCAGTCTTGATGGTGGGCGTTGAAATCCCCCAGAAGCACTAATTGAGCAGAAGGATACCTCTGTTGGGCCACATCGGCCGCCTCACTAAGGTAGTTTGCGAGCCTGGTTGTCTCCTCATCTCCGCTGTGCGAACGGTAGACACTAGCATAAAGAAGTTTCTCCATGCCATTGTCCACCAGAACCCACATGATAGAAAATTTGGGGTCTTCAAGGTTGCGGAGACGCCGATAGCAAATGTCATCGCGAGCATACATACAAACTCCCGCCTTAGCCTTGAAACTATGTTCAAGAACATAGCCAGGGTAGGCAAGGTATGTCGCGTCAGCAGGACATTTGATCTGCGTCTCCGTGAGGAACAGAATATGTGGTCTAGCGGTCTCAAGATGGTGGTGGACCGGGTCGAGATTGGAGTGCAAGCCTCGAATGTTTGAGAGGTGCACTTGGAGAGAGAGGACGTGCTTCCGCTGTTTGACCTTTATTCTGTTTGTACCTTTCATTTATGTGGGGAGTGAAGTTAGGTAAAGGGAAACGGAAGTGGAAACGAGGCGCAAATTACCAGCCCGTGACATAAATTAGGCCATTCCACCTAAAGGGAACCAATCCTGGAGACCGCGGGGACGCCCGAGCCCCCCCAGAGGTGTCCACCGGGTCCTCTCGTCTGGTCGCCAACCAGCACGATGGCGCACCTCCGGGATTTTTCGCGAGATGGCGGGGCAGCCTTTCATGAGTGGCTGGCTCACTACTTGGGCCCCCAACTATCTGCGGTCGGCCAGCGGAGAACCGTGCCTCGGATCCCGCTGCTCTCCAAGATTGGCTGCCAGGTAAATTGACCTTCAATGTGTCACGACTAGCTATAGTAATAAGCGCAACTGTATCCGACCCGTTCCCCATAATGGCTTCACCAGACATCATGCCGTAACGCGACGGCTTGGCGGCATGGCTTTGTCTGGTTTTTAAGGCTCTTCATTTTGAAACCCCACTCGATGGTTTTAGAAGAAAAAAAATATGGCGTCTTAAATCCGCCACTTTGTAAATCTATTTTTTTAAATGTACCTAGTGTCACTTGCGCCATTGAGACAAATCTTACGATATCTCTTACATCAAAATCGTTAAGCCGCTTATAAGTTACGATGGAATAAAGAAACACACAAACATACACATATACATATATGAACCTTGAAAACATAACTCTCCTTTGTTATTGTCTATGTGTCTAAGAAAACACCTTCATGTGAGAAGTCAAAAGCATGTAACATAATGCAACATTTTAAGATACTTTCTTACATATTACATTCTTACTGATTAGGCGAAGAGATTTATCTTCCCCATCTCATTGCAAACGTCTTTTGAGCTCTTCATCAGTTCACAAATTAGTTGTATTCATACAGAAAGTAGGGGGATTTGAGCAATTACGAACCCCAGAAAGTGTCTTAAGTCTTTTGTCTTTTGACAGGAGATATTTCGTTGCGACTTCGTTAAAACGGTCCTTTGAGTTACTGTTACAGATGTCTCTTTGATTATGTAGGGAATGGAAAGACGATTTGTAAGATTATTTCAGTTTTAGGGTTGCGCTTTGCTAATGGGTAGCTAGTTGACATTTTTATTTTGTGTTAAATTTTCCAAACAATTAATAATAATATTAAACTACTGACGTTGATGGTGTATCCACAAGGCTCCATGGGAAATAAAAAAAAAAAAAATATATATTATATTTGGTATTTTTATGCTTGACAGGCAAGCTACTACCACTACTCACCTTATGGTAAATGATGATGTGGTCGAAGGTGTTGTTCAGGCTAACCTAGTATTACTGACTCTTAATGTCATCTGTCGGACAAAACCGTTAGGTGCTTGACGACAGATTTTTCTACTTGAGAGTGGTAGCCAGGCGGGCATTCGCAAAATGCCTACCTAAGCCTACTATTTACGCCGTGGGGTGCCGGGTTAGAATTGCACCTCCCCATAACATCCCGTGGGTGTCGTAAGAGGCGACTAAGGGAAAAACACTGGAAGGTGGGCAGCAGCGCCTTCTAAACAGTAAGACTACTACTTTCTACTACTGCTATCATATTACAACAACCGGGACCGTCGGCTTAACGTGCCCTCCGAAGCACGGAAGCGCTCTGTTGTATTTTCACTAGCGGTCACCTATCCAACTCATAACCGCATCGGTCGTTGCATAACTTTGCTGATCGGTAAAGAACAGCGAAGCAAACTTCTTTACGAGCGCATCAAAAATATGCATACAATACATTAATATAGTATAGTATTGTCTAATCTTAGTTCTAATTAGTTACAGAATTTTTTAACTTTACAGAACTGTTAATTAAATCCTAGAAAACTTGAACAAGAAACAAATTACATTATTTTAAAAAGAAATCATGTTTTAATAGATAAATTAAAATTAATATTTTAATTTCTTTTTAATACATTTTAACGAAGTTACGGTTGCCGAGCGGTAATAGTCAAAGTCAAAGTCAAAATCATTTATTCAATTTAGGCGTCTACGACGCTCTTATGAAGGCCAATCACACATTTTAATATTGAAATATACTACATTGTACTGCCACGTTCAGGAAACAAAAATTATAGAGCCACTCCGAGAAGAACGGGCAAGAAACTCGGGGCCATTCTTTTAAACTTTACTACTTACTGTTTTTTAACAATGTGTTAATTACATACTATAATATAGTAAAATTATTACAATATTTATTTACATTACGTAGGTGACAGGCGCTAGCTTGGCAGAGGCGAACCAGTCCAAGCAGTTTTGTCGTTTATGTAATCAGAAACTGTGTAGTAAGATTTCCTTATCAAAATATTCTTCACGTGCAACTTGAATTTTCTTTCTGTGAGCGTTGTAATATGTTTGGGCAATTTATTATAAAACCGTACACAATTGCCTAAGAACGACTTTTTATTTGTCTTTGCTAATCTAAAATTTGGCACTGGTATTTTATCTTTATTCCTAGTGTTACAATCGTGATTTACAATAGTTATGAACTGCTGTGCCGCAGGTCGATGGTTCGTTCCCCATCGCCAGCTCAAGCTTCACTGCATGCTGGAAGAGCATTTAGTCGTATTTTGGTTCAATGCTGCTCTTAACTATCTTATTTTATTTTTTACTTTTTCTTTGTGTGTCAAATAAAATTATTTTTCTTTCTTTTTTCTTAGGTCAATGTTATTCTGGCTAGCTACCGTCCTCAGGTATAAAATCTGTCATCAAGCACCTAACAGTGTGTTCTGGCAGCACTCCTGGCTCTCAAAGCCAGTAAATTACAGGCACATGAGATTTAAAAACTGTATGTCTCAGGGTGAAAGGCGCAGTTCAATTCGTCATTTATGACCAAATGCATCTGTTAAGGGCAGCAGTTTCCATTTAGCCCGCAGGATTGTTGCTTGTTCTATAACCCAAAAATATGGTTAAAATGACTGATAATGTTTAATATTGTATAGAAAACCGGATCTACTCCATTGCCAAATATGTTTTCCGCATCATACGTGATAGCTTCATCAAAAATCTCTGGATCAATCAGGGTTTTCTTTTCTGCTGATACGATTAGTAAAATGTGAAATATTTCAATATTAAAATTTATAATAAACTTTATTACTAAATTAAATAAATGATTTTGACTTTTGTCATGAGGTTTGGGTTTGAATCCTTCTCGTCGCTCAAATTTTCACTTAGATTGTTACTTTGAAAGCTTATTATTTTATAAGCCTACAATTGTATGGTGGTAGGGCATTTTTGAATGCCTGCCTGGCTAATTACCACCCCCAAGTAGAAAATCGGTCGCCATATAACTTACCTATCAGACCTAAAAACAACATACTCATCACTCAAAATACAGTATTCCATCATTTAATTAAACTCAAATTTCTCCAGCATATTTTCCGGAATAACACCGTAAAATAGGTCGTTCTTTTCTGCAAAAATGTCTTTATGACATTTTCCTGAAATATCACAATGTTTCAGAAAACTTGAAGTAAGCGGAAAAATGTGAATAAATGGCAGCAAACCAAAGCAAATGATCTGATAAGCAGCACCACAAGAAAACTTATTCAATCTGCAAACGAATGACGCAAAACTATGACAACGTACAACTTTGCATCAAGAGAACTGAAAATCGAATTGTAGTTTGTTTTCGCTATTTTGTTATGTAGATGAAGGGTGCCTTTGTGGTACAGTCAAGGCGTCATCCTGTCTGCCCTTTGTTCTATTATTGTGTCCGCTATATGGTTTAGAAATATATTTTTTATGCTAGATTAGCCTTTGACCACCATCTTACCTGATAGTATGTAATGATGTGGTCCAAGATGTTCTTCTGGTTAACCTAGAATTGATGGCTCTCAAGGACGGCTGTGGAAACACACCGTTAGGTGCCTGGCGAGATTTTATGCCTCTGGCAGCTATAATTTAGAGCCAGTAATACTAGGCTAGCCTGAACAACATTTTCGACCTAACATACGAACATTAGGTGAGATAATGGTCAAAAAACAGACTATAATCAAAAAAAAACATGACTTTTTAACGTGAAATTGATTTTAATATAAGAAAATAAGCGGGTATGCTACAAAAGAAAGCATTTGCAAGTCATGTTTGCGTCAGACAGGCGGCTGACCATATAGCCGAAACTAAAACATTTAAAACAATAATTTTCCTTGTTATACTTAACTATACGTTCCCCATGGGGTGCCGGAGACTCATTCTTCTGGGAGTTGTAAAAGAGGACGTAGGGTAAAATATCTTAGTGGGCAGCAACGCTCCGAAAAACTGCCATTAACACGGTGATTTCACGCCTGTCAAGCATGGGGATTATTGTAAACCCTCTAACAATGGAGGCATTTGTTCAACGGTGGCTGTTGAAGTAAAGTACTAATTATATGTGTGGTAATTTAGTATGAGCTTATTAGTATGTATATTTGTGCTTTAAACTGATTTAGATAAAAAATGGAGTATTGATGGAGTATTGTTAACTTATGTCCTGGGTACACATATAGAATGCTTCATCATCACCGTCGCTTTTCATCAAAACGTACGCGGTACAATCCGCGGAGTTTTGCGAGTGTTTTTTTAAATTAAGATCGGTAGTATGTATTTATAGTATGTATGTATGTAATTTTTGAACGGTTTAGGTCTCTAGTAAATAATTAGGATTAATTATAGGTATACTTTCCATATCAGCTGGAAAGACCACTGTTAAACGTAGCCTCCCCCTGTTTTTCGTAATTGTATCAGCCGGATTGTCCACTGCTGAACATAGTCTCCTCTCTGGATTTATCATAATCTCTACGCTGGGGAGGTGTCTTGGGGATCGCACTTTTTCATATCAGTTCCTCAAAAGGCGCTGCTGCCCACCTTCCGATATTTTACCTTTAGTCGCCTCTTACGATACCCACAAGTTGTAATGGTGGGGTGATATTCTAGCAAGTCACCTTACGGGCCTTCTCCTAATCCCTGGGTTTGCAATAATCCCCACGCTTGGCAGGCGTCTTTGGGACGGCAATATAAGAGCTGCTGCTGCCCATATTCTGGTATATTAAGAAGTCTCCCTTAGTCGAATCTTACAGCCCATGGGAAGAAATATACATAATTTAGATTCATTTCATGAAAATTCAATGAATGTTTGTAAAAAAATACACAAAGCTTTGTGCACAAACTTTTCAAACAAAGATTGCAATGCTTCTGACGGTGAGAAACTTACAATAATTAAGCAGAACTAAGCAACACAGATTCTGAATAGCGCCGGCTCATTCGTCTCTAGAACTTTCGTTAGGTACAAGAAACTTAGTCGAGAATTTCATTGTGCGAAATAAGGGCGCTAATCTGCTTCTTGTGACACTTTACATATTAAGCTAGTAACTTAACTTGATATTAAACTGCGCGGTCCGTATTGTTTGAGTGTATTTATATGTAGTCTGCGTTAGTAGTTGAGTTGTTGTTTTGTGCATATTTAATTTAGTTATTTGGTTTCAGTCAAGTGGACTGAGTTGTAATTGAAGCATGAGCTTACTTCATATTTTAAGACTTCTTAACTACTATGAGATGGAGAATTATAGTCATGTGCGAAATTGGAACCCACGCTATCCAACCCTAAAGTCGGGGTATGCTCTAACCGCTAAGTCAACATGACTCATGACTCTAATTTGTCCTTTCGTTCTTAACCATCGTATGGGGGTGGATCGATATCTAAAGTTCAAACCTTCCGCTGAACAAGATTATTTTTTGGAATTAGCTCTAAACTTTAAACGACGTTGCAACCCTATTTTAATATTTTTATTATTGAAATTAATGCTCCTTGTGATTCTAATCTGTCCTTTCGTTCTTAACAATTGTATGAGGTCTTCATAATAAGTGAATTTTATTAAACGTTTGAATTAAAATCTTATAGGATAGAATACTACTGGATCCTCTCAAACACTCTTGTGTGTTTGGGGATGAAGCGTCAGGGCTTAGCCCTCTTGCTTCGGTAGTTCTCATACTATTGCTATGGGGCAGTCTTTAGGGTAGCCATGATTTCTTTGGTCCTACCGCCCAGTGAGTATTAGGTACCTAGGCGATCAGGCCACGCCAGGTTACTCCCACTGGTGGAAGCGGACTGATCAGCGACCACGTCGCAGCCCACTGGGGTATCGCCGAATTGATGTGATTAACGAACTTGAGTGTTTTCAAATGAATTGTCCTAAATGTGGAAACATATTTAATAATTTCAGTAAGTATAGAAATTATTAAATATTTTGTACTGTTTTTTTTTTTTCATAATATTTAATATTATTACACCTATACCCTATACGTTAAATCATAATTCTATTTTCATTGTTCCTCTTTCAATAAAATTTTTTTATATGAACATTTAATATGTATATTTGAAGAAAAAGATTCATTAGAATTAATGACTTTGAACGATTGTTTTAGCATTATGCCTAAACGCGTTTATGTGATTTCAGAAGTTTGTTATACCTATAAGCTGTATTAAGTATAATATTAATGTAAATGAGTTTGACATTTCGCATTAATTAAGGATAAAAGGGATTGCTAATGGTATTGGTTTTTTAATATGATTGAAAATATAGTTTCCCAAATGTACCAAACATTGTTTCTAACAGTGGAACCACTGGTTGTCTGGAAAAGATCGCTATCAGCGATAAGACCGCCCAATGTCACACCTACTCTTACTTTTTATGTTTTAAATTCTAAGTTTTTAAATAAGTATTGTTTCAATAAAGTGTTATCTATCTATCTAACCATACTAGTTCTTTAAAAAAATATGTATTAATAGTCTTAGGAAGCGTAAGTTTTTTCCTAAGTATAAGAAATTAAATAAGTTTTTTCTAATGTCCCTGTGTGGTAACCTTTGCATTTAACAGATGCGTTTCATCAATAAGTGACTTACTGTACTAGGCACATCAAACTGAGACAAAGTTGTTAAGTCTAATGTGCCTGTTATCACTGGCTTCTATACCCTTCACACCGGAACACAGTAATGCGAGCATTAATTAAATTAAAATACAATTATTTCAGATATAAATAATCCATATTGTAGTAATACACGTTATTTTAGCATTATTTAAATTTTAATGTATGTAATGTCATATTGTAATGCTTGGCGGCTGAAATACATAATACGATTGCAGTAGAAACTCTTTCACAGAGACTTCTTCTGCAATTTTATATATTTTCCCCTCAAAGACGGTACAAGCTACCCAGAGAGTAATAATTCAGACATGCTAATATTATGGGCATCTCATTTGTAAGAATATAACGAAATACTTATTATCTGTGATATATCAAAACATTTGTTATTCAAGGTAACGTCCCATATATCTAGTCCAGAGTTCATTTACATATGATGTTCAGTTCTATATAAATAATTCATGATAATTCTTGTTTTTTGGCTGTAATTTATCTATGTAGTAACTTTCTCGTACCTGGTATACTTCTTTCGTTTTGTGGCTTAAACTCTGAAGCTTTCATTTTTATCCGTTATTTGTACGACAACATTTGATTTGATTAAGAGCTTAGAGCGTACATATGTAGTTTGTGATACGACAAAAATGATTGGACAATTCCACTCTGCCAAACTAACGCCTTCGTAATTTAAACAAATATTGTAATAATTTTGAAATGGTTTGTAACACATTGTAAAAAGATGTTTAAAAGAATGGCCGTGAGTTTTTGCCCGTTCTTCTTGCAGTGGCTCTATACGTTTTTTTAATGAACGTAAAAGTACAATGTATACATTCTAATATAATTATTTATAATTTACATTCATAAAAACGTCGTAGACGACTAAATTGACTAAATGATTTAAAAAAAAATACTACGAACTATATACAATACTACAGCTACTACAATAAAAGCATTTATACAAGTTGTAAGTCATAGCAGACTCATAGGCAGAACTTGAATTTGGACTTTGAACATTGACATTTTAATTGTCCCTGAAATATCATAAAAAATCTCTCTTCATCAAGTTTTCTTCTTTCATTCCTGTCTATTTTTAACTCACTTCAAAAGGAGAAGGTTTTCAATTCGACTGCATTTTATGGGCCCTCATAAAATTTTATGGGAGAATCGATTTGGATGATTTTTTACATTCAAAAGTTGGTGCATGTCATGAAGCCCAATTTAAATTTTTGTGAGATATGACGAGGAGTATTTGAGTTATCTATAGTAATGCGCATTTGATGTTTAAAGTCTGTTTTTTGCATTAAAATTTAAAGCACTAAATGTAGAAATAACCCAATGCATAGAAACCTGAATAAAGGAGCATTGTGTTTTGAGTAAGCAGAATGCCATAATTGCTGTTTTCTTTTGTTATTTCTGAAACATGTGAATAAAAATATAATTTCCATTATAAATTTTGTCCTGTGTCAACCGCAAAGCCTACTTTTCAGGCGGCTTGCGGATCGCATTGAGATGCCAGTTCTTCAATGGGCGCGGCTGCCTTCTTTTGCCCTTTTCCTTTCATTGCATCCTGTGGAAGATATTGGCTAGAGGGAGGGCAATTCGAGTCGACAACATATGGGGCATTTTGTTTTAATTATGTGTCACACTTCTGTGTTAATTGGTTTTTATTAACCCTTTTTAAAAGTTTAAGCTACAATCTAGTTTTTTTCCGCAAAGCTTTCGCCTATTTAAATAACATATTATAGTAACAAAACTAAAAAAAAAACAGTCACATTGAGCATCTCCCTCTATTTTGAAGTTACTTAAAAAAAGAATAGAAGAGATATATATCATATGAAAAAGGCGCTGTCAACATCCATCAGTGAAACTCATCAAAAATCATCAACGTGAAATTGGACATCAATACGGCGTTGATTGTATTGTATCTTCAAACTCTTGAGACCATCTTAGGACTATTGTCCCACCTTCAAAACTTAGTACCTAAGTAATGTTAGTCGAATATTGCATCGGTCTGGATCTAAAATAGTAAATGACTTGCGAGCATCGTTGCTGAAAACATCGTTAGAGACTTAACGACGGATAATCTACCTGAGTTAGATTCCAACATAATCGAAACTATAATGTTATTATCGCTCTGAAAATGTCACAAATCCGACAATCTTCAAATTAGGTCGTAGGAACCTTTATGAGGCACGTAACCCGATGGTTACCGCCACCTTGTCAATTCAATTTAGTCGATCACCACTCTGCACTGTCCGTGTTAGTTAACTGTACACTGTAACTGTATATTGTTTGTCTGGAAAGGGATATAGTGAAATTACAGCAATATTATATTGATATTTTACAAATTATTCGACATTTTGCAAAATTTTATGCCCCGGGCGGGAATCGGACCTAAACCACTCGGCATTCGGCATTGTACGGGAATGCCATACATTAGGTTTAATTAATTGTTTTGCAGTAGATACATTTCGATGACCTCGAAAACTTTTTGAAGCGTTTGTAGCGAAGTTTGCTTAGCCTTTCTGAACCGATTAGCAAAGTTAAACAACGTCCACTGCGGTCAGAAGTTGGATGGGTGATCGCTGGTAACATTACTACTGAGCGCTTCCGTGTTTCGGAGGGCACGTTAAGCCGTCGGTCCCGGTTGTTGTCTTAGGATGGCAGTCATTATCATAGAGATATAAAATACCTCTTTTCTGTGGTCATTATAGCATGGTGGTAGGGCATTTTGCGAATGCCCGCCTGGCTAGCTTACTACCCTCACGTAGCAAATCTGTCGCCAAGCACCTAACGGTGTATTCCGGCAGCTGTCCTTGAGTGTCAGTAATTCTAGGTCAAAAGGTCAAAGGATAACTTATGAGGCATAAAAAAAACTCAAGCTGAGCGGTAGCGATTGTCACACTGAGCGGTAGCGAATGTCACATTGAGCGGTAGCGATTTTCACACTAACCTAGCTTATAATTTTCTTTATATTAGCAAATATTATTAATAATCAGTTCATTATATAATCCAACCAAACCAAAAATACTATTTTTTCACACAAATACTTTCTCCGTTCATTTTCTATTGATTTCGAAGTTTCAACTATTGTTTCAACTATGTCTTAGATATATAAGACATACTATGAATAAGATAAATAACAGCACGTCTCCATTGATTACATGTATCAAGCACTTACTAAGATAAGGACAAATTGTTGTAGTATATAAGGTATGGATGATGCAAGTTAAAAGAGTGAAAAATAAAGTTAAAATACAGGTGGAGCCTTATAGGTTACACTCCTCTTTCAATTGGTAGCATCAGTAGTCACCAACCTACGAATTAATAATGAAAAGAAATCTAAGTAATTCAAGCTCAAAATCAACAGAACGCAAACTGTACCGCGGCGATTATAAAAAGTATACACCATGCAGCGCTCTCAGTTCGCCGCGTGGGCTCGAGTTATGCGGTGGTACCGCGGGAAGTTTCGACTAACTTCATCAATGTTCTTCTGGGTTGTTTATTTTTGCAAAAATATTATAGTGTATTGTAAAATTCTGGAGAAGCCTATGGATATGAAAATTTCAAGAATAGCTTTCATAAACGATAAAAAGTAGTTCGGAACATTGTTATTAGTCTTAGAAAGATCTGTATGAAAATGCGGTTTGGCCTTAAAGAATGACGGCGGTGACAACATGACCTTGACGCGACCAATCAGATGCGATCATTTCTAAGCGCCAAATCAGTTAACCAATCCGATTGAATTTGGAAGCTTGTGCGGGTATTGTTACATGTGGAGTCGACGAGTCCGAAATCAAAGCGGGCACTGTATACTTCTTTACATATTTATTCGTAGTCACCAACCCTACATTTCAAACATGATGAAACTATATTTGTATGGCCATCACTACGTGCACACTTCCCTAAAACGTACATGTCTTGTTATTGCATCATAAGCAAGTCTTCCATCGCCGATAGCTCTCTATTGTAACAGGATATTGTGCAACATTTAATGGAAATCCCGAACGTTTCACATAGTTCTAATTTCGAGTTCCTCTTAATGACTCATTTGAAACTTGACTTTATGAGTACTAATGAATAGAATGTCGACGTTCAAAGTAAGTAGGTTAATTTTATTACTCAATAAATTAAGGTGGAGAGGACCAGAGTTGACTGCATTTTAGGACCCTTTGCTATGTCACATCTTTGTGAGGTGTAATCGTGTTTAAGTGTGTTAATCTACATTTGGAAGTTTAGGTGCTTTGAATGTCAGCTTTTATTGTAGTATCAAGTGTCAAAGGGGACAAAAGATTTGATTTTATTTATGCTCCATGAAAATCCTGCATTTGAAACAGTTGAACTCTTGGAATTTGAAATGAAATGATTCCTAGACACTATCTTTAATATCTACTTTTATATCTACGTATTTTTTTAATATGTGCTACACAATTTCTCAGCTATTTAAATTCATTTTAAACTTTTTGCAGAAACAATGTAATATAATGACAAATGATTTTTTTTTGATGAATGTTTTGATTTTCATATTGAAAATTTAATTAAGAATTATTTTGTTCCGTTTTAAAATTAATGTAACATAAAACCAGTATGGTAAGTCTCCTAAAGCATAAAATGCTAGTACTAAGAGCCTTCGCTCTTCCGTATCTTGTACATACAAGTAACATTATGTGTCAACTTAATTACTCACTAAATTCACAATTCGTTGTTGCATACAGTCTATTTTTGACAGATTCATTACATTCATCCAATGGGAAGAAAATCTATGAAAATTATAGTCTATTTAAAGAAAACTTTACAAATAGCGACATGAGGAAGAAGATCATTAAGTTTTGATCACGTTTTTTGTAAAGATTGTACGTTTTACATATATAAATAAAATACATAATATTCTAAAATATATGTTCAATACTATACCTGATCCGTAAACACGATTCCATACATTTCATTTAATGAAAAAAGAAATATAGCAAATGGTTGCTGGGTAACTGAATGATATTTTCAGTGTTTAAATAGATCAGTTTTTAATGAATTTATGAAAAAAATTGCTGACTTTATATATATTACGTCTTTCAGTAACTATTTCTTTCACTCGCATGCGGAACGAGTTCTCTCCATCCTACGGCAAGCAACATTCTGAAATTTTAGAAAGACCACTACGCCTTAAAATATGACACATGCTTGCAACCATTATAGCGAACCATTATACCACTTAAAATAGATTATAGTATAAGTCATACCTACTGATATAGTTTACTTAAGTATTAGGTACATTTCTGTTAAAAATAAACATAATAAAGAAGACTTCAAACTGAATAATCTTAAACAATATCACTACTAAGATCTTACTCGTACTATAGATTTCATCAGTCTTGCATTCCCCTTCTTTAGTTGCAATTCGTTGTGACTGCCTATTCCTTCTAAAAAAGGAACACTTATTAAGGTATGTATCATATAGGTATAAGTAAAATATCTGATGTATATAATTATTATTTTTTACCGGCTGTATGCTTTTATTAACAAACTACTATGAACTTTATATAACACTACAGCTACCACAATAAAAAAAAGAATTTAGACTACCTACAAGTCATCTCAGACTCACAGATTCCAAAATTTCCAAATGCTCCAAAACCTGCCCAAATCTCCAAATGCTACCAGTTGGTAGCATGCCATTCTGGCAGCGTTGCCCCGTTGAATTGCAATTCTTATTCGTTGAGCCAAATAGGTGCCAGTATTTTGATCATGCGTCTTTATTATAGGTGTTTTGTAATAATTTTCGTAAATATACATTATATTAATTATACTTAAAACATTTTTAATAACATGTTCTATTTCAGTGAACCAAACACGATATCTACTTATTTAAGTATAAATTGCCAGAATCGTGACAAAAATATTCTTCATAAATATCTTCTGTAACAAAAGCTTAGTCTAGACTATTACCTACAAGTAATACTTATAATAGGCTTTTATCTCAAAGAAGATACCTTATATAATTGTTATATAAAATTATAAAGAGAAATTGGGAAAAATATGGTATTATATTTTTAGAGATACGTATAACCTTAAATGAAGAAAACTTGGAACGCTTATGCGAAGATCACGGGCTATTCTGTCTGTCTGTCCGTTACAGACTTTTTACTCAACTGCTTTATAAAAACAAGTTAAATTACCTAAAGAAAGAAATATTGTAGTCATATATTAATATGTGAACGAAACTTGGTTAAATATTTGAGGGAATAAAAATAAATATTCAGACGTTTCATAGGTAAACACACTGAAACACACACACAGACTTTCATATATGTAGGACCTTAATCATCATCATCAACTTCATGATGTAAATTTGTTAAATGAGGCCTTCTCCATTAAGGAGGGGAGTTTTTCCATAACCTCCGTGCTCGGCAGACGACTTTGGGATCGCAGATTAAGATGGCTGTTCTTCAGATGGCGATGCTGCTCAACTTCTGGTATTTTTCCATTCGTTGCCTCTTGCAACACCCACAGGAAGATATGGAGGGAGATTGGGGAGGGGAGAAGTGTAGGGGAGAAGGTAGAGGTACAATTCTAACCCAGCAACCCATGTGGCAATGTGTATGTAATATCAACGTTGTACTAAAGTTGTAAAATCTAGATTCATTAGTTTGTTAAAATAGTTATACCTAGATTAATACTAATTAATCCAGGTATAACTCGCAAGTACAATGGAAAATTCTCGAATGTGTAGGTATTTTGATAGAATGAACCTTAATGGGTAGGTTTACACAAATGTTAAGAAGTGCAACTCTAATACAGTTATGGCTTTGATATCTAACTCATCAAGTTTACAACTAACTAACCATGCACAATCTTCCAATTCAATTGGATTGTTAAATTGATTTGGTTCTAGAAAAGATCACATCCAATTGGTCAGGTCAAGGTCGTTGCTTCACACGGTACACTTTTGAAACCACGCCTGCCGCGGTAAGGTTTGTGTTGTACTGTTTTTGAGGTTGAATATTTTTTTTATGTATCTATTCGTAGTACGTCACGAAGGGATGGAGAGTTATGTTCTAAACACGTCAACGTGTTAACAAGTAAGTATTATTTTAGGCTACACTTATTGCTTTTGATGTTATTAACTTACAATTGTCAAAACAAAGCTAATATATAAAAAAGCAGACCACCATTAGGCGTTTTTAGTGCAATATTTTACTATCTTGGTCAGTTTGGTTTTATTACGAAAAGGGTCTAGAAACTCATAAAAATACTACAACTACAACAATAAAACTATTGAAGACCCTCTCTTCCAGTTGGTGTACACATAACTCAAATAAAATAGTGATGGCGCACTGGCCTTAGCCACCGACTACTGAACATAGTCTATACTTTGAATCTTGCCGCAGGTTTGAGCTTCACCGCATGTTGGCAGGCCTGACCCTTTTTTTAGGTACAAGGCTTCAGGTCTGTCCGGACGCGATTTTTGTACGCTGCGTGCCGGGTCAGAAGAGATCAGACTATGCGTGGCTATGCAATAGAAAGAGAGGACGCCTTGTAGGTGAATATAAATATTAGATACTCCGTGCATTGCGAACTGAAGTGCACTTTATGACTTCCTAGCTAGAGTCGCTTATTTATTGTAATGGCTATGTGGAGTGAACCTTCTAGTGGTCTTAATTATGTAATGTTGATACGGTATTTCATTGATGTTTGCCTATCAATCTCAAGTTAGAAATCTATCATCTTGAACCTAACAGTGTGTTTGTGTACCTGATTATCCGTGTGCGTATTTCGTTACAAACCTTTAAAAACACTGTGCTTTTTATTTTCATTGCAGGACTAATAACTTTGTACGCATATTCTCGACGGACCTTTATGTATTCCATCAATATCTTCTTAGAAATTACTCACTTCTATATCTATTAATATTCAACACTATTAAGTCATAATGTATTTCGCATTTCTCGTCATAACATCCCCATACCAAAGGGAGACTTTTCTCTTTAACTTTTCAGTCATTTTTGCTTCGTTCCAGTTCCTGATATATATCTATATACGTATACCTCTGATATACAATCCGGGAGTTCTCTGATGTACTCAATCCTTACTTGTTATAAAATATGTCCATTCTTGTTATAAAATATGAGATTCCATATCAATATAAAACGCCTATAACACAAATATCTATAGTCTATAAACACGCCTGTATACCCCAAACAGGTAGGCAGAGGTGTGTTTACACCCACATCACCAATTGGGTTTTGGTACCACGTGATGGGGGGCAAGCCTATTTCCATCAGGGTCATACAAAAAGTTTTCTCTAATACACTGGATGAAGCACAAAAACTAATCACGAATAATATGTTTACGCTAGCAGCATATAAGACAAGAACACAAGGACATATGGTATAAAACCCTGGCAGGACATTAAGATGGTATACAGCCCTGTTGTAGGTCTAATGCACACAACACCCTACTCACATCCACGCGAGAAATGGCATGCTGCTCATTCGGCGCACTTTTCTCTTAGTCGCTTCTTACGATACCCACGGGAAGAAATGGGGAAGTGACATTCTATACCGGCACTACAACAGAGAAAAAAGAGAATGTAATAAACACTCATAAAGCTTTATTCAAAAATTGTCATAATAAATACCCTAGTGAATGGAAAACTTCGTAGAGAGGACAATAATTAAATTAAGCGCGGAACTTTATGAAATACCGGACAGAGCACCGGCTAAACTTTGATACAACTGTTTTCAGAACCGACTATTGGTTTTAAATTTATGTGTTGAAGTTTGAACTAGTTCGCCGGTTTGGTTTACGGATAACTACCTTACATCGATTTCATCAACGAAAAAATTTAAAAAAAAATGGAACCGACTTCAACGCTCAAACGTGTGAAATAATTGGTTGAAGTCGGTAACATGATAGTGCCTATTATATCGATATTGTGCGCAGGGTGCCGACTTCAACCAGTTATTGAATGTTGAAGTCGGATCCAATTTTTGGTAAAACATTTTTTTCACTCTTTTTAGTAACTCTGGCTACTTACGGGATCGATTTTTATTCATAGTCTTTTTTTTATGCCTGATAGGTTTACCTTTGACCACTACCTCACCTGATGGTAAGTGATGATGTGGTCGAAGATGTTGTACAGGCTAACCTAGAATTACTGGCTCTCAAGGACAGCTGCCTGAACACACAGTTAGGTGCTTGGCGACAGATTTTCAACTTGAGGGTGGTAGCTAGCCAGGCGGGCATTCGCAAAGTGCCCTACCACCATGCTGTAACGACTGCCATCCTAAGACGACAACCGGGACCGACGGCTTAACGTGCCCTCCGAAGCACGGATGCGCTCAGTAGTAATGTCACCAGCGGTCACCCATCCAAATCCTGACCGCGGCGGACGTTGCTTAACTTTGCTGATCGATTCAGAATGGCTATGCAAACTTCGCTACGAGCGCTTCAAAAATATTTTTCAGTTATTGCAGTGTAACTCAAAAACAGCTTGATCGATTTTGATGAAATTTAAATGGGACTGTTGCGTTAAATGTTTTGTCGTTCCATTGAAATAAAAACTGTAAGTTATTTATATTTGTGGAAACGTGTTTTAAAGCTCTTCATTTTTATATCCCACTTGAAAGGTTTGGAAGAAAAAAAATATGTCACTATTTTTTTTAATATCACTTGCGCTATCAAAATGAATGTAAAGATATTCTCTCTCTTACATTAAAATTGGTTAAGCCGTTTAGAAGTTATGATGGAATGAAGAAACTCGCAAACACCACACATACATAAATAAAAAATAAACATAAATAACATAAACACATACATAACTCTCCTTTTTTGGGCAGTCATGTAAAAATGAACTATATGAATAAACAACTACTCAAACAAAAAAAAACAGTTTCAAGGGGTTAGTATTTCTATAAAAAAGTGCTATTTTTCAGAAGCATGCATAATATATGTTATTATAGCCTTAGTATTAAAGTGTAAAATTTTTATGATACGAAATACTTACAACAACAAATGAATCAATATGTAATGTGTATTTTAATTCAATATTTAGTACCTATGGAGTTCGTTATTTAGTAGTGCATTTTTTATGAAACTACGTATTTTATCAAACGACATTTAAAAAAATATATATTAGTAACTTATCAATATATCGTCGTGATCGATACAAACTTTTACAACACATCATGATGGGGAAGGTAGCAGGAAAAAGAAAAGCCGGTCGTACGAAAAAGTCTTGGCTGAGAAACATCAGGGAGTGGTATTGCGAGAGCACCTTTTTCGCCTCGCGAGAAACAGAGGCATATGTACAAAGCTGATCGCCAACCTGCAGTATATACAGAGACACTATAAGAAGAAGAATAAGTTTTTTTAATTTAGTTTTATGGACAACTATTGTCAACAATAATGGTCAGACATCACTAGGCTATACTAAGATTTGATGTATTGCTTTTAGCGAAACAATTATAAGGGATCTTTTCCTATCATCAATATTTTCGCCCGCGCAGATCCGGTCCGCAAGCGGGTGATAGCACACTCCTGGCAACACGCAGGTCAAAGATTTCGCTGCCGCTGCAGTGTTGTGCGTGTCGCCAATCCGCGTTCCGCGCGCGTGCTGCCCGCGTGATAGGAAAATCATATATGAAATTATTGGAAGCAGCTTAATGCTTCTTTTCCTATCCTATATATTTTGCCAGAATTTTTTGAATTCGATTTCATAGAAAATAATCAACACGCGGAATCCAAAGGGATTCCGCATGTTGATTATTCCCCATTCGAGTGTTTGATAGTTAGACGGACGGACAGCGTCGGGTTGTTAATAGCGTCCCGTTTTTCTGTATGGAACTTTTATACAGAAATATATTCATGTCATTTTTTTAAAAACTTAAATTATATTTTAAAAGTTAATTAATATAACTTTTAAAATAAAATTTATTTTAAAAGTTATATTAATATAACTTATTATTTAACTATAATTAAACTTACTATTTTATTTTAAAAGTTAATTAATATAACTTTTAAAATAAAATTTATTTTAAAAGTTATATTAATATAACTTATAAAATAAAATTTAAGTTTTTGTTCGAACAAAAAAAACTATATTAAGCATGTTCATTCAATACTCTATTAATACAGCTATTGTATTTTTATGTTATGAAATAATCAGGCACTCACTCACACTTCATGGTGAGAGTCACGACTCTCCGTCCATTACAGTTGAAGTGTCACCATTCTCGTTTTGCTTGACACTGCTCTGTGACAAGTGCTGTCACTCCAAGAACTTAATTCTTATGTTTATTTGCCCAGTAATATCAGTGTCTTTCACGCTTAGCTCTTACATATCTTGTCTAATTCATAACTATGGAATTTATTGTTATCTTGTAAATATATACTTTATAAATATATACGATCCCCAGATGTTAAGCATAGTAGTGCAACCTACTACTTCGATTTTTATAAATATGATTACAAGTACTACAGCGTGCTGAGCAAAAATCACATTCATTAAATATTGCAATACAATTTTTTTGCGATAATTGATTAAAGATTAGGCATTTACATAAATTTAAAGATACTACATGTCAACAAAATTCAACTACAACGAACAAAAAAGCCCGCCCCCAGTCGCACTCGGTCTAATGGTGCCAATCACGCTGGATGCATTACCATTTTTTTATGGACCGGAAACGAATTCTCGTCCTCCGATTTCTACTACGACTAAGTAGAAAATCTGACTCTTCAATGGTATCCACTAAGACAAGCTCCATCTGCAGAGTCCTACCACCTGATAATTTAGATAATTATTAAAAACTGAATTAAACACTTATATAGACAAAATTTGAAGCAGTGATGGCTCAGTGGCATTGGCTATGGACTGCCGCGTCCATGGATCGAATCCCGCCGCGGGCTTGAGCTTCACCGCATGGTGGAAGGGCATTTTAGTGAATGTCCGCCTGGCTAGCGACCACCCTCAAGTGGAAAATCTGTCGCCAAGCACCTAACGGTGTGTTCCGGCAGCTGTCCTTGAGAGCCAGTCATTCTAGGTTAAGCCTGTTAACACCTTCGACCACATCATCACTTACCATAACGTGAGATTGTGGTCAAAGGCTAACCTATCAGCAATAAAAAAAAATATAACAAAAAATTACCGGTATATTAAGTAATATTCCTCCTATCTTTGTTTACCATCTTCACCGTCGTTTAGGTGTGGACTTAAATAAAGCAATTAATTGAAAGCCTTTCCACTCGCTTTGAAATTGTACGACGGCCTACAAGCAACCAATTTGTTGGAGACGATTGGGGCCGTGACACTTACGTTTGAATTTACCAAGCCTTTGTGAAATTTAAACAAACTGTACCATATTATTTAAATAGGTCAAGTTATTGTTTATATAAGAGAATATCAAAAAACAAGCTGGTCAAACTGTGTCTTCGTCTGAGTGTAATTTTATTTAATATCCCCTCTTCCACTAACTCAAGTACTTAACTGTGTGGTCCATGGCAGCAGTCCTTGAGAGCCAGTGAAATTACAGGCACATGAGACTTAACAACTATGTCTCAAGGTGTCGGGCGCAGTGCAATTCGTGACTTGTGACGAAATGCATCTGTTATAGGCAGAGGTTAGTCCATCTAACATTAGGTGGGCCTCGAGGATGTTCCGTCGCAATAACATAAAAAAGAAAAAAAAACTCAATCAACCAACTGATACCAAGGTGTTCTGATAAAGAAGGTAAAGTTTTTATGTAATCCTACGGGATATATACGGGATATAACTTTACCTTTTTTTTTTATGCCTGATAGGTTAGCCTTTGACCACTATCTCACCTGATGGTAAGTGATGATGTAGTCGAGGATGTTGTTCAGACTAACCTAGAGTTGCTGGCTCTCAAGGACAGCTGCCGGAACACACCGTTAGGTGCTTGGCGACAGATTTTCAACTTGAGGGTGGTAGCTAGCCAGGCGGGCATTTGCAAAGTGCCCTACCACCATGCTGTAACGACTGCTATCCTAAGACAACAACCGGGACCGACGGCTTAACGTGCCCTCCGAAGCACGGAAGCGCTCTGTAGTAATGTCACCAGCGGTCACCCATCCAAGTCATGACCGCGGCGGACGTTGCTTAACTTTGCTGATCGATTCAGAATGGCTAAGCAAACTTGGCTACGAGCGCTTCAGAACCTACTTTATCATCTATTGTATCAGACGGATTGTCCACTGCTGAACACAGCCTCAGGGGATAATTGTTATATAAACTTAATTTCATTTCATTTCATCATTTCATTTCATTTATATAATTTAAATAAATAACAATTCTCGATTGATGCGATGATAATTATTACTAAAATAAAGTAGGCACTTTATAGTAATTTTTTTTAAACTCTTTTTAGTGAACCTTGCTACTTACGAGATCATTTGTCATTCATTGTCAACGACTATATCATCGAGATAGGTAAATATTTTTCAGTTATTGGAATGTAACTCAAAAACGGTTTGACCGATTTTAACGAAATTTAAATGGGATCAAATGACAAGCATTAGCTTTCAAACAAAAAATAATTTTCAAAATCGGATAGCCCAGTAAAAAGTTCTGAGGTATCAGACATCAAAAAATATAGACGAATTGAAAACCCCCTCCTTGTTTGGAAGTCGGTAAAATTATAAGTAGGTACTTTATATAATATAACTAGCGGCCCGCCACGGCTTCGCACGGGTAATTACGATTATAAATTGAGATGTAAGCATTCCTTATATTATCCTATCTTTCAATTTCATCAAATAGCACAATGTGTATATATCAAATTTAAAATTGGTTCAGTAGTTCAGGACTCCATCGCGGACAAACAACGTGACGCGTAATTTTTATATATAAAAATTATTATTAAAACAAAGTAGGTACTTTTAGTAACAATTATTATTACGTCCATGTATCCCATAAACAAAAGTGTCGACACATCCAAGTTTCATGAGATTTATTTCGGTTCTATGTAATAGGGAGCGTGCCTGTTGCCATCTACCTAGCACAGATTTTTGCTGCTGCTGCTGAAAGTTGACGAATTACCATTAAACCAACACCCGGATTTCACTATGGGTATATCAACTCTCGTCTTGATATTTATATGTGTTATGAATAAGTTGGCTTACATGCGTCAGTAAGCCAACTTATTGCTACCGATAGTGAGTAATTGCGACAAAGACTCAACCCCCTTATTAAGGAAAAGTTAACCTCAAACTTGGCAAGCGTCTTGGGGATCACAATGTAAGATAGCAGAAGGTGTTGCTGCCTATCTTCAAATATTTTACTCCTAGTTGCCTCTTACGTTACGACACTCATGGAAAGAGATGAGGGTGACATTTTAGCTAAATACATTATTGTGGGAAAGGAACTACCTTCTGTCACTCAGTGAAAAAAGGGCAGGAATTTAATTTTTAATTATTTTGAAATTATTTTTTAAATTGTAGCATATTTTTTTTTGTATTTCATAAAATCAGTGATTTCTGAGTTGACAGAGAAGTTTTGGACAGCTCTGTGAGGTCACAGCCATTAACTTTAATACTTGTTATAATAATTTTCATAATAGGCATATGTTACAAATTGTAAAGACATAGGATCCCTAATTTCTTATCCGTTCTTTATACCTTGTCTGAACGTGGCTGTAGAATGATTAAAAGTAAAATTTTATAATTGACCTTCTTAGAAGTGTGGGAGAAGCCTAAATAAAAAAAAATTATTACAAAATTACAAATTTACGAGAGAAAAAATTATAGTCATGTGTGGGATTCGAACCCGCGTCCATCCACCCCTGGCAGGCGTCATTGCAAACTTAACAATATTAAAAAAAAATACTTTTACTTTGAGAACAAAATTTACTTAAACACACAAGAACATTCTTGTATGAAATTATGGCTTATTTTTTATGATCAGCCGCCTACCTGATGCTAACCCTCCTGGAATATGCCTTCGTTGTAAGTATTCACGCTACTTTTCGGGTACCCGAGCGATGAGATGGTAAGGCCCCTTGTCATGAGCCCAATATGTAGCAATATTCTAGTTACATCAGTATGAGTAACGTCATGCTGCATATTTAGCGCGTATTTTCCGTTATTTGCCTTCTTTAGCAGAAAAATATGCATATTTTCATTCAAGGAACTGTACCGCTGTAAATAAATTTAACGAACAGCAATTGTTTGATTGCTGATAGGTGATATAACAAACTGTTAGGTGCTTGACGACAGATTTTTCTATTTGAGGATGATGAGTTATTAGCAAAATGGCATTTGCAATATGCCAATTATTCATATGACTCTGTTTTTAAACTCCTGTGCTTGGCGGTTAAATTTACAGATAGATTACCTAGTAGCCATATAGATTACAGGAATTCTACTACGTTGACCGATAGTACAATAGACTATCAAAACTGCTTTATGAAGGTGTGTGACAAAATATCAATATAACCATTTACTTAGGGTTTGTTTCAGAATGTTCAAGTAAGTTCCGTTTTTACTACCCAGAACATATCTAATAAATAAAACACTATATTTGCGTTTCACAGTCATCGGTTTAGCCTATCCATCGGTTAAAGCTTGAAACGCGCTGCATGTTAACTGTCATTTTTATCATTCAGTTATTTTATGTGGTGCATAGCAACCCGAAACTATATAAGGACATTCTGAAACGGACCATAAATGTCTTTGATTTTTACTATACACGAAAACCATTTCTTATTCGGAGACGCTAACGCACTATATATATTTATATATATATTTTATATAGACGCAGTGTTGAATATTTTTAAATTAACCCAGAACACTTGAACTTTAGCGTAAATCACTGATTTTATCGTTACCTAGCAAAAGTTTATTTTTATGAATTGGTCTTTGCCTTGAAGAAATTATATTCATTATTTAAGAAATATTATATATTAAACGTTTTTATTCTCTACCGACAGTTTAAATCTTTAGCATATATATCTTGCTATCCGAAATCCATATAGGTTACTGAAACAAACAGTTACCTTCTAACGTTTAAAAAATATGTGATACCTATAACGATCAACATTTTGGCGAATTTGACAAAGATAATCTATAAAAAAAATTAAAGAAGTACATTTGTTATCTTGACAAAAAAAAATTGGCTAATTATTAAAAATATCTTACGCTGATACGTAGGTACGTTCTTTAAAAACACGCAGTTCTTAAATACAATTATATAGAGTAAAAATACGTACATGTCTAAGTATAATTAATTATTCAAAACACAGTAAAAATTTATATTCTACAAATTTGAACGACTATTCTTTAAGTAAATATATCAATTCAATTTATACAACAACATAAATCTGAACAAAAAACGATCTACACACAATATTCATCATTACTATCATATAAATAGTATTGTATGAAATCAATCAGCTTGACAAAAGTCATTAAAAACCCCGGTCAAGTAATTAACTCCACGGTTCATTAACAAAACACAATCAACAACTTACCGTATATCATGGACACGAACAACAGCACTGCATTCAGTAAGTACGAATGCTTCTTTATACTCTTCAAGCTATCACCCATCTTGATCAACATTCATTGAATAAACTATTTCAATCTAACACTTAATTTCTTCATCACTCACTACAAAAATGTTATAAGTATATTCTCTATGCTTTGGATCTTTTATCACTAATTATTTAATGAGCTACGTATCACTAAATCTGTCAACATTTATTCTAGCCGTAATTAACACGTTGACTAATAACTTTATGACACTATCCCCTTAAAAATATGTCACATAATTTATTTACAGGTTCGTTATGACTATTTTTATTTTAGTCTAATGTAAAATGAATAAATTGTCCCGTTTCGTTAACGGTTGCGAGTTTCTATGGATTAGTGTGCTGAACATAATGAGAGAGAAGCATCTATTTAAAACGGAAATCTCCCTTGTTTTCAAAGATAAATCTTGCTTAATCCCCGCATGTAAGTTTTAAAGAAATTTCGCTTTGGCACGCCATTTCCGTTCCAACTTGATATACTGCCACTTCACTTAAGCCGTACACATTTGTTTATAAAAGTTTCGGAGCACTAAAATCACGAACGGTCTTTTTGGGTTTAGAGCGGGGGCCGACAATCGGCATTTTCGTTTGGATTTTGAGAGCGATCCGCGCACGTCCTATCGCTGGAGCAGTCGGGAAAGCACTGACTTACATAAGGGATTTGTACAGTGGCTGCAGAGCGTCTGTCAGAGAGGGATGGGGAGAAATTTTCGTAAGGGTTGCAGGTCATGTGCTATCTGAAATGAAAGGGACGGGAGAGATTTTCACATTTGAAGCTGAAGCTGAAACGTTCCGTAGATATCCCGTGTGAAGACGCAATTAAAACGTACATAAATCTGTAGAGATAAGTTCGCGCCGCAACACATCCAAGTTAATAAGTGTTTAATTCAGCATTTTATTGCTCACGTATTTTATGGTGCATTGTAAAAGACTGTTGAAAATCTATTGAGAATGAACAAGCATGACTCATCATTTAAAAACATTTTCAATAAAAAGAAGGGATACTATAATCGAAATGGACGCAGCTGAAAAAACTCTGATACTAAAATGAATGATTAATGAGCGCCAATGTTAAGGAAAAGAAAGAAATAATTTGAAATGCTAGAAATATGAAATGACAAAATGAAATAGAAAAGCGTATAATTATGATTGATTGTAATGATATCTTTTTGAAACAAAGAGATCTTGAGGATAAATTAAATAGATTCTACAATCGGAATGAACTTCCGAGTCTTGCGAATGACATTTGAGACAAAGACATCGATTTATTATTAGTGATGGACAATTTTCAGAGTTAAAGGAGCTTTATCTGGGGATTAAAATCGTGAGGCGAAGTTTTTATTGAATTCTTTGACTTCATTAGTCGTGATGGAGTCACCCTTCTGCGTAGTTGAAATGACTTCGTTTCTCCTAGCGTAACATTGAGATAAACCACAGTTTAATATAAATATATGGAATGTTTTATACCCTCATGCTCCAGCTATCCAAGCTTGAATAGTTAAATAAATACACCTAATAGGCAGCAATCACGTCGATATGAGTTCGTAGTTACTGCACATTGTATGCATAACAGTGCCCCTTACCATCTCATCGTCCCAATTATCAATTACCTGTAACTGTGCTACTAACAAAAGTGTTCCTACGTAGTGATGTCGTGCTGCACGCAGAAAATATGAAAATAGGGCATTTTGCGAAAACGTGCATAGGGCTGCACAGAAGCTGCTTTTGCATAGTGGTAGGACATTTTGCAGATGTCCGCCTGGCTAGCTACCACCCTCAAGTAAAAAATCTATCGCCAAGCACCTATCGGTGTGTTCCGGCAGCTGTCTTTGAGAGCCAGTAATTCTAGGCTAGCCTTCATCATCACATACCATAAGGTGAGATAGCGGTCTAAAACTAACCAATAGGTTAAGCAGAAAAAAATAAAAAATCACGATTTGTTTAACGTGTGGTTAATTACAACCGATTGTTGATCAGTAATTGGTCACCTAAGTACTCCATAAAATTAAAAAAAGCTTTGTATACCATAAAGGACACGCGACGCCTGAGTTCAGTTATTTCGAATAGACTTTTTTAGGAAATAAAAAATGTTGATAAGTTTAACATGTCTTTATCATTGCCCTAAACAAAGTGATGTTTTAGAGATATATAAGATAAGAAAGAAGAGTAGGCAGAGGTGTCAAAATACAGGCAAAACACCATTGTCTTGCCACATATGTAATAGGGTGCGAGTATGTGGCCATCATTCGAAATGTATTCGTCAGAAAAACCTACTAACAGTTTTGACTTGGAAAGTCAAACCCAGGAGTAGATATTACGAAGCAATGTTTAACGCCATTGTACGCAGTATTTCTGAGAAAACTCGTTTCACATTCGCCGCGAGCGTAACTCGGTCACCCAGGAACTTTTTCTAGTATCCTGTTCTACCACAAAAGTACACTATGACAATCGAATATGTTAAGGAACACATTCGATTATCATAGTAACAACATACAAACGCACGTTTCAATTTAATCTTCATTACTGTGTAGGCCTGAACCAATATTGTTCAAGATGACCCTTATGGGCCTGTGAGTAAACAGTACCTTTTATTTTAATGGGATAGGGTGAAGAAATGGGTATTTTTCTGATGTTTAGGTTCAGAATGTCCTTTGTATACACATTATTACTCGTAATTTACATGTTATTGAAGATAACACTACAACATATAAACCATGTAGGGAACATAACATCGTTCTGCCTTGTTTCCTTAAAAAGGTCTGCTAAGATCTTGTCTTTCTTTTTTAAAGCTGAAAGTTTATCCCTTGACTACTATCTAACAACTAATATGCAGGAATTATTTTCTCGCAATCCTAAGCCACGGTAATGTTAACTATACAGAATTGTAACTCGGCTCCGTCTTCGAAATAAGTACCTACAGCCGCGCTGTACGTAAACATGCGATAGGGCTGCCCGCCTCTAGCATTTTAATTACATTTGCCTACTTTGTGTTTCTATTTAGTTTTGTGATTGTAAATATACTTTTTTTATATAAACAAATAAAATACTCTGTGAATCGAACAGGAAGTGTTCACTAAAAATGCGTGTTATTTTCTTGACCGGTAGGTTGATTTAAACAAAAAACCATGTTTATATTTGAATAAAAAATCGTTCTTAAAAATTGGCGTCCGAAAATATTTGTGAGACGTACGAAATGCTTTATTATTATATTTTAAGGTATAAATAATCCACATTCTAATAACTACCTGTAATATTATTATAATTTGCTTATAACTACTACCTATTTCACTCGTGTCAATCACTTTCCTTCACTCTATTCACTTTTTTTATTAATTGAGACATTTTTTTCGCGGGATAAAAGGAAATACCTATCCATTAAAAAGACACACATTATGTACCGTCAACTATATGTAGACTATAAAAAAATGTACTTACTAGTAAGTAAAATTGTTTTATAGTATTAAGTAAAATTATTTTATAGTATTACCTTTCAGTTTCCAGGTAAGTAATCAAAAAAGTTATCTCTGGATAAGTTTTTGACGAATTCATGTAACTTAAAACAGCACAATATATCTTACTCGTCATATTTTTTATGTAAATATGTACTTAAACTTATTTTTGGTGCAAAAATCGCGCGGTTAATGTTAAAAAACAACAAACCATTCGCTCGTCACTGCGGCGTAGTCACGACACTCGAGACTGCCTGCGGGCCGAGCGCGGGCCGAGATCGAGGCGCGTAGGTACAACTCGCGTTTCGTCTAACTATGAAGTTGAAATACTGTATAGATAACATTACCGTGCCTAAGCGGAGGTCCAATCCGCACCTGGAAGTTTTTTATACGTTAGATGTTTGACTCTTCAAAGTTTATCTTTTTAGCCGACTTTCAAAAAAGGAGGAGGTTTTTAATTCATCTATATTATTTTCAATAATATTTGTTACTCAGAAATTTTGACGGTGAATCGTTTTTGAAGTTTTTTGTTTGAAAGCTGATGCTTGTTGTTTAGCCCCGTTTAAATTTTATCAAAATTGGTCAATTGGTTTTTGAGTTACACTCTATTAACTGTTTTTTTTTTTGTTTGCAATAACGCATGCTCTGCGGATAACGTCACAAAATAACAAATTTATGAGAGGAAAAATTTAAATCATGTGCGGGATACGAACCTCGAAAAACATTATTCCTCTCGTAAATTTTTAATTTTGTAATGTAATACGCAGAGCATGCGTTATTGAAAACATAAAAATATTAAAATTATAGGATTGCGTCATCATTTATAATACAAGTTTAAAGCTAATTGTTAAATTAGTCTTGTTTATAGTTCAACGTAAGTTGGACTATAGATGTCGCTCCATCCCAATACGATGGTTAAAGAACGATCGGAAAAATTGACTCATTGTCATGTTAGCTCAATTAGATTAGAGCATCCCCTGGCTAAAGGGGTGGATGGACGCGGGTTCAAATCCCGCACATGAAATCCATTTTTCCCGTCGTATATTTGTAATGAATACTAATTAATTTCAATGAGCTAAAAGAATTGAACAAATGAAGATCAGGCCTTCCTTTTTTAAGTGATCCGCATCGCTATATCGCTATAGTAAATTATAATTTTAGATTTAAACTTGTTTACTTTTTGAGACAGATCCCTATTATATTTTTGTTAAAAATGAATTTGTGCCTTTATTATTCTTCTTTCCACATACACGGCAACAGGCTCGTCTATTGGACCAGCATAAATAAATAATAACAATAATTAATTTATTTAATAACTAATTGTTTTTTTTATACCTAATAGGTTATCCTTTGACCACTATCTCTGACTCACTATATCCCTCTCACTATACCTGATGGTAAGTGATGATGTGGTCGAAGATGTTGTTCAGGCTAACCTAGAATTACTGGCCCTCAAGGACAGTTGCCGGAACACACCATTAGGTGCTTTGGCGACAGATTTTCTACTTGAAGTTGGTAGCTAGCCAGACAGGCATTCGCAAAATGACCTACCACCATGCTATAACGACTGCCATCCGAAGACAACAACCGGGACCGACGGCTTAACGTGCCCTCCGAAGCACGGAAACGCTCAGTAGTAATGTTACTAGCGGTCAGGCGGACGTTGCTTAGCTTTTCTGATCGGTTCAGAATGGCTAAGCAAACTTCGCTTCGAGTGCTTCAGTTTTTCTGGCAATTGTCCTTAATAATAATAATAATCATTTATTTCAACCATAAGTAATATACAATATTACAAATTATGGATTATCACATTTTAAAATTAAATTAAGACTCAATTACTTTAGGTTAGTCTGAACAACATATTTGCATGTGTCATCACTTACCATCGGGGTCTACTTATCATTATGGTTAAAGCGTACAGAATAGAAATAATAAAAAAAAAACGAGCACTGGTTTTGAAGTATCATTTTGTGCGTGTGTTAGGTAAACAACTACGGAATCACCTGATAGTGGGAATAATACAGAATTTAATAAGTTATAGATATAGCATACTAATTAGTAAAACAGACTCGTGAATCGGATCAGAAAGCAAATCCCCAGCTGACGGCTTCAATCCATTGACGTAATATTTTAGGGCAATCCTCCGCTTAAAGTTAACAAGTCATTAATCCCGAACCCTTCCCGATACCGGAATTAACCGGATCGCACCGGAATACGTAACAAGCCGATACAAAACTAATCAAACGACAATCTGAATAATTCGATTTTGATGCTAGGGTTGAGTTCTTATCGCCCTGATATGGAACGCATCGTGAGTATCGGATGAACTGAACAAAATATAGTTTTCCTACCGTTCCTTTTTAACCCTATCTCATGTATATGAGGTAGGTGCAATATATGTAGTTCAAGTATAAAATCTGTCATCAAGCACCTAACGGTATGTTCCGGCAGCAGTCCTTGAAAGCCAGTGAAATTACAGGCACATGAGACTTTACAACAATGTCTCAAGGTGACAGGCGCAATGCAATTCGTGACTTTTGACGAAATACATCAGTTTATAGGCAGAGGTTAGTCCGCTTAATAGTTAATTATAATTAGGTGGGCCTCAAGCTTGTTCCAACACAATAAAATTAAAAAATAATTGGTAAATTACTTAAACAACTCAAAATACAAAACAAAAATAAATATACCATACTAACTTTGATTTAATTATTTTGTATGGTGGTAGGGCATTTTGCGAAAAAAATCTGTCGCCAAGCACATAACGATGTGTTCCGGCAGCTGTCTTTGAGAGCCAGTAATTCTAGGTTAGCCTGAACTACATTTTCGACCACATCATCACTTACCATCAAGTGAGATAGTGTTCAAAGGCTTATCAATACCAGGCATAAAAAAAGAAAATTGCAATATTGAGCCATTTGGTGGAGAGACATTGGGACCACTGAGATAAACTCCCTAGTTTATCTCAATTTCCTAAACTTATCGAGCAATTGGTCGATGCGACGCGTAATCACGAATGCTGATAGTAATTTGACTTCTCTAATGACATTGCATTACTACATGGCAATGCTTTCAACATGCTAGGAAGCTGCCAACGGGCCAACCGGTAGTGTGCTGGAGCATTGAAACTGCCTGTGAGCCTGCAATGGTTACTAAATGCTTTAGTCTATTTAAATATCTGTATGTAATATTACGCCAAATTCAGTGAATACTATCCATTAATGAAATGTCGATAGTCACCTCTGTTTCCGTCGTTCTAATGGAATTATTTTATGACAAATACACAATTTAATCATATTTTACAAATTTATTGGTGTACAAATTTTTATATCCTGGGCGGGAATCCAAACTGCGTCCTCCGATTTCGTGTCCGATACGTTTTACAATTGGAGCACGAAATTTTGGCATTTCGGCTTTAAATGCGTGCCCAGGTGGCCGAAGAGGTTTAGGCTTCCGATGCAAAATCGGTGGACACGGGTTCGATTCCCGCCCAGGGCATAAAATTTTGTTTTCTAATAATTTGTAAAATATTATTTTCGCTTAGCACGCGATAGTGCTTGTACCTAATCATATTTAGAAACACAGTTTAATGTTTTAAAGGCATATGTTATGTAGAATAAATTTTAAAATATACCAATACTTTGACTCGTTTACCAACTGGTGATATAGAAAAATATCCTTAATTTTGAAGATCTTACAAATCGGAAAGAATCTAATTTGAAGTTTGTGACGCATTTTTCTCTCTGTTGAACCGGACAAAGCAAAGTGTTTTATTAACGGAAGCAATACCTACAAAGCTTTTAAACACTGGTTTGGATTTGATTTAAGATGAATACGCGTTAAAGAATTTGAAACGTACGTAAAAAGCTCAATCTAAAAACAACTCTATACCAAACGTGTAAAGACGATTATAACTTAACGAAATACTTATAAGAATGTTTAAAGAAACTGAAAGTACCGACACGGAATTAATCAAATAACAGCTCTATTGGTATACATCTTAGAAGTAATAATAGCATAGCAACATTTTGTACAAGTATGTATATAAATAGATAGGACAATGGAAGGGGACGGATTTATAATTAACTGCAATCAACACTGACGTATTGAATTTCGAGTATTCGGTACATTCGAGCGCAAAAGCATTTGCAGCAAAGTAAATAGCATTAAGGCAGTTTTGTATTTCCTGAAGGGGTAGGCACAATGCTTACCAAAAATAGTGTTACACTTAATTATTTACGTATATTCAGTGTTACTTTTCATGCTTGAAAATTGGCAAATTACGTTTTTTTAAGGAACAGGTAAAACTCATCATCATCAGCAACCGAAAGACGTCTACTGTTGGAAATACAATCAACAACATTAAAAGGCATGCTTGACGATACCACTTTAATTATCAATGAAATGTTTTTTTAATTACCTACCGTTGTTTCTTGTAAATTAGGAAAGAGACCCAATTTAGAATATCCATGTTTATGATTCGTTCTATATCTAAATAATACCGTCAAATTTCCGGCGCAATAACAGTCACTTTATTTTTTTTTATTTTTTTTATTTCTGATAGGTAAACCTTTGACCACAATCTCACCTGATAGTAAGTGACGATGTGGTCGAAGGTGTTAACAAGCTTAACCTAGAATTACTGGCTCTCAAGGACAGCTGCCCGAACACACCGTTAGGTGCTTGGCGACAGATTTTCCACTTGAGGGTGGTCGCTAGCCAGGCGGGCATTCGCAAAAATGCCCTTCCACCATGCGGTGGAGCTCAAGCCAGCTGCGGGATTCGAACCATGGACCTGCTGCGCGGCAGTCCATAGCCAAAGCCACTGAGCTATCACTGCAATATAAATGATTTTAAATAATATAAATGATTTTAAAACTAAGTGATTTAAATGAAAATTATATAAAGAATTAAATAAAAATAAAAGTGAATTCAGTGATAATTATACAAAAATATGTCCGAAATGTATATGCAGGTTGATGTATTTTGTCAATATAATATTGTCTAAATCTAATTATTATTTTAGAAGACTTTTTCACTTGCCTGTACCGGCTCGTGCCCACCGACAGATGTGAACATACGTTGTTTGTTTTCTTACTCTCTCAGATATGTTTGTTATTTTTCCCTGCTAAGGAAGGGAATGCCCTCCGTTTTTATTTATGTCACGAGAAATTAACCGTCGTTTTCGGATGCCATCTCAAAAGATAGAATTTCTTAAGACGAGGCTGCGGAAAAAATACTCTCATTCGACTAGTTTTTTTAACCAACTTAAATATGCAATCGACACGTTAACTTAAATATTTGATTTTCAAACCTTTTTCTATCCGTTGTTAAGACAGAAACACATTTGAAAGAAATTTACTCGATAGTTTTATTTTTTTTAAATGAAGCCTTTTCTTTAAATTATTGGATTTTTCTTGGAAACTACGTCAGTTACATATCAATAATAAATACACATAGAAATGAAATGTAGTTTATTATCCACTGTAAAAGTAAAATTTACATAGAGTTATTAGTATTCTCATAATAAATTAAATTGTGTTTTAGACTTACGACCTTTAGTTCTGTGCAGGATTACGGTCAATCGGAAGATTCGATATTCAACCTTATTAGCTTACGCTTACGAAATAAAATCAATGCGTAAAAGCTGTCCTTCAGTGCCGCGCTGTGCGCCGTTGGACGTGGACCTATCGCTCGCGCGCTATCACCTGAGCAGTATAAATACGTATCTTGGTAGGTATATCAATCAATATGGGAAATAAAGATAACTAAAAAATAAAAAAAGGAAGCAGAAGAGTCGATACAAAGACTTTGCAAGAATTATGAGAGAGGCAAAAGCGTATAATATTTCAGTTTTTTTTTACCTATTGCACCTATGCAAATTTAATATTCGTTTGTGTTTATTCTATTCATGAAACATACTATCTCGACCGAACTAAGAGATTCTATACCAACTAGGTTTCCTATAGTACTGTAATGGAGCTGTAAAATAGCTATATGTCGTACTAATCTAAGTATGATTAGTAGGGTACTATAATAATATCTGGTATATGTATAATTATGGTCTCACCGGATGGTAAGTGATGTGGTTGAAGGTGCCAAACAGGTGTAAACTAAAATTATCTGGCTCTAAAGTACAGCTGCCGTTCAACCGTAAATGGAGTTGAGTGTTGCTAAATAATAATAACACAAGCGTAGCAAATCAAAGCATTTGGTTTGGTGGGTAGGTATATCGCAATAAAACATCGAACATTCTTTATGTCCCTCAAGACTAGATGTAGATTTATATCAATGAAAGAATATTCAGAATCAGGCAAGTAGGTATATATTCAAGAGATTATCTACAAAGTCACCTGCATAGGTACTTCTAAATATACATTTTATCACTTAGACATGTACATATAAGTATCGATTTATACAAAAATAATAGAGTGGAATAAATAGATTGTGTATATACTCGTATAATAAAAAAGACTGTGCTCAAAAATGCACCTTCTTTCTCAGGAAAAAAAATAATAAATCAGTCGAAGTCCGAGATCACTCGGAACAGGGAGAACTGTCGGAGTCGCCATCTCATATTATAAGTTTAGACTGTTCTTCCACTACACGAAAATAAGTGAGTAATTCTTTGAACATAATACTTTAGTATTGCTAAATTTGCAAATTTTATTCACAGGAAATTTCGTAAAGGAAATATTTTATATACTACCTATATTAGACTAAAAATTATTTTGACCTATCCATAGCAGAGCAGCAGGTAAAATTAAATAAAATAACGTATAAATGTATAAATACAATGAAATTTTCTTTTTTACACTGAAAAAAAAACTTATTATCGCCCTGCACTTGTCACACCTCTGTAGGATCGGTATAAACAATATATTTTTTCTGAGTACCTACACAAAAGACAACGCATTGACATAATTGGTAAGACTTAAATTTTATGGCCGGCCTCCTATCTGAAGCAATACTCCTTTGCGAATGCCATCGTTGATACGTATTATACTTGCCTTCACCCCCTTTTCGGTTATTAGGGTATTAGATAGATGGTAAAGAGCGATGTTGTACTCTTGACGTGCAAATTATCTGAATATATATATTTAAATTCATTTATTCATATTCCCAACACCCCCTTTCTGAAGGCCGAGCTTCAGCAGGGGCGGAGCAATTTGTATGGTGGCCGTCTTGAAATCGCCATTTTGGATTTTTGACAGGTGTCATTCGACTGCTCTCCCGACATTTATCCTTACAAATTATATTACAAATTGTGCGAAATTGATTGTCGGACAAACAGAAATGTACAGTTGCTTTTCTGAAGGCTTCAGGTAACTGATTGTCTGTAAAATGTATTTTGCAGGTATATATATCAATCAAAAATCTGATTGATATTATCAAACTGAAGGCTAAATGCACATTTTGCATGGTGGTAGGGCACTTTGCGAATGCCCGCCTGGCTAGCTACCACCCTCAAGTAGAAAATCTGTCGCCAAGCACCTAACGGTGTGTTCCGGCAGCTGTCCTTGAGAGCCAGTAATTCTAGGTTAGCCTGAACAACATCTTCGACCACATCATCACTTACCAACAGGTGAGATAGTGGTCAAAGGGTAACCTATCAGGCATAAAAAAAAAGCATTTGTAATATAACTAAATGCTAATTTGCCGTGTAGTATGGAGACAACAAATTAAAAATAGAAATTCTACAAAAAGATGAAGAATTTTGGACGAAAAAAATGGAGACAAAACTAGTCACATTCTATATGAACTCCCTTCTGCCCGAGCTGGTCGATCCCCACCACCCTAAGAAAAGACTGATCCGGGATCAAGAATATGCGGATACTTCTAGAAAAAGATAAAATCAAGAGGAGGCTGTCGAGGGTGACTTGCAACATCAAAGTGCAAATGCTTCAGTACTTCCTCCCGCCATAAAAAGAAGACTTGACTTAATGTTGTCTTAGGTTTTCGCGATTGTTACACATAGTAATTAAACAACATTTAACGGTTTAAATCGCGTATATTTATCATTATTTTTGTCCTGACGTTTCAAACACTTTGCAGTGATCCGTGGTCACAGGGTGACGATCGGGGGGACTGCAAACTTGAAAAAAAACTTGACTTTCCGTTCCGATATTCGTTATTTCTCACGTACACTTTTGCATATCATTAATACTGTATAAATTGAAAATAATATATTTTTTATTTCATAAATTATTTTTTGTTAATTTATATACATCTTAACTTAATTTGTCTATAACCACTTACTAACAATCTAAGAATCCACTGTTTTTATTTAAATGTCTAATTTAGTCACCTGTTCCAGTGCCACTCACTCTCTCACTTATCTGCCATGTTGCATTAAAAGAAGCTTGTATAACATGTTGTCTACAATGTTTCTGCAGTTGTGTTATTTTTAAAAAACCCTAAGTTTAAGGCCATTACAATTGCGTATATAGACTCTTCTGCAAGTTTGGTAAAAAATCTTATCCTGCTGTTTAGAAGTGGCTAGATCTATATCTGGTTGGTCTATCTAATTTTTACCATAGTTGGTATCTAAAAGCAGAGTGGTAGTAAAATAACACCTTTCTGTTCACCAGTGTAACTGAAAAATAAAACGTAATAGGATGTATACGAACATATTTTCAACATTAGTAATTAATAGTTAAAAATTATATGATAGCAATAAAAAAACAACCTACTTTATATTATTATGGGAACGTGTACCATAGCACAGTTATGAAAAACTATAATTCATATTTGTATGACGAGTCATGGTAAAATATATTGGCCACAACTAACATTTAATCAAATCAAATCCATTTATTTCAGGTCAATTGTACCCATATTCACCGAATATAATATAATGTTATGCTCATTCAATTTGATGGTATTTTACTTTATTCTAATGATGTGTAATCTGATTAATCGCATTCCAAGATACTGAGATCAATGTTGATTCATTCATAAATTATCGTCCACGCCAAGGGGTAATGAAATTTTTGTAGTAAGTTTAATCAGTAGAAATCACTTTCGTTACTACGGAGAATTTAAAAACACCCCCCATTTATCAATATATATCGTGCCGTTTGGGCTGATATGTACCATCATCATATTCCGACCCTTGTCTCACTTTATTTTGGTTTGGTGCAATATGTTTTCTCTATAAACACAGAGACTGCGACACAACAACATAGCAAAGAAAAAAAAAGACTTGAAAACAATTTTTTTAATTAAAAAGTCTGGTAACTAACTGGTTGATATCGGTGCAATATGATCTCAATTTTGTGCTCATGTAACTGACTTAGACAGGTTATTTGATATACTGATGACTACAGACTTTACTAGAGAGATTATTATTCACATATTATTTATAGATTTTATCACTATTTAACAATAACTTTCATCTATATTCATAGTTGCCACTTACATTAGTTGCTAGAAGCACTGCGATCGTCAAGGCATTTTGGCAAATTACTTTTTAGTAAGTTTGACTGTAACTGGCAAACCGTTCGACCGATGTTGATGAAATTAAAATGAAAACAATTAAGAGTTAAACTGTACTAGCAAATAAATAATCTTCAATATTGTAAGGTTCAGTAAAAAAGTTATGTGTGGTCAAACATAAAATAAAAAATAGACAAGTCAATTTAAGAACCCTCTTTCTTTTGGGAAGTCAGTTAAATATGAATAATATATATACCAATACATTCATACATAATAATATATACCAATAAAGTCGAGCAGACATGATCATATTGTAAAAAGTAAAACTTTTGGCTTTAGTTTTATAAGCTACTGTCGACCGTAAGAATAATTTTGGAAAGTAAATCAAATAATCAATTTCTTACTAAGAAATATTAGTAATGTTGATAAAAATACAAACGTGACATCAATTTCAGTATATACAAAGTTACTATGTATCGAAATGCGTCACGTGAATAAGATTATAAAAAAAGTTGAAATCGTCTCAATGGTATCTGTGTTCGCGAATCTAATTTCAAGTACACAAATATTTTTATAAGCGAGACGCGTGCGCCGCTGCACATCGCGTCGTTCGGTGCAGCGGGGATCGTTGCGCCGCATGGGCGGAGCTAGCGTGGGAATTATTTTTGACTGCCTGGACTTAATAGCCTCCATGTTGCTGTGCTGTTTGATACTTTTGGCGTTAGGAAGATGTTTTGATTCTGATTTCAATAAGACGATAACGGCATATACCTAAGATAGTTTGTTATGGAAATAAAACACTGGAAACTTAGACTTAAGGTTGAGAAACGAAATAAGTTAGGAACTTATTTCAAGTAATAATATCTATAAAATATGATGGGAACGACTTGAACACTCAAAAGTGCGAAATAGCTTGTTGAAGTCGGTACCATGATAGCCCAACAGTACATATTATCATAATATTGTGCGCATGGTACCGACTTCAACAAGTTATTACACACTTTTGAATGTTGACGTTGGTTCCATTTTTTGGTTAATAAATTATTTTCAATATTTTCAGTGACCCTTGTTACTTACGGGATCGATTGTCATTCACTGTCAACGACTATATCATCAAGATATTTTCCTATCTTGATGATATAGTTGTTTTCAGTTATTGTAGTGTAACTCAAAAACGGATTTCCTGTTTTTGATGACATTTAAATGGAATCAAACAACGATCATCAGCTTTCAAAAATAAAAAGAATTATCAAAATCGGTTCATCCAGTAATTAGTTCTGAAGTGATAAACAAAAAAAATACGAATTGAGGATCTCCTCCTTTTTTTGAAGTTGGTTGAAAACGGAGTTAATGTCTGACCTACCGTTCTGACTTACTGTTAGTCTTCGTATATGTGGTAGGTATAATAATGTTATTTGGAACAAACCAAAGATACATAGAGAGCCATACGACAGAACAGAAGCAGTGATGGCTCAGTGGCATTGGCTATGGACTGCCGATCAGCAGGTCCATGAATCCCGCCACGGGCTTGAGCTTCACCGCATGGTGGGAGGGCATTTTGCGAGTGCCCGCCTGGCTAGCAACCACCCTCAAGTAGAAAATCTGTCCCCAAGCACCTAACGGTGTGTTCGGGCAGCAGTCCTTGAGGGCCAGTGAAATAACAGGCACATGAGACGTAACAACTATGTCTCGTGACGGGCGCAGTGCAATTCGTGACTTGTTACGAAATACACCTGTTATAGGCAGAGGATACCGCTTAACATCAGGTGGGCCTCGAGCATGTCCCGTCACAGTAACATAAAAATTAAACTTTTTACATGTTCGAGTACGTTTTATATAACAACAACCAGAAAGGAACCAAAATCAAACATAAAAAACATCACAGCAATTCAAGCATCTTCTTTATTATAATTAAGTAATTTTTCTTTTTATTGTTATTATTTTCTTATACTGTAGTATTTTTTTTAATACAATATAATCAATTGAAATAATTAATGTGACCCTATTACAAAAAGAATCTATATTAAAAATTCAAAGATATAACCCGTTCTCGTAAATTGTCCGTGTGAAATGGAAAGACTCCTCTAAACACCTTAACCCACAGGGTATAATGAGGGTGGCTACTATATTTACACAAGAAATATGCGTACTTTTATGTGCAATATTACCCGCATGATTATGAAACCGCTGAAGCATTATATAATAAAAAAAATGGAACCGACTTCAACACCCAAAAGTGTGAAATAACTTGTTGAAGTCGGTACCATGATGGTTCAAAGTACCTATTATCACAATATTGTGGGCATGGTACCGACTTCGACAAGTTATTTCACACTTTTGGGTGTTGAAGTCAGTTCCATTTTTTGTAAAAAAATTTTTTTCAATCTTTTTAGTGTAACTCAAAAACGGCTTGACCGATTTTGATGAAATTTAAAATGGGACCAAACGACAAGCATCAGCTTTCAAACAAAAAAAGAATTTTCAAAATCGGTTCACCCAGTCAAGAGATCTGAGGTAACAAACATAAAAAAAAAGAAAAAAAAAAAAAAAAAAAAAAACAGACGAACTGAGAACCTCCTCCTTTTTTGGAAGTCGGTTAATAAGCACAAGAATAGACTAAAAATGGCTATTATTACTACACATATTCGTTACACTGGTAAATAATTTTTAAGCGCTCGTAGCGAACGTTACTTAGCCGTTCTGAACCGATCAGCAAAGTTAAGCAACGGCCGCCTCGGTCATGAGTTGGATGGGTGACCGCTCTGGTGACATTACTACTGAGCGCTTCCGGGCTTCGGAGGGCACGTTAAGCCGTCGGTCCCGGTTGTTGTCTTTGGATGACAGTCGTTATAGCATGGTGGTAGGGCATTTTGCGAATGCCCGCCTGGCTAGCCACCATCTTCAAATAGAAAATCTGTTGCCAAGCACTTAACAGTGTGTTCTGGCAGCAGTCCTTGAGAGCCAGTTAAATTACAGGCACGATGAGAATTAACATCTGTATGTCTATGACGGGCGCAGTGCAGTTGGTACTTGTGAATAAATGCATCTGTTATAGGTAGTAGAGGTTTTCACTTAACATCAAGTGAGCCTCGAGCTTTTTCCGTCACAATACCAAAAAGAAGCAAAGCAATAAAAAAGTCAAACAGTATTAGAAAACTATAAGACTATTAAATAATTAGTTTGATCCCATTCAAATAATTATATGGCATTTAAAATGTTTAAAAGTCCACCAAAATGACAAACAACATTAACTTTGATGTATATTTAAATCGTGCATCCAAAATCATGTCAATTAGGTACAGTGACATACAAAATTGTTTCTCTGATTCCCTTTGATACCTTCAATTCTTAGAACGACACGACATGTCATGTAGTATTCACAACACATTCATTTAGAACCGTTTCAAAGTAAACAGAATCAAGTTCAAAAAGAACGTGTCTTCACAGGATACTGCATATTGTAAATCAGGTACTGCGACAAAGTATCAGTGTGAATGTTAATGAAGCTGGTTTATTTAAAGAAACGAAACGAACTGTAAATCTTGACAAATGCGAAACATCTAAGTTGGGTGAATTTGAGTTTACGCGAGGGGCGACTTTAAAAATGACTTCATTTCAATGCGACACGTCGAAACGTCGGAGTTTATTTTGGATGATGTCGAAGATTGGATTTAGATGTGGACTGAAATCTTTCTTTATGAAACTTGAGGGGACTTCAAAAGTGGAGTCTTGAAGTCTCAGTACGTTCTTTATTTGAAAATGTTTCCTTTGTGTTTGAATATTAAAGTTACATGTGTTTTTTTTTGTTTCGGCACTCATAAGAGTCAGATCTTTTAGTAATGGGAAGCAAAGAAGAATTAAGTTGTTGGTCACCAAAAACAGTATATCAAGTTTTTTTGAAGCTTAATGCCTGTACCATAATTGATACCTACATAAGTTGACATTAGATCCCTTTTTGAAGCGCTTGATGCAGAACTTGCCTAGTCGGTTAAGCAATGTTTGTGGTGGTCGTGACTCGGATGGGTGACCACTTGTAGCATTTACTAATCAGCACTTCCGTGCTTCGAAAAGCACGCTAAGCCGATGTTTCCGGTTGTTGTCTTAACATGGCAGTCGTAATATCATGGGCAGTTTGGGAATGCTCGCTTAGCAAGCTCAAGTAAAAAATCTGACGTCTATTAGTATAGCGGTCACCTATCCAACACACGACCGCGGCAGACGTCGTTTAACTAAGCTGGTCGGTTGATTAAGAAAACTTCGATACGAGCGCTTCAATGTTCCAGGATGAAGGAAAGAATTTGAAATTGGATAAATAAATATACCGGCTGGCACTCACCGTATTCAGTTGCTAACCACAACCAGTGCTCAGCCCCGTGGGGTGTCAATTGCATCACTCGCCCCATATCCTCCTAAGGCTAAAGGAAAATATAATAATAAAAGGTGACTAAAGGAAAAAAGCTGTAGGCTGCAGCAAATTCTGATGAAGTGATATCTAATACTGTAATCTCTGAGCCACTTGCCAAGAGTTGCGTCCATGGTAAACGTCTATGATGTATGTGACGTGAATATGGCAAACCCAACTGAGGCTGTGTTCAGTAGTCGATCTGACTGATAAAGTACAGTAAACTCCAGGCAGTAACATTTCCCTTCTCTAGGAATTTGAACATTTATAAGGCGAGTATTAGAATATAAACTATTTTACTACTGAATATTTACAAAACCTTAAATGAGATTATTGAACCCGCCAAAACAAATTGCAAACAAGAATAATCAAAATCACATAGTCCTGTGTACAGTTATGTGATGTCAACTGATCATAAATGAAAATATACGTGTCGACTTCGGAACGTTCCTCTTTTTTTAGAAGTCAGTTAAATACGTATATAATCACGTAGACAAAAGACTTTACTCGACATAATCAATAAACCTTAGTTCACCTCCTCCTTTCCAGTCCTTATGTATCTTAAAAAGAAACTTTTCCCAACTTTTCTAATTCCCTTTATCTCGAAAGTATTTTTGCTATCTATGGCCATTCGTACCTGACTTTAAAAGGTAATTACACTCTTTGTTTACGAGTCTTGCCCTTTTTTCTGGAAGGAAAACTACGGAATTTCCTTTCGCAAGCTTCCTGTTTGTTTTTTCCCATTTCCTTAGCCGTTAGTCACTTTCGACTATGACGATGTTTGTTTAGCGGGAATAGAAAGAATTTCGGAAGAAGAAATAAAAACAAAATGATAATTTTAGCGGATGTTTAGAGAGTTGTTGGTATATTTTTTTTAAGAAACTGCTGAAAGCGAATTCCTGTTAAAGTCTCTTATATTCTCACGTGTACTGTATCATTCGGCGTGGAGGCCATTATAGCAAATTACTGGGAATAGCAACTTTAGGAACTTATTTTTATAGTGGTAAGGTATATCACGAATGATTGCCTGGCGCTAGACAATGAACAAATTGGATTATGGCTATTTTAAAATATCTCCATACGAAATACAGCACTAAGTTGTATTCCATCCACCAAAGTAGTTACAATTTATGGCAAGTGTTAAATTAATTGTGTCTAATTTTACATTCTCTATGCAATGCGTTTACTTCAATTTGTTTTCACGCAATTTTGAACTTTATGTTCAAGGCTTAAAGTTAAAATTGGTTTGATAGGTTTTCCGACAATTTGTAGAACACAAATCAAAAAGCAATAAAAGTGCATTTTACTCGTTCCCATTTGGAATTTGGTTCCTTCAATAAAATTGAATGCTCGTTAAGGAAACATTTAGTAAATCCTTTATAAAATGTTAACATTTTGAACGACTGAACATAATGTAACGATTCTAATTTTAAATATGAACACGGAAAATTTCCTTTCAGTTTTGCATTCATTTTAGTATTGTTTTTTGTATGCACTACCATTGCTATTCGTGTATGTATAGTGGATAGAGTGGCGTGTATGTCAATAGTATGTGTATTATGAAAAGTTTATCATAAATTACTTTTTAAAATTTTCAAACGTATTATACAACCTAGATATTTTACTTTTGAATGTTATAGTAAATTTTTTTTATATAGTAATTAAAATTAATAATTAGTTATACGGACTTAGAATGGAACTGTTACAGTCAGATCGTCCACAGCTGAACACAGCCTCCTCTATTAAGGGGGTATTTGCCATAATCCCCACACTCAGCAGGCGTCCTGGGGATCGCAGTGTAAGTTGGCAGTTCGTTTGTAGGCGCTGCTGCCAGTATTTTTCCCGCCTCTAACGACACTCACGGGATGATATGGGGAGGTGCAATTCTAACCCGGCATGCCATGGGGTTAGAATGTAAACAGGTAACAATTTTACTATGAGATAAGTTTGCAGTGCGTCTTAGTAGAAAATCAGTCGCCTAGTACTAAGCGGTATACTTTTGCAGCTTTTTTTAGGAGACAGTACTTTAAATGTTTCGTATTAAATAAATTTAATACGAAACATTATTTTTATAATAATAAATACTGCACTGTCTTGTCAGGAGGGTTTGTCATAATCCCCACGCTTGGTAGGCGACGTGGGGATTGCAGTTTAAGATATCAGTTCCTCAGAAGGCTGCTGCCCACCTTCCAAGTATTTTACCTTTAGTCGCCTCTTAAGACACCCACAGGTTAATTTGGGGAGGTAACATTCTAACCCGGCACCCCACGGGGCAAATAATAACTAAGCACTTCATGTTATTATCACCCACTTTCTGTTACATGTTACTTACTGTGATATTCTTAGCTTTAATTTAGTTATTTTAGCTTTGACCACATCATCACTTACACTATAAAAATCAATGGCTAGCTAAAAAAAAAAAAAAAAATTTATGATCAAAAACAAAAATACGAAACACATTTTCTAATCGGCGTCCGTGAAGGAGGGAAAAGCAAAAGAGTAAAGATTAGATACAAAATAAACGATTCAAAGTCCACAGGTCAAAGAAAACATTTTACGGCTAGAAGGCTGATAATTCCAAGGCAAGGAAGAATTAAACATTTCCTATTGTAAATATTATGAAAAAGAAACTTGACAAATAATACAAGTATTTTGTTTAAAAGATTAACACAAAACAAGAAGAGCCGAACTACCATCCAGTCTTGACCCACTGGAATATTCTAAGTATGAATTCTTTGTGATGGGTTTTTGGTGGAATCTTAGAATATAATTGGTCTTTTACACGACTGCCCAAAAAAGGAGTGCAAAGATTGTCCATTGCCATACAACGTGGCAATGGCGCCACCGTTATGGGTACCTTTGCACCCGGTGCGGCCAGGGGTGGGTTATTTGGTTAGTTTAAAGAATTATGTTTTTGTTTCTTTTTACTATTAATTTAATTTGACAATATATTTATATATTTAATATTGTAATTAGCAATTAAACATGTATTTTTGATTAAATTATGAAATAAATAAAAAAGGAGTGTTTTATTTTTATTTTCTTTGTTAACAAAATCCACAGCCCTTAAATAACAGATTTGATAACAATTTACTTAAACCTTAGGCCAATTACGGATTTACATTTATAAATGATACTTATATTTTAATTAGACAGTCATAATACTCGTACTGTAATTATATGACATTGATAAACTAAATATTTAAGATAAATAATTTTGTTTATCTTTTTCTCTTTTTTTTTTCCTTGGAGGTTTTGTCAATAATTGACCATGTCACCCCCGTAAGTCTCACATCATGTTAATGGCTAATTACTTCAACTAGGACTTGTTCCTCCGTAGATAAACAAGTATAATCTTAGTAGTATTCTGGCTTCGTCTGAAGAGGGCGAAGCCAGAAGACTGTTACAAGCACCAACATTGGCATTAATTAGTAGTGAGCTCTGTCGTATCTCATCGTTTCGGACACATTCTATCAGTACGTGTTGTACATCTTCTTCAGTATCACATTCTGGGCAATTAGGTGAATCTGATATGCGCATTAAAAATTTAAACTTGTTTGACGGAATGTGTCCGGAACGAAGTCTCAACAGAGCCACCACATGTTTCCGGTTCATAGGCAATACATCAAACCATGGATAACGAGGCAGATCACACTGGATTGTTTTGTACCATATCCCTTTGGAACGGGATTTCTCATCAAAATACTCTTGCCATTCCTGCCTACACCTATCTTTGACTTTGCTCAGTACCTCACCATGTAGTGGTACGCAGTGAAATGGTATTCCGTCAGTTGTAGCCTCTTTTGCCAACCGATCTACTTCTTCATTACCCATAATTCCATTATGTGACGGTATCCATTGCAATGCTGTAGTTTTATTTAATTCCCGAAGTTTATAAATGGTGTTCAGAATAGTATAAGCTATGGGGTGACTTCGAATATTCGAAGTTAGCCCAGCTAAATGTAAAAGTGCGCTCTTTGAGTCAGACAAGATCACAACTTTAGAAGCATCAATAGAAGAGACGTAAGATAGTGATTCAGAAATCGCTATAAGTTCACTATGCATAATAGATATATCTGAGTCTATTTTAAATTTTGCTTGTAAGCCAATCTGAGGGTCAAAGAATGCCGCGCCGGAAGTATTTCCTTTTTTGGATCCGTCGGTAAAAATGTTGTAATGGGATTCGTATTCACTATTTAGATAATTATTACATAATACTCTTAGCGGTGATGTTCTGTTCTGTCTGTTAGAAGTATTGACTGAGCCTATGTTTACAACTATCATATCTGATGAATTGAAACTACTTATCCACGAATTTAATGAATAAATATAGAGCTTTTGCGATGAATGAATGTGTTGAATTGATAGTTGTTAACAAAGGCTTCTTTTTATTGTCCAGTATCTACAATGGATAACTTCACTAAGTTGATTAATAACAACAGAATTAATATCGTTATCAATAGCTTTAAACCTCAACCAAAATTTATTTATTTATTTATTTATTTATTCATTCATTACAACTATTCTCACAGGCTTAACCCTAATACAATAGTGTAGTCAAAAAATTAAAGGTAAGTAGTAATATTTCATTTCATTATTAAATTATTGTATGTCATTATTATTAAATAAAATTAATCAATTGACAATTAACTTATATGATTCATTTGTGTCAGATTAAATTGAATTAGCATTATTGTATTATTAAATTATAGACATTTTAGGTATATTAAACAGTAACTATTTCATTTCATTTTAAAATTATAATATGTCATCCTTATAAAAAAAATTAATTGTCAATTAAATTATAAGATTTAATTAAGTCAGATTACATCCAAATTATCCTTAATGTATTATTAAATTATGTACATGTTATATTAAATGTAAGCGTTGTCATTGGTCTTCCCATAACTCAAATCAAACAATAGTATCGTTTTAAATTCTGTTATGGAACATACAAACAGATCTATTTTGTCTGCAACTCGATTAAGTGCGTGCAGCGTCCGATGTAATGGGGTCTTAGCGAGTAGGTTAGTCCTGGCGCGATGGACACAGAACAGCCGCGGCCGCCGGCGACGTGCCAGGTACCCGTCCGGCACGCACAGCCTCATCATGCCTAATATTTCCGGGTTAGTCAACACGCCTCGGAATACCCTAATTACATAATATGCGAGAGCCCAATCCCTACGCACTTCCAATTTATCGTACCCGACCATGCCTAGAACGAAAAGAGTTGGATACATTAGAGGATAGAACGGGTAAACTCCATATAACCTTAAATACAAGAACCTCATAAACTTATTTTGTATCCGCTCTAACATTAAAGTGTATTTAGTCTCATGTGGAGCCCACACTGCGGAGTTATATTCAAGTTGACTTCGTATGAGTGCATCATACAAAGCCGATATGGCTCTTATATTCTTGAAACCTGTGGCTTGCCGCAGTACAAAACCTAACGTTTTATAAGCTTTCTTACAAATACATACTATGTGATTTCTAAAAGTCAGGTCGCTTTTTATATTTACTCCGAGATCTTTTACCGAATCTACCCGCTTTAAAACCTCGCCATTCACGTTATACTCGACTTGGAGTGGATCTTGTGACCTGCCGAACGAGATTACTGAGCACTTCGAGACATTGAACGCAAGCTTGTTATTTTGACTCCACTCGGTGACTCTGTCGATGTCCTCTTGGAGTCGCTGACAGTCACCTCTGTTTTTGACAGCTAAGAGCAGCTTAAGGTCATCCGCGAAGAGCAAACATCGAGCTTCTCGAATAACTTTCGGCAGGTCATTGATCATAATAATAAACTCAAGCGGCCCCAGGTTCGATCCCTGGCTGACACCCGTTTTCGTTAAATATGGTTCAGACCTGAACCCAGCATATTCCACATACTGTTTTCTTGTTCTCATGTAACTCGCAAAAAATGATAACAGCTTATTAGTGCATCCGATAGCCGCCAATTTTGACAACAATATATCGTTGTCAACTAAGTCCAACGCTTTTTTGAAGTCAAAAAAGGCGGCATCGACTTGACCACCTGCGTCAACATGAGGGATGATGTAAGCCATGGCATTGAGCAAGTTACTGGAGGTGCTGCGAGCGGGCCTGAACCCATGCTGGGCGTCTGAGAGCTGTGGTGCTACCTGGCGCTGGATACTGCTGTGCACGGCACTCTCGAACACCTTCGCAGGCGTAGACAAGATCGCCACGGGCCTGAAGCCACTCAATTCCGAACCAGCGACATCTTTTGGAATCGGAACCACCCTTGTTATTTTCCAACAGTCTGGAAAATATGACGCATCCAAACACAAGTTGTAGATGTGATGCAGTGGTTTTTCTAGAGCCATGCGACAATCCTTTATAACAAAAGAAGGTATACCGTCCGGCCCCGCCGATCGCTTAGGCTTGAGTCGAGCGAGCGCCGCCCGTACCTCAGCTCGCGTGAGGCACGGAACATGGATTCGCATGGCTCCCGCGCCTCCAGCAGTCACCGCCGCCGCCTCCACGTCGAGCACCGCTGGACTGCTGCCATACACGGAATGGAAAAAGTTAGCAAACTCACTTGCACATTCTTCATCCGGTAATTTTTTTCCCTCTTTGGTAATATTTTTGTTATAAGTGGTACCCTTTTTCGACGTTATATAACTCCAAAACCCCTTGGGATCTTTCGCGAAGTTATTTTCGACCATTTCTAAGTATTGTTTATGTGCACACTCAATCATAATTTTTACCCGCGATCTACTTTCAGAAAATAATTTGTAATTTTCCGGCGTTTCACTAGATTTATAGTTCTTGTGTAGTTTCGCTTTTACGCGTATGGCTCGGATAATTTCTAGGGTATACCACACCGGATAAGTATATCTGTCGGACCTGCCCTTACCTGTTCGTTTTTTGGGTACACAATCACATACTATACTAATCAATTTACTGTAAAAGTAATTAATTGCCTTTTCAGGCTCACGCATATTATATAATAGACTCCAATCAAGATTTGCGATTGACTCGTATAAAAATATAAAATCCGCCTTAGCGAAATTATACTGACGTAAAATATCGGGCATCGACTGCGAATGGATTGCGGGCTCGGACTCGGCTCGGCTGTCGCCGGCTGGAAGGGCGGCCGCCGGAGCAAGCGTCGCCGCGCGCCCCCCCCTCAGCCGCACGCTCACCATCAGCGGTGGGTGATGCGCATCAACCGGCACCAGCGTCTCGTCCGCCGCGCACACCTCAACTCCCTCAGCCAGACCACATGAGCATAGCACTAAATCGAGCTGCCTCAAATTACAATTTTGAACATTATTCAATTGAACTAATTCACAAAATGCCAGAACATATTCGTAGTAATGTTTGATGTTATCGTTACTTGAATATAAATTGAAATCTCCTACTATTATAATCGAGTTGTATTTAGTGCACCAATTTTCTATTATTCTAAATAAGACCATATACTCGGTTTCATTACTACTTGGCGGTATATACACGACACAACAAAGAAAAAAAAATTTATTATTTAAATATACCGCCGCGCCGACCAGTTCGAAAGCATGTCTATCTATGTTTACGTCGCTCGGTAGCTTCACTCTCCGCACCTCGAATCGATTTGAGGCCACGAAAAAAGTTCCGCCTTGTTTTCTCCCATCGGTACGGTCGCATCTTATTAATTGATATCCGTGTGGCATTATTTCTGCATCGTGTATAGAGTCATTGCAGCCCGTCTCCGTAATTGCAAATAAGTCAGCGCCCGAAGAATCCATATTATTTTGAAATAAATTTAACTTAGTGCGGAGACCTCTCACATTTTGGTAGAATAAATTAATGCTACTACACTTTGTCGATGGGTTTATTTGAAGCTCTCCGAAACCAAACCCATTCTCCAAAAGCAGCGTTTACAGGCCAGGCTTAGGGTTGACATAGTTTCCGAATTTTATTCTCCGAAACCGTAATAATAAAGGACGAGTAATCACGTTCTGTCCTTAGTTTAATTTTTTCTATCTTGATAACGACATCTGATCCACATATAGATTTTACGTGAGCTGTCAACTTTTCTACCGTGGTGTCTAAAGCCAGTCTCCAAACATGAAGATATTTTTTCCTCTCCAAAGCTTTTATTTCTGTACAATTTCGATTTTGACCTCGCTGCACATTCATTTTTGAGTACGCTTTAGTTGGCAGTTTTGTTGTATTCGTAACAGAGTCATCTATAGTTTTATTTGTACTACCAGGTACTATAGACAGGGAAATTTCGGATGAGGAATTTATATATTTTTTTGGAGTTCTAGGCGGTTCAGTCAGCTTTTCAATGGTTCTGGGGTGTTTTTTAAATTTTCTTCTTACCGAGATCCATTCATTTTTACAGTTATCGAATGATTTGCTTACTTCGCCAGGCTTCGAAACGTCTACCTCCGCCGTGATCGTATGTTGTTCAAGATCTTCCATAACAATCGCTGGTTTCGTGGCCCCTTGTTTATTCACTTGGGGGGTAGACGCGCTTGTTGATAATACAAAAATTCCCTCATCTTTTTTAGTGTCATTTGTTTTACTAAATATCTGATTTTGTACCTGACAATGACTTCCCTTCCTGTTTTTATCCTTTATATTTATGTTAATGCTCTCCAGATTTGTTTGTGCACTAGTTAGCCATAATTCTATCCGCTGGTTATGATCGCAAATACTTTTTAACTGATTTTCTATTGAAATGACACTGCTACAAGAATCTCGCATAACCTGTAATGTAGCCTTTAGTTGCTGGACTTCATGTCTAGTGCTATAACATGTTTGCTGAATATCTTGAATACGTTCATCTTGAGTATCCAGTCTATTTCTCATTTCTAGGCGAAATTCTTTCAATTCCGACAGTAAACTGCTTTCATCGTCTACCATTGGATATTCAATGTGGCTGCTTCGGCTACCTCGTTGAGTATTCACATAATTAGGACTTGTACCTGTTGTTTCCCTCCTTTGCTCCATTGTTCGAACCGGCGTATCATTTCCCAAACGTTTTGGTTTCAAACTGACGCATTCCGGGCATACCCATTGGCGTTTATAATCCGTTGAAAAAGATTCGAATTCTTTCTGTTTCATACCGAGACACAGTAGGTCGTACACTTTGTCACAATTTGATTGGGAACACTTCATTAAAAGTCCACCCGTAACTTCTTTATTACAACCTCGGCAATAGGTCTTCATTTTGAACAACAAGAAAAAAGAGACCAAAATATTTGTGTCACCGTAACAACAACAAGAACGTCCGCTCGCGTCGAGTGCTCGCGCGTATATTTGCCAGCTAAGTATATTCTACGAATGTGCAGTGGTTGAAGGCATTGCTCGCTCTCCATAACATGGTTTGGAGTACTCCGAATAAAACCTCCGATGACTCGCATTGTTTGGTTCTGCACTTTTTGTATTTTATTAAGATGGGATTTAGCGCTAGTGTCGTAAAGAAAACTAGCGTATATATAGTCGCCTGAGGGGTTTCGGGTGTATCCCCCACTTTGTTCCAGCTAGCACTTTGAATACATTTAAAAAATTTAATGTTTTGTCGCGTATTTCGTTGATATGCTTACTTCAGATCAGTTTTTTGTCTAACCACATACCCAAATATTTTACACTATCAACTTGTTGAATTACATTTTCATTGAACCTTATATTTATTTCATGTTCTTGTCTACTCCTAGTGAATAGGCACACCTTCGTCTTCCTAAATGAAATACTGAGGCCTAATTCATCAATGAGTCTGCATAGAGAATTAACAGCTGTTTGCATGTCTGTTATTGCCATTGATATATTTTTATTGGAACAATAAAGAATAAAGTCATCTACATACTGGGATATAAATACTTACTGAATATTATGTCATATTTTGATTGTGGCAACGTTAAACAGAATAGGAGACAAAGGATTGCCCTGAGCTATACGTGTGCCTGTTGTTCTGCTCAAGAATTCATTATCGCTTACACGTATTGTTAAGGTTCTTTCATTCAGAAATCGCCAAATGTATTTGCATAAAATCGATCCTGCCCCCAGTCCATCCAACGTTTTTACAAGACTAGTCAAATTAACATTGTTGTATGCACTCTCAATATCTATGAAACATCCTATAGTAGAGAAGCCTTTCGTCAGACCATTTTGAATACGACACACTAATCTAGTAAAGTTATCTAGACAAGATCTTGATCTTCTGAATCCTACAGTTTCTTTCGACAAAAGGTCATATTTTCAAGATACCAATCTATCCTTCGCGTAAGAATTGTATGAAATATTTTACGCGGACACGTTAACAATGCAATAGGTCTGACCGCAGACGATGATTGATTTCAGCTCCCGGTTTCGGTACAGGAACTATGTTCGCCTTTTTCCATTGCTTAGGAACAAAACCTGATGCTAAAAATCTGTTATAGAGAGAAACTAGTATGAATTCACCTTTAATAGGGAGGTTGTTAATCATAGAATAAGAAATGTTATCTAATCCGGGAGATGTGTCAGAGCGTTTAATACAATTATTTAATTCCTGTACCGAAATTGAAGCGCATAATTGTTGGTTATCTGATAAAAAAACACGGTTCATCTGGCGATACATAGTCTGGGGTTAACTCATTTAGTAAGAGTTCGCTTTTCTCACGACTTATAACTGTCTTAGGTAATTTGTACCCTTTAAACCATTTCATACGTAGCCACATTTCACTTGTTGAAGTCACACTGCCTACACTGTCACAGAATTTTTGAAATGATCTAGACCTACCACCACGTATGACTCGTTGAGAGTCCCCGACTTTGACTTGTAACACTTGTAGATTGTCAGGAGTGGGATTTCTTCTGAATCCTGCAAGAGCCATGCGTCGAATTGCAACCGAACGCGATAAATCTTGCAACCAATAAGGTCTGGGTGTAAACTGATTAGATCTTAGAGGATTTCTGTATACTTTCGTAGTTGGTATAAACTTGTCTGCTGCTATATCTAAAATTTTTATGAAGCTTTCGTAAGCATCCTGATAATCTGCAGGTAAGGTGTAGTTACTAAGGTCGTTTTCAACTTTAAGTGTGTATTCAGTCCAATTTCCTCTTTTGAAGTTTCTTCGTTTTCTGAAGTATGTGAACGGTGTGATATTAACACTTAATTTTATAATAAGGTGGTCGCTTCCTAAGTTCTCGTTCATCACCTTCCAATTTAACTTTATTGCTATATCTGCAGAAGCAAAAGTTATATCAGGTGATGTTTTTGTACAGAACCATTGACTAGCTTGATGCGAGTATGAGTGTTATCATTCAAAGAAATAAAGTAATTATCTATTGCCGATTCAAAAATTTGTGTGCATCAAGTATCCGATTTTGTTGACCAGTTTGTATGGTGTCCATTAAAATCTCCGGCAATTAATGTTTTTTGTTGTCCGGACCGGTTTTTTCGTTACGTCAAAAACTACGTAGGTACGCGCGTCCGACAATAACAAGCGCCCGCGTGCAACTGAGATAAATAATAAAACTATTTGTGTCATGTGAGTGTGTGTGTATTTGTGTAAGGGTATGTTTGTAAACGTAAGAAAATTAAATTGAATTATCCATGTTATGTTTTTAGGGTTCATGTATGTATGAATGTTTGTGAGTTTCTTTATTCCGCCATAACTTCTAAACGGCTTGACCGATAATAATGTTTGAGATATCGTTAGATTCGTCTTGATATTGCTAGTGACACTGGATACATAAAAAAAACAAATTTAAATTCAAGTGGTCATGTTGTACAATTTTATTTTATTTATAAATTCTTTTAGTGTGGTATCAATTCAACGGCGTTCAAAAACGATTTGACGATTTGAACTTTATCTTCCTATGGGAACACAAACGTGATGATAGGTAGGCAGCAACGTTTACTGAAGAACTGCCTTTTAATAATAAAATGGCCAAATGTGGCGATTGTTTTCTTTAACACTAAACATGTTTTCGATGAATTGTTCTTGATGAAGGGAAATAATGCAGTAGCCAGAAACCTTAATTACTCCTCTTGTTGTTACCCAATTTTCACGTGAAGTTTTATTACCTAAGCATGAAGTTTTTACTATGTGAGAATGACAGTACAAGCGCGCGGCCCGGCCCACGTGATGTTAAGAGCACTAAGTTCTGTCTATAACAGACGCATTTTATCACAAATGACATATAGTAATACACTCGTCACCCTGTAATACTAAGGACTGCTAAGGTGCTTGGCGACAGATTTTAGACTTGAGGGTGGTAGCTAGCCAGGCGAGCATTCGCGAAATGTACTTCCACAATACGGTGAAGCTCAAGCCGACGGTGGGGATCGAACCATGGAGCTCGGGCACGGCAGTCCATAGCGATTACTGCTCGGCCATCATTGCTGCAAAATAAAGAATAGTAGTAGCTTGATTGTAAGTACTTTTATACAAATATAAACTTTTTAACGCAATATGCATTTGACGAACCGTCCAAATCTAGTTTATATTAATGACTACAAAATATGAAGCAAAATGTATTTTTTTATTTGATAAAAATAACAAATGCCGTTTTAAAAATAAGTTAAATCGAACCAAACGAAGTCCTCAGGCTATTTATTTTTTCACTGTTTTGCGCGATTGTACGCGGCTGTTCTAAACCAGGGCCTCATCTAAGATTTTATTTTATATAAAAGGGCCAAATTAATTTAGGATTTTGACTTAAAGTTGACTCATTAGGTGCAGTGTTTTGTATATTCTGATTCATCTCAGTTAATATACTCGTCAAGCTATGACATATCAGATATATATAATCAGCAACTTAGTGTTCTTATTATCGCCTGAATAGTGCTAATTAAGTGAAAATATCTGATATCCGTTATAGTTTCTTAAAATAGAAAAGTTAATGATTTATTTTAATGCATATTATAACACGGAATGTTAATCAAAATTTAATATAGATAACGATTAGCTTTGAAGAGGGTAGGCAGAGGGGTTTGTTATAAACACTTCCATTTTGTCACATGGCTCTAGCCAGCTCTTCCCAGCCAGGATAAGGGACATTATTTGTGAGAAAAAAATAATAGGAAGTTATGGAAACGACCAGATGCCTCGTTTTCAAAAAGAAGTTTATGTCAATGTCTGTCACCACGCGTTAGTAAACTCGCCATGATATTTGCGTAACTACACTATATCACACGACCTCAAGCACTAAAATTACTGTCTCGTAACCAACCTAATGGGTTAACGTTCACGAGTCGTAAACTGAGCATCTACGATTCATAGCCCCGCTTCACATCAGACCACTGATAGAAAAGGGAGAGATGCTAGAATCAATAATATCGGCATATTACCCCGAAAGAAAAGGAACCAAATACCTACCACTACAAATGAAGAGAGACCAGCTGCAGACCAGTGTCGTTGATCGGCCCGCTGAGTTTCTGCCATGTTATTGATCCTGGCGTGGTGAGATTGTCCTGATGGAGCGGAGGCGGGTTTATGCCCACATGATATCAACACCTCTGCACTTCGAAGTCGTGCTAATGCCCGCCCCTTTGAAAAGGAGTAAAACCTGATGAGACTAGGTTAGAGGAATAATACTCATTTCCTCACGTTAGTGTGTGTGTAATAATATAGTAATAATAGTGTAGGTCACAAACATTACATTACCTAACGTGTGTAAATTAAAATTCAAATGTTAATTTGGAAGAATACATCATTAAATAACATTTTTTGTTCGTATATAATAATGTTAGGTCACTGTATTCAGCTTCCAAGCGTGCAAATTTTTAATATTCTATGTTATTATTTTAGGTTCGACTCCCGCCTTGGGCATAAAATTTTGTACTCAATTTATTTATAAAATATTCTTTGTTAATTTAATTAGTCATGTAACTAAATGTCATTTCTATATAATATAAATTAGCATTATGAAAATAAGTAACAAATTTACATCACTAAGTGAAGTTTATGTATTATTTCATGCTGTAATAACAATTGTCAGTGAGCCAACTATTCAATTTAGCTATAAAAATATTACCATTCAAAATTGCAATATCTTCTAGTAAACTATTAATATTATACGACACTATGCATACAATATCAAAAACATTTATCTTATAAATATATTTACGGGAGGGAGGTTGATATAGTAGGTTTATGAACTTTGCACGTTTTTGCCTATGCATGATTTCATCTGATCCATGATCTGATTTCATGTTCCAGATTGCTACCAAAAATTTTAATCTTTTATTCCTTTGGTCTTTATTACACGCGATTTGAATATAACAAGGGTCCTAAGCTAGATCCCACATTGATCGTCCTAACTACGTCCCATTTTTAGCCGACAGCTGTTAACATATGCCCGTGTTTTCTTTATTTAAGGGATCTGTTTGTTACTTTTTGTACGGTTCCGCGGCGCCTCCGGTCTCTTACTTATTATTTATGGCGGTGGATGTACCTACTAGCGTATAGCGTTTAAATGAAGAGACAGTCATGTTTTAGTTTGAAATTCATTGTTTATACACTCACCTTAAATAATGTACGTTGAGTTATTAGTGAACCTTAAGTTAAGTAGGTTTTGTAGCGATTTCGGTGCTGCAATGAGGAGTTTATCTATCTACATCTTTAATTCTATTCATCCTGTCTGTAACTTATAATTATGAATGGAAAATGTATGAGCCTTTGTCCACTATCTCATGTGATGGTAAGTGATGATGTGGTCAACAACAGCTACCGGGACATACCGTTAGATGCTTGGCGACTGATTTTCCTCTTGAGGGTGATAGTTGGTCAAGCGGGCATTTGCAAAATGCCTACCACCACACTATATCAACTGTCATCGTTAAAATACAACGGGACTGACGGCTTAACGTGCCCTCCAAAGAACGGAAGCGCTCAATATTAATGTCACTTGTAATTAATACCCATACAAGTCATGACCGCGGCGGACGTTGCTTAACTTAGGTAAATAAGAACGGCCAAGCAACCTTGCTAAGAGCGCTTCATATAGCATTTTCAGGTTTTTGTCAAATACATAATATTATGATTTATTATTATTAGTGCTTTATTTGATTTCTCACTGTACCTAAAAATGAACATATAATCACTTCGTTTTGTACCTAACAGGATTTTTATTATCATAAACTACACACTGGCAATACTTTGACATTGGCATATAAACGTCAATCTGAAGAAGAAGAAGAAGAAAGGAAGTACGCGTCTGGATTTATAGTTTCCAAGATTTAGCTCATTTTAATTTGACAGATATCATCAAAAAGTAATATGTTGATGAGGTCTATCACTTGTAGAAAGAAAGCACATGTCTAGGAATAATAACATCCGATCGCTGTAACTCATTCGTAAAAAAAATCATTTCAAAATAAATTTGCTTGAATAGATTTGAACTTGATTGTGAGTCTGGTTTCTCAATCTTGTTTGCAAGCCTATATTAAACCATGATTGCGGTATAAATATATCAACACTATGAATAAATGGAACGATGGAATCTGACTGCCTCTCACTTCGCTTATCATCATCAGAGCAGTTTAAAATACCCCAAGAAGTTTATATATTATCAAATATAAATGTCCATGCCAAAATGTAGCTCAATCGTACAATCCAATACGAACTACAGAAAGTAGTTAAAAAAACGCTCCGAAAATGTGCATCATTAAAATAAATTTTTAACTCGAAAGAAATGAAGCTATAAATTAGATATTATTTTGGAAATACTTAATGACAAAGATTTTTGTGTATTACTGTCACTAGAATTTGACCATTTATATTTTTTCCAGTCAGTGTTGTAGATTTCTAAGTCTCACAATCCCATCTTTGCAAAAAGTTTTATTTAAAAATGTTTGTGCGTTGTAGACGCAGATATGTCATAGCCGCCATGTTACATGATATTAAACCTCATTGAAATTACGTTTTAAGAGGTCGTTATTGACTCTAAATTGAGTCAGCCCCTTATTGATTTCAGACGAAGAGACTAAAGAACTAATAAAACACACAAAGTCAAGGCAGAAGCTAGTTTTTAGGGTTCTATATCCAAAGGGTAAAAATGGGACCTTATTACTGAGACTTCGCTGTCCGTTCGTCCGTTCGTCCGCCTGTCCGTCTGTCACCAGGCTGTATCTTAAGGACGGTGATAGCTAGATAGTTGACATTTTTACAGATGATGTCTTTCTATTGCCGCTATAACAACAAATACTAAAAATAAAATAAAATAAATATTTAAGGGGGGCTCCCATAAAATGACTAACTGAAATTTGCTTGTGTAGTCTGCAGAATGCTTACGACTAAAAATTACAAAGCGTGAGATTTTACACTGTATAACGATAAGTTTAGGAGTTTTCTAAAATTAGAAAATTAAGGTAAAATCCCAATTTTAAAACAATAGAGGTATATTAAAGTTTCAATCTTATGCTAAGTTGTATCGATAAAAGTAGCGGTTTTTTTTTTTTTCAGTAGATAAATAAAATTCCAAATAACACATTTTTCGGATAGAAAATGCTAATTTAAATCTGTCGTTACGATTTTTAGTAATTATTTACGAATTTATAGGCTGGGAACTAAATAAATTAAAAAAATACTTAACATGTTTACCTACTGTTACGAGCTGGGGGTTCGGGATAAATAATGCAATACGTTTTCGGCAAACTGACACCTTTATTCCACAGTTCTACAGTCACTTCCAACAACACTATAACACTGAACTGTTCGCACTTCACAGAACACTATTCACAAACTTCACACTGTACTTCACTATTCGCGTATGGAGCACTTGGTCCAAAGATAATCGCACTGTTGATCGTTTCGAACTCAAAGTAAGACTGACTGGTCGGCCCGGACCCGACCCTATTTATACTCAAAAGTTACATTTTCCAGAATGTTCACTAATAGTCTAGATAGAAAAACAATAAGGGCCATAAATCATCCTTTTAACGTAAACAACTTTGAATGGAATTCCACGAAAGTTAACTACTACTTATTCTGTGGTTGTTTACTAGTTGCCTGAGAACAAAGGCGACCCTTTTTTTTATAACCTTTTTTGTGAAGAGTAGGTACATTCTTGATTTCTTTTACTTGTTTACTGACGTTGGATTTTTCTAGATTGTTCGAGCCCTTGCGCCGTAACACTGCCCCCTCCTAAGACATGCTCGTCCCGAGCATAGTTGGAACCACAGTATGGCGCCAATCGATCCACATGAACAATCTTAGAGACTCCTCGTTGACCCTTCCGTATCCGGTACGTGATGTCGTTGATTTTAGTCACAACTAGGTATGGTCCGTCCCATTTAGGCTGAAACTTCGGTGACTTCCCTTTACTGCGTACAGGGTTATGCAGCCACACCATAGACCCTTCAGTAAATCCGGGATTAACCAGTTCTCCACTGTATCGGGTCTTCTTCGTATCGGAAAATCCATTTCTGTATTGATCTTGACGCTCGCAGATATTCTTCTGGTTGCGAAAGTCACTCGCGAAACCACTACTTGCTTGAGATGCTCTCCTAGTAGCACAAATACTGCATTTGTTACACCAGTCTACAACATCACTCCGACAATGGATCCAATAAAACTGCTCTCGTATCTTTAACAGTGTCTTTCTCACTCCAGGGTGACATGTTGAACATTCGTCGTGACATCGCCGTAGAATCTCACGAACTTTCGCTTCCGGAACAACCACTTGCAGGTGATAGTTATCTCCCCGAACATTCTCCCATTTGCGGCACAGCACACCACCATGGATCACCAAGCTGTCCCACTGCGCCCAATAAACCCTTGTTGCCATATCCATTCCAGCAACATCATTCCACTTGGGCCTCCCAGTGCCAGCTTCCATCCATGTCAGAATAGGCCTGATGTTCGCATCATCCTCCTGTGCACGTCGCATGGATTTCTTCCAGTCGTCGGTTATAACCGTTCCTTACCATCCTTACTGGTATGACTTCCTTCACTTTGCCGTCGTGAGTTTCTCTAATGTCGCTGCGTTCAATATTAGAGTGAAGTTGGTCGCGCTGTTGATTCCATCCATGTCGAAGTCTGTCTTCTGATGTCAACTTCCATCTGGGGCAACTGGATCTTAAATGCCCTTTTTCTCCACAGCCGTAGCATCTCGGGCTGAATCTTCGAAAATTTGTATCAGATAGTGTATCTCCTTTCCTGGTCCATTGCATATTGACACCAGTAGTAGAAAGTTTTCTTTCCCATGTTCTGTCGTTTCTTCTATCGCTCTTCTGCGGGCAGTTATATCGCAAGTGACCCCTTTCTCCACATTCAAAACATCGAGGGCTGAATCCCTGGTTGTCATCACGGTAACGTCGTGTGTTAACCTCGCGAATGTAATGCGATCGATGATCTTGCCGCACAGCTTCTACCTCCAAAGCATGGGCCAAGGCGTCCTTTATTGATTCATGATGACCCAGCCTCACTGCAGCTCTCACTTCTAAGTCACGTATCCCATCTACGAATGCTTGAAGTAGGATTCCGTCGATGAGTGCCGGTGAAGATTGATACGCCTTCCGTACGAGCATTTCCACTTCCAGCGCCCACTGCTGAAGATTTTCACTGCTTCGCTGGGTTCGCTCTTTGAGCTGAGCGCGGAACACATGCTCCAGATGAGCATCACCGAACCGAGACTCCAATGCCTCCAGAAGTTGGTCATAAGCTATGTCTTTTCCAAGGGCCTCCAGAACTGTTAAGGCTTTGTCACGAAGTCCCAGAGTAAGCGCTGTCATAGCCTGCGCTTTAGTCCAACCATTGGCCTGCACAACGGCCTCAAACTGAATTTTGTAGGCCGACCACGAAGAGGATCCGTCGAATGGTGGTACTTTAAATCCTCGTGGTGACGGTACAGATGCAGGTGCTGACGCAGGTAATCCGCCTCCAGTTTTTAAAACGCCCAGCGTTTTTTGAATATCATCCATTCTGGCTTCCACTTTCTCAAAACGGTTTTCATGCTGATGGACCTGATCTTCCACCACTTGGAGTTTCTTCCCAAACGTTGCATGCAGGTCTTTCATTAGAAGGGTCTGCTCCTCTTGGCGACGGGTCTGTTCTTCCCTGTCGTGTCGGAGTTGTTCCTCAAGGCGGCGGGCCTGCTCTTCCTGGCGTCGGGCTTGCTCCTCTTTGTCTTGTTGCAGCTGCTGTTCAAGACGCCGGGCCTGCTCCTCCTGGCGTCGGGCCTGCTCCTCTTTGTCTTGTTGCAGCTGCTGTTCAAGACGCCGGGCCTGCTCCTCCTGGCGGCGGGCCTGCTCCTCTTTGTCCAAGCGTCGCTGTTCCTCTTGGCGGCGGGCCTGCTCCTGAAGCATCGCCATTAGTGCAGCCAAGTCAGGCGCAGCTGGAGCAGCCATAGTCGAAGGGGTTCCCGATGTAGCGGCGGCAGTTGTTTCTGTAGTTGGTTGTTCTTCGGAGAGCACTGGTGGTGTAGCTCCTCCAAACCTTCGTTGGTCGATGTCCTGTTGCCGCTGACTCCTCGTTCGGATTCCCTCAATGTCCTCCTTTGGGAGTACAGGCATTATTTATCCCCAATTCTGACACCAATTTGTTACGAGCTGGGGGTTCGGGATAAATAATGCAAAAACGTTTTCGGCAAACTGACACCTTTATTCCACAGTTCTACAGTCACTTCCAACAACACTATAACACTGAACTGTTCGCACTTCACAGAACACTATTCACAAACTTCACACTGTACTTCACTATTCGCGTATGGAGCACTTGGTCCAAAGATAATCGCACTGTTGATCGTTTCGAACTCAAAGTAAGACTGACTGGTCGGCCCGGACCCGACCCTATTTATACTCAAAAGTTACATTTTCCAGAATGTTCACTAATAGTCTAGATAGAAAAACAATAAGGGCCATAAATCATCCTTTTAACGTAAACAACTTTGAATGGAATTCCACGAAAGTTAACTACTACTTATTCTGTGGTTGTTTACTAGTTGCCTGAGAACAAAGGCGACCCTTTTTTTTATAACCTTTTTTGTGAAGAGTAGGTACATTCTTGATTTCTTTTACTTGTTTACTGACGTTGGATTTTTCTAGATTGTTCGAGCCCTTGCGCCGTAACACTACTATTGTTCCTAACTTGTCATATTTTAAGAAATTTGTTAAAACGCTGACTTTGATGCGATACTGTTGCTGTGAAACTTTTTAGTAAGATATTTCAATGATCGACACAAATAAAAAAGTTGACCCAATCTACTAGGAGGTCATAAATGTGCAGATCTTTCAAAGAAGTGAATTGATGTCGTTTCCAGCGCCCTTACATTTTTACCATAAAGTGTACGCTCATACAAAGATCGTACAAGTTTCCACATAACTCAAACCACTCGATTTGGTAGCTGACTTTATCATTTGTGTGCGTCTGTACACAAGTCAAGAAAAAAACCGCATTTGGGGTTTTCTGTAAGTTACGGTTAAACTATCGATTTATATGAAAAAAATATTTAACCAAAAAATTGAACCGTCATCAACACTCAAAACTGTGAAATATCTTGTTGAAGTCGCTACCATGACAGTTAAAGTGTCAATTCAATATTGTTATAATTATTATTACAATATTGTGCGCATGGTATCCATTTGAAGTACAACCAATCAATTGGTATAATAATTGAACTAATAATTTTAATTTCTCTATTATTTTTATCCAACGGCATAACAAGTGTTGAGTCCTGTAGATATAATGACCAGAGACTATCCCATTTTAAATAGTGTTCCAAAAAGGAGGTTTTTCATTCAACGTGTATGTTTTTTAAGTACCTAGGTGCTTTCGAAATGAGTTTCTACATATAATGTGGTAAAAATGTTTTGGAATGAAATGGATGAATGATCCTTGTTTTGTTCGGTCACGTGTATGTTGAGTTTAGTAATATATAATAATTTGGAACTGTGGTCCCCAAAATGTGAGATAAAGGCTCAAATGTCTACAGAAAAATATATTATGGATAGATATTATTAGTGGTGATAAAATCAATATTTGTAAAAGATTTTTCCATATTTTTATTAACAGCAGTAAGTCTTGATACTACGAATTAAGAACATTTGACTTTTTCGTATTATAAAAAACTTACGCTCATATTCAAATCTTACCTATATATGAAGACACGGGTGTTTGAGCGTGAATTTACTATGAGTCGATATCACTATCGACAATGTTTCAGCTTCTAACGGAAGCCTTCTTCAGGATTTTGAGTGTGGTACGTCCACGGCTGTCCGCATTTTTCATGGAGTGAATTTTTCTATCAAGATGATAGTCCGCCCCCCTCACAAATTAGGCAATTACCGCGATTTTCGAAAGATAAGGACTCACTGGGAACCCCGATAATCATCATGATTCCATGCGATTGGTTAATGCTACATCGGAGAAACAAAAAGGAACGTGTCCACAAGGCTCGGAGAACAAATTCGCTCCTTGAAAAATGCGGACAGCCATCAGTCTGCTGTGGCAGAGCACGTCCTGACATCTGGGACGACGTACTACATCCGTTTCGACAAAGCCCGGGTTTTAGCTAAGGAGAAGTTTTAGGTTCCGCGCAAAATCCGCGAGGCTATAGAAATTAGTCGTCGTCCTAATTTCAACAGAGATAGAGGGTGGGCGCTATCACAAAGCTGGAGAACTTGTCTTCATGGAGCTTTGAAGAATATGAAGGAGATGGTGGACACAGTTAGTTTTGCTTGTCGGACTGCGATGGTGTCATCTGAAAAAAGCGCAACGTTCGCCTCAATACTCCCCGCAAGACACCCGCCGCCAGCGCCGTCGGCTCGAGCACAGCGAGCTGCCGCCCGCAGTGTGAAGCGTGACGCGACCGCGGCGGACGTACCACACTCAAAATCCTGAGGAAGGCTTCCGGTAGAAACCGAAACATTGTCAATAGCGATATCGACTCATAGTAAGTTCACGCTCAAACAGCCGTGTGTTCATATATAAAACATTTGACTTTGTTTCAACAGCATTTAGTTTCAAAGTCCATAACGGGTCTATTCACGCACGAATTAACAGCGTTTTGTTGACGCCTCGCATTGACCAAGCGCTCTGATAAGTAAAAAGGTATTAAAAATGTAATAAAGAAAAAAATAACGTGATTTATGATTTTTCAAACAAAGACACGACAAAATAATGTAAAAGCCTACCCTCAGGCTAATGCTGACGTATATGGCTACATATTTTTTGTAGCTATGGTTACCTGAAGTCTGAACACGTAATAGGCGAGATTTAGAGAATATTTTTCACGATCGCTAATGATTTTTTTGAGCACCTACTTAGGGACTATATTAGATTTAATACGGCTAAATATTTTTTTATACCCTTGACAGTTTTAGGGGCTATAAATATTTTATTTATTTTGTTCCGAAGGTTTTTCTTCCACTATAACACAAATAACTTTCGTATATGTTAGTGCGATGAAAGAAACTATTAATTTTTTATTACTTACAGAAAATATTTACTACTTTGATAATACTGAAATCGGTAGACTAGCGTGTAAACAGGTTTTTTGATGTTTTTTATTGTACTGGGCTAGAATATCTTCCCCCTATGTCTCCTTCTGGGTGTCGTAAGAAGTGGCTAAAGGAAAAATACCGGAAGACGAGCAGCAGCGCCTTCTAAGAAATGTACACCGACAACTGCGATATCCAAGACGCCTTCCATGCGTGGGGGTTATGGCAACACCCCTTAGGATAAGCACAAATACTACTCGGTCCTAAGTTCTAGGCAGCTCTATTATTCCTAAGTAACGGTGAAACATTTGAACTACGAGCGGAACTTTAACCTGCAACCCCAGAATACCTACTTCCTGTTGCATTTCTAACTACATATGCTATGGAAGCGGATGCTGGCCAGTCGAATGTTCTCCATAAGTTTGAGTGAACGTGTTTTTATTTGACGTTGCCGACATCTACCAAAATAACTGAAGACTATTTACATAGTCTAGTATGTTGATATACGATCCGCACTTAACATCAAATCTATGAAGCCGTTTATTAATTTCACTAATATCATTTTAAGGATAAAACATAAAAAAATATATTAAATGGAAAATATAACTTCTAGCGGGAATTATCCGCAACCTAATATAATTGAAAAATGGCTTCATCGATTTGGTGATATCTCTATGAGTGTTGATCATATATCGACCTACAAGGCTATGTAAATAGTCTTCTGCAAATTAGATAGATGTCGCCGATATAAAAACTAAGACGTGCATTCAAACGGATGGACAAAATTTGAATGGCTAGCTTCCACTTCCATAGCATAATAAAAATAATGTCCAGTCCCAAACAGCCCATCAACACAAGTTTATTTTTACAGTAAGCGTAGAGTTGCCAGTTACTGCGTAAAGGTGGTTTTCCAAAATTATTAAATTTATGAATGCAATTTTTTGCTGGTTAATTTTGTGAATCATACATCTTGGTTCATTTCAAAGTCAATGCAGTACCGACAAAGGCATCCTAGCATTGTTTTAAGGCTTTGTTTCTTATCTGTAGGTGTCATAGCGCTATATGCATAATGGCACAAGTTTGCTGGGAAATCTTTATGCAGGCCTTGTGAGATCATAATATTCCGTCCATGAATTAATAGATGATTGTAAAGGTTATTTACCTCACCTGTCCATCTATTTGTCCATCTATCCGTTTATCCGCCTGTCAGACCTTTGAAGGGTTTGCAAGGGAAACCTTTGGAAAAGAAGACGTAGCTAGTTGACATTTTCATTATATAAGGAGGATTAATATATCGAAAATACTGCAGGGGTTGGTGTGGACTTGATAACTCAATGAGTTTCACTCATGTTTAATTTTCATATACATATAGCACAAACTATGGACGTTATGATGCTTATCCTCCACAATCTTTTGTGCTCATTGTATGCACCTGATAAATATGTATATCACAGGACGTGCCACACACTCAAGCTGTTCGCTACTCCCCGTAGTCGCACAGTGGAGCGAACCCAGTCGCTCTTTGAACGTCCTTAATGAATTCCTTAACGCTAACACCGAATCTGATTTATTTTGTGTACAAATGACATAGTATTCTTGCAGCCATTGTGAAATTTTGTGAAAAATAAGATATTTTAAGTATCGACTATTTATTTTATTATCTATTGAAACAATATCACTTAATTCATTGACATTATTAATTTTAAATTTTCAATTTAGGTCGCATGATCATATTTATTCATAATTTTATTATTTTCATATTATTTATTATGTGACATTTTTTACTTTGACTAATTTGTGCAATTTTTATCTTTAGTTTTTTTATATTAAAATTTTGAGCATGTATGTATAATAACATAATATTACAACATACAAATATATAATAAGTATAATTGGCTATGCCGTTCTTATAACAGCAAATAAATAAATTAAATAAATTAAAAGCAACGCGCCACAGCTTAACTAATAGTTAGTACTGATTTTGTGTATGTGAACTTTCAGTTATCGATTCCACACTACCCCCAGCAGTATTGTTCATGTATATAATAAATATACTTATACACCTTATAGATGTTTTTTTTTTCTACCGGCTGTATGCTTTTGTAAACAAAATACTACAGACTATGTTAAATACTACAACTATTACAATAAAAGCATTTATACAACCATTGCAGACTCACAGGCAGTCTAAATGCTCCTCCCCACTACCAGTAGGCAGCGTGTTTTTTTTGTTAGTATGGTTGATTGTCTCGCAAATTACAATATGCCAAAAACTTTATATAACAAAAAAATCTAGATTTTCAACTTTTTTTTTGCTGTATCGTTAACACAGTAATACGAGTACTTACAAGCGTCAGACTACGTCATAAAATTAATAGTAACAAATAAAAACCAACCCTGGGCAGGTAAGAGCCCCACTAAGGATCTCGAACTGTATAAAATATTGAACGATTTTTTGATTCATTCTTTAAGGTAATGAATAGATTCAGGCGTTACTTTGCGGAAATCCACGATAAATAATAAATCGCGCATGACAAAATAATGAGTCTCGATCGTGCGTGAGTCAAGACCTCCTGAAGATGCATCGTTCAGAAGCGAAACTAGTCGAATATTCTTCCGGTTAGGCTGCGTGGCGTTTGTGACGTCACGTAGGCTTAACAGAAAAATTAGGCGGAATTGTCACTAAATATTTATTTTTATACTTTTTTAGTCTTTTATTAAAATATTATTTAATGTTTTCTTAAGATGTTTATAAAAATATTTGTTATTATTGATACATTCTTTGTTGGTACGGTGAAAAGTAAATATAAAAAGTGGCCAAGAACTCACATATTGGCTTCATTTTATATTTACTTATCTGCCGAAGCTTGGCGACAGATTTTTTTCCTGAAGCTGGTATAGCTAGGCGAGCAAAAATTCGTAAAATGCCCTTCCACCGCGCGGTGAAGCTCAAGCTGGCGTTCGGATCGCCTACGGCACGGCAGTCCTAGTTAGCTGTTACCGTTCGGCTATAATTGCTTTAAAAGTTGCAAAAAATAACATTATTCGTCATGATAAAACAGGACTCCAGTAAGACGCGAGCCAGTAACTCTAGGTTAGCCTGAACAACATCCTCGACCACATCATCACTTACCATCAGGTGAGATAGTGGTCAAAGGCTAAACTATCAGGCATAAAAAAAAGACGCATCGTCATAAATTCGTTTAAACAGTTAAGAAAACGAAAAACATATTTATTCGTAGATTTAAACTTACATTTAATATTGTAATACTTTTAGGTAGTCTTATCTCCTTAGTTCGTGCGAAGGAATTTAGTTCGAGCGAAACAGGTCGCATTTCTCTACCGATTCTGGCGAAATTTCGTGAGTAGGTTTGATATGTTCATAATTTTTGTGTCGATTCAGTTTTTGGTTTTTTTATAAATGTTAGAGATATACATTATATGGTATTGATAGTATGGACGCCTGCGCTTAATTTAAGGGCAATGTCCTTATACGCACGTTAGTTGCCTATAAGTAATATGCTCTCTCTGACGTATAATCAATTATTTATTTTCCATGTTTTTGTAGCCATTTTATAAATTCGAGATAAACATATTACCAAGTATGTAAAATTATTGTATATTTACTGCTCACCTACCTATTTCTGATACAACTAGCCATCACTGGGGTGCACGTGTCATTGATTTTCTTGGACATAAGTCCAAGAAATTCATTTATTATTTACATAACATATCAAGAAATCCAAATGTATTTCATGACCCATTCTCCCATTAGCATGCGCAGTGAACATTTATTCAATTGTAAGCTATGCAAGGGCAGACTCGCAAGGTCTGTCAGAGCTGTCTGGTCAGAGCCACTATAGTATACCTATACTATTGTTCTCTCACATATTCTCAAACTCCTATATTCATTAAAATCAATCAATAAACATGAACTTGTACCATACTTAATATGTCGACGTAACAGCGTTAAACGTTGAAAACAAGTTACAAAAAATAACATTGTTAAAAACAGGAAAATGTATATTTTATGTACCCAATACAATAAAATCAGCAACAGGGACTGTGTAGGGACAAACCCTCTTCATTTCAATATCCATTTATTAGATTTATTGCAACAGAAAGTATTTTGTGTTAGCCAGTCGATGACAGAATTGATATACTTTGAAAAATACTGAGGTTATTCGTTTATGCAAATACTATTGTGGATTTAGATCATTTTTTCTTTGTTTTATTTTATTTTTCAGTCTGATCATTGCATAGAAATGTTTCGTATGAAAAGTTTTATTGTTGAACACTTTTTTTGATTTGTCATTATTATCTCATTACATACTTATATTAATAAGAGGAAAGATGGGTATGGATGTTTGTAAAGAATTGGCTCAAAAAGTACTGGACCGATTTTAAACATTCTTTTACCATGTGAATTCTATATTATCACTGATTAAAATAGGCTATAGATATATAGGTATATTTTCAACATAGATGTTTTTCTTTTTTAATTTTTGTTACATAACCGTGCGAATCCGGGGCGACCTGCTAGTACCTTATGAAATTAATGCGATCTGAACGGTACAGAACACGTTAAAAACCAAAGTTAGTGCGCACTCAGAATGAAACTTTTCACACTAACTTCGTTCACAGCCTAGTAGAGCGTTATCTATATACGTTTACGTATATAGGTATTGCTGGCTACAAAACAGAACAAATAACGTTTTATACCTGTTTTCTTGTTTAGTTTTTGGTATTGTAACAGAAAACAATAAGAACATAATATTCTTATGTTGTCCTTTGATGAATGATAAATCGAAACGGCATTCCGGCTTTGTACTTCTTATTTGTTTTAGGTATTGTTCATTTAAAATATTCAATTCATAGAAATAAAACCCGTTTTTGTTAAGCATTGGACAAAACGATTAGTGCTTCAATCGTTTTGTCTAAATGGTATTGGAATTGACACGTTTTGTCAAAATCATTATTCGTTAAAATTTTGGACTCTATGCGTATTGGACGTTATACTTATTTGATACCATGTGACGAGAGGCTCTGAATCACGAGTACGCTCAGCTGTAGTAATAGTACAGAATAAAAAGGCCAGAAGGATGACACTGCAAAGTCGTTCCTATAAATAAGCAACTAGTTACGAAGCATTAAAGTGAACTTCAGCTCTCAAAGCACAAAATACCTAATATTTTTATTCAAAGACAGTGCTCTTCTCAATGCAATTCTATATTTCTATCGCATAGCCAGGCATTGCTTGGATCTCTTCTGACGCGGCACGCAGCGTAGAATAATCTCGTCCAGACGGATACGCCGTCTTCGTACCTGAAGTGCGGAGTGAGCCAGGCCTGGTAATAGCCACTAGCGGTCACCTATCCAAGACATGACCGCAGCTGGTGTTGCTTAACTTAGTTGATACTTTAAGAACTACTAAGCAATCTACCCAGCAAGCAAACGCTCTTAAGCGCGGGGAATGGAGTAAGGCTCGTATTATTGTGAGAAATAATATTAGCTCTGCAGTTCTGGATCTCAGATTTTGATCACAAACAGTCATATTTTATTATGGCTAGGATAAATAAATCAGTGGAAGTAGGACAGTTTTTAGTTTTACGATCTCTTCTTTTATCGTAAAAGTCGCACCTTGTTGTAAATTTTGTTAGATATATTTACATCAATATGATATACCTATACGATTTGTAGTCATCTAAGTTTTTTTATCGGTGGAGTAATCTTTGATCCTAGTCTCACTGATGTGATCGAAGACAGTCAAGAATGAGACAAGTTTAGAATGAGATTTAGGATTTTTGAAGCAGTGCAGATGGCTCAGTGGCATTGGCTATGGATGAACAGCAGGGCCATGGTTCTGCTGATGGATGAGCTTCACCGCATGGTGGAAAGGCATTTGGCATCTGCTTGCCTGGCAACCACCCTCAAGTAGAAAATCTGTTACGATGCGCCTAACGGTGTGTTCCGGCAGTAATTCTAGGTTAAGGCTGTTAACACCTACGACCACACACTTCTTTACCTACCATCAGGTGAGACTGAAAAAATAAAATAAAAAATTCGGTCCAAGGAAAGCATCTGGAACACAGTATTAGGTGATGGCTCGTCTTTAAAATCGGTATACACCACAAAGTACCTTCATTCTTTGTTTACAGATAGTTAAAGTTATTTTAAATAATCACATGAAATTCTAAAATTAAATAATCTCCCGGAAATCAATAGTTTTTGAGAAATAAATTATTGAAGTTATAATTTTAACCATGATTATTTGTGTATTTTACACTTCTACTAAGTACATGGCATAGCCTGAAATGTTAATGAGAAATGCATTCAATACACCGCGAATTATTCAGGTGCCTTAGATTAGGTCGTATGGTGTGACAGAACCGTATCGGAGCACCCACCTTCAAAGCAGTCTTGTCTGCCCTACCCCTAGAGTGTTTTTTATAAGCCGGATGAGCGGAGGGGGAGCGGCGCTAGTCTACTCGCGGCGAGGAACAGCGGACGAAGCGAAGCCGGAGCAGCGGAGGCTGGACGCCGAAGCTGCGAAGGCGTAGGGAGTACGCTGTGACGAGGTAGCGAGAAGACTAAAGTGGGTAAGCGCTGCGTACCCACAGTGCCAGAGTTTTTATAGAATTACTTCACTTCTAATAAGACATTTGTGTCTCATGCCTTTTTTATTGACGTTTTCGTGCTTGTGATTTTCATCAAGAAGAAGAAGAAGCTAATTTTGAGAAATGTCATTGGTATTAACAATCTTGGTTTCTGTAATCCCTCTCCCTTCAGTGGGGAATATTCCGCCCTCTCTCCCCCTAACCACAATACGTAATATGTTCTAACATATACCATATATAACTAAAGTCCTTTCAGTATATGTAGGTATAAACATATTTTTTTTATTATTATTATGTAAAATAAAATGTTTCCGTTACTCCCCAGCCCTCCCGGGGGATGCTTTGATTCTAAAGTCCTTCCTTAGGTGATAGAAGACAGCATCTGCACAGAGAGATCATCTGATGATATCATTACAAATGACAAATAAATTGATGAAGAATTTTAGAACAACACTACGGTGGTACAGTTACCAATACAAAACGACACTCCAGGAGTTTCGTGTAGTCATGTCATCGATGATACATGAGATATCTGCAATAAAGGTTCAAGTTTGTATGGTGGCCGTATACCTCAATTTGAGGTTTAAGTTATAAGTGTAGGAATCTATATTAACTATAAGTACGATTATAAAAAAGTACAAATAGACAAACGTTCTATTTTATTCCACACACAGAAACAACGCAGTAAATATTGGCAGTAAACCAACCCAGAGCATGAAACCACTTAGCTGTATGTAAGCCAGTTTATTTATGTTAGATACATAGTATTACACTATGATAGATTATCCTTATCTTACTTATAGGTAAAGCATGTTTCATCTCTTTCTAAAACAAATTGTTGTCAACTTCATCTAGCTGACAAAGATTGTAGGCAAACTAGAATGGTAAAAATGCCTTGGCAGCCTCAGAATACAGAACTGCAGAGAAGTATAGAACCATATAGTAAGGTGTTTAGCTTTATAGAATATGGAGAAACAAAAGCATTTTCTGAAATAGCGAAACTGACACTGAAATGTAAGAAATAAAATGCATACTAGACAATTTTTAGGCAATACTGATGTATCATACAACATCATCGTTTGAGTGCAAATACTCCTAAAAAGTAATAATACTTTTCATGCTTTGTTACTTCAATTTGAGTAAGTTGTTACAAAAGTAATACTTATAGATCTATTTTGAAATAACGACTTATTTTCTTTTATTTTACAGTTCATGCTGACCTTAAAATAAAAAGCACTCTATTTTTAAATTAAACCTGTATAACCGTTATTTTTATGGTTATTCGTTATTAGTGAGGCTAATGCTTTTCCTAATAATATTATGTTATTATTTACCAATAATGTTCCTCACATCCAAATTTTGGCCACGTTGGGCCAATGTTGAATTTAGTACGTTTTTTGGAGGTAAGCAAAGAAGGATGTCAGATTTCTGTACATTTTTAACCGACTACTTCAAAAAAAAAGAGAAGACTCTTTACGACAATTTTTTTTGTATATAGGTATTACGTCAACTTTACAGAATGTAACAATTTTATAAGATTTTTTTCATATTCGAAAGCTGGTACTTGTCATGTGGTCGCATTTAAATTTGAGTGAAATCTAACGAAAAGTACTTGAGCTACCCTAAATATTTTATGTTTGAAGTAGGTTGTTTCGTTGAAAATGTTTAATCACCTATCTAGAAGAAAGAAGCCAGTCATGATTGAAACTTGTACACATCGATAGATATAAAACATATATTGTATATTAGATCATTTTTCTAGAAGTTAGGAGTGAGAAGTTATTCCATATAAAACCATTTATGAGGAGATTTCTATACGTCAATGCGACACATCCAATGGATCTCCATGAGGCATCAAGTCGTATCTATGTCGGTAATTCTTATCCCAAAGGCACAGGATACATTTCTGTTTGCAACTAGCGCATTGTCATTGATCGTACTGTAAATATAGTGATCGGGACCACGATATTTAAGTACGTGTAGTATTCGCCTTAGGCTAGGCTTATGACTTCCTAGGGTTGGTAGGTAAGTAGAATTATTAAGACATTAGATAATTATGAAGTAACATGTACATTGAGTTTCAGAGTGTATTCGAATGAAACAATCAATATCGAGATTAGGGAACCAAATTGTGCGTTCGAAAAATACCTTAAACACATCTGATAAACAATTATATACAGGAAAAGTAGTTTTGAATCTTTATCTTTATAAACTAGTGCCTCACCGAGCTGTACCCCTCGCGAGTTTGGCCTTGCATAGCTTACAATTGAATAAAGGTTCACTGCATATGCTAACGGGAGAATGGGTCAAGAAATCCAAAATCTAGATATGTACATAATGTAAATAATAAATTATTTTCTTGGACTTATGTCCAAAAAATCAAATACACGCGGGCTCCAGCGAAGGCTAGTAGTATATTATATACAATTGTTTTACATACTAAGTAATGTATTTATCTCGAATTAATATACTGGCTACAAAAACACGGAAATTGACTAATTGATTATACGAAAGGGAGAGAGCCTATCACTTTTAGGCAATTGGCGTGTATATTAGAACATTGCCATTAAACTAAGCGCAGGCGTCCATACTTTTAACACCTTTTAATGTATATCTCCGTCAATTTTGAAAAATTTCCAAAAACAGAATCGATAAAAAAAGTGAGCAGGTTTGATAAGTATGGACTTACGACTCACAAAATTTCGTGAGAATCGGTTGAGAAATGCGACCTGTAGAGGAGAACAACCGGACATAGGAAAGCATTTTTGTCTAAGTTGAAGCAGAGACGCTTCGCTCAAACTAAGCTCTCGCTCAGTCAATAATGCACAATATTTAATTTAACTCAATAATTATAATTTTAATTCATTTTCATATATATAGGGAATATGCATTGCGTATTATTTATTTTTTCGGGAGCTAAGATAATTCTACCACCTATTTTTCAATTGCAATAGAGCTAAAGCTCGATTGTACAACATTTGTCTAACTCCATTTTCATATATGTTTTTGCACTTTAGAAAATGAAAAAGTATCAGTTCATAACCAATTACCAAATTGTTACAAAGCCACATACTGTACTGTTTCATATCTGTAGTGAACTTTTGTTTGCTATGAGGTAACTTAAACAAATGCATCTTCATCCTACATACAACAACATCGCAGTAAATATTGGCAAAAGCGGGGAGCGTGCGAGCACTTTGTGATATACACCACTTCTGTACTATGAAATTCTGAACCATTATTTTGATTGTAAGTGAAGTGTTACCCTTCGCTACTCAAATAAATTAAGATAACTATTGATAATATAAAATCACATTCATAAAATAATCCTACCTAAGTTATGAGTTATAAGTGCGCTTTAGGAGCGCTCGTAGCGTAGTATGATGAGCTATTCTTAACCGATCAGCTAAGTTAAGCAACGTCAGACGCTGTCAAGTATTGGATAGGTGACCGCTGGTGGCATTACTACTGACCGTTTCCGTGCTTCGGAGTTCTTAGGATGTTAGTCGTTATAGCATGGTGGTAGGGTATTTTGCGAATGCCCGTCTGGCTAAGTACCACCCGCTAGTAGAAAATCTGTTGCCACCTAATGTGTGGTTCTTCCTGTTTGGTGTGTTCCTGCAGCTGTCCTTGAGAGCCAGTAATTTTAGATTAGCTTGCCTGAACTACATCTTCGACTACATCATCACTTAGCATCAGGTGGGATGGCGGTCAAAGGCTAGCATACCAGCTATAAATAAATTGTTCTGCAGTAAACAACAGACTGATGTACAACACAGATAAGAATAAGCTGACTTGAGGAAAAATCTATTATTATATTTTAGAAATAAATTTTTTTTTTTTTCTTAAAGATCGTTTTGAGAGAACAAAAATCTCTTTTATGTTTTGTTTATCCGATAGATTATTAATTTGACATAAGGTTACTAAATGAAGGTAGGTATATAAAACATTATAACTTAAAAGAAGTCTTAGGTATGAAATTTACAGACATTAACCTTTTCTATAAGAATGGTGATATTAAAATATTAGAATTAATACAAAAAAATTGCAGGAAAAAAAATTTCGAAATTGTCATTTCTTAAATTAAATAATAAGTATTCATTATATTTATTAAAATCGATACCATTTATCGAGACTAACAGTTTATTAACGAGCCCGCTTTAAATTTAGCAATCACTACACGGAACTATTCCTGAGGGCCTGCTTTAGAGAATCTGTGAAGTTGTAGGTAACCAATGCGAAACTATTCTCCTCACGGAAAACTGTTCGTGTATACACTCGTGAATGCTTTTAGATCCTGTTTGTAATGTAATGAATTTCTTCGGACGTATAATTCTTCCATTCTCTTCAATTACATTATTCATTGCAAGCACGTTTCTTTTCATAACTTCAGTCAAGTGTGGTGATCGCTTTTTTTTTGGTAACTCAAAATCATATCACGATACTAAAGACATTTTGAACCGAATTAAACTTACCGTATTTTTACATCGAGAAGTCGTCTCTACCGGTTTCTTAGGTTAGAAGTGTGAACTTGGACACAGGTAGATCTGCGGTGGCAGAGGCAGAGCAGGCGAGCCATTTCTTTAGGTTCGATAAGGCTTAGCAAAGAAAAGGTTCCTGCTACCGTGCAAGTACGGAAAGCCATAGAAATTGACCGTCATCCTAATTTCAACCGCGATCGGGGATGGAATTTGCCACCAGCGTGGAAACCAGTTCTTAACACTTGGAATAATGCACCCGTCATCTTGCCGCCAGATACTGTCAGTGCGGCGTGCACAGGTCTGGTAGTATGGAACGACAGTAGTGCCAGTGACGAATAAAACAACGATGCACCTAAGCCGGCGCCGTCGGTAACGTCGGAGCGTGCGAGGAGGGCAGCAGCGTGCCGGCCCGCTCCGCGGTGCCGCCGCGCGTGGCATGCCCACGCCACGCATGCGTGGGCGCAGTCGTGAGCGCACGCGCTCCGTGACGAAGCGACTCTGAAAGTCGCGAAACCGGTCGAGACGCCTTCTCGACGTAAAAATACCGTAAGTTTAATTTGGTTCAATATGTCTTTTAGTATGTGTCAAACTAACGTTCGTTTTAATCAATCATATCACGGTAGTCAAAAATAAGCGCAAATTTTTCCGATGTGAATAAAATTTTCATTATGTACTTCAGTTAAGTTCGTAAAAATTTGGGTAAACATTTTAAATTGAATCATGCCTTTAATAACTTGGTAATATATAAAAAAAAGCTTAAAATGTTTACGATGCGCATATACAATCGTCAGTATTTCAATTAAGTTCTTCAAAAATTGGGTGAACATTTTTAATTGAAACATTTCTATATTAACTTGTCAGTATATTATAAAAAAGCGTAAAATGTGCCCGAAGCTACTAAAATTTTCAATATTTTAACTGGCCAGCCATCTTTTTTTAGATATGTGTCATATTAGATATATATTATACATGTCATAAGAGGCGACAAAGGGTTTTTTTTATTCTATCGTGATGAAACAAGCACGTTGCACACCCGCTGTTAAGCGGGACACTGCTAGTAGATTGCTTTTAATGTCAAGTTTAATTAATTTTTGTTTAGATAAATGTATCAGCCGGATAGTCTACTGCTGAACACAGCCCCCCATAATATGGGGGAGGGGGATTGCTATAATCCCCATTCTTGGCAGGCGGCTTGAACATCGCAGTGTGAGATATCAGTTCCTCAAAAAGTGAGTTTGTTCAGATAAGCCACTCTATATGTAATTCTAGCTTAGCCTGAACCACTTCTTCAACCTATCATCAATTACAATTAGATAGTGGTCAAAAGCTAACCTATCTATAAATATGTTTTGTAACTATTAAATTGAATAACTGAAAGGAAATTAATTCCTTAGTCCCAGGAACATACTTCGCACAGCTCGAATTGACGAGATTCAAAAAATACGATCGTATTTTTTAAATGATAGCCGTGACTCAACTAAAAATATCCCTCTTTTGTTCCTTTGGCGACTGAGACAGCATAGATAAGGATACTTTATTTCTCCTTGTCAAAATTGACGTCCTTTGTACGCCTACTAAGCGCTACTACAAAGCGCCTACCGTGTCTATATTCCACGAAGCAACAAAACGATAAACATTTTTTTCTGCTTTTGTGATGTTGAATATAACTTGACATACCGTCTTGTAATTCAATATCGTTTTTGTACATCAATAGGAAGATTTTCCATGAGGCTATTTAACTTAGTTTTTGAGACCTGGTTTCCATGTTTTGCATCTTCTTTGTCCTTTTTGTTGCTCTGTTATGATAATTGTAAGTGGTAAAGGCTACAACGGAAAAAATATTAACGACAAAGAAGCAAACTTATATTTAAGTCTAAATATATTAGGACCATTCCTTATGATAATATGTAAGGGGATACTTCACACATCAAAAATGCCTGGGGATCATGTATATTTTGAATAATAACTGACTTGTTTGGCAGAGAAACGAAAAAAAAATGGATTTTTGCAATGATTATTGTAAAATTATATTAATTTATAATCAGCACAGCGATTTGGCATGCTTAAAATCAGCTCTTCAAAATCACTTTGAGAAATGGCCGCCCACATTATTTTAAACAAGTAAAAAAAGCTGTCGTGGGGTTTGCACGGCATTCATATTTTCCAAAACTTATCAGAACAATTGGTAGATGTGATGGTGATCAAAATGCTGGCATCTATTTGGCTCAAGGAATAAGCATAGCAATTAATCGGGGCAATGCTGTCAGCATGCTGGGCACGCTGCCAACGAGCAGTGGGATTTTGAGTTTCTACTGCCTTTGAGTCTGCAATCAAAAAGTAGAAGAAGTTAGCTGTTATACATTTTTGGGTATACATTTGGACAAAAATCTTTATTGGAAAGAACATGTTAATGCAGTTTGCCAAAAACTTAGCCGTTACACGTTTGCCTTTAAAAAGCTGAGACAAACAATATCTGTTGAGGCCGCCTTAGCCGCTTACCATGGTTATGTTTCATCGGTTCTTGGTTATGGCCTTATAATCTGGGGAAACTCGGTTGAGTTAGATAAGGCCTTCAAGGTACAGAAGCGGTGTATCCGAGTCATAAATAGGGCCTGGTTTCTTGACAGCTGCAAACCACTATTTAAAAACAATAATATACTTCCCCTACCGTGTATGTATATAAGAGATTTGTGTATCTTTGTAAAGGCAAATCCAATCTATGTTAAAAAAAGTGTTGTTATTCCAAGACATAAAAGATCGAATCATAAAGACTTATTATACCATCCTCTATGCCAAAATGTTATTTATGAAAAAAGTGTTTATAATATGGCTATTACTGTTTTTAACAAATTACCGAACAATTTAAAAACTTTGACCAGAAACAGCTTCAAAACTAAACTGCACAATTGGTTATTGGACAATTGTTTTTATAGCATGACAGAATATTTTAATTTATAATAATTTAATGTAATTTATTGTTTAAAAAAAAACTATATTTTTAGGAATAAATACTAATATTTGTTCGCCTGCTTGCAGGTTGAATGCATCGCTATATATTTTCCTAACATCTGAAATTGTAATGATTGTGTATTCTGACAACTAAATGATTGATTTATTGAAAAAATAAACAACGTAACGTAAAGTAAACCACACTTCTCACCAAGGAGATTGGAGTTTGTTTCGTTCGTTTTTCATATAAAAACAAACCAAACAATTTTTTACCCACTGAAGTAGAACTTTAGAAGATTTAATTATAAACCTTCTTCATCAGATTATTATTGCTATCAAAAAGATCAAGAAATATTTTCGTATCGAAATTTTCGTATTCATTCCTCGCAAGTGTGTTGAAAAACGTCGTATAAAACTCGTGCATAAACAACGGTTTATTGCAATCTCTACTCCATTTAGGCCTTCGATCTAAGGCCTAAAACCCGTCCCGATTGAAATAAACAACTTCACGCACTTGTTGCATAATATACTATTATAACTGCTACAACCTAAATACATTTTGCTTAAATTTATTTAAATTTAGTTCAACTTGCGTTGTCACTTGTCAGCGTCTTAAGTATAGGTCTCAAAACCATGAGTATTTCGACTTCGTTAGTCATGTTTAATCTATTCTTATGTTTTATAATGGCGAACTCAATCACACTAGTTATCGGCTTGTCACAATATTCCATTAAATACATATTTTGTTATAATGACTCTGAAGTAGAAGAAACTGAAAAAAGAAATTGCCCTCTTAACAAAGAAAACCTAAATAAATCATAATAATAGATGGGGCGTTACAAAAAACGTTCGAACTACGCCTCTTGGCTATATACATGATCTATTACCATTTTATATTGGGTTTAACCGGGCGTCAGTACAAGCAATATATTTAGGTACCCTTGGTACGGGTGCCGCCGGCACGCCCTGTGCTCTGACGACTCTATAAACTACGTAGCTAGTTAGGTAACAGTTGTACTGGATGTAGTCTATTATAGTAGTAGGTTATGGAGAAAGTATTCTTACATTTATGCATCACTAATTTCTACAACCCTACAAAATTTATGAAAGCTTTTTTATGCTTTTCTGATGGACCAAATACGAGGCCCGCCGAGGTGTTAAGCAGTAGCCTCTGCCTATAACAGTTGCAAATCGTCACAAGTTTCTAAGCAGTGATGGCTCAGTGACATTGGCTATGAACTACCACGTAACAGGACCATGGTTCGAAACCCGCCGCGGGCTTGAGCTTCATCGCATGGTGGAAAGGCATTCGCAAATTACTGGCTCTCAAAGACAGCTGACCGAATGGTGGAAGGCCACCATGCGGTCAACTGTCCTTAAAAGCCTGTAATTCTAGGTAAACTTGTTAACTACTTTGACCATATCATAACTTACCATCAGGTGAGACTGCGGCTTACTTTTCAGCAATAAAAATAAAGTTGCGAACTGTACTGCGCCCATAACAATGAGACATAAATTTGGTCTCAGTGTACTGTAATTTCACCGGCATACCCTTCAAAAGAGAACACATTAATGCGAATATAACTACGTCCTTAATTTCACTACCAGTCCTTATATTATTTCATTACTAAGCCCATTTTTGGTAACTTTTACAATGTAATTGCAAGAAGCTCAGACACGTGTATTATTTACCTTACAATATGAAAATATTTGGAAGGTATACTTTTATAAAGCGCTTAAACAACTCAATTATTGATTCAGATTCAGATTCTGTATTGGTAAAGATTCGCTTCACAAGTCAATAAATTACATTGCAATTATTAAATAGGTCAATGTGGCGAAGACTGTCTACGGTAGAAGATCGTCTACCTGAATTTTCATTAATATTTTGTCAGATACGCCGTTTTACGACACTGTGGAGAAAGCAGTATCATGTTTTAGTTCGATCAAAGATTCATAGATGGGACTATGTGGTATGGTTGTAGAAATAATACATTTAAAATTTTAGCCGCGCTCTTACCTAGTAAGACGAGTGACATGTGCTACAGTTTATCACAACGTAAGTTTAAAATAACCAATATTATTGATTCTCTCGATATCACAATTGATAGTGTGATATGTATTTAAGAGTTTTTATGTTGTAGGATTGCATTTTATCAAAGTTATTTTATGTTAAAAATACACAACCTCAAAATGGTCAAGTGGCAAAGTCCGTCTATTTCCAGATGAAAAAGGCCGTCGTATGCCGCTGTTTCACGATTTCATATATCGCAAACCTTTCGGACCCAGTGTAATATTTTATAAATAAACCGGTGTCTGAAAATCGGTCACCATTGTTAGTAAGTAGGATAATTTGTATAAGAACGTACCTTAATGAGTAATACCTTTATTTGTACTTATATTATAAATACGAAAGTCTGTTTATTTGTTACTTTGTTTTTATTAACATTTTATTTACTTTGTTTTGGTTTCTCTATACTGTAGTTACTGTAACAGCCGGATCGTCCGCTGCTGAACACAGCCTCCCCCATAAAGAGGGGTATTGCCATAATCCCCACGCTTTGTAGTCGGTTTGGGGATCGCAGTTCCTCAGAAGGCCCTGCTGCCCACCTTCCAGTATTTTACCCATAGTCACCACTAACGACACCCACGGATAGAGATGGGGGTAGCCCGGCACCTCCGGGGGATCCTCCACCATGTCTCAGTAGAGTTATCAATATAACCGTCATGTCACAGTAGAGTTATCAATATAACCGATTTTAACATGAATAGGGAGTGGAAAGTGTCATACCTAACTGTTTTAAACATTAGTAAACAATAGTACTGAAAGCAGATACAATAACGTTAATACTAGAAACTTGCTAGTAAATACATTTCCTAGCACATGGTACATCATTTTTTGCAATAATCCTTACACTTCATGAAATATGGTCCATCAAAGTAAACTTTTAAAAAACTATGCCGGTCTTCGCCACATTGACTTTAATTTTAATTAATAAATTATAATGTGAAAAGTATATATAACGTAATGATAAAATTGATTGTTCAAGGTTTGTCTTCTCTAGAGGATGATTAACGTACTTACGTTTAATTATAAGCTTAACTACGATTATTTATAAAAATAAGATAAAAATATAGGCAGCTGAATCACGTACTAAAGATTTTTTACAAGTAACGTACGTCTCAGAATGGCCGTTGAGTACTTCACTCCAAAAAATATCCAAGTTTTCAATGACAGTTGTGGTGGCTGCAGTCGTATTATTTACTTCTCAATCTTTTTGTAGCGTGCAGAGGAGGCTTAGTAACCATAAAGGTTATTATCATAAACCAGTACCTAAAATAGTTCAGTCGTTGTAGTGTTCTTTTCGCTGTAATTGCTGCACTGATTGTGTGTGAAACTTTCCTCGTCATTCAACTTTGGATAAAAAAAGACACATGAAAGTAAAAACAGGTGCATTGATATCAGAAAAAAAGCTACATAGCTTTGATCAAAACTCCCACTGTTTAGGGGATCCATTGAACCCACAAAAATCGCTCAGCCATGAGTACGTTTATGAAATAAAGACATGAAGGCAAAACCATAGTGATACATTATTTAATATGGATGTGGCTAACGGAAGTATATAGGTTTAATTTTTATTACAACAACTTGTGCTTTTTGCATAATATAAGACCGTGTCTGTTCGATTTATCACATATATTTTTCAAAGTAAATACAGTATAGACATGATAAATAGTCAAAAGTCATATTAAACCCGGCGGTTATTTTGATATAATATAAAGTTATTGCTTGGAGGTAAAATGTCTACTACCTACCTGAGTAGGTAAATAAAATCAGTGTGTTTTCAAAATACATTCACTGTAAAAAGGTACAAGAAGATTTTCTTCAGTACAAGTTTTCATACGATTTTATTTTTAGTTTTAGTAATAATAATTTTAGTTTTCATAAGTTTTCATTACGTTACCATAAAAGTTAACGTTTTTCATCCATTTTATTTATGTTTCCGCTCGGCGCAAAATTAAGCTTTACATGGATAGGTAAAAGCTCGTAGTTCTTCTCACACTATACAATTCGTGATACTCAGAGGGTACCGTAGAAAGTATGTGTACCTATGTGAAGATTAAGAACAAAATTTTATTATTTATTACACATACAATTACAGTCATTGTGACGTACGATATCGGTGATATAAAATAATACAATACAGGATGCAACGCTCTGGAAAAGTTGAGGCCACATAAAACTAAATTAGGCAATTTTATTATGGAAAAATAAATGACGCAATCAGTAACAGTTTTTATATATGAGTATTCCTACATTAATTTTATTGTAAGAGTATCTAGGAAAAAGTCAGTAAGAGGTTGCTATTGCAGTTATTGTTGCTGTAATTACATATTAGATAATAGTTACTACGTCTAGTATGTAACCTTATCATCATCATCATCACATCAACTGGAATGTCCATCGTTGAACTAAGGCACGGTTATATTATCTAATATTACCGTGACTAAGGTCGCCGCCATTGGTGGGATTTGCATATTTTTTTTTTGTTTGGCAGGCATGTTAGTGATTCCAGTTGAAATTGTCAGTTGTTTAGAATGTGTTGCTTCCCGTATCCGGTATTTTTCGGTATAGGAGGGTGACATTTTAACCCGGCACCTCACGGGGTAACACGGAGATGTCACATTACACTTATTAAAAATTAATTTTTATTATTGATTAGTGATTTCATTCATATCACATTTTTTCTAACAAGAACCATAAATTGTCTCAGAAGACCATATCCACTATATATAATATCACTTCACAAAGGTTCTTTATTATATGATAGGCTGACACAATTGGATGAATTCAATTTCCTCCGTTTTTAAATGAAACTATTTCGCCATTATTATGTTGTTCAAGCGTACGTTATAATATAACAAAGGAGTTCAGACGATTATATTGTTAGCTAAGGGGTACAATCATGATCTTTTCTTATCACACGCATGTGAAGTCGTTAAAACATTATTTCTGTTACAACGCAAGAACATATTCTAGAAGGCTTTGGCTTAGGTTTTATCCTGCCATATTAAGACAACTACCGGGGCTGACCGGCTGTTGTCATATTCAAAGTGTACGTTGCTTAACTTAGTTGATTAGTTAAGAACGAGTGAGCAAGTTGTACTACGAGCCCTTCAAAAAACGCTATTAAACTTCTTTCTGATCTTGTGCGTTCTAGTAACACCCTAAAACTATTTAAGGTCCTTAGGAGATCCAATGTAGCTTGTGGTGTTAAGTACAAAAAGCAAACCAATCTACGTTGACATAAAGATCATTTATTATCGTACGCTGAAACGAGACATTTGCAGTAATTACTCCGTCCGAAATGCAAGAAAATTTCAGGAAGCAATACTTTTCACATGGACATCGTTCTTCTATTTCAAAATTGTATGTACATAATGAAGATATTATAAGCTTGTTTCAGAATGTTCGAATTAGTTTCGATTTTACTACCCAGAACATATTTAATAATTAAAACACTATCTTTGCGTTCCACACTCATCGATTTAGCATATCCATCGGTTAAAGCAATCCGAAACTTTATTAGGACTCTAAGTCTATTTAAGTTTCGGGTTGCTAACCAACACATAAAATAACTGGATGATTTAATTGACAGTTAACATGCAGCGAGTTTCAAGCTTTAACTGATGGATAGGATAAATCGATGACTGTGAAAGTACACAACTGTGAAAATAGTGTTTTATTTATTAAATATGTTCTGGGTTGTATAACCAGAACTTACTCGAACATTCTGATACAGACCCTAAATATAAAAAACATACAATTTAGATGTTTATATCGATTAACATGGTTTTTAAATTATTTTTTTAACAATGTCGTTTCGGTAAAGATATTACGAATTTTGTTCCGTAACCCGTTTCACAAACAAACTTTAGCCCTTGAATTGTTTACACTACAGTCATAGTACGAGTATATATTTAAAGTGTATTCAATGGATAAGGCGATTCGAAGTTTGTTTTGAATAAATGATGGCCAATTTTTTTTTTTTTTTTCATGCCTGATAGTTTAGTCTATGACCACTATCTCACCTGATGGTAAGTGATGATGTAGTCGAACATGTTGTACAGGCTAACCTACAATTACTGGCTCTCAAGGACAGCTGCCGGAACACACCGTTAGGTGCTTGGCGACAGATTTTCAACTTGAGGGTGGTAGCTAGCCAGGCGGACATTCGCGCAAAGTGCCCTACCACCATGCTGTAACGACTGCCATCCTAAGACAACAACCGGGACCGACGGCTTAACGTGCCCTCCAAAGCACGGAAGCGCTCAGTAGTAATGTCACCAGCGGTCACCCATCCAACTCCTGACCGCGGCGGACGTTGCTTAACTTTGCTGATCGATTCAGAATGGCTAAGCAAACTTCGCTACGAGCGCTTCAAAAATATACTTTACAATTACTGCTCAGCCATCATTTCTTCAAAATAAACTTTGAATCGTCCTATCCATTGAATAATTACACTTTAAATAAATATATACATTATATATACTATGGACTGGACTGGTGTGCCGAAGGTCTATGGTTCGTACCCACCGCCAGCTTGAGTTTCACCATATGGTAGAATGGCATTTTGTGAATGCTCGCCTGGCTAGCTACAACCCCTCAAGTAGAAAATATGTCGCCAAGCACCTAACTCTGTTTTGGCAGCAATCTTTGAGACCAAATATTACAGGCACATTAAACAGAACTGTATATCTCAGGGTGATAGAAGCAGTGCAGTTCGCCTCACTACATCTGATGTAGGCAGAGTATATCAGGTGGGACTAGTGCCTGTGCCGTCACAGTCCCAAAAAAAAATATTTTAACTGATTTCATAAAAGGAGGAGTTTCTCAATTTGACTGTTTTTTTTTCTTTTTGTGTGTGTTACCTCATAACTCATGTGTGTTACCTCAAAAGCTGGTGTTTGCCGTGTCTGACCATTTAGTTTGAGTGAGATCTGACGCGAATTATTTGAGTTATCCCTAATTAATTGGCTTCGAAAACATTGATGATGTTCTCATTTTCCCTTGTCGACGTAAATTTTACAAAAAAATTATGAGATCGTTTGGTTTATTTACTTTTCAGTGCATTGTTGGTTAAAGAAAATCTTCTATTTGAACTAGGTTTTTTTTATTATAATTATTTTTTAATATATCCTGTGAATATAGATCGCTGTTAAATTCATCTCTGATTCATATTTGGTTTCAAAAAACGTCTTATGCATTCCCTTCGTAACATTATGAAAGTCTTACATTTCAACAATTGATGAGGAGCCGGTATATTGTTTTTCCAAAGGTCACAAATGAGTGATCTCATAAAAGTTTTTTCCGCAATATTGTGTACCGTACTTTTAGTTTTGGTCTGGCGGTTCCCATTGTGTTTTGGATGCTATTGTTCTCCAAAAAGTTTTTGTTTCAGTCAGTTGCCGTACACAAAGTGGTCGGTGAGAACATTTGATCAAAAGTAAATCGATACTTGGATCGTGGAACTTGGGTCTGAAATTTGTTAAGAGATACTTAAGAGAATGAATAAATCAACAATAATGTTCGTACAAGATTGTTGTTTTCGTTTAGCTATGTACATTCGTCGTTCATCATCAGCCATGACGTCCTGTCTTTGAGCACAGCCTCTCCTGTGTTGGCTTAGCAGTCAGAGCGTACCACGGCTATAGGGGTGGATGGCGTGGGTTCAAATCCCGCACACGACTTTTTCTCTAAATAAGTAAGCGTCACGACTATCTATTACAGTTGCAGTCTCACCGTTCTCGGCTTGCTTGTCACTGCACTGCGCTCGTCGATGTAAGTGACGTTGGTTCTTATGTCTCATTTGTCTAGTAATTTCACTTGCTACAGGGCCCTTCAAGGTTTAACATAGTAGCTTTTGCACACTGCTTCAAGACAGAATATCTGACTTTGCGGTCGTACTTACCCACTAAATCTGATTTTTATTTTTCCGAATAAACCGTATTAAAACGTATATAATATAATAGGTTAAGTGAAAGAAAAAAAATTATAAGACGACCTTATATATAATACATGCATTATGTGAATAGGTATCTTCTGGGTAAGCGCGCTCCATCATCGATCGCATCATCACTTAACATCTGGTGAGTGGTCAAGTGCTACCCAGTTCGGGGTAAAAAAAAAATATATATGTGGGAAAACTCAAATACTCCTTGTCAGATCCCCCTCAAATTTAAACAGGACTGAATGACAAGTGCCAACAGTCGAATATAAAAATGTCATCTAAATCGGTACACCCTGTGAAGAGTTATGAAGTAATACAAAAAAACAATCAAATTGAGAACTTTCTCTTTTTCTTCAGTCGGTTAAAATGGGTTTAATTATTTTTTTGTACGAAAAGACTATAAGAATTATAATAAACATCAACCACGATAAGAAATTTCATACAATCTGAATATTCCCGCCAAAATGACCATGCCTCGAGTATCATAACACCAAAAATCCTAGGTTTGGGGTCACGCCTCCACGGGTGTTATTTATTGGAAAAAAAATACATTTTCTTCAAGCGGAAGGAACGAAGACGTTGCGACATGAAGATGTAAATAGATCTAGAGATAAGCTTCGATATATGGTAGCAATTTCCCCCGCAGAAGGGTGAACGGAAAGGAAGAATCCGCCTTTGCCGTTCCTTTTTATATCCCAAATATTCTTTATAAGTCGGCAGCGCTCTGTACTTGTACAATCTACTCTGAACTCAATTTTTCTCCCCTTCGTTTGATAGTTGAGGTTGGTAAGCGTTCGGTTGTATGTATCACAGATCATCGAAGCATTAGTTTGGGTTTATTCGATTTTATATGGTATGGTGTACCCATATACCAATGAGAATTTACTATCGGTTCGTCCATCTATACGTACTCGTATTTTACGGGCTTGTAAAAGTAATGGGTTACAAATTGAAATTCATTGCAATATTTTATGTAGGTAAATCTTGACCCAAAAATAGTATATAAATAATTAACATTTTTTTCATAAGGGGCTCCAAAGCAAATAATAAGGGAGCTGAAATATATATATTTTTTGCACCAAAATTGTGACGTGTTGTCCCCTAATAGAGCTCACAATTTATTAAACATATATAATGTTTATATATCTATATTTATAAAAATTACCTGTCACGTTGTTTGTCCGCGATGGACTCCTAAGCTACTGAACCAATTTTGAATTTGATTTGCACACCGTGTGCCAAATTGAAAGATAGGATAGCGTACATCTCAATTTATAGTCGTAATTACCCCTGCGAAGCCGGGGATATATATATATATATATATATATAAAGCGTCAAATGCGATAAAAATACAAAAATTATTGGGTTGCGTCATCGTTAAGAAATTAAGGCTAATTGCAATAATTTGTCTTGTTTGTAGTACAACGTAAGTTGAACCATAGAAACAATGACTATAGATGTTGCTCCATCTACATACTATGTTTAAAATGCACAAATTAGAGTCATGTGTCATATGTCATGTTGGCTTAGCGGTCAGAGCATACCCCAGCTATAGGTGTGGATGGCACGGGTACTAATCCCGCACATAACCAAAATTTTTCATCCCGTTGCAATTTTGTTTATAGATGTTCACCCCTAAAAATTAGGGGCCGACAAAGTGACATTTTAGACCATTTGTGTTACTAGTCGGAACACGAATTGTAGTAGGTCAAATCTCAAAATTAAATTAGTAATGCAATAATTTTTGCGTTATTTACTATATAATCTTCATCCCAAAAAATATTAAAAACACCGGCTTGTCATTCAGTTTTGAAGCTGTGCTCAAAAACTATTTTTTTTTCTTTTACGGGTTGTAGCAATGCTGTTTCCTAATTGAGCGAGCCCTGAATCGCACTTTTTATTCCGTATTGTTAACTCTTTTTAGGGTTCCGTACCCAAAGGGTAAACACGGGACCCTTGTCACGTAATAGGAATGAAGTGTGACTTACTAAAATCAAAATAAGTAAAGACTGATGAAAATAAAAGAGAGAAAATAAACTATATCTATATTGTCATTAACAAAAGGTTGGGCTCTCGTTATATCTCACTTAAACGGTTGTATAAAACTAGCCTACAAACAAATAAATAAAAAAAAAATAGGAATTAAAAAAAAAAAAAAGAAAATCTAGCCGTTCGGAAATAATTTGGAGCCAGGAGCGCTTCGCCAGGAACGTAGAGTAGAGGTCAGCAGAGCAGAGGCGAGTGCGCCTCGCTGCAGGAAAGTGGAGGCAGGCACACCTCACCAACACTTCGCCAGGAATATGAGTAGGACTGAGGGCAGCGCGCAGAGGTAGGAGCGCCTCGCCAGGAACGTGAGTAGAGGGCAGCAGAACAGAGGCGGGTGCGCCTCTCTGCAGGTGAGTGGAGGCAGGCACACCTCACCAACACTTCGCCAGGAACGTGTGCAGCCGCGCAGAGGTAGTAGCGCCTTGCCGCAGGAAAGTGGAGGCAGGTACACCTCACAAGCACCTGGCCACCTTGATTTGCTGGTCCGCGTATGTGTTTGTGGACTGACTCCGGTGAGCTGGTGGGAGAGAAAGGAATTAAGAACGGAGATAAGGGTGGCCGCGCTTGAGGGGCTTCGCCACGTAGCTCCCACCAACTTCAGGAGCACCGGATGTAGGGCCGCGTCGAGAGGGCTGCGCCAGTCTAGTCTTCCCTTGGTGGACCAGCAATCTTCTTTGGTGGCTTCAGTTCTTCAGTGAGGGTTTCTTCCTGTACTGTATTTTAATTTTAGATTTTCTTGAAATCCAATCAAAGAATGATCGAAGTAGGCGAATGTTCCGTTTATATAGGGCCGCCTGACTTTAAAATCGGAACCAAAGAACGTTAGCTTTTAATTCTTAGTTGCTAGCATTATTTGACATAAAATCACCAAATTTAGAATGCAACCTCATAAATTTTAGAAGAAATCGTCGTTTGACAACGTAATTTTGACTCAAGACAGTGACATTTTTGACATGTTTACATTTGTGAAAAAACCAAAATATCAGAATAAATACTATGAATATAGTAAAAACAAACATACCAACGTATAGAGAAAAATGCGACTGATATAATATCAAAATTCACAAAAATAAGTGATTTAGGCTATAAAACGGGTTCCCTACTTGACATCTAAAGCCGTTTGATTAAACATTAATTGCTCGAAAATGTTTAGTCGAAAATCCATGAGACCTACGAATCATGAGCTTTATAGTTTACCACATCGATATACAGGTAACCGTTGTAATTACTATCATATAAATACTGTTTCTAGATAGAACAATGCATTCCACACATCACCAGCTAAAAAATTTCATAAAATCATTCATTTTTCACACAGAAACATCAACTCGGAAATGTATGATGTTGCTACGAAAACCTATCTAGTTTTCTTGATTTGGCTTGCAAAGCCCTAAGCAAACAAAGGAAAAGTTATCAGCATGTCTAGAACCAAAAATCAGCACAAATCTGCGTCATATTCTATTCATTTTGTAAATTTTCAGATAAAAGCTTCAGTGTCCAGGATAATAAGGACTTATTAAAGTCGCAAAGAGCATATAACGAGATGAAATAAACCTATATATATGAAAATCAAAAGTAAAAGAATAGTACCACTCAAGTAGCAAAGATATATAAACACAAGAACTTATTTACGAGAAACAACTAAGATCTACGTGGAAAAACTACCATAAGAACCATCTAGAGCTCAATAAGAATCCCTATAACTATACGTACAACGAAACGTGCGCATAATATGAGTAATATGTACATATTCGAGTGAGGCAGTGCTGAGTATATAATGTACCAAGTTGCAGACATATACCAACGTTTAGAATGAAATCAAGGATAAAGCATCATCAGATAAATTATGGAAACGATTGTTAGTACAAACTATATTATTATTACACAAAAGAAAAGCTTAGTGAAAAATTAAAACCCTACACCCTATTACTGAGACTTCGCTGTCCCTCCGTCCGTCTGTTACCAGGCTGTATCTCAAGAACGGTGATAGCTATACAGTTTAAATTTTCACAGATGATGTTTGTTGCCGCATGGCAACAAATACAAAAAGTTGGTCAGGTGCGAGTCGGACTTGGCCAACCTTAAATTTTTCTTTACTACTTATAATAATTTAGATATAATTGATATATGTTACACACAAGTGTTTCCATCTACGCCACGAAGTTTTTCTTTCGGGAAATTCATCTATTAAAGTCTTAATATAATAGGTAACCCAATTTTCAACCGTTGGGGTTGATAATTGAGTTACCTAGTTCAATTAAATATGTAACCGAGACCCTGTAAAATACTCAAAGCAACTCGTAAATCCACATCTGCGCAACACATCAACGTTATTGAACTTTTAACGCTAACGATAACGCATAACATGAAAAAAGTACCATTATTTTTACGTTGATACCCCTTCAAAAGCCATTAAGGTTATCAGTAATGCTTAATGTTGGTCCGTCCTCATTTGTGCGTAAAATAATTGATTCGCATAAATCCACGGTGCCGGCGCCGTGTTAAGGGGGAGAGGCGGGGGGAGGTCGTGGGTGAACAATTTGCAAAAAGCAATTGCTGCTATACATCACTGTCTTATCTGTGAATCTATGTCACAGAAAATCCAGTGAAATAGGTCTTGTAATTATTTATATATGACATCTTTCCATGACAGCATCGCTTAACGCGTAACCAATTTAGTGCAAAATATATCTAAGTCTAAACTTAAAAATCGGCCAAGTGCGAGTCGGAATCGCGCACGAAGTGTTCCGTACCATTTGTTATACAACATTAGACTTCATATTTTAACCTTCTTTTGTTTAAACGTGCGCGAGTCCGCCTAGCACTTGGCCAACTTTCTGTATTTGTTGTTATATCCGCAACAGAAATACATCATCTGTATAAATTTCAACTGTCTAGCTATCACCGTTCTTGAGATACAGCCTGGTGACAGACGGACGGATGGACGGACAGCGAAGTTCGGATTTTACTCTTTGGGTGTGGAACCCTAAAAAGGGATAGAAAACTGAGCATGTAAAAAACAATAAGGGTAAAAATATAAGAAAATGTACAGTTAAAAATGTAAGGCTTATTATTAACATAAAAGAACACGCAGAACAATAAAGTAAGTGCCGTATGATTCATCGTTTATTTGTCAATTTTGTTGACTTAAACATGCCACCAAACCGGAAACTAGCATGTATTTAGATTAATTCAAAAGACAAATAGAGTGACTATACAAAGTTTTAACGACTGTGAATCAAGCACGCATGCAGGTTTAAAATAATACTACATTTAGAAGTACCACCACTATTGCCACATAAGAAATTATGAGCATAAGCAATAAAAATTAAGCGTTTGAATGCCTTGTTTGAATAATGTATTTTTTTAAAACGTCAAAGTAATACCGAATGCATGTCATTCATTAATTCTAAGTCCTGGCTATCTACCACACCCTCAAGTAGAAAATCTGTCGCCAAGCACCTAACGGTGTGTCTACTGTCTACTGTCTTTGAGAGCCAGTAATTCTAGGTTAGCCTGAACAAAATCTTCGACCACATCATCACTTACCATCACGTAAGATAGTGGTCAAAGGCTAACTTATCGGGCATATAAAAAAATAGTTTCTGGTAGCACAGCGATTTTACTCGTACTATATTATCATTGCCACTTTTAAGTTTTTTTTTTTCCTTCTACCTTGTTCCTAGTGAGCGGGGGCAGTAAAATATTGCTTCTCTAACGGTGTCTAGCAACACCCCATTTACATCAACGTGACTGCTAGCATAGTGCTCATTATGCGTATTGTACCCACAATCTCGTTAAGTTACATCTTTTTTTATGTGAAAGTGTGACGAAACAAGCACGAAGTTAAGCGGACTAAGCTCTGCCTATAACAGATGCATTTCGTCACAAGTGATGATTAGCATTTGTAATAGGGAGTGGTAAGAGAGGAGATATACCTACATTTCGTCACTAGTGATGAGTTGCACTGCACCCGTCACTCTTAGACATACAGTTGTTAAGTCGCATGTGCCTGTAATTTTACTGGCTCTCAAGAACTACTGCCGTAACAAAGGTGCTGTTAGGTGTTAACGACAGATTTTCTACTTGAAGTTGGAAGCTACCCAGTATTCACAAAATGCCCTTCCACCGTGCGGTGAAGCTCAAGCTGGTGGCGGTGGGGATCGAGTCATGGACCTGCTGCATGGCAGTCCATAGCTATTATTGCTCGGCCATCATCGCTTCATCTATCGGTAGAATATGGCTCATTTCACATATTTTTAAGAATTTTAAGCCGCAAACTGGACTGGGAACTGAAATGCCCGAGTTTAATGCAGTTAAAAAAGTTGAAGCTTGAAAAATATAATACAACTGGTATTTTTAAAATGCAAATGTTATTCCACTGATTTCACTGTAACACCGCAGACGCGGTGTCGATTGTCGTTGAGGATTTGACGCCATTTTGTTTTTATCCTTTTATTTTGCTGTTTCATTCAGTTTAAAACGTTTTGACTAAACGTTTGGATGTTCAAATGGATTTGTTAGGATTTGGATAAAAGTTAGCTTGTTTGTTTAAAAGTTTTGACTTGTCATTTATAAATGTTATGTCAGTGTAATTTTTACACCCCTTTTTTAACAGTAGATAGTTTCAAAAGACAACGCGTTATAAACTGAACTGTATCATATTTAAATAAATAAAATAACCCGCAAAAACACTCCCGTTGGGGATCGAATACGTGGACCCCGGTTTGAACTGTATCAGCCGATTTCAACTGCTGAACTTAGCCTTCAACCTAAACCAACGTTTAACCTATTTGCCACGCTTGGCAGGCGTCTTAAGGATCTTTAGTTAAGGCGTTTCTTCAACTTACCTTTATCTCTTCCTACTTAGTTGTCACCCTGGGAAAGAAATGGGGGATTGACATTCTAGTCCCCACGGGCACCTATTTAGTTGTTAAATTAAAACCACGTATTGGGTTGAGTTTTGATGACTATTTTTTGTTCTTTGTTTTTTATCAAGTTTCCAATTACTTGCCATTTAATTTCGTCAACATCCGTAAAGCACTAAATTAACTGAAAATAGTATAAGCAAATAATATATGTCCTTACCTACTAGCAAGTTTGGAACTATTGCCGATGGCGATCATTGTATCTGGGCTAGTGGTAATATCATACAGCAAGAACCCCTGAAGGGAGTAAAAAAATAAAAAAAAAATACTTAGAAATATGAAATAATTTGTGAAACACGGGATCATTAAGTGTGGGTCAGAGTAATTGAATCAGCATGATAAGATACGACTTAAAAAGTATTTCATATTATTAAGTGTCAATATTCAGTTATATCTCTTCTTTTAAATTTTAGAGTTTTGTACCGGAAGGGCAGAACGGATACCTATTAAAGAGACCTGTATCTCTCTGTCTATCTGGAAGTCCACCCATACGTCATAACCATGAGTCTCCAGCTCGTAAACCGAAGGATTTGAAAACCTGTAATTTAAATATTTCGTTTAAAAGTTAATCCAAAAACTATTCGAATCATCAGCAAAATCTATTTGTCTTGTACGGATTTTTGGGATATATTTTGATGAAAATCCCTAAATTAGGCTCAGCTGATAAGACTAGGTACATAATATCAAGTGAACACAAACTGGCTTACGAAATATGATCTAATTTAGTTCTTAATCCAATCTTGTAAACTCAATTTGTTGCTGAAGACTCGGCGTTGGTCCAAGTCAAAAGAATTTCACTACTATAGAAGACGTCAACCCAGCATAAAAGACTGTTACTGTGCGATAATATAAGAGTGAGTTTAAAATGCATATCTGGCTTTTGACACTGAAAAAATTTATAATTTGTTGAAGTGGTGATTAAAATACTCCTAACTCACATTTTCTATCAGTAATTTCATAGTTTTGAATAAAGTAACGTTTATTCCATTTTAAAAAATTCACTAATTTTCTTGTTGCATATTTTGTTTGCAAGTATGATCGCATTTTCCCAATTCACTAGTCTATGCTGATCCAAGCTTATGTACTAGGCATGTATGTATATATACTTATCTAATTCATTTAGTCAAGTGTAGCTTCAAAAGTCCGAAACAAATGATCATCAAATTGAGATGCAACCGACTTGGAAATATATTCTTACCAATTAATTAAAAATGATGATCAAGTAAAACTTTATGAAAAAATTTAAATAAAGTACCTCTCTATTGGGAGATTTATCTAAAACTTATTTTATTTTAGTTATTTATTTCACCCATATCTGAGTCAAAAAATGTTTTTTTTTTAAAGACCCTTGTTTTCTGCTAAAACATATAATCTCCATGATCTGGTGTGAGAACACCTATCACATATATATTTATAACATCGCTCACATCTCATACAAAACACCAGAGTTACAAGTAGTACCAAAGCTCGATAGGACTCCGTCGCCTTAGGAACTACGACCCTTATCAACAATGTCGGTTCACTTGGATTCTCTAATACACATTGTCTCATCCTGTATACGACTTCACGTCATACAATATATATCTTTATATCACTAAGCATTCAGTCCAATATTGGATACAATAGCATTGGTGGTTATGACCTTTAGACGTCGTTGTGGTAAATTTACTATCGCCCTTATATTAACTCAATTGAGTTATATTGTTTTCCTTACCTTTGTAATATTCAATCGCTTATAGGTAATATATCGTTTTAGTCTGCTAATTGGGTCTAAGAACAAATGGTGACTTGTACTAACGTAAGAAACGGGTGTACCTATTATTTTGTTTCAAAGTATCATTATATTGTGATAGAGAATATCCAATGGTTGTTGGTTTGAATAATATATCAACAAAAACATATTATATAATTGTAATTTTAGTCACAAAATGTAATATTTTAGTATGAAAAAAAACGAACACTTAAAAACACTCAAAAACACGCCTGCCGTACCCACAAGCGAACTAAAAAATTACAAACTAGTTATATTATTTTAATATTGAATAGCCACAAGGTGGGTACTAAATAGATTATATTTACTTACCGTGCAATTAAAATACCATTACCGAAGCGCTCGTAGCGAAGTTTGCTTAGCCATTCTGAATCGATCAACAAAGTTAAGCAACGTCCGCCTCGGTTATGACTTGGATGGGTGACCGCTGGTGACATTACTGCTGAGCACTTCCGTGCTTCGGAGGGCACGTTAAGCCGTCGGTCCGGTTGTTGTCTTAGGATGGCAGTCATTATAGCATGGTGGTAGGGCCTTTTGCGAATGCCCGACTGGCTAGCTACCACCCTCAAGTTGAAAATCTGTCGCCAAGCACCTAACGGTGTGTTCCGGCAGCTGTCCTTGAGAGCCAGTAATTATAGGTTAGCCTGAACAACATCTTCAACCACATCTTCACTTACCATCAGGTGAGGTAGTGGTCAAAAACTAACCTATCAGGGCATAAAAAAAAAAAAAAAACCATTGTGCCCAAAAATGGAAAACTATACCTACCTTGTTGCCATTCAATATTAAAATCATGTAACTTGTTTGTAATTTTTTAGTTCACTTTTGTGTACAGCAGGCATGTTTTGATTTTTTTTTATTATTTGTTTTTACTTTATACCTTTTAGTGATAAAACAATATAGTTGCAAACGCACAATGTGCCACAAAAGATCTTTACCACAAGAATGCGTGTGGTATCAAGTAAATTGATAATTAATTACATTTTTCTGTATAAAAGTTAACAGTTGAGTGAGATATGTATCAGTCACTTGAGTTCACTACTTCGTCTCCAGACGCAACAGCCATCAAGGTAAGTTGATATTGTTTCAAAACCCTACGTTTTCTGTCGCTATTCTTAAATTAAACTATCGTACTTGTAATAGAAAAATCGTTAACTATCGTATTTGTAATCAGTACTAATATTATAAATGCGAAAGTAACTCTGTCTGTATGTCTGTCTGTTACGCTTTCACGCCATACCTACTGGACCGATTTGAATGAAATTTAGTATGGAAATAGTTTGTGACCCGGGAAAAAACATAGGATAGTTTCTATCTAACTGCGCAAAAAGAGGTTAATGTATTTGTGCGATAATCGACATACGCGCGGGCGGAGCCGCGCCCGGGAAGCTAGTAGGAAATATTTATCATTGTCAAAAGAACATTTTGTAAGCGATTCGTCCAGGGAATTACTAACACCGTACCTATGTCTACCGCCAAGCAGTAGATAATGATCATTTTACTGTGTTCCGGTTTGAAGGGTATGGGTGCCGGTGACATTACAGGCACATGAGACTTAACTACTGTATGTCTCAGAGTGACGGGAGCGGTGCAGTTCGCTACTTGTGAAGAAATGAATGAATGAATGAATAACTTTAATTGCGACAAACACTTTACATAATGGTAAAATATATAATTATGGACACATTGAAAAATAAACAAATACTAACTCAGCAAAAAGCTGGTTGGTTGCAACCAGCACTGGTCTTCCGTTAGTATAGGGAGGTGAACTCACGCAAGTGTGAATAAACAGTGCGCGCTCAAATAATAAATATTTGGAAACAAAAACCCGTTTGTCCATATGAACAGACATTAAAAAAACAACTATTCATATACTAACTTAAATTAATTAATTAATAATTCTAATCTTGTCTTTCAATTTAACAAACTTATTTAACTAAATATGATTTTGCTAAATATAAATTTTCTAATAAAAAATAAAGATCACATACAACTAACTTAATTGCAGTGGTGTCATGAAGATGAAGTTCCTTCCTTTTTTGATGCGCAAATGCATCTGCTATAGACAGAAGTTGCCTCATCGTTGCTCCTTAACCTAATTACATAAACAGAATAATCGTCTCTATGTAGCATGTCAGAGTAAAGTAACTTTTCCATAGAATGGAAACTAGTTTACTATAGTATAGCGTCTTAACGTCAAAAACAACCTAACCGGGATATAAGCGCTGACAACAGCTTTTTGGTTCGGTTCAATGGCTAACAATAAGACTGAATTTGGGTCCAATCTTATCGCAGGCATGAGTTTTACAGTATGATAACTGCCAATTTATTGGTATATTTATTCTTTTTGAGAATGAACCTTGAATTATTCTGACTTCACTTGGTCGCCTGGCCAGGTACTACCCACACTATCTAATGTGTTGTGACAGTATCCTTATGATCCCCAAGCTAGTTATTATTTCAGCTCATAACACTTTCTGGTAAAAGCTTAAATAACACCTCATACTATTATTTCGTTGACATAAGGACGATGTATCTCAAACTCAATTCATAGTCTTCGCAAAAGCAGCCAGACGTTGAATAGATCCTATGATTCTACAGAAATGTATATTTAAGTAATTACTAGCTCAGAGTAACTATTAGTAATAGTTTACCATATGACTGACAATTAATAGCTTCTAGTAAATCTCACAACATCCGTAATTTTACGCTTATTTTAAGCCTTTTAAAAAATATTACACTTCTATTGGTACTCGTGTACAAAAACTAACATTTTTTTTGTGAAACAATAATTATAGAATTTATTGTTACATGAATAGAACATGTTTAATCATATACTCAATCGTCCATCAACTACCATACAAATGAGAAACAGAACTGACATACACAGAACATACTTCACATATCTGATTTTATGTCATATAGACTTCTTCACTTTACTTTCAGATGAAATTCGTTTTGTGCCTCCTGGTGGTCGTCGCCATGGCTTTTGCTGATCCTATTGTACCGAACAGCGTTGAAAAAGGACCGGAAGTAGTTCCTGTTGCAGAGGAGGCCGGCACTGTCCTCGATAGCAACGTCCAGAAACGCGAGATCGCCCTCCTGTCCGACCCGTATTACCGGCAATGGTACGGCCGGTACGGAAACGTGTACCCGCAGCGGTACTACGTGTCTGGCAGGGACCTTATGTACCCGTACGGTCGTCTGTATTATCCCTATTATTAGACCGATTAATGTCAATAATAAAATGCTGATTGTTTGAATAAAAAATTACAATCATATTTTGGTTTTATTATTTTTGCTTCTAGTGGACGCTAAATATTTTGGTTGAGTCACAAAATACGCAAGGTTCGAATAGAAGGACTTATTAATTTATTTAAATTTGGCAAAACTTATAATATTTTCGATGGAGATCACGACGTAGCCAGCCATACGAATTTCCAGATGACCCCCATAGCACCATTTACCAAGCCGTGTCCAACATTAATATTTAACATTACTCTAGAACAAATACCAACTTTAACATTTAAGAATAGAACAATACCTCCTGTTTTATTGGGGTCAGAAGGTATAAATTCCGAAAACCTTATTATTCCGAAATAATAAGGTTTTGGCCGCTTTCCGTAGGTTTAGGCTTCTATGGATGTATCTGACGCTACCTCGTTATACATCCGGCAAGTTTTGTCGAGTTTGGTGGTCATCGTTTGATTGTTGTTATCCACCTGTACTGTCATGGGAAATATTCGCACACACTCGCCATCTGAGAATAGTCCAGTAAGTGATACTCTACGACAATCCAGGATTTCAAGATGCTTCATGGTGAGTTGACGAACCCGTAGACTATTCAAAATATCCACAAATGTGGTGTCATCTGCCTGCTTCATATTCTGTTGCAGTTCGCAGGAGCTAAATAATGCCCATAAATCCACTTCAGCATCTAAATGTGGTGGTTGTTTAAAGCAATATGCCCGCCGGCAGATTTAGCTACTGGTGAAAGCTGCATCAAGTCATAGTATACGTTGTAAAATTTTCCCGAAAATATTTTTTTTTCTATTATTTTAAAAAAATTTAAGAGGGCACCGTGGTTAATGACCACGGTGCCCTCTTAAAATTTTTTAAAACGTTCACTAGCTGATGTTACTCAGAATAACTTAACGCTTCTAATCTTACTCAGAATAAATATCACATTCATCAAAATCGGTTAAGCCGTTACGAAGTTATGGTGGAATAAAGAAACTCACAAACATACATACATACATGAACCCTGAATACATAACTGTCCTTTTTTTGGGCAGTCGTGTAAATACATGAAATGTCACGTGTCAAGGGTATTAACTAGATGGCAACACTTTTGTTTTGAGCACAACCCAGAACCCGAGGGTTCGATACACGAGTTTGACAGTAATTATTGTGGTATAAATTTTTAGTGAACTTCCTCATTAAAACTGGAAGTTGGATAGTACTTGAGAGGTTTTATGGACAGTTATAATACTTCAACATAAAAATGCGTTATTAGTTCTCAGGAGAACAAAACCACACTGACTCGTCACTATACTTAAAACGTTCTGAACATAAGCCGAAATTAGAATGGCTCTCAAACTACTTATAAACAAGAAGGCGCCAAATGGTACCGGTGTAACAGGTACTCTCAGTCCTCTAGACGGCATTTAATTCTGTCATTCTTGAAGTTAAAACGCCAGAAGAAGAGTAATCGTAATTTTCTTCAAAAAATGCCAAGACGATGTGATAGTACTACATGCCCATTTTTCTTCTGAGCCATGTTTGCAAGTTGTTTTCAAGTATCATTACGTATTGTCTTTTTTTATGCCTGATAGGTTAGCCTTTGACCACTATCTCACCTGTTGGTAAGTGATGATGTGGTCGAAGATGTTGTTCAGGCTAACCTAGAATTACTGGCTCTCAAGGACAGCTGCCGGAACAGACCGTTAGGTGCTTGGCGACAGATTTTCAACTTGAGGGTGGTAGCTAGCCAGGCGGGCATTCGCAAAGTGCTCTACCACCATGCTATAACGACTGCCATCCTAAGACAACAACCGGGACCGACGGCTTAACGTGCCCTCCGAAGCACGGAAGCGCTCAATAGTAATGTCATTAGCGGTCACCCATCCGATTCATGACCGCGGCGGACGTTGCGTAACTTTGCTGATCGATTCAGAATGGTTAAGCAAACTTCACTACGAGCGCTTCGAGTCTTGCTCGTAGGTTGAAGGTAAGGATGTAAGTTGAAGGTGATGACTTCCTTTGGCACCATAGACCACATCCATTCGCTCCACCAGATTACACAAAAGACTGAAGAGTATCATTGGCAAATATTTATTTTTGGCATTCGTGGACTTTGAATAAGCCTTCAATTCAATCATAACCTGGGCGGTAAATGGTGCAGTGTCAGTGATGCCAAATCCAGGTATACCAAAGCGTTGAGGAGTTTGTATAAAAATATTCATTAAGAAACAGAAACGATTTCTAACACAAAAAGTATGAAATAACTTGTGGAAGTCAGTACCATGCTGATTCAAAACAATGACCTCACATTAATCATGGTCTTCCACCAGTTATTTCAACGGAGTATAATAAAATTATGTTCAAAAAAAACCATCTTTCACAACCTACATATTTCACATTATTCCGTGTTAGAACTTGTATTGGACCATTTATTTTTCACGCTTTTCAGTGATGCAAACTCTGAACCTTGTCCTTTTTTGAAAGGTTAACACGCTACCATTTCGATTCGACTACAGGACAAGAGCACGGAACCAATCCGAACTACAACGAATCCTGAGACAGGGAGACGTTATTTCTCCAAAACTGTTCGCGAAAGCGTAGAGAACGTATTTAAGCTCTTGGAACTGGAAGGAATTTGGCATCGAAATCTATAACGAATACATCCTGACCTTTCTATTGCCGATGATATAGTCACTGTGGCACAGTCGTTTGAGAAGTTTTAGTTTAATTTTCAGCAAACTCAGTAGTTTCCCAGTTAGATCATAAAATTTACGTGGACAAGAAATAAAGTTTTGTCCATGTTGTTGGGAATAATACTGTTTAAATATAGTATAAATTAAGTTTTTGACCATTATATTAACCTGGGACAAACAGTCGTTAGGTAGGTTGGTTCTTCCAATACAGGAAATTACGCAACATCTTCTCATCTAACTTGCCACAAAACCTAAAAATCAAAGACATCAACCAGCAGTTTAAGTTTAGCACCTAACGGTGTTAACAGGCATTTGTCCTTGATAGCCAGTAATTCTAAGTTAGCCAGAATAACATGTTTGACTTGATCATCACTTACCATCAGGTGAGATAGTGGTCAAAGGTTAGCCTATCAGCTTTAAAAAATACTGGATAATTGAATATTTTTGCTGAACTTTTCGTCAAAAATAGGGTTGTCCGACGACTTTAGATGTTATTTAGATAACATATTTTTGGAAATGTGAAGTAAAACGGCTTATTTTTACTCAAATTTAATAGTTTGCAGTGTGCTGTGGGATTCGAAACACGGACTCTGCGGCAGTTCATACGTGCACTGGGCACTATGATAGCTATAACTCATATTATTTTTATACATGATATTACAAAAAGGCTGACAAAACGCAGTTCATAAAAGTTTTACTTCATACAAAACCTCAAAACCAACTCAAACTGGAATCGCCAACTTTATCCCGACCAATAACTTAGTTACACGAGAAACCAATTCCTTGCTAACCTAAAAAGGGTTCTGTCGCAAACTACCTATTCGAAACTTTTCATCCGGAACCCGAAAGAATTATTCCGTAAAATAAAAAGCAAAACTAGATTTACTATGTACCGTTCACAAATACAACACATTGAGACGCCTTTTCGCAGCAACACGGCTGAAGTTCAACTGTACTTTAATACATGAGTGTGAATTCGCTGACTGTGACATGGTTGTTTTAAAGGTCAGATGGTCTGAAAACTTGGCTGAAACATGTGCGTTTCTCGAACCCATGTCAATGTAGAGTGACATCGGTACAGCAGAATCGAGTCTTGGTTTACTGGCAGAGTTAAAGTATTGCTAACACGGGCACACGGGCCAAGTGGCCGGACACCTTGGTAAATTGAAACCGGGATTGTAACAGGACAAAGAAATTGAAATGTCCAGAATTCAATTGGTTGTTTGACATGGTAGAAACTAAAATATGGAAAAGGTCCTAGCAAAAAATAGGTGTAAAACGATTTCATTATTGAATAAAAATAATATTTTATATAAAAGTATAGAGTTAAATAATATAATTTCTTAAACTGATCTTCTGGTTACCTTATCACCTCAGTTACAGTTTCTATTCGTCCGTCTGTCCGTTCATCTGCCCGTCAATTTTGAATCCCAATTAGTCTTTTCAGTGATGTGACTTATTACACGAGATTGAAACTCTTCCAAAATACAAGTCACAGTTAACAAGAGTAAAACAGGCATAGGCATATTGACATATATGCTTTGGACCATATTCCTCTGACAAACCACCGTCAGTCACCTCTGTAATACAAAACAATATTGTAATAATAGTAAAATACATTTATGTTACTGTTAACTAGTTAAGACATATGAAAATAATAGTCCCGAGGTTACCCAGGCATAGGCATCTTAACAAATATGGTTTGGACACTCTTCCTCTGCCAAACCACCGTCAGGCACCTCTGTAATACAAAAAATATTGTAATAATTGTATAATACACTTATGTTTCTGTAAACGAGTTAAGACATATGAAAATAATAGTCCCGAGGATGCTATCCGTACTTCTAACAGGGGTTCTATACCTATTTTGTGAACGCGACAGTTTAATATTTTAAAAAAGTGATGTTATCTCCGCAGGCAAGGTTTATTTTTTATTTTTTTATGGATGGTAGGTTAGCCTTTGACCACTATCTCACCTGATGGTATGTGATTATGTGGTCGAAGGTGTTGTTCAGGCTAACCTAGAGAATTACTGGCTCTCAAGGACGGAGTTATGGGGGAGAACGGATTAAACATCTTTCCGGCCCCAACTGTCAACCTCACCTGCACGCGCAGAATATTCGCAAGGATAAACTGCGGCGGTAATCCCCTGATTACCGTGGTCCCCCTGCTAGATAACGGACGAGGCACTGGCGACCGAGCAATGGCGGTATAACCACAACCCCGTCCGGGCAACCGGTCGGAAGAGGCTACAGCGGCCTTGGGGCTTAAATAACCCCAGAAAAGCCTGGAGCAGAAGGCAAGGGGAAACCACTGCTACTACATTCCCAAGATAATCGTCATGAAAGTAAATCTAATAGAATCACGTTTGCCATGCGATCCGCCTAGCGAGCGGCGCCGCTTTGTGTCCGGGACGCGCGGTGACAAATGGACTACCGGCCATGTAGGAGTACACCAGGCTTCACATGGAAACTATGTTACTGGAAACCCTGTTAAACTGCGAAAAACTCAGACCATAGGCACATGGAACGTACGTGGCTTACTGGAGCCGGGAAAATTGGACACCTTAGAACGAGAGATAACTCGGTGTGGTTTAAGTATGTGCGGACTGAGCGAAACCCACTGGAGGAAAAATGGTCATTTTCTTACAGACTCCAATGCCATCTACTTTTCCGGAAATGTTGACAACAGCCGCAATGGAGTAGCATTCGTTATCCCAAAACATTTAAGGAATTCAGTGTTGGGTTACGAGCCAGTTAGTGACCGTATTATAAGCATAAAGCTAAAATCATCACCAGTAAAACTAAACCTCATCCAGGTCTATGCCCCTACCAGTTCTGCTGACCTAGACACAATAGAGAGCTTCTACTCAGATTTGGAAAAAACTATAGCAAAAATGCCCAACAGAGAACTACTCATTATCATGGGAGATTTCAATTCCAAGATTGGAGCTAATTCCCGTCATATCAGCAGCTGTGTGGGAAACTTTGGTCTTGGCACATGCAATGAAAGAGGGGAGCGATTGATCCAATTCGCAAACGAAAACGGCTTGGTGATTACTAATAGTCTATTTCAACATCATCCTAGAAGGCTATACACCTGGACATCACCAGGAGGTGACTACCGCAACCAGATCGACTACATCCTGATCCGGTCACGCTGGCGATCATCCATCCTCAATTCCCATACACTACCTGGCGCCGATTGTGGATCAGATCACGAACTCCTGATCACAAAGTTAAAACTGAAGCTATCAGCTGCTCGAACTCTTAACATTCAAAGGAGGATCGAAGTCAAAGATCACTCAAGATTCAATGAGGACATCGAAAAACTCTGGGTAGAATGGGCTAATATAAATCAAGATGAAGCAACACCGGAATCGCTATGGAACCAGGCAAAACAGCTTATCTTACATGCAGTCGCAGAATCCAAACCTCCAACTGAAAGGCACAAGCGACAACACTGGATGACGGTCGGTACCCTTGCTCTGGTCGAAGAGAGACGTTTAAAGAAAGCCAAAGGTGTAGACGTTAGAGTGCTCAATAAACTTTCTGCAGAAATCCAGGCAAATTGCAGACGAGATTACAACTCTTACCTTTGCAACATATGCGAAGAGGTCGAAACACATGCTGGGAGACACGAGTCCAGAGACGTACCACAAAATTCGTCTCATCACTAGATCTCTACCTTCCAAAACCTGGGCTATAGAGAATAACAATAACGAAGTGGTGACAGAACTGGACCAAATCTCCAACACATGGAAGAGTTATTGTCAATCACTGTTCCAGGATTCTCAGTCAAGCCTCTTTTCAAGCACGGTCCCGAATAACGAAGAACTGGAGCCTGACATCCTCCTGTCAGAAGTTAGAGCAGCCATACAACATCTTAAAAATAGAAAAGCTACGGGAAGAGACGCCATCCCCATTGAGACTATTAGAGCTTTAGGTGATCGTGGTGACCACATCTTTCACGCTATTTGTTGTAGAGTGTGGCAAACAGGGGTATGGCCATCCGAGTGGACTCACACAGTTTTCACTCCTTTACATAAAAAGGGTTCCACAAAGAAATGTAACAACTATCGCCTCATTGCTCTAATATCACATGCTAGCAAAATATTGTTACATATTCTTAATGAACGACTGAAGGCTTACTTGTCGAAGGAGATTGCACCAGAGCAAGCTGGATTTGTGAAAGGAAAGGGCACTCGGGAACAAATCCTTATCGTTCGCCAGATTATTGAGAAAGCTCGTGAATTCAACAAGCCGACCTATATTTGCTTTGTTGATTTCTCAAAAGCATTTGACTCAGTAAAATGGCCAGTCTTGTGGAGAACGCTACTGGATATGGGCACGCCAAAACATCTCGTACACCTTTTAAGGCAACTTTATGAAAAGGGCACAGCTTCAGTACGAACAGATGACATTCTGTCGAGTAACTTTCACCCTAGTTCTGGTGTTCGCCAGGGATGCATTATATCACCACTCTTATTTAACGCATACACCGAGCTTATAATGCGTATCACCCTGGAAGGTTGGACAGATGGTGTTAAAGTTGGCGGTTATAAGATAGCGAACCTGCGCTACGCGGATGATACTACTCTGTTTGCGACTGGTGAACGCCATATGGAGGAACTACTTTTGAAAATGGAGCGAGTGAGCCTCGAGTTTGGATTGAAGATTAATCGCAACAAAACCAAGGTCATGATTGTGGACCGCGCTAATAATAACTCGCCGGAAATGACTAAGATTGCGAACTGCGAAGTTGTCCACTCTTACGTTTATCTAGGTTCTTTAATCTCGAATAACGGCGGATGCATCGACGAGGTAAAACGACGTATGGCAATCACCAGGACCTCAATGGACAAAATGAGGAAAATATGGAAGAACAGAAATATCACCAAAGCCACAAAGATCCGACTAGTGCGAACTCTTATTTTCCCCATATTTCTTTACGCCGCAGAGACGTGGACCCTGCGAGAGATCGAAAAGAAAAAAATAGATGCTCTTGAGATGTGGTGCTGGAGAAGAATGCTTGGGGTGTCGTGGACCGAGTTTCGCACAAACGTCTCGATACTCCAAGAACTCGGCATTAAGCAGCGTCTTTCAGCTATAGTGCAATCCCGGATCCTCGCATTCTTCGGACATGTTTTGAGGCGAGGTAGCCAGTCCATTGAGCGTCTTGTCGTTCAGGGCAAAGTGGAGGGCACGAGGCCGCGCGGGAGGTCACCCATGCGATGGACTGACCAAATCAAATCTGCGGTGGGCGGTCCCTTGCATGAGTGTACCAGGATGACCATAAATAGAGGGCGATGGCGTGACATTGTGAGGCGCATTACATCTGCCCCCACTACAACTACATGACGACCACGACCGCTCTGTCAAGAGCGTAACGACTGAGAAGAAGAAGGACAGCTGCCGTAACACACCATGAGGTGCTTAGCGACAGATTTTATACTTGAGGGTGGTAGCTAGCCAGGTGGGCATTCGCAAAATGCTCTACCACCATGCTATAAAGACTGCCATCCGAACACAACCGGACCGACGACTCAACGTGCCCTCCAAAGCAAAGCGCTCAGTAGAATTATCACCAGTGGTCACCCATCCAACTCATGACCGCGGTGGACGTTGCTTAGCTTTGCTGATTGGTTCAGAATGGCTAAGCAACCTTCGCTACGAGCGCTTCAATAGACGCTTAAGGTGGCTTCATTTCAATTTTTTTCCTAAAGAACTTCATAGGACACCAAATCAAACGCCTTAGAAAGAACGAGGAAACACGCGTAAACTCGGTTCTTCTTGTCAGTATAATACTTCACAGTCTGCTTGAAACAGAGAACAGCGGTCTCAGTTGACAAACCAGGTATCAAACCAAACTGCGCGTCGTTTATTTTGAGATGTGTACGCAGCTGTTAATCAAGCAGACTGTCAAGTACTTTAGCCAGTGTACATGCCAATAATATTAGCCTATAGTTGGCAACATTGGAGGCGTCACCAGTCTTTTTTTTTGACCATAAGAACTAACAATGGACATAAGTTCTTGTAGAAAGTATTAGTATTGACCTTTACACATTACCTACATACAATAAAAGAGCATCGTTGATGCCAAATGACAATAAGTTTGTTTGGATTTTTTTTTTTTTGTTTTATTGTTGATAGGTAAGCCTTTGACCACTACCTCACGTGATGGTAAGTAATGATGTGGTCGAAGGTGGTAACAGGCTTAACCTAGAATTACTGGCTCTCAAGGACAGCTGCCGGAAGACACTCTAGATTATTTTTTCATGATCTGACTCCAACTTCACCTTGTGATATTTACTGAAACAATAAATTTTCACTCACAAGCATCTTTCATTTAAATGAGTATGACTTAAAACATACTCGACCGATTTTGATGAAAATATGGGACCACCTCAGAGTTTTACCCTTTTCAATAAAATAATAATTATCGAAATCAAACTACGCTGTAAAAAAATATGTGTGATCATACATAAAAAAATACGCTCCTCCTGTTTTGGAAATCGTTTCAAAAATACACACTCATTGTGAACATTCTTATTTTTTTTTGAAGGCGTAGAAATTGCTAATTAAATAGCGGAAGCTAGTTGACCCTAACACAATAGGGTTGTGCTTACATCACAATTCAATTAGCTAAAACGTATCACAAGCGATCACCTTTTACCGTCTCCAACCCTAATACGTTACTCTCCTAATGTTCTTAGTACATGTGGAAAAGGAGTTCAAGAAGCCTTTCACATTAGTCAGTTAAAAACACGCACGTTTTATGCATGTATAAGAAGATAGCAAGCTACCATGAATTATTTTTTTTAAATATTCATTTTCGCGGGACCGTGCTCCTAGGCACGGTATATAATATATACCGCATGGAGGAAGGGCATTTTGCAAAAGCCCGCCTGGCTAGCGACCAAGTAGAAAATCTGTCGCCAAGTACCTAATTGTATGTTCTGGCAGCAGCCCTTAAGCCATCGAAATTCCGGGCACATGAGACTTAACAACTATGTCTCAAGGTGACGGGTGCTATTCGTGACTTGTGACGAAATAGATCTGTTATAGACAGAGCCCGCTTAACATCAGGTAGGCCTTGAGCTTGTTCAGTCACAAAAACTAGATAAAAAAATCATTAAAAAAAATTAGGATATACCAGCTTTAAAAGAATTGTCCGCAGGCGGCCTCTTCTAAAGGTGCTGAGGCCTAGAAATAACAAAATGAAGTGCAGCAGCATGAAAAGGGCTGCAGTCATACCTTTGCCATATCCAAACACAATTTCCAAAATGATTGCCAAGCGTGAGGATTATAAATTGTGTTCAATATTCTTGACATGGCTAGCCTTTATCACGTCCATTTTGCCAGTCATGCATCGTAACATGTAATAGAGACTAGTGTATTGTCATCTACCGGGAACAGCACGTCAGTGGCAGTAAATTAATATTTACCACTGTAGTTTCACTTTAGTAACAATCGGAAGTACGTAATCACGAAATTCGCTACATTTGAATTTAATGTAAGAGCCGGATTATCCACTACACAGACTACTACTGAACAGAACCTCCTCCATTAAGGGAGGGTCCCATAATCGCTTGGCAGGGGATAGTGCCTAATCCCTCCAATGGGGGGACTTTGTTCAAAGATATACGACCTTGTTTAAAGGTGGACTATGCAATTGAATTGATGATGATAAATTATATAAGAGGTGTACAACGCTTTATGTCACAGAACATGATGCGTTAAAAACGCACAAGTGTGAATGCACTAGCATAACAAGGGTCAATTTTCCGCCAGACGCACCTAGAGACCTTTCGACGACCCTTTGCTAAAAACTTTAACAAAAAGGTCATTTCAGAGCTTTATAATACTGTAGTTGTAAATTACCTACGTAGAATCATAACGGATTTCATTTACAACATGAATGAATTATTCAAGTTGAATATAAATCTGTCAAACGCGATTCCAGTCCATTGTGAAGGGATTTTGTATTGTACACGGATTAAGTTTTAGTGGATTTTATAAAAACGAAGTGATGTTTCACCGCTGATAGACTAACCTTTCACCACGGGCATAACTTTTGGAATGTGAAAGATTTCAAAAATATTAGGACTGTACGTGATAGTACATTTTAATGACTATTCAACGATCATATATATGAACTTATGCCATCACCAACAAATATTTTCAGTAGATGTTTGGAGTCTCCAACTGTGCCCAGTACGGCCATCTCGGAAGTGGTTGTTGTCTTAGGATAACATTCGTTATAGGGCTTTTTGCAAATGCACGGCTGGGAAGGTGGATTTACTAGTTTTTTTTTAAGGAACATTTAATATGCCCAACTATTTGTGCTATTCAAAATATTAGTTAATTCACTACCCTTAAATAGAAAAATCTGTCGCCAAGCACATAGCTGGAACGCATCCCAGCAGCTGTCCTTGAGAGACATTAATTCTAGGTGAGCCTGAACAGCACTCTCGTACGTTTCATTGGGTAAGGTGGTGGCTAAAGGCTATCCTATAAGAGATACCAATAGTCTAGTGAGTCTACTAGTTCTCTCAATATCTGTAAACAACTTAATTATTCAACATAACTAAGTCATAGTGGCCCCCAACGTGGGGTTGGAATCCATGATCTTGAGAATAAAAAGCTCATGTTCTGTGAAATAATTAATTAAGTTGCTTATAAATCTTTACCTCTTTTTCTAGTAAGTCACCATGATTCAGGAATAAACACGTTTTTACCTGACCTTTTTATTTAACAACGACTTGTATAACTGAACTGTTTCAAAACATTGTCATTCTACAGAAAAACTACAAAACCTTCAACACTAGTAATTTCGCAAAACAATACGAATATCTACTTTGTTACATTGCGATTCGGACCAGCTGTTCAAACATCTGACCCAAAAACACAGCTTAGTTAGCAGTTACTTCACCAAAAAGTTAGAAAACAGACACCTTGGACTTTAATCTATATTACTTTAATGGAATTAATTAAACGGAAAAGTGGATTAGATGAGCGGACGGTGTGTAACGCCCCATTGTCACCATCTGCTTTCTTAGCATTTTCGGGATACGGAGGCTGAGTTTGAAAAGTATAAGACTTAAAAAAATAATCTTGGTTCTGTTTCAGGCTTAAAAATTGGGCCAGTTTTTTTTCATGACCTCCGAATAGGAAGTTGAAAGATGGCAATTTCGAGTCCAATTCAAAACAGAATATTACTAACCGTGGTATAAAAAGCAGCATTAGAACAGATTATTTGTCATGCCTAGGCGTGCAGGACATAAAGTTACTATAGGATACTAGATATAAGAATATATCTCTCCAAGTGAAAAGCATGCCACTCTTAAAGACATGCATAACGTTTGCCATCTGTGGGGCAACTAAGGTGTCTTGTCAATTGAATATAGCTACGCATTTAGGCAAAATCAGGGCTCATTTTGCACATCCATTCATCAGACAATATTTCGTTAGGCACATTATTTAGCATTCCATTATTTCACGTACTGATGCCACTGGTAGTTGAAGGGTAAATAGCTGACTGATAGAGATTACAAATAACTAGGAATTACAAAGAGGTTTTTTGTCAGTTATGAGAATAAAACCGACGCCAAAACTATTTTGTTTCACAACTTTAGTTAATACAGTTTGCAGAATGTTTTTGCATAACTTAAAAGTTATTTTTTTATTTAATAACAGATATTAGTTTTCTTTGGTATGTAACTACAGTCAAATTGAAATTTTAATCTATTTTGCAATACTTAAACCTATTGAAGTTAAAAAACTATGTTCATTGTTACTTTTCTATTTCATTTTAGATATAATTATGCCTTAATCTTCTAAGAATACCAAAAAAGAGTGATTTAGCTGCTTTGCGCTTTTAAGTGGCAACATCAACGATGGAAAGCATTACTAAGAACAGTTATTGGTGCCAGCAAATTTTTAACTTTTTTTGTAGTTGGGTTATTTAAAGTATATTGTGTTTATGTTGAATTAACACTTTAATGAACTTGGTTTTGATACCTGTTTATTAATTTGTATGGTAAATCTTCTTCATGTTTCTAAGATATGAGGATTAGGGACGTAACATACATTCTTAAAATCACCTCTAACACAGTTGATAGTTCAGGGCTATTAAGCAAAGTTAATATACAGGGGCACTCTAAGTTGTAGAGAATTAATCCACATATAAGCTTACCAAAGGTAAACATTAACTATAAGCGTAATTCGTATGTACTGAGAGCAAGTAATAACGTAAATGATACAAGTAAACGTTATGATACTGATCTATTATGCACAAGCATAGCGTTGGCTGGGCGGCTAATAAGCAGAGAGTTTTTTGAATAATCTACATACATGTACAATATTATAAAGAGGAAAGATTTGTAATTTTGTATATGAAGAAAAACTTTCAAATGACTGGACCGATTTTCTTACATCATCCGTTATACATTATTACATTATCCTACATTATCCTTTATGAACATATAGAAAATATGCTATAAAAATAAAAATAATTGTTTAGTACCCTTGCGCAGCTGGGGTGGGCCGCTAGTACTGTAACAGCCGGATCGTCCACTGCCGAACATAGCCTCTCCTACTAAGAGAGTATTTGCTTGTTAGGCGTCTTGGGGATCGCAGTATAACTTGGCAGTTCTTTAGAAGGCGCTGCTGTCCACCTTCTAGTATTTTTCCCTTAGTCGCCTCTTACGACACCCATGGGATGATATGGGGAGGTGCAATTCTAACCCGGCACCACACGGGGCATCTAACCCGGCACCCCACGGAGCTTCTAACTTGGCACCCCACGAGGCAGTAATATAATAAAATTAACCATTACCTAGTCCCGGTCTTTCATATTTACTTTATTAATTACTATTGTATTATCAAGCGATGAGGATTTTAATTGAATTAATGTTTTCTAAAGTTTTTTTTTTCTAAAATGAAACACTGCTGTTGGTCTTCCTAAGATAAATAACTTGTTTTTTATTATATTTTATTTTTATGTTATAGTGACGGAACAAGCTCTAGGCCCACCTGATGTTAAGCGGACTAACCTCTGCCTATAACAGATGCATTTCTTTACAAATCACGAATTGCACTGCACCCGTCACCTTGAGACATAGTTATTATGTCTCAATTTACCTGTAATTTCAGTGGCTCTAAACAAATTAGCGACAGATATTCTACTTGAGGGTGGCCTTTAGCCAGGCGGGCTTCGCAAAATGCCCTTCCACCATGCGGTGAAGCTCAAGCCCGCGGCGGGATTCGAACCATGGACATGCTGCGCGGCAGCCTATAGCCAATCCCACGGAGCCATCACTGCTTCAAATTGATGTCTTGTATTGTTTAAAGCGCAATTCGAAAACAAATGTTAAAATTTGCTTATCAAGCTTATCACCAGTATGTCCCAGCAACGCGGGACGTCGCGAAGTCGTTACACATTATCATAATACATTATTATAATTATCTGCATCCATTTCAGACTCGGTTTGCCGTTACTGGCCAATTTGCTGACCTTTCCCTGATAATGCGTGTCCTGACATCACAACATTACAATTACCTTGGTTGGTATTAATAAGTAGATTTTGGGTTACTTTTGTCATTAAAGTTGAGTGCGATGTAAAGTCGTTTCGCTAAGTGGCTTTAAGTTTTTAGGTTATAGTCTGCGTAAATTTGCTGATATTTCAAGCCTGGATTTAAGAGGTTGTTTAGTATAAGTTATATAAGCTGCAGATTAGTTGTCCGCCAAGTGCGATGATATGAGGATATCTCTTGTAAGCACCGGTGGGCACGCCGTTCCAGGCGCAGTGAAATCGGAGGTGATTTAAATGAAAATACTGAACGTACGCTAGATCTACATGTATTACTCACAATACAGTAACCTATATCAAGCTAAAAGTACAAGCAATAATTACTCATTGTGTGTGAATTAATGAATTGTATGTGATCAATGAATATTATTATTATTCATAATATTAATTCAAGGTTAGCCTGTACAACATCTTCGACCACATCATCACTTACCATCAGGTGAGATAGTGGTCAAAGGCTAACCTATCAGGCATAAAAATATATATATATATATATTATTATTAATATTATTATTCATCGTAGAACGGAATTCGAAGAGAAAGTTGTAAAAAAAATATTTTAGCCCCCTAGACAAACCCTAGACAAAGAGAATTTGCCATAACTCAAAATTATAAGAATACCGTAAACAATTTGCTTGGCTTAGGATTGATTTGCAAATTACTGCAGCATATCTAACAAAAGAGAGTTTTTGAGAAAAACTAATATTAAGAGCAATATAAATTCAATTGTTTTTTTTATTTCCATACAAAATATAAAAAACTCCGCTTTTAATGTTTGTTTGAGTTAATCACATTTGACAAAACCATAATATTGTAAATTGGCGTTCTCTGTTTATTGTTTCAGAAAAAAAATTAGTAAAAAGGGCATAAAGGGCTTAGAATTATTTTTTTATACCAAACAGAATTAAAACAATTATAATTGGTTACGCCAACATTTTTAATTCTAACATTGAATTACATAACTTAATAATATGACGTTGTTTACTTCAACTCCAATCGACCATACAAGGGGAGTTACTTATATTTGTACGACGATGAAACCTGTTCTCGTCGTGTCACCCGCGTCTCGCCCGCGCCGCCTGCGCCGGGCAGTCTGCTGTGGGAACTTATACTGAATGGGCCGACCCCTTCGCGGTCAATAAACGATATTACTCGCCAACTACTACTAGTATATACCATATAAGAACTTCATAAGTTGTAGCATAGCTGTGAAGAGTGATTGTGCAGTGCAGTGCACCATATTATAACTGTGCTCACCTACTGGATGGACTAGATACACCATCGCCGGCTGACACCTTCCAGAGACGTGGTGGATTCTTCTACAAAGGTCAGTAGCTCTCTTCATGGTTTTCTGGTATGTTGGGCTAGCAGCGTCATTTAAATCTAGGATTTTGGCGAACCAGCAAGGTATCCTTTTCCTCATTTCTAATTGTGGCAGGCGCGCATCATCCCCTGGTCAAACCCAGAGGTTGTATGCACCAATAATAAATAATTACTTCAACAGGTACAATTTTCAAAGCATCTTTGTCGTTTTAATATTCACAAAATCTACATTTTTATAATGGTATATTTTATAGCCCCATGAAGAGTGTTAAACAAACATCTATAAGAGTCATCACATCAATTTTTGTTTGTTAAAAAGTGTTGAGATGGAGAATTCGCCCACCTGATATTAAGTCTTTCCATTACAGTTGTAGTGTCACCATTATCGTCTTGCTTAATCCTGCACTGTGGTCGTCACTCAGATATTTTAGTCCCTATGGCTCGTTCGCCCAGTAATAACACTTGCTATTGTGCCGTTCACGCCTAAACCCAGTTAGTAGTATTTTACAAACTAACGCAGCATATCTCTTATTGTTTTTTTTTTATGCCAGATAGGTTAGCCTTTGACAACTATCTGACACTACCTGATGGTAAGTGATGTGGTCGAAGATGTTGTTCAGGCTAACCTAGAATTACTGGCTCTGAAGGACAACTGTCGTAACACACCGTTAGGTGCTTGGCGACAGATTTTCTACTTGAGGGTGGTAGCTAGCCAGGCGGGCATTCGCAAAATGCCCTACCACCATACCATAACGACTGCCAACCACCAGGAACGACGGCTTAACGTCCCCTCCGAAGCACGGAAGCGCTCAGTAGTAATGTCACTTGCGGTCACCCATACAAATCATGACCGAGGTGGACGTTGCTTAGCTTCGATCGGTTCCAAACACTAATCAAACTTAGCTACGAGCTACTTCTGATAGGTAATGCGTTGGGACTCGCCAAAACGGCCTAAAAAATAATCTGCCACCTTGTCAAAAAAAAAATAACATCTGAATCCATATAAAAGCTCAAAACAGTTTACACACAGGTTACACTATCAATACGTCATAAAAAAGTTATCAACCGAAAAAGCCGCCACAAGACAAACTGGTTTTGACCCCGGACTATCCATCAAAGGCCTCAAAACTAGACCCAGAAGTTGTGTAAAACAGTATTATATCCTATCGCACCCTATTTTTTACACCTGATAGGTTTTTGGCCACTGACCACAATTAATGATGTGATATTTGAGGGTAGTGGCTAGCCAGGCGGGCATTAGCAAAATGCTCTTCCATTATAGCTTAATTCTATGCGGTGGGTTACAACCGTGGGCTTTCTTCGTGACTGTCCATAGCTACTGCCACCAGGCCATCGCTGCTTCAAAATGTAAAAACCAAAAAAAAATAATGCTTACTTATTTTTCTTTGGTATTTGTTAGGCAGCCTGCCATATATATGATTCACAATTCTAAATAGATATTTAAAAATACCTTAGATATATTTTCATTGCGACAATTTTTTTTTTTTTGTATTATTTTACTAATGTATTTAGGCTCTTCCTGAAACACTTGCAATATTTTACTTTCTTTGACGGTACGAGCTACGAGCCCAGATTTTATTCTATGCCATCATTGCACCTCCGTAATGGACGATGCAGAGACATCTATAGGAGTTGAATGTCTGACTTTTTCGCTCCATCTATTGTCTTGTCACTTACGCAGGCGTTTTCATATTGGTAACCACATAATCGTTTTGTACTACGATTACATGTTAAAATCATTTTTTCAATTTAAAGCGTCCATGACGCTCTTATTTATGTCAATTATAAAATTTTGATGTATCAATATTTTATATATTAGTGGACCGATCAGCAATATGTATTATAAGGCCACTGCGAGAGGAACGGGCAAGTTTTAGCAACATGGTAAATGCATCATAAAATTGCTATAATACTAGATTAATTACATAATTTAGGTATGGTTACATATAATCAACTATTAAAACGTTTTTGTATTCGCAGTTTCAGGCAGAGCTCGGTACAGAAAATGTTGCTCTTTGGACAATGTTGCTCTTTGGAAGAATATAATTTTAAAAACTAAACCTTTTGTACGAGCCTATTTTAAATTAAATAAAGATGAATGGGAAGAATCATTGTACCATACAATGTACACATGATTTATTAGTATGATTACCTGAAGCAACCTTGATAAATAACTCAATTGATTGATTAAACACGGGCAGCGAATGTGACTTGCCTCAACTTAACAGATCATTAGGGACAGCAGTGTATTTACTTGGCTTTCCGATGCTTCATCCCATATGAAACTATATCCTGCATAAATGTAGGCAATTTTATTTATACATGATAATTTCTACTTCATTTCTTATTGTTTGATATTACATGTAAGCTATTCATAATGAAATTAAGAACGGAGGCGATGAAGTCCGAGCGCCATCTTAGCGAGCGCCAATCGGTGATTGCCGATGTTTAAACATAAAACGAGCACCAATTGGTGATTAAAGAGAAACTTAAAGATACTACAAGCACACTCAATTACTCAACTCAATGTCTGTTTCTAAAGAACCCACAAAACTCTAAAACGACAGAAGCAAAAACTACCCCTTTCAGTGACGCAGGAAAATTATCTTGGAAAATTTCTTGAAACACATGAGTTTACGTACTACAAAAACGTTCTGGTGACCCGGTCCCTGATATCAAAATGTAGTTACCATTGTCCGGGAGTTGATAAAATATGAGCAGTGACGTTGACAAATCGTTAGAGGCACAATGAGCAAGAAATGTCGACATTCACAAGTCACTGCCGAGATAAAGTTTGTTTTATGCGCACTGGCTTTAGATTAATTTGTTAAAAAATGAAGTGGGCATTTCCTTTATGAGGATGAATTCTTTTGCCATTAAATCGTAGCCATTTTATTCGTCTATAGATATGTAAGTTTGGAAGTCAATAAGGGAGATATAATTTTTGAGTTAAGTCAATTTGAATGATGAATCAAAATACTAGTTTTTCGGGCAGTGTGCGGGCCGCAAGCGGCCCGCATCTATCTTAAGTCATTTGTAAATTTCACAGAAACACCTAATACGTTAAAAAAAAATATGTTCAAAACTCCAATAGAAGTATGAAATTCCATAAACACTCTTAATACAATAAAGAACCAAACTGTAGCCACCAAACCAGATTCACCCTACTGCCATAAAAAAGTGGTACGGTAAGCATCGTACCAATGTTCTGAGTCACTTCTTTGAGTGAGTCAATTTATACAAGGTCCATTGTTCCATTTTGACTAACACTACTTTAAACAACACTATAGTACTACAGCAACAGCATTTAGGAATCCTAACTACAAGATTTGCCATTTTTTTATCCCATTTCTTTGACGTGCATGTAGACAAATATATTTACACAATATAGTATAGTACATTTAGAACACGGCCCGCGGTGAAAGGCTTTCGCGGATTTTTTACTATTATTGCGCACTGCGCAGTTTATACGATTCTATAAAATGATAATGATTCATTAGTTTTTTTAATAAAATACACATTTTCCATATTAAAGTGCCCCGTGTCACACGTTTGAACCTAAATCCTGTTTTTTTGCAAAATTTCATGCAAAAACTGGAACATTTTCTATAATTAGCTAATTGTTGACATAGTTTTAAAATACAAATAAAATTTTGGCTTCTCTCCATTTCAGAATATTTGCTCCCCAGACCAGGCAATTTTGACGGATTGTTGTCAAATAGCGTCACTGCTATGTCACCGTGACATCCGCACGTCAATTTGTCATGTCACAAAGTTTAGAAAGAATTTGTAATATTTTGTTTTTCATGACACTTCGTTAATAACATTCCCTGCTTTATTATAAAACCTAACGTAGTTATTACATATTCTGAAGTCATTATTGGTTGGAGATACCCTGTTTATTTGCCTGTTTTTTATTATTATAATATTAAGTCTGTGATGTTCATCTACGTTGCTTAATTCATATTATTAATGATTATAAGTGAGATACTAATAAAATCGCATGCCCCATCATTAGGTATCCATGATCAAAATACGTGACGGAGCAAAAATGCGCTTATTAAGCAGCAGGTATTGGTTGTGATTATTTACTACCAGGTGAGGCTGCCCAGCGGGCTGGATTGCCCTCCTATCCCAAAATATAATGCCATCTCGTGATAGCAGGGTGATGCTACCTATAACATGACCCGGTAGATAGTATACTACTAATACTTACTGGCAAGTAGACTTGGCGGCATGAAAGCGGCTGGATAAACACTAAAGCCAAACTTTTACACAAAAACATATTATGCCCTAGTGATGCCTGTGGGTTGCTAGATTAACTTTATGTCTTTGTCCTTATGACATTGTATGTGATTTTATAGAAGACATTATTGTAGCATCAGCTCGTAGATTCATGGTTGATGATATAACTGTTCTAATAAGGGAACGCTTACTTTAAAAATAAAAAGTTATCGTTCATTTCTTTCTAATCTGAACTAACCTGTTCACGAACGAAGACGCATCCCTTATCAGTAAATTATTGATGCACATTTGTGTGGGTAGGCCTCGTTTGCACACTACACCGTTAAGACTACGCTCAAAAAATATGGACATACACTCTTTCGCGACTGGAAAGATCTTTGTAAATTAGCACGCAATGCGAAGGGTAAGACCATATTACAAGCTAAAGCTACGCAAGCTAAACCACATTGTCTAATCCCTGCAAAAAGAGCTCTAACTTTCCTTAAGGCATACAAGCTATTCACATAGTATTATAACAAGTTCCTAACTAAAATTTATAGGCCTTACCCAAAAGCCGATCACAATAATTACCGAACACATTAATCATACGGAATCGAGGCGAAAATGACGTAGTTTTGATACATTGCCGTGAGTGAGGAGGTGGGTGAAGTTATGAACCAGTAACAAGCTTTTCCTGCGGCTTCGCCGTCGCTGATTGCTTCTTGTTTTGATACCTGAAATACCTTTGACTGAAAGGCAAAGGAAGTCTTAATTCCTAATTTAGGCAGTTACGACGCTTTTGTGAAATAAATCAATCAATGAATTACAAATTTTAATCATTGAAATATTCTAGTTCATAGTATTTATTGGTATAATTATATACAGGTGCACTAAATAATAATTTCAATGATACATAAAGATTTGATTATTGGAGTTGTTAGTTTAGTTCTAGATTGTACTCTCACGTTCAGCAAAAAAATGTATAGATGGCTCTGTACTGTAAACTATTATCTAGCCGAGCAGTAGTTACGTCTGTTAACTGTCTTATCTTACGAACTGTATGTTTAGGGAGGACATAGATGCTGGCTACCGCCTGTGCGGTCGTCCAGCTCCACCGGGTTTTGGGCGAGGGCCTGGCCCTACAATAGCCCGGGAGGGAGAAGTGCCGAAGGCACTTCTCCCGAGACGGGCGTAGAAGGCGAAAAGCGCTTTCTACCTCCGTCTCCTGCGGACGCCGAAAACGTGCCGCTACTATAGGAGGGGTTGACAGCGAGCTCAAGGGCACCACTGTGGTTCGGACCTCGGCTTGTCTCGCTGTCGAGAGACATGGGGGGGATCGGAGCAAAATGCCTCTGTGCAACTGCAGTGTTGCACAATTGGGCCCTACTGAATAATACTCTTTGACTATTTGGAGAGCAATTTATCGTGACCTTGTTTTTGCCTCGAGCTCGCCGGCGGGCTCGGTGTTTGATTGTGTGACCTCTAATTACCTCACACCTGGGGATTTTACCTCGACGACTTGCGGATAACGCTAAAGCTGCCAATGTAATGGCTGCGATGGGGTCATCCGGGTCGTCTAATACCTGCCGTGGTCGGCGACGGGGGGGTTTGAAAAATGGGATAGAAGAGGCAGTCGAGTAGTTCGATGCCTGGACAACCAGTGGGTTCGGGTGGTGGGGCGCTCGATCAAAGTATCGGCGGGCGCAGTCCTTATTGAACTGCGCTAAAGAGGGAAGGTTTAAGTCGCAATGCAACTCGGTGTTCCGGATATACCACGGGGCGCCGGTTGCATTACGAAGAAAACGGTTTTGGATGACTTGAAGTTTATGAAGGTGGGCCTCACTAGCATGACTAAACACTACTGATGCGTAAGTCATGATGGGGCGGATGCAGGCAGTGTAAAGTGTCTTCTTATTACTAAGAGACATTTTACTCTCTTTGCGAAGTAAGGGACCAAGGCGACCCATTATGAAGGCCGCTCTGTTACGGACGGTTGTTATGTGATCGTTAAAGGTGAGATGACGATCAAGGGTGACTCCGAGGTATTTTGTTCTAGGAACCCAGGGAATGGGTTCGTCGAACAAAATAAGCGGTTTCGGGTAAGGGGAGCGTGTCTTCTCAGTAAAGCACATAGCTGTGCTTTTAGCTGGGTTGACCGCGATGCGCCATTTTCGGAACCAGTCACCGATCTCGGTGATGGCCCGTTGCATGACGAAATAGGACTGTCTGTTGATATGCCACCCAGTGGTGTAAATGGCGGTATCATCCGCATATTGGGCTAGGAATACTTTGGGCTGAGAGCGTGGGATGTCACTGGTATACAGTGCAAAGAGAATAGGTGATAGCACGGAGCCCTGAGGGACTCCGGCTCTGACTGGGTGGGGGGAGGAGAGGGTGCCTTCCACGCGATAGCGAAAGCTTCTGGCTTTAAGGAAGTCTTGTAGGATGAGCACAAGACGTTCTGGCACGCCAAATTGGTATAGCTTGTAGATCAAGCCGTTGTGCCAGACTTTGTCAAAAGCTTTCGCTACGTCGAGGAAGACTGCTAGCGTAGTCTGGGGTTTGGGGTATTTATTGAAGCCCTCAATGATGTGCTCCGTGAGGCGGTGCACCTGTTGGACGCATGAGTGTCCGGGTCTGAAGCCAAACTGCTCATCTGGGATAAGGTGGTGTTCCTTAGCATGGGACTGGAGACGGTTTGCAAGTAACCGCTCGTAAAGTTTGCCTAAGGCACTGAGGAGGCTGATGGGGCGGTAACTGGTGGGGTCAGATGAGCTTTTGCCTGGTTTGTGAATGCCAATGACATTTGCACATTTCCAGGTGTCTGGGAATAAGCAGTGGCTCATAGCAGCATTGAAGATGCTGACTAAGAGATGGATGAGAGGAGGAGAGAGGGTTTTAAGAACCCTGTTGGAGATGCCATCGGCACCGGGGGACTTGCGCGGTCGGAGGGCCTTGATCAGTCTCTCCACCTCAGCGTAAGTCGCTAAGGTGATTGGTGGGAGTTCAGAGGTGACCACAGAGCCTTTACGTTCGACTTCCGCATCCACCGAATCGAGGTGAGCTTGGTCAGTGTGATCTACGTTAGGGGAACACTGAGCCTCTAGGCTATCAGCTAGGCACTCAGCTTTGTCTTCGTCAAAGAACGCTGGGACTAGTGGGACTGGTCTGTATAAGGGAGGCATGTCGTTGTGGTTACTTCCTTTCAAACCTCGCGCCAAGTCCCAGTAAGCATGGTGGCTTGGCACGAGGTTTGAAAGTTTATCGCCCCATTGTTGATCACGCAACTCAGACATGCGACTTTGAACCATGCGTTCAAAGTGGCGTTTCTTAGTTTTGTTCTCTTTACTGGGGTAGGAGTCGTAATGTCGGGTCACTGCTTTACTCTCCGTCACCAATCGTCTCACATAAGCTGGAATGAGAAGGCGCCGGTCGTCCGGCACTATGACCTCCTTTGCGGATGCACCTACTACGGTGGAGAGGTGATTGGTGAACGAATCGATCGCAAGGGTTACGTCATCTTTTGTCAGGATGTCGTCAAGGATCTTGTCTAGGTCCGGTGAACTGATAGCCTTTAGGGCATCGCCTACTTGCTTCCAGTTCACTATCGTCTTAGTGGGGCGGGGGAGGTCAGTCGTTGGGTCGGGACCTAGTCGCAGTATAATGGGTCGGTGGTCAGAGTGAAGCTCGTGAACCACTTCTATGGAGCGTAACCGGAGTGTTACGCCTCTGAATAGTGCCATGTCAAGCAAGTCAGATCGGTGGTCTTCCATATAAGGGTAGTGAGTGGGCTCAGTGGGCGCAATTATGTCAAAGTTAAGTTCTGCGATTAGGTTTTCAAGTGCAATACCTCTGGGATTGTTGACGTTACAATTCCATAGGATGTGCTTACTGTTGAAGTCGCCAATCAGAATGACGGCGCTTCCTAATGAGAATAGGGCTTCTAAGTCAGCTCGGACGATCGGCTTTTTGCAAGCTTGGTAACAGGATGCTATGACTATAGGTTGATGACCAGTCATAGCTAGGAGGCAACAAGATGCTTCCATATTAACAAGAGTCGGGGTAGGTAGGGGAATGCAGTGCAGGGACCTTTTGTAATAGATAAGAGTGCCTCCCCCACGGGAGTTCACTCTATCATCACGTACCGTTCTGTAATTGGCAAACCTAGGGTTCGCCTTCCCCGGTTTTAGAAAGGTTTCCTGCACGCAAATGATATCGATAAGGTGGGTACAACAAAAGTCGTGGACGAGGTCACGTTGTCTGAAGAGGCCGTCAGCGTTAAATGACGCTAACGAAACTGAGTACGGTTTCGTGCGTTCGGTTGTACTACCCATAGTGGTTGTACTGGGGAGGGGCCTGGGGAACGAAGCGCTTAAGGGCGCTAAGTAAATTCGCGTGTTCCAATGTGTATTGGATCACGTCCGCTGGGGATTGAGCGTATTGCATCTTGTGGAATAGCTCTTGTACCTCATTGATGTCAACCGACATAGCCAGATCGCTGACTAGGTTGATTGCCTCTTGAAGAGGGGCAGCCATCAATGGCATAGGTGGAGCTTGTGGCCGGGAAGCGGCGCGGGGAGGCGCGCGAATGGTGTTGGCGACGGGTGCCGGGAGCGCGGGGCGAGCCGGGGCCGGTGCGCGGGCAGGGGCCGCGGCGCGGGCGGGTGCGGGTGCGGGCGCGGGTGCGGGCGCGCGGGCCGGGGCGCGGGCGGTAGCGACGGTCTTAACCATACTGGGTGGTTTAGACCATGCGTTACGGGCTGGGAGCGGCGCGGGTATTACCTGTGAGGCAGGTACTACCGTTAGTTTAGGGCTTACCCGTTGGTAACGGTCGTAAGAGGGACGGGTCGGCCTATGCCTTGCCACCCTGTGGTTCACTCGTGGTGCTTTAGGGCAACCACGGTAATTCGCGGTATGCCCTTGAGCACCGCATAAAACACAGCTGGGTGGGTCCGGTGAATCCCGGGTGCGAGTGCACGCTGCTGTCGCGTGATCGCCTAGGCACTTAACGCACCTAGCGCGAGCGAAGCAGAAACGGGAGGCGTGCCCGTATAGTTGGCAGTTATGGCACTGCGAGGGACTCCCATTCTTGTATGGGGCTTGGACATCGAGTCCTGAGAGGCCACAGACCTTTTTTAAATTAAAAATGGCCTTGCCTTCAGGAGTACGATCTAGTACTACGAGTACTAGATCGTAGGGGCTGCGGTCCTTCCCGCTGTACATGCGGTGAACTGCATGTACGGGGAAGTCTTGTGCCTTCAGGTCGGCACATACCGAATCGGTATGTACCTCCTTGGGCACACCGCGGATGACCACTCGGAGGACTTTCTCCTCTTCGAGCGCATAAGTGTGAAAACTTATGGTCTCGTTGCGGAGGAGTTTTGTTAGCGCTCTGTGGTCGCTAATGGTGGAGACTTGGACTTTAATGCCCTGCTGCGTGGAGCGGGCATTAGTATAGTGGATCCCACGATCCGAAACTAAACGGGACAGCATGTCCCATTTGGTTTTGTCCTGAATGAACAGGGGCGGAGGCGGTTTTTCGCGGCGCGCGCTCGCGTCCTGAGGGGACGCGGCAGTGGTGGCCGGAGCGGAAGGAGGAGACGCGGGGCGCGGGGCGGGGGTCGGCTTCTTGCCGGAGGCGGGGGCCTTAGCGGGTGCCTTGGCGGGAGGGGCGGAAGTTGCGCAACTAGCGGCTTTAGGAGCACGCTTGCGCTTTCTATCTACGACGGTATAGCCGTCGTTATCTGAGTCCGAGTCAGTGCGTAAGGCGCGACTCGGATCTACCTCCATCTCCGCTTCGGAGTCCGAAGTGGGCTCGACAACGGCGATGGAGGGACGGGTGCTCGCTGGCCTCCCGATCGGTGAGCGCGAGCGAGACCTCTCACGGGGAGGGGCTGCCACCGTGCGTCTGTTGTCTGGGCCCGGAGCGGGCGAAAGTGGACTGTCCTCTGAGAAGGACCGGGTCAGAGGAGGGACGTTGGCCTCCGGGATTGAAGTCCCGGAGGGAGCAATAAGAGTGTCCGTGAGGCGGGCACTCGCTTCCTCTTCGAGGAGTTGCATATGAGCAACATACAGATCGGGGTGGCGGAGGGCGAAGGTCTGAAGGACCTGCACCTCACCGTTAGAGGGACGGGACTGCATCCTGAGGGGAATACTCAGGATGCCCTATCAAGGGTTTGAATTCCCTCACACACCTTGTGAGCTCACTGTGTGAGAGGGAGTGTGTACCTAGGGTGTGCCCTAGTTGTGTACCCTCTCCGAGCTTTTTTCTCGGCGGAGAGGGGTGCTCCTAAGCGCTACTCCGGGGTTGACTAGGGGCGACCCCAAGGCCAGTTATCCCGGAGCCCAGCTTGCTTCGGCTGACCCGTGAAGCGGGAAAGGCCACGGTGCAAGGTTAAACCAAAACAACAACAGTGGCCGTTGTCACCGTAGGGTGTCACACTGCGACCGCAGCAAATGGCGGATTTGATCGTTCAGACGGGTTTGGCTGACGCTACCCCACGCCTGAACGACGTCGCTTAACAGCACAAAGTGTGTTGTTACGCGACTGTTACTATGTTGTGTCGGGTAGTAAAGTGGTGAAATGCGCACCGAAAAGTGCGGTCAAAACAAGACCACCAGCCCGATATGATGTTGTTCGTCCGAAACAAGGGACTTGGGTAGGTGGTAATGCTTGACGTCTTAGAGCGCCTCTGCGCGCCGGCACGGCGAGCTCGTAGCTCACGTTGCACGGCGGTCGGTGGCTGCTCAGCTTCTGCACAGAAAACAAAACTTCGTCAGGACTGCGTATTCCAAGGCACTGGTCTGCAACTAGCGTCGGAACGATGACCCGAGTGAGACGGCAATAGTGCGGGGACTATTGCGGTCTCACTGGGAGATACTGGCGGAGCTGTAGACAGGTGTGCACGGCGTGGCGGCACAGGTCGGGAGTGAGTGAAAAAAGTGTCTTACGAACTGCATATGCAGCAACACTAAGTCTTCTGAATAGAATATGTATTATTTACTTGTTCAAGCGGTAATGGGCCAGCATTCATCCAATTATATTATATAACGGTTCTCTGATAGGGTCAGTGGTCTAATGATTTACTTTTATTAAACTATTACCCCCACCTTTTATTTAGTGAAGCTGATTCAGTGTAGTCATTTTCTATGTAGGTAAAACTAATTGGAATAGTGCTCGCTTTATCCATTGTGGCGTCGAGCAGTATTTTAACTAAGCAAACGAGACGTAGGAAACACTGGCTATAAAAATAGAAGGAAAAAACTTCTTTTTTGCTAATAAGCTAGCTTTTGATCACAAGGCAAGTGGTGATGCAGTATCTTGCACTGCATCATCATAGGCAAACGTAGAATTACTCACTCTCCAGAACAGCTGACTGAACAAACAGTAAGTCTTTGGTGACAGTATATCTACCTGAGTGTAGTAGCTATTGAGGAGTGTATTTGTGATATACAATACCACCATGTTTTATCGACTGCCTTCCTAAAATACAAGCAGAGCACGGAAGCGCTCATTAAGCAGTAATGTCACTACAAGTCAAGTCACCCATCCAAGCCAGCGACTGCTGCATGTGTTTAGTTGATGTTTTCATGGTGGTAGGGCATTTTGCGCGTGCCCGCTTGGCTAGCTACCACCCTCAAGAAGAAAATAAGTCGCCAAGAACCTTACGGTGCGTTCAGGCAGCTGTCCTTGAGAGCCAGTCATTCTAGGTTGGCCTGAACAAAATCTACGACCACATCATCATTTACCATCATTTGAGATAGTGGTCAAACGCTAACCTATCAGGAATAAAAAAAATCGGCTAAACAAACTACGCTGCGAGAACTTCAAATGCGCTTCAATGGTTGAATGGTGTTAATATTAAACTTGTTAATTGAGTTTCAAATCTATTTGTCATTCAATTTATTCCATGCAGCATTTAAGTAGTAAAACAACTTTAAACGGTTTAAATCTGGTATGTATAACATAATCTTTGTCCTGATGTCACCCCGTGAGCACGATCACTACAAATTGTTTGAAACGTCGAGGCGATAAATATACGCTATTTAAATCATTAAATGGTTTAAATCGTGTATGTTTACCATCTATTTATATATTTTTTAAGAGACATATTTAATAACTGTGTGTAATACTAGCGAACATGTAAGGCAAAGTCTTGAAACAAACAACTGAAACTCTTCTGACCGTATACTCGATAATAATCGAAGATGTCTTCTCTTTAACACAAAGGACATAGCTTCCGACCTGATGCAAACGCTTCTTGGGAATAATCTCGTTAGTAGTACATCCATTACGTTTGGGTAATCCGATGGTAAAGGAGTCTCGTTTGTCTACACTCAGTGTGCAGAAACTCTCACTCACATCAATGTTAATGGTAACATGCTGCTCATTGGGCGCATTGTTTCTTATAATCGTAATTAACGATATCTATAACACAAGTAAAGCCGCAAGTAAGTAAAACCACAGGTACCAGTTAGTTGTCTATATTTTTAATATTGTTAAGTTTGCAATAACGCATAACATGACACAATGACTCATAACTGTAATTCTTGCTCTCGTTCTTCAACCATCGTATCGGGATGGAGCGACACCTATAGTCCAACTTCCATCCCGATACGATGGTTGAAGAACGAGAGCAAGAATTACAGTTATGAGTCATTGTGTCATGTTAGCTCAATTGGTTAGAACATACCCCGGCTAAAGGGGTGGATGGACGCGGGTTCGAATCCCGCACATGACTATAATTTTTTTCTCGTAAATTTGTAATTTTGTAAAGTTGTCTATATTGCTGGAAACTGTTTGTCCAATGTAATTTCTGGTATGATCGTAGAAGATCATTTAACTATATATAAATAAATTCTAATCTTCTTAATGATTAAAAAAATTAAATGTTTATGACATACACACTTCCTAACCTTATTTCTTCTATATGACACTGACATTAACGATATGTACAAGTATGTTTGTATTGGTTGATTAGTGTGCGTGTATGTTAACTTATTGAACGATGATAGCGGAGTGATTTAGCACCCGATCTGTCATTGTAATTTAGAGACGAATAGTACTAGTACACTATGTTTGATAGTTATGTGCTGTTAGGAACTTTCACAAGTGTATCAGATGAAACCCGTATTCGAATACAACGCGTTTTCTCTGAATGCATTCAGTCGATATTATTTTATTATTATTAAATGAAGTGACGAAAGTGGCTAGTCACCGTTTTTTTTTACAGCTTATAGTCTAACCTTTGACCACTTTCTCACCTGATAGTGAGTGATGATGTGGTCGAAGATGTTGTTCAGGCTAGCTTAGAATTATTGGCTCTCAAGGACAGCTGCCGGAACACACGCTTGGCGACAGATTGAAAAGCAGCGCATTCTTATAAAAAAACAACTTTTTCTACGATCACCAAGACGCCTGCCAAGCATGAGGATTATGGCAAATCACCTCAATGTGTGAAACATTGTTTCACAGAGGACGTTCCGGCTGATGTGTTGAACGTTCCAGTTGCTGTTATTGTGATGATGTACTATTAAGCAACACACACAAATTACACACTAATGCTCATCAATAATTTACTGTTGAGAGGCGTGCCTTTGCGAGTGAAAAAGTCTGTTATCATAATATTGGAAAAGAACGGGTGTGACCTACTATTGGTTGATAACACGATTGAAATTGTTTCAAATAAAAGCAACATGTATCGGAATTCTATCCTGATGAAGACTTCCCGAAATATTGTCAATCGTGATGGTGACTAATAGTTATGTTTACGCTCTTACACCCATAGAATCAGTCTTAAAATACAAATATGAGCGTTAGTTTTAATAGGTCCGTTACCTTTGTCACAGACTACATAAGGCTTTTGTTGGCACTCTTCGACACTAAACTACAGATTACATACGTTGCTCCACTTGAATGGTACATCAGTATATCATTCGACTTGTGCTCACTGTTGGGGACTCATGCGTATTTTATCCGTTTACACATGTACGGGACGAATTTTTGGGCACAATTGTAGATGTTACGATTATAAACATAAATTTCAAAATATTTATTTTACTATGTTTCTTTTTCTACCCTGTAGGTGTTTAAATAAGATTATTATGTAAAAAGGTGATGTAAAGGTCGTAGGACGTCTGTACAATATATGCTTCATATAAATTATATAACTTATTGGATATCAATTCATCATCACCTGGCTTAGACCAGAGCTCTGTGTGTAAAATGCAAATAAGACACAAAGCCATCCGGTTTATTTAACATCCAATCCACAGGTTATTAATCCAAAAAAATGGCCTCAATACTCTCCGATAGATATCTGAATCCTCAGTTTGCAGAACACTATCATCACTATCGCACTCTGTTCATTATTTGTTATATTTCGTCTATACTGTAGTGTGTCTGCCTTAACTTATCACGTCTGCTCAAAGTCTACTGCTCCAGAATCTGCTCTGATGAATCAAAGTGTGGCCAGTCTCGTAGCAAACTTACTCCAAATAGAAACAGCTAGCGTGTAGAACCGCTGGACGTTCTCTAACGTAACTTGCTTGTTGGATTGATGGATGAACATTGAGAAGAAACCCGATATATTGCTAACGTTCCAACATACTGATTTCACTTGTTATTTGCACAGAAAAATAATACCAGATTCTCAAATATCAAAATATATAAACCAAGTAGATTTGTTGTTATCTTCATTTCTTAGAGCACATTTATATTTGAACCATTTGTGATAAAGGAGAACAGCGCAATAGATGAACTGCAGATCTGCTGAATTGCGTTTGCAACTTGAACGTATTATGTTATTGAAAAAAAGCTATAAGAAGGAATCGCGTATTGGCGTACGGCAAATTAAAAAAACGCACTCAAATCCTAGTTAACACATAGATGAAAACAACTTAACATATCGTCAGTTCTAAATTTTTAAGATAGCCACATGTATCAGAGGTATCATCAACATTTTTTGCCTGGCACCGCTACAATGCGCAACCAACTGATACGATTTAGGATCCTTTATGAAGATAACATAGTTTCTCTTCAAAGGCCGCCAACAGATCTTCAAGACCTCTGTTACTGCGGATGTCCATGGATGTCGGCAATGAATTCCAATGAATTCCCACCAGGTGTAGCCTGCTCGTTTGCCTTTCGGTTCTAAAAAAACGGTTTTTCGTCAGACTTGTGTTGATCCCATGTAAAAGAACGCGAGCTTATTTGCATCTATCGGGCACAGTAGTCTCCAGTCGACTATAGATAATTTTAATTGTTAGAAAAACGTACAAGGTATCTTGCCTGGGCACTCAGCCTACGAATAAAGTAAAAAAAACACATTAAGAACTGTATACATTTTCTATTCAGTTTCCATCACTAAATCCAAAAACTCCAAACCACAGAAAACATTTTCAAATCTCGAACTCAATAAACCTACAAATCCTACCAACAAAAGTATAAAATCCAATGGAAAACGCGCGTAGTTTTCTAAACAGAAAATAGTATTGAAAAACAAATAATCGAATTCAAATACAGCACGTTCATTGGATACTAAAAGGAAAACAAAACCCTTTGTACGGTTATGGCAACTCAAAACGATATTTGTCACATTATTTCTTGAAAACAGTTAAAAGAATTAATAAATAATAGCTAACTTCTCTGCAAAATACGAAATACCGTATTCAAATTTGAGTTTCAGGAGAAATTTCATATTTTGCAGCGTCAATGTCAGCCCAATTTTGTATATTTTCCACTCATTTTAGTGTTGCTACGCTGCGTATGTATTGATTGAGTTTTTCGCTCTCAATAATGGTTGCAATCGGAAGTAGTTACAATTATCATTTCTTATCTTTCAATTGAAACTTTGTTATATTTTTTTTTAATCAGTGATAGCTCAGTGGCATGGGCTATGGACTGCTGCGCAGCAGGTCCATAGTTCGAATTCCGCCGCAACGCTTGATCTTCCCCGCATGGTGAATTAGCATTTTGCGAATGCCTCCCTGGCTAGCAACCACCCTCAAGTACAAAATCTATCGCCAAGCACCTAACGGTTTGTTCCGGCAGCAACTATCCTTGAGAGCCAGTAATTTTAGGATAAACCTGTTAACAACTTCAACCACATCAGCACTTACTATCAGGTGAGATTGTGGTCAAAAGCTTTACTATCAGCAATGAAATATAAAATAAAAATTTTATTCAAAGACAGAAAGTGCCTAAAAGTCCCTGTATATTGAAACGTATGGTAACCTGTTTTTTCGTATAAAATTCTTAAAAGATTATCAAAGTTCTGATTGTTTCTTACACAACTTATTCATATCAGGATGTAAACGAAATTGCAATTTTGTTAATAGCTAAGGCACATGCTTTGAGTTTATTAAACCTAGAAACTGTTTGTAAATACTGCCTATTGTGTAATCTACTCGTACCTGCCCACGAATGAATTATGTTGCTGGGACATGCCTTACTGTGCATGGAAAATAACTACAACGTTGGTTCCAATTATCATAGTGTTTTTTTTTATTTGTATGTCTTCATGATTTTCTTTATATGTTTTTCAAACTTTATATCTGATGTTTATCAATGATAGTGACTGTGTGGTCCTCTTTGAAGTTGAAACATTTGTTGGAGCACAAAATGTATGCTTTCATGGGGTCTTGGTGGAGAAAATGGATACTAGTCTAGTACGCGTAGCCAGAATTTGCGGGTTATAGTAACGGGTGAGAAGAAACTTTGCATTGAAAAATTTATAATGATTATTTTAGACTGTCAAGCCTTTTAGTTTACATAAGAATATTCTAATGTTGCCAGCATGCAGGCACGCTTCCAACTGGTAGTGGGCTGGAACAGACTCAGGCAGTCCACTGCAATGACTTGTAGGTAGTCTAAATGCTTTTATTGTAGTGGATGTTGTTTATATAGTCCATAGTTTTGTTTAATTATTTCAGTCAAATACCAGGGACTTATGTTACTATTGTCAGTATAAAGTGCAATTTTCTACAAAATACAATAGGTGAGTTACGATAGCGACACTTTCAGTATACAAATAATACATAAAAAATAGTTTTGTCTATGGCTCGTATGCAGGGGCATGCAATAAATCCGTAGAAAATTCGCATGTTTCAAAACATAAGCGACGTATCAGTTATGAAGAAGTGTTTGTACTTTACATTAAAGACACGTATAGGTACTGTATATGCTGATCCGGTAATGGAGGCGCATTGTATTTCCCAACTAGATGCACCCCAAGACAATCATGAAAAGTGATTATAACAAGTAATCGGTGTGTTAATCCAGGAGCTAATCTATTTATAATCTCTCATCATATCCTAATTGTGTCTAACTTGGTTAAGGCATATAAGCACGAAGAAATAAAAAAAACGTTTATATTGACATCTTTCACTCAGTTACTAGCAAGCATTCGCATTTTTAATATTACATATAAAATATAATTATTTTAAATAATTGAAGTATGACGTATATCTTCATAACTAAACAAATGGATTATAGTAATGTTTATAAAAAAGATATAACTTCTTTACTTTCATGCGTATAGTTATTGCATGAACCAGTAGCCCAAGCACGAACATTTCGATAGTCAGTAACGTAAACGTATCGAGTTTACGGTACGTTTACGCAGGAGGCGATGGTTGACAGCACAACGCATCGTTTCTTGGCTAACGTGAACTCGATGGGATTACGAAAGTGACGTCATCCGGCGTAAATCAAATTAATTGTAACTTCTTTCTAAGACCTAATTATTCATTCCAAAAGAGGTTTGAATTCTTTTTCAGCCTATACAAAGTCCTCTATGATTGCTATTTGTCAATTTTGGCGTTTTATTTGGTGAAAACTAAACTGTAATAAAACATCTTTATAGGTGTTTAATATAAAATTTGATATATAAATAGTTATGAGCCAGGAATTCTCAAGCCTAGAATCTGTGCCACTGATAATTTACCTACTATATATTAATTACAAACAACTACTATCAGAATCTACACCTTTAATCAGAGGGAGGAGTCTCATGAAACCCTGAAGGGTCGTTAGCCGTCGTGAAGAGTAGCTTGCGCTAAATTTGATGGTGTTTAGCAGAAAAAAGCTATTGAGTTCGAGCAGTGTACTCTTTTGGTTCTAAATGTTCACTAAAGGAGATTTCGGATAGAAATTTTGATCCCCAGCGGTATTTTTACCGTCTGTTCTGGGAAAGAAGAATACTGTGACAAACTGGAGCGAGTATATAGTAATATACCTAAAAGTTTCGCAAATACAAACTACTTGGCATTCCATGAATGCACCGTTACAAAAAATCGGGAGTGCTGGGACTTGCAACAGGATTGATAGTGTTGTTTTGAAATTATAATAATTTTAGGACCTATACGTGTTTATTTTGTATGAGTCAGCTTATGGTTGGATTATAACTTTGTGTGTGTTATTACTTTGGCAAAAATAAAGTAATTACTACTGTTGGTGTAGCTTTGTTTTTTATCCATCTCCTTTTCTGTATTTTTAAGTAATAGTGTGGCAAACAGAGCGTGATATCAAGTAAACCCAGGCCCATAGCACGATGCAGAGGGGGAAGAAAAATGCTTCCACTATGAGTTCGCCACCCAATAGTCTTTTATACATGTGTCTGTAGGTAATTTCACTGGCTAATCTTTAATCACACAGCACTGTTGGTAAACATTGCTAGGTTGCAATTTGTAGACGAGGTTGTGGTACCTACATTGACCTACTCACGGATGCTAGTGTTAAGATAGCTGTATATAGCGACCGTCTTCCTAGTCAAAGCGTTGAATAGTTATATGCGCGTTGCAGTTTGGAGTACCCACCATACGAAAAATACTGAAGGTTAAAGCGAATGGCATCGGATGGAACAGTGTAAGCCAACCATAAGGAGCGCACACTGATCCATTTCTTAAGCACTGTTGTACGCCCAATGCGTAGCAACACCCCATTCACACCGACCTGAGTAGTGGCGAGCCGTCATGTATCCTTATCTTAGTCGCCTTTCACATCATCCAACAAGAGGATATTGAATAATCCTTAAATTCATAAGCCAATAACTTTTCGATATACCAATAAATAAAACGCACAAATGCACTTCGTTTACTTTTATTAAGAACCTAAAGTCCAATATCACAGCTTCTACATTTCATATTAAAATCTTCTCTTCGTAGTAGTTTGACTGTTGGCTTGAGCATGGTCATCACCTCAAGAGTTCGTATAGGTAGTTGGTCTGACGAGCCGTTGGTATTCCTTTAGTATCGCTGCCTTCTTCTGGTGCATTTGTTGACAGCCTTAGTTGATCTAAATGATGGGCGATCTGCTGAGAGCTTTATTGTTTTCTATTTGACCATGCACAATGAAGACTTTCATAACAACATTGCAGCGCCGCGAGACATATCCAAAGAGCGAAGTTGGTGTAAATGTGGGCTGGAACGGTGGAATTTAGAGGCTGTTTGATGCAGAGTTTTAGAAAATGTCCTGATTTGGGCCCATCGTACATTAGCATCACTTCCCTCCAGTACCATAAATTAATTAACACTTACTTTGTTTCTGATAAACGAAATGGTACATTTCAACTTTTAATCATGCTGCCACGTTTGTAACTCTTTTCATAGTTGAAATATGAATGAAAAAACACATTAAAAACATGAAATTTCGATGTTTTTATTACTAATTCAAAACGTTACGTCAACCATCTCAATGACAAACATTCGTAGACTTTTGACAGACTCTCGATAGCCAGCCTTCGAGTTTACGTTAAAATTAGATTCGTGCTCACGATTTCATACAAAACTTTTTACATGACGAAACGTTCACGTTAATATCTCGACGCATTAAATGTCAAAACCTTTCAATCTGCCAAAATTTAGTTCCTTTTACGCACTGTAGGGGCGCTGATCAAATCCTATACAAAATGGTGACATTTCGATACGTTAACGTAACGTTTACGTTCTCGCAAGTTATTCGTGCTAGGGCTACAGTACTCGAGAACTTGGCGAAGGCTTTTGATCAAAGTCAAAACAAATGCCGAGTGCAGTGAGTTCCAACACGGTAATTATGAAAGAACTTATTTTCATTGGCCTTATTTGTCCACAATAGCCCACATCTTGTGAAAGATGTTAGCGACTTTCAGTTTATTAATTCTTGCGGTCACTTTCGTCGTTTCGCAGTACCAATTTTCTTATAATCCAGGTAACTGAACGTCTTTTCAGAAAATACAAAGTTGAATTGGGTTTGATGGTGTGAATTGTAGTGGATTTGTTGGGTTATTAAGAATGATGTGGTGCATGTAATTAATTGTTTTTATGTGGAAACTGTTACTAGAAATCTTGTATTTAAAAAAATTCTACAGATGGGTGAATTTAAAAGTCTTGTTTTTTATGGGATAGGAAGGCAGACGAGCAGGCGGCTCAACTGGTGATAAGTGATCACCGTAGTCCACAAACATTCGCAATACCCAGCGGTCTCGAGGATGCGTTAACGACTTTTAAGGAGGGAATATTCTATGAAAGATCCTCGTCTCTCCAAAGAAAACCATTTAGTAAACATAGTATCCTAACAGGATTGAACCTATTTTTATCTATTTTCTCATAGTTGATCATAATAAATATACTTAATTACAATTAATAGTGAGTATGAAAATATTTTTGTAGAAGCAAGCAGTAGCCATTCTTGTGAATGATCATTGCAATACGTGACATTAGAAAATTACTAAAACTGATGGATAACTTCAGCAGAAGCCTGTGTTATTTTTTGTCTGCCTGATATCTGTCGGGGTCCGTGCAGTAGAACAATTCTAAACAGCATGTTTAAGAGCATAAAAAAACCTAGATATGGGATTGGAGCGTCTTAAAACAAGATCTTATTACGCTCAAAAAGGACAATGCTTTACTACCCTGCTTACCAGCTTTTTGCAGTTTTTGTCTTTCCTAGTTTCCAGGCTCCCTTTGAACACGGATTCATCTAAATTCCAAGTGTCACTGATGAGGAAAATTTAGTCTTATGTATTCTGGCGCATCTTAGTATGAAGGTGCCAGGCTAAATAGTAATCTGCGTTGTATAATTAATGATATAATAATATAAACAGCATTGAAGTATGCTAAGCTTAAACATTAAGTTTTCGGAAGGTAAAAAAAGTTAACTTCCAGTGAAACGAAATCTGCATCCCCAGAACATTGTCTTATCCCATAATTTGTATCAGAATTATGTCCAGTATCAGGACGGCATTTGGTACCTACTGTATCGCTGGAAGTTATATTTTTCATGTGATATATTTCCAATATTACACAGAATCATAAATAAAGTTATCTATATTACACTTCACCATACCTCTTTAAGGCGGCAAAATATGCTATGTCACTTAACTTAAAAAAATACCAGGAAGCGGGCATTATTTCGTAAAACAATGAAATTTATAGTGCGTCGAAAATAGCCAATGACGTACTTTACCTATTTATAAAATGAAATTCTCGTGAGTTTCACACATATTTAAATATTATAAATTAAACCGAATAAAACACTCACGTTGGGGATCGAATACGTCGACCCGGGTTTCGAGCATATCAGATGATCATCATCAGGGCTCGCTGACGCAGCTGCGCACTCGCCATAGGGGTCGACGTATTCGATCCCCAACGTGAGTGTTTTTGCGGGTTTAATTTATAATATTTATAAAATCATGTAGAGATAAGGTTATTTTTTAAATAGAATTTGAATACTCTGGATTATCGAAGGATATTCTGAGTAAAGGAATTTATACTTCCCTAATTGACAGTTTGTAGCTGTTCAGTTTGAAAATAAATCTGAAATGTGAGAAAATAATAATTTTAATTTCCATTGTTATACAATATACATTTTTATGTAGTGATTAAAGATATTAAGCTGATGAAAAACAAAATACTACGAACTATATACAACACTACACCTACTACAATAAGAGCATTTAGATACCTATAAGTCATAGCAGACTCAGTCCAAATGCTCCAGCCCACTCCCAGTTGGCAGCGTGCCCAGCATGCTGGCAGCATTGCCCCATTCAGCTGATGTATTGATTGACATGTTTTAGAAGGAAATAGTAAATGTTGAAAGAATAATAATGTTGACCTCAACAAAACTTCATTTGATATTTAGCTGCTTATGCGAAAAGTCATTTAACTGCTATTGACAATGTTGAGTTTAGGTTTTTTTATTTATTTCTATAATTAAAGATCAGATTAATAGCCATTCTAGTAACACCCAGATTTTTACACCTCTGATATTTGTGACCCCCCTAAATTTTCGAACTCACAGAAATCAAAGTATTTTTATTTAATAATAACAAATACCTTTAAAATTATCTTAAAATACATTGAATAATATTTAAATAAAATACTTAAAAAAGTATAAAATTATATATCTAGTGACAATTCCGCTTAATTTTCCTGTTATCTACGTGACGTCACAAACATCACGCAGCCTAACCGGAAGAATATCCGACTAGTTTCGCTTCTCTCATCTTCAGGAGGTCTTGACTCACCGAGCGCACGATCAAGACTTATTATTTATTATTGTTAGGTACTTTTTTATTACTATTTAGGTTCTAACATTTTTATAATTTTTCTATGTATTCTTAACTTCGTTTTTCAATAATAATTTAATTGTGACTGGGTGCGGTACTACGTTTTCGAATCGCGTGGAAAAGAAATTCATAGCCATAAACGTAATTGAACTCATTGCACATAATACATTGCGCTGTTGTTATCTTCTGCTTTTAGTATCCAAAAGAAGACAAGTGTGTAACGTAGTGACGTGAAGCTTTTGTTTAATAGTGTTTTCCGATATTTTGCAGTTTTGCCGAGCTACATACAAAAAGCTTTGCAACAGAAGAACAATTTCAAACCATTTCCAAAAGCAAAGAAGAGGACCTTCGAAAATCTGACACTTCTGGAAGTTTATAACAAAGTGAAAGAGATAACCCGAGCTCTCAATGAAAATGCTAAAAGAAATGGTTACAAAGTTGATTATAGACTAAGAATACTAGATCAATGATTATAACTGTCAAATAGTTTATTTTTTGTTCATTTAATTCTATCCTACATCATTTAATTTTCCCTTTATAAATAACTAGCTTTCCGGGCGCGGCTCCGCCCGCGCGTATGTCGGTTATCGCGCGAAAACATTAACCTCTTTTTGCGCAGTCGGATAAAAACTATCCTATGTTTTTTCCCGGGTCTCAAACTATCTCCATGCCAAATTTCATTCAAATCGGTCCAGTAGTTTTGGCGTGAAAGCGTAACAGACAGACAGACAGACAGATTTACTTTCGCATTTATAATATTAGTACTGATATCTATTTAGTGGGAACTGTGGCACTCAGAATGTTCGTTCTAAAAGTAAAACTGAAAAATACATTTATTCTGAGGTATGGTTTCACCCCCGGGGCGCCGGATTGGTATTGCACCCCCCTATATCATCCCGTGGGTGTCGTAAGAGGTGACTAAGGGAAAAATACTGGAAGGTAGGCAGCGCCTTCTTAAGAACTCCCAACTTACACTGCGTTCCCCAAGACGCCTGCCAAGCGTGGGGATTATGGCAAATACCCCCTAAATAGGGGAGGCTTTGTTCAGCAGTAGACGATCCAGCTGTTACAGTACAGTACAGTATGGTTTCATCGTCATTTTATAATAAACTTTTTATCTTTTATGCCTGATGTATGTATGACTATATCACCTGATGATAAGTGATGATGTGGTCGAAGGTGTTGTTCAGAGTAACCTTTAATTACTGGCTCTCAAGGACAGCTACCGGAACACACCGTTAAGTACTTGGCGCCACATTTTTCTCATGAGCTAATCCAATGCTTTTCTTATTTTAACACCTAGCAAAAACAGATACCTTCTATACAACAGAAAGCTGATAAAACATATATATACAAAATTTCACAGAAATAAATAAATGGCTAAGAAATTATAATTCAACTTTATATGAAAACGCTGCGCATAATACTATCCACAATAACACAACTAAGCGTAACCATTCCTTAACTACACGGTCTGCTATAATGGTTTCCTCTCTTTTCGACACAATATATTATGAATCAACGGACCAGATCCTATCAATTTAGCTTATATTAATTGCCATACAGTAGTTACATATTTTCCTTATCTACCGTTTTGGTACAAAATACAAAAATCGAACAAACTATTCAGCTAAAAGTTTTATGCTTCTGGCGCTCTAAAATATTTGAATTGCGAATGATATATTTTTTAACATAAGAAATTCGTCAAAATATTTTAATTAAAATATTCCGTTTTATTCTCGCAGTCAGGTCAGGTTTGTATAAGAGACAATGCATGTGAAGCGTCTTCGTATTGTTGTACTGTATTGACCAAATATCAACCTACCAGCCTAAGAAGATCTTTGTATGCTATTTAGGTAGATGTCGCCAACGTCCAAAAGACGTGAATTCAAACGGATAATTGGAAATGCAACTGGACGGAATTACGCAGAATACAAAAAAAATTGTTATATTTTGCCATCCAAAATATATTTTCCATTGACTTCCTGTATTCTTGGATGAATTGATGAATTTTAAATATTTGTTATTACTTCACACGGATTTCCGCAAAGGAAAGCCCTAATTTATGAATAAAATTATCCTATATAACTAAATGCTATAAAATGCAAGTTAACAGAAGCAATATTCAATTCGTTACATTTATTGGCTAACGTCAGCAATCAAAATAAATCTTTCCCTTGTTCAAACATCATAAGCACAAATATTTTCATTCGTACAATATAATAATGAAACGAATTCTCCAACAAGAAAGCTCTACAAACAAACATTGTATGCACAGACAACTTTTGCACAAGATTACCTACTCCACGATATTGTTTTATCTCACACAAGTAAGGAGCAAACATGATTAAACTCCACGCAAAATAACACCCCTACCAAGGTTTTGTAGCGGGCTTTCTAACATACTCAAAATATATTATTTTTCCCGATGAATACAACATAGGTGTCTTCAAATCGAAAGTAAATAGGTTTCTTCTAGGTAAGCGTGCTCTATCTTAGACCACATCAATGCTTAACATCAGGCAAGGTGTGGTCAAATGCGAACCTATTATGATTAAAAAAAAATGAAGATGCCACAAACATTTCTTCTGTTATTCGCATAAAGTTAAAATCATCGTCACGAGTAATAATATGTACTTAATTGTGAGCGGACGCCTCTATGACGAAGTGGTTGTAGTTGTCAGTATGAGGCGAAAAACAATGAAAAACTGCAAATTAATATATAATAATAACTGTTTAGCACAGTGGGTATTTGGGGTCAAAATAATCATTTTGTTATTAAATAACAATCAACATTAAAAGGAATCTAAAACTTTGGACATTATGTGCTGCTATGCAACCCACATTTATTGGTTTTCTTCCGGATATTTTTTTAAAATTTTTAGGTACTGACATATAGTGGAATAGGTCATATATCGCATATCATATTTACAAATGTTTTCAAAACTAATTTTAATCTCGAGCAGATATCAAAACCGCTCACGCACTTACCTTAACCCTTTTAAAAATTGGTATATGTGTACAGTTATAGAAATCATATGTAGATATGTACGAGTATGTAGAAATCATCACGTGAGCTAAGTGATAGAAACATCACTTATTTCGATCTGTCGAAGTAGTCTGAACGATGGCCGCATAAATAACGGTAAAGGAACACAGAAAAATGAAAAAAAAATTGGCTAAGTGCGAATCGGAATCTCGCACGAAGGGTTCCGTACCATTAGCTATACAACATTAGACTTCATATTTTATCTTAACGTATGCGAATCTGACTCGCACTTGGCCAACTTTTTGTATTTGTTGTTATAGTGGCAACAGAAATACATCATCTGTGAAAATTTCAACTGTCTAGCTATCACCGATCTTGAGATACAGCCTGGTGACAGACGGACGGACAACGAAGTCTCAGTAATAGGGTCCCGTTTTTACCTTTGGGTACGGAACCCTAAAAATGAATAGGCTGCTAACACCTTAAATTTATACAATGTGCTGGTCGGTAGTAGGCTGGAATCGGAGAACTCCTTATATCCTATTGGAACTATTGACTTGATTGACGAGAACACGATGTATGCAATTAATTGCCTAAGATACCTGAACTTAATTGTTACTTTGGTAGCTTATAATATTGAGTCGATTATGGGAAATATAACTAAGTCTGCTAGATATTTTAGGACATGTACTAATAAAATGCAGTTAAACAGTTTAAACTTTTGGTCGACAACAGGGAAGTGCACTGACATAGGTACAATGCTATGTCAGTGCACTACTACTACGTTCATCGTATATTATTAATTCTGGAAATCTGATCGACATTTTACTGAATTCTGGAAATAATACTGATCGTATGTCATTGTTTGTCATTAATTTGAAATTTCTTGCTAGGGAGCCCACTAGAATAACAGTCACTTCAGCTACATGTATACACAATATCCGTTTAAATTTAAAAAGTTAAATTCTTTGTTAGGAAACTTTGTTAATTTTGGTCCTTCGAAAATTTCCCACGTTTTGATTTTATGCACCTTGCCACAGAAATTCATGCTGTAGCTATAGAATAAAATAGTAAGGCCCATACAGGTAAGATATGCTATTCAGAAATAACTAAGTCAACAGACGTCTCGGGGCATGTTGGAACATGGGCCTTGTTTATGTAATACTGTTATTATACTTAGGTACTATCTCAGGTATTTCAACAATGCTATATTAGAATAGGGAGTCTGTATGTAATTTTTATAGTATTTATATCAGAATCTTCTTCAATTTAGAATGAGATGTACTATATCATAGTATATATATAGAATATGATTACTTTATTTATATTTCTAGCTATAAGTAAGTAAATGTTACGATGGCTTTCACAATAGAGTTCCAGTTTTGGACCAAATAAATAAATAAAGCCATTTGTTCCCAATTTTTAGCGAACATTGGTTTCTAGGTTATTTTATTAACTTAAAATTACACTAAATTAAAATATTAGCTATTGTTATTTTTGTTGGGCACCCAAAGTTGGTCGTAGGCCTCCTCCATGCTGTGTCAGGTGCTTCGCTCCTGCGCCAGTCTCGACCACACACTGCTCGCTGCCTTGATAAGGTCATCTCTCCTCCTCCTCCTTTGCCGCCCTCTCGACGTGCAGTCTTTCATGGTGTTCCAGTGTAGTATCCGCTCACTCCAGCGTCCATCTGTCATCCGCGTAATATGTCCAGCCCACTTCCGCTGTAGTTTGCACAGCATACTTTGTCATTTTCCGTATGTCATCGTTTTTCTTGGACCAAACACAGGACAAAAAAGAAACAATATGTGAAAAAACAATACCTTTGGGTGTTTCTGAACTTGTATAATAGGGATGGCCTAAATTTAAGGCTGCAAAGACATGACCCTAGAAAATTTACTTATACGTATAACATTCACAGTGAATGACTATTGTGCTCTAGCCACCAATATACTCGTCTACATATGGTGTATTATATTAACGGTTCTATAACTATTTATGGCGACGAGAAAAGTAACCCCTATCAAGAAACATCTTGCATTTTACGGGCATTATGGCTTGACCATAATTACTTTAAAACTAAATTAAAAACGGTAATTTTTATAGTTATATTGGATGATGATAAAAAGATCCGACTAGTGCGAACTCTTATTTTCCCCATATTTCTTTACGCCGCAGAGACGTGGACCCTGCGAGAGATCGAAAAGAAAAAAATAGATGCTCTTGAGATGTGGTGCTGGAGAAGAATGCTTGGGGTATCGTGGACCGAGTTTCGCACAAACGTCTCGATACTCCAAGAACTCGGCATTAAGCAGCGTCTTTCAGCTATAGTGCAATCCCGGATCCTCGCATTCTTCGGACATGTTTTGAGGCGAGGTAGCCAGTCCATTGAGCGTCTTGTCGTTCAGGGCAAAGTAGAGGGCACGAGACCGCGTGGGAGGTCACCCATGCGATGGACTGACCAAATTAAATCTGCGGTGGGCGGTCCCTTGCATGAGTGTACCAGGATGACCATAAATAGAGGGCGATGGCGTGACAGTGTGAGGCGCATTACATCTGCCCCCACTACAACTACATGACGACCACGACCACTCTGTCAAGAGCGTAACGACTGAGAAGAAGAATTGGTTAATGAGAGAATATGATACATAGCTTAGCGAAATTTAAAATTCCTCACTAATTTAATTAAACGTAACATAAATGGTACAAAATGTAGAACTATGACGGCAGCGGTTTGTTGATCTTTGAGTTGAAATAAAGGCATTTGCAATGTACTCAATGAGCTCTAGAAGAAAACACCTCACATGATACGAAAAAATTTAAAATGTTTTGGCTACCTTCTTATCTGCTGGCCCTACAAAAAACATAGTCAAAATCATTTATTCAATTTAGGCGTCTACGAAGTTCTTATGAAGGTCAATTACAAATTTATATATTGAAATATTCTACAGCAAAAAACTGTTAAAAAAATAATTCAATTTCTTGTCAAATATTTGGTTTTAGATCAATTTTCTACATAAAATATCTTAGATATGTCACGCGTTTGGTTTACGAGCTAGATAATGGTGATATACGGACATACGGACCGATAAACAGTGGTGTTCTATATTATTCTTTGGGTGTGGAACCCTAGAAAATATAAACTCAGAAACTCCATCGGCTACTTAGCAAGCTTAACAAAGACCATACTCGTTTTAAATTTGATCTAGATTACATTCTTTATGGTACAGAAGACACACTAAATTGGTTTAACACGATTTTAAAGTTGGAGGAAATCTTAATGGGATCTTTGTATATTGAAAATAAGGTTAAAACAAATAGATCTAGAAACTCAACTTCATTTCTAAGGAGACGAATGGGTTATGAATTTAGCTAGATAGGTTTTTATTATAAGCTTGTGTGGGGTTGCCAATTTACATACTTCTGTTTGTGTGAACAAAATAAATAATAGTCAGTAACTGATCTCCAAGTGAACTTACATGACATTGTTGCCAGTTATCATTTGTTGTCGTCGAACATCGCGCAACGATTGAAGACCAAAGTCTTCACCCAGTGTGTGTTACTAGTAATGACTTATATATATTCTTATCACCCTTTAAGACAAACTCAGAGTCTACTCAACGACTTATGGAGTGAGTTATGATAGGAATTTCTTTGCACAATACAATTCGGAACAAGGAAGTTTGTCGAAGAACCAAAGCCACCGACACGGCTTTTATAATTTGCATTTTCTCGAGTTTTTCAAAGTTTACACTTTACGTCTGAAGATGTAGATTTCGTAGGTCCCCACATGGTAGACTGACGACATCGTGAAAGTCACGAGTAGCTAAATGGTTACAAAGGGCTAATAGTCAATCATTGTGGCCATTGTAACCAATAATTATTTTCATCCACTACTTATGTGGATGTGATTTGCAAATTCACACCATTCAAACCAAAAAAGTGAGTACCATAATAAATTACCATTATTACATATAGATTTGCTTGCCGTGGAAGGCCGGGCTAGAAAGTTACATCCCCATCTCTACCCGTGGGTGTTGAAAGAGGTGAGTAAGGGTAACAGACCAGAAGGCAGCAGCGTTTTCTGAGGAGTTGATATCTCACACTGCGATCACCAAGACACCTGTCAAGTTTGGGGATTATGGCAAATCCCCCCTCAATGGGAGAAGCTGCGTTCAACAATGGACTATCCAGCTATAGAGGACATATAAACTACTTAGAAGGATATCACGAAAGTTTTTTTGCTTTGTAGCACATGTTTCATGTCTCTGCAAGAGATGCTAAAATTGCAATATTTTTGTGTGGTTTCAAAACAAAATAGTTTTATCCGAAGTAATTTGTTGAGCTCGACAAATTCAACAAAATTCAATATGTCAAGCGAAATTCCAAAGCCAGTTAGCGTAATCCGTAGCTTTACCTCGGTCAATATGTTTTGTACAGATCCTTATCTTCTATTTGCTGGGGCTTTAGATTTAAACAAGATTGTGAAGGTACGGAAAGTTGAGAAGGAACGGTTAATTTTAAACAGAATTCCGAAAGTACACAAGCCACAGATACGGTTACTTCAAAAAGAGATTTTTGTTGATGACATTTAGTAATGCCCAAAAATTTGATTTAATACCAAATACCAAAAATTTCGTATATACATAAACTACAGATGCGGCTACTTCAACCATATCATATTAGAAATCCAAGCAGCCAAAATACTCTAGAAACCACCTATTTTCAGCGTGTCCGTTTGCTCACTTTTTGTTGATCGCAATTTAAATACCGATTTCGTCTATGCAACACAAGCTTCATATACCTACGGTTACAGTGACAAGAGCAGATCAGAAATCCAGGCAGCGAGAATATTCCAGAATTCAAATATGGTAGAAAGCAAGGTAAAGGTCTAGCAGGTTTCAAGTTAATTGAAGACTGAAATGTTCTGGTTTGTGGCTTGTAGAGAGTTTGTGTAAAAGAATGTTATGTTATGACCGTGGTATTGTGATTTTGAAGGTTTAACCGGCAAGACCTCCGTCTTCGTCAATGGGAATTGATGAAGACGGAGGTCTTGCCGGATTTTTGTTGACCACTTTGCCCAAATACCAAAACGTCATCATTTTGGTCTCTTAGAACCTCAAGTAATTTTGTGTTTGTTTGATTGGTCCTGTTTACTTCTATTACTTAGAAAACTATGTTAATATTATTTTGAAAACATAAAAAAATATAGTCAGAACCATTGAAGTAGATACAATATTGCGCTCTCTTTTAAATAATACAACAAACAGTTGTTTTTTTTTTTCAAATTAAAATTTTCTGAAAAAGCACCTAATACTCTATGTTGTTACAACTAAGCTACCTTTTCGTCTGTTATATAAAGGGCTGTATACTATAATATATCTATTATACAATAATATATAATACATATCTGTTACATAAAGCATGAACCTATATAGGTAGCCCGTTGAAATAATCACAGTATGTAAATATGGTAGATAATTTTACACATTATAATAAAACAAAAACTTTATAAAAAAAAGAGGGTCCTCTGTGTTGTCCCAAAAACGTGCTTTATATTCTTTATTAATATTTATTTTGTTTTCACCTTGGTAAAAACTGTGATTGTTGCCCAGTCTGCATTCAGTTAGAACTCTGCGGGGTCTGTATTAAGAAACAATAATTGTTTGTTTTTAGTTCGGGAATCGTAGCACAAGTGAAACTCGTTTATAGCCAGTTATCATTTGTTGTTAAAATAATTTAGAGCTTGAGTTGTTTTAAATCTAAGGGTCCGTTTCAGAACGTCTCAATAAAGTTTCTGGTTGCTATGCAACACATAAAATAACTGAATGATAAAAATGACAGTTAACATGCAGCGCGGTTCAAGCTTTAACCAATGGCTAGGCTAAATCGATGACTGTGCAAAGATAGTGTTTTGTTTAATAAATATATTCTGGGCAGTGTAACCGGAACTTACTCGAACATTATGAAACAGGCCCAATCATTTAAATTTTATTCAGTTATTAGTATTATCTGAGTCCGTGTCCGTTTTTGACTGGACAAGGTATCACCACTTGAGTTACAAAGCCTAGGTTAAATTAAAGACATATTTATACGACGACAACAACTCACACAAGTATCTAAGGTAGACCAGGAAACAAAACATGTGATGTTATAATTATGAAAACTATTCGAAATACATGCCATTTTATATTTTAGCACAGGGCCCCCACGGACCTCTTCAATTCACCTTATATTCCGTCCCAAGCCACCGCAAGCTTGGCACTTCAAGCTTGCTTCTTTCAGATTACATTTCATGTAATCCTATTTGAATTTCTCAAACATTCATCTTGTTTCCTAATTTCCCTTTTGGCTTTAAAAATGGGCTACAAAACACTCACCCATATCCAGAAACAACACTTCGCTTCCTTCCCATCATCACCGTAACCATTTTATTTTCATTTATTAAAAAAGCTTCAGAATAAAATGATACCAACATCAAATATCACACATAGATATTCCACAGACTACTTGCGATTTGCATGTTTCGCGATAGTTAGCAACATAAAGGTGATGGTGGATGATGTAATTATTCTTTATTCCATCTATCAGCTGTAACAGATAATAATTAATTATTTATGTCAAGTTAAACCTTCAAATTCGCAATACCACTGTCATAACATAACATTCTGTTACACAAACTCTAAAATCTAAAATCCACCAACCAAACCATTTTAGCCTTCAATTAACTTGAAACCTGCTAGACCTTTACCTTGCTTTCTACCACAGATGAATGATTAGTTACCATGACAAGGACTATTCACATCAGAACGTGCACAAAATTGTCACAAAATAGGTCTGTCTGAGCTCGAACGTTTTGAAGCGCTCGTAGCCAAGTTTGCTTAGCCATTCTGAATCGATCAGCAAAGTTAAGCAACGTCCGCCGCGGTCATGACTTGGATGGGTGACCGCTGGTGACATTACTACTGAGCGCTTCCGTGCTTCGGAGGGCACGTTAAGCCGTCAGTCCCGGTTGTTGTCTTAGGATAGCAATCGTTACAGCATGGTGGTAGGGCACTTTGCAAATGCCCGCCTGGCTAACTACCACCCTCAAGTTGAAAATCTGTTGCCAAGCACCTAACGGTGTGTTCCGGCAGCTGTCCTTGAGAGCCAGTAACTCTAGGTTTGTCTGAACAACATCCTCGACCACATCATCACTTACCATCAGGTGAGATAGTGGTCAAAAGCTAACCTATCAGGCATAAAAAAAAAAAACGTCTTTAGCGCTTCTCGAAATAGTCAACTGCAGCCTAACTGTCTAAAGTAGATGCTGCTTCTTTCATGTACAAGAAGAAGAATTAGCGTGGTTTTGAAATCAAAGTTGGAACTGTCCAAAGTCAAGTGAGGTATGTCCGGACATATATCATTATGATAGATTGGGCATTAAGACATTTTTATATTTTAGTCAGACTATCTTCAATTTTAATTTTTAGGGTTCTAACATAATATATATATATATATATATATATATATATATATATATATATGATACTATTATATTTTGAAACGGCTGACTGCTAAATAATAAAATACAAGTGGGTCCCGGTACAAGAAACGTTTTGCATACATATACGTATTGGCTGACTGCTTCATTAGTTGAGCGGCGTAAGAAGTTTCAGAATCCTAAGGACCAGACCCGGAACCCTGTATCATATTCTCGTAGTTTTGTCAGATATTTTCACTAGCCGTCCCAAGACTAGAACAGTCATTGGTGTGATATTTGGCTCGCCACTGTTTATATAGAACATATTGAAGAAACTACTCCAGATGATTACTTTAATTATCTTTTAAACAAGCACATCTTACAATTTGTTTGCGTATAATTAATAGTTATTATTGAATTGAATTATAATATAATTATATAATCAGTTATTGAATTTTAATAGTAGTTAATGCAACTGTCATATAATAGAGGATATTCAAACATGAGTGTAGTTTTTTTAAACGAGCCGCAGGCGAGTTAATAAGATTACACGAGTGTTTTAATACCTTATTATATACAGGTGCATAAACTACTTTATTGAATCTCATGGCTATATGCTTTTCTTGATTTTTCTGGCAAAAGAATATTCGTTAGTTTCGTAGCTGTTTTTAGAATGTCAGGTGGAGTTAAATTTTCATCCCTATCGTCGGTATTGCTTGACATTTTTGCTACTTAAGTTTTATCCAACAAAATATTACTCAAATTTGTATGTACGTTATAGCGCCAAAATGGAAAAGTCTGTTAGGTTTTGGTCTATTGGCTCGGAACCAGAGCGTTGCGCGCGCAGCGCGCTCACCACAGAAAATGTGTACTTAAATTGAATTGAAACCTCCTTGGTCATCGGGACATATTGTACATTAAAAAAATGTTGTAAAGCATTTTTTTGTTAGGAGAATAATGCTTTAATTTAATTTTTTAATTTTCTTAAAGAAGTATGTAAATAAAATATGCCAATAAATGTCTGTATTTCATTTCATAATTAGAATATTACCGAATGAGATTATATGAAATAAATTATAACAGTCTTAAGAAGGATTAAAATGAATGATTGGATTAAAGTTGCTTGTTTTGAAAAATTGCAATTATTAGGCCTCACCCTATTCTGTTCCATTTTTTCACTTGTTCGTTTTAATGTGAAAAGCCACATTTTCGGACCTGAAAACGCCTGCAGCGTCTAAAATAATGGCTCGCTACTACAATAACACAGTTAAATCCAAACGGACCCACGATATATACGAGCCCTGGCGTTGACAAGTTTACGAGCCCTGCTCTACTCTCTGTAAACAGGGACGGAGCAAGATCGAAGGCTTATGGGGTTCTAAAATTAACTCACAATATTTTCTCATCTTTCTGAACCTATACCGAAACAAAAGCTTTTGACCGCAATGTGGTTGACGTTGAACATAGATTTGCCAGCGCTCAACTCTACATCTGCTGGAACACACTGTTAATGTTCCTTTTTTTTAATATTATTACATGGGAGCATTTAACCGCAGTCCCACCTGATGGAACACGAATGCCCAGCAGATACCTGTTTTTCCTGTACTTGAAGACTTCCAGATTATTTATGGTATGTTCTGGATAGTACTGTATTGCGTTCACTCAAAGTGTGTAAAGTTATTAATTATATACTAAGGAAATATTTTGAATATTAGACGAAAACAATCGTTTATTTTAGTCCCTAGATTCTCATGAAAAAATTTCTCATATATATTTTTTTATAAATATTATTTTTATGTTATCAGGTATATGATTAACTGATGGTATAAATATGTAGCTCCATCAAAATATATGTTTGATGTATTGAATATGTATCATTTATATCATTAGGATAAGATAGTTTATTAATATGGATCTTTGTTGGTTGAAATTAATATATTTATCACTATTATTATTCAACCGATCCTAAATACTTACATTATAATATGTTTTTCAAAGATATATTAGTCTTACTGAATGATATATACTCCATTATAAAATGTCCATTAAAAAAATCCTTATAATAATATTGTCATATCAATTTAAATTTATCGCATGCGACGTCTACAGCACACCAGAAAAAAATTAACATCATGTGAAAACAAAGTTATTATAAACACAAAAAAAATATTATTGTCGTTACACCCTAGTCGAATCCATCCCTGTCTACAGCTCCCTTTCGTGTCAAAAGCAAGCCGAGGTTAGTTGTAGGACGTTTTCTTTATATTATTGTTTCGGACATTGTGTACAATGTTCGCCTTTTGTCAAATTTGCACGCAATATAACGAGTGTTATTCCCTTTTTATTAGTATTTTACTCTGTGTATATTTCGTAACATTTTTTCAAGTCAAGGTGAAATATTGAGCTTTCAGAATACACCCCTTGAGATTTAAGTTAAAATTTGTGTTGAATAAAATATGAAGGAGAATGGATAAATGGGAGATTATAATCTTTAGCCTTTTAAGTTTTTTCGTTCGTTTATGTGTAAAAGATATTTTTGTAAGATTACTAAGTGAAAACAAAACGCTGGGGACGAAAATCACTCTAAGAGTACTTTTTGAAGTTAGTTTTCTTTAAAAAATTTGTTGAACATTTTTATGTGTAGTAAAAATTTGTTAAGTAAATACAACCGTTTTTTATTTGCTCATATTGCTGGCTTTGCTTTGGCTATAATCTTACCTGATGGTAAGTGACAATGCGGTCGAAAATTTCGTTCTGAATATCCTAGAATTACTGGCTTTCAAGGATACCTTATTTATTGTAATTACGAAACACTCACAAGCCCCACTGGTAACCTCCACCCATAACAGATGCATTTCGTCACAATTAACGAAGTGCACTACGCCGATAACCCTGAGATATTAGCGGCCGGAACAATTCAAAAGCTCTGCGCTTGATCGGTAATTTAATAAATACGACATGAATTCACAATTAATTAAATATCTTAAATAAATCGGCAATTAAACACTTAAGTGTTTTGCCTGGTTAGGGATAAAAATGGTTTGATTTTTTTTTTTTTTAATACCATCACCATTTGTTATACAAGTTCAGCTTCCTTCAGGTGTATCAATTTCACGCACAATGTATTCAGAATTGTAATAAATATATTTAAATATACCACATGAATAATATGGTTATTTATTCATGTGCCGATACTATTGTGAAAAACACATTTTTTTAGGCCTGATAGTTTAGCATTTAACCACTATCTCACCTGATGGTAAGTGATGATGTGGTCGAAGATGTTGTTCAGGCTAACCTTAAATTACTGGCTCACAAGGACAGCTGCCGGAACACACCATTAGGTGCTTGGCGACAGATTTTCTACTTGAGGGTGCTACCTAGCCAGGCGGATATTCGCAAAATGCCTTACCACCATGCTATAACGACTGCCATCCGAAGACAACAAACGAGCCCTCCGAAGCAAGGAAGCACTCAGTAGTAATGTCACTAGCGGTCACCTATCCAAGTCATGACCGCAGCGGACGTTGCTTAACTTTGCTGATCAACTCAGAATGGCTAAGCAAACTCGCTACGAGCGCTTCAAATTATACCTCTGAATGCATTTCAGTAAAATTTATAACACGAGATGGTGCCTTATTTTTGAAAGCCAGTAATTCTAGGGTAGCTTGAATAGTACGGCATAAGCACCGAGTATTCCAACTGTAAAAAAATTGACGTAAAAAATGAAAAAAAATATACTTACTTATAATTTTTTGTCATATATTAAACTGAGTCAACTTTGATGTAACCAGATTGCACGTGTAAAATCTATCTCCTTCAAAAAATTTCACACTGCTCAAGATACTGATAGGAAAGACAAGGAGATATCTGTCTTATACACAGGGTAGACCACTTAGATGTGAAATGGGTCAGTATGGGCAAATCTGATACTATAAGACATACAATGATCTCTTCTGAGGAAAAATGTCATATATTTTAGTGACAAAATTGACTGAAGTCTTTAAAAATACCTTTTACTTAGTTCGGGAATCGAACTTCTGGAAATACGAAGGATGCATAGTACTAAATACGTTACGATACTATTGAATATCTAGAAAAAGATATGTTCTATTGAAAAACAAAACTGATCATCACATCAAACAACTACTTAAATTAAAGGATATGAAATACAAAGTATTTTATTCATTTTTGATAGCAAATTAATCGGCAACGTTTAGGTAATATTTATGACCTACTATATTCATTGAGAAATTGAAATAACGTAAGTTTTCTTATAATACGACTGGGTTCGATTCCCCAGCTGAGTGCAAGGTTTTTAAATTTACGACTGCAGTTTATCTTGTCACTAAAATCAATTATATGTTTACTCAGACTAATCTTTGTATATCTAATGCATATTTGCCCACACTGATCCAAAAAATCCACCCTGTGTATTTATACCCCACTTTTAACATGTTTTCATTCTACAAAGACAACCGTTTTCGTTATTATACCTACTATTTTTCTAGTGTGGTAGCGGTCGCAGTGCAAACAGATGAGTGTGAAGCGCAATAACATGTAATTGGCTCTTGGGTAGCGTCGTCGCACAGTGGTACGACGCGGATCAAAGTGGACATTAATGACGAAGGATCGGTTTTTTCAGTAAACAATTGAATGGTTATCATCATTGTCAATAGCTGGGAGAAATCAACTGTTGAACAAAGGCCTTTCTTTCCCCAGTAGAACGTCATAAAAAACCACTATGAGCCAGTTGGATCCATCAGCTTCCCGCGACCTTTGAGATCTCGTCAATTCATATTGTTGGTAGCCTACAACTCTACATCTTCCGGCGTAATGTGCTTATTTCTCTAGAATTTCACCATAGTTATCGGTTCTTCGAGCGATGTGGACTGCCCATTGTCAGTGATTTTAATTTTTCGTCAAATTTCGTCATTCCAGATTTTATTGTACAAAGAAATTCCGATAATACTTCTCTTCACAGCTCGTTTAGTGACTGAACTCGTCTATAAGGGCCACAGGTAATGACCACCTCTCAGTACAAGTGGTCACTGGCCGCACACTGATTGAAGATTTTGGTCTTCAGCGTCTGCTTGATTTTGTGCTCTGGTCCTGTAGTCTAATCAAACATGGTGGCGTTACGTATAGTCAATTTGGCTTCGCTGTGGAGAGTTCAGTACCAGCCAGATTTAGATTTATTCCAAAAAACTACTTTTTCTAGAAACGCTAGACTTAATAGCCAACAGTACTCTTCGGTCTATTGTATAACGTGGCGGAACCTGAACATTTAAATTTGGTTTATGGAGCTATAACCTTTTTGGAAACCGACTTTGTCGGGAGGCTAGAAGTCACCAAACCTAGGAGCACGACAATGCATAATGAATCTTGAGAGCAGCTTCTAAGCATGGCTCAGAAGAAAAAGCGGGACTTAAGTTCTTCAATAAGGTCTTATACTTACGTAATACAGTTTGGCCACGTATACTTTTGCTTTACACATTTGATGTTTATTGACTTTGAGGATGACATATTCTAATATATCGTATCTTACGATGAACTCTGGGATATCTTTGGTATGTTGTGAAAAAAACTATATTTTATAATTGTTATAGAACTATGTCTACCAAATCGTCCAATGCTGAAAACAGGCTCCCAAATTGAGGAGGGATATGTTATAATTGTCACGCTTGGTAGGTGGTTTGGCGAGCAGTTTAAGATGGCAGTTCTTAAAAAGTCACTGCTGCTCACTTTATGGTATTTTCCCTTAGTCGCCTCTTACGATATCCACAGGAAAATACATTTATACCAGGCACCTCACAACATCAATTGTCGTGGTATTCGACTATTATATATAATTATAAAAAAGATTTCTTACTCATGAATGATTCCACATGCTTATTTCAAACAACATCCGACAAAATTTCTTATAAGAACTTAATTTTATGTAACATAAATTAAATTTTATTTGTAGTTTTGTACGTCCATTTTTCCGGCGTCTCGCTCCTCAGTGCTTGTAAGATTGATAGCTCCACTAAGCGCTCCCTCGGTATCACCTGCTTAACTTCACTTGTTAAAAGTTGGTGTAAATTGCAAGTTGGTTCTTACACCTACTTAGAGGGTGAATCAAAAAGTTCTTAGAAGTGCATATATATGAAACCTTTTTGGATCAAGTTCGATATTCAAATTAAAGAGTGTCTATCACACTATATTTATGCAGACTGTCACTTATTTTTGTCAGTTCGTTCGCATGTAATAAATTTTTTTGTGCAACGAGTTGCTAAAAAGTCAAAATTATGGATAAAAGTGAGTTAGTATTCAGCAGACATTAGGGGGTGATGCTGTACCCTATTCTACGGTTGCGTACTGGGTGGCTGAATTTAAAAGAGGTAGATCAAGCTGTAAAGATGACCCGCGTTCTGGGCGGCCTTCAACCTCCGTTACAGAAGAAAATGTCAAAAAGGTTGAGAATCTGGTTTTGGAAGACAGAAGAATGACTATAAAACATATAGCTGAGATCCTAAAGATATCTTTTGGTAGCGTTCAATCCATTTTAATTGATTCACTGGGGTTCAAAAAAGTGTCTGCAAGATGGGTGCCACGAATGTTAACCGACGAAAACAAAAAGCGACGTTTGGAAATTTCCAAGCGTAATCTCGAAATGTTCCAGCGTGATCCGGATAATTTTTGCCGTCGTCTTGTCACCATGGATGAAACGTGGGTCCACCATTTTGATCCTGAAACTAAAAGACAAAGCATGTCTTGGAAACGACCATCCTCTCCATCCATTAAAAAATTTCGAGTTGCTCCTACCGCTGGCAAAGTTATGGCCTCTGTGTTCTGGGATAGTGAAGGAATCCTTTTTATTGATTACATGCCAAAAGGCCAGACGATTACTGGACCCTATTACGCAAATTTAATCCCGAAAGTGCGTGAAGCGATTAAAGAAAAACGTCGTGGAAAACTGTCGTTGGGCGTGTTGTTCCTTCAAGATAACGCTCCTGCTCATCGATCGGAAGTTGCGGTCAACGCAATCCGCTGTGCTGGCTTCAATCTCCTTGACCACCCACCATATTCTCCGGACTTAGCCCCAAGTGATTTTCACTTGTTTCCAAAATTAAAAGAGGAAATTCGTGGAACAAAATTTCACGATAATGACGCGGTTATAGCTGCCGTAGAGGACTTTTTCGAGATTCAAGAAAATATTTTTTTTTCACAAGGAATAAGGAAGTTAGAAACGCGTTATTCTAAATGCATTGCATTGGAGGGAGATTATGTAGAAAAATAAAATATTATTATTTAAATCTTTGCATTTTTTAATATTGATTCCAAGAATTTTTTGATTCACCCTCGTATGTACGTCACCGGCGGGACAAATATACAGTTATTTTAAACTGAAAAAAGAGTTTTGGATTAAGGTATAAAATGAAGAATAGAATCATTGGAGTTTAGTAAAAATGGAAAATGTATGAACTAAGAACTCCTAATAGAAAAAACCTTATACTGAAAATGATGCAAATTTTGACTTAAAATAAGGAGGATGATCTCAATTCAGTTGTATATTGATTTTAATTTTTATGTTCGTTATTATATTATCATAACTCCGGCACTTATGAATTGATCTAATAAAATCTTATTTTCACTACAAGGATATAAAAGTGATCCCATAGAACTTAAATCAAAACCGGTTTAAATCTAACTAACTAACAAACGACAAACAGCTTGCTCTCTCTCTCTTACACACACACACACACACACACACACACACACACACCCTCAAAACCGACAAACGAGCGCACGCAAGTACTCGCATGTACTCGTACACAACATTATATTAGTACTTTCAGGAAATATTATAAGGAGTAAATAATAACAGTTATACATACCTACTATAATATAAAATATTGTCCACTAAGCAGGGATGGAACAATAGGTAACCTAAAGCACAAGTGTTTCAACTTAGTGTAGGTTCTGTTTATATAATTTTAAATTGGTAGTGTTAGAAGTTGTAACTGAATTGTTTCTTTGAAATAAATTGAAACTGAATAAATTGAATTAAACCTAATTTCGTCTATACATTTCAGCTATGGAAATATTTTGTACATATTTACAAATTGACGTAACTTAACGATTGAATACAGATATTATATTGCTTTTGCTATCCATTAGCGTTACAGATGGCGGACGATGTATCAGATCGCAAGAACGGTGATCGTCTGAAGATGGATCATGATAAATGCGCTGATATAGCGTACGTTTCTTATATTTTTGTAATTTCTTGCATGTTACGTAAGTAAAATAAGTAGATAATAATATTACTTTTAAACAGTTTCTTACATTGATCAGACAATATTATGCAATATCACTAAACTTACAAAATTACAAACTTACGAGAGGAAAAATTTAAGTCATGTGCGGGATTTGAACCCAAGTCCTTTAGCCTGGGTATGCTCTAATCCAATTGAAATAACATGACAATGAGTCATAACTAAATTTTTCTTATCGTTCTTTACCCATTGTATAGAGATGGAGCGACATCTATAGTTCCACTTACGTTGTACTACCAACAAGACTAAATTTGCAATTAGCTTTAAACTTGTTAATAGTGATGTAACCCTATAATTTTAATATTTTTATGTTTGCAATAACCCATGCTCTGCGGATTACATTACAAAATTACAAATTTACGACAGAAAATTTTGTAATGTAATTTGCAGAGCATACGTTATTGCAAACATAAAAATATTAAAATCACTAAACTTGTTAAAATAAGGTTTTACCAAAATATTTCTAACCAAAATATCTACATTATTTTATATTCTATAACCTTGGACTCATAGTTACTGACGAATTAGCGTCTACCCTAGGATTTACCAAATCCAAATGGACATTATTTATAACCGATTTCAAAACAGGAGGTGGTTCTCAATTTGGCTTATTTGTGTTTGTTATCTCAGAACATTTTTTTGGTAAACCGATTTTGATATTTCTTCTTTTATTTAAAAGCTGGTGCTTGTCGTGTGGTCTAATTTAAATTTCATCAAAATTGGTTAAGCCGTTTTTGGGTAACAATTTAATAACTGAAAAATATTTTTCAATCTTGACATAGTGGTTGATAGTGAATGGCAATCAATCACGTAAGTAGTAAGGGTCACAAATAAAAGAGTGTTTTTTTTTGTACCATAAATGGAACAGACTTTAACACTCAAATGTGTGAAATAACTTATTAAGTCGATACCATTATAGTTCCAAAGTACCCATTATCACAATATTGTGCGCATGGTACTGACTTCGACAAGTTATTTCACACTATTGAGTGTTGATGTCGGTTATATATTTTGGAAAAAAAAAATTATAAGCGAATGAACAAATACACAAATTTAACTGAGTTTCCGAAAACATACTTGCAGTTGATATAATATTATTTTATTGTACTGTTATTTTTAATAAAAGAATAAAGTATGACGTGAGTTACTTAAAATATAATATTATCATTATTTTAAATTTCCCACAGTAATACTAAAATTATAATATGACAAACTGCGGGGAAAAAAATATGCATTGTTATAAAATATCCGCAAAACATAGCTAAAATATTGTATCAATCCTCACCGAAGTACATAAAGGTTGTATAGGAATGTTGTTTCACTACACTATTGACGATTATGACTACAAAATCGCACAGAAATTTTCACTAAAATATTTTGCTTAGTAATATATAGAATTTATGGAAGCCACACTACAAGTATATAGGTAGGTCAATGGTGGGGTACGATTTCATTATTTTGTTAAATGCATTTGACGAGCGTAATACGAAGGAATTTCGGCGATAATTGGTGCGTGCGTGGGGAGTATGTTAAAGATTTCTGAGCTGACGCGTATGAGGCCGGGTTGGACCACTTAATATTATTTTAGATACAAGTTTAGGGCAATCAACTTTTGATCGTGCTAATTTAACCAGATATCGCAAATCTGGAACGTGTCTTCGAGATTCTAGTGGTAAAAGGTGGAAACTGGAGCAGCACTGCTCATAACTCACGTATGGTATTTTGAACCTATAGCCTAGGTACCTAGTGAATTTATTTTAGACGCTCCAACCTATGTGGGTGTATAGCATAATTTAGGTTCCATATCTGACTGGCATATTGGAGATGGCTGCGGACATAGGCACAATATAGTATTGTAGCGTCTTCATTTTATTAATTGATTTTGAATTGCAGATGACGAATCCCAGCGCTGTGAAAGCCTATTTTGCTATGTGATCTATGTAATAATAATAACAGAGGATATCTGTATTCATTTTTTTGAAATGTTTACATGCACTGATTATACTATAGCACATATAGTAACAGTTTGTTTATGTGGGATGAATCAAAATGTAACTGAGTGAGTGTGAATTGAGTGTGTGCAAGAAACAAGTTCAGGCGATTAGATTTGTAGGTACTTATTATGATAGAAACACACGGGATTTCTGCTTTGTATTTTATTATGTTTGTTTTTTGTTAGTTATTTTGGTTGTCTTATTTTGTCAGTGTATTATATTAGGAATGTTATATAGAGCTTTACTAAAAATATAATAGAATTTCTAATATTTTATGTTTTGTTTTATTTTTTCCTTTTTTTCTGGTCCATTATATTTGTCTTGATATTATGCATTATCCTATATGAAATAAAAAATAAAAAGTATCTCTGGGAGTAAATTTGTGATATAGATCGGGATCATTTATTAAAATAATAACAACCACACTTGATGCACAAAGAATTAAAACTTATAGTTTTTTATTTTCGAAATTGTTGAAATTGCGTAGCCTGTCCGGGATATTTCTTTTGAAAGTGATTTTCAATTTATTAACGATATTTAGCTTTTTTTAAGCAATGTTATATAAGTAGGCACACATAAATGATGGTGATATTTTCGCCAATTGACTTACTGAAAGGGATATTGATAATCAAAATATATTTTACTAGTATTTTTTTTTACTGCTGATAGTTAAGCCTTTGACCACAATCTCACCTGATGGGAAGTGATGATGTGATATTGATAATCAAAATATATTTTACTAGTATTTTTTTTTACTGCTGATAGTTAAGCCTTTGACCACAATCTCACCTGATGGGAAGTGATGATGTGGTCGAAGGTGTTAACAGGCTTAACCTAGAAATTTCTATATTATTTCTACGTTATTTGTACAATATTAATGAAATAGTAATGCGCTTTTAAAATTTCACTTACTGTTTAAAATATTGACTGATGTTGGAAAAGTATTGGATTACAAGAAGGCCGATAGTTTTAAGACAGATCTTACATCACACATCACATTCACAGCATCCGTATATTTTTTGCAACATCTTGCTCGGTAACTAATATCTATAAATTACGTACCCAATGACACCGTTGCTTTACTGTGACAACGACATGCGTTGATATTAGTACCGTATATCCTTACAGGTTTCCCAAGTATTCGCTTATCCTTTTCTAAATATATAACTTACCATCATTGCAATCGTGTTCTAGCTAGATTGTCGTTAAATATATTGCTCTTTTTTTTACCGGCGGAAGCCTTTATTAACAAAATACTACGAACTATATACAATACTACAGCTACTTCAATAAAAGCATTTAGACAACTTATAAATCTTTGCAGATTCACAGGCAGTCCAAATGCTCAAGCCCGCTACCACTTGGAGCAGGCCCAGCATGCCAGCATTACCCCGTTGAATTACAAAATATTACTCCTTGTAAGAAGTAAATGATAATATCAAGAAAAAACAAATGTATAATACAAAAAACCTAAATAGAGAGAGGGCCAAATAAGTATTAGGCGTCTTTTTTATGCTTTGCGCATTCTACTTTAAGCTTTTGAATATAAGGGCAAATTTTAAATGAAAAGTTATGTCAAAGACACAAATAAATTATAATTTTTTACCAGCTCTCGCTCACTTCAGGTTATTACGTTGTTTTATGTCAAATTGCTATATTAATAAATTCAATAATTAATATAAAACAGTTTTATTTAGAGTGAAACCTACAAGAATATATATTACTATATAATCTACATAAATGGTGATATAATTAAACGTTTAATATGTCATATGCCCTGCTAAATTTTAGGATGATGATAACTATAGCACAGTGAAAAATACAATAAAATGTCTAAACGTGCAAAAACAATCCACAAAATGGCTAATAATTGCCGGAGATGGCACAGGATAACACATATAATCAACGCAAATGGTGAGAAAAAAGCTGGTTAGTTTACCAACCCTGTAATTGGTGCCAAGTAGAATAATTTTACAAGCTATAAACCTGTCATTAGATCTAGAATTAGCCGATAGAATATTCCGTCTCGTCACAACATATTAAAAAATAATATAAAATACCTATCTTTTTCTTCAGAGGGGAAGAGGAAATGCCTTGCACTTTTCTTTCACCACGGGGGTGGTAGAAAGGAATGTGTGGGATTTGAATCCGATGAAACCCTCCCTTGAGCAGTCTAGCAGATGGTGGGCCAGGTACGGTCGCGTTGGCATTTACCATCTTTCCGTGGCGGTAGGCCCAAACTCAATGCCTCTGTGCCCGTGGAGGGGTGACCTTACTCCAATGCCACCCCCCATGTGAACATGTGGAGCCATGCAAGCTGGAGGAGAGTCCCCTGACTCTCCATCAGTGACCCCACAACGAAGAAAGGAGGAGTCGGGTGAACTGCCACCTCCCTGTCCCTGCAGACGAAGACCTGCAGACAGTCCCTGGAGAAGGGCAGCATTGACATCGCTCCCCTGATCCGCTCTGCAGCCTCCTTCTGCGCCATCACTGCTTTGCAAAAAGAAACCACCACCTGCCACGATCTCTCTGCGCCAAGCATAGCATTTACAATGCTCGACAGAGAGAGAGATCCTTCAATAAGGGCTGAAATATGTACCTACCTGAGGCAACATCAAAATAAGACATCTAGGAACCAAGTTGATAAAACAAAACTGTCACACATTTTATGTTACTCTAACATTGTGTCACAATTTAACGAATCTAATCGATTGAACACAGAAATATTGTATCCATTGAGTGTACTGATGTATCGGATCTCAAGAATGGCGACCGTCTCAAGATCGATTATGATGAATTCGCTGCAAATACTGACATATTTTCATTCTGTGTAATTATTTGTCTTACGTAGGTTCCTTCATGTTTCTATATTATACCAGTAAATTCGTTGTGAGTGGCGTGTTGCTTCACATTGGGAGCACAAAAGGGTTTCATACCATCTTTATAACTTAAATTCTGAAAAGTTGTGGGTACTATTATACTACTATAGTAATACCAGACAAGTAGTTTGACTTCATAGCGCGTTCCCAAATGCTGCTTGTGACAAATATCTAGTGTTCAGTGTGTGCTACTTTATTTAAAGTTAATATAATACTAGCAAAAAGCTGAACTTTGTGAGGGCTTGCGTTTTATTTACAACCTGATTCTAGTAGTGTCATTAAGTATTGAGTAGATTAACTAGGATTAATACTTAAATTATTGTGTTTATTTCTGTTGCAGCGATATAAAATCTGGTTTTCCAACAGATGGCGTTAGTAGTACAATAACATTCTATCCAATGAATACAAAATTGTTAATGTTATTTTTTTATGGCTATTAAATTTATATTTTTTTACCGATAACACACCTAGATGAGGAGTAAAAGAACAATCCTCCTCCTCGAGTCGTAGCTCACTGCTGAGCGTCGTGATGTCCCCGACCATCTGTTTGTTCACTACATAGCTGTTTCCACCTCCCTCGATCGTTGGCGTGGCTCAGAGCATCTGTGATCGTAGTGTTCAGTATTTTAGATATTTGATCGGACCATCGTGTTGGACTACGTCCCCTGGGTCGTTTTCCTTCCATCTTCCCTGTGACTATTAGTTTCTCCAAGTTGTCGGAAACAATATTAAAGCACAAATATATGCGTGATAGTTTTTCAGTAGAAGGGGCCATAAAATGCACCTACAAGTTGTGAGATAGTGAAAAAAATTTTTAACAAAAAATGGAACCGACCGACCCAAAAGTGTGAAATAACTTGTTGAAGTCGGTACCATGATGGTTCAAAAGTACCTATTATCACAATATTGTGCGCATGGTACCGACTTCGACAAGTTATTTCACACTTTTGGGTGTTGAAGTCGGTTCCATTTTTTGTTAAAAATTTTTTTTCAATCTTTTTAGTGTAACTCAAAAACTGATTGACCGATTTTGATAAAATTTAAAATGGGACCAAACGACAAGCATCAGCTTTCAAACAAAAAAAGAATTTTCAAAATCGGTTCACCCAGTCAAGAGATCTCTGAGGTAACAAATATAAAAAAAAAAAAAAAAATACAGACGAATTGAGAACCTCCTCCTTTTTTGGAAGTCGGTTAATAAATAGATAATTATTCACAATTTCAAAAGTCGTGTCTTTAGGTGACTTTAATTAATTTGCCACCTACACAAGTAACATAGATACCAACAAAACTTGGTAAAGATCTGGACAATCTTCGTATCCAGACTAGAGTAGGTATTTAAACCTCCTAAGGCCTCTAAACTACGAGTATTTTTCTAGTTTTCTCTTTATACGGCCGATGATATTATTTCCAGGGAGACGCCAACGCGTCAGGAAGACAACTGGCTCTAATCGTTTGGTCAATGAACCGGTTTCTCATATCTGCCCCTACCCGGGACGAAAACACCAGGGAGGATGGGAGCAAGTCAGAACGTAGTTAAACGTTCTTAAAGTTATGTCCTTACGAATTGCCTCGATGTTGTCCAACCCTTTCAAAATCATCGAAGAGTCGATATTTGAAATATATTTTTTCTGTCAGAAAATTTTATAAAGAATTTTAGTAGTTTAAACAATTTTTTAACAAAAATCTTCAAGCTGTATACTCGTAGCTGTTGCTACTTAAATATTGCTGTGTTATTCATGCGGTCGTACGATCAAAACTCACCTGAGACTTAAGCTTTACAACATTAGTAGTTAAAGTTCTTCACTGCAAGTAGAACATATTATTAGATTTCAAATTACATGTTCAAGTGCTATCATAACAAAAAACGTTAAGGCATTAGGACTTCAGGTAAAAAATCCTAACAAAGCAGTGTAGTCACTAAGTTTGAACAAGTACAGTAAAACGATTAGAGAAGCATTGGAATTTGTGGGTATCCCAGCGAGCGGCGATATTAACCAACATTATCCGGGGAATATTCATGAGAACCGCATCGCAAACATACACACGCTCGTATCTAGAAAGTTTAGTGCCACGAGAATCAGGATTATTGAAATTTCGGTCCCAGCAAGTTTTTCTGTACAGGGAGTAAAGAGGATATCATTGCAGCAATGCTTTTTGTTAAAACTAGATAGGAGATCTGATTTCTAGTGTGTTGTATCCTGTCATTCCAAGCAAAAAAAATACTGGGTTACAAAATCGGATGACCGACGCTATACCCGTATTGCTTATTGTATAGCGACTGTATGAATTTCCTTTGGATTTTCTCTAGTTTAAGTACATATTTTCCCTCAGTTGGACACCAAATCATTGCATTGCTTTTTCGCTTACTTCTAACGAATGAATTGTATAGCGCCTTCAAAGCCGGTATGTTGTCTAGGTTCTTCATTTGCCTTAAGATGAAACCAAGTGTTCGGAATGCCCGTAAGTATATAAGAATGTGGGGTTGGAATGTCATGCTTGCATTCATACGGACTCCCAAGTCTTTAACCTGTTCTACCCATGAAATAACTGATATTGTGATGCGATAGGGTTTGCTGGACGACCATAAAAAAAAATCGGAACTTTTGCATTCATTGAAGAAGAGATTGTTATTAATATTTCTGGTTTCTCCAGATTTATATCTGATAGGCTCGCCTTTAACATCTATCACACCTGATGGTAAGTGATGATGTGTTCGGAGATGTTATTTTAACTAACCTAGAATTACTGGCTTTCAAGGACAGCTGCCAGAACACACCGTTAGGTGCTTAGCGGCATATTTTCTACTTGAGGATGGTAGTTATGTTAATGCTTTAACACCATGCTATAATTATTTCTGTTATATATTTTGAGAACGCTCGCCTAGCCGCTAACCCTTCAAGTAGAATATCGCAAACAGTTTTATGTGAGTCCTCGCAGAATTATTAGATTACTATTACCATGTAGGTCAAGCCAAAGCTCAACGACTTGACTCTGGAAAACTTGCCGACACGTCGAGGCCAAGTTAGATGGATAGATAGATAGATAGATAACACTTTATTGCACTTTTAAAATTATTAAAACTAGGTAGTTACAAGAAATATTGAAAATTAAAAAAAGCACAATTGGCGGCCTTATTGCTAGGCAGCAATATCTTCAAGGCAACCGTAGGCTCAATAGATACTTGCACAGGAAAGACGCCGTGAAATCAGATCAGCGTGAGCTTCGAGCTGCTACAAGAGAAACCTTTGTAACCTTTTCTAATTATCCCTATGATAGTGGCTTGAGAAAGAAAACAACATATGGTGGAAGTTGGTGTCTTTAATTATGTTATTGTTATGTAGACTATTTAATATTAAGCTTTTAGCTAAGACACTATAATAACAGTTTAGGGAGAGAGCACCGTTCACTAGCTTGTAACTTATTACATTAGTTTTTATTCGAATTTTGGGCGCCTCAGCTAGTGAAGGGTTATCCTCCCAGGTAGACACATAAAAAACACGGCTAACACTTACTTATTACAGTTTACTTTATAAAGATCTCAGGGGTGAGTTTCTTTAACCTACAAAATCACTACTTGCGACCAGTTGTTCTGTTTCTTAATTTAATATGCTTAGTAGGGACGGACTAAAAGAAAAGGAGGGGTAGGTAGAGAGGTGAATCTCTCTAGCTACCAATACCCAATAGCTTGCTCAAATCAGCTGTGCGGCCACCGCCCACCGGATATCTAGCTGCAGCACCCCACCAGGACCGCGTGTTCAGCCGTAGGCGAGTCGGCGCACGTGGTAGGTATGCAAGGGTAGGAGACGTGGGAGACTACCGAGATGGGATTTAGACGTAGACTAAGGAACCCTGGCAAAGACAAAATAACCATACTTAGTTTCAACTTTTGTGATATAGATGTACTAATTTTTTTATGGAGCTTAACACTCACCCGATTTGGGGTTCCTTGGTTGTAGAAAAATGTGTCCTGCAGGAATTTCAGGTTACCATCAGACACAGACGCGGTGAGGACCGCGTGTTAAATTTGGACTCGGCCTTTGAGATGGCGTGAAGTACAAGTGGCGTTCGAAGATCGAAGCTGAAGAATCAGGTTGAAGAGGCTCCTCACTCGCCAAAATTAGTAATTTCCATATGGGAAGGCGGTCGTATCTCTCGTTGCAAAAATGGAGTCCTCTCGCCGTTGCCCCTCTTCAGAAGAAAATCAGGCAACTCATGGCCGATGACGATATTGAAAAATCCATCGACAAACCTATCAAAGTCAGATGTCATACCAGTTGACACTGACATTAGCTAATCGAAGATGTATTATTTCTTTTTTTTCTTTCTAGTTTGATCACAATGGTTTGTGTACTCAATATTAGATAGGGCAGTTGGGAAGTCTGTAAGGCACAGGCAAGAAACCAGCCGTTACACCTTAAATACCTCACAGTATTAACAATGTATGTTTTAAGACACTTTTTTTACTGTTCATACCCACTCTCCGGTCAAGGGATAAAACCAAGAACCTTGGAATTTAAAAGCAATGCTTTCACCGCTCCAAAGACGGCGCAGACTTTGATATCAAATCTATGGGTGAACAATTTTACGATTGTTCCAGATACGTTAACCTCAATTTACCTCCCCAATCGCATTTTAACGACAAACCATTCGTGCCTGGAGAAAGATATCTAGACATAAAACTGGGCTAAAATCAGTCAGCCATGCGCAAAGTGAAAACGTCTTTACGGCCTCTATGCTGCTAAGAAATAGTTACTCAAGGCCACGGAATAAGTTTTACATTGTCGCATAAAATTTTTCATCGCTCTTAGCGGAACTTTACTATCAACTTTTAACTAACCAAATAGTTAGAATATAGTGCTGCAAAGGTCACGTTAAGCCGTCTGTCCCGGTTATTATCTTAGTTTGGCAGTTGTTAAACTATTGTTTAATATATATGTTGAACGCCTTCGAATTGCCTGCAAACCCTGAAACTTGCATGGTGTGAATATGACCTAGGTTACTACAACTGTCAATTTGAAAGCGAAAAATATGAGTTGGAAGGCAGTAGCGCCATCTGAAGTAGTCTCTTTTCTTGCTATCTCCAAGACGCCTGCCAAACGTGGCCAACCTTAATAGGGGGGCATTTTCTTAAACCGTGGACGTTATGGTGAAGGATAAATTTGAGCTGTCACTCACTAACCACGTTAGCTCAATTGTTAGAACATGCCCTGGCTTAAGGGACGGATAATAATAATAATAGATTTTATTTGGAACCATAACACCATTAATAACAGAATCGATGACACCTGCAGAGGTATATAACTGTGTCGCAGGTGTCAACGCCCTCCTCTGAAAGTATGCTAATTTAGTTCTTTATTAACAAACAAAGTAGGTACGTTACTATATAACTATTTAACAAATATGTATCTACGTACGAAAAGACTAATTATGCGGTAGGGATGGTCGCGGGTTTGAATTTATCGTTATAATTTTGTGAGGAAAATGCCATTTTTCAACAGTAGAACGCCTCTTCATGATAATGATGATTATGAAATACATTTTAAGAACCTCTAAGAAGAGGAAGGGATTTGAGTCTTCAAGGAAGAACTTACACAAGCTTTCAACGGCAGCTTTACCCGTGTATAAATCGATGATATCGCGCCCCGTCGGAATCCATTCAGTAAATAGGGATGAAATGTATCAACATACTCACACTTACATACCTTGGGATTTATAATACTGGTATTATTGTGATTTCGTGGCCCATCCGTACGAATAAAAACCATTCCGCTCGTGGAATTTGGAGCCTTGCGAAAATAGAGATTCCAAAATATTCCAAGGTAACGTTATGTAGTGATAAATAAGAGGTCTGACATTGAGTGATAGGGGCACGGGTACGAGGGGTTCAACCCCGCTCGGATTCGGGGACTTCTCAAAACGTCGTTTATGCACTGATAAATGTTATGGAGTGGCTGGCTTCTACTGTTATGTGATTAATTGATGTTTAAGATTCTATCTTTAATTAGGGTTACGTACCCGAAGGGCAAAACGGAACCCTTATAAAGAGACTGCTGCTGTCTGTCTGTTCTTCCGTTCCAACTTCACGGGCCTCTAGCTCGTAAAAGGAACGATTTACTAACTTGAAATTTTAATACTTGGTGTAAAATTGATTATTTTAATGGGACTTATACAAAAAATGAAAGCAAAAAAGTATTTTTTTTACCCATAAGCATTTGGTGTGTCATTGCAGTGAAGTTGTTGAGTAGAATACAAATATATATTTATAATTTTTTCATCATTATAAAATTATAAAGTCAAATTCAAAAATGTTTTTTCAATGGAGGCGTCTACGTCGCTCTTATGAAGGTCAATTACAAATTTTAATATTGAAATATTCTTAATTGTACTAATTTTATAGAGCCACTGCGAAAAGAACGGACAAGAAACTTGGGGCCATTCTTTTAAACGTCTTTTAACAATGTGTTATATACTTAAATGGGCGATTTTAAAAGTTTTAAATATAGGGCTATTTTTATTAAGGAATATACATCACATCCTTTTATTAACCAACGCATACTGAAAACGCCGATTTATATATTTCCGATATAACAACACTAAAGTAAAAAGTATCAAATAACTTGTTGAAGAACGGAACCGTGCCGATTCAAAACATTGACATTAGCATGGCGCGACTTCCACAAGTTATTTCATATGTTTAAGTTGGTTCCGGTCGGTTTTCTCTTTTTCAAATCGCAATATGCCCTTTTTATCACATGTTGGAAGGGCTCTTGGCCATCTTATCATAAAAGTACAGGGTATTCTACCAATGGCAACATTTCCAAGGAAGGTTGGCTTTAGTAATAAAGCTAGTGGCCAAAACGTTTTACAACAATTATGTAAATTTTCTCTGTGTGGAAAATGTTTCATATCTATCCTTAACATGGACTTATGTAATTTCAATTAATTTTAATGGCATGCTGGGCACCCTGTGTGTGTAGTGAGCTGGAGCATTTGGACTGCCTGTGAGTCTGCAATACCTTGTAGGTTATCTAAATTCTTTCATTGTAGTAGTTGTACTGTTGTTTGTTTTTGTTCGTAGTATCTTGTTAATAAAGGAATACCGCCAGATTTAAAAAAGTAATTTTATCAGAAACGATTCAGACAAAATAAATAAAATTGGACATATTTATTAGAATAGCTTATAATTTAAATATATATATTAGCTATACGTTTTGGAAATAATAACGAAAGCTGGGTATAAACACATAGACAGTCTACTTCACGATTTATGTGATGCAATGCCTCCGTACGTCTTGGTAATAGCAATCTTGTGCTATGATTCTTGTGATATTTCTTTCAGGCATTCTTAATGAATAAGTGAACGCTCTTGAAGTTCAGGCAGTTAGTTTAATAATTTCAAACTTTTCCTCAAGGTTTTTTTTTGGCTGTATAACAAAAATTATACAGGATCTTGTAGCTTGCAAGATTAGAATATTTTGCAAGTAAGCCTGTTCTAATTTTGAATTTTCTTGCCACAATTGAGAGTATCCAATTTAGGACAACATTTTCTTAATAGCGTGTTGTTGTTTTCGTTACATCAAAATACTGAACGTTTATTTACAATAAAATGGTCTAGGTGATTTTTAAGTCCTAAATATAATATTGCACAGAAATGTTGACTATGTAAGCGTACCCCAAGAGCCCTGTCAGTACCAACCTAAGTTGCATCATGTCTTCCTTTGGAAACCGGAAGAAGCAAAGAAAGGATAACTATCAGAAGGTGGACACCTGGACAGCAGCAGCCTTCTGAAAAACTATCATCTTGTATTAAGATGTCCAAGACGTCTGCCAAGCGTAGTGATTATGGTGTGCCTACCTAACTAAGATATGTATGGCAGAGCAATCATGTAGAGCAGCAATAAACGGACGTGTCTCGTGAATATTATTTTATTTAATCGCTCCACCGTATATGGACAAGCCCATATACAGACAGTAGCATATAGTACGCACAGTGGTGACCCCGACACTTGACATCGGACACATTAAATCATCTAATTGCAGTCCAGACAACGGAGGCTTTTAAGATGTTTTCGCAACAACAAGCTCAGCAAACATCATCAGCGCAAGTCAGCAGTAATCCAGCAGAAGTTGCTGTGGTAACCGTTTCGTCAAGAATTCCGGAATTTTGGTGTGACCAGCCGAGACTTTGGTTCGTACAGTGTGAAGCCATCCTCGGGCCGCAGAAGCTCAGTGATGAAGCTAGGTACAACCTTATTGTGACCAAATTGGGAAAAGACGTCATACAACAAGTCAGTGACATTTTGTTGAAGCCACCAGAGACAAAGAAATATGATATATTGAAGGAGCGATTGCTTAAGGTGTATGAAGAGTCAGAAATAAGGCAGTTTCAAAAACTTTTGAGTGAAATGGAGTTAGGGGATCAAAAGCCGTCACAACTACTACGACGCATGAGAGATTTGGCTCGCGAGAAAATGCCTGATGAAACATTACGCATCATGTGGCAAGGACACCTGCCTCCATCTGTACGAGGTGTGTTAGCAGTCAGTGAAGTGAAAGACCTTGAAAATTTGGCTGCGATTGCGGACAAAGTTTTGGAAACCGCTCGTCCCCTACAGTTATCGGAAGTGCAGGCCACCCCGAGTACTAGCAGCGACACATCATACATTTTGGCTGAAATTGCAAAACAAAGTTTCAAAATACGAGAAATGGAAAATGAGAGAAATTATAACAGAAATAATTATCGCTACAGGAACCGATCGCGCTCTGCATCTCGCGGTCGTAACATGATCCGGCGCACGCCGAACAGCCCGGACTGGCTTTGTTCTTATCATTTTAGATACCGGCATAGAGCAAGAAAATGTATAGAGCCGTGTGCGTGGAAAAAATCTGAAAATAAGGAAAACTAACGGAAGTGCTATTGCAGGCGGAGATATGCACTATTACTCCTGTTCCCCGACTTTGTATTACAGACAATAATAGTGGACTAAGTTTTTTGGTTGATTCCGGTGCCAATATTTCAATACTTCCAGTGCCAAAACATAAAATATATAGTGATAAGTGTGATGACTATAAACTTTACGCAGCAAACGGTACCGAAATAAAGACTTATGGTATAAAAACATTAAACTTAGACTTTAAATTACGTCGGCCTTTCCGATGGTCGTTTGTGTTGGCTGCAGTCAAGCAACCTATCCTCGGTGCTGACTTCTTAAGCCATTATAAGTTGCTTGTGGACGTTAGTAAAAAAAGACTTATCGATTCGCTTACTAGTTTACAAACAATCGCGTCTGTTTCGGTGCAAGAACAACCGTCAGTGAGAACAATAGACTGCAAAAATGCATATAGTGACATTTTATCAGAGTTTACAAATGTGACAAAACCGATGTGTTTCAAGGACACTCCACCTCATTCTGTAGTCCATCACATAGAGACTACGGGCTCAGCCGTTTACGCGCGCCCTAGGCCTCTACCACCGGACAAGTACAAAAAAGTGAAGGCGGAATTTCAACGCATGCAAGAGATGGGCATATGTAGACCATCAAAAAGCCAATGGTCAAGCCCTCTTCATGTAGTTACCAAGAAGAATGGAGAGCTCAGACCGTGCGGTGACTATCGGCAACTCAACGCGATTACGAAGCCCGACAGATATCCGATACCGCGCATACAAGATTGCACGTACTTGTTACATGGAAAAAGTATTTTCACACGAATCGACATGCAGCGTGCTTACCATAATATAGCAATTTTTGAACCGGATATACCCAAATCTGCAATCTGTACAACTTTCGGTCTATATGAATTCCAAAAACTTTGTTTTGGATTAAAAAACGCGGGACAGACATTCCAAAGATTCCTTAATAACGAAGTTCTACGAGATCTACACTATATCTTTATTTACATTGATGACGTAATAATTGCCTCGGAATCTGAAACCATGCACAGGCAACATGTACGAGAAGTACTCAGTCGACTCGACAAATATGGAATTACGATTAATATGGCGAAGTGTGATTTCGGAAAAACAGAACTAAATTTTCTGGGTTTTCACGTATCTAGAGAAGGAATAAGACCGCTAGACGAGCAGATTAAGGTCATATCTGAATTTCCAAGGCCGAAAACTGTCGACGAGCTACGTCGTTTTCTCGGCATGGTAAATTTCTACCGACGTCATCTACCAAAAGCAGCCGAAAATCACGCCAAGTTAAACGTCTACCTGCATAACGCTAAGAAAAAAGACAAGAGTTTAATACCATGGACCGATGACGCTATAAAAGCGTTTGAACAGTGTAAACAAAGCATACAAAGCGCGATCACATTGTCTTATCCAGCATCGGAAGCAGAGATTGCACTCATGACCGACTGTTCTAACACATGCGCAGGCGCTGTACTGCAACAGAAAGAAGGTGACACCTGGAGGCCATTAGGTTTTTTTTCCAACAAACTTAGTGATGCTCAACAGCGATACAGTACCTACGACAGAGAATTACTCGCTATATATATGGCCATCAAACACTTTCGACCTCTAATAGAAGGCAGACCATTTACTGTATATACCGATCATAAGCCTATTGTTTATTCTTTGGAGAGAAATACAGTGAGCAAAAATTATACGCCTAGACGAATTCGTCATCTTGACTTCATAATGCAGTTTTGTACGTCTATAAAGTACATAAATGGACCTGAAAATGTAGTTGCAGACACATTATCGAGAATAGCTACCATAGAAACTCCATCACCTATTAATTACGAAAATTTGGCCAAGGCACAAAATGAAGACACAGAATTGAAACACCTAATGCAATCTAACACGTTACAGTTTCAACAGATAAACACGCCATATAGCAACAAGCCGATATACTGTGAGGTATCATTGAATAAGGCGCGACCTTATTTGCCTAAGGAATTTCGTGTATCAGCTTTCAACGCTGTTCATGAGATCAGTCATCCTGGTACGCGAACAACACGAAGAATGATGCAAGATCGCTATTTTTGGCATGGAATTAATAAAGACGTTACTAACTGGACAAAGTCATGTACGAATTGCCAAAAATCTAAGATACATAGACATACTATATCACCACATGGTAATTTCGTGCAAAGTGACAGGTTTGAATTCCTGAATATGGACATAGTCGGTCCCCTAAGCTACTGTGATGGTTACCGCTATATTGTAACGATGATAGATAGAAAAACAGGATGGCCAGAAGCCTATCCTGTGAAGGACATCACTGCCGAAACTGTAGCAGATATAGTTTACACAGGGTGGATATCAAGATTTGGATGTCCTTTACAGATAACCACAGACCAAGGACGTCAATTTGAATCCAATCTGTTCGCCCAATTGTCAAAAAGAATGGGTATTAGAAAATTACGAACGTGCGCTTACCATCCGCAAGCAAATGGCAAAATTGAAAATTGGCACAGATATATGAAAAGTTCTCTTATGTGCAGAGGGAATACAACACACTGGGTATCAGAGTTACCATCTGTTTTACTGGGACTACGGGCATGTTTGAGGGATGACACGCAGATTAGTGCAGCGGAGATGGTTTACGGAGAAGCATTAAGATTACCAGGAGATTTTTTTGAGCCGATAAAGCATGAATGCTCCGATAGTGAAATGTTTGTAAATAAGCTGCGAAAGACCATCGCCGAATTAGCATCCGTACCAAAAAAGGAAACGCATCAAGAAAAAATTTTTGTTCATCCTGACTTAAAAGACTGCACCCATGTTTTTGTACGGTGCGATAAAGTTACGAAACCGCTGACACAACCATATATGGGCCCTTTCACAGTAGTCGAACGAACAGAAAAATATTTTAAAATATTGCAAGGAAACACAGAGAAAGTAGTTAGCATAGATCGATTGAAGCCAGCCTTTGGACTCAAGACTGAGCAATGCAGCGACATCCCAAATAAGGCATTCCCAATTATAAACAATGCGCCAAAAACATCGCGATCTGGCCGAACACTCAAACCTGTTGTTCGTTTTGTAAACACATAATCGGTAGCACAGTTCACAGTACTTATAACGTATTAATAAACATGGGAAAAACTCAAAGCAAAGTTACTGAAGAACAAATAATAATTGCACAAAATGGTGCGGGTAATAGCGCCTCAGCCTCAGAAAAGATTAAGGATTCATTCATCAATAGACATGAAATGTATCTACTTTTCATAGTCTTTTGTATCTTAATGGCTATATTTTACATATTGTGGAATAAATGTAAAACCAACTACGGGCGCTACATGAGACGTGAGCTGCAGCAGGAGCTGCCAATGGTGGTGATGCGTGGTGGTGAGCCCGGTTTAAACAACCGCCCCCTGCCCGCTCAACAAGTGATAACGTAAACCTAGTGTAGTGATGTGAAGTAACTATGACAATACTGTGACTGATAAAGATATTAAGTGCAACATGAGCCTACCTTTAACCGTATACCTACCTAGTGTTTTAACAATATAATGTAAGGTGTACTATGCCATAAACAAAAGTTTAGCTAAGTTACGCGTATGTTATTTTTAGTTTTGTAATCTTTTTTTACATTTATGTATCAATTTTATATGTAGTAATATTCTAAAAATAAAAATAAAGGGGGATGTACTGTGCCTACCTAACTAAGATATGTATGGCAGAGCAATCATGTAGAGCAGCAATAAACGGACGTGTCTCGTGAATATTATTTTATTTAATCGCTCCACCGTATATGGACAAGCCCATATACAGACAGTAGCATATAGTACGCACAATGGCAACCCCTCCCCTAATGGCTTTTTTTCAACGGTGATCGTCATAAACAGGCGGATTATTACATGTTGGTTGTAATAGTTTTGACCTAATTAAATGGGAAACAAGTTTAAAGATGTACAAAACCGAGGTGAGAAATTTTGTACTATTAAAATTTGTTAATCTGATTTTTGCTTAAGACTCAAGAGTACTTGAAGTCATATTTTGGAAATAAGCAGATATTATTAATGTTAATAATTATCCTCTTTATTTTAGTACCTATATATTAAGATGCTATCGAAGTTGTGCATATAGAACAACATCAATGTAGTCGAACCCTGTTAATTAGGCATTATTAGGTATGACTCAAATACAGACATACTGATCTCAATGAAATTTAAAAAGGTCAACGTGATGATCACCATTTTCCGAATATAAAAAAAAATCATCAAAATCGGTGCTCCTCTTCAAAAGTTAAGAGATAACGTTTGCGCTATTTGTATAGCGCAAACTTCACATCGAATATTATTAAGGCAGAGCCATCTAGGGGGAATTACATGAACTACGCAAGCATGCGGAACATCGCGCGCTGCGTCGGCAAGGTGACTTGCAATGACAACTACCCGGGGCACCGAAGTTTGCCGAACATTCACGAAGGAAAGACATATTTTTTTCTTCGCGTCACTCTTCTCTTGTTGTCCCTTTTGCACGCACACATTATAATATATTGGCTAAAACGCTACCCGCATTTATACGTATTGTAATAAAATACCACAAAACACTGTAATAATAGTTGTATTTCAAGAAATATACATTTGTATCATCGTTCTGAAAATTTCTTCGCACATCAATATTTTCTTAATTAACTGGGTTTTATGATCTTACTTCGAGTAAACTATCCTATTTCGTTCACTTTCCTAGACACAGTAAGTTTATTTCCGCTGTACTGATCTTGAATATTGGAAGACTCCTCAAAAAAACAACATACCGAACTATTCACGTCTTGTTCTCCTCAATCCTTTGTTATTGCGTAGTTCGATATACGAACACTCAAAATATGGAGCTGTGTGGACTGTATAATGATTAAGGACGATGACGTGCCGAGGAAACGTTCCAAACAAATAGACAAGAGGGAGGCACAGAAATCCACCACGTACCTTAAATGCTTCCACGAACCATCCCAAAACAGGCTGGCTGGATGAGATTTCTCCTCGAGATGATGTCGATTTTGGAAAGTACAAACAAGCACAACACAAATAGGGATTAATTCTGCACGGCAATAGTTCATTTACGAGCTCACGGACCTAACAATAAGAAACGTTCTTTGGAAATGGTACTAAGAATGCGACCCACGAGTCTGCTCGACGTAGACTGACAGACGTGTCCCTGTCGTGTCAATTCTTTTCTGTTTCCATCCCAAGGCGAGGGTAGGTCGTGAAAAACATCCTGGGCAGTGGCGAAAATCATTCACCAACCTCAAATCTAAATGAGGTCGAACAGTGTTCATTAATTATTTATTTAACATTTTGCTACTATTTGCTTACAGTATCTATCAAGAAATTGTAGTTATTGACGACAGTGCAGGAGAAAGTCAGCCCAAGCTTGGGTACTTGGAGGAATGACGAGCTTGCCTAGGCGATTGGATCTTTGCTGGCTTTCGGTGAGTGCATGTGCCCCTTGCTTTTCATTATTTATTTTGAAGTGAATTAACTCATTCCATAGTTTTTCATCTTCAATCACTCCACTATTGCATTTAACACATCATTTATAATTCACCCGCATCTGCATACACACTCACATAAAAAAATACTTCAAAATGGAACCGACTTCAACACTCAAATGTGTGATATAACTTGTTGTAATCGGTACCATGATGGCTCAAAATTAGTAATACCAAAAGTAGTACCTATTATAACAATGCTGTGCGCACCGACTTTGATAAGTTATTTAACACTTTTGAGTGTTGAAGTCCGTTCTATTCTGAGGTAAAAAATAATGTTCGCATTTTAGTGACTTTTGCTACCTATGGGATCGATTGTCATTCACGGTCAACGACTATATCATCATGATAGGAAAACACTTTTCACTTAATGGAGTGTAACTTAAAAACGGCTTGACCGATTTTGATTAAATTTAAATGGGAAGTACCAGCTTTCAAGTAAACAAATCGTTTCATCCGGTTAAAAATTATAAGATATATAAAAAGAATACAGACGAATCGGGAACCTCCTCCTTTTTTAACCAACTTCTAAAAAAGGAGGAGGTTCTCAATTTGTCTGTATTTTTTTTTATGTTTGTTACCTTAGAACTCTGGACTGGGTGAAGCTGATGCTTGTCGTGTGGCCCCATATAAATATCATCAAAATCAGTCAAGCCGTCTTTGAGTTACACTCTAATAACTGAAAGATATTTACCTACCTTGATGCTGTAGTCGTTGATAATGAATGACAACCCATACCGTCTTACCATCTTTATAGTGACCCTTGCTAGTTAGCAAGGGTCACTGTAAAGATAGTTTATTTTTTTAACAAAAATAATGGGACCGACTTCAACACCTAAAAGTGTGACATAACTTGTCGGTACCATGCGCACAATATTATGATAATATGTACTTTTGAACTATCATGATACCGACTCCAACAAGTTATTTCACACTTTTGGGTGTTGAAATCGGTTTAATTTTTTTGTTAAAAATTTCGGTTGAAATCGGTTACAAAAACTGTCGAATTGTGAACCTCCTCCTTTTTAAAGTTGGTTAAAAAACTAAGTATAATATTTAAGATGTGAATATCAGAATTTGTTGAAAATATATTATTGCAACCGAGACAGAAGCGCACTTAGGCAAAGCCATTAAGCTAAAACTATCATCATGCTATCTGAAAGATGGAACACTTAGACTTTTTAGGGTTTTTTCTTGTGTAATTTAACACTGCTCTGGTTAAGTGAGCACTTAACTGGTGGGACTTGAATCGATAGATGCTCGGTAGTCTTATTTATGTTGGTTAATTCGATGGTCGTATATTGCTATTTTAATTGCATATCGATAGAAATTGGGCTGGTTTTATGCTTTTGTTTATTTGCCTTTCATTATGAATTTACATTTGAAGCGCTCATAGTGAAGTTTGGTTTGCTGTTCTTAACCGATCAAAAAGTTAAGCAACGTGCCGCGGTTATGAGTTGGATGGGTGACCCCTAGTGACATTACTACGGAGCGCTTCCGTGCTTCGGAGGGCTCTTTAAGCCGTCGGTCCCGGTTGTTTGAGGATGGCTTTCGTTATAGCATGGTAGTAGGGCATTTTGCGAATGCCCGCCTAGCTGGCTACCAGCCTCAAGTAGAAAATCTGTCGCCAAGCACCTAACGGTGTGTTCCGGCAGCTGTCCTTGAGAGCTAGTAATTCTAGGTTGGCCTGACCAACATCTTCGACCACATCGTCACTTACCATCAGGTGAGATAGTGGTCAAAGGCTAACCTATCAGGCATTAAAAAAAAAGTAGTGACTCAACCTGCATGAGTACTGTGGTATCCTTACTTTACTGGGTTTTTTATACCTTTATTATCAAATACTGCAAACTATATGCAACATTACATCTACTACAATGAAAGTATTTAGACAACCTACTAGCCATTCACACACAATCCAAACTATGCTCCAGCCTACAAACATTTGGGTGCCCAGCATGCTATCGTATTTCCCCGTCTGATTGCAATACTTATCCGTGGAGCCAAATATCTTTACATTTCAATTTGCACATCTCGGCACGGTGTGTTCTGGCAGCTGTCCTTGAGAACCAGAAAAAAATTACAGGCACATGAGATTTGATAACTCTGTGCCCCAAGTGACGGACGCAGTGCAATTCGTCACCTGGCGAAATGCATCTGCTATAGGCAGAGAATAATCAATCCACTTAGCATCAGGTGAGCCTCATGCTTGTTCTGCCACAATCACATTAAAAAAAACGAATATGCTCTAAGAGCCGCAACATCCTAACATACTCGTACTTAATATAAAATCCCTTTCATTACATACATCAAGATTTAAAATTTAATTTATAATGAACTAAAGTTTGACATAATAATGATTCAAGAACGCAAAAAAGAGCTCGAACAATAACTTGCGTGCCCAACATTTTCTTTTACAATTTCAATTCTTTGGCCAAAGAAAGCATACAATGCAAGTCCTTAACAAGAAAGCTCCTCAAGCTGTGTAAATATGGGTATTTTCCCACAGATCTAATGGCAACCCACCTCGCTTCGTTCGACTGGCAACACAAATACACGAACTTAAGTTAAGATTATAGGGGTAGTGTACCTGACCTTGATAAGTTGCGGTAAATATAGGGTAACACTGGGGCATTGTTTTGTCTGAGTAAGGAACTTATATGGAGTAAATAATGTAGGTAGCTTAAGTATTTGACAAATTAGTGGGTAGAGTTAAGTTATGGCAACTTCAAGGTGGAACATAAAATTAACTAGGTAAAATACACAATGCATTTCTGAGCATAAGTGTACTTAATTATAAGCATTGAGAAACACTAATAATCATAATAAGCATATAATGCCTATAAAGTATAAACAATATTTTTTCTCATTTTAATAAAAAATAAACTTACATGAATAAGTCAGATAGCTCCGCGTATAGTTTCAACCCCATTCGGTGGTTTTTTTGAAGTAGAACTCGGGACGCACACGTTGACGTTTTCGAAGCAGTGAGGGCTCAGTGTCATAAGCTATGGACTGCCGCGTAGCAGGTCCACGGTTCGAATCCCGCCGCGGGCTTGAGCTTCAACCCATGGTGGAAGGGCATTTACAAAAGTAGAAAAAAATTCAAGTAGAAAATCTGTCACCAAGCACCTAACGGCGTGTTGGTGACAGACGGACGGACGGAAGGACAGCGAAGTCTCAGTAATAGGGTCCCGTTTTTACCCTTTGGGTACAAAACCCTAAAAATTGAGTTATGACTCATTGTCATGTTAGCTCAATTGGTCAGAGCATACCCCGGCACCAATTATAGGCACCTAGAGAGTAGAGACCTAACGACTAGTACTGTTTGTCTCAATGTGACGGGCGCAGTGACATTCGTCGCATGACGAAATGCTTTTATTATGGCCAGTGGTCACATCAGGTGGGCCTCGTGCATTTTCCGTCACAATAAAATTAAATAGATTACAATGTAAGATGATGTCAGTTTAAAACGTTATTCTTGGAAATGTTGAAATCTAAAATATTTTATTCCATCAAAGACTTTATTTTTTATTTAATATAAAAATATTATATTGGTTCTTTTTTTGGTTACTATTTGTATGTCAAAGCATGCATTGTTTTTTCGTACTACCCGCAACGAGCCGCGAATGATGCTTCGCTTCGCCGCGGCTGACCAGAACAAAGAGAGTCGTCGTTGGACCGCGCCCCGCGCCATACACCACGACGGTGTCGCATTTCTTAATTTAAAATAAGGGCAAATATTGTCGCATCACCGCACCTTGTTATCTTGAATTACTATTAGAACTGTTTTACTGTTGCTACGTGATAATTTGTGACGTGCGTGGAAAGTGACCGTACCGCGGCCTCTGCAAGGAGACTCCGACTACGGGAGATGGTGGAGAAAGCTATGGTATGTACATACATTTTAGTAGCCTCAACTAAGAATCTCCTTTGCGTTTGGGAATCTCTTTGTGTATAGGTGCTCAAGGCTTCAATTAACCTACACTTACTATAAACAACTATCGAACCAGCCCCTACCCCGCGCGGTGGGAGTTTCTTATTTTTGAGGACATTTATTTTAACTAAGAACACCCACCAATAAATACGAAAATCATTTCTATGCGGGCTGCATATGAAAGAATAATCGAAAATAATGACTAAACACCGTGAGTGCTAGCCGATATATTTAGTTAATGAAAGAATAATGTCTAATTTATTCTAGTCGACAAAGAACCGTTTACATTGAAGATACTATGCAAATGATAAACAAAATTACATAATAAACAAAGGAGAATGCCCATTTCACTAGGAGACTTAGGTCCCCTGAAAAAGTTTAGTGTCCTGATTATTTCTTTTATAATTTGTTAATAAAAACGTCTAATTTTAGGATCAGTAGCCATTTTTCATATTTTTACCCTGGTTTAAGAGTAATTTAATTTTTAAGTTATAAAAATACTTTTTAGACAAATCGAATCGCAACCTGATAGTTTAGGAGGTAGTATCAACAACTTTATTCTGGTCCTTAATAATTATTCAAATTTAATATTAATGCCCAACCCTCTTGTAATTAATTGCTTTTTTCTAGACAATATAACAATAAATATGGTACTATTTTCTCGCACATGCTCCAAGATTTTGCCTGTTTGTATTGATAAGATCCTAATGCGAATCTGCTTAAATCATTTACATTTAATCTAGGAAACTAATCAGTACAGTACAGTACAGTAACCGGCAAAACACGTGAGTTTTTTGCCGGTTAGTGTATAATGCTATTTAGGAATAGAATAGACATTTCAAAAAAAACGATTATTTTCTTTCACGCTATCAGCTCGTCATTGACTTGACACTCTTGACAGTAGCACGTAAACATCAGTAGTGTTTCCAGTTAACATGTTTTTAAATCGAGACATACTATATCGATTGTTCCTGACTTAAGAGTGTGTGAAGACAGCCGTGCTTCCACGCTATACCATCACTGATGCTTTTATATATGGCTGCTATAAATCGTTATAGTATTATATTTTATACTAGCTGAATTCTAACGTTCACCTTGCTACTAGCCCGGCGGCACACCTAACAACAGCAAGCCATATTGTATTGAATACCAGGCATCTATAAATATACATCTGAAAGGACTTGTAGCGGAGTTTGCTTACCCGTTCTTAATCGATCAGCTAAGTTGAGCAACGTCAAAATCTAATAAACGTCATAATACGTCAATATCATGACAGTGACATTACTACTGACAGCTTCCGCGCTTTGTATGGCACGTCAAGCCGTCGGTCCCGGTGTTGTCTTCAGATGGCAGTCGTTACAGCATGGTGGTAGGGCATTTTGGTAATGCCCGACTGGCTAGCTACCACATTCAAGTAGAAAATCTGTCTCACTTATTGGTGTGTTCCAGCAGCCGGCCTTCATAGCCAGTAATTCTAGGTTAGCCAGAACGATATCTTCGACCAAATCATGACTTACCATCAGGTGAGATAGTGGTCAAAGGCTATAAAAATAAAATTAAAAACATACACAAACTATCAATAGTACCGATAGTATATTCAATAAGTATACTTACGGTATGGATCGTTTCTGCGCTGTCGATAGATATTCAATTAAAGGCAAAACTAACAACGTGTAAAAAAACTATATGAATAGCAATGAATTCAATCATAGCTATGTATTTTTAATCGATCTAAGATTCTGGAAAAATGGGATCTATAAATAACTGGCAATTCTAAGTTGGCAATTTTTTAGTGAGGCATAAGGACTATGTATCCAGTTGCCAATAAATAAAAAAAATGTAGTGCATATTATCTTTGGTTGCTAGTTTTGAAATAACAGGAAATAAATAATTTATAAAAATTGTACTCTTTAAGAAAACTTTTAATGCTAGGGTGAAAAGAAATACGCTGTTAATGAGAGAAGAGCAAAAAAATATGTAACGATTTTAGCATAATATTTTAATAGGACACTGCGCCATATAGCGGACCTGCCTTTGAACATTCTTCTTTATTAATTCAAGCAGTTGTAGTAGAGGCATTGGCTACAATTATTTTTTTTATACTGGATAGTTTAGTCTTAGACCACTATCTCACCTGATGGTAAGTGATGATATGGTCGAAGATGTTGTTCAGGCTAACCTAAAATTACTGGCTCTCAAGGACAGCTGCTGGAACTCACCGTTAGGTGCTTGGCGCCAGATTTTCTACTTGTGGATGGTAGCTAGCCAGGCGGGCATTCGCAAAATGCCCTACCAACATGCTATAACGACTGCCATCCAAAGACAATACCCGGGACCGACGGCCCGAAGCACGGAAGCGCTCAGTAGTAATAAAAAATCGCCAGCGGTCACACATTCAACTCATGACCGCGGCGGACCTAGCTTACCTTTGCTGATCGGTTCAGAACGGCTAAGCAAACTTCGCTACGAGCGCTTCAAATTATCGTCTTGTACTACTTTTTATTACATCGTTGGAACATTGCTCATTCTATTCAGCTACCAACATTTCTCACTACTTCCCGTATCTAATAACATTGAATACATCAATATAAACACATAATTCCCTGCCAAAGCTTCCAAAACATTCGAAACAGTACAATTTACGGGGGAACGCTTGGCAATCAATCAATATTATTACCGAAGGTCTTCCAAGCTTGCCAATGACAGATATTGATATAGCCACGGCGCCAAACAATAGATGCCTACTGCTTTTATTATTTTTTTCGCCGGTAAATGTGGCCTGTAAAGAATGGTTCAGAAACTAATAGGCAGTTTCGGAGACGCTTTCTGCCGAAAAGTTATAAAAAATGCGTAAAAAGGCGGATATAAAGTCGACGAAGTGCGAGTTTGACCTTTATTGAAGCTATTGCTCTTTTCGTACGAAAGTTTGACGAATTATTCTATGCTATTTTAAATATATGTTTATTATAATTGTGTTATGAAGTTGTGAGCTGTCTCACTTTTTACAAAATATTTAGTTCATACATTATTTAATATTTTTAAAGGCAGGTTTTTCCGATTCTCACCAGCTAGAGCTTAAAAAATCCGACTAAAAACATAAAATAAGCATTATTAGGGATAACTGAAATACTACTCGTCAGATCTCACTCAATTTTAAATCTGCCAATCACTAGCTTCCGAAAATAAAAAAAAAACATCAAAATCAGTACACCTTGTAAAGAGTGATGAGGTTACACGCCCAAAAAAATTACATTTGAATTGAGAACCACTTCCTTTTTTTAAGTGCTTTTTTATTGGTGTTTTGTTAGCTTTTGACCACTATCTTACTTGATGCTAAGTGATAATGTGGTCGGAAATGTTGTTCAGGCTAACCTAGAATTACTGCCTCTCAAGGACAGCTGTTGGAACACACCGTTAGCTGCTTGGCAACAGATTTTCTACTTGAGGGTGTTAGCTATCCAGGCGGGCAATCGCAAAATGCCCTACCACCATGCAATAACGTCTGCCATCCTAAGACAACAAGCGGGACCGATGGTTTAACGTGCCCTCCGAAGCACGGAAGCGCTCAGTAGTAATGTCACCAGTAGGGCATGCTATTCGGATATCCGAATATCCGAATTATCCGGATATCCGTTGTATATAATTATCCGAATATCTTCGATGTTATTATTCGGATAAAACGGATAATTCGGATATTTATTTTCTAATTATTTATGGTTTATTGTTAATTTTAATAATGCTTTTTACGATATATCGCACGAAACTTACTTTACTAAATGACTACTAGTGTAATGAAGTTTAATTAATTATATTTGTATGTTGTAAAAATGAGATCGAGTTTATCATGACGACGAAGAAGCAAATATTCGATGATGTCTCTGTGATCCATAAGGTGAAAACCGGTAGTGATCACCGTATCGTTAGAAGCACATTGAATATCAATTTTAAGCTTGAAAGGTCGCGTCTGATAAACTCGACGCTCCGTCCTAGCGTTGCCCAAATCCAAAACCACGAGAACTTTCAACTCGAACTACATAACCGTTTTCAGTGCCTAGCTGAATGCGAAACAGTGGACGAGATCATCAACGGGTTGGTGGAAGCTGTCCACGCGGTGGGATCTCAGTTCTTTAAGACCCCACGCCGAAATAAAACAAAGAAACTCTCAGAAGAAACCATCAAGTTGATGGAAGACAGGAATGAGATGAGACTGCAATTTTCAGCTGATAGTCGAACTACGGCAAGCTCAATAGACGAATTTCAAAGGCACTGCGACACGACTTGCGCGCCTTCAATACAAACCGGATAAAGGCCGCAATTGAGCGTAACCAAGGCTCCAAAGTAGTCGCAAAAAATTCGTCTATAGGGCAAAGCCAAATGACCATGCTGAAGATCGACGATGACAGAATCATCTCATCAACACCGGAGATTATGAGAGAGCTTGGCAGGTTTTATGGACAGCTATAAACCTCGACACGAATATCTGTTTTCAGTGCAGCTCAAGACTAGAGAGCTAAACTGACCCGACTCTATACCGAAGATATCCCGGACATCAGCCTATACGAGATTAGAATGGCTCTCAAACAGCTTAAGAACAACAAGGCGCCAGGTGATGACGGAATGACGACAGAACTTCTGAGAGCGGGTGGAAAACCGGTACTCTCAGTCCTCCAGAAATTATTTAATTCCGTCATCCTTGAAGGTAAAACGCCAGAAGCATGTAGAAGAAGTGTAGTGGTACTGTTCTTCAAAAAAGGTGACAAGACCTTGTTGAAGAACTACAGGTGCATTTCACTTCTGAGCCATGTTTATAAGCTGTTCTCGAGAGTCATTACGAATCGTCTAGCTCGTAGGTTTGATGACTTCCAGCTTCCCGAACAAGCCGGGTACCAAAAAGGCTTTAGTACCATAGACCACATACATACGCTTTGCCAGATTAAACAGAAGGCTGAGGAGTATAATCAGCTAATGTGTCCAGCGTTTGTGGACTATGAAAAAGCCTTCGATTCAATCGAAACCTAGGCTGTACTGCAGTCTCTTCAGCGATGCCAGATCGACTATAGGTACATCGAAGCGCTGAAGTTTTTGTATAGAAACGCCACCATGTCGATTCGACTACAGGACAAGAGCACGGAACCAATCCAACTGCAACAAGGCGTGAGACAGGGAGACGTTATTTCTCCGAAACTGTTCACGATTGTGTTGGAGGACGTTTTTAAGCTCTTGAACTAGAAAGAATTCGGCATAAATATTTATGGCGTATACATCACTTACCTTCGTTTCGCCGATGACATAGTCATAATGGCAGAGTCGCTTGAGGAACACAATGCTCAGCGACCTCAGTAGAGTTTCCCAGCAGGTGGGTCTTAAAATGACCAATACATTTACCTGGGGCACACTGTCCAGTTAGGTAGGTCCAACTTCGACAAAGAGGTCGCCCGAAGAATCCAACTCGGATGGGCAGCGTTCGGGAATTTACGCGACATCTTCCCTTCGAACATCCCGCAGAGCCTGAAGACTAAAGTCTTCAACCAGTGTGTGTTGCCAGTGATGACATATGGCACTGAAACGTGGTCCTTAACTGTGGCCTTTATGGACAGCGTGCTATGGAGAGAGCTATGCTTGGAGTTTCTTTGCGCGATAAAATCCGTAACGTGGATATTCGTCAAAGAACCAAAGTCACCGACATTGCTCTCAAAATTTGCAAGTTGAAGTGGCAATGGGCGGGCCACATTGCTCGACGAACTGATAACACATGGGGAAGAATGGTTCTCCAGTGGTTACCATGCTACACCGGAAGACGTATAGTTGGTAAGCCCCCCACCAGGTGGACTTACGACATCGTTAAAGTTGCGGATAGCCAATGGTTACAAGTGGCTAATAGCCGTTCTTTGTGGCATTCTATGGGGGAGGCCTTTGTTCAACAGTAGACGTCTTCCGGCTGATAATGATGATGATACTTTTAGTATTTTGCCAAAACTTTGTAATACTAAATTTTTCATATACTAAAATTTGCCTTAAGTATACCACTCCATACATTTGAAAATTAACAAAGTCAAATACACGACGTGCTTAATATGCGAAAAGTTGCGTCTCCGGTAGCGCACCACTACTAAACAATAAAATTACACTAGTTTACTACAACATTTTTACACCCGAGACGGCAAAAAACTGATTTTGCTTCAAAATTACAGTGTATAAAAACCATACAGTGATAAAAAAACTTGATTAAACAGTATTGTTAGTTTGATTTAAATTTCTAGACTTTATCACTAGTATCCGAAATATCTGTATCATCCGAATACTGTTTAGAGTGTATCCGAAATATCCGAATAGTAAATTTGGTCGGATATTTGCATGCCCTAGTCACCAGCGGTCACCCATCCAAGTCATGGCCTAAACGGACGTTGCTTAACTTGAAAAACTTTTTAAACTGTCACGGTCATTAAAACTACAATTATTATTACAAATGGGATATTTCCCGTGGTTTTGATTATTTTGAGCTCTCGATATTTCGGCACTGTTGCAAGTGTCATGATCACGAGTGAACTATGCGAGTGGATGGTTGGCACTAAGAGCAGAACAACTGGCATCTTAGAAGACAACAACCTAGACCAACGGGTTAACGTGCATTGTGAAGCACGGAAAGACTCAATTGTAATGGCACTTGCGGACACCCATCAAATCAATAAGTACGTTGCTTAACTAAGTAACTCAGTTAAAAACCACCAAGCAACATTCGCCGTGTGTGCTTGTTTGTGTCGGTTTCTACAGTTCTTCTAAATCTTCAGTATAGTTCTGAACAAAATGCCATCGTTAAGCGTTAATAGCGAACCTTCAGAAAATCCCTCCCCGAAACTAGTGAGTCGAGAGAGCAGAAATCACGCGATAACAAATGTACGGGAAAATTACGTAATAGCGAGAGGAAAAGAAATGTTGTTAGCTACGTTTATTAACACGAGTAGAATATAATAGATTATTAGCAAAGGAACGTACAGCTCCCGGCTTAAAAATATTTGACGGATCAATGTGTTACAGGTAAATTGTGAATTCATTGGCTCCAAACTAGTGTAAACTGTGTTTCAGAGCCAAAGGCTTCTCCCATAGAAATTACAAATTTCGTATGCCAAAGCCTTAGAATACAAATCGAAAATAATTTTTAAAAATGTAAAAAATAATTTTATGTAGGAAAATAAAAAGTTCAGTAAATACACATAAAATCAAAGGTGTAGTTAACATTTTTTTTTTTTTTTTTGCCGGCGGTATGCCTTTATTAAACAAAATACTATGAACTATATACAACACTACAGCTACTACAATAAAAGCATTTAGACACATATTATAAGTCATAGCAGACTCATAGGCAGTCCAAATGCTCCAGCCCACTCCCAGTTGGCAGCGTGCCCAGCATGCTGGCAGCATTGCCCCGTTGAATTGCAATGCAATAATTAAAATTAAAATAAAATTTGAATCAATTTACACTTCAATATCCGATATGTACATTAAAAAAAAGGTGTATAACTTTAGCATTAATAACTTTATTACTTTAGCAGTAATAGTCGTTGAACATGGGTGTTAGATAATTTTGTAGCAAATATAAAATCCTTAGAAAAATTCCTTTAAATGACTAAGATGAAGTAGTTGGTTGTTTTTTAAGGATAAAGACTTGCATTGAAAATTAAATCATAAATAAAAATCTTGATGCAATAAGTATTTGGACTTTATACTCGCCGTACACAAGAAGTGTTTGTTGGTTCCACGAACACAAGACTGGAAGCCATATTATATGTTTTACTGCTAACCTATACCTATACCTACTTGTATAACTTACAAATGAAAATTTGAAGTTATGTACTGTGAATTTGAAGCAATTTTTAATGAAGTTATGTAATATTACTAAAACTGATATTTAAATATTCATTAAAGTCTCAGCAAAAAATAAAAGTAATATTCTATTCGAAATGGCCACCTTTACCTGTCTGTCCATAAATCTCCCATATATTTATGTCCAGACGCATATTATATTAAAAATTATATATAAAAATATATATAAAAAAAAGTTATGTTACATAATAATAACAAATATATTTTTAAAAGTATCTCAAGAAAACATTAAATAACTAAAAAAGAAAACATTAAACACTTAAAAGAATATCTAAAATATATATCCAGTGACAATTCCGCCTAATTTCCTGCTATGCCCACGTGACGTCACAAACGCCACGCAGCCTAACCGGAAGAATTTTCGACTAGTTTCGCTTCTAAACGAAGCATCTTAAGGAGGTCTTGACTCACCGAGCGCATGATCGAGACTGAACTATATATTTGTTATCATTAAATATGGATTTCCGCAAAGTAACGCCTGAATCTATTCAGTTATGTTACAAATGAAAATGCAACTTTTTAATGAAGTTATTTAATATTACTAAAACTCATATGTGCATATTTATTACAGTCTCAGCAAAAATGCATTAACTCACTGTTTCCATGGGAAATTCCGCCACTGCTTGCTTCAGAGAGAGCTAAGCTAAGTGCTTAAAAGAATGTCAGCGTGTCATTTAGAGTAAGCTATGTTATTTTTTTTTATGCTTGGTAGGTTAGCCTTTGACCACTATCTCACCCGATGGTAAGTGATGATGTCGTCGAAGATGTTGTTCAGCTTCAGGTTAACCTAGAATTACTGGCTCACAAGGACAGCTGCCGGAACACATCCTTAGGTGGTTGGCGACAGATTTTCTTCTTGAGGGTGGAAGCTAGCCAGGCGAGCATTCGCGAAATGCCCAACGACTATGCTATAACGACTGCCATCCTAAGATTACAACCGGGAGCGACGGCTTAACGTGCCCACCGAAGCACTGAAGCGCTCAGTACCTAGTAATGTCACCAGCGGTCACCCATCCAGCTCATGACCGTAGCGGACGCTCTTCAATCGTGAAATTTTTTCATCGGTGAAAATAATATTTTTGTGCCCTTCACCTGCGTATCGCGATGGAAGGCATTTTGATCGGTCCACTACCTTTAATTGTAAAGATTGATTTAGGGCATCGACCGTAAGTCTTCATCATTTCTGGCAATAAGATTATTGTTTAGTTGTCATAATATTTTTGGTTCCTAATGGGATTTCGACCAATTCTGCTTTTGTAGTTCTAACAGCACGCGGTTGCCCTGATCTTTTATGGTCTTCGACAGGGGAAGTGTTGTTGTATCTTTTGATATTACGATATACGAACATACGGCTGATACGACGGCTCCATACCCACTTTGTGCAATGCGATCACTGCAATCCTATTTTCTTTAACACCCCATTCCATATCGTAATTTGATAATGAACACGAAAAAATATGTGAGTGGCGCGAAATCGAAAGAACTTTAAAAATAATAAATGCAAAAATAAATTAAAAATAATAAATAATTCAAAATAATTGTTTTAGATTAGTTGAAAAAAATAAAAGTTTTTATCTGACAGTATTTATGGCAATTATTTATTGCTACAGAAAATAAATTAAATTACATACAACTTGTAACAAACAATATGAAATGATAACTTGGCGGCAATCGTACTCTTATTATATAGCTTTAGCAGGAAAAAAGTGGAGGAGAATAAGGAACTACAGAATCGTTTAACATACAATATGTTATGACAACGGGCTACTACGGAACCCTAACTTGTGCGTGGCCCAACACGCATTTGACCGTTTTTACAATTTCGTTCTATAAAATGGGACTCTGTTAATGAGCTTCAGCTGTCCATCTGTCTGTCTGCGTCATTGAATATGTAATAGATAGCCAACTGAAATTTTCACAGAATATGCATTGATGTGACAATTGCCTTGCAAATTAATAGTTAGAGCAAAAAGATAAAAAATAATGGATCTAAATCTAAAATGATACCAAAAACCTATATTTTTAGGGATTTATTGTTTAAGCCCTGTAGTTAAAACCGTAATATATACAAGCATCAAATTTAAATTAATTTTAAATACAAAATATAATATTATTTCAATCCAATACACCTGCCAATGTGGTACCCAAGACGCCTGTCTTGGGATGGCAATTTTTACAGTATGGTGGTAGGAAATTTTGCGAAAGTCTCCCTCAAGTAGAAAATCTGTCACCAAGCATCTAACAGTGTGTTCCGGCATATTTTCTTGAGATGCAGTAATTTTAGTTTAGCCTGAACAACATTTTCGCCCGTATCATCACTTAACATCAATTGAGATAATGGTCAAAGGCTAACCAATCTGCAATATAAAATGTATTTTTGAATGAACACCAGAAGATAATACATTAATTAAATGTGTGTACCTACTTAAAATAAGGCCCAGAAGAAAAAATACTTTAGAAACAATGTTACTTGGAATAAATTCTTTTTGAATGGAATCTTGAAGAGTATTATAGGTTTTTTCTACATAGGTATTTACACCGTAGCGTATCATTGTTTTTTCTTATTAGGTACATATAACTTATGTTCTATTAGCTCTTGTGTTTAGCTATGGTCTACCGTGCCGCGGCTCCATCATTTGATCCCCGAACCGCCTCGAGTTTCATCGTAGGTTTGAAAGGTATTTTGCGAAGAGCCGCCTGGCTAGCTACCACCGACAAGTCGAAAATCTGTCGCCAAACACTTACAGTGTGTTCTGGCTGCAGTCTTTGAGAGGCAGAAAGTACTTATAAAATTACAGGCACATAATACCTAACAAATGTATGTCTCAGCATTAAGGACGCAGTGCAGTTTGTCAGTTGTGATAAAATGCATTTGTTATAGGCATAGGTTACCGCCTAACATCAGGTGAGCATGTACCGCCACTATACCATAAAAAATAGTCAATGGCAGTCAATTTTCTTCCATTGCCTTTATTTTTTATTCAATAATAGGCATTTTATCTACCGACATAATAAATGATCAGTATAAATTCAAGTTATTTTGGCTTTTATTTACGGTCACCTGACCAAATAGAGACAGAATAAACTTCTCCGGGATTCTCGTTTTCATCAGCAGTTATAACGTCAACTGTTAAAAAAATATATCCCTCATCTGGGAGCGTTTGCATTATATCAGAGCTTGGCAGGCGTTCTGGGAATATCAATGTAAACTGCAATTCTCCAGAAGGCGTTGCTGCGCATCTTTGGTATTTTTTAGTACTCGAAGGTATCTGGGTATCTCTTAGTACTCGAAGATGAACATAATGAGCAGTGCAATTCTAGCCCAAAGCCTCATGAGGAATATCTTTTGTCAATTGGCTTAAAATAATGCTGTAGCATGCCTGTAGTTAGCTCATATAGTTTTCTCTCAGTGATTCATATGTAATATTATATAGTCGGTATAATAAATTGATACATATTATATATCCCATTGATAAAATTAGCCGCCAAGTCGTTATTTATTTTAGCCCATCCAAGAACACATTAACAAGATTAATGCACTCTTCAATGATATATTACCAATGTATAGCTCCATGTTTTTATATGTTTTTGAATGATCTATTTATGCTGTTTAAAATTTTTTTTTATTTTTTTTTTTTTTTAATCCGGCGGTATGCCTTTATTAAACAAAATACTATGAACTATATACAACACTACAGCTACTACAATAAAAGCATTTAGACACCTATAAGTCATAGCAGACTCATAGGCAGTCCAAATGCTCCAGCCCACTCCCAGTTGGCAGCGTGCCCAGCATGCTGGCAGCATTGCCCCGTTGAATTGCAATGCTTATTCTTATTCACTGCCAGTGTGGTACTGCAGTTGATCAACTCGGTCACCATGGCCTCTCCTGCTCTCGAAGTGCTGGTCGAATTTCCCGCCACGCCAGCCTTAACGATATCATTCGCCGGGCTTTTATCAGCGCCAATGTTCCAGCTATTCTCGAACCGAATGGTCTGATGCGTGACGATGGTAAAAGACCTGACGGCATGACTCTGGTTCCGTGGAAGTTAGGACGGCCCTTAGTGTGGGACGCTACGTGCGTGGACACTTTAGCGCCGTCACATCTTTCTGAAACCAACGTGAGGGTTGGCGCTGCGGCTACTTCGGCGGAGCAACTCAAGCGGCGCAAATATGCTAACCTCGGTATGGGTTACATATTTGAGCCGTTTGGTGTAGAGACGTTGGGTCCGTGGGGACCGGGAGCTCATCGTATTTTCCAAAACCTATCTGAGCGCTTGGTCGATGCGACGCGTGATCAAAATGCTGTTTAAATAGTTACCAAAACCATAATTTGCTGCCAGGGTAATATCGTTGTTATTTACTTTAAGTTGCCGTTTTTAGAAGTTGCACGGTGAATCATCAGTACTATTATTTTAGATGCGTGTCTGTCTGTTACGCTTTCACGCCAAAACTACAGGACCGATTTGAATGAAATTTGGAAATAGTTTGAGACCTAGGAAAAAACAAAGGATAGTTTTTTATCCAACTGCGCAAAAAGAGGTTAATGTTTTTGCGCGATAACCGACATGCGCGCGGGCGGAGCCGCGCCCGTAAAGCTAGTATTAAGGGTATATTTTAGACGAAGGCCCCCATACAAAACGCAGCTCCAATCTCATTTTAATAATAGCGAATAAAACTCAATGATTTTTTACCTACGTAATCACTACTCTAATATCTAGGTTTGTGGTGCATCAGATTTTCATTAAATTATACAGTTTTGAAATAACACTAGCTCAAAAACTCGTAATTTTAGATAAAAGAAAGACCCAACTTTAAGCATCTCTTTCAAGAAAAATAAGCATGTTTTTAATATTTCCATTGCACCACAAACATGGGGAATATAATGAACTTTCTATAATGGGAAGTTATTTATACATGTGTACTATACTTTTTAAATAAATCTGGAGCTACGAATAACTGTCTCAAACTCCTAAAAACGAGTGCTATATACTAAACGCTATATAATAAAAAAAAAAAAATTAGTCCAAAAGAAAAAGGATTTAAGCCAGAAACGATAGGTGTAATAATACACTATACTTACATGCGAGTTTTTTTTTAATAACAAGTCGAGTTTATATAAAAGTTCACGCTTTGGCTGGCAGGTATATGTCCTTAAATACAAAGAGAGTCAAAGGTATTATTATATGTTCTATGGTCAAAGCTTACTGCCTCGCGTCATAGAACATATAATAAAACAACGTACTCGCGTATAGACGAAACGTGTCAACTAATATCCTGACTGAATAAAATAACGCTTCAGATGTCACATCCCTGTGTATACGATTATACTAGACGGATTTTTTGACGGAATTATAACAATGTATTTTATAATCCCTACGCTTGAGAGGCGTCTTGGGGATCGCTGTATAAGATTCTCGACTACTCAGAATACGCTGCTGCCCACTTTTTTTTATGCCTTATAGGTCTGCCTTTGACCACTACCTCACCTGATGGTAAGTGATGACATGGTCGAAGATATTGTTCAGGTTAACCTAGAATTACTGGCTCTCAAGGACAGCTGCCGGAACACACCGTTAAGTGCTTGGCGACAGATTTTCAACTTGAGGGTGGTAGCTAGCCAGGCGGGCATTCGCAAAATGCCCTACCCCATGCTATAACGACTGCCATCCTAAGACAACAACCGGGACCGACGGCTTAACGTGCCCTCCGAAGCACGAAAACGCTCTGTAGTAATGTCACCAGCGGTCACCCATCCAAGTCATGACCGCGGTGGACGTTGCTTAACTTTGCTGATCGATTCAGAATGGCTAAGCAAACTTGGCTACGAGCGCTTCAAAAAAGGTTCCACCTAGAATTCACATCATATCATTAGACTCATATTTTATCTTCTTAAACGATATCAGAAACAACGTTTATACATCCGTTATTACACACAACATTCTTGCACCAATCGAATCGTGCTAGTATCTACACTGTCATGAGTGATTTTGTGAATCATTTTTAAATTGCATGGTAGTAGGGGATTTTGTGAATGCTCGCCTGGCTAGTTACCATCCTCAAGTAGAAAATCTGTCACCAAACACCTAACGGTGTGTTGCGATAGCTGTCCTTGAGAACCAGTAATTCTAGGTAAGCCTGAACTACATCTTCGACCACATCATCACTTACGATCAGGTGAGATAGTGGTCAAAGGCTAACCTATCAGACAAACGGTTTTTGTTAAAAGCCGTTTGGCTAGTCTTTGACCACTAACTCACCCGATGGTGATATACAGGGTTATTGGTAAAATGCTAACAACCTCTTAGGGTTGACTTCTGCTAGTCCTAACAAACATTTCGAGATATTATTTTTTGATTTGGAAATGTTTTTTCGTGTGTAAGTGCCTACTCCGAGCAAAGAGCGCCCACCGCGGTAACATTGGACCGCGCTGTGCTCCCTTTGAATAGAGTTTTGAATATTTACATCGAGCAAAGCAAAAAAAAAATTAAATAATACATAAGAGACTTTTAACACCAGGTGGTTCTTGTTTGTATTCCGTCAAAAATACATAAAGAAAAAAACAAAAAAAAAAAATTAAAAATGTAAAGAAAATAAATTCTCATAATGTTTGTTAGGTTGGATTAACAGAAGTCAACCCTAAGAGTCTGTTAGCATTTTACCAATAACCCTGTCTATAGTAATTAAACAATTACTCTAATCTGTTTAAATCGCGTATATTTATCATTATTTTTGTCTCGACGTTTCCAACACTATGCAGTGATCGTGGTCACGGGGTGACTGAGCATATACGTAATTTTCCGTTTAAAGTTATCTAATTACTGTGTAACAAAACTAGCGAAATTCTAAGAAAACAATGGTGATATTATTTTCTAATTGAGGGTTGTAGCTAACCATGCGGCCACTCTCAAAATACCCTACCACCATGAGATAGATAGCAACAGCAAAGTTTTCTAACTATAGAATTTTTAAACGGATCTTTTGATGTTCAATCCTAATTTCCAATTACCGTTACATATTCTTCAGTTGCTGCCATTGACGGATGATCTTCACAAAGGAATGAAACCCAACCAAAATTAGGCAGAAAAGTACCTTTGAAATGTTTTTTTCAATGAGGACATTGTAAGAACCCTTTTTGTGCTCCAAATGAACTATTTTTTTATTGCTAATAGGTTAGCCTTTGACCGCAATCTCCCCTGATTGTAAGTGACGATGTGGTTGAAGGTGTTAAACAGACTTGACCTAGAATCACTGACTCTTAAGGACAGCTGCCGGAGCACACCGTTAGGTGCTTGGCGATAGATTTACAACTTGACGGTGGTTGCCAGCCAAGCAGGCATTCACAAAATGCTCTCCCACTATGCCGTGAAGCTCAAGCCCGCGGCAGGATTCAAACCACAGATTTGCTGCGCGGCAGTCCATAGCCAATGCCACTGAGCCATCACTGTTTCAAGTCCTTATAGTAATTTAAATGGAAAATGGAAAACTGTTTTATTCGTATCGGTGTAATAGGAAGTCTCACTCTACAAAAAATATGTAGGTATTTTTGCCAAGTATTTTTATGAACCATAGCCCGGATGGAATATTCCTCGACACACTATGTTACTATATTTATGTATGTAACTCGCAATATTTTACTGAGACCTTGCTTTACGAGGGAGTATTTCCTTTATCCCCTCTTATTGCATTTTACCTGACGATTTAGTTTCGTGTTAGTAATAAAAGTAAAGCTTGGTAGTGTGTAGGAAATGCGAGATCTTTTCTCAAAGTCTGGTATACGGATTCTTGTTATTTCGGTGCCGTTCTTGCAATATGTTCTATGTTTGTGAAAGAGTTTAAGTTACCCCCGATATATTATATGCTGTGTTTGGTTTTTGATTGAGCACCGACCAATGTTCTTATTAGTACTATATCAGCCGTATTGCCCATTTCTGAACACACCTTTGCCCACTATGGAGGGTTTGCTATAATCCCCATGCTTGGTTGGTATCTTGGGAATCATTCTTATTAATACAAGTATGTTAAAGTGTAAAAAAAAACCTTTTGAACATTATATCATCTGGCCTATTTATTTCTCTGAATAATTAGGTATGTATATCTAAGGATATATCGAAGGAACCACGTTTTAGAAATCTATAAAAAAAATTGGCCAAGTCGACTTTGCTGTTTAAAGTACTACATTGCAACAATCCGCAAAAAAATTTACTAGAGTAAAAGGTTAATCTAATTTACATTGGCAGTTTCAGTATTTCATATCGCAAAATTGCGATTCTCACGGCATTTTCTCCCTCGTGATGCACTTGCGCCGGCGCCGCGGCGCCGCCGGTGACGTCAGAGTGCGTGAGGAGGACAGCAGCGCGCGTGGCTCGGTCCGCGGCCGCAGCTGGCGCCATGACCAGTGCATGCGTCCACAGAGTACTTTTTTATATACGGCAAGCGTCGGCGCTGTCGTGAGCGCACGCACTCCGTGATGAAGCGACTCTGAAGGTCACAAAACCGGTCGAGACGCCTTCTCAACGTTAACAAACCGTAAGTTAAATCGGATAAAAGATCTTTAAAAAATGTGTCAAACTTACGTTAGTTTTAATCATTTATTTTCTCTCTCGCACTGCCACAATATAGAACCAGCTGCCATGTAAAGTATTTCCGTACCAATATGACTAAGAAACCTTAAAGAAGAGAGAATGTTCCCTCCTTGAAGGCCGGAAGCCATCTTTGTGACTTCTGGTGTTGCGGATTTTCGTAGACTACGGTGATGACTTACCATCAGATGAGTAGCCTGAAGGTTTACCCTCATATCCCATTAAAATATAGGGCTCTGTTTTTTTTTTTAACTATATAAACCATTGCGCAATTATAAAATATTTCTATACCTGATGTAGCATTTTAGCTCAGTAATGTAAAAAGTCAAATGTCTTTGTCCTCGTAAATGCAACAAAACTTTAGAACAAAGCGTTCCATAAAAGGGCAACAGTTTATTTTTCAACTAGCTGAAACAACTCCCTAACCTAAACAGCATCGGCGGCCGCATGAATCTGCCCGAGGCTCCCTCACATCGATTTGGCTACTGCTTGTCCGCCTTCTACAACAATACCGAACTTGAGGAAGTAATATAAAATTGGATCGAATACATTGCTGTTTTAAGCTCGTATAGATAAAAGCATCTGTAAGTTGAGAACGATCTTGATAAAGTTTTAGACAGATGTTCATACAGTAAACGTCATACTGCATCTTAAGTTCAGTTACAACTTTGAGAAGCATTTATTCATACAAGCGCTAATAGTCAGGTTACCTAAATGTAGGATGTAATACATGTTTTATTTAGTAAGTTTTTTTATGTTATTGTGACGGAACAAGCCCGAGGCTCAACTATCGCCTGCCTATAACATATGCATTTCGTCACAAGTCACGAACTGCACTGCGCCTATCACCTTGGCGCATATGTGTTACGTCTAATGTGCCTGTAATTTCACTGGTTCTCAAGGACTCCTGCCGGAACACACCGTTAGGTGCTTGGCGACCAATTTTTTACTTGAGTGTGGTCACTAGCCAGGCATTCGCAAAATGATCTTCCACCGTGCGGTGAAGCTCAAGCCCACGGCAAAATTCAAACCATGGACCTGCTGCGCGGCACTCTATGCCACTGAGCCATCACTGCTTCAAAAGTTAATACACATTAGTCTCATTAGTCATTGACATGAATACTCATAAACACCATAGCAAATTTGGGATATTTTTTTTGAAAAATATAATAGGTACCTAATTAATCATTTAAGATAATACATATTTCAAAAAATAACCAAAAGGAGAAAAATCATACCCTAAAACTACCCCAATAGATAAAAGGATAAACTCCACGAACTGGTCTACTGGACTCAGAATAATTCGATAAAATAGTATTCCCAATATTTGAATCTCCAATTTTATACAATTATGATACCTAATCCTATCTCAATTTTTTTGTATTCTGGAGGCTCAGTAACCCACGACAAACCAGTTGGTAGGCCTCTCAAGCAAGAGGGCGTCTTGGTGGGTTCTAAATATTCACCTCCGAGCAAATACTGCTGAGTTTAGGATTCAAGGGTACATATAAAAAAAAAACATCTTGCGGTACAATATTTTTGTTTCGGACGGGAATTCAACCTGCATCTTCCGATTCCACTCGGCTTGCTATATTTAGAAATAAAAAACTGTCCTTGAATTTATCCTTGTAGAATATTAACGTGTATCAATAACGTATTTAATTACGTGTCGTTTTTATTTTGCTTGCTAAGCAATCTGCTTCAATATTTTTTTATTTGCAAATCATCAAACAGATTCTTCGCTTACTTACGTCAAACCAATAAAACAGCAAATACACTTTAGCATAACAAATTATAATTTACCACTTTATTAGTTGTTTTAGGATTCCGTACTAGAAAACGGGGTTCTGGTATTTAACTTCGGATATCCGTCAAACCGTCCGTCCGTCTGTTATTTAAAGAGCAGTATGTTAGGAACCGTATCATCATCATCATCACGTTATTATTTTGCAGAGAGAGGGAGTAAAAATATTTAAAATAGCTAAAAATAAAACATATAAGCCGCCAAAGCACAACCCTTTATTTTCTAACTATTCATTGTTTTTGCTGTATCGTAAAACCTACTAAAAATACTTAGTATAGTAATAGTCCTATATCAGTACTAATATTATAAATGCGAAAGTAACTCTGTCTGTCTGTCTGTCTGTCTGTTACGCTTTCACGCCAAAACTACTGGACCGTTTTAAATGAAATTTGGTATGGAGATAGTTTGAGACCCGGGAAAAAACATAGGATAGTTTTTATCCGACTGTGCAAAAAGAGGTTCATGTTTTCGCGCGATAACCGATATACGCGCGGGCGGAGCCGCGCCCGGAAAGCAAGTTTATTATATAGTAGCAAATTATAAAACCAACCAAAAAAGGGACGGACTTACGCTGAGTATCAAGCCATATTAAAAATATAACGATTTTTGGTAAATTCTGTGTTGGAACGGAACCCTCAGTATGTGATTCCAACTCGCACTTAGTCATTCTTTTTTATTTTTTTTTGAAATCGTTTCCTAAATCCTTTTTTTTGCCGGATGTTGCTGTAAAATGGAATCTTTCAATGTGACATTTTCAAAAACCTCTGACACTTACGTTGAAAATCTTTACAAAAGCTTATAGGCGAGACCTCGTTGTCTTCCCTCGCCTACACGCTTTTGCATATATATAAATATATATTCCTTAGAGATTCAATTGTCAGTATTTCTAAAAGCTTAGGAAACATAATAAAAGGCAAAGTATTGCTAAGCGTCGGTTGGCATCGCTATGCGAAGATGGTTGCGGGCGCAAGTAGTCTTAAACTTAATGAAGTCATGATAGAAAAAATGTTATATAAAGTTATATTTAATTAATTGTAAAATAACTACTTACTTTGCTGTTATTTTTTGCCAATATGATTATAATCTATTAATAATCTATCATATAATATTAATCTATTAATTTTAATTTGGTGAGGTAGTATGATTGGTTTCTAATCAAATCCTTTTAATCATATTATTATTAAGGTTGAGTACCTTATTCCCCTCAAAATTATTCTCATTTTATCTCAGCTTCCTGTAACTGTATAAATACACTAAATATGAGTCGCAAAATAATATATATATAGAAACATTAAGAACATTGTTTTTAATAGCCTAGAACACAGAATTTTCATCTGAGTTCAATTTCTCTTATATTTATATGGTCATTTAATGGTTCTATTTCCTGCTAAACACGCAATGTACGCAATCCAACGCGATCCAGCCACACCAAAGCTAGAAGAAATGTCTCTCGGCAGCGAAGTAGCAAAATCAGTGGAACACTGCCAATGCAACGACATATGCTCAGCTTCTTTCCCCAATATCTGCACACAATTTTCGGCAGCGATTATGAACAAAGGAGACCATTTTGCTTTGAAAATTTAGTATTAAATACTCAGAAATTACATAAAAGATTGGACTGGCAAAGCTTCTCTAAAATTGTTTGTATCAGTTTTAGTATATACCTAAATAAGTAGTTTCATCAGATAACTGGTAGATGTTCTAATTTTTATAAAGAAATGTTTCAAATTTGAGTAAATATACATTTTAATGACTTTAAAAACTTATTAGACAATATCTTGCCGAGCATAATTCAGCTTCGACAACTTCTTTGACTTATCATTTTATTATATAAGTATATAAGAGATTATGATTTGATATGAAGATTTATGGAATGTAAGTGAAAGAAACTGAAAGTAAAAATTACATATCCTATTGACATGCAGAATAAATATACAAAGGTTATAAAAAATGTTATAATGAGGTCAAATTTCCTTAATTTGTACAGGTAAAAAGCTTTAGTAATCATTTTTTGTTTTCCCTAATGGCAAAGGTGTCTATCACCCACATTTAACAAGGATCTTTTGCATATTTTAAAACAACTGTGTATTGGAGAATCGAAGACCATAATTAATATTTATTTTCATTCAGTTTACCATAGTAAACTAACATTAAAAACCAATACTTTCTTTTTAACTATGCATTTTACCATAGTAAACTTACATTAAAAACCAATACTTTCTTTTAATGCTGCCGGTCACAACCGATCAGCTAAGTTAAGCAACGTCCGCCGCGGTCATGACTTGGATGGGTGACCGCTAGTTATAGACTGAGTACTGAGCGTGCACGTGTTTTGGATAGGGCACATTAAGCCGTCCATTCCGCTTATTGTCTTACGATGACAGTCGTACATGGTGCTACTGCATTTTGCGAATGCCCTCCTGCCTACCACCCTCAAGTACCTAGTAAATCTGTCGCTAAGCACCTAACGATGTATTCCGGCAGCTGTCGTTGAGATTCAGTAATTATTGGTTAGCACGTACAACATCGTCGACCACATCGTCCCTTACCATCAGTTGAGATAGTGGTCAAAAGTTAGCCTATAAGGTATAGAAAAATAAAAGCATATCTGTGGGTAGAGGCTACAAAAGGAAATATAACAGAAAGTGTGCAGCAGTGTCTTCTGAAGAACTGCACTCTTACATTGCGATCCTTAAGGTGCCAGCAAAACGTTGGGATGGCAAGTCCCCTCTTATCGAGGGAGGTCTTTGTTCAATGTTGGAAATAATGGCTGTTGTTGATGTTATATGGCAAAGATACTATATCTTTGTTTTATGATATTGTGACGGAACAAGCTCGAGGCCCACCCGATGTTAATCGGTTACCTCTGCCTATAACAGATGCATTTCGTCACAAGTATTGCACTGCACCCGTCACTTGAGACGCAGTTGTTAAATCTCATGTGCCTGTTATTTCACTGGCTTTCAAGGACTGCAGCCGGAACAAACGGTTAGGTGCTTGGCGATAGATTTTCAACTTGAGGGTGGTCGCTAGCCAGGCAAAAATTCGCAAAAAGCCCTTCCAATAACCAAAATAAGCTTAAGCCCGCGGCGGGATTTGAACCATGGACCTGCTGCACGGCAGTCCATGGCCAATACCACTGAGCCATCACTGCTTCAAAATATTTTAATATGTAGTGAAATTCTTCATAAATACTAGTTGCATGAATGATACAATCGCTAACTGATAGTTTAAAGGACGTAAAGTAGTTCGTTGTGAATATAAAACAGTATCTTACTACATACGCGATAAGTAGATTTTAGAATACTAAAGATCCTGATTTCGACTCAAAAATAGTGAGGTATATTGTTACCACGTAGTAATAATACTCAAAACTAGAAAATATTTCTCACAACCCCAAAGCTCGCTAGACTGCCGACCACACTATTATACCTGCCAAAGTTATAGGTACCTGGTACCGCAATACTTATACCTGGTATATACCCAGAGTGGGAACATAAACCTAACATTTTACAGCGATACTTCGACCCATTCCGGAGTCCAGGCGGAATATCGGACATCGCGCGAGTGCTGCCCAGTCGTATATCCTCGTTTGAAACGTCTACTGGATACCTGTAATTTCTCACTGCGGTAGCTAATAGCTGAGAAAATACGTGAATGAAAAACGCTGCGTTTTTTTTTTCAAGGTTATACTGCTATCTAACGAGGCAGTTGACAATACCTATTATTACTTAGTTATTTTTTTCATTATTACCTTTGGTTCACTGAAAGTTTTTTTTTACATACCTCTTTACTCCTTTTCAAAATATTCTTCCTAACACTTAATTTAATATGGATGCTAAATGTCTGAAATAAAAATATTTTGATTTTGATTAATTTGCTGTTTTGCTCGGTGATTTGTATTTTTGAAAACATGACGATGACCACTGATGTTTTGCACGAGCTGGTCCACCATAGTCACGGCTTCTTCTAGCCGCTTATATGGTAAAACTAGTGCATTTTATGTACAGTCCCAAAAACAAAAAAAATGCAGGACTCGTTTGGTAAAATAATACGCAATTATTCAATTTATTTTTTGGGTCTCACATTTTATGATTTGAAGCCTAGCAATTTACACCAAGTTTTAAAACTACTAGTTTGTAACTTAGTCCGTTTATGAGCTGAGCTATAAATGTGTGAGATACGGATGGATGGATATACAGATAGACAGACAAAGTGTCTCGCTCATAGGGTTCCGTTTTGCCATTTGAGTAAGGAACCCTAAACATGGCTGTAAAACTGCTGCGTTTTCCGCACCAGTGCTTAACAGAACCCTGACGTACTGCACACCTTTCAGTAAACGCTATGACGTACGCCCTAACCTCTGTTGGCCGCTCATGAAATATGCACCAGAATTATGAACGCCGGGAGCGGTACAGAAATACAACTCAAAATTAAATACCTACATTTCAAAGTAAATGTCAGTGATTCACCTACCTTGTTTACATTTTAGTTAACGTTCTAGACTACGTTTAGTTTACGGTTTGTTATGTTGTCTTGTGGCGTGGAATAAGCGTGGAATCGATGAATAATATTTGATGTTCATTTTGAGCAGTCAACATTGCTGTTTGTTAGACGTTGTACTTCATATTGGATTATCTTTTATAACAACAATTTACTTAAATTATTGTTCTCAAGAATATTATTTTGTGTTTATTTATTTAATGTTAACATGACTTACATTAATAAAAACTTACAGTCTATTGACTTATTACATATCTTACAGATTCAATTTATAAGATTCTTTCAAGAATTTGATTGAGGGTAGGTAAAGATAAAAAAGTATTCTAAACTCCGCCATATTTTATAAAACTAACGTGGTTATCTCACTATTTTTAAAACGAAATGAGTGTTATTACTAATATTTATCATAAATTTAAAACTATATTTTAAAAAAAAGCTAAGAAACTAAATTATTGTATTATGCTTTATTGAGAAGTAAATAAATGTTTGTATTCTTTTAGTAAGAAACAAACTTTTTCCATGCTACTAACTGCATGAATTAGAGGAGCTCCTCGGATCTTGTTTTAATTATCTAATAACAACAGAAATATTGGAAAAAATGAGCATATTACCTCTCACATCTTATATATATGTTTTTTTTTTAATTAATTACTCAAAATGTGCTAACCTTAAATTACTTCAAATCCTGACTCATAACTAGAATAAAAATTAAGAATAGAGTGAACCGGTAGGTTTAGGGCAGTAATTAGGTTCCAGTTCTTACCTATAGTAAAATAAGAATCGGAACGGAAAATATAAGCCCCTACTTATAAGTGGAAACAGTCTCAGAAAAAATAAATAGTTAGTACATTAACCAGAATGTTACCCAATCATAGAGAAAATTAGTACATTCTCTCTGTCCAATTCAATTTTAAGAGATGGTTAAAAAAACCTTTTAATCTAAATCAAACGGCACAACCGAAACTAGGTCAAATTAATAAAGCGTCTCTACTATTCAATAGAAATACTATTGGATAGTGGAGACGCCAAGGAGACGTGATTTCAAATTGGAGTACAAACCCAGACGCACATAAAAGTCAATCAAAGGGGCCATAAATATATTTGTCGACTCTGATGTTCTATTCGATGAAACCTTTGATGTATCTTTAATAAAGAGACTCTACGTATAAATATTATATATGTAATGAATATTGAGTCCGAGTCCCTATTAGCTGCTTACGTCTTCGTATTTTTGGTTTGTTTATTAGATGTTATATATTTTATTCAATGAATATTATTGCTGCTGAAGTTAGTAACAATTATGAGCCAGGCGCAAAAAATAGGAAAGCACAGTTTTAACGCAGTAGCACAAAATGAGTTGATTATTTTTAGTTAGTGCTACTAATTATAAAACATTTTGTAGACCAACATTTTGTTTGTCGTCCTGAAACAAAATGAATAGTTTTAAAATCTCATTTCCTGTCTCATTACCATCCCTAAAACGTATCCATAAAACGGCCATATCGAAACTATGGTGAGGTTTAAGATACATTTTTTACCTAAAACTTCTTCCCCATATATAATCGCCGTATTAGAGGATGTTTTCCGGAGAACCAAAGTCTTCGACTTAGCTTTCAGAATTTGTAAGTTAAAGTGACAATCGGCGGACCACATTGCTCGACAAACCAATATGATGGTTCGGAAGACACCGAAAGACGCAGAGAAGACTCCCTCTAGGTGAACTGACGACATCGTAAAATTCATGGGTAGGCTATTGTTACAAGTGGCTACTAGGCTGTTCAGTGTATAGTTGGCCTATGGGCCTTTGTTCAACAGTGGACGTCTTCCGGATAATGATGATGATGATTAAACTACTCGACAGCAGATAATAAAACCTAGCACGAATATGAAGTTCGAAATATCGACTTAAAATAACTGTGAATGGACTATAACTAGTCTAAGGATCTTCGAGCAGGGTGTAATTGATTGTTTTTATATCAATTATTTGAGTTAAACATACGACTTATATGATTCGCAACGCATCTTTCATTTTATTTAAACAATGGATGTAAAATTTCAGTGCGATATTTGTGAGGAGTTTGAATAAGAATGGATTATTCAGTTCTCAGTTTTGATCACAATAAGTGGAGTAAGAAATTTACTGCTTTGTATTGGTGAGGATTTTTCGCATCTTTTTTTCACTTCTAAATCGATATGGTTATCAATCATCACTAAGGAATAAAGCATAGACCGTCCAATTAGTCAGCCATTGAAAATTGCCCGTGGAAAAAGTTTGATTATTCCAATTTCACCTATAATAAACATCATCAGCAATTACCCACCGTTCTAGAAATGCCTCCGTCATTACGGGGGATATTATCTTGGGAATTGCAGTGTAAGATTGAAAGAACTTCGAAAGGCACTGCTCTCTATTTTCTAGTACTTTTTTCTTTATCGCCTTTTACTACTCGCACTGAAAGATACGGAAGGAAGCAATTCTAGCGCCCCTCGGTCTTGCCTATAATATACAAATACAAATGTTTATTCTTGTTCTATACATATAGCATATATGTAATTGTATATATATACCTACCTATATATATATATACTATTACAGCCATGGTGTCCACATGGTTTACCAAAACCCCCACGCTTGACAGGCGTCTTAACCGACGTAACCGCAGTGTAAGATGAAAGTTCTTCAAAAGACGTTGCTAACTATCTTCTGAAATTATTCCCATTATGGCCCATAAAAATCCCACAAGAAGATATGGGGAAGCAATTTTATTCTTGTACCCAACCGGGCCGTATATGAGTAAATTGAACCCCAAACTAATACCTTAGAATTTAAAATTTAAAATTTCTATGATATTTCGGTGGTGATGATGAAAGTTTACAATGACCGACTATTTCTATAAAAATAATATCAAAACGTGTTCGTTTTGTTTTAGATAAGCAAATTTCGTTGTCATGTCTTAACTCCCCAATTAGGAGGGCCTTACTGAATACTTCTTATACAATTCAATTGGGCTGCCAGCATGCTGGGCACGCTGCCAACTGGTAGTGGGCTAGAGCCCTTGGACTGCCTGTGAGTCTGCCATGATTTATAGGTTGTCTAAATGCTGCAATTGTAGTAGCTGTAGTGTTGTTTATAATTCGTAGAATTTGATAATAAAGGCATACGGCCACTATAGTTACACTCAAAATACTTTAACAATTAAAATACTAATAACTAACCAGTGACTTTGTATGTAGCAAATTTTAACTTCATACCAATTTATTACTCTCGTTTAACATGTACCTTGTTTCCTGATACTGAAATCTTCAACAAACTCCTTAAGCCTTTTCAGCCTTAATATATTCTGTTTTTCTTTCAATAAATCTTTTCTTCCAAATACAAAGTACCCTTTATTCGCAAATAAATTATCCAGCTAGAAGCTAAAGAAATTCACCCACAGGGATATTTACTAGCGTTCTAGGTAGTATCTTTCCGTAACACTATATGTGAAATTAAAATTGGCCTGGGGCCAATGTAATCTTATAGTGGCGGTGTATTTATCACCGGGATAAGGCATCTTGCAGGCTTGCATATTATGGTAAGTAGTTGCTGATGCTATGGAATTGTAAAAGAAAGATATTTAAGTTAGAAAGTGCTTCGTTTGTGATATTGGTGGTTCGAAGGTTTTGGATGCGTGTACGATAAGTGAAACGGCCGAATAGTTGAATATGTTCTTTAATACTGCAGGCACACATCGCATACACTCAATACTTAAAAGCTGCTATACTATACCTACTTACTTAACTTACATCTACACACTACAGTTATTACATGCGCGCTGATACGCTATTACTGTCATGTCTTTTGTTCCGTTCCTTGTATCACATCTTGGTTTTGATCCCCACCGCCAGCTTGAGCTTCACCACTTGTTGGAAAAGCGCATTGCGATAGGTCGCTGTGCATTCCTATAGCTATCAAGTAGAAAATCTGTCGGCAAGCATTTAACAGTGTATTCCGAGTGTATGTCCTAGAGAACCAGTAAAATTAAAGGCACCTTAGACTTAGCAACTGTATATCTCCAGGTGAGTTCTATGAATTTTTCTTTTACGTCACTTGTGGCGAATTGCATCTGTTATAGGAGTAGGTTACAGCTTAAGATATAACCTGTTGTTGTGCTATGTATAACCATCTAGCCACATATGTGCCTGCATGTAGATCACGCGTTGCATCGATCCAGCGCTCTGATAAGTTTCGGCCCCTACGACCCAATGCTTTTACACCAAATGGCTCAAATATGTAACTACTGCCGAGATTAGCATACTTACTTCCATCGCTTGAGTTGATCCTATAGTACAAACTATAATATATACCTATATTTAGTTGTATATATAATATAAACTTATTATAATACCAAAAATCTAATTAAATAAACGAGAGACGCTTTTATTTAAATATAATAATTTATAAGCCACCATATATATATATATAACATAAATAAAACTAAGCAAAAATACCGTTAAATCCAATATGTTGTAAGAATTCTGTTATATTATTTAAAAATATGGTATGTTATATAATGTTTTTTTTATGCCTGATAGGTTAGCCTTTGACCACTATTTCACCTGATGGTAAGTGATGATGTGGTCGAAGATGTTGTTCAAGCTAACCTATAATTACTGGCTCTTAAGGACAGCTGCCGGAACACACCTTTAGCTGCTTGGCGACAGATTTTCTACTTGAGGGTGGTAGCTAGCCAGGCGGACATTCGCAAAATGCTCTACCACCATGCTATAACGACTGCCATCCTAAGACATCAACCGGGACCGATGGCTTAACGTGCCCTCCGAAGCACGGAAGCGCTCAGTAGTAATGTCACCCATCAAAGTCATGATCGAGGCGGACGTTGCTTATCTTTGCTGATCGATTCAGAACGGCTAAGCAAACTTAAGGACTTATTCTAAGGATTTATATTTGCTCCAAAATTATCCAAAACCAGGTTTAACGAATAATTACTACTAAACTAATGAAGTAATCTCATACAGTTAGGTAATGCAACCCCTTAATAATTTTAAAAGACCTATTCAACGAATACGATGGAATAATAAATATAAAAAAAAAGATTTTTTCAAAATTTTACTATACCACTGTGTCGGCGTAATTGATATACATACCCATACAAAATTACAGCTTGCTAGTACCAACGGTCTCTTAGCAAAACCTGGAGAGACGGACAGACAGACGGACATGACGACACTATAAGGGTTCCTTGTCAGGACTACGGAACCCTAAAAAGGAGTTACACTGACCTTTAACTAGATGGCGCTTTTTTAAATCTATGACACATCAGACTATAAAATGATACACTCTGCACTCCATAGGTACTAGGTAGCGTGATCTCGAAGCGTTGTTCAGTCGAGACCACTTACCGGCAATATAATTGTATTGGCTGCTCGCCAGAACGCACCGTTTCATCTCTAAATGGGCTAGTATATAATTTTTATTGCAACGCTTATGTCAGGCACTTGTTTTTGGGATATTCTGAATGTTGCAGTTTTGTTTCTTGTAGCTTTTTATAATAGAACGGTCATAAGTGAGCTTTTTTTTTTTTCAATACACTGATGTAGACATAGCTACCATATTTGATTCCCTACATTTGTTCCTACTTATAATAATTAAATACATACATAATTAAATGAAAGTTTACCTAATACTTATAAAATACTTCTTATAGGGGTACCACTTGGCTGAGCAAATATCGATGTAATATAAAATAAAAAAAACTGCTTTTGCATCCAGACCATTAATAATTTATACCAACCAGTTTCACTCAGTATTTTTTTGCCGAACGTATGACGTAACAACGTATACAATGCACATATAAATTTTAATATGAAATATTAAAATTTGTATGTGCATTGAAGAAGAATTGTCCTTAATAAGAGCATCGTAGACGCCTAAATTGAAGAAATGATTTTGACTTTGATCTTGATTGGTTTACTAAATATAGTTGTTTAGGTTACTAGTAATTAAATTGTATTTTTGTTTACACTTAGAAAACTGTAGACTGTACTGTGGTGGCTGGTTGAAAAAAAAATTTGACATATTTTGTAGATAATTTTATATGTATTTTATGATCTACATTTTGTCTCGCATATTTTCATGATTAAACTTATCGTTTTGGTGAAAACCGTGCAATACTATTTTTTTTACCTTTATTTTTTTTTTTCATACAGGGGAAAGATGGGGAACTTTCAAATATAATTTTTAATCATATTTTAAATAAACTTACTGATTTTCAGCTTGGTGGTAATTTAGGTAGCTTTACTCTTATTTTTTGGTCCATTTGACCGGACTATACGATTTAAAGTAATAAAAGTAATAGGAACGTCAGGTTAAGATCATTTGAATAGTTGACAGTTCCTTAAAGAAACAAACTACACTAAAACTAGTCAGATGAAAGCCACAGTGTGTGTAAAATTACATACATCTTTTCAAAAACCTTCCTTAAGGTCGGGTATTCCCGTTTTTGCCTAAAGTAAATGTTGTTTTTTATAAACAAAGAAGAACATTTCAAATCTGAAATAAATATATATTTTAGTTACATTCTTTCTCCTTATTGTGTATTCGTTCAAATCACGATACGAGTAAATTTTCTCGATAGAAAAAAATAGTGAACTAAGTTCGATTTGCGGTTTTTTTACCGGCCAAATTTAATTTTTAACAGGTACTAATACTCCACTTAATCTATAACTTATACCATTTTGTAGGTAATTTAATTTGAAATACAAATAAAGCGATCCTTTTTTCTCATTACATCTATTCTTTATTAAATCGAATATTTAAGTGATAATATATCCAAACGTCGCTAATCAGTGTCCCTCGGGACGTCACCAAGACAAGATCTGTGTCAAACTTTTGCGCGCGCACTTTTTGGTATCTGCGTAAACAAATATCATGAGGATACACAATAAATTGTAAATAATTATTATTTAGTGAACTATAGCATATAATTATGACATAGTGTTTATTCCTCATAGTGTAAATATCTCTATTAGAATATTAGAGGCATTAGATAGACTGTGTTTGTGTTTATTTCCCGTTGTGTAAATATTTTATGAAAACTTATATGAGACAATATTTTTTTTGGTTGTTTTCTGGAAATGGCAAATAAAGAAAATAAACCACGCACTAAATCACGGTTGAAGGCAAAAGAAAATGGGAATTGAAATATGGTAACCATTGCGTCGCCACAGGTTCGCATATATACGAGTGATTGCCGAGTGCCGCCACGGTTGCATGAAACGAAAACAGTGATTGCCACGCGCCTCTGTGGTTTCACGGAGATCGTCAGCGTATTTTTATCGATTTTCGTAAATTGGGTCCTTTTTTGCGAGATGGAATGTAGCCATAATAGACAATAGAATATAGCTACTCTTCGTTTTGATAACCATTTGCAGTAAAATGTATCTATGAAATAAAAAAGTTCAGTTGTTTGTTTACGTTTTGCGAAACCGGCGGGCCATCGGTATTATTAAACATGTTTTTTTATGGTTTTCTCATGAATATTAAAATGATATTTTGTCATATGCTTGACATTTGTCTTTTCTATATAATTCAATAATAAAACAGTAGTATTTTTCTTAAAATCAATGGAAATCAATGGAATTTAGTACTTTCGTAGTACACCTCCGAACGTTTAGGTATCATTATGAATACATCATAAATGTTTATATTTCGTATTAATTGTTTATTTAGCTATCATGTACAAGAATATTTTTCCTTCCAAGGTAAATACTTCAGTCACAAGAGACAATTGTTTACATTACGCTGCGCTTAACGCACGGCCGGCAAATGCTAATACAACAAAAAGTTCGTCCGGTAAAAAGTAGTGAGTGCCGCATGCAACCACGGTTGCAAGTGGCGTCGCAGCGGGTAAGTAATTTTTTGTTTGTTTATTTATTTCTATTGACCACAGTCTAAACATAACAGTAGGTTCAAAAAGAGGTAAAAAGTTACTATTTCTAGTAATCCTTCAAAACACTTAACATTATGACTAGGTATGCATGGCTATCAGATATTGTAGATTCAGTCAACTTTTCAGTTTGGAAAAGTGGTGATTTTTTTTCAGACAACTAAGTTTTTTTATGTTATTGTGACGGAATAAGGTCGAGGCCCACCCACCTGATGTTAAGTGGACTAACCTCTGCCTATAACAGATGCATTTCGTCACAAGTCACGAATTGCACTGCGCCCATCACTTTGAAACATAGTTGTTAAGTTTCATGTGCTTGCAATTTAAGTGGCTCTCAAGGACTGCGGACGGTTGAGAATTTTAAGAATGCCTGCTTGACTTGCTCCCATCCTTTCAAGTAAAAAATCTGTCGCCTAGCCTTTTCGTACTATCTTTATATCTTATTTTATGGTGTTACAGAGAAATTGATGGCAACGAGGACGCCTTTATTATTCAAATGGATAAATATAAGACTATTTTCAACCTATATCGGGACGGCGAATAATTGACATCTCCTACTTTTTAAAACAAGTTCAAGAAAAAGAACACCACAATAATTTGTTTGAATGTAAATAAAACAACTTCTTCTAGATTGGTGAGAGAAGAAATTAACTTATATTAATATTCAAATTTGAGTGCAAAATGTGAAAAGAAGTTTGTTTGACTTAGCTGTACCACGGGAGTTATAGCTTCTGGAATAGAATTTTCTCAGATCGAGGAGTTGTTTTCAGCAATAAACATTCCTATATTTTCTTCAAGATGTTTTATTTAACTGCAGAATAAAGTTTATATATATATATATATATATATATATATATATATAATAAACACATTAGAACTACTTCTGTAAATAAAAACTCAATTTGGTATTACCAGATTCAAGGTTACATTTTTGAAAACTAAGATGAGACCAAAATTAATAAAATTTTATATGAAATGCTTACTGCCCGATATCATAGACAGCAGAAATGAGCGTGGTATGTCCATTAGAAACTTAAAAATTCAAGATGACAACATAAACATTCACCCTGATTATGAAAACAATAACGACAATGTTCACCCTAATTATTCACTACTAGGAGAAAGCATACGTCAAATAAATTTAGAGGAGTTTTAGAAAATATTTTTTATAAACGTAACTACATAAATTTCATACGCGGAAAAGTATGAAATAACTTGTGGATGTCGATACCAAGCAGATTCAAAACACTCTGAGCTCACAGTATCATTATCCGACTTCCACAAGTTGCTTTCATCTTTTTTGGTGTTATTTTTTTTTATGCCTGATAGGTTAGTCTTTTGACTTTTTGACCTGATGGTAAGTAATGTTGTCGAAGATGTTGTTCAGACTAACCTAGAATTACTGGCTCTCTAGTACAGCTGCCGGAGCACACCCTTAGGTGCTTGGTGACAGATTTTCTACTTGAGAGTGGTAGCTAGCCAGACGGGCATTCGCAAAATGTCTTACCACCATGCTATAACGACTGCCATCCTTAGACAACAACCGGGACTGACGGCTTAACGTGCCGTCTGAAGCACGGAATCGCTCAGTAGTAATGTCACCAGTGGTCACCCATCCAACTCATGTCTGAGGCGGACGTTGCTTAGCTTTGCTGATCGGATCAGAATAGCTAAGCATACTTCACTACGAGCGCTTCAAAAAGGAGTCAGTGACGTTTAATTAATTTTATTTCAAAATTTTTAGTATCTTGTCTTAGACGTATATTTAACGTCTAAGACAAGTTGTCACCCATAATATTGGCTAACATCAGCAAGAGTAGTAATTGTTAGTTAGTAATTGGTAGTTTAGCAAATAATTTCATTAAGTAAATTGAGAGTAACATACGAACTACTAGAACACTCATTTGTAGGTATATGCTGCTCAACATAAAATAATCATAACGATACGTTTAAGCGTTACTTTTTACTGTATATGCATGATCCAGTAACATAAAAAAAATATACGTGATTATAACTTTCCTCCATATTTTTTAAGTTGATTAAAAAACTAATTCTTAAACTTAAATTTAAATCTACATTTATATAAAATAGGTATGTAAGTAGTTTATTGGATAGTTCTATACTTTTATCGTTTCGTGAATGTAAGATTTGTTTAATCATTAATATCTTAAATTGTTGTGACTAGAGTCCCCACGCATGGCAGGCGGCTTGGGGATCGCAGTGTAAGTTGGTAGATCATTTGAAGGCGCTGCTGCCCACCTTCCAGTAAATTTCCCTTAGCCGCCTCTTACGACACCCACGGGATGATATGAGACAACTAGCGTAAATTATATTAAGGAGCGGTACTATTATATTGAGTATTATTTCATGATTATAATACTCAGTAAGCAAATAAATAATACCGTGTGGTGTTTGAACTGTAAGATAATAAAATAAGTAACAACAAAATATAGTTGGTATATAAATCAAAAACTAAAAAGAATTTGAGAAGAATAATGTTTCGGTAATTAATAAACTATTTATTCATGTATGTGTTTGTAGAATTCAACGTATTCTACGATTTATTTTCTTAGTAAACAAATGTTTTTCACAGTGATGGTTGTGTCGTCGACGAACAAAGAACCTAATGGAATAATGCCTAACACTATAAACTCTTTAGTAAATTCTACTTCGAATATGAAAACGAGAATGCAACCATGAGCCTTACATTAGTAGATAAGCCCATGTGTTCAATACAACGTTTGTCAGAATGTTTTTATTTTTTGAAGAGGCAGACCCATAATAAACGTAACCCTTCTTTTTTGAAGTTCCTGTTTCTCGCGCTGCTTTCTACGAACAACCATGCAACGTGTACCTAAATTAAGTAAACATATTCTTGAAAACACAAGAATGATTTAATATGTTGTAACAGTGACTCTTGTATATAGCTACATTCGTGTTCACCACCAAGCGGTGGTGGAAGAAAAAGTTATGGAGTCAGTTATGGGTAAGTTATGTGGGTACACCATTATATGGGTATAAAATAAGCTAGTTTCATTTTTGTGATGTATGCTGCAAATGAGGGATAACATGTACAATGTATAAACTATCCTATGAAATAGCATATCTGTGTAGGTACGAAAAGTAGGCGTATCTATTAAGAGATTATCATTAATCCATAATCAACTTAAATTCTAAATACGAAATTATAAATTCCAAATAACATTTGGGAGTAGGGTAAAATACGGGCAATATTATGTCAATTCACGAAGTACGAATTTATCGAAATTTGGATCCGAAAGTGTTTCGTGGTAAGAAAAAGTGCGATCCTTCAAACGAAACTTTGAACTTCGTTTTTGGCAGTAGACCTCCTGGAGTCCATCAACTGTTTTAGTTGCACTGTGTGTGACGTGACATTGAGCTATTCGACGCTCGGTGTACTGAAAGCGCGCTGTGCAACTAGAGCGCAGCGCCGCGTTGTGCGCATAGACAGCAACTCTCGCATGCCGAATTTACGTACTCATGAAGTAATAGATAGCCTTAATGTCAATCTTATTGATACACGTGATATTCCAATGAAATATCGTACACTATAGAGACCCACTTGTTTGCTTGTTGCCAAGCAACAGCCTTATCGATTTTAGAAATATTGATAGTTATGTACGCGTTCTCATCAGGACATAAAATATTGTCATAGAATTTTGAAAGAAAATCACTCTGGCAACAGATAACATCCAATCACTGAAAATATTTAAGTTTGTTCTGAAGTTCTGTGTTTTATATTGTCTCGTGGTCCAAAGTAACACATAACTGTTTGGTGCGGTGTCAATAAGTTAAGTGTATTCATGAATTCTGAGCGTGCCTGAGCAGCATTAACATAAATATTGTACAATATAGGTGAGTAAAACATTGAATAGTATAAATACATTGAAATAACTAATTTAAAATGGTAAAACATGACTTAACCATGTAACATAAATAAACACAATGAAAACCTACAATGATACATGTTCTAATATACGTATCAGAAAGCTATTTTATTAACGGATTGTGTAAAAATTGTGTGTTTTATTGTTTTAAATAAAACATTAACTTTTCGAACCACATCGCCTTGTAATAAATTTTTTTCATAATCAGAAATAGTTAATTCTCGGGTTACACATGATTTAAAGCTCTAAGCTTTTTTAATAGTAACATTATCCGCAGTCTGTATGCAATACAGCTTTGATTATGCATTGTGTAAAGTGTAAAGTGTAAAGGGTAAAGGGTAAAGTGTAAAGTGTAAAGTGCAAAGTCTTAAGTGACATACATAAAATATATGTAACAATACGAGGGTGTTCAAAGATACATTGTAAGTTTAGGAATTTTTAAGCCTGAAAGTAAACTAACATACCCATTTATCCGATAAGGTTCGACAGAATCGAAATAAAATCGACCTCAAATGCATAACCGAGTGGGAGATTTATACGTTTTTCAAAGTGATAGTTTAGGTCGTAATTCTGTTTAGATTTAAAAATTAGAATTAAATGGACTCAAAACAAACACCCCATGAGGAGATAAATAGGACAAAATAGAAGTTTAAGCTATCCAAATTGAAAGGCTCACATCCAAAAACTATAGACTAATTGGTCCTTGACATCTATCAAACTTTTGCGGAATATTTCCTCGCACATATTTGGTATACACCAAACTAAGATCAATATGAGTTTTTAAACTGTCACGGTCATTAAATAAGATCAATACTCTCAGTGATAGGTCAAATGATGGTCTACTAATTCTTTACACTTGTTTGGCCTTCCCTCCGGACCTCGGTATCGAGTAGACGTGTGCTTAGTATTTATATTTCTTTTTTATTTCTATTAAATAAAGTTTAACATAAAATTATTCCTGATGAAAAAATAGAAGACTGAGGAGATACACCCACAACTGCACCTGAGAACTGAATGGAACAACAGTGGCACACTACGGCACTAAGCAAGTAAGAATCGATAGAGCAACACACGCGCACGCGCTAGTTGAACGTCACGCATACTAATGTGCATTCATTGAGTAATAGCACACAGATAAACACCCGTACGCTGCGCCATTGTGCTTGTATTTGCCACCTTTGCGTATATTGATTACTTAGTGTGCGCATACAATATTTCTTTGCAATTGCTGTACGCCTGGTACACTGTGGTTCAAAACAGTGACGCGGTGTTTCATTAAAAATACATATCATAATTAGTTATTTATTTTCTTGAAACATATAATAGAAAATACCACTCAAACGTACTCCACCTAAAATTGAATCACCGCTTTCCTTTAAAACGCCTTTACAATATGCGTCTGACTCTAACACCTCAGAACCGCAAGAAAATGAATCTGCATTACAAGAGCGCGTAAGGGCAGCTTACCTAAGCGGAAGCGTGCAGACACTGATGATGTTACTATGGGCGAAGTCATGGATATGTTCAAAAAGTTACGGGAGGATCATGAGGCAAATTTTTCAGCTTTACTACAATCGAACAATGAGATAAAAACAGCATTGGACTTTATGACTGCTAAATATGATGATGTTGTCAAAAGAGTGGAATCCATTGAAGAAGAAAACAAATCTTTAAACAAAGAGTTACAGGCCTTGAAAAACCAGCTGGAAACATTAAATAGGAACGCGAGATGTACCAGTATCGAAATAAGAAATATTCCTCAAGAGTCGAAAGAAACAAAAAAAGAATTGACGGAAATTATTAAAAATACGGCTTTAACGCTAGATATTCCTTTTGAAAATTTAGAGGTAAAAGATGTGTACAGAATCAACACAAAGGCCTCCACTAAGCCTATTATAGCTGATTTTACCACAGTTTCGACACGAGATATTTTTATTAACTCTTATAAGAAATACAATAAAGAGCATCGTGATATAAAGCTGAATACCACAAGTATTAAAGTCGGTGGCCCGCCGAAACCAATTTATATCTCAGAAAACCTGACTCAGAGGGATAGAAGACTATTCTATCTCGCACGCGAATTTGTGAGCGGAAATGGGTACTTATTCTGTTGGATATCATACGGCAAAATATACTTGAAAAAGTTTGAGGGTGGTGCACCAACACGCATAACATGTGAAGCTGACATTGAAAAGTTAAGAAATAAGTGACTATGGCCAGTATATTTTTATCTTTTCATGGAGTCTACTCTAATTAGTCTTTTTGAGTTAATTACGTATTTTCTTATTAGTATGTTTTCATTTGTTAATCACGCTTCCATTCAATCATATTCATTGAGTAATTTGAACAATAATATTAATTCAGTATTCACACAACTTGAACAAAACACATATAAAACACGCAAGGTTCACAACACACACACACGGCTTATAATATGCCATATATATTACTTTTATGTTTACAAAATTACCTCTTTTAATGCTTACTTTGCAATGAGCAAAAAGGTTTCCGAAAAAACCAAACTACTAACATGGCCATATACGATTTCTTAAAAACTGTGTTATTAAGTGTTGACAAAATCTCCCCAGTGTGTTCAATACTATGTGATATGACGCAGGCTTTTGACTATGTAGATCATAAAATATTAATAAAAAAATTAGAAGCCTATGGAATACGGGGTAACATTTTAGACTTACTTAAATCTTATTTGACTGACAGAACACAAATAACCGAAATCAGTCGGGTAAATCTCGAAACTAAAACTGAAGAATTATGCAAATCATGTGCATGTAAAGTGACATATGGGGTTCCACAGGGCAGTGTTTTGGGCCCATTTTTATTTATAATTTATATCAATGACTTACCTAATGCTACAACTCAACCTATGACATTATTCGCACATGATAGTACAATTATGATAGCACGTAAGAATATAGACTCGTATGAAAATGACATCAATGATTCTTTGACATTGGTTATAACATGGCTTAATAATAATAACTTAAAAATAAAAAGAAATAATTTAAAAATTAAAAAACACGCCTGCCGTACCAAAAAGTGAACTAAAAATTTACAAACATGTTACATGATTTAAATGTTGAATGGCCACAATGTAGGTACTAAATAGATTATATTTACTGTGCAGTTAAAACACCATTTAACCCAAAAATGGAAAAAAGATAACCATTATTTTCATCGAAGTCGGGGGACCTGTAAAGAACTATTCTAAGGAACTGTCCCCCGACTGCAATGAAAAGATTGGTTATCTTTTATCCATTTTTGGGTTGAATGGTGTTTTAATTGCACAGTAAATATAATCTATTTAGTACCTACATTGTGGCCATTCAACATTTAAGTCATGTAACTTGTTTGTAATTTTTTAGTTCACTTTTTGGTACGGCAGGCGTGTTTTTTAATTTTTAAATGATTTCTTTTTATTTCGTACCTTTTAGTGATGAAACAATATTTTTGCAAACGCACAATGTGCCACGAAACATAAATTACTTTTTTTTGGAATGAATATCACGCAAAATATAACGCAAAATATTTTTTTTATGATTAATTGATTATTAATGATAACTTTGAGGTATTTCTGTTCTTGCAGAGACTTTTTGTCATGGAGCTCGTTGATAAGTTTTCGTGGATCTAAAACACCAATTCTTCTAGCTGTCTGATGCGACCAAGAGCGACATAAACTTTCATCATCATCATCATCAGCTGGAAGACGTCCACTGTTACTCCCCCATAGAACGCCACAAAGAATGGCTATTAGCCGTTTGTGACCATTGTCTACCCGCGACTTTTATGATATCGTCAGTCCGTCTAGTGGGGGGCCTACCAACTCTACATCTTCCAGTGTACCATGGTACCCACTCGAGAACCTTTCTTCTCCATCGGTTATCAGTTTGCCAAGCAATGTGGCCCGCCCATTGCCACTTCAACTTGCAAATTCTGAAAGCTATGTCAGTGACTGGTTCTTTGGCGAATATCCACGTTCTGATTTTATCGCGCAAAGTAACTCCGAGCATAGCTATCTCCATGGCTCGTTCAGTGACTCTGAGCTTGTCCATAAGAACCACAGTTAAGGACCACGTCTCGGTGTGTATTCCCAGTGATGACATATGGATGTCATCACTGGGAATACACACTGGTTGACGACTTTGGTCTTCAGGCTCTGCGGGATCTTTGACGAGAAAATGTCGCGTAACTTCCCGAACTCTGCCCATCCGAGTTGGGTTCTTCGGGCGTCCTCTTTTTCGAAGTTAGACCTACCTAACTGGACAGTCTGTAAAATTACATAAACTTTGCCCCTTGGCAAAAATTTTAGCGCCTAGATCCACGACGGCTCTGTCGAGTGTCGTTCCATGCAGGTGGTGCACTGTCACAACCCAACATAATATCAGTGGTAACGCGTCAAATTCGACAGTGCTAGGCGCAAATTTGACACTCAAACTAGTCAGTTTATATGATACATGGCAATACAGTCGTATTGCCACGTATCGTTTTGTCATAGAACTCAACGAAAACGGCTTCCGGTAACTCTTCCGGTTACGACGTAGCGCTGGCCATACGAATTTTCGGATGACCCCCATAGCGCCATTTACCAAGCCGTGTCCATATTTAATATTTTTCCGCAAACGCTAGACCAATAGTAACTTTTAAGAATGGAACAATACCTCCTCTTTTATTGGGATCAGAAAGTATAAATTCGGATTTTGGTCGCTGTCCGTTGGTTTTAGCTTCTACGGATATATCTGATGCTACCACGTCAAACATCCGGCAAATTTTGGCGAGTTCGATGGTCATCGTTAGATTTTGATTTGGTAGTTCGAGTCATCCACCTGTCTTGTCGTGGGAAATTTTCGCACACACTCGCCATCTGGTCCAGTAAGTGGTACTCTACGATGGTCCAGGATTTTAACTATTCAAAATATCGACTAATGTGGTGTCGTCTGCTTGCCTCACATTCTGTGGCAGTTCGCAGAAGCTATATAACGCCCATAAATCTATTTCAGCAATTAAATGTGGCGGTTGTTTAAAGCAGTAGTATGCAATAAATGATTCTGATTCTGATTCAGTATGCCCCGCTGACGGATTTAGCTACTAGTGAAAGCTGCATCAAGTCACTAAACAGTAAAATGTTAACACTGCCAAAATAATCATTTCTTGTAGTTGTGTATGAAATGCCTTTCTCTCTGAAGGCGTTCTCCGGTCAAAAAACGCATGGTCTCTGTCCTGCCGCATGCCGGTGGTTTATTTATTTGTATTTCTTGTGTCTACAAGAAGCAAGTGTAGAAACGGATAAGACAATATTTATTACTTTTGATATAAGTGAACCAATGTATATTGAATACTACTATTATATATTTTTGTTATGTACTAAGCAAGCTCGAGACGGTGATAGTAAAATTTGTAAAATTTTCACGATTTTTTTTTATTTTGTATTATAATTTCATGACCTATGACCCCCTCTTTGATTTTTTTTTAATTTTCGCTAGCCTATGTTACCCGAAATAATTCAACGCTTCTAATGATATCACAAACATGAAAATCGGTTAAGCCGTTACGAAGTTATGGTGGAATAAAGAAACTCACAAACATACATACATACATGAACCCTAAAAACATAACTCTCCTTTTTTTGGGCAGTCGTGTAAAAAGGTGCCTAACACCAGGTGCGACTCATGCGTATAATATCATAAACAAAAAAACATCAATCAATAAACAGAAGTAAAATCACCAACGTTTTGTCCGATAAGAAAAAAAGATATTTAAATATAATTATGATGATAAATATCATTACGCGATTATCGGACATCTGTTTGTATTTGATAAAGACGTGTGTTAAAGTACATACCTATTATGTTATCTGCTTTCGACTGATTTCATCGCCACGATTGTTCAATAATCATATTTAATCACGGATACAATTTTATTAATAATGGCAATATTTATATATACAAGGTTATTGAAAAAATGCGAACAATCTCTTAGAGTTGCCTTGTGTTAGTCCCAGTAAACATTATTATATGAATGTTTTTTTTAAATTTATTATTAAGGGACAGAATTCTAAAACCAGATGTTAGATTTTGTCCCCACTTCTCCTCGCGTGTTTACTTCGCGGTGTACATGGCGCCACGTCCGCAAGTCAACGGTAATATTTTATTTGATTAAAAATTTAGAGCGCTCTCTAGTAGAACTAGTAGAAACTATCTTGTCACACACGAATGTGATGTGTGCTGAAGCGCCATCTAGTACGCATACATGATACCAACCATTAGTTGATTGTATGCTGTAAATATCATAGTGTGACACAGTTAATAAATCTACCATACCGACAGTAGAACAAGTTTAGTCTTGATTATTACCAACTTGTTTGATTTTTGCAGTTTTTGTGTATGTTCATTTTTAATGAACATGAACTATGGTTTTGATGAACATGAACTATGTATCTACTTTGATGCAAGGCGTAAGCTGTTACACAAAAGATGGTTTATTTATTACAAAAACAAGTATATTGTGTAAAATTTACAAAGAAAATCATAAAAAAACTTTTTTACCCCTGATCAAAATACAAATAGCGGGTTATACTATTGGGTATTTTTAACTGACTTCAAAAAAAGGAGGAGGTTCTTAATTCGTCTGTTTTTTCCTATATGTTTGTTACCTCAGAACATTTGACTGGGTGAATCGATTTAAAAAAATCTTTTATTGTTTGAAAGCTGATACTTGTTGTTTGGTTCCAGTTAAATTTCATCAAAATCGGTCAAGCCGTTTTTGACATACACTCCAATAACTGAAAAATATTTACTTATCTTGATGATATAGTCGTTGACAATGAATGAAAATCGATCCCGTAAGTAGCAAGGGTCATAAAAAGAAGTGTTTTTTTTTAAATAAAAATGGAAATGACTTCATCACCAAAAAGTGTGAATTAACTTGTCGAAGTCCAACACTAGTACCACGTGCACAATATTGTGATAATAGGTACTTTTGAACTATACTGGTACCGACTTGAACAAGTTATTTGACACTTTTGGGTGTTGGAGTCGGTTCCAATTTTTGTTTTTTTTTTTATCAAGTAGCGTAGTTCATTCTAATCCTGGCTTTGTTTCCGCTAACAATCAAGGGTACCTGCTCGTGTCATTACTACAAGTCATTATTAAGATTTCACTTACAAAAAATCACATGGAGAATGTAGTAGGTAGGTACAGTTATTGTTTCAATTTGTTAATAATAATAAATACATCTCGTGGATGCTATTGTGTAGATGGGTGGAACAACAAAACTTCTAACAAAATAATACCATTATTGAAATCACCCAAGGAGAAAGATAAGTATTTTGTTTGAAAATTTATTACTTTGTATTACTATTCATACGTAATACCACAATATTACATATCGATTATAAAACCGTGGTATTACTGTTATTAACTGTATTTGTCAAAGATTACGAAAGATACGTTTATGTTTGTAAACGACACCAGTGCCCTCACTTGATGTATGTACTTGTATAGGTAGATTATGTTGCGAAGATGCACCGGAGTGCGACATAAAATCGGACATTCTATGAGAGTAGGGCTGCCATCCGTCCGGGTTTCCCTGGATTTAGCATTTTACCAATAACCCTACATATTAATAAAAAAATAATCGAAAGGTGAATGTTTCGAGATTTGTCTTAATATACTCTTTGTGTAATAGTGTATATCAACAATGCGTCGTTCTTCTCCTCCATTTTCTATACTAGAAAAATAACAAACTTTTATTGATTTTCAAATGAAATTTTTGGTGAAGAATTTTATTGGTAAGTAAGTTATGGGATAGTATCAATAACCAAGAAGCATCCTCCTATCCTACAATATATGGGGTTGTTTATATGGCTACCATATGTTGTTTATACAACACAGAAGATGTAACATTTAAAAACATAATGGCTATAATGTGTATAATTTTAACTTTTGTTGAATTACCGGCCGCCCCTTAACACCAAAACGTCCTGGGGAATACTCTCTTTGGTAGTATATCCGCTACACTTTGGTTATTAAGGGCGTTATAGTTAAGTCCCCTATAATGCACCTTACTCGATGTTCTTACGTAAGTATTGGTATGGTGCTAATTATTTCATTTTCTTTTAGTCAGTTCTTAATTCTAAATGCTATTCAAGAAAACCATGGAAAGTCTCATTCTAAAGCAGAAGCTTAGGCTTCTTCTTTTTGTATTAAGTTTTCATTTCAGAATTTCATTATCTCTATCGCATCAAACGTTTACGGCCATCTTTTTACTACTAATTTATATGTACTAATATATTACGTACTCGATAATACCATGAATATTTCAATAACTTTCCATGTATGAAAGTTTGTGTTTTCTATAGTAGTGGACAGAAGGACGGTGTTTACTCAACATAGCTTTGTAGTTAATTGATAATGTTGTTCTACTGTAACTATTACGCTGTGGCAACTCGTGTCCATCCAAGACATACTTTTTCGAGATCTATGAAAAAACGTGTTCAGGTAGCTAGATTAGGTAGTACCTATTTAATGTTCACGTTCATTAGATATACTAAACTCTCTAATTATATGAAAACATGGAAACTCGAGATACCTAATAAATTTGCAAGCATTGTAATCGTAAATTGAATACGCGTCAGAAAACTTAATTATACGTAAATATAATACGTATCAAATAAAAGTAATACAAATAAAAAAGTCACCAAAAAGAATCTAGGTATGTGAGATTCGATCCACGGTAGGTACTCGATCTTCTGATTCGACTTCAGTAGTTACACACTATACAATCATTGACGTGTCGAAAATTACACACATATCGTTTATGCCTTACTGTCAGACACATTATATTGGTCCACGTACATACGTAAAATTATTATTGTAATATTAAGAATTATGTCGTAAAATTTAAAATTTGACCAAAAAGAATCTCTTTACGCTGGATTCGATCCACGTACCTCTCAATTGCGAAGCGATGTCACTTACTATGCGCTATTTGAACGACGATTGATTAGTCGAAAATTATGTACATAACCTTTGTGCCTTATTGTCAGAAACTGTATAAATTAATCATGATCCGTCTAAAATAATTACAACACATTCATTACGAAAAATTCTGAATATTGCTTATAATAATTATTTTAGGTAGCTAAAGTTGTACCTATGTCTTGTAAAATGTTTGAACTGTTTTTTTTATTGCGTTAGGGTTCACAATCATATCATAATTTCATTAATATAAGAGATATATACATAGGTACATGGAGAAAGGAAGCCATAGATGCTTACCTTATTATGTCCATCATGCGTTTTTGACGATTTTTATACATCTTTTTTGCATTCCCAAAGCGTTTATTTATAATTTTACCCATGTTTTATTTTAATTGAGATCGCCGAGAAAAGTGACACAGGTCCGACGCATGACGCGGCTGACCGCGATATGAGCGAGGATGATAGCAATATACGTAGATCGCTGGAGTAAATAGTGCGACATGATGTTAACGCTTCTCGGAATGAAAGGGCGTATGTGACATTTTGTAAACAGGCTCAGTACGCATTAACTGTGCTTTTTTTTGGATTAAAATAATCAATGAAATTTATTGTACTTAAAAAATCAATATTTTAGAAAAAAAAAACAAATTTTAATACACTAAAATCTGGCGGAAAAAGTAGGAATCCTCTATTTTCAGAGGTGTTTTTGAGATTTTTTTCTATCGAGCCAATTATTAGGAAACATGTTTTGAAATCGATGAAAGTATTACTTATATCCTTGAGTATCGTGTATTTAAATTGCAGTACCATCCGGTACCTGGTTTATGAGATTTTCCATATCATGTTGGCACTATTTTGTAATTTCCGAGCCTTAAGTTTTTGTAACGGAACATGCAAGAAGCCGACATTATGTTAAGTCTCTTGAAAAAAATTAATTATAGGCAAAATTATTATTTGCTATTTTTTTTATTATTCTCCTCAATGTAAATTTCAAAAGTGTATTCAGAGGGAGCGCGGCGCGGTCCAGTGTTGCCGCGGCGGGCACTTTCAGCTCGGAGTAGCCATTGTCTTTTACTACGAGATAATGAACTTAAATGTGTCAGACAGTACTAGAAAAACTTAATCCTTTTTTCCTGGCAGACGTTTTAGGTTTTGAGTAAAGTCATAGAACTAACGTTGTATGATAATACTACCTCTAGGTACGTCGTATGATAAAAATGCAAAATATTACCGTTGGCTCGAAGATAGATTAGATTAGAATATCCGCCTCGCTACCACCCTCAGGTAGAAAATCTGTCGCTAAACACCTAACGGTGTGTTCCAGCAGCTGTCCTTGAGAGTCAGTAATACTAGGTTAGCCTGAACAACATCTTTGACCACATTATGACTTACCAGCCGGTGCATATACTAGTCAAAAGCTAGCCCATCAGCTACAAATAATCACGATATTTACTCAATATTTTAACCATTTGGTTGGCCTCTGACCATGTTGTTGTCTCTTACCAGGTATTTTGGGTCCGTCTTGGTGGGTACCACGTCATTGTTAGATATTTTGCCTTAAATCAATAGTTCGTTACTGTTTATACTTCTTTGTTTGAGCATATAGCACTAAAGCAAGTAAAAGACTAACGAGTCTAGCAAGCTAGATGGCGATCATCAAGCCTATGTCCATAATAGTTGGAGTGCCACTCTGCACTGCGCGTGTCACTCCGAAACGTCATTTCTTATGTCTCATTTGCACTGATATTTCAATTAATATAGTACCTTTTGCATCTAAACACTACTGTGCAAATACTCCAGACTACTGTCCCCTCGAGCTGAGAAAAAATCCAACTTCTAAGCCAACGCAATCAAAAGATACAGCCGATTACCGCAAATTTTCGGCACTCGTAAGCGAATCAAAACCTACAGAGTACTTCCCGTGAACAGAATCTTGAAATTTGGCACGAAGCAATATCTTATAGCACAGATTAAGGAAAGCCTAATCTTTGACCACTATATTACCTGATGGTAAGTGATGATGTGGTCGAAGTTGTTATTCAGACTTATCTAGAATTACTGGCTCTCAAGCACAGCAGCCGGAAACCACCGTTAGGTGCTTGGCGACAGATTTCCTACTTGAAGATGGTTGCTAGCCAGGCGGGCATTCGCAAAATACCCTACCACCATGCTATAACGTCTACCAACCTAAAACAAAAACCGAGGCTTAACGTACCCTCCGAAGCACGGAAGCGCTCAGTAGTAACGTCACTAGCGGTCACCAATCCAAATCATGACCGTGGCAGACGTTGCTCAACTTAGCTGATCGGTTAAGAACGGCTAAGTAAACTACGATACGAACGCTTCACTTAATAATTACGTAAACTTACTTAATAATTATTCAATCTACAGTCGTGAGTTGTTATAGTTGATAGCACAGCCAGTGCAATTTCTATTGGTGTTACGGACAGTAGTGTGTGTTCTGTGATTTGAGTGAGGCGATTTAGAACCTTGCGATCTTCTCATAAGGTTGGTTTTAAATTGCATCCATTTTATTTTATTGTACATTTTTTAAATCTATGTGGAATAAATACGTGAGTTTTGCTTCAAAGTGAAAAATGCAGCCCTATTCTAAAAAAGGCTGCGTTTTTTATTTCTGTATAAAGTCACTCGATGACATACGGAAGCTGAAATTTAGGAGAAATACCTTATTATATATTTTTTGTAAAATATGGACTTAAAGGTTGTGGTCAATTTGGTGTTTGACTAGCAAATAAAATGGATAACGTCTATGGGAAGCTCCAATGCATAAGAACTGAGCCGAAATATTTTTTTTGTTTCTTGAACTTGTCGGATATCATCATGTAAAACTCGTTGAGTAGAATACAAATGTATTTATTATATATGTATATTTATATAAAGATTAATAAATAGGGGGCCGTGTAATTTTATATACGGGATCTATACTAAAAACTCACTTAAGATTTTATGTCTTTTGTGAGCTACTTCTTTATATAACCAAAAAATATTAAAAAAACAGCTATTATTGTGTTTTCAACATGTGTTAATAACCAACAATGTTTATTTTGTTTACACGGTGTTGCTATGCGTAAAAAGTAAACCTGCTTCATTTTTAATCCGATTAAAAATAAGTAACGATGACAATTATAGGTAGACAAATAAATGTACTTAAAAATATTAAAAAAAATAAGTTAATATACCTATATTGAAAAATTATTTAAATATTTTTATGTTTGCAACAACGCATGCTCTGTGGATTACATTACCAAACTCATGACTCATTGTCATGTTAGCTCAATTGGATAAGACTTAGAGCATACCCCGGCTTAAGGGGCGGATGGACGCGTATTCGAATCCCGCACATGACTTAAAAATTTTCCTCTCGTAAATTTGATATTTTTATTGAAAAAATATGATTTATTATTTCAATAAAAAAGAAGTAATAATATAATAAAAAATATAATAATAGAAGTAATAATACAATAATAAAAAAGATTTTAAGCATTTAATTACATATATTGTTCGATTTTAATTAAAATCCATGAATAATCCATACTAATACATATTATAAATGCGAAAGTACTTAACTCTCTGTCTATCTATCTGTATGTCTCGCTTCCACGCAAAATCCACTGGACCGATTGGGATGAAATTTGTTATGGAAATACTTTGAGACCCGTAGAAGGACACAGGATAGTTGTTATCCCACTGCGATAAAGGTGTAAAGGTTTTTGCGCTAACCGATATACGCGCGAGCGGAGACGCGACCGGAGAGCTAGTTCTTTATAAATCTATATTAGTTTTATCTCTCAATAAAACAGAAAAATCCTTAATTAACATAATGCCATTAACTGTACCTCATTTACTATACCGGGCTTCTTTCAAACATAAACAGGAGCTAAACGCCACATTTATTTATTTAGTCGGGATAGTGCCCTAAACCACTAAACGTTGCAAACCGGTACGCTTCTCAACCTTCACGTAATAAATTATGGCTGTAAAATTTTTAGGGCCACTTAAATATTAGAGCGATTTGCGTTTAGTATCCGTAAATAAAATGCGGTACGTGTCAGGTAGTGTTTAACTGTTCTATTTCATTATCTCAGCTGACGTGGAGTGAAATGAGCTGTTTGGTTAGATTTATATGGGAATATGCCAGTTGCACCTTTCTGCGCTAAAAGAAACTTCGAGCGTAGTAACTTCATGCGTAGAGTTATGCTTGGAGTTTCTTTTTGCGATAAAACCTGAGACGAGGTAATACGTCCAAGAAACAAAATTTCATCGATACTTTTTTTATGTGATTTTGATGGTGACAGCACGAAGCTCTCTTGATGTTAAGCGGTAACCTCAACTCAAGCTAAAATCTGTATGTCTCAAGGTGTCGGGTGCAATGAAGTTCGACACTTGTGATGAAATGCATCTGTCATATGCAGAGGCCGCTGCCTTCCATAATGTGGGTCTCGTGCTTCTTTCAAAACACCATTTGAGAGCCAGTTAGTAGTTATTAAACAACAGGCACACGAGTGTAAACAACTGTATCTCATGGTGATGGGTGCAGTGCCTGGAGAAATGCATATGTTATAGGCAGATGTGATCGTTTAACATCGGTGGCCACGTACGTGTATCCGTAATCCCATAAAAAATTTAAGACTTTTCACTTAAAAGCTTGTGTCTGGAGAGCAAATAGGCTGAGGTTCAGAGGTATCAAAGGATTTTGTATGGTGGGCATCTGCCACCTTTCAAAATTATTTTGGTCACACCCCCTAGGTTCAGCATTGATTATAAAGATTTTCCTAATACTATAATTCAAGGTGGTGTTTGGTGTTCTATTAAACGAAGGGTGTAGTTCCCTCTGTTCAAGGAAATGAAGGGCGGTGTTCCGTTTGTCCAAAGAAATGAAACAGATACAACCTAAAAAGAAGGGGCCTTGAAATAAGAATTAACATTTGATAGATAATGCTTTACAGAGGTGTTATAACAAAAGGTTTTGATCAACTTTTGAGTAAAAATATTTTAAGTGTAACATGATTCTTTCTTATGTGAGCATTGTCAAATTTTCCTCCTATAATGAACTATTAAAAAAATTGCACACTATTCTCATGACCAATGACAGATTTTCAATTTGTCTAAGCCCTGGTACCACTACCTTATCTCTATTTTAGTGTTATTAGTACGGTTGAATAAAATTTAAATTAACATTTTAGTTTTTACGAGTACATATATTTTGTATCACAAACATTGTAGACACGGTAAAGTTATAAAAATATTTTAGTCACAACGAGTATATGATAACAATGGGTATAGCTTTTCAAGAGAGCATTCAGATCTAAGAACCTTAGTTTGTAAAATATTGATGAGGGAGTTTATAACCTTTACTTCTTAGTTATATTATCACAACATTATGATACAAGCCAAGTTATATTAGTAGCAGTAAGAAAGTTAAATGTTAATCTTGATCACATTTTCTAAGGCCAAAAGAGCCGAAGCACGTTTCTTTAAAATTGACATGGTAGAAAAAAATTGCAATTTTGACTTTAAATTGCGCTTGCGACGTAAATATACCTTAACTACATATATCTACACGGATGAATGTGTATGAAAATATATTAATAAAATAGCAAAAGCTTATCAAGAGGGACAAGAAAAAATACATTTTCAATTTACGTTTTGTGTTAATAAGCTTCCCCGTGGGGTGCCGGGTCAGTATTTCACCACCCCATATCAACCCATGGGTGTCGTAATAGGTTACTTAGGGAAAAATACTTGAAAGTGGACAGCAGCGCCTTCTAAAGAACTGCCAACTTACACTGCAATCCCCAAGACGCTTGCCAAGCGTGGGGATTATGGCAAACGCCCCCTTGATGGTGGAGTCTGTGTTCAGCAGTGGACGATCCGTTTGTTACCATACAGTAACAGACGAGAATAGTAATGATCAATGTTCACACATTTCATACGGTGTTTTTTAACAAACTAGCAAGGAAAGAAACATTACAACTTTAGCCACCGCTGTGAAACAGTGGTTAAAACATCTTACCAGTTTGTTAGTAATGTTGTGGCCGATATATATAGTAGTAGTATCTCTTAGTGACAGGTGCCACAACACACTGTTATATGCTTGGCGAAATATTGATCAAAATCAGGTGAACTTCAAAACCGTGACATAATTTTAATTATAAACCGCTTACGAGGCAATACATTCTCATAGCTACTGGACCATGAATATGATAAGCAATGCAGTTTCCGGTTTAAGAAATCTGGAAACTTTCACTTACTTTTACATGTTTATAAATGGACATAGTACTTTTTAGATGAATTACTTAGCATTCCATGGATTCACCGTGCGAGTGTTGGGTCCATAGTGTTGCAGGCCCAAGTCTGAGGTGCCTGCTGGACTTGCAACCTAGGGAGTAGGGTTAAGGGCCCCTTTAAGATGTCATCAATGCTCCCCTTTACAGCTCGAGCCTCCACTACCTAGTCAGATTTGGTAAGTCCTACTAATGCCGCCTTGTATACACGTTCTGGGATAGAAGTTGCGGTTGTTCTTGACAGGCCAAGGTCTTTTAGTAAGTTATATTGGGAAGTCACTGGTATAGCCCCTGCACCAAAAAGCATATAAAAATAACTACATAAACGTTTTTCGTTTAAAATTACACAAATACCAATTACATCAATCAATCACATTTTAAAATGATTACATTTAAATAGTTAGTCCATATCAAAATCTTAACTTGATAACGATAGATGATATGACGGTCAATATTGAACATGGGACCTAGAAAAACATAACATAGATGGTTTTAAAGCTTTTTTTGTACCGTACGGACATTATGCCGATCAATTAGGGAATAAAATATACTTCTTTAGTCTCCCCAAAAGCCCCTACTTATCAGTCATAGAAACGAGAACATCCATATATAAACCTTTGTATACAAATAGTAACATACATTTCCCTACGATACAATGAAGTCATAGTTCACTAGAAAATAACACATGCACAAACGCATACATCGACAATAAGAACTGTTATTAATTCTGTGCCTATACATGTGTGTAAAGTCCATGCTATCTGTGTATACATCTATCCATATAAGTCCATGCTATCGTTCACTTTGATACTATGGATGGACTGGATACAGAATTGGTCATAAACAAAACAATGATAAATCAAGGCTCGTGAGGAGCGCACGTGCTTGCGCGACGCGGTGAATAAAACTCTTTAAATACTGGCCGGTTATATTCAAACTCTGAAAACAAAATACTAAGTTGATAACTTTGGATTTCAAATTTGAAATTAGAATCATAAAGTAAACAAAGTCTGTGATAAGTTATATCAAAATCATTGCAGGTGTTGTGATTTGTTTTATTGAACTTTGATTAGATTAAAATATTTTTCATTGTTTATTTAACGGTTCAATATATATTGTATACATTGGAATATCGAAATCGAGAGTTGTGTTGTAATATTGTGGAACAGTACACAGTCAAGCTAGATTTTTCTTGAAAAGGGTGAGTACCTTAGTGTATCAGAGTTTTTATTGAAAGAGTTATTTATTTACTTTTTAGGGTTCCGTATCTAAATGATAAAAACAGACCCCTATTACTAAGACTCCACTGTCCGTCTGGCTGCCTAACACCAGGAACAGTGATAGCTAGTCAGTGGAAATTTTCACAGCTGATGTATTTCTGTTGTAGCTATAACAACAAATACTTGAAATGGGCCAAGCGCGAGTCGGACCTTTATTTTCTTTTTTTGACATAAATAATATATAATCATAATGACCAACGTGTTTAAATTAATTCATAAATATTTTAAATGAGACATAATAACATTGTCAAATGAAACGATGGTGGTGAGTAACACTTCATCTGTAATGGACAGGTGTGAACGCTTACCATCATGTAGACAATTTGTCAGTATCATCACTTCAGAACATAAAAAGTTTAAAAATAAGTGAAATGGTTTTGTATTTCACATAATTAATAAAGATATAATTACATATGAAAACACATATTCAAAAGGTCATTACTTACGAGGCATCTCGTGTGCATTAATTTTTCGCACGAAATGCTTCAGTATAGGCGCCCCCGTGTCATATGCTACCACCTTCAGGATAGTGTTCTACTTCCCCGTTCAATGAATGATATTTTTTTCCTAATGACGGCATGAAAGCCGTCAGTATGGGCTAGAGCAAAAATCCCGGAGGCACTGCAAAAACGGGGAAGTCTCAACATCGTCCTGAAGAGGTTATTATATTGAATACTAATGAAGTTTAGATATTTTTTTTGTATTTTAAATATTAATTGGTATATTTGTTTGTATCTTGTCTCTAGGAAATTTTAATGAATATTGTAGTCATAAGAAAGTTAAAAAAGTCTAATGAAAATGATGTTGAAGCAGTCTAATAAAAATGATGAAAGTTGAAGCTCATAAATGCATGCTAAAATGCAGAGATTCTTTGTATATTTATTGGCTATATCAGCTTCCTTTTCTAGCCTTTGACCACTACCTCACCTGCTTGTAAGTGATAATGATGTCTTATATGTTGTTCAGGTTTGTCCGACACCATTCGACGGTATTTTTTTTTTGTGTGTGCTACCTCATTACTCTTAACAGGGTGTACTACGATTGACTTTTTACATCCAATAGCTGTTGATTTTCATGTTGTTTTATATAAATTTGAGTGAGATCTAATGAGTAGTATTTGATTGAGATCTAACGAGTAGTATTTGAGTGAGATCTAACGAGTAGTATGTGCATATTTTATGTTTGAAGTCAGATATTTGTTAATAATTTTATTTTGTCAATATAATTTTACAGACTCGTGTTTGAGGCTGTAGGTAGTTATTATCAAGATTAAATTATAATTTTCTTTTTGCTACAAACAAATTCATAATGCCACAAACTAATTCTTATTCCTACTTAATAATTCTTATTGCTACAAATTAAATAAAGTTTGCTAAATACCTGTTCAAGTAAAGCTATTGAACTTGTCAGTGCTTTTATGATGAAATAAAAAAAAAATATGAGAAACTTTAATGACGAGTTGATACTGAAGGTGTTATTATTGAATCAAACCGGTACTTGGTAATCCATATATACATAGATTAGTTAATTGTATGACGTTACACTGGATAACGTATTATCGTTCTTATCAAAGAAGGTACTTACCGCACTCGCTTACAACATTCCGTTGTTTAATCATAAGATGTTTGTCAATATACGAAATAATTATCTAGGCTATAACTAGGATTGCATGTTACACTACCTATGAGTTATATATACAGGGTTATTGGAAAATGCTGACAACCTCTTAGGATTTACTTCTGCTAGTCCGAAAAAACATTTTGAGATGATTAAAAAATAATTTCTTTTAATGCCTACTCCGATCCAAGAGCACCCGCCGCGACAACACTGGACCGCGCCGTGCTCCCTTTGAGTAGAGTTTTGAATATTTACATTGAGCAAAGTACATAATAAAAAAAAATACATTACAAGCATCATATAAAATCTGGTGGTCCTCGTACTTATTCCGTCCAAAAACACATTAAATATACGTAATAAAAATAAAAATAAATCAAATCAAGAAAAAAACCATTTCAAAATGTTTGTTCGGACCAGCAGAATATGTCAACCCTAAGAGGTTGTAAGCAATTTTCCAATAACCCTGTATATATTTTTAACTCATTGTGACGTAACAACCACTGAACACAACAGGCCCATCTGATGTTAAGCGGACTAACCTCTGCCTATAACAGATGCAATGCGCCCGTCACCCTGAAACATACAGTGTTTTAGTCTCATGTGCCTGTAATTTTACTGTCTCTCAAGGGCTGCTACCGGAATACACTGGCTTGGCGACAGATTTTCTACTTAAGGGTGGTAGCTAGCCAAGCATTCGCAAAATGCCTTTACACCATGCGCTCAAGCTGACGGTGGGGATCGAACACAGATTACCCCCTAGAGGGGGTAATCTGTTGGATCGAACCATTTACCTGCGGCACGGCAATCCATAGCTATTTTTGCTCTCAAAATTGTAATCAGCATTTAGTCAGTAGGGGTTTCAGTAGTGGGTGGCCCCTTCACTAAGTACAAAGGATGCTAAGAGTACATAACGATTGGACAGATTTGCATAAGCATGTGAACAGTCCTTTGCATTACAAACGATTTGGACTAAGCAAAGCGTGCATATGAGATCATCCATCTATTTTAGGAAGTACCATATGACCTCCATTACCTTCCCAAAAATTAACAGATTTTTAAAAGATAAAGTACTTGAGAGATACAATTACGGCTTGTAAAACAACTGCAATTAACAAACATCGTTTTAATAGTTATTGCTTTCAGTAGTCAATCACAAGGTTTAAAAAAATCACAAAGCTAAAATTTACCTTAGGCACCTTAGGAACGTTATTTTTGACATCTGTCATATATAACTTTAATACCAGTACTGGGCCGCCACTTGGACGTATTTATATTTTTCTTTTAATGCGATTGTGACGGAACAAGCACGGTGCCCACCTGATGTTAAGTAGTAACCCCTACCTGTAACAGATTCATTTCGTCACAAGTGATGAACAGCACTGTGCTCGTTACAAGTAACAAACTGCACTGCGCCCGTCACCCTTACACATAACTATGTGTCAGGTTAAGTCTCTTGTGTCATTTTCAAAACTAGTGTTACGATATCTAGAGTTATCATAAATGTCGTAAGTATATAAGAGTTTAATCAACTTATGCGAGTATACTAAGGAGAGCGCAATTGGTTTTAAAAAAAAATTCCATTAAACATTTCGGAAGTAGTTTTTCAGGGAGCAATATAGACTTGTATGAAATTGGAAGTCCATATTTACCGTGGCATGCCATTTGTTAACATACACGTTACTTTTATGTTTGTATTATTTACTCCAAGACTTAACCTCGGATTAGCCTATCCCTTTTTTTGAGGGGGAAATGCCTTCCTCTATTCCACCATGAGGGCGGTGGAAGGGGATGTGTGGGAATTGAACCCACCAAAACACCCCCGTGAGCAGTCCTCCGCCGAGATGGGGCAAGACAGGGTCGCGATAGCAGTCACCATCTTGCCCCGGCGATAGGCCCGAACTTATCGGGCCTGCGCCTGGGGAGTGGGCGACCTGGCTCACCATCATGAGAAGGCCACCCTCCAAAGGTGTGGGGCCGTGCAAGCTTCCCTTCTTTAATCTAAATAATTTTAATAATTTTGCATGATGGTAGGGCACTTTGCGAATGCCCGCCTGGCTAGCTACCACCCTCAAGTTGAAAATCTGTCGCCAAGCACCTAACGGTGTGTTCCGGCAGCTGTCCTCGAGCCAGTAACTCTAGGTTAGCCTGAATAACATCCTCGACCACATCATCACTTACCATCAGGTGAGATAGTGGTCAAAGGCTAACCTATCAGGCATAAAAAAAAAATAAAAAAATAAACCAGTTTTAATATGAATTTTCCTAATATCAGGATCACAGACGTGAAGTTGCGGACATATTTCTTCACTTATATAAAAACAATTAAACGATACAAATACTATACAACGGCTATATAAACTAGGTATATATACTCGTATGTCCATATGAAGCAACTACTATATTTGTGCCAAATGCTCAACGAGTCGAGTCGATTGTTCTCGAAATCGGAAACAATTAGTAACGATCGCGGTTCAACATTAGGTCAATTATTAAACATTGTATTGTACTAACTACTAACATTACTCGTACACATAAGAAAAACATGACTAGCTATCATCATTACACGATTGCCCAAAAACAGCAGTGATGGCTCAGTGGCATTGGCTATGGACTGCCGCGCAGCAGGTCCATGGTTCGAATCCCGCCGTGGGCTTGAGCTAAGCATAGTAGAGGGGTATTTTGCGAATACACGCCTGACTAGCAACCACGCTTAAGTAGAACATCTGTCGCCAAGCAGTTAACGGTGTATTCCGGCTGCTGTCCTTGAGAGCCAGTAATTCTAAGTTAAACCTGTTGTTTACACCTTCGACCACATCATCACTACGATCAGGTGAGATTGTGGTCAAAGGCTTACCTTTTAGAAAACAATGGAGTGTTATATTTCAGGGTTGATATATGTATGTTTGTGAGTTTATTTATTCCATCATAAATTCTAAAAGGCTTAACCGATTTTGATGTATGATATATCGTTAGATTCGTCTTGATACTGCAAGTGACACTAGGCATAAAAAGACAAACTGATAGATTTGAGATGCCATATTGGGAGTTTTCTTTATTATTCTGAGCTCATAGAGTTGGGTATCAAAATTAAAGGGCTTAAAACGATTCCATTACATAATATATTTAAATTGCAGTTTTAATTTCAGTGGCACGATAAAACCTTAAATTACGGACTCATCAAGTTCACGATTATAAAACACACAGAATGTTCCAAATTGAATTTGATTGGTGAATTGATTAGATTCATAGAAAAGATTGCATCCCACATTTATTTTATAATCTGATACTGACAGCTGAGATAGCATTTTACTATAAAAGCTATTTATTATGTTCAAAGTAAATTTTACCAAAAAATTTACCCATCTCAGCTATTTAATATGAATTGAAAAAATTAGAGCAAACAAAAAATATCACTAGACGTAGCCAATTTGATATTAGTTATGCCGAAATTAGACACCTTACCACAAAACGCTTAAATAATAAATAAAATTACCAATTTCCGAGAGAAAAAAATGTAGTCATGTGCGGGATTCGAACCCGCGTCCATCCACCCCTTTAGCCGGCGTATGCTGTAACCAATTGAGCTAAAATGACACAATGACTCATAACTTTAATTCTTGCTCTCGTTCTTCAACCATCGTATCGGGATGGAGCATTACAAAATTTGTAATTTTGTAATGTAATTTGCCTAGCAGGCGTTATTGCAAACTTAACAATATTAAAATTAAAATAAATAAATTTAGTACTCCGTTCATTAAAATGATGTTAGAAAAATTATTAGACTGAGGGCGTAGGATGAATAGATCACGTTTTGCATGTGAGTGAGCGAATCAGAAGTACTTATAAGTTATTAAGAAAAGGTCATATAAAAGTGAGCTTTTGAAATTATGAAATAATATAAAATAATTAAATGTATATTTTACTAATATTAATAAAATGTATTGATACGATTTGCTATACGTGATTATAGACGTGTGATTGTGACGTAATCTTTTTAGATTAAGGAGCCATTTCAGAATGTCCTAATAAAGTTTCGGGTTGCTATTCAACACATAAAGTAACTGAATGATAAAAATTACAGTTAATATGCAGCGCGTTTCAAGCTTTAGCCGATGGATAGTCTAAATCGATGACTGTGAAATGCAAAGATTTTATTTATAAAATATATTCTGGGTAATAAAACTGGAACTTACTTGAACATTCTGAAACAGGCCCGTTATATCTATAGAAACAAAAGATATGTTATCGTTTTTGTATTATTTTCGATTGACAACTATGTTAAATGTATCTTGCGTATTGTAAATATATAATATCATTGACGCATATGCATAAAAATTGAATATTTAGTGCATAAAAGTTGGCAGACATCCTACAATTTGTAATTGTGCCCAAGGTAGTTGACCATTGCTATGAGAAAAGTAGGTATATCTCTTGATATACAGCTACTTTTCTCGATAGATCGGTGTTTTATGTTTGTAGGTGCGTCTAAGCATGGAATGAGGACAGATTTAATAATGTTAGATGTGTCATGTGGGCGAAGAATACGAGTTGATATTATCAGATGGCTAATCATCCAATTTCCACAATGAAACAAGGTAGATAACCTAGAGGCGTCTTATGATGGGAAAAATTATATAACCCTTCATATTTTAATTGAGATTTCAACATTTTTACCACTTACTTTTCCCGAACGGCTAAACTAAATTTGTGGTCAACGATGTTGGTCTCACAATTATTATTATAAATAAAATTACTTTTATGCTAAGAAATATTGTGAAACTGTTTGTTATTCCTTAAATAAATAAAAAAAAAAACATATTTATATATGAGTAGTTTTTCTTACATTAAATTATAAATACACATTAATATGAATACGTTAGGTTACCAAAATTTTGCTGTATATGAAAATGCTGGATTGTTTGTTCAGTTATTCAGTTAGGTATATATGTAGAAAAACAATATATTATACATTACTTACAGTACCACTCTGATTGCCTAAAATAGAGTCACTTAAATGTGATCTATAATTCAAACTAATTGCTAATATACGTAACATTTTCACACTTGACCGCTTACGTAAAGGTCAGGCTGAATTAAGGTCCACACACACGTTGCGTATCGTTATAGGTTTACCTTTATTATGTTAAGAAAATTATTTCTAATTTAGTTATATTTTCAACCCTAATAAGTAAACCTTTAAGTTATAGGTATAGTAACTAAATTAGAAATAATGTTCTTAACATAATATAGGTAAAAAATAAGAACCAACGAAAAAATATAAATTGAAGTCCAACTTGAAGTTAGTTTAGTAAGTCATAACTAAAACAACTTACAAATACCACCGTAATTGAACGATTGTCCAAAGTAGCAGTTAAGAGATTCGTATCGTAGATGGCATTTATTATGCATTCTTCACTGCCATTCTCAAGCATCTTCTTGATTCTATCTTTGCAACAATAGTATGAGGGCTTTTTGAAACGTTCTGGCCGTACCAATCATAGCTCATCATTAATGTGGCATATCTGCTTTAATGTATCTTTTAAGTTGTCTTTAAATTATTCTGCTGTCATCTTGCGTCACTGACGTACCTGCATTGATTAGTTCAAGGTCTTTTCTTTCAATATTAACAACTGTCACAAGTTCCACTTCAAAGGTTTTTGCTTCTTTGGCAGCTCGATCAAGACTGACAAGCCAACTGCAAGCTACGGACTATCTGGCAGCACCACTGAAAATACTTTCGCTATAGATCTGATTAAACATTGAGTTGCTAGGTGACGTTGTCTACGCTTACACTATAATATTTTATACATCTACTATACATAATATAATGCCTATACTATTTGTCATAAAAACTTACGTGAGTTGTCATGATTATTAATTAAATATACCGGCTAGCACTCACGGTGTTTAGTCGAAATCTCCGACCGGTGTTCGAACAGTAAAGATGTTCATTCTCAAGGAACCGGTCGGAGATTTCGACTAAACACCGTGAGTGCTAGCCGGTATATTTAATTAATAACCTATACTATTTAGTAAAATTATTACAATATCTATTTACATTACGTAGGTGACAGGCGTTAGCTTGGCAGAGGCGGACTAGTTTAAGCATTTTTGTCGTTTATGTTATCACAAACTGTGTAGTAAGATTTGTTTATCAAAATGTTCTTCACGTGCAACTTGAATTTTCTTTCATCAAATCATCATCAATCATTCAATCCAGCTGATACAGTAACGAAATAAATTATACAAAACAAAATATTGAAATATCCGGCGTAACAATACGCACCATGCGTTCCAATCTTAAGTTCATAGATTAAGGTCCCAGAGGTAGAATTTATGGAATTGTTTCGGTCTACGTTTCACAGACAGTCAATATCGTTTGTCTAGTGTCTACTGAACAAGCAACCATTACAGCATTGTGACATAAAATTACAATAATCTAGGGAACAACCACATGGCCATTTACATCTTGCTATTGTTTACTATTTAGCTAAGAATATTTCACTGATAACTTTATTAATAATAATAATAATAATAATAATAATAAAAAAAAAAAAAAAAACACCGCTGACATACGTCGCCTTTTTTCACAAAACAATTTTAAAATTGAATTTTTACACTTTATGGCTGATATTTCCTACTATATTATATTCTGAGTGTATAATAAAACCTTCCATAACATAAGCAGACAATATTTTATAAAATTAAAGAAGAAACAATTAAAATGACTACAAATTGCTATACTGACACTTTATGTCAAAGAACAAAGAAAACAACAACAAATTACAATATGGAATTAAACCAATAGATATCATAAATATGATCACAAGATTAAAGGCGAGACAGAATACCACAGCGGCGACCACCTGCGCACATATCCCATCACCGCCTACCCCGTCAGCTCCGAGCTCTTCGTCGGGAGACGAGTTCCACACTCCCCGCGAATCGAGTGCATCGAGTGATGAGGGTGGGCCACCGACGCCGCCGCCGCCGCCGAGACCTGTGCGACGGGGACGTCCCCCGCTACCGGCACGCTTGGAGCCTGTGGGGCAATCTGCTCCGCGCCCGGCCCCCGCTACCGGTGGTATAGTGCGCCGCATGCGATGGACTCCATCAATCAATGAAAACTGCATGCGTGCCTACTATGGGGCTACGGAGGGAGGAACAATTCTGACCGCGTATCGTGATCGTATGCTGCCTCTGTTTCAGACCCTTGAACCGACTGTCGCCGTATCCGCCCAACGCCTATCAGATCAAGTGCGGGCTATCCACCGGTGCAAGCTGTTAGACCAGTCTGTGCTTGATCGGCTCCGCCTGGAGGCGCTTACTACTCGCGCGACTCCTTCCATGGCACAGGATCTCCCCGCCGCATCGTCGACCCCGGCCCAGGCTATGACGCCATCGTCGGGTATGACACCAGTGGCAATGGTGGATCTTGAAGTCGATGAGGGAGATTGCGCGAATATGAGCGTGACTAGCCAGGTGAGTGAGCAACTGAGGAGGGCTTTGGAGGACGCAATTAGCCAGTATCGATTCACACCTGACTCTAGGCCGCGACTACCACGTTTGCCTACTCATAGACGCAATCTAGCGTTAATGGGAGCCCTGAATACTTTGCTGGCCCCGTATTTGCGGGCTAGCGAAGATTTAGTTGATACTCACTCGATTTTGTACTGTGGCGCTATTGCGACGTGTCGTGTTGCTCATGTCAAGTTCCCGGACACCGACCGCGCATCACGTCCCGCCGGGTGTGCGCCCGCATGGCAAGTACGGATCGAGCGGCGTATCAACTCATTCCGGACTCTCATTGCTAAACTTATCTGCTTCAGTCGAGGGAATAACCGCCCTCGAGTCATGCGTTTCGTGACCCAGGCCTTTGCCGGAACCGGTGTCTTACCCCGAGACTACATGGCCTGTGTCACTGATCGCATTGACTACCTGAAGCAGAAGGTCTATGCGTGGGCGAGTCGTATTCGCCGCTATAGAGAGCGTGTGGATAGATACTGGCTTAATCGCCTCTTTCAAAGTGATCAAAGAAAGGTGTACCGGAAATGGGAAGGGACCGATCAGCGTGTGATCGACGGGCAACTGCCTGATGCCAGTACCATGAATGATTTCTGGCGTGGCGTCTGGTCGATGCCCGTCGAGCATACAGAGGGTGATTGGATTCGTGTTATCCAGCGGGAATGTGAGTCTATCGAATCCATGGGGTCTGTTAATATAGACCCCGTAGATGTTAGTTGTGCAATTCGTACGACCCAGAACTGGAAAAGTCCTGGTCCAGACGGATTGCACAACTTTTGGATAAAATGGATTCGATGCTCACACGACCGATTGGCGACACAATTTCAAGAAGCCCTCGAGCTTGGTTATCTTCCCCGTTTCATGACCACCGGTGTCACCTTTCTGCTCCACAAGTCCGGTAGTACCACGGACCCGAAAAACTATAGACCCATCACGTGCTTACCTACCATCTACAAGCTCCTTACATCCATTCTGACTACAAAAATTAACACGCACATAGTTGCGAACAATGTTTTGGCCCCCGCTCAGAATGGATGTAGGGTTGGGTCCCGTGGTACTAAGGAGCTCCTCCTCATAGACATGACCATTAGCCAACAAGTTCGGCGGAACAGGGGGGCTCTCTCTGTTGCCTGGATTGACTATAAAAAGGCCTATGATTCAGTGCCTCATTCATGGCTGGAAAGGATATTAGAATTGTATAAAATTGATACAACTCTGAAATCCTTTTTATCTGCATGTATGAGACAATGGACCACAGTACTTCGTCAACCAGGTGGTAGCGATACCCCCTCTGGCCCGCAGGACTTTATAAGGATTGAGCGAGGCATCTTCCAGGGTGATAGTCTGAGTCCATTGTGGTTCTGCCTAGCACTAAATCCTCTTAGCACTTTGCTGAAGGATTCAGGGCTAGGCTTTCGACTTCGTAGAGGAGGTGAGGTCATTAGTCATCTGCTGTACATGGACGATCTAAAGCTGTTTACTCCGAAACGCCAAGACTTGATGGAAATGCTAAAAATTACACAGATTTTTAGCAGTGCCATTAGGATGGATTTCGGTGTAGATAAGTGTGCGGTCTTGCATGTACAGCAGGGGAAAGTTGTAAATTCTCCGAATTTGCAGCTTTCTGAGACAATAACTTTCAGATCTCTCTCCGAAGTCGAGTCCTACAAGTACCTCGGTATGTCAGAGTCGTTGGGTATTTCGGTAGATGACATCAAGGAATCGGTAAAGGAACGCTTCTTTTACCGCCTGACAAAAGTACTTAAAAGCTTTTTGTCTGGTGGCAACAAGACGCGCGCCTTTAACGGTTGGGTGATGCCTCTACTGATATACTCCTTTGGCATCCTGAAGTGGACGCAGACTGAGCTGGACGCCCTGGATAGAAAAGTCCGTCAACTGCTCACTTTGCATCGCATGCTACACCCGCGCTCGTCAGTTATGAGACTGTACATTCCACGGAAATGGGGAGGTCGTGGCTTTTTAAATGCCAAGAGCCTTCACAACCGTGAAGTGTGCAGTCTCAGGGATTATTTCCGTAACCACGAGTGCGGGATGCATCGTGATGTCATGACAGTTGACAAAGGCTTCACACCGCTCTCCTTGGCGAACGATAACTGGCGCAAACCAACGGTGCTGAGCACTGATGACCGCAAGGCAGTATGGAAAGGCAAGGAGCTGCACGGGAGGTTCTTTCGGGCCCTTACTGGGCCTGATGTGGACTTACTCGCTTCGGTGAACTGGCTACGCTTCGGAGACCTCTTTGGAGAAACCGAGGGTTTTGCCTGTGCAATTGCAGACGAAGTAATGATGACGAACAACTATCGGAAATATATCCTGAAGGACGGTACGGTCGACATTTGTCGAGCATGCCGCCGTCCCGGAGAGTCACTCAGGCATATCATTTCCGGTTGTTCGCATCTTGCTAACGGCGAGTATTTACACAGGCACAACCAAGTAGCCAGGATCATCCACCAGCAACTTGCCCTTCAATATGGCCTTGTCGAGTCAGAGGTGCCGTACTACCAGTACGCACCGGCGCCAGTTCTCGAGAATGGTCGTGCATTGCTCTACTGGGACCGCTCTATCATCACGGACAGGACTATTGTTTGCAATAAGCCTGATATCGTGGTGGTCGACCGATCCCAGCGCCGGGCAGTGCTTGTCGACATCACCATCCCACATGACGAGAACCTCGTGAAGGCCGAGAAGGACAAAGTCAGCAAGTACCTTGACTTAGCTCACGAGGTAACCGCCATGTGGGATGTTGACTCGACGATCATTGTCCCGATAGTCGTTTCGGCGAACGGCCTAATAGCGAAGAGCCTCGACCAACACCTCAAGAGGCTCTCACTAGACGGTTGGATCAAGGGTCAGATACAGAAGGCAGTGATACTCGACACGACACGCATTGTCCGAAGGTTCCTTTCTCTGCAGTCCTAACCGCTGGTAGCTTAGGCCCTGCCCCGCTGCTGGCGGCATCCTAGTTTTAAGTTTTTTATAATATTTATTTTTTATATATGGTTGTAAAAAATTTAAAATTATGTTATTAAATAAATAACGTGAATAATAATAATATAATATATCTTTATTTCAGGCAACAGGATTGAACACTGACCCATAGAAATATATACCTTACAGACTAACATAAACAATATAATAAAAAATACACTATTAAACAGTTTTGGGATTCATTTTCGGCCTCGCCTCCCTATAGCGCCTGTATACTATGCCTTCCGGCCAGAAATCGGGAACTAGGAACGCGTCCTTATTCTTCGCTGGAACCCGAAGCACGTAAGATTTAAAGGTTTTCACCCGGCTGGAATCCAGCCGCTGTAACGCCACTTCAAATGGTACTCGTCGTCTTTCACACCTCTCTTTGATGTACTGAAGTACTTCGTTCCCGGATGTTGTTGGGTCCAAACGTGAGAGATATATAGCGATGGTCGGCTCCACAGCATGCAGCACAGTTTTCTCTGCTGTAGGCGTAGCTGTGCCACGATTATTACGCGTCGGTCTAACTCTCGGCTTCTTCTTCACGAGAGTGAATCCTTCATTATCAATATGAGAGGCGGGCCTCCCCGCACTCTCATTCTTCGTAAGTGGCAGCGTACACTGATGTGCCACTTGTGCATATGATTTCTTCTGCTTCCCGGATGTTGGTGGTAAGTCGGAAGAAATCATAACTTGAGTGGGTGTCTCGATGATCGAGGTCGGTTGCAAGTTTCGGTCAATACCCCGCGGTGAACCGGTGATATTTGAGTCCGCGGGACTGCTGAGTCGCGCATTTTGTCGGTTAGCGTGTCGCACAGTCACATTTTGCATAGACGCCGGTGACGGCAGTTTTGCCTGCACAGCGTTATTGCGCAAAGCTATTATTTCAGTTTGCAAACTAGAAACCACAGTATTCGATTTTTCCAATTGTTTCTTCAAATCGGTGACATCGGACTTCAATCGCATGATATCCTTTAACAGGCAGGTCACATCGATTGAGGAGAAATCGACCGGTGGTAACAAATGGAGGTCCCTGGCGACATAGGTCACTGAAATCTCATCAGGGTCTGTTTCCTTGAAAACCCTGAAGATATCTTGTAGGTCTTTCTTGCCGCTTCCATCTTTTTGACGTGTTCCAAGACGACACGACGTCTTGGCAGTGTCCGCTAAGACCTTCTTGGCTGCGAGGATGTCGGCCTCCTTGTAGCTAGACAGACATATCTGCTGCAAACTCAGCTCGTCCATGACGTCCAGCTTATTCTGTACGAAGACCAACAACTCGTTGACCACGAGGGTGTCCGAGCGCGTAGATTGCGCCATCACGGTATTGCAGCGTTCACGTAAACGCAGCGCCGCGCGGAAACTAGGTCGGCATTGGAGAAGCCGTCAATTGATATTTGAAGCGACTGTCCTTGTCGGAGGTATGAACGCGAATATATTGATCACTTACAAAACTTAACTGAAAAAAATTGATATTGAAATATTTTAGGGGTAAGTTCGTTTAGGGACATGACGGTACTGCAGGATATTATTGCTCGAGACCCACCTGATGTTAAGCGGACTAACCTCTGCCTATAAAAGATACATTTCGTCAAAAGTCACGAATTGCACTTAGCTCACTCACCTTGACACATAGATGTTAAAGTCTCATGTGCCTGTAATTTATCTGGCTCTCAAAGATTGCTGCTGGTACACACGGTTAAGTGCTTGGCGACAGATTTTCTACTTGAGGGTGGTCAGCGCCAGGCGGGCATTCGCAAAATGCCCTTTCACCATGCGATGAAGCTCAAGCCCGCGGCGGGATTCGAACCATGGACCAGCTGCGCGGCAGTCCATAGCCAATGCCACTGAGCCATCACTGCCTCAAAAATATTAAGTGTAGTAGATACACCACGTTCCTAGCTGTGCCACAGCTTAAACAATAGTTAGTACTGATTTTGTGAGTGAAAATTTAACATGAGTGGAACACATTCAGTTATTGATTTCACACCACCCCTTACAGTATTGTTGTTATATTAATATCCACCTTATATACATTGTAATACATGTTGTAATGTGTGTTCATTCTTCGAATACATCGTTCTCCATGAAGTGCCTTCTTAAGTTTTATTTTAAGAAGGCACTTCATGGAGAACGATGTAAGGGGGACTATACTGCTCGCGTCCGTAGGATTTAGCCCTCGATGTCCTACACGTGTCCCCTGGGTGGCGCCAAAAGAGCAGTACTTTTCAGGTGGTAGGCTTATGCCGCGGCGTGTTACCACCCACCAGACAAAGCCATGCCGTCAAGCGGCGTCGCGTGTGCCGTCGCGTTTCGGCATGATGTTTGGTGAAGCCATTATGGGGAACCGGTCGGAAACAGTTGCGCTTATTGCTATAGCTAGTCGTGATACATCGAAGGTCAATTTACCTGGCAGCCAATCTTGGAGAGCAGCGGGATCCGAGGCACGGTTTTCCGCTGGCCGACCGCAGATAGTTGGGGGCCCAAGTAGTGAGCCAGCCACTCATGAAAGGCTGCCCCGCCATCTCGCGAAAAACCCGGAGGTGCGCCATCGTGCTGGTTGGCGACCAGATGAGAGGACCCGATGGACACCTCTGGGGGGGCTCGGGCGTCCCCGCGGTCTCCAGGATTGGTTCCCATAGGGTGAAAAGGCTTAATTTGTGTCACGGGTTGGTAGTATGCGCCTCGTTTCCACTTCCGTTTCCCTTTACCTATTTTCACTCCCCGAAAAAATGAAAGGAAAAAACAGAATTGAGGTTCAACAGCGGAAGCACGTCCTCTCCCTCCTAGTGCACCTCTCAAACATTCGAGGCTTGCACTCAAATATCAACTCGGTCCACCACCATCTCGAGACCGCAAAACCGCATATTCTGTTCCTCACGGAGACGCAGATCAAATGTCCAGCTGACGCGGCATACCTTGCCTACCCTGGTTATATGCTTGAACATAGCCCAGCGCTTGAACTTTTCTCTGAAGGCAGTCTCCGATTGGGGCGATGCCAACCTGGTTAAGTTCAATGCTGCTAAAACCCAGGCGTGTCTTTTCTCCGCCAAACGGAGCCCTTTTCAGCTGGCTCCTAATTTCAGAGATGTGTCCGTGCCGATAAGTAACCATCTCGAGCTTCTTGGCATCTCATTAACACCGACTCTCAATTTCGGCTCCTATATTGAGTCTAAAGCCCAGCTAGCCTCAAAAAAGCTTGGTGTTTTGGCGAAGGTGAGACAATACTTCACACCGGGACAGCTGCTTAATCTTTATCAAGCGCAAGTCCGGTCGTGTATGGAGTACTGTTCTCACCTTTGGGATGGTTCTGCCAAATACCAGCTGGAGACACTGGAAGCTATTGAGAGGAGAGCCAAGAGACTCATAAACGACGACCAACTTGTAAGCAAGAGACTCCAAAGTCTCGAGCATCGCCGCAAAGTCGCTTGCTTATCGGTTTTTTACCGGATACATTTCGGGGAGTGTGCCACAGAACTACATGATCTGATTCCGCCATCCCCATTCTATAACCGGAAATCCAGGGATACTCGGAAGCGCCACCGCTATATGGTGGATATTCCATTTACCCGAACGAAGCGATTTGCATCTTCTTTTATCATGCGAACCGCCAGGGTATGGAATACTCTGCCTGAGGCTGTGTTTCCGGTTAAGTACAATATGGGGGTCTTCAAGAAGCGAGTGAATAGGTATCTCCTGGGTAAGCGCGCTCCATCATCGATCGCATCATCACTTAACATCAGGTGAGATAGTGGTCAAGTGCTACCCAGTTTGGAGTAAAAAAAAATAAAAAATATTTAACCCCTATGTCCATTCACAATCATGCTCAACAGCCTTGCGTTGTGTTTTTATATCATTTTTACTCAGCATTATGTAACTCTTTATGTCTCTCCCTAAGTGCTGCTTCTTTCAGGCTTCCTTGCTTGCTTAGCGGCTTCAGTGAGTGATATTAACCTCTTGTTCTTTGTGTACATGTGTGCTATGTTTGGAAAATTATAAAATCTTTTCAAGATTTTTATATCTCAATTAGTTCTCCTCATAATCTTCAGTGTTCCAAATATTGAAACATAATAGAAAATCTATTTAGTACTCATGTCTGATATATAAAAGGTGCGTCAATATCTTGCTCTTCTCAGTGTTATTAAGTTTTGGATTCTCTAGAGGAAATCTCTGAGGACTTTCTTTAAGTAATTGATCCTTTAACTTTAACGAGTCCTTATATCTTTCAAAATATTATGTTCGTAAAAAATATAAGTAATTTGTGACAATCATGATTATAACTCAGAAAAGAAAATAAAATAGCGGTGTGACGTTTTAGATAAGGAAATAAAAAGTCCTTTTAGGACACTGTGTGTATTTTTATTAAATAGTTTCTAGAGATATTACAATGTTCACAGATCGAAAATTTAAGTGTGATAAACATTTTGAATAAGAGTCTGTACAGTCTTTAATTATTTGAACGACAAAATATATTCGATCAATTGCCACCTTAAAGATTGTTAAAACACGTTTTAAAAGAATGACCCTGTGTTTCTTACCGTTGCCATTTGAGAGTGTTTTATATATGTTTATAATATTGACATATTTTCTTTTCAGAACGTAACGTGACTCCAAAATGGTGCAAATCAGCAAGCACTTATTCGACCAGACGTTTCGTCACATGGACTGCCACGAGATACTGCACCCGTGGCACGAAAGCTGTTTGAAAGCGACTCCACCTCTGTTCCTCGATTCAGCTATAGGCAGTGCAAAGTTTTATTCTATAGTGTATGCTGTAAGTTTTATAATTGAATTATGTATTTAACTGTTTTTTATATTATTGTAACGGAACAAGCTCTAGGCTCACCTGATGTTAAGCGGATTAACCTCTGCCTATAACGGATGCATCTTCATCACAATTCACGAATTGCACTGCGCCTGTTGACTTGAGACATAGTTGTTTAGTCTCTTGTTTGTGCCTGTAATTTAACTGGCTCTCAAGCACTGTTGCGGGAACACTACTTTAGGTGCTTGGTGACAGATTTTCTACTTGAGCGTGCCATTCGTTCAAATGCCCTTCCACCATGCGGTGAAGCTCAAGCGCGGCGGCATTCGACATGTTGTCAATGATTTGAATCTAGCAACGAGCTGGAATTTTGCCGGTTGGTTGTAAGCTACCTCCTTCAAGAAGAAAATCTATCGCCAAGCACCTAACAAAGTCTTCCGACAGCTACAATACATTACTACAATTACGAGAGGAAAATTTTATTTTATTATACGGGATTAGAACCCACTCCATCCATCCCTACAGCCTGGGCATGCTCTTACCGCTAAGCCAACATGACTTATGACTCGTGACTCTAATTTTTCGCCTCGTTTTTAATCATCGTATGGGGATGGAGTGACACCTATAAATCAATTTATGTACTACAAACAACAGTAATCATTGCAATTTGCTTTAGCTTGAAACTTGTTAATTATGATGCAATTCTATTATTTTAATATTTTTTTATTGCACATAACACATGTTCTGCGGATTACATTGATTATATTGATTATTCTTATTACATTACAAAATTATAAGAGGAAAAATTATAGGCATGTGTGGGATTCCAACCCGAGCCATCCACCCCTATAGCCGGGGTATGCTCTGACCGCTAAGCCAACATGACTAATAACTCATAACTCTAATTTGTCCTTCTGATTTCTCCGACAGCTGTCATCAAATTAAGTTCTAGATTAAGCCTCTTTTATCCTCCTCTATCACCAACAGGTAAAATATTGCTTCTGAGTAACCTAAAGGGCTGCTTGAAAGAAAAAAACTGGAATCTTAAACACTTATATATCGTTTCTTTCAAGGCACAAATTGCAATGCGAGGTAAGAAAATGCTCAAAAAGGAAGAGTGGATTAAAATGGGGGAGTACTATGTGCGTTCGACATTGCTCGGCCTGCTCGTCACCGCCACTGTGCCTAACATCAGCTGTACTCTTAGGTAAGGTACGTGTACGTACGTTTTTTTTTATAAAATGACTTAGTTGAATTTTGAAGCTTGTAGCGGAGTCACATATTCATTCTTATCTAATCAACCTCCTGTACAAAATATGTCGCCAATCACCTTACGGTATGTTTAGGCAGCTGTCCTTAAGAGTCAGTTCCACTTCCAGGCTAAGCCTGTTTACTAACTTTGACCAATCAACGCACAGTTTGAAGTTAGCCGTCTGCAACGGTATTCTACAGAGTTATTCGTAAAATGCTAACAACCTCTTAGGGTTGACGTCTGCTAGTCCTGCTTCTTCTTTTATAATGAAAAAAAAAATGATTTTTTTAAATATTTTTTTGATTTTTTTTGTCTTTTAATACCAAGAGCGCCCGCCACGGCCAACACTGGACCACGCCGTGTCCCTTTGAATAGAGGTTTGAATATTTACATCGAGCAAAGTAATAAAAAATATGAAAATAACAGACATAAGACCTTTTAACAACTGACGGTCCTCGTACTTATTCAGTCTAAAAACCATAAAAACACACCCAAAAATATATTTAAAAATATATATTCATTTTCCTAAACATAATTTTTTTTATCTCAAAATGTTTGTTAGGACTAGCAGAAGTCAACCCTAAGAGGTTGGTGGCATTTTTTCGATAACCACAATCTGCGACAAATATCCGCTACATACAAAAACCATTTAAGTGTCAGTCACAAAAACAGTATAATATTTTGCATTTCAGACGACTTATTGGCAACAAATTCACTTACTACACCTATCTTTGGATACCGTTCGCGCTGTCGGGCGCCTTCATATATTTGGAACCGCCCAACAGGAGAGGATTAGTCATTAACCTCTTCTGTAATTTGGTAAGCAAATTACTTACGCAGTCATTATTAGATACACGAAAGCTTGATCATGTAATGCAATGAGATAAATGCTGTAGCACGTGTCATACATATTTATCTATCTGGTTATTATCTTAATTGAAGCTATGCCAGAATGAGTTGCTAGAAAGCTATACCAGAAAAACTAACTACAAAAGCAAAAATAATTTTAATGTTTCCTTGTAATTTCATATTGTTCAAGCGAGAAATACTTACGTAGGCTAACAATTAATGGCAAATTCAAATTCAAAATCATTTATTCAATTTAGGCGTCTGCGACGCTCTTATGAAGGTCAATAACAAATTTTAATAATGAAATATTCTACATTGTACTGCCACGTTCAGTAAAAAAAAATTTATAGAGCCACTGCGAGAAGAACGGGTTTCCACGTCGTGTTATTTGTCTTTATTGTCGCTTCCATATATCCATACTATTGACGTAGTTATAATGATATTCATACATATATACCCATATGCCCTACGGGGCATATACACAAACCAATATATTATATAAATTTTCCAGTATGTCGAGTACTGGCTGAAGACATTTCAAAGGGCGGGTTACTTGTCTGTCACAAAAAGCCAACAGACTATTATGTTTATGCTGGGCAGCGCTCTCCTTTTCTACCTCATGAGATTAGAAGGAGACAGGAAAGAACGAACTGCGCTCTTTTGGTAAGTATAAGTTGAAATATTAAACTTCATCTACCTGCAAGTAATTTCAAAAATAAATTCTATATGTTAGGCAATATTATACAAATAAAGATGATTATTAAGCCATGCGCATTCTAGATAATGTCACCACTAGAATTTCGTTCGTAAATGGATAATGGGCTTAACCACTGTCACTGGAGATTATATAAGGATTTTAGTAATAACCGACACATCCAAATCTGTTCAGACATTTATAAAGTATAGTGGAACAAATAACTTACATACAAGAGACCTAAAATCATAACACTCCTTTAGGGTAGTCGAGTAACAACTCTCTTTAATGAAAAACAACTGATAAAGAAGAAAATTGATGGTCATTAAATGTTTCAATTGACGTCACTTCTTATCTTTGCATCGAAACTCGATGCTCGATACAAAGTATCGATTATAAGTACGTTATTACGTCATAAAATGAGACTAATCAATAACAACTTAGTCTCTAATTATGACGCGGCAACGTGGCTACCGCTATCAAATTACGGCTGTGCGAATTCGCACATTTGCTGAACATACATCTAATACCGCATCTTATTCGCAATCTAAAGGTTTAAAGTTTTTCCGTGGAGGTATAGGCAAAAACGATCTGATCAGTCATATTTCTCCAAAAGATATTAGATAATATAATAAAAAGAAATTTATGAAACGCTCGTAGCGTAGTTTTCTTAGCTGTTCTTAACCGATCAGCAAAGTTAAGTAACGTCCGCCGCAGTCATGAGTTGGATAGGTGACCGCTAGTGACATTACTACTGAGGGTGCTGTTAGGGCATTTTGCGAATGTGCGCCTGGCTAGCTACCACCCTCAAGTAAAAAATCCCTAACGGTGTGTTCCGGAAGCTGTCCTTGAGAGCCAGTAATTCTAGGTTAACCTTCAGGCTAACCTAGAATTACTAACCATCAGGTGAGATAGTGGTGAAAGGCTGAACTATGAGGCATAAAAAAGGTATTGCATTATTTTTTTGGATAAACATGCCGATACATGTATACTGTGTCAGTCGGATTGTACACAGCTTCCTTTTTTAAGGGGGAGTTTGCTATAATCCCTACGCTTGTGAGGCTTGCGGATCGCAGTGTAAGATAGCAGACGCTGCTGCCCACCTTCCTGTATAAGTAACACCTACTAGAATAGATAAGTGGGTGACATACGGAGCACATATCGTATAACATATAATATAACTACGAGTATATGTATATTTTAATATTGTAGTAGCTGTAGTGTTGTATATAGTTCGTAGTATTTTATTATTAAAGGCATATCGCCGGAAAATAGGAGTTTTGAAGTAGCGATGGCTCAGTGGCATTGGCTATAGACTGCCACGCAGCACGTCCAGGGTTCGAATCCGGCCGCGGTCTTGAGCTTCACCGCATGGTGGAAGGAAATTTTGCGAATTCCCGCCTGACTAGCTACCACCCTCAAGTAAAAAATCTGTCACCAAGCACCAATCGGTATATTCCGGCAGCTGTCCTTGAGGGCGAATAATTCTAGGTTAATCCTGTTAACACCTTCAACCACATCATCACTTAGTATCAGGTGAGATTGTGGTCAAAGGCTTATATATCAGCAATAAAAATTATTTCTTTTTAAAGTTCTATAATATGCCCTTATTTACAATATACTACGCACTGTATACAATACTACAGCTACTACATTAAAAGCGTTTCAAAAACATGCTAAAAAAAACATATGACTTTTTTCTTTATAATTCAAGTATATTTGTTCGCAGGCTGTACACTCCCGAAAAAGTAAGAAGAAAAAGCGATGATTCCAAAAACGTCTGCCCTCATGAAGGCCCGTGTCCAAAATATGTTGCCAAGGTTAGTGTAATCTTTATATATAAAAATTACGTGTCACGTTGTTTGTTTGCGGTAGACTCCTAAACTACTGTACCAATTTTAAATTTGATTTGCACACTGTGTGCTATTTGATCCAAATTGAAAGATAGGGTAGCTAACATCTCCATTTATTATAGTCATAATTACCCGTGCAAAGTCGGGGCTTGCCGCTATATTATTTATATAAATATTACTCCTTACTTCTATATAAGAAAAAAAGAAAATTATATAAAGCGCTCTCTTTGTTTCGTAACGTAAGTACATAACATAAATTTCACTAAATTTATGTAATTTAACTCTCTATGGTAATTTACTAGCGCTTACCTCCTTAAATTATTATTTGCTATCCCGAAATTGAACCTCAATTTATTTATTTTATTTCGACCTGGCCCTACGTACGATCTAAATAGTGGTGTCTTTTTTACATAGCCATAATATTATAGCCCTTTTTTGTTACCTGCTGAAAATTAAGAGGCGCTCCGCTCTATTCTTACAAAATGACATTCAATGACTGCATCAGCCTAGATACACTTACGTTATAAAGACAAGCTATATTACCTTTGAAACTCAACTTTTATAATCTCACAAAATAACAGTTTTTATATTTACTATCGAGATAAAAGTAGTCCATCTAAGTTTGTCGATTTCCTTTTATTTGTGGATCTCAAATTTTTTGATGTTTGATGAATGATTCTCATGAATTTACGCATACAACATAGGGTAAAAAAATACGCGTGGGCTCATTCAGCCATAATTTTTTACGTTTGAATATTCCACACAAACAGTTAAATCTCTCAAAAACAATTATGAGGCAAAAAAATAATAATTTTAGAGAATGAAAAATGAATCATTACACCTCCTTTCTAAAACCAATCTCTCTTGGGAATAATAATTTGTTAGCAGCATACTATCTTTGCAATCAATCAATCATTACTATCTTTGCAATCAATATTTTTTTTTTGCTGAACGTGGCAGTACACCTTAGAATATTTCAATATTAAAATTAGTAATTGACCTTCAGAAGAGCGTCGTAGACGCCTAAATTGAATAAATGATTTTGAATTTGAATTTAATTTGAATTTGAGTCATCAGACAAAATATATCAGACCAAATTTAAAACAAGTGAAATTTTCACTTAACCAACGAACATTCGTTCCTTTCGTGTCGTGTATTCATTTATTCTTAGGAACTGATGGCAAAAAATTACATGAATAATAATTCTGAACTTGGGTTAGGTATCTTTCTAAACCAGGAAAATCACAGTAACAGATTTTTGAATCAGTCATAGCGAAGTTTGCCTAGCCGTTCTTAACCGATCAGTGAAGTCAAGCAACGTCCGCCGCGGCCATGACTTGGATGGGTGACCGAAAGTGACATTACTATTATTGAGCGCTTCCGTACTTTGGAGGTCACGTTAAGCCATCGGTCCCAATTGTTGTCTTAGGATATCAGTCGTTATAGCAAAGCGGTAGGGCATTTTTGCGAATGCCGACCTGGGTAGCTACCACTCTCGAGTAGAAAATCTGTCACCAAGCACCAAACGGTGAGTTCCGGCAGCTGTCCTTGAAAGCCAGTAATTCTGTTCTAGACTGACCAACTTCTTCAACTACATCATTGCTTACCGTAAGGTGAGATAATGGGCAAAGGCTAATTAATTTATCTATCAAGCATCAAAAAATATAATCATTACTCACTTAGCTCTCTTATCGCATTCGCTTACAGCTCACACGCTATATCGCCTCGTGTGTAATGATACAACATACCACACTTGTATCATAATGTCTATTGTTTTGAGTGTTGTAAGTGGGGAGTAGAAACTGGAGCGGGATGGTCATCACTCTTAGAAATAGGAAGACAAATAAAATTTCCTCATTTTAAGGTCATTACTTACAATATCTAAAATAGAATCAAATGGGAAGCTTATCGTATTTTCCCAAACTTATCAGAGCGCTTGGTCGATGATCAAAATGCTGGCACTTATAATGGGGCAATGCTGCCAGCATGCTGTCAACTGTTAGTGGGCTGGAGCTTTTGGACTCATAGGCAGTTGCCTGTGAGTCTGGGATTACTTATGGGTTGTCTAAATGCTTTTATTGTAGTAGCTGTAATGTTGTTTATAATTTGTGGTATTTTGTTAAAAAAACACCACACAACCGCTTCACAAAAGAAAAAACAAATGTATGAATTCGAATCTCGTCGTAGGATGTTGATGGTAATACGTTATCTTTATAAAAATATCATTGAATAGTCCGTAGTATATACGTCAACATAAAATTCCGGCTTCGCTTCTCGTTATCAAAATAATCCATAACAAAAGTGTATTAGCATATTATGAAAATAATTTTGAAACTGAAGCCAAACAAAGTTCTGTCCGCGCCGTGTATAGTCTCGTCACTACAGTTACTGCTTACCTCTCTCCTCCTATGCAGCCTTAGCTTAGCCCTTAGTCTTTTGGTACCCTTTAGCATTAAATCTTTTCTTATATTAGCGTCCTTGCATTTGACATAGACTGTAATGAATTACTGAGACCAGGAGAGTTAACTACTCATTTGAGCTGATGAAGATGGAAAAATTGTCTGCACTACTATTAAAAGCGTAAGGCTCTGTGAGCTGCAACAGAGTCTTGTCGATATATTTAAGCTTGGTGACCAAAATGCTATTAACGCTAGGGAACGCACACAGTTTCAAGAAGATCAAATTATTACACTTTTTGGTAATTTTGACCCTTTTCTTCACGAGAGCAAGAGAAGTTTCGTCAGTAAAACACTCAGTAAACTATGACAGACAACATACAAAGGCTTATCCGTACTGCAATTTTTGGGTCTTGGTTGATTGAAAGGCGAAACTCTATCATTTTGATATTTTATGGACCTGCTTCGGCGAAAAAAATGGCCCCAAAATTATAATACAGATACGAGTACTTATGTAATATTTCATACGTTAAAAGATATATCTATACGTTTAAGATATAATTAACCTTAACTCTAGAATGTCAAGTACTCTACACAGTATAGAGTAGCCAATACACAGAGTTGCAATCTGTTCACGGTAGAGTCGTTTCATGATCGATACGTTTGAGATATAATAAACCTTTACTCTAGAATGTCAAGTACTCTACACAGTATAGAGTAGCCAATATACAGAGTTGCAACCTGTTCACGGTAGAGTCGTTTCATTATCGAAGCAATTAGCGTGAGTGGGCAGCGCTACGTTAGTTCATATCGAGATCTATTCTGTATTGTTACAAAAAGGATACAGATAGATACCGTTTACAATTTTACGATTACTTCATAGAATAATGGGCTTACAAGTAATATTTACTATGAAAATACTTGTCTACATGAAAAACTGGTCATCGTAAAAAAAAAAAAAAAAAATTTAATTTAATTGTGTTGGAACAAGCATGAGGCCCATCTGATGTTTAGCGGACTAACTTCTGCCTATTTCGCCACAAGTAACGAGTGGCACTGAACCCGTCATCCTTGTGCCTGTAATTTTACTGGCTCTTAAGGACTGCTGCCGGAACACACTGTTAAATGCTTGGCGATCTCATTGAGTTGAGGGTGGTGGTTAACCAAGCGATCATAGCGAGCACGCGAAAAATGCCCTTCCACAATGCGGTGAAGCTCAAGCCGGGCGTGGCGGTGGGAATCAAACCGTGGATCGGATCCACGTAACGTCCGTAGCTATTAAAAAATAGTTTGTCTATTTGAGCTGAGTATTTACAATATTTCCTCAGCACGTGGGCTGCTATATTTGAATCTTCATCCTCTTGCTCCTTATATATTCCTGTGAGAGTTGTACGAGGCCACGAAAGGAAAAATACCATAAGTGGGCACCGGCGTCTTCTGAAGATCTGCCAAATTACACTGCGATCTGTAAAACGCCAGCCAACTATAGGGAGTATGGTAATCCTCCTCATAATGAGGGATGATTTTACTCTACGGTGAATGTAATGGCTGGTGATGCGTTAAGTGCTTATATATTTTCTTCTATTTCGTCTCTTTAGCCTGCAATTATAAGTAGTAACAAATACGTTACTATCGATTATGACAACCAAAAATTTAAAATATATTGATATAAAAGTCTTCCTACAGGGCGATCTTGTAGCAATCAAATATCAACTTGTTTCTATCGATAAATTGCAAAGTGAAGTTGATGCAAATCATTAGCTATCTGACCAATTTAAATGGCACATAAATATAATATAAATGTCAAAATAACCAAGTCACAACTTTATTCAATACCTATAATTATAAGTAAAATTTTACGTGATCGCTATTTCATACAAAAAAGTTTCTATCGATAGATATACGATACGTCAAACGTGGTTCTGTAGCTATCAACGGTTTCATTGCTACAAAATCTGTCAAAACTGTCATTTTAGATTGTTGCAATCAGAATTCATTGCTATAGAAGATACGTGATCGCCCTGCTGGTGTTCATTTTAAAGACCTTAGGCGCTCGTAGCGAAGTTTGATTAAGCGTTCTTAACCGATCTGCTAAGCTAAGCAACGTCCACCGCGGTCGTGATTAGGATGGGGTTATAGAAAATATATTCAAGTCTTTTATTTACGCTACATATTTTAGTACATGTACAAATTTTCAGTCAAACTGTTGAAACTTCTAAGAAAGACAACAGGGAAGCGTACTGATATAACGCTGTACTAAATTGAAATATTTTCCGATACATATCCATTTCATATTTTATGTTTCACTGAAACATAAGAGATACACTGTTATTAAAAGTTAAGAATTATAAGAGATACGCTGTTATTAAAAGTAAAGAATTATAACGTTTTTTCTCGCAGTGGCTCTATGTTTTTTTTTTGATGAATGTGGCAGTATATTGTAGAATATTCCAATATTGTACAATAAAATGTACAACAATATTGTACAATAAAATTTGTCCTAGTAGCGAAGTTTGCTTAGCTGTTCTTAACCAAAATTAAGCAATGTTCACCGCGGTCATGAGTTGGATGATTGTCCGCAAGTGACGTTACTACTGAACGCTTTCGTGTTTCGAAAGGCACGTTAAACCGTCGGTCTTGGTTGATGTCTTAGGATGGCAGTCGTTATAGCATGGTGGTAAGGAATTTTGCGAATGCCCGCCTGACTTGCTACCACTGTCAAGTAGAAAATTTGTCACCAAGCACCTAACGGTGTGTTCCGGCAGTTCTCCTTGAGAGCCAATAATTCTAGGTTAGCTTGAACAATATCTTCGACCACATCATCTCTTAACATCAGGTGAGATAGTGGTCAAAAGCTAACCTGTCAGGCATGAATAAAGAAAGTTAAACCAAGGGGCTAACATTATGTTCGCTCATCATTTTCTTAAATATTTCATTGACAGTCGTATCATGATTTGCTAGAAGTTTATATACACTACAGACCTTTCAAAGATCAGATTATAAACAGAATCTCAACATATTCACGCTTGATTAGTTTCATTATCGGAGCAATTAGTATGAGTGGGTAGCGCAACGCTAGTTCATATTGAGAACGAGGGACTATTCTGGTTGCTTACAAAATATTCTAATTAAAACTGTGTAATATCTAGTCAACCGTGGAATGCCGAGTTAGAATTGCACCTCCTCATATCATCCCGTGGGTGTCGTAAGAGACGACTAAGGGAAAAATACTGGAAGATGGCCAGCAGCGCCTTCTAAAGAACTGCCAACTTACACTGCAAAGTCAAAGTCAAAATCATTTATTCAATTTAGGCGTCTACGACGCTCTTATGAAGGTCAATTACAAGTTTTAAGCACATAATTATGCACCTGCATCTGTTGTGGATCTGCTCTTTGTGAAACCAAACTTATTCTTATTCAATATATTATGCTCATTAAAATGGGATAGAAGTTGTTTGAGCAGAATTTTTTCAAATACTTTGCTACTGCGATCCCCAGGACGCCTGCCAAGTGTGGGGCTTATGGCAAATACCCCTTTAATAGGGGATGCTGTGTTCAGCAGTGGACGATCCAGCTGTTACAGTAATATTTAGTCAGGTTTTATATAACCTGACCTATAGATAACCTGACTAGTTGTTACATTACAGGGTATAGAAGCGACAATTAACAGAGTAGAAACCAGTCCACATATGGGTCGTTTCATGACAAGAGCATTACTTTGTTTCTAAGTTCATATGTAAAACTAAGGTCCAAATATCTATCATACTATCATATCTCTATCATACTACAAAGTTTGTGATTACTTAAACGACAAAGATGCTTGGAAAGTTCCGCTACTGTCAAGCTATCACCTGTCACCTACGTAATTTGAACAAAGGGACGAATTACTTAGCATTCCATGGATTCACCGTGCGGGTGCCGGGTCCATAGCGTTGCAGAGGAAGAGGCTTGAGGGGCCTGGGGCTTGCAACCCAGGTGCAGGGTTAAGAGGCCTCTTTACAATGCATCAACGCTCCCCTTCCCGCTCAAGCCTCCTCCCCTACCTAACCAAATTCGGTAAGATCCTACTAATGCCGCCTTAGATACACATTCTAGGATGGAAGTTACGGTTGTTCTTGGCAGGCCAAGGTCTTTAAGTAGGTTATATAGGGATTTCGCTGGTATACCCCTTGCTCCAACTTCTACAGCATATAAATTGACCACATAACCGTTTTTGGTTAATTCGTTTGTTAGGTCATAATATTTGTTTGGTTTAAATGTGTAATAGTCATATTATATTGTATATAACACATTGTTAAAAGATGTTTAAAAGAATGGCCGCGAGTTTCTTGCCCGTTCTTCTCGCAGTGGCTCTATTTTATTTTTTGCTGAACGTGGCAGTACAATGTAGAATATTTCAATATTAAAATTTGTATATTTGTATTATATTTGACCTTCATAAGAGCGTCATAGACGCCTAAATTGAATAAATGATTTTGAATTTGAATTTGAATATTTCTGTCACAATCTGAGTCATAATTATCTATTGATAACTTTACAATAACCACTTAAAAGCTTTCACAAAGTAATTTTTAAAATATGATAAGCACTAGTTGCTTATCGTTTTAAAATATTATCTTCATCGACACTAGTCAGTACCTTACGTTTACATACACAACAGAAAATATTTAAATGCACTTTATTTTACTGCTCATCCTCATATTATAACCTCATAAGTTTAACTATGTTTAATTATTATTTCTATAAGCCAAAATAATACATGCACAGTTTCAAATGGAAATCTGTCGTTTGAAAGTTGAAATAATTAAAATTGACTTTCTTATTTATAGCTTTAAAAAATGCAAAATTTAAAAATAAATTACAAATATATAATTAGTTTCAAATTCTTGACTACTCTTTTAATATAATAAATAAGTACTGTGTACTCGTGGTTTCGAATTTTTTTGTGCAGTGGAGTTTCATTTTATAATGGGACAAAATTTGTATTGCCTCCTTTATTAAATGAAATTATACATAAGCAAGAGATAAACTTAACTTTTCATAATTGGCCTTGCGAGTTTGGAATAGAACAATGGTTTGTGTGTGAAAAATATTACTTTCTAATAATTTGGAGAGCTGATTGCTGGCAACCACGTTGCAGCATGCCATAATAGTTTGTGAGTCTTACTTTGTTCGATCGGTTTTTTGTAGTGGTGTCTTAATTATAGTAGTTCTTAATTTGAAAAGGCCCTTAATCATATCATTAATAAAAACATTGAGTGTTTCATTTACTTTGTTGCTTGTAAAGACTTGTTAACTTGTGAGAAATCAGAATAAGCCTCCGTCTCAATACCGAAGCGGGCAATTGATTGATGTTACAGTTTGCACCAAATTGGTACCACTTCACTGACCCACTTTCAGCACGTGCGCGTACGAGTATATTAAATTTTAAGACGCGATGGTGCTTATAGTTCGTTTTGCAAACTTTTCGTTTTGAACTTTTGAAAGGACGGATTTTAACTTGCGTGCTTTCAGGATGTAATTTTGTGTTTTAGTTCGTCAACAGGAAAATTTTAATATAAATATATTAAAAACCTACAAATTGTGAGGTCGCTTCTGTTCCCCAGAACGGTCTAGGGTCAGAGCCTACTTGCGATCTTAGCAGAAGGAAGTCGACCCGCTATTCCCCATGTAAATGTATTCTCGTATTTCCCGAGTTATGCTTTGAAAGCAATCATTTTTGTATATAAAATCAAAGCCTGCTCTATAGCAGATATAAAACAAATTCCATTCATTACCTTTTTTTATTTATCAATTATTGATTAGGATATAACATCCTGAAAAATTCCCCGTTTTCATCGCCATAAAAGAAGGCAACCATACAAAATTGAACTTTTAATACACAACATAAAAGAATAGAAAAAAATTATGCACTCCACATTGTACACAGGTACCTGCAATAGGGTTGTAAAACGGCTGCTGTTGAGAGCAACGCACACACTCTCACACATACATACACACACTTGAGCAATGGATACTGTCATTGACATATCTGTGTCCATGGCTCTCTCGCAGCTTATCCATCTGTTTTGGAAGGTTTACTCATATTGTTATGTTGCTGAATATGCGTGTTAGCAAACAGTCAGCAGCGTCCCTGGTAGCTATTAGCGTCTGAAACTTTGTCGCCTTACAAGACCCCAAATAAAGATTTACTAGGTATGCCTTTATGATTACATATCAAAGATGTATTTGGAAAAAAAAATATAATATTATTTTCTTTCCTTTCAGGGTTTTGGAACTTACTTTGGAGTGGGTCTTGGTATATCACTAGCTCGAGTGATCTTACCCAAGATAAGGACTCCAATAAAGGCGATCTCATCAATAAGGGCCAAGCATTTCAAGTTGGCTTTGTTCTTCGGCAGTTATATCGGTATTTACAGAGTACGATTAATATTAATAATATTATTACTGTAACAATTATATTCTACATCATTATTCATAACACAAAGTCAGTACTTCAGTACTAATATTATAAATGTGAAAGTAACTCTGTCTGTCTGTCTGTTACGCTTTCACGCCCAAACTACTGGACCGATTTGAATGAAATTTGGTATGGAAATAGTTTGAGACCCGGGAAAAAAACATAGGATAGTTTTTATCCAACTGCGCAAAAAGAGGTTAATGTTTTTACGCGATAACCGATTACGCGCGGGCGGAGCCGCGCCCGGAAAGCTAGTATTATATAATCATGTTCATCTTGATTTTATCCCACGTATGTGGGTTAGTACAATACGTTTTCCTACTAACACAAGATCATACAAATCAAGTTTTAGCTTAGGTTTGGTGGCCGGCATGCGGCAGCCTACATAATTCCAATCTTCTTTGGGTATGCTCTTGTTGGTTTCCAACGCAAACCAAATCATTATGAGGGCAATAACAACTTAAAAGCAACTATTTGCGGGCAAACTCCAATATCGACGTGAAAAGTTGCATGCTGCTTGCTTAGCTTACTCTAATACAGTGCTCCGTGCTTCGGAGGGTACTTTTATCTGGTTGGAACCAATTGTTATCTCAGGATGGGTAGTATTCTTCAAATCCCCACCTGGCTAGATACCACCCTCAAATAGAAAACTTGTCGCCAAGTACCTTACGGTGTGTACCAGCAGCTGTTCTTGAGAGCCAATTCTAGGTTAGCCTGAACAACATCATGGACCACATCGTCACTTACTGAGAGGCGAGATAGTGATCAAAGGCTAGCCTAGCAGCTATAAATAAAAAAATCCTTCAGTAGGATAGAGACCCATTCATATATTATTGATTCGAAAAATGGTATTATGATATGTCGTAGAATATAGGTATCGTTACTTAACGGAGCTAACATAGCCGATAGTCTTGGGACGCTATGTGGAGTCAGGTCAAAGTCTCCTATTATAGATAAAAAATTGTTAAGTGACATATAGTACTGAGATAAATACAATATCTTATCACACTGAACACGAGTGGTCTGCTTGAATTCTAAGCACAGAATGTCAGGTTCACTCTCTTCCACTCTTTCGCTGGATCATTTTCGATGGTGGACCTCGCATTAGTCGTTTCAGTACTACGAGAGTATTTTTTTTAGATCCATTAAAAGAAATCCATTGCGTCGGAATTATATGGGACCAAAAACTGTCTTGTGGATATTAATACATATCTGCGTACCCTTTTAGGTAGATATATTTTGAATATGTTAAATGAGAAGCGTAAAAAGACATTTGATCATAGAATAAAGTATTTTTTTGGTTATTACAGGCCGTGGTCTGCTACTTATGCCGTAAAAAGGGCTTCGACTCAGCTCTTTATGCGTTACCAGCTGGATACCTGGCAGGGATATCCTTTCTGTTCAGCCCATCTCTTGGACTGTCCATAGCTTCAGTAACATCTGCTCTCAAGGTAATAAAGTTACCCAGTTACAAGTCAGACTCACAAACCAATCCCCTAATTATATTCAGTGCCTTGTGTTAGGTTACCTATATAAATAAAATCTAAATATATTCCTGATCTTTGTTTGATATTGTAGCAAGAAAATATTCTGGTTTTAAATTTGAGTATAAAGCACATTCAAGTTTTATTTCAGCTAAATTTCTAATTTTGTAGATTTTGTTCTATGAGATGGAACAATATTATTAAACTTGAAAGGATGTATTTTAAACAAAATTCTTGATCTGCATCAACAAAATATATGCAATTTTTTTATGTAGTTCTTTTGCAAAACTTTTAATTATTATTTTAAAATTTCAGAGTGTTTTTCGTGTACGTATACAGAATTAAATATTAATGCTCAAATATTTAAAAAAAAATCTTGAATAGTAACTTTTAACGATACAATAATTATATTTTTCAACATGTTATCAAAGTCAATATTTTTCGGTCTATATATCCAGCTTGCCAGTATCTGTCGCCAAGCACATAAAGGTGTAATAGCTCTCCTTGAGAACCAATTCCTATTTAGTTTAAGTCTGTTTATTATCCTCGACCACATCACCTCTTACCAGAAGATAAACTATATAATAACATAGACCAAGGTTTAAAAGAATTTCAAAAGTCGACCAAGTGCGATATGGGCCTGGATCTATTCAAAAACATCAAATTTTTTTTTAATGGTTTTGATTACACCATAAAAACTAAATGATAAATTTTTGTTTTCAGTATTTCAAGGAAAATTTTACTTTCATTTAGGTACTGCGTTTTGTTATTGTACTATGTGTTTGGTATAGACTTATATAAACATAATATTGTAATATTGACGTAAAGATTCCATATGGTAGCTTCCATATGGTAGCTTCACCACCATAAAATAGCCCTTTGGTGTCTTGGACTTGATCTGATGGATGGACAGTTTTAGAGTTCTTCGAACAAATACATTTCTGCAAAAGTCTGGACTGTCATCTGAACATGACAAAAGACATAAATCAATTTGTGTTTATCTTTTATTAAGCTTAGTTTTCTTCCAGAAATTTTATCAATTATTTGTATGGAAATTTATTGAATTATCCACTATTTGAATATTTTTTCACTCACAGCTTTACTCAACGATCCTTTATGACAAGAAACTCCTTCCTACAAGTGTACCACTGCCAGAGCTGATGTACTGCATATTCCAAGGAACGCTGTTTAGTGCGAGAATCCTGCAGCCTGAGACGTGTCCTAGTTACGTATTCAACTTGATGAAGACAGTTAGTAGTGGACGGTATGTGGTGCTTTTATCCTACTACTAATAGGCTTTATTACATGAAACAAATTATTGGAGTACATAATTTTATGCCCAAGGCGGAAATCGAACCCGCGTCCTCCTATATCGCGTCGGATTCCTAATACCTTCTCGGCCACCTGGGACTTGGCATTTCTACCGAAATTTTGTGTTCGTCATAGGAGAATGTGCGCGGCCATCAACCAGACTACTAGACTTCATCTGATCGAAAGAAGTGTTTTTTCAAATACTTAACTCTTTTGGTATCATGTCGCTACCCTCTATTAGTTCTTTGTACACTGAGATAGAGATCAAAGACCGGGCTTTAATAAGCATTTTTTTAAGAGTATACCATCGCCAGAGTTTATAGACTGCATATTCCAAGGAAGTTCAGGAACTATAATCAGCCAGAGCCATGCCCTACCTATGGTTTCAACTTGATGAAACTATTATTGGAGGCAGTATGCGCGGCTTGTATCTTATCGTATAAATGAAAGTCAAGCTATTAGTATATGAGATAATGACCAAAACTAAGCCCGTCTGTATCATGAAACTTTCTCAAGTACTACTTCCAGAGCTAATTGTGTGTTTTCAAGGATTCCTATTTGTTCAAGAATGAATAACTTTTCCTCGCAATTATTCCATACTTTATAAACTTGCTTCTGTCGTTGAATTTGTTTGCATAAAATTATATAAAAGTCACCAGGGAACTACTCAAATTGGGTTTAAAATAGTCTGTTTGTTGTTATCTTTTGTAATAACGGTTAATATGTAATACATTTCATACATAACAGTTTACTGTGTTGTAATAAACTATAGGGATAGTTTTTAGTCGTTTTTATTATCAGTACTAATATTATAAATGCGAAAGTAACTCTGTATGTCTGTCTGTCTGTAACGCTTTCATGCCAAAACTACTGGACCGATTTCAATGAAATTTAGTATGGAAATAGTTTGAGACCCGGGAAAAAACATAGGATAGTTTTTATCAAACTGCGCAAAAAGAGTTTAATGTTTTTGCGCGATCACCCACATACGCGCGGGCGGAGCCGCGCCCGGAAAGCTAGTAATGTATAAGTTTCGAAAGAATTTAAGTCAGTTTGTTGACTGGGCCTAGTTTCATGCAGCAATTGGGTTACGGATAGACAAGATTTCTTTCATAGCCGGTGAATGACATAAAGCAATTAAAATGAAAAAAAAAACTATTTATCATGTTGTTCCCAAAGGAGTCAAGTCTAAACATGTTCCAAACAATTCACTTATTTCAATATCATTATTTATTTTGTTACAGGTCGGAAATGATATACAAGAACGTTATGGAAATCATCAACAGAGGAAAATAAATATAGTACCTGTTTAGTAAACTTTTAATAATAAGTATGCTTGAACATAATTAGTCAAGAGGCAAGGGTAGCTATGACGTAATTTTTGGGGACCAAATATTAGAGATAATCAAGTAGACTCATGTATTTTTTGTAGTTCAATTAGAGATGTTATGTTGCCAGAAAATCTACAACCACAAGAATTATAATTTAAAAGTGCTAACAACCTCTTATGGTTGACTTCTGCTAGTCCTAAAAAAATTGAGATATTTTTTTTTTCTTTTGAAGAAAAAATAACTTATATTTTTTTGTGCTTTTTACATTTTTTTGACGGAATAAGCACCGGACCTCCTGATATTAAAATCTCTTATGCCTGTAATGTATTATTTTATATTATTTTTATTACTTTGATGTAAATATTCAAAACTCTATTCAAACGGAGCACAGCGCGGTCCAGTGTTGCCACAACAGGTGTTCTTAACTCGGAGTACGCCTTAAAACAGAAAAAAATATTAAAAAAAAACATTATTTTTTTTCATAACAAGAACAATATCTCTAAATGTTTGTTAGGACTAGTAGAAGGCAACCCAAAAAGGTTGTTAGCATTTTGCCAATAAACCTGTATAGAATGGGGCCATGAATAATATGCCAGTATATGAAGAGTATGCCAAGGTTTTGTATTATTCATAAATATATACCAGCTTGTACCCAGTTGAGTGACAATCAGACTTTAAAAGACAAACAATGTAGACAAAAGAGTGAGTTGAGTGTTGTTGTATCGAGTATTGTAATGAAGGTAGGATGCGAGAGTTGTAAAACAACACTTACCTAAGATAAAATTATTAAGAATATCGTTCTTTTGGTTTTGACTTCTGAAGAGTTCTAATTAAAATACTGTAAATATAATAGGTTATATTTGTGACATATGTCATATTGTTTGTTTTGTTATACGTAATATAAATGTGATAAAATGTTTGTTATCTTTGTGTTATAGTTTGTATTAATTGGTTTAATTATATGGTTATAGTTGTAAAATAAATAGTTTTATTATAATTATATTTAATAAACACGCATTGGTATGCGTGTTTTTCGGGCTTCGTTCTAGCGTTTTTCAGCAACTTATTGATTGAGATACGTATTGATAGGTGTTGCTCAAACGGCCATAAGCAAACGTAATAATTATGTGGCATTTAACAATCAATGGATATGTTGCAATAAAGGTAAATATTGTTCACAGCCAATCACAAAGAATATTATGTAGGTATAAAAAGCCTGTACATCTTACACTTCATAGCTATAGAAAATTAAGGTGATCAAAAATTCATAGAGATTGCGATTTTTGATGACTCAAATCTTGATCTGGACAAATAATACTGGGATGGAGTGTAGTGGTGAAACACAATGTACCCGCAGTTTGTGTAAATTACAAATTAAGACTCCGACTTGACCAAAGCATCGCTCGAAGCACCCTAGCATTATTAAAGTGAATTTTGCTTTGAATATGTACATAGAAACGTAAATACATGGTACGCTCAAAACGGGCGACTTTTTATAATATTTTAATTTTTCGTAAAAAGTAAATAATTTATGTACAGTTACGACGGTAAATCTTTTATCTCTTTTGATTTTGATATGCTAAAATAATCCAATTACCACCTACCTATATTTCTAGATACTATTTTTTTGTGTGAAAACCGCACATCTAAGTACTTATGACATATATACATATTAAAAAACTCGCCATCAAAGGAAAAAGGGCATATTAGTAAAGAAAAGTAAAATGTAAAGTCGGCATAACCTACGGGATTTAATGTACGGTCTTCAGAATAGATATACCATAACTCGGTCAAGCAACGTCCTCTGCGATCAAGTGGGTGACCGCTAGTGGCAATACCTACTACTGAGCGTGCATGTGCTTCTTAGGGCACGTTATAGCATCAGTCCTTAGATGTGTCTTAAGATAAAAATAATAATAATATTATTTTCCATAAAGAGTTACAAAACATTACACTTCTATTAAAACACAACTTAAGCCTGCACCGAGGCAGCGATACGTAATTGTGGTTCGTTTGATCCCTTGCTGTTTCTTTATTTCTTAATTTTGTGTTATGTTATTAATATATATTATATATAAGGATATTATATTATAAGTTCTATAAATCATACACTTTGGAAACACGATTATGTACTTAAAATTTTCTCTATAGAAAATAAATCCAAAGTTACATCTAAAAAACGAAATAAACACATAGTACGGCGTAAATACTTAACTTTATTCGTTTTTGAATAATAATAAAAACAATATGTTTTCTATAACGTATACACATTACATTTTTCAAATAGGTATTTGTTTTTACCATACGAAGGAAATACTCAAATTCACGCATGTTCCGCCCATTTTAGTAAGAGCCGCGATGCTTTGTCCCTATCCGATTTAGGAATTCTTCGGCCGTCGGACAGGGACGAATGCTATTTTAGTGCCTTACTTACGCACACATACGCGGCGCGCCTAAAAAGCTCGGTGCGCCCTTAACAACACTATTGTACAAAAATAGGGTATCAACGAATCTAAACTAGGCGAAAGCCTGTATCTTGGAACTATGAGATGCGAAAGTACAAAATAAAATATTGAGTAGTATAAAATAAATGTTGATATTATGATGATTGCTGTCCCCAGTGCTGTCTTTTAAACTTTAAACTCAGTACTGCAAAACATGTATCCTTGATCAGCTTAAATAGAAAAAATGCATGGTGCAAGTAGAAAATCCGTCGCCAAGCACCTAACGGTGTGTTCTGGCGGCAGTCCTTGAGAGCCAGTAATTCTAGGCTAGCCTGAACAACATTAAAGACCGCATCACCACTTACCATCCGTTGAGATAGTGGTCAAAGGCTAAACTATCAGGGATGAAAAAAATATTATATACCAGGTGGTAGAATATTTTTCGAATGTAAAATACTAACTAGTGATTACAGTGAGTGTAATCCGAAACGGTTTTAGACGAGGGAACGGTTGTCTCAAAAAACTAAAATTTTGATTCTTGGATAATTGTTATTTTATAATGATAAAATTTTAATGAAATTTATTTGAATATACACTCGCTATTAATTTACAAATTCATGGGACGTGGGGTCGTAGTCGTAGTCTCTTGATTGCATGGTGCTGTGGTAGCATCAGTGGAAGAAGTTTGTTCGATTCCGCCTTTAGTTGTAGCGCTCTGAGGGTTGATGATGAGTACTTTCTTTAGCCCCTTATTATCGTGCCTTTCCAGCTCAAGTTTCTTATTTCCAAAACGGCAAATTGCTTCACACTGTAACAAACATTTTAGTTGCAGAGAGACATTATCGTATGCTTTGCAACACACATGATTTAGATGTCCTATTCCAGGGCCAAATTAACCTTTGTGTAGAAACCCATTCAGACATTGCCATAGTGAGTGTTAAACACTAACCACCGTACTGACTTTTATAGGAAAATAAAGAAGTAGAAATAATAAAGGCCATGTTATGTATTTTATAAATTATTGGAGCACAAAATGTAATAATAACAAGTATTTTTAAAATATTTTAAGAAAACATCAAATTTATATTTTAATAAAAAAAAATATTATTTAATAAACTCTTAAAAAAACAAAAATATATCTAGTGACAATTCCGCCTAATTTTCCTGCTAAGCCGACGTGACGTCACAAACGCCACGCAGCCAAACCGGAAGAATTTTTCGACGCGTTTCGATTCTACACGAAGCATCCTCAGGAGGTCTTGACTCTGCGAACGCACGATCGAGAAATTCATTTTCGATCGTGCGCTCGCAGAGTCAAATTCTTCCGGTTTGGCTGTGTGGCGTTTGTAATGTCACGTCGGCTTAGCAGGAAAATTAGGCGGAATTGTCACTAGATATATTTTTGTATTTTTAAGTGTTTTATTAAAATATTTTATAGATATTTGTTATTATTAAATATGGATTTCCGCAGAGTAACGCCTGAATCTATTCATTACAAAATGTTAAGCCCCGGGTGCGAATCGAACCCGCGTCTCCGATTTCGCACCGGATGCCTAAACGACTCGGCACGCTCTTTCGAGCCGAAATTTCGTACTCCAATTGTATTACTTTAACCCTCATAAGGGACGGTCCATGTAATACTTTAGTGAACGTATGTTTATCACAATGATAGTTTTTAGGGTGCAAAGTCATAACGCTACATTGGTATGGCATTGTTAAACCAACCACAGTTTCAGTTATGCCATCAGGATTCATCCATATAACTGAAAGAACCAATCTTAGGATGATACTCGAGACCTTGTTATCACCTGATACAACAAACTAAACTCAGGTCTCAATAACAGTATTGACATAGGCCAATCTCTACAGTGGCATTTTCGGAGATGGTATTGATAAGTGTTTATTAGCGACAGTATTAAGATGCTGACCAGGTGATGAGAGGTTAACCATGACTAGGATCGTTATTTTAATACAAACCTTAGGCTCTAAGCCATATCCGCTATATGATCAATACATCTCTACTAATATTTTTATGTAGTTATAAGCTACTAAAAAAACAATCAACTTTTTGAAATCACGGTGGGTAGGAGGATGCAATTGTTAGGACTACTGGGAGATCAGTGGACGTCTAACAGCAGATAATTGAAGTTATTTTTAATTAAGTATTTAGAGAACGAACCTGTTCAAAACTATAGAAATTGTTTTTGTTCCCCCCACAGCCTGAGTAAATCCTCTCTTTGCAGACTTTCCAATTGCGATCGTAGTAATATCTGGTCACGGCGCCGAAGCAAAAACCGTAGTCGAATGATAATTTACACCAACGTGGATGGTATTCTAAAACGTAATGATGAATAATGTTACAAGTAAAAATTTAATAAAACAGGGTAATTGACTAAATAATGCGCTAAGGCGTTTTGCGAAACTTAATCTAAAATATCTATCGCCAATCACAAATTCGTATGTTCTAGAAGATGTCCTTTATTGTCAGTTTTCATTCTAAGTAAAGCCTAACAATTTTTATCTACTGCCAAGAAGATAGAGTACAACAGTAGTTGCTTTCCAAAACACTTTCTTCTTGAAGGAGGTAGCGAGCAAGGCAGGCATTCGCAAAATGACCAACTACCATGGAACGAAGTTCAAACCCTAGTTGAACTTCATTCAAAACACTGACCTCACATTAGCATGGTACGACTTCCACAATTTATTCCATACTTTTTGGTATTGGAAGTTGGTTCCGTTTTTTTTTTTCCTTTTTTTTTGTTTTTGTGATAAAATCTACTTACAAGATCATTCACTCGCCAAAAATGATGTTCATCGTTGACAACAGCAAATATGATTAAATCATCCAGATATGTGAATAAATTTTTCATTTAATTGACTATAACTCAAAGAAATATTCTCAACGCCGGATGCCTAAACCACTCGGCCGCCTGGGAAGGCTTTTTTCTAATAGCAGTGCATAAAGCTTTGTGCTCCAATAATTTGTAAAATATGATTTTCGCTTAGCTTGTGATACTGCTTGTAATCATAATAAATATTTAGAAACACTCAACCGATTTTGATGAAATATATAGGGTTCAATTTGGAGATATTCCTTTGCAGTAAAAAAATTTTGAAAATCGGCCCACTAATGGGCAGAAATCTATGAACACACATAAAAAAAATACATACCATCGAGCATAGAACGTCCTTTTTTTTGGAAGTCGGTAAAAAAATAACAGTCATTTACTCACTGTCAGTAATATTCCTTCGGCAAGTGTTGCGACATTCCGATTCTTTGTCAAATCTGTTACCGTTGCCTTGGCATCCTCCCCAGGTGAACTTTTTGCATTCGCCATCACGAGGGTCAAAATAGAACATAGGTATGTTTGCACGACATGGTCCTGTATCAGGTCTAAGTCGGCATGTTGACCCAGCCACTGAAATTTTACCATTGCCTATTAAAATTGCTTGGGACTTTTTTAGAATAGAATAGAATAAATTTTATTGCCAGTAAATTAAAATTTAACAGGAAAGAAATAAAAAATGGAATACAACTATCTAATTTAACTGGCAAGAGGGGTAGGCCCAGCACTGTACTGCGTAAGCCGGATGGTTCACGCAGGGCTGGTATTCAGCATACCCCTTTGCTCGAACGTAGGTGTTAATCAAGTTAAAGTTAGTGATGCGGGTACATACATAATACGTATAAAAATTAAACTTATCCACGTTACACCCTTGCATATGAAATAAATATTTCATAAACTTATTTAAAGGATAAACAGAACAGCAACCTAATGAAAATTTAAAGATATAAAATACAAAACATTATTTAAAGAAAATAAAAAAAATATACATTATATAATTCCTAGTAGTATATAACTATTCAAAAGGATAATATTATTCGTAGGTAATTGGTAATATACGGTACGGTGTGTATATTTGTGAGGAAACGTGTGTTTTTCCATTGTTCATCATTTCCATTCACTAGAATTGTATATGTTAATAGCGGTCATCCATCCAAAGCATGACCGAAGCGGACGTTGCTTAACATAACAGATCGGTTATAAATAGCTAAGCAAACTACCCTAGGAGCGCTAGAAAAATATGCCGAAATTTTAGGTTCTGATAATCCGTAATTAATTACATTGTTTAGTTCGGGTAACCGTAATTTTAATCGTTTTTGACGGTCTTAGGGATACTTTATGGAGTATACCATATCGTAGGCATATACCAGTAATTGGTATATGCCTACGATAAATGCATTTCGTCACTTTTGACGAAATGCATTTTGACATCAGATGGGCCTCGAGCTTGATCAGTCGCAATCACAAAAAAATCTAACGTTTTACGAAAAATAATTAAAACCAGCCAAGTGCATGTTGGGCACTCACTTAAGATTTCGAACTGTGTTTAAATACTGTTCAAACTGTTGGTTAGTTCTGCGTGTCAGTATTTAGCCCTCAATGTGTGATTTCCACACGCACTTGCCCAGTTTATTAAATTTTAGTATCTCACCAGTCGCATTAAGGACCTCATTTTTTACAATCTGTTCAGGTTTAGTATTGTAATAAATTTTTGTATCGCCACATTGAAATAAAATAATCAATAAACTGAATACACCACATTTTGTTACAGAGAGTGCAATACGCATTTCTGATGGCAGCTGTTCGCAACTATTAAAATTGTGTTCGAAATAAATAAAATTTTATAGTATTTTTATTGAAAAGCATTATTCGATTTATTTATAGCATCGGTTTTTGAAACAATTTTTGGCGGTGCGCTACGATTTTTATAGGATTTGTAAAGGATTGTTATGCTACAGGAACTGTAAAAACTACAATACAAAATTTCACATTCTAGGCATATTTACTCAATTTGATTAAATGTAACAGAAAACCAAATGAGAAATATTAATAAAGAAACAAAACATAACATAATGCTAATTTCGTTAAATTGAAGCACAGTACAAAGCATTTTATATGGTAAAGTTAACTTCACACAATGAAGATACTCAAGTGCCGCTGGAAGTCATACGTCATTATGCATTTTCTATGCAAAAATTACAATAATTTTGTTTAGCAAGCGATTCAGCAGTTTAAAATATAATTGATGTACAAGGAAAAGTTCTCGCTTGGAATGTCACAATTGCTCAACTGGAATTTTAATGGAGCTGGTTATTAAAGATATTGGTTTTGCCAACATCTTGGCATGTCTCTCTCCTGCTTCTCTCAGTCAAATCTCAGTCATTGTATGTACTTTCATAAATATTTGATTAGCTTTTGGCTACAGTTACTACTATTTTTCAAGAACTTCTCCAATTCATCCTTATTTTCAAAGATTTTTCCCTTACAGCAGTGCCATTCACACTCACCTTATGCGTTTGCTTTGAAAATTTCTTATTGTCCATCCATTCCATTATGTTTAAATCACCTAAGCAAACTTCTCAAGTACCTAACTATGTCCTAATTTACATGCCACATTAAAACTACCGAATTTTTTTTTTTACGTATTTAGTAACACTATATTTATATTTTTACAACAAGATATAAATAAAGTTCTAAGAATGTTAACTCTCATTACTAAATCCGTAAGTAGAATTATAGAAAACACTTCTCAACTTAGACATTTGCATATAGATAGTTCTGAATTCCCTGAATAGTTATGGCATGAGCCGCCAAGGTTTAACCAGGCACCAACTCATATCACCTGCAAAAGGCGGTGAACATTCAGCGCTCGCCTCAGGTACTCTGCCATCATCATTCAATTTCCTGGTCTATTCAGGGTCTTGCCAGCCCTCGCCCAACATCTGAAGGATCTACAACTGCTGCATATAGACAAAAAAAGGCCAGTTTTAAAAAAAGGGTGTTCGAGTCAGTCACTACTTCTTAGTCAGAACTGCTTTAAGCTAACCTGAACGTGCTATAGCTTTTATGGATTTCTGCTGCAATTATTGGTGGAAAACATAGAAGATCATTTCTAAATTCATTTCAATATTATCAGTTTTATACAGGAAAAGTAACCGCAAACCGTATTATTTACTTCACGTTGGTAGTTGGTGGTATCACGTTCAAACTTCGCATCTTCCAAAACATTTTACTATTCAACGCTCGTCTGAAAACTTTGTAAGAAGCACACGTCTACGAAAGAAAACACGACATCTGACTTCCATAAATTAACACATCTAACAAAATCTTAACTCTCTCAACTGTTGAGTAAACGAGTTTCAGAAACCTCTAAGTACTGATCCCTGTAGCGAATAATTTCTATAGATAGGGATAGCAGTATCTTCTTTTTATATACTAAACGATTGTTTGAAGAGAAAAACAGCATTCATGATAAGTTTTTAGTTTAATTTACATAGAACAGCAAAAAAGCAGTTATACTACCTATTTATTGTTGCTGGGCAACAAGTGGAAGATTAAAATAGCCGTAAAATTTTAAGTAACTCGTATTATATATACAGAACGAATTGGTTATCTGCATTAAGAGTAATGCATTGCTAAAGTACCAATAATGATTTTGAAAATCTGTCGCCAAGCACCTAACGGTGTGTTCCGACAGCTGTCCTTGAGAGCCAGTAACTCTAGGTTAGTCTGAACAACATCCTCGACCACATCATCACTTACCATCAGGTGAGATAGTGTTCAAAGGCTAACCTATCAGGCATAAAAAAAAAAAAAAAAAAAAATTGGATGTCTTGACCACGTCATTAAGGGCAAATAAATTACCCATATTTATTATATTTGAGCATACGCTCAATTGTAATTGAGTGATTATTCCAAGCATTTGATGAAGTGTCGCGCAGGTTTTTTTTATAGGCTCAGCATGTTAACTACGTCGGCCACGTCATCAGTCACCATCAGGTAAGATTGTGATCAAAGGCTAGTGTATCAAATCATTAACACAAAAGTAGGAGTCATAGATAAGCGCATAAAATAATGAACTATAAACAACCAATCCAAGACGTCTTAAGGACGTCAACAATAAGCGAAAAAATAGCGGCCTATATTTAACCAGTAATAGACGTTTTATGGACAACATTCATAGACAAATAAACAATAGATCGTGAAACAATTAGTAATAGACGTAGTATGAACGACACAGGTGTTATTTTACTACTGAATGTTCAGTAAGTCAAGGTTCTATTATAACATTACAACAGCAAGACGAATGTCACATATATGTTTTTGAATTAGTTTACTATCCGTATCTTCTTAAATACACCATCAAAGCATCACCAAAAATTCTGACACGCCAAATTCTATTCTACGAGAGTTTTTCTTGTTAAAACTTAATTACCATATGTATACGTAGTATGAAATTCAGAACAGCTTCGAGCTGAGATACATTTGCATTGTTAATTGTGGCTTCTACTGGCGCTAGAACTTGGGCTTGTGTGTGGGGTACTTGTTTCGGGTAGATGTTGCATCTGGGTTGTTAAAATTTTGGCCGATTGCCGGATGTCAGGCCATGTTATTGATATATCCATACGTATTCTTTTTTTATGCCTGATAGGTTAGCCTTTGACCACTATCTCACCAGATGGTAAGTGATGATGCGGTCGAAGATGTTGTTCAGGCTAACCTAGAATTACCGGCTCTCAAAGACAGCTGTCGAAACACACTGTTAGGTGCTTGGCGACAGATTTTCTACTTGAGGGTGGTAGCTAGCCAGGCAAAATTCGCAAAATGCTCTACCACCATGCTATAACGACTGTCATCCTAAGACAACAACCGGGACCGACGGCTTAACGTGCCCTCCGAAGCACGGAAGCGCTCAGTAGTAATGTCACCAGCGGTCACCCATCCAACTCCTGACCGAGGCGGACGTTGCTTAACTTTGCTGATCGTTTCAGAATGGGTAAGCAAACTTCGCTACGAGCGCTTCAAAATATTCACGGTCTGTACTGTACTGTATCAACCGGATCGTCCACTGCTGAACACAGGCACAACCTCCCCAATGTAGGGGGTATTTGCCATAATCCCCATGCTTGGCAGGCGGCTTGGAGATCGCAGTTCAAGATGGCATAGTTCTTAAGAAAGCGCTGCTGCTCACCTTCTAGTATTTTTCCCTTAGTCGACTTTAACGACACCCACACGGGAAGAAATGGGGAGGTGCAATTCTAACCCGGCACCCCACGGGTGGTATGCCAAATTGTGGTAATATCAGATGATTGTGTGTAACTCTTCTCCAACCATCTCTATACCATTATTTTTATTTATATTCTAGCTATAAGGTGGTATGATTGGTTTTGCAATTGTTCTACGATTTTAATTTTAACTCCGTCAGCAAAAAAGTGGATTTTTTACAAATATTAGTTTTTAAGTTTTTCACGTTTCAAATTAACTTTTCTCTACTTTCTGAGGCAATGAAAAATATTTGTCAACGTGTTACACATTTTTTTTTAAACTTTTACAAAACTCTACCAGATAGCAAATATGACGTCATCAAAGCCAGGTACACTTAATGTGATTAAGTAGAAGTAGTCAGTCCGGATAGATGGCGATTGCCGGTTATCTCCCATCTCTCTTTTTACCATAAGTAAGTAGGTGCTAATGTTGACGGTGCGGTGCTATGTTAATTCTTTGTATGGGAGTATTGCAAGCGTGCTAGTTGTGGTTTAACTAAGCAGTGGCTTTAGCCGTAAGCTGGATAACTGTGTTATCTCGATGGAAAAATATAAACAGATACATTTTATTTTATTTTTTATCCTTTGTGGTGCTGGGTTTCCTCGGAGAAGTTTTTTATGGAAACCTTCACTTTGTTTCTTAGGATTCCTTTTTAGAAAACAGATATATCTCGGAGTATGTGACGCGTGCAAAGATGTTCACAACTTTGTATTATTGACTCTCAGGGATATAGGGTACTATAACACACTATTGAGTGTTTGGTGCCTTTTATTCGATCGATCAAAAACGTCTGACAATAAAGCAAATCGCTTCACTACCATGCATTACGCCTCACTACCATGTAATACGCCTCACTGCTATGCAAAACGGAAGGTACATTTTACCTATTATATAAAGGGGTGTATAATTTGAATCGTGATAAATATCCATATGTTATTTGTCACAAAATATATATTGTTGTGTTGAATATCCTAATAAATAACAATAAAAACAAAATAAAAAATTGGAATTGGGAATATTTAACTAAAGAGCAAAAACATTTGTATAAACTGGCACTGAGCGAGTTGAACTAATGCTAAGATTACCAAACTGAATGTATACATAAAAATCATTGTGTAACGTATTTTATGTTGATAGATTGTTTTCTATGAGTTTGAGTCGTACTTAAAAAAAAGAGTGAAGTGTGAGTAAGGCCTCGATATATTAGCCAGAATGCAACTGCTCGTAAAAGAAAAAAAAAATGTTGGTATCGATCACAGCTTCCGACTAGATCTTGAGCGTTTTCAGTATTTGTTTGTATTTGTTTTTAGAAATGGTCCATAATATATCGAAATTTCAGATTGCCAACTCTCAATCCTTATTAACATAGGAATGCATGGACAGACAGTTGAGTCTCGTTAGTAAGACTCTGGTTTCTATTTTGGGTACGGAACCCTAAAAAATAAAGACTGCAAATCATCAATCATTTTTTTACTTTTGTTTCGCTTTTATTTGAGTAAATAACAATAATGTCACATTTGAATGATTCTATATTTGTATGCCAAGGTCAGCAAGTTATAACTCTAAACTAGAATGACTGTAAGATCCACAACAAAGTCAAAAGAAACGCCGGAACATGATAATAATGCAACCATTTAATCTGTGTATAACCATCTAAGTCTCAACTCACTAATACTTACCTCAACTCTATTCTTCTTATAGAACTACATCACAATACTTCAGTATCAGCCAGTACCGAAACTTCCACTTTGTTTTGTACTTATATAAATTGAAGAGCTATTAGACTTAAATTCAGAGAACTCTATGCGTGAACTAATGCTTTCAGTTGTCAAAATGTGGTTTTTGTCTCATATTTGTATTCAGAGATGTTTAAGACTGAGCTTGAGGCCATATACCCGCCAGCCAAAGAGTAAACCTATTTATAAACTCAACTTGTTATTCATAAGAACATGCATGTAAAGATAGCGTATTATTAGACCTATCGTTTCCGGTTTGAATCCTTTTTATGGACTAATAATTACAAAGTTTAGTATATAGCGTTTAGTATATAGCACTCGTTTTTAGGAGTTTGAGCGTATTTCGTAGTACCAAATTTATGAAAAAAAAATGTATAGAACACATGTATAAATAACTTCCCAATATAGAAAGTTTATTTTATTCCCTATGTTTATGGTGCAATAGAAATATTAAAAACATGCTTATTTTTCTTGAAAGAGGTGCTTGCAAGTTGGGTCTTTCTTTTATCTAAAATTACGAGTTTTTGAGCTAATGTCATTTCAAAACTCTATAATTAAATGAAAATCTGATGCACCACAAACCTAAATATTAGGGTAGTGATTACGAAGGTAAAAAATCATTGAGTTTCATTCGCTATTATTAAATAAGATTGGAACTGCGTTTGTATGGGGGAGTTCATCTAAAATATACCCTTAAACTCAGCACGCGCTATGCTAAGTCAAGTAGTGGAAATTGATTACTATAAGCCTGTCTTAAAGCTGAAGTGGCGCCGCCAAGCATAGCTTTTCATTTAATTTTTAACCTGTTCAATCATATTTTCTATAACTATGCAAATCTAATCAAACAGAGCCTTATTACGAAGACACCAATAGTATTACACCATAGAAAATTACTTGAAAACATACGTACTGTTTTATCCGAGTCTGCGTTTCATAGATTTTCCAGAAACTTTAGACGAGACTCGAACTACTTCTCAATCATGGTCTCGGTAAACGGGATTCTTTGTAAAACTCTTTATTAAAATATTTACCGTTCAGTTTGTTCGCAAGAATCCTGATGCGTCATAGCGGAGCTTGCCTGTTGGTTCATAGCTGATGCACATTAATTTATTATCAAAATATTCGGCCTAGCTTAGAATTCCTAGATCTCAAAGACAAGTTGCGGAATGCACCGTTAGGTGCTTTGCGACAGATTTTTTAATTGATGGTGGTAGCTATATAGGTGGGCGTTCGGACAATGCACTACCATCTTACTGTAATGACTGTCATTCTAAGATAACAACTGGGACCGACGCTTCAGAATTGGTTAATTTTGGATTGGAGGTCCATTTGCAATAGGCTTTTTGTTCTTAAACCAAAAATAGAATCAGCATAGCATCTCATGTAATTCTTGAGCATAGGTATGCTCAAGTTGCTTCTATTTTTATTTTTGTTAAGTTTCCCCCACTCTCTTTAACGATTTCCTGAATTAAGAAAATTCCTTACGTTTATATGGTTTAAACAAAGAACGTTCTGGTTGAAGAGTCTAAGTGAATATTGTTAATATACCTTAACTAAGCTTTTATGGGCTTTTCGCCGCAAGCGAACTATACGAAGAAGTGAAGAGAAAATCTGAATAACATGTAGAGTAGTGAGAAGCACAGATACTCTTTCCACATATACAATTGTTTACATTATAAGTCCAAATCTTTACGTAGTATTATAAGATAATATGAAAAAAATAAACATGGCGGTATATATATAAGATATATATTATTTATAATGTAATGTTTATACACACGTTAATTGGACAAATTGAAAATGTAATCCTTCATTTATTATCATAAGTGTCGTAGAACTTGAGATGCATAGAACCCGAAGAAGGGCATCCTATACTGTGCGCTATGTAGTATAGAATACTGTAAGTATATAAGTACCAGTTCTTAAAATTGGTGCCTGGCGAGTATGAAAACATTTTTATCGGATGCAGTTGCTATTCTATTTTAAGTGAGTAAAATAAGGAAAAAGTAATCGTAACGTTAATTTTCCACTATGCTATAGTTCATTGTATAAGAATATGCACGTCTTCGTTTCTTCTTCTTTTTGGAGACCAATAGGTTAAATGGGAAGAAGAGGGAAATCCCTTCATCCCATCTCGTTAATTGTCATGCGAACAACATCCCGATATCCTTGTACGAGAGACCAGGTATGGTTATCTTACGTGTTAGTTGTATCGGCAGCCATAACAGAAACCTTATCATACAAATGAGTACATGAATCGACGTCGGAGGATTACAAAGGTAACAATCTGTATTCAAATACTCAAACAAATCAATGACTTTACCTCATTTTGGTCTGCTCAGCAATACCGTGACGACACGTGCGTTCGTTATATTTTGTACAGTGGAGAAAGTAATTTTTCGTGCATCAGTGTCGAGTCATCTTAGTGAAAAGGTAAATAAATGCCATTTAAAAAAAAAGGCCTGGCGCTTACGAATGTTCTGGATGTTTGGTTCAGTGTTTAGTTGAAGCGAAGAATGATCCCTGCATTTCTTCCAAAATGCTCGCTTTTTTCCATACGTTATCATCGTGGTCAAATACTTTGTAAATGATTATTATTACTTAACAACTCTTGTAACACCACACAATTAACAAACTGTCCCTACGCATATTAAAGTAATATATGCAACGCCATCTTACGACACCTACGCAGATTCGAACCATAATGTTCACCGCCCTCTATAGTTCATTTCATGCAGACGCCAATAGATGGCGATGTGCATGCTTAACACACGCAAACGTTTGTATCACGTCCAACATATGACTTATCTCGATGTAAACTTAACTACAACTTCAGATCGTATAGAACCTCTCGTCTGGTGCTCACTTCACTCTAATGTGGCCCGTCGTTGTTCGATCGACTCTGAATGCCTGTGTATCGCTAGCTGTATACGTATTATTGGGAAAATATACAATACATACTATACTTAGCGAGCAGTGTTTTTTTATTATCAAGCTGACTGGTACAGACTACAGTGTACATGACTACAGTGTGTCTGCTCACCACACCCTTCTACATCTGGCGCTCCAACTCGTGGCAAGAAGACCTGGACCTCAAGTTAAACTCAGCAGTTCCAGGAACCAGACCGAAGACGACGCACTCAACACACTGGCGACTCGGTCAAACAAAGAACCTACACCAAAATTTGTTGTAACGAGGAGTGGGCGGACGACCACAGTAAAGGCTAATAATAATAAAACAAAGGAAAACCGAAATATGGCACTATCTGACGCCCAATTTCGGGAACTTCTCGCTGCTCTCGGCTCTAACAGGCGTAGTACACTGGCTTTCTGCCAGCATACATATGATGGCCGCAAGGATTCAGAGACGTTGGAAGCGTTCCTGTCTGCTGTCAACGTTTTTATGAATATATAGAAAAGATCACAGATACTGAAGCGCTGGCTAGCTTGCCTTTATTGCTACGCGAGGACGCGGGAAAATGGTGGCAAGGTATCAAAGGGAAAATAAAAACCTGGGCAGAGTTTGAAGATCATATCAGATATACATTTGCCCCAAAGAAACCAGCGTGCATGATCTATAACGAAATCATGAGCATTACACAGGCTCCAACTACTATGACAGAGTACTTTATCGCTACGAAACGTCAGTTATTTTCATTGTTACCTAGACCTGAACATACCGAGACGCAGCAACTAGATATGATTTATTATTGCATAATTTAATGCATATAAACATACGGGAACGTATACCCCGAACAATGTTCAAAACGTACGATGATTTATTAAAAACAGCACGCGAAGTAGAACAACTCAATATGGAGAAGCACAAGAATAAACCACCTGTTCAGATTGGTGAACAGTCAGAAAGGCTAAGGTGCGGTTTGTGTAAAGTTTTCGGTCACATTACCGAAAACTGCTTGAAGAAACTAAAATATCATCATCAAGCACCCGCAGTCTCTTCAAAGACCGAAATGGTTGAAGTGAACATACAAGCACCGTCACCATCACCACCCATGTTCTCTTGTTATGGATGCGGTGCTCCGGGAGTTGTTCGAAGAAACTGTCCAACTTGCTCGGGGAAAAACGAATATGATGTCAAAACCGAACAATTGGATTTCTGCACGGTTAACATCCGTACAGATGCGCGCTCAAGACCAGTGATTCCCATAGGAATCGAAGGGCTACAAGGTTATGCTTTTATTGATACTGGCGCAAAGATGTGCATTGCGTCATATTCCTTATACTCCAAATTACGTCAGCGAGGCTACAATTTCAAAGAGGAGACAATGAATACCTCGCTAACAGATGGAGTAGCAAAGAAACAAAATGTGCTCTCTACTTTAACTTTGGTGACTTTGTGTGGACGCACTATACCCACAAAATTCATTGTTTTACCAAATTCGCGGGATAATAAAACATTATTGGGTATAGGGTTCCTAGAAGATGCTGGCATGGTAATAGATTTACCACAATTTACATGGCACTTCAACGATAATACAGAGATGATATACGAACTATACGACGAAGACTTCATCACATTTAATAAACCAACACCAGGTGAACTCTTCTCAGAGGTAGTGTGTAATGCTCTGGTGAGGAGCTATCCTGACATCGAGTCTGCACAAAAATGGGATGTCCCGCCGGAGATGCAAGAAGTTGCAGTACCACGAGAAAGCGCATACATGAACTACGAACGTATGAAGCTTGAAACCAATCAATCAAACGTGAAGAAAACCAGGACGGTATTCGATGGTTATTCTCCATACGCTGACTACATGATGCGTGATGGGAAACTAAACATTCTGGAGATGGGTGTAAATCTACCACCGCGATCTCAGGAACTTTTGCCCGGTCCAGACCCTAATGCATTAGAAAATTGTAACTCTGAGATTACTCCCAAGCTACCCCATCTAGCTAGTACGCTTAGAGGTGCGAAAGACATTCAAGAAGGAAAAGAAATGGGACGAAAGTGTTACGTTGATCAGCGACGACGACAGAGCTTGAATTATCAAATAGGAGATCACGTTCTAGTAACGTTACGACCGATCAGTAATGCATCCAAAGAATTTAGCGCAAGAGGAAGACCTAATAAGAACAACTTGGTTCTGTCTACAGCAATTGTAGATGATGCATTCAACCTTAGAGGTAGAGGACGTCACAAGAAGAAAAATAGTGACTGCCTACCTTATCTTTTACCTCGTCGGGACGCCTTCGGATTTGATCGGGGAGACTGTAACACCACACAATTAACAAACTGTCCCTACGCATATTAAAGTAATATATGCAACGCCATCTTACGACACCTACGCAGATTCGAACCATAATGTTCACCGCCCTCTATAGTTCATTTCATGCAGACGCCAATAGATGGCGATGTGCATGCTTAACACACGCAAACGTTTGTATCACGTCCAACATATGACTTATCTCGATGTAAACTTAACTACAACTTCAGATTGTATAGAACCTCTCGTCTGGTGCTCACTTCACTCTAATGTGGCCCGTCGTTGTTCGATCGACTCTGAATGCCTGTGTATCGCTAGCTGTATACGTATTATTGGGAAAATATACAATACATACTATACTTAGCGAGCCTTGTTTTTTTATTATCAAGCCGACTGGTACAGTGTACTAGTATTGTTCAAATCCGCTATACAGCACCAACGCGCTAGAGACTATAAACTATATTCGAATAGCGCGCTTTATTATACGCTATCGTTATAACGAAACAAGGCGCTCGCGCTAGATGCATATGCTAGGTGTCGTCACAATAGCGTCAGGCGCAACAGTATAACGCGGATATGCGCAAAGCGTGTTAACGCGACCGAAAGCGCGCGATGACTGAAGCTTGGCGCTATGCCGCTATCCGCTATACTGTTATAGTGACAGTATAGCGGATAGCGGCATAGCGCCAAGCTTCAGTCATCGCGCGGTTTCGGTCGCGTTAACACGCTTTGCGCATATCCGCGTTATAGGCCTACCCAGCCACGTTAGTGGACGCTTGATGCTAAACGTTATATTAATAGCGCGAAGAGAATAATATCCAAAGCGCGCTGTATGCGCTACAAGGCAATAACACGCTTTGCTATGGCGCTAGATGCTATATTATCCACCACTACAGTGTACCCCGTCTGCTCACCACACCCTCCTACACTCTTATTTTTACATAATTACTACAAACGAATTCTCTGCATCGCATTACTCTACAAATCTAACGGTAACTGCCTTGCGGTCCATGTTTGTTCATTAGAGAGTTTTAATTCGATTTTTCTAGCACGTTCTAATTGCGGCCCGCTTATAATTTTCCATTCATTTACGTTGCGGACCACTAACAATTAGTTTGTGGTGTTTATAAAAGGTTGTTTCATTACAGATGCTTATTGTTTATCTTTTAATTATTTTGCAACGGGTACAAATAAATGCAGCGTTAGAAGGTAATTAAAGGAGTTATGAGTCACTATAACACTCGATTTCCTGAAAAACTGTTACTTCCACATAGCAAGACAGAATGTATTCTAGAAATACCTACAGCATGTGTGTGAGAATTTTTAATGCCCTACCATTATAAATAAATACATATTTATTTGTAGCCTGTAAAGTATCTATACAAATACAATTATTTTTACTGTTCAAAAAGTGAATATTAAACATACATAGACAAAACTTAAAAATATATATAGTCTTATTAGGTACATATTTATATTAAACATTAGACAATTAAATGGAAATCAAAAAACAATTACAAATTTGGCTGGAAAATAAGTGTTACTACACCACGCAAGAGTTTCTAGATGATAGAAATTAATTAATAAAATTATACAGACTAATTGTTAATTTTGAATAGGATGATTTATATTTTGAAATTTATATGTTCTTTTAAATACTATATTAACATTGACATTGAATTACAAAAAAAATATACTAAAATATTTTATGACACATTTATGCTAGTAATAATCATTAATTAATAATCATTACCAATAATTATGTTAACTTCCTCATTATCCCGAACATAACATTTGTGTTAAATTGCATGCCAGAAATGGTTAATATGTTGGATTTTTAATTAATATATCATCATTGTACCATATTACCGCAATAAAGTATTGTATCATTGTATCATTGAAAAAAATAATTCCTAATTTTAATGCATTTCTATTGAAGCTATGATAGACGAGCAGTAAAAGCTATAGACTGCCGTGCCGCAGTTACATGGTTCCTTCCTCTACATATGGTGGAAGAGCATTTTGCAAATGTTTGCCAAGCACCTAACATTTTGTTGTCTAACAATCTGGCAAACCAGAAACATTTTAGGTGCAATCTTTGTATTTAAAATATGAAACTACGTTTGTATGGTAAGCCCTTTGAAGCCACAAGCCTTTTACTGCGGGCATGTGGGCCTTAAAACTCCGATACTTTTTTATGGGGGCATTTTGCAAATGCCCGTCTAGCTAGATACAAACCTCAAGTAGAAAATCTGTCTCTAAACACAGAAATATTGTTTTCTGCCAGCCATCATTAAAATCCAGTTTCCACGAATACTAGTGTGAAAGTTTACGACGAATTACTTACTAGCTCTCAAGGACTGAAAACACTTGTAGATGCTTGGCGACTGATTTTCTACTCTAGCTAGCTAAAGCATTTCAAAATGCCCTTCCAACACGTGCATAGTTCCAGCCGCGCACGAAACAACCAGCGACACTGCACTTCATGCTACGAGTATCACCGCTCAACTGCACTGCTAGTGTTATGTGAAAACGGCAACTAATAAAAACTAATCCATAATTTCTATTCGTTATTAGTTCCGCTCTCCCCCTTTTTCCATCGGACGTCCAGACAAACGGAGAGGCGCCATCCATACAAGGTTGATATTTGCAGGACACGTACGAAGCGCTTCAATTCCACTTTTCTCGTGCGTACTGCGAAAGAGTGTAACTCCTTACCTTTGTCAGTTTTTCCCGATAGATACAACATGGGTGTCTTCAAATCGAGTGTAAATAGATTTCTTCTAGGTAAGCCTGGTCCATCTTAGACCACATCAATGCTTAACATTTAGGCAGGGCGTGGTCAAACGCGAACCTATCATGAATAAAGTAAAAATAAAAAAGGAATAAGTACCTATTTTACTAATAATCACATAAACAAATAAAACATCTAGATATCTTATCGATATTTTATTTTATTTACAAGAGTATGATAAATCTTTGGATCAACATATATTTATGAATAATGAACGTATAAAACATAATAAAATCCTTACAGTGGAATGTTTGTATTAAACCCATTTTTTCTAACACTAAAATTGTGCATGTGCAAATATAATATAAACTTGAAAGTATTTATTTCTACATGTATGGATTAACAGCAGCCTTATTCTAGAATACGAATGATCTTGGAGATTAATTTTGCTTAGACGCGAGACAGACAGGAAATTGTTTTTGGAAAATTGTGTAAGAATTAAGTGGTAATCCAAACATATGTAAGCAGATAAAAAAACACTGCCTGGTTTTAAGTGTTTAGTTGAATTGAGATTTGACGACTATTCGCGATAATGTCCCGATTTGAGGTGATGCCGATACAACATCTTAGAGTGTGTTGTATAAACGAGTTCCATACAAACAATACTGAATGGCTTGAGTTGAGCCCGTATCAATACGGCGCTGTGTGGATTAATGTGTAACCATAAGCCAAACTTCTTCATTAAAACAGATTACTTGCCACAGTAAAGATTCGAGATACAAATTGACGATTTCATGCAAATATATGAAGCAAATGGCAGCAATGCTTTAAAATCAAGCCATAAGATCACCGATAAGATCGCTGCGGTCGGCGAGGCTAGGAAAATAAAGAGATACTAATTGGTGGAGTTTTTACCTTGCACACCAGTCATCGCAACCACGTCTCAAGGACTGCAGTATATTTTTGTTAGTAACAACGACTCTAGAGATATACAAATATAATTCAATGCGTGATTGTAAACAGTTCTTAAATTCAGACTCCTAATGTCAGATAAAATATTGATACTATTTAGTACTTAAGTTTAATCATAGATGATGCCGCACTGTGAGCACTCGATAGGCTGAAACACGCACGTTTGTAAAGTTTTGGACATTGTTTTGATAAAAAGTAGACAATGTTTTGTTATTTGAGTGCCAAAGTGACAATTATGTTAAATATCTAACTTTCGATGGTCTTATTATAAATTACACTCTTATTATCTTAGATAAAGTCAAAGTTTATCACATTTATCTTAATTATCGGGACTGTAACATTATTAATAATATTATTACTAAGCTATTTATTTATATTAAACAGAAAAGGGAAGTAAAAATGGACATGTATGTAGCTTATATCTACTACATTTGTGTCAAAAAAAGTTTAATAAACCGTCACCAAAATCATGATTATCAATAAAACCTTTATTGATAATCATGATTTTGGTGACGGTTTAGCTTCATAAATCAAAAACAAATTTGATCACTGATAATGTAAGTAGCTGGAGCTGATACTCACTATTTCTATGTTCAGGCAGCTGTTACACACAACAAAATAACTTGAATTTTGTATATAAAGGATGCCCAGGAAAACATTCTCCATGCCGCGTTAGTAGTTGTCTAGTATAACATATAGTAAAAAAATATCGTCTGTCCCCAAAACAAAACTCAAATATTAATCTAAGTTAATTTTAACACTGTGAGTTATTTAGATCAATTTAGGGATTCCTATAATAAAACTGGCCCCCTATTAAGAAGGTAAAACTTTATGGAATGCATTAACAAAAACATTGATAAGCAATTGAAACACATCATACGTATTAACATTTCTGACTGATTGTGAGAATTCGAATAGATATCAACCAAGACATTAAAATGTTGTTTGATTTAAAAATAATATTAATTCCTATGGCTTCCTAAATTGGTTTGGACGAACAAAATTATTTTATTTTTTATTCTTGGATTGTCTACAATTTAACTGCCGGCCACTGCTATATTTGAGGTTTTACGTCCAAAACTAAGGATGATATAAATTGATCTCCTAATTTCTTAGGCTTGTAAAGTTACAAATTTTTAAAAGATTATTAACTTCAAAATTATATGAGCCTCGAAACAATTTCATGTAAACTGTAATACAATCTCACTATACATAATATCATTTTAAGATTTAATAACAGTCGATATCAATCTTAGCTTTGAACATAAAACCTCAAATAAAGAAATTGCCCTTCGATGTTTGTATGGCTTAGTGATCGATCAATTTAGCTGCTTAAGATTGGTTATGCAAGCTCGACATATAAAGGTTAATCTTTAACTTATAAAGACAAAGAATAATCGCCTTATTTTATATATTTGTTTAATATTATATACGTCACATGGCTAGCTAATTGCGTGTGTGGCAAGGTTTTAACATCTGTATGCGGATTGTTCGCACTCATACACCTAGTTCATGGTCCGCCGTCAAAATTCTAGATGGGCAAAGTCGGATTTTATACATATTTTGAAGAGAAATATTTATTTATTTGATCTGGCTTAGGATAGCCTAATACTTATGATTTTTGCAGTAGTTATAGTATATTTTCTAGGCGTTATTAAAGAATTTAATTATAAAACAAAAGTTAAGAAGGTATGCAGGGCTCATGAGTTTTGTAGAACAAGACAGCAGCGCAAGTACCGTTGTTACCATAGGTGGTTACCAATCGCTTATATCGATGTTTGGTCGACGTTGCATGTATAAAATCGAATTAAACGATCGGTAATTTAATTTGGTATACATTCGTTTAAATTTGTTACGATACGACCCTAGCATGGAATTTTAAAATGACGTCTAAAATCGTCTATTGTCTGACTGTTTTGTCAGGTTTAAAAATAACATCGATAGGCGACAAAAATAAAAATGAACTTTTGGGCTCCTTTCTTTATTAAAGAAGGGCGGTAGGATGATAGAAATAGCCGAATGCTGTAAAGAAAACGTTGGCGAACGCTAACAACCCTACAATCGAACATTTGGAAGAGTATTTCAGGAATCTATTCCGAATATCGAAAAAATGTACTTGCCCTCATGCAAGGCATTAAGAACGATATTAGGGTGCGATCTAACAGTTTTAACCTGCACATTACAATTATTATTTTAATTAACTAAATATCCTAGTTGGTATAGTACCTATTAAATAGAATGATTGTTTTGGCCTATGTTAAATTTCTGTAAATGAATATTGTTGGCAGGTACTTAGCTAGGTACTAAAACCGCGACCGTATCTAAACTGGTTTATAAATATTCTCACAAAATTTAGCTTTTTGCATAATTTCATTTTGTTATTTAAGATAAGAGCTTAGTTTTAATTCAATAAGTAAGTTTTCACTGACACTTATAATTGTATTTGTTGAAAAATTTCAAGGTGATTTATCGGTAAAAAATTGGCTGACAAATATATTGACAATCATTTCAAATACCATTTTTTCCACCATGTTGTCATATCTCTGGAAGGTAACTTCAGTCAGCTGTCACAATCATTATTTTCTCTTTGATTTAACTTCAATAAAATTTGCTGTAATTTTTTGTATTCATCAAAAACATACTGTAATAAGATATTAAAAAAAAATGCTTCAATTATAATTATTTACAGAGAAACTTATTTCCCCATTCAATGAACAATTTAAATAATCTGTGCAAAAGCATTTTAGTTTCTGAGTTGCCATTTCGTAATAATCGACAGAATTTCACGATCAATGTTGATAAGAGTTATAGGCAACAGTTCCATACTTGCTATGGGTGATACGATTCGTTAAAGTTATCGATTCTAGCGATTTGATAATTTAGCAAGCCATACTACGGTACTTCAGGTGCAGGTTTGGTTTAACTTGTTTTATATAACTCAAATTGAAAATAAAATTCTAGCAAGCAAATCCATGATTTCTAAATTATTCTGCAACGTAAATAGACTTCAGTAATAGTATTTACGTTTGCGGTAAATGTAATTAAAGTAGTTAGAAAGTCTAAATTTAGCTTTTGCATGTAAGCAATAAAAAAAGCTTTATTTGCAAAAAATAAATATATAAAATATAAGTTGGTGTTTTCGAATTCAGGAGCGCTCATTCTACGCTTGCTTCTATTTCAATTATAGTCTAATTTTTATGTAGGTACTCTTGCAGATACTTTTTCGAACATTATTATATATGTTTCAGAACATTTAAAATCCCTTCTGTGCATATATGATAACAATATAATTAACTTGCAACATGTATATTTACAAATTTATTGTTTTATACCTTTACTACCGACACATCGAGCTTAGATACTAATAAAAATAAATGCTTCACATTTAATTTTCACCCTTAGGGCATTGACAAAAAGTGCATGAAAGAAGCAATTAATTTTGCACTATGGTTAGTGTGACTAGTAAGGCTGCGCATTCACTGAAGATGTGCGAGCAAAATGAGCGGTGCGCAGGGAAAAAATGCACCAATGGGATCGCTCCATTTTCGTAGCCTCGTAGAGGGCAGTGATCTTATTGGTGGATTATTTTCCTGGCACAACTATCATCGTTCTCGCTCACCTCTAGAGGATATGCAGCCTAACGCTCTCGATACAAACGTAGTTCTATCACATTAAGTAGAGTTAAACAACACAATATTGGATAATTATATACAATCTTACGTACAAACCTAAACATCAGGTAGAACTTTTATTGTATTTTAGTAATTGGATAAACTAAGTTTGCATAGAAAGCGCTAGCAACACAAACCCCAAGTAACATGTATTCTTAATATTAACTTTATATAAGAGACTTTAAGGCTGTATTGTATTTTTCTTCGTCATAGTACGGAATATCTTCGTAGTCAAGGAAGAATTCTTCTCCTACTACGATCATTGGAAGTAGGAACAGGAATAGCATAAAGATCCAGCTTTTGAAGCTCGTGGACGCAGCGCCGTTGAGAGTAACTGAAAAAGAAATATATGATATCATTAGAAAAGCTTTGTTAAAGCATATCTTTGTAGCGCTCTTAGTAAAGCTTGTTTACTCGTTCTTTCCGATCAATTAGATTAAGCAATGTCCGCTGAGACTTAGATAGTTGACAGGTTGTGGCATTGCTACTGAGCGCTTCCGTGCTTCAGAGGGCATAATAAGCGTTTGGTGCCAGTGTTTGTCTTAGGTTAGTAGCATTATAGCTTGGTGGAATTTTTTATGAATGTCTATCTGGCTAGCCTTTCAACAAGAAAATCTGTCGCCAAGTATCTAACGATGTATTATGGTAGCTGTCCGTAATTTTTAGTTAACCTGATCAAAATCTTTGACCACATCATCACTTAGGTACCATCGGGTAAATCAGTAGTCAAAGGAGCTACGTATATAAAAAAAACATTACATTTCTTGTTAGCCTGTTTAACCTTAAACACAAAGTGGGCCCTAAATAAAGAGGTATAAATATATACACGAAATTTAGGTGACAGAGGAAATTTACTCTTTTTGACGAAAAAAATGCAATATTGTGATTGTTTGCGTTGAATTTTAACAACATTTTTGTCACTGGGCAGCTTAAAAAACTATATAATATTCATGCGCTCAAACATGTTATTCACAACCCTTTGATATCGATTTCCGTCTTCTTAGCCTTAAAATTAAATTTATACCTTATCCCAACTATGCCGACAAGATGTCGGGCAACTAGCCCGTTTATAGTTGAGATAATATTTGAGCTCCTACCTCACAATTTTTTATACCACTTTTATAGCTATATTATATAAGCACTGCAGCTACTACAACAAAAGCATTTAAGTCACCTAGGGCAGGTAGTCCAAATGATCCAGTCCACTGCGAGCTACCAGCGTGCCGAGCACACTGGCAGCATTCCCACTTTTTAATGCATTGCTTTTTGTTGAGCCACTTAAATACCATCATCAGCCGAGAGACGTCAACTGTTGAAAGAGATACCTCCCCATAGAACGCCACATAGAACTGCTATTAATAGCTTGTAAATATTGGCTACCCACGACTTTAACGATGTTAGCAGTCCACCTTATGGGGGGCCTACCAACTAATCTAACTAATAAAATATAACTACCAATAAATACCACGCAGCATCTTGATCACGCGTCACATCGACCACTTAGTTTTGAAAAATAACATAAGCTTCTCGCCCCACGGACCCAATGTCTCTACAACAAACGCTTTGAATATGTGACCGCTATCAATATAAGCATACTTGCGCCGCTTGATTTGCTCCCCCAAATTAGCCGCGACGGACGCCAGTCCTCACGTATCAGAAAGACGTGACGGTCCTAGAGTGTCAACGCATCATACTAAGGGCTACCCTTACTTCCATTCAACCACAGTCATACTGACTCAGCTACCGGGGGTACGGCTGTGTCGCCGAAATTTCGTGCTCCAATCGTATTTTCCGCCCGGGGCAAAACATTTTGTACTCCAATCATTTGTAAAAATTTATGATTTTCGCTTAGTACGCGGTAGTGCTTGTTATCATAATATTTAGAAACACAGTCATACCGTTATTTCTTTCGCCATCGTTTCGAGCATTAGACCATTCGTTTCGAGCATAGCTGCAACATTGCCACTGGTATAAGCCCGGCGGGTGATATCGTTAAGGCTGGCGTGGCGGAAATTCGACTACACTTCAAAAGCAAGAGAGGTCATGGTGTCCGAGTTGATCAACTGCAGTGAAGTGTACCACACTGGCACTGAAGTGCAATACAACGCCTTGCACTCAAGCGAAAGCTAATAGTAAGAAAAACGAAAGCGAGTACTACAAACACTACGTTGACTTTTTCCTCTCGTAAATTTTTATTTTTGTAATGTAAGCCGCTTTATTACATAAATAAAAAATATTTTTAAGTTTTATCGTCATTTACAAGTGTCAAGCTAATTGTAAAATTAATCTTGTTTGTAGTGCAACGTATGTTGAACTATAGGTGTCGCTCCATCCCCATACGATGGTTAAAGAACAATAGGAAAAGTAGAGTTATGACTCATTGTCATGTTTGCTTAGTCGGTCAGAGCATACCCCGGCTAAAGGGGTGGATGACGCGGGTTCAAATCCCGCACATGACTTTAATTTTTTGTCTCGTAAATTTGTAGTTTTGTAATGTAATCCGCAGAGCATGCGTAATTGCAAAAATAAATAAAAAATATATCAAATTGAAATGTATAGAATAAGTACCAATGTTGTTAGACATTATAACAGCAGATTTTTTATTCTTCTTATGTTTATTAGATTTTATTTTTAAACCGACGCTATGCCTTTATTAACAAGATATTACGAACTATATACAAAACTACAGCTACTACAATAAAAGCATTTAGACAAATTATAAGTAATTAACTCACAGGCAGTCCAAATGCTCCAGCCCCCTACCAATTGGCAGCGTGCCCAGCACGCTGGCAGTATGCCCCCGTTATTTAATTTACCAAGCAAAGGCTTTAATTGAAACCCAAGTTTGAATACTCACTTCTCTCAGGTCTTGGGTCAGTCTCAGGAGTGAAGAAATCCAACTTAGCTGTGCTATTATACACGTCGTACAAGCTGGCGTGGCAGACTACTCTCATGCGTCCACTCAGGAACAGTTCCGGAGTGACCTTCACCTCTGACTTCACCGTGCTCCACGTGAACCCGCTTTCAGTGGGATGGAAGCTCGTCTCGGAGGAGCGAAGCTGAAACATTAAAGAAACTACATTTGTATGTTTAATGATAACCAGTGCGGTGCAATTATGTCTCTGGCGGTGAGGAGGACAAAAGCCTAATAATTTGAAACCCACTTTCGTAGATTGTTTACTGCAGAGCAAAAACAGAACATTCAAACAATAATGACGAAAAATTAACGGCAAAGGAAAATCTTTGTTGCAAGGATCTCATGCTTCTTACGAAATAAAAATAATAATAATAGGAAGTAGAATAACTGTAAAACTTCTGAATATTTTTATTTTTTTCCGAAAGAATGCTTAATTATCGTATATTCTGTATGATATCTTTAAAACCATTCTATTTATTTTAATACATTTAAAGATATTTTAACGATTAATATTATTGCAAAAGAAGATTTTTGGGTACCACCGTAATTCTAGGTTAGCCTGAACAACATCTTCGACCACATCATCACTTACCATCAGGTGAGATAGTGGTCAAAGGCTAACCTATATATCATAAAAAAAAATTGTGGAAAAATAATCAAGCTATACTTCCGTCCGAGTTTGGGCCATTTAATGCTGACTCTACACTTGCAACCTGTGGGCTGACTACTATAAGAAAAGCTATAGTGACCTCCGCGTCCTACACAACAACGCATTCAGGGTAGTGTTGGGGCTTCCCCGATTCTTTAGTGCCTCGGGAATGTTCGCGGAGGCGCGCACCTCCTGCTTCCACGCGACCATGCTCAAACGTGTCGCTTCCTGGGTGCGCAGAGTGCGGGCCAGCTCCAATATTGTTTTGAAAATGATAGCTGCCAGATGTGACTGTTCTTTCTCTGAAATTGCTGTGCCAGACATGTCTCAGTACCTGTGCCGGTGAGAAGATATGACTGACTTGTGATACATACACCTACTAAATACCTTAATAAGTATATAGTTATGGACATAATTTAAAGTAGCAGTAACAGGTTTTAGACTAGCAAAGACAAATAAAAGGTCCTTTTCAGGTAATTGTGTGCGGTTTTATAATAAAATTCCCAAACATATTACAATGCTCACAGAAGGAAAATTCAAGTTGCATGTGAAAAATATTTTGATTAAGAAATCATACTACAAAGTTTCTGATTACTTAAACGACAAAGATGCTTGGAAAGCTCCACCTCTGCCAAGCTATCGTCACCTACGTAATTTGAACAAATATTGTAATAGTCATATTATATTGTATATAACATATTGTTAGATGTTTAAAAGAATGGCCCCGAGTTTCTTGCCCGTTCTTCTCGTGTGGACTATAAGTGGCTCTATAATTTTTTTTTTGCTGAACGTGGCAGTACAATGTAGAATATTTCAATATTAAAATTTGTGATTGACCTTCATAAGAGCGTCGTAGACGCATAAATCGAATTAATGATTTTGAATTTGAAATTATATTATTATGTGATTTAAGTTGAAATTTACATTTTATACTCGTATTTATTATATTTATTTGCTTGACATCTTGACTTCTGTTTTTATTTAATGTAATTTAATTATTTGTTTGTAATGTGATGATGCATTATCATTTATTATAATTCATCAATATTATTGTTAACATGACATTAACTTTGATGTTTGTTTAGATAAACCTAACATAAGTTTTTAAGACAACAATAACCGTTATTTGTAAATTTGTTTTGATTGATAAATAAATTAATAAAAAAATTAAAAAAAACTCCTACTTGTATTTTATGTTACCAATGTTTTGTTTGATTTTATATTATATTCGGTGAATATGGATACTAGTTTGCTTGATATAAATGGATTTGAATTTGAATTATATGCATGTACCAAATTGGTCGAATGGATTCTGAGAAAGTATCCTGTCACAGACGGACAGACAGAAATGCGAAAGATGTCAATAGGATTCATTTTTCTTTGGAAGTATGGAAGTCTAAAAATATATTATAATATCTGTAAATCCTCAAAAGATATACAAAGATTTTTTCTCCTGTATTTTAATTACGGATTCAATAAGGATCTAGTAAAACAAAAGGTATGGGCTAGCTTATTGTGCATTTGTATACTCCAGAACAGTAAATTTCACATAGAAACGAAGATACATTTATCAATGCCCACGCTTGTAATAAAGCAAACTTACTTTGTTTTCAACAAATATTGTAATGCAAAAGCACATGTGATATTTATCCCATAGTTCCTTTTAACGATACACAGGTAAAAGATATGGGTGCAATTGTAACCCAGACGGGAAAATCTCTTTAAATTTAATTTTTATTCAGGTACATAACTTAACCATATGACCCAAACTAATACAAGCATTGTAGACTATGATACTTAATAATATAGAACTTTAAAGTTTATATATATATATATATATATATATATATCTTTCGATCGGTATGATTAAACTACAGAATGATTTTTCTTCTCTTGTAACAGGTTCGATTCCCGGTTCAACCATGTAATCATTTAAATATCCATGAATTCAGTTTAAATTGTTTGTTAAATTCAAATAATGTCTTTCAGTAAAATATTCCATCTGCAATAATATTGAATATTATTCAAGGTACTTTCCCTCCATGTGGCATCCCGGTGGGACTTCCTGTATATACTGCAGTGAGGCACCACCACGTCGAAAAACCTTGAGACTATCTAGGTTTGCGCGCGTAGGTCACGTTTCCGCAAATCTGAGTCGTACCTAGTTACGATATCAGGGGAGAATAGTCTGTAGACGACAGCTGTTTATGTGTCTCAGCAGCATGTTGTTATTGATAAAGTATTTTATTGTGATCTCTCGAGAATGGTGTTTTGCACTGATTTGCTCACCACGCGTGATTTTTCCCAAAATTGCTCATCACGGTATAGCATAATCTGCTGAGAATGTGCCCTGCGTCAGGGCGTAAGTTGTCCAAAGATTTGACTACATAGTTAAGGGTGTCTTACCGGTTCATCATTAATTAATATAGTCAGATTGGCTGCAGGTCTTGACGCTGAAGACGTGCAGTTTGCTTGAAGAATTTCTCCAGGCTGGTAACGATCTTTATCTGCCAACAGCACGGGACCTTCTGATGGTAGTGCTGAAACGTAGAAAAAGGAGTTTTATGATTTCAATTTTGAGCAGAGTCTACATTTATTCCGCTTTCATAGCGTCACATCATCCCGGTTTACTCAATAGACTTAGATATAACAAACGTATGTTTGAAACATGTATTTTCAGTTATTTAACAAAAGCATGAATGAAGTCAATATTTTGGCTTTTCTAAGTCTAAAAGACTATTAACTTACGGATGTTTTGCGTCAAAACGCCTACCCTATTTGTCAAAAATATTGTCTTCGTTCATGTTTTTGTTATTTAACTAAAAATACTAAGAGAAAATATTAATTTAATAGAGAAATTTTTTTTTTTTTTTTTTTATGCAAGATAGGCAAGCATTTGACCGCTATCTCACCTGATGGAAAGTGATGATGCGGCCGAAGATGTAGCATGCTTGCCTAGAAGGTACCTATTCACTCTAGACTTAAAGACACCCAAATTATACTGATCCGGAAACAAAGACGCGGGCAATGAGTTCCATTCATTCGCTGTACGGTTGATAAATGTGGAAGCGAATCGCTTCGAGCGAACTGGAGGAATGTCAACCATGAATGGATGACGGCCATCCGAGCGTCTTGTTGTCCGATGGTAAAAGGGGCATGGAGGAATCAACTCGTGTAATTCCTGCGCACACTCTCCGAAATGTATACGGTAGAATACCGATAGGCTAGCGACCCTGCGACGATGACCGAGACTCTGCAGTTTAGACTCAACCAGCTTATCATCGCCTATAAGTCTTTTGGCTCGTCGGTCAATGGAGTCGAGAGCCTCCAGTTGGTATTTCGCGGATCCATCCCAGAGGTGGCAGCAGTACTCCATACACGATCGGACTTGAGCTTGATATAAATTTAGAAGCTGCCTCGGTGTGAAGTACTGCCTCACCTTTGCGAGGATACCTAGCTTCTTAGCGGCCAGTTCTGCTCTGGTTTCGATGTAAGATCCAAAGTTTAAATTCGAAGTTAAGGACACGCCAAGAAGCTCTAACCGATTTGCCACCGGTATTGTTACATTTCGGAAAGTCGGAGATAGTTGTAATGTTCTCCGTTTAGCGGAGAAAAGACACGCCTGTGTTTTGGACGCATTAAATTTCACTAAATTGGCATCGCCCCAATCGGACACGGCCAACAAGCTCGAGTTTAATCGTCCAATCATCGCCTCTCTTTCAAACTGGACTTGAACCTCACCAGCACGTGCATCGGATATGTATCTTTCGACAACAGTGCTATCGTCCGCGTACCCAAGAATACCGGGCTTAAGCAGGTCGTTAATATGGAGCAGAAATAGTGTTGCCGAAAGAACTGACCCTTGAGGTACCCCGGCATTTATTGCCATTAGTTCAGATGAGCAGCCATCAACGACTACTCGTAGCGAACGTTCCCTCAAGAAATAGCATTAATATTCATAATTCTCTGACTCATAAAAGCCTGCAGTAATCATGTAAGCATATTTAAAGGAATAGCAAACTAGTGTATCCAATAACATTTAAAGTTTTTAAATTTATTGTGAAAGTAGTAAACTTATAATAAGCATTATTCTAACCTGGACTTATATTACAACCCTAAATCCGTGTTAAAAAAAGATAAGACTTTGATATTTTGGTCAGACATCTTCACTTATATTATAAAGAGGAAAGATTTATTTTATTATATTTTTGTAAGCAACGAATATACTTAAAAACGAATAAACCGATTTTGTTTAAATTTGGTACAGAAATAGTTTAAGACCCGGGAAAGGACATAGGATAGTTTTTATCCAACTGCGCAAAAACAGGCTAATGGTTTTGCGAGATAGCCAAAGCCAAAGCGCCGGCCGGAAAATTAGTTACGAATAAATATTTAAAGAAGTGTAACTCTCATATTGTAATCGCTTTGTTTTGGACGCAACAAGTTCATAATGAACAAAACACGCAAAACCTTCCAAATACAATTGGGCACATGATTTGGCGCTTAAAAATGTTCGTATGCGATAGCTTTCACCAAGGTAAAGTTGTTGCGCCGCATGGTATACTTTTTAATCCACGCCCGCCGCGGTGAGGTTAAGGTTTTGCTTTTTGAGCTTGCCTTACATTTCTTTACATATATATTCTAAGCCAGACATCTAGTTGACGCAAAACTATCTCTGTTAAAAAACGAATAGCGAAGGTCTGTGTGAAGTCACTAACAATCGGATTATTTACATTTCACCTTTCCACACTTCAAAAAGCAGACGTCTTTGAGTGCTCACACCGCGTGAATATTGTGTTTGTCCCGGGGAGTTGATTTCAATGTCCCAAAGTGACGTGTAGAATATAAATCGAGGCTAGTTTACATAAAGCTGTTTTGGCCACTCGGGCCCTCGGGTTCGACAACTATATTTCAGTTCAGACTTTTATGAATGAATTGTCGTAATAAAACGTGTACGAATGGATTGGAAATATGACGACTTAAGTATGCAATAAAATTATTGTATGCATTCATAATTTTTGAAATGAAATTCTCGTGAGTTTCTACATATTCAAGGGACCGTTTCAGAATGTCCTAATAAAGTTTCGGGTTGCTAACCAGTACATATAATAACTGAATGATAATAATGACAGTAAACATGATGAACCGAAGGATAGGAATATTTTTCGCTCGTAGCCAAGTTTGCTTAGCCATTCTGAATCGATCAGCAAAGTTAAGCAACGTCCGCCGCGGTCATGACTTGGATGGGTGACCGCTGGTGACATTACTACTGAGCGCTTCCGTGCTTCGGAGGGCACGTTAAGCCGTCGGTCCCGGTTGTTGTCTTAGGATAGCAGTCGTTACAGCATGGTGCTAGGGCACTTTGCAAATGCCCACCTAGCTAGCTACCACCCTCAAGTTGAAAATCTGTCGCCAAACACCTAACGGTGTGTTCCGCCAGCTGTCCTTGAGAGCCAGTAATTCTAGGTTAGTCTGAACAACATCCTCGACCACATTATCACTTACCATCAGGTGAGATAGTGGTCAAAGGCTAACCTATCAGGCATAAAAAAAAAAACAAGAAAAAAAATATTCTATCCTTCGGTGAATCATTTCCAAACTATTTGCTAGATTTATAAAACGATTTCATAAATATTCATAACTTCTAGTTTTAATTTCAATAGAACGATAAAACTTTCAATGAAAATAAATAACTTGCAGTAGGTTTTTTAACTTTTTAAATTAAATTATAATATAATAAATTAAAACAAACATTGTACCTACTGTGAGCACGTAAGAACATATTATACTAGAGTATTATAAAATACATTTTTGAAATATTATGTTTCTATCATCGATTTTAATAAACAAACGAAGACAGGGTACCCTCTAATGTAACGACAGTAAAATGGGGGGAAAATCACATAATTACTGAATTATGAAAATTGAACACACATATTTGCATGGTGGTAGGGCACTTTGCGAATACCTGCCTGGCTAGCTACCACCCTCAAGTTGAAAATCTGTCGCCAAGCACCTAACGGTGTGTTCCGGCAGCTGTCCTTGAGAGCCAGTAATTCTAGGTTAGCCTGAACAACATCTACGACCACATCATCACTTACCATCAGATGAGATAGTGGTCATAGGCTAACCTATCAGGCATAAAAAAAAAATTAAAAAAAAACTACACTTCTATTATATACGAGACGTTTTAATGAATGACAACGACTGGAAGACAAGCATGCAGTAGACGCACAATCAGACTACTGAGACCCAATCATGAGACGTCGCCTGATTTGATACAACCATGTTCGAGGTACGGGTGCCAGGAGGTATTTTCTCTTAAAGGCTGTTGCAATACATAACACTAAAAGAACGAGGCTCAACTTTCACTCGGACATTTCTTGTGTTTTGAGCACAATGTCTGTTCGTATGTTCGTGACTTACGTTGACTTATGTTCCTAGTCCCTGGGTCCACGGTTCTCCATTTAGTCCTGTCTTTGTTCCTATCCTGTCTATTCCTATGTATGTAATCGTGCCTTTCATATAATATATTCATATCATTAACGTCACTTGGACTCTAAATTATTCCGTTGTTAATTCAACTGGTCCCAAGCTTCTTTAGATCCAGTCCTATATAAATAACCAAACAGTTTGTTTCACGGTACAGATATTAGAAGCTCAAATCTATTCCATGAATAAATTTGACCCATGGATGATGCGAAAGCTTGGAGAGTATTAACGGATAATTGAACCAGGAACCACAGAAATGGCCGTTATCTGTATTTCTGGACGTGATATATCAATAAACTGGCTTTAGAGTTTATTAGCAGAAAACAAGAGTATATTAAGAAACCTTCACTGCACTCTCTTCTCGTTTATTCTTCCTTGAAAAAACAATGCAAAAATAGAATTCTTTCTCATTGTGAAGTCAGACATATATATTCATATATATAGGTGAGTAGCAACATTCACACACACTCCTTCATTCAGAATATTCTTCACCAGGAATTATAAAAAAAAACAGATGGATAGTTTATTAAAAAATAAAATGGGAACTTATTTTATGGAGGTGAATGATGTGATTAAACCCAATTCTAAAATACAAGATTAATTTATGAGGAGTTAGATTCACGTAATACTGTTGTAAAAACAGAGTGTTTGTTGGCAGAAAAATGAGGACACAGCTGAGTCCTTTTCAACGAAATCAGGCTAAGTATCCATTGTTATATCGCCCGAGACCGGTATATTTTACTATGATTATGTAAGTATTATTATTCGTAGCTTATTTATATAGTACCTACTTTTCTCTGATTTTGAAACAACAATATCCATATAATTCAGTTCATTATTATTATAAATTTATGCGTATTTAAAATAACAAATATCGTGTATCTACAATATAACGCAAAATATTGTATTAGAACGGGGTAAAAGTACCAATTTGACGTTAGTGTTAATAAAAACCTTCTAGCACTTCAAGAACCATACAAAAAAGAAACAGTCTAATAGTTTATCTTTAATTTGTCAGGGCGTTTACCTGTGTACCTTTGTATGTTCCCTTGATGGTACAGTGGAAAAATATTTTTTACCTCTTGCCGTGTTGGATGGCTGGAAATGGATCAACAAATTTTGTCGAATCATCGAATACTATCCTGCAAGCCACCTATCGAGAAAAATAAAAATCAAAATGGAGTCCTCTGTTGACAAAAACGATGGCACAGGTGCACTTTTCACTTATAATTTATAACCTCTTTATGTTTTGTTGGTGTAAAATATCAAGGTGAAATGCAACTAGGTGATTACTTAAATAATTCCGATTGGATTATGAGGAGTGGCACAAATTATACAGTCGTATTAACATGCTTTAAGATTTTATAGACAATAATTGCATTTGAATTATTTTGACGTTACATAATTTTTTTATACGAGTAATAAAATAAGGTGAATCAGTGTTACTTTGAGCAAGAATGTAAGATGATCAATTTGTTTTTGTCGAATCCTGTCTCAAATCTTTGCATATTGATTTCTTAGAAAGAAAATTGCTTTTGCAAATAATATATGTTTAATGAACAACACTATGCTCAAATTTACAAAAAATCGAATATTTAATATAATTTTAGGTTTTTCAATTTACAGTTAGCACAGTCACTTTGAATCAACTTCACATGCGTGGGTTAAGGACAGGTGGATGACAATAATTATAATTAATTATTATGTGATTATTACATATAACAATAATTGTATAAATATAATAATTATATATATTATAACTGTATTATATGATAAAAATATAATAATTATATTATATGATAATTATAACTATATCGAATGATAAGACATTTAGTAAGAATTACTTTCGACCTTTTGTATGAAATCTAGGTCGAAGAGAACTTAGCATCAAGATACATTTCGGCTCAAACTTGGACAGAACTAAAAGACATTGCAGCCATCTTCTAAATAATTCAACTGTGTTGTTTCTACTAAGCGCTAAATTGTATTTTGGTCTGTGAAAGCTTTCTCTGAATTTTGCAAAGTTTGTCCTCGGCACGAAACAAACAAGCTTTGATACTGAGCTTTGGTTGTAAAGCCTTAAATCTGTAACTAAGTTAGAAGTGACCTTGTTTGTAAGAGCACCTATTCACGAGAAAACCTTTTGTTGGATGAAACACCTACATGGGGAGTTTCATAAACAATATAAAAGTATCTTAATTTGATTTCAAGCACTTTCGCTTGCTAAGCTTCCATTAACAAAATTTAGGGCACTAAGTTTTCGTCTCTTGCTATGTTTTCGTCTTCTAACCCACGTTTCTCTACTTCGCACACCGGGTGCCTTAACCGCTCGGGCATATTTGTGTAAGAGTTTGCCTGGGTAGATACCACCACAATGCTAGGTATTCTGTCTCCTACTAGTATACGTAACCTGAGGTAGTATTGAGTTTAGACTTGATGGATATTGTAGCAAGTGCAGTTACGGGTCGAAGGAGATATAAGAACCAATGTTTCTGAATGCAAAAGAACTTCACACAGAACGATGATACTGAATGAAGCTACGAGTATCAATCAGTAGGGCTTCCTTGTTTCGTCACTCTATTTTTAAAATATCACTACAGAATTACACAAAGTTTGTTTAAAGTACTTACCAACAACATCAATTAATTTGTTCGCAATTTGTGTTGCGAAAGACGGAGAGTCTGCGGTGACTTCGCAGCTGAAGTTGCCAGCGAGGCTGAGGTCCATTCTTCTCAGAAGAACTTGGGTGCCATTAGACCTGTTCATCTGAAATTTGAGAAAATATTGTGTGATTATTACTCTCTATTAATTTTCTTTTACTATTATGCCACATGCCAGGCGGTTATTTTTCTGTTCCATCCATCTGGTACGTGATGATGCGGCCTTATTCCAAACTGGCATGCCCTATGTTTGGAATAAGGTCTTTTTTTTTTATTGCAGATAGGCCTGCCTTTGACCACTATCTCACCCGGTGGTAAGTGATGATGTGGTCGAAAATGTTGTTCAGGCTAACCTAGAAATTACTGGCTCTCAAGGATAGCTGCCGGAACACACCGTTAGGTGCTTGGCGACAGATTTTCAACTTAAGGGTGGTAGCTAGCCAGGCGGCCATTCGCAAAATGACCTACCACCATGCTATTACGACTGCCATCCTAAGACAACAACCGGGACCGACGGCTTAACGTGCCCTCCGAAGGACGGAAGCGGTCAGTAGTATGTCACCACCGGTCATCCATCCAAGTCGATTCAGAACGGCCAAGCTAACTTCGCTACGAGCGCTTCAAAACAGGTCTTTTTCAAACGTATCATTTAAGTTGTCCTTATATGCGTTATGTTAACCTTGTTCGTTAATATTTACTTAATAAATTGGTTGATTAATTACTAAACCATATGTAGGCAAGAAAAAAGTGATGTAATTATAAGAGCCAAAAGGAAGAACTCGTATGTCCGTATTATGGTGATTAAAAACTGTGGCGTATTATGGGAAAAAGGCATGACCTTTCACATTTAATTGTGTCCTATTGATTGATAAAACCACTTGTACAAAATATTAATCAACATAAGTAATAATAGAATGTCAGATAATGCAGTAGTGTAATAAATAATACAATGTTAAATACCTAATATCGATGTCTTTGTATAGCATTTTGGTACGCATGTCGCGGCAGTCGAAACGTTTCAACATGGAGTTGAAATTTTTAAGAATAATATTTGGCCTATACGATAATATGAGTGACGTGAACATTCATAAGATACTTATAAAGTTATATTGCGTTTTGTACTGTGCTTTACTGTCCACAGTACTGCTTCATGGCTCTTCTAAGCTCCAATTTTACATGTTTTTCCACGATTTTGTTTTAACGTCAGAATTTATTCTTGTCATATTCATACCGCTGCTAACAGAAGATAAATATTTCTTTGATTTTATCACAAAAATCAATAACGCATTTGATATTACTTCATCGATACGACAAGGTTATTTAATCATCGCCGCCATGATGGGCTGTTTCAGTTTTGTTACATTTGTTTACAGTCTCAAATATGGCGTAATTGCATTAATCGACCATTCAGCGTTATTAATTACAGCTATGTTTTATACTCACTGTATTGGATTCCATAGAGTCATAGTATTGTTTAAATTGTATCAAAACTATGTAACGCACTTGAAAAAACAATTGAATACTGTATTGAGACTTCCTAATTCAAGCGAATATGAAAAGTTAGGTTATCACAAAACAACTACAAGAGACATTTCTAACTTGACAAAACATGTTGCAACATTTCAAAGTTATTGGGTCACGAAGTTTATGGTAAGGACTTTTTAGTTATTTTATCGTATAATATTATAATTATGAGATTGGTATAAGAAAGGACAGAATAGATATCCATCTGAGGTAGATATAGCCCAGTGACAATGATTGTGGACTGCCTGCAGAAGTTCCTTGTTTTCACAGGTTTGAGTTGCTAATTGTTAATTTTCATATTTAGGGCGGGTTATGATGCACGCGTTTACAAAAAACTTTGAATGTTGTTTTACATATTTTTCCAAATAAAATGAACTATCACTAACATGTCCTATATTCAATATTAAATATACATACTTTACTTCCGTATGGAGTAGCCGTGGGATATCATGTATAATGAATACACAATATAAAGGTACTTCCCGTTGGATGACATAATAAAGCGATTATGGTAACAAATGCAATAAATAAGCAGAATACGACCATACGTCGCTCCCTTTAAGTACCTTAGTGTTGTTTCTTTATAAAGTAATGAACTAATTTCTGTGTTTCATTAAATAAAGTAAATGTAGCTCGTTTAATGCAATAAAAGCATTTCAAAAGAAAACGGCAGTCAAACAGATATCATAAACTGAGAGAAAAATGAGATATAAAAAACACACAGATGCCACTTATGTAAGATAAGGGAAGGAATATGATGATAATTAGTCCTTTTCATTGTACAATGTTTTTTTCAGATTGGATACGGCCTTTTTAATACAATTTTCAAAATCGTCGTGTTTATGATACATCATATTTATTACAAACAAACCTTTCCGGTGAGTAATGAAGTTTTTTATTTTTACTCCGAACTGGGTAGCACTTGACCACTATCTCACCTGATATTAAGTGATGATGCGACCAATTATGGAGCGCGCTTACCCAGAAGATACCTTTTCACTCGCTTCTTGGAGAGGGCAGAGTATTCCATACCCTGGCGGTTCGCATGATAGTATCATATCATAGTAACATGGTATCATAGTTGTAGATCTACAAATTACTATCTACTCAATATAACTATTGACCTAGACCATTAAATAATAGTTGTGATTATTGGTACCTTTACAGGAATTAATTGCTGTTTATGTATTATGCTGGTTAATCCAAATTTTGCTACACTTTGCTTCGACTAGCACTGTTTTGTTGATACTGGAACTGATTGACACGCAATTTGGTGACATGAGAATGGATCTCAGAGATCAGTTGTTGACATATAAAGGTTAGTATTTTGTTCCATAATTATGACAAGTAGTGTTTTCAACACTAATGCAATACATACTTTTAGGCTTTGTTTGTTATTTTAGAATCACTTTTAGTAGTGTCCTTGTAACTATTGGATACCCTCTTTTTTATTAGCGATCACTACTCACAACACAATTAATGCTAACGAGATCATCATGGTGATCAGGGTTTCATTACAATGAAGCGACGGCTAACTGCTGCGTCAGCGCTTTATTTACATCAATACTATGTAACTAAGTCAAGAACGTCAACGCCGCTATTTTTCTCAGTGAAAGTCTAAAAAACACCAAGGCACTGGCTATGACGAGCGGTCTAGCGCTTTAAATTCAGAGTTATTCGTAATGCAATAAATAACCAATCGCTCGAGTTCTACAGATCTGCAATCTTAGTCACCGGTCACATGTACCGCGCTCTCATCTCACGATATTAAAGTATTTACTCAGTAAATCATCAAGTAAAATGTTTCTCGCACTAGTTCGATAACTTTTTTGGTGACTAAAGGGTCGATTTTGATATATAACTCCAACATATCGTGCGTTCTCACTGTATTTTTTTTATGTTACTGTGACGGAACAAGCTCGAGGCCCACCTGATGTTGAGCGGACTAACCTCTGCCTATAACCGATGCATTTCGTTAAAATTCTAAAGTCGGAAGCCTAAGCTGAAATTGACGATATTACAGTTAAAAGCGTCATCAGTTGTCTGATGTTAGAATGTGTGGTACAACGATAAGCTGCAGACGTTTATTTTATTGTGATGGAACAAGCTCGAGGGCCTTCTGAAGTTAAGTGGACTAACCTCTGCCTATAACAGATGCATTTCGTCAAAGTCACAAATTGCACTGCGCCCGTCACTGTGAGACATATTTGTAAATTCACTGGCTCTCAAGGACAGCTGCCGGAACACACCGTTAGATGCTTTGCGACAGATTTTCTACTTGAGGGTAGGCACTAGCCAGGCGGGCATTCACAAAATGCCCTTTCACCATGCGTTGAAGCTCAAGCCCGCGGCGGGATTCGAACCATGGACCTGCGGCACGGCAGTTGATAGCCAATGCCGCTGAGCTATCACTGCTTCAAAAATAAATATTTGATTTCCGCGATCTGAGAATAATAATTGTGGGTATTCATTTAAACGTTTTCAATGAAAGCAGACTATATAAATATTCTCTAGACGTATTAAAATTTAAACAAATTTTTGTTTTCTTTGCAGGTGAAAGTTTCCGGTTAGCCATCAACGATGCTTTGAATTTGATAGAAAATCGTCCTAAATTTATATTATGGAAAAACTACCCAGGAAATTTAAAACTTTTTATGGGATGTTTAAGCTTGATTGTCAGTTACTCTATCTGTGTTCTTCAGTTTAAATACTAAATAGTTATTAGAATTTTGAATACTTAATTAGAATTATATATAAATATAAGTCATGTCCATATAAGGAATAAATCATCGTGCTTTGGGCTAGCTTGTTTCTACTTAATAATAATAACTAATAAGTTTTATGGTCTATTTCATCCAACAAGAGTGTAACTATATGATAATATCTTTAATCCTTTTAACCAACATAATAGGGTAGGCCTTTGTTACCACAGATTTCTATCGTCATCAAAAAATGACGGTGAGTTCTGGCAGTTGTCTTTGAGAGCCTGCTATATTACAGGCACATGAGACTTAACAACTATGTCTCAAGGTGACGGTCGCAGTGCAATTCATGGGTTGTGACAAAATGAATCTGCTATAGACATAGATTATTCCACTTACTTAAAATAACATAAAAAAAACAAACACGGTCACAAGGTACTGAATAGATTCAGGCGTTACTTTGCGGAAATCCATATTTAATACATAAATAGGTTTTATTTTAGTCATTACGATTGTAGAAATTTCTCGACCTGTGCATGGTTCTGTGACCTTGCACCATCTAGATATCTAAGAAAATATAAGTTATTAAATTGTAAGTAAGAGTCTACTAACTCTTGTTTTAAATAGATTCAGAGTGGAGTATCTAGAATATTAAATATGTCAAGTTACTACAGTATTAACAAGGATATAAATAGTATGCCATTATAAATAGGGGCTGAGCTTGGGCCGGCCCTGAGTGCAAGGACACAAATAAATAAAAACAACTTGAACTTAATCAAGCTGGATGTTAAGTACTTATACATTATGCAGTCAATTGAGACTTCAACTTCCATAAAAGGTAATGTTAAATATTTTTTTGAATATTTCTTTCTCTCCCAATTTGAAAACAAATATATGACTCAAATATATGATGTCTCTTTTTTCTTTTTATTATACTTACATTGTACTTACTTGTACTATGCTGCTTTATAGTTCTTGATATCGACATTATTCCAGTATATTCTTTTATATAATTACAGCGTACTTCAATACAAATTTAAATTTCACACTTATGTAATTCAATAATAAAGTATCGGATAAGTAGACACTAACCACAATAAAATAAGTTGTATACAATTATAATGAGTTTCAAAATTTTATTACTAGCGTTCCTCAGCCTAAAAAAGAGGATATTATACAACATGACCTACCAAAGTCACAGTATTCTGTTTATTGTTAAAGAATAAACCCTTTTCCAAAAATGTTTTATACTGAACTGAAAATCGCGTTTATCTATTTGTTTCTAAGAATAATAAATAATATATTATACTATACTAATTAATGAGTTATAGACTATAACACCCATAACACATATTTGAAAAAGAAATTTTGTTTTTCAGCTACCTTCTTACGCGCTGTTGTTAATTTTGGGGGCTTGCCTTATCATTGCCGAAGAAAAGGGTCTAAATCCGGAATTTTATCTGAAAGTCAGGGAAACTTTTCTTCTAATAGTTTAAAACATTATTGACATTCACCTTTAAAAACACCGCTCCACAATAGTGATCTGAAAAAGTGCGAACTTAAGGACATATACCCGCCAGCCAAAGCGAGAACTTTTATATAAACTCAATTTGTAATTAAAAAAACTCGCACGTAAATTAGTGTATTATTAGACCTATCGTTTCTGGCTTAAATCATTTTTCTTTTGGACTAATAATTAAAAATTTTATTATATAGCGTTTAGTATATAGCACTCGTTTTTAGGAGTTTGAGCCAGTTATTCGTAACTCTAGATTTATTTAAAAAGTATAGTACACATGTATAAATAACTTCCCGTTATAGATAGTTCATTATATTCCCCATGTTTGTGGTGCAATAGAAATATTAAAAACATGCTTATTTTTCTCGAATAATATGCTTAAAGTTGGGTCTTTCTTTTATCTAAAATTACGAGTTATTGATCTAGTGTAATTTCAAAACTGTATAATTTAATGAAAATCTGTTGCACCACAAACCTAGATATTAGGGTAGTGATTATCTAGGTAAAAAATCATTGAGTTTTATTTGCTATTATTAAAATGACATTGGAGCTGCGTTTTGTATGGGGGCGTTCGTCTAAAATATACCCTTAATGTAAATTATACTCAAAACCATCCTGCGAATGAAAACCAAACTCTAATAGTTAAAAAAGATCACTTAAACAATCAACCGTTATCTTATCATCACAATAAATAGAATAGCGATTTATTTATTTAAGTAACACTTCTAAATTAATCCATTCAAACACTTTAACACCACTCGTAAAATTTTATTCATTTAAAACGTAATGTAATAAAATATTATGTTTCGTAAAATCATTAAAATCTTCTGAGATATAACCATGTAAGAGATGTTTCATATTTAAATAGGAGAATCACCTTGCAATTAAACCGACTAGTGAAAAGGCCTTTAAAAGAAAACGAAGAATTATGTAAAGAAGTGTAACTCTTACACAGTTTCCGCTTTGATTTTGAACTCATCCCATTTACAATTAAGGGCGCACCAAGCTTTTTAGGCGCGCCGCGTATGTGTGTGTAAGCAAGGCATGCCAACAGCATCCGTCCCCGTCCGACGGCCGAAGAATTACTAAAGCGGATAGGGACAAAGCATCGCGGCTCTGACTAAAATGGGCGGAACATGCATGAATTTGAGTATTTCTTTTATATAATAAAAAACAAATACCTATTTGAAAAATGTAATGTGTATACGTTATAGAAAACACGTTGTTTTTTATTATTCAAATACTGATGACTCTCCGTTAAGTAATTACGCCGTACTAAGGGTTTATTTAGTTTTTTAGATATAACTTTGGATTTTTTTCTATAGAGAAAAATTCAAGTAATCGTGTGTCCGAAGTGTATGATTTATAGAATAAATCCTTAAATATAATATATATTAATTACATAACTCAACATTAAGAAATAAATATACAGCAAGGGATCAAACAAACAACAATGACATATCGCTGCCTCGGTGCAGGGTGAATTTGGAAGATAGCGGGTGTTTTGTTAACAAAACACCCGCTATCTTCCAAATTCAATTGAATCAGTTAATTGATTTGGCACTTATAAATGATCAAATGATTGCATCCAATTGGTCGTGTCAAGTTAATGATGTTGCGCCAAACGGTACACTTTTTAGAACCACTCAATATATCTCTATTTCATATATATTTCGTTCCATCACCTTAACATCGGGCGTACACTGATTCACCCGGCCAGCCGTATGACGTCATGTTGCCGGGTGAATAAGTGTACGCCCAATGTTAAGGCCCCATCTTAGGTTCCTTATTCGCATAATAATAAACTATAATAAATGAATTAGCATCCATAACATAATATATTTAATTATAATTTTGGGTGACACGCTTGTGACATTACTACTGAGCGCTTCCGTGCTTCGGAGGGCACGTTAAGCCGTCGATCCCGGTTGTTGTCTTCGGCTGGCAGTCGTTATAGCATGGTGGTAGGGCATTTTACAAATGGCCGCCTGGCTAGCTACCACCCTCTAGTAGAAAATCTGTCGCCAAACACCTAACGGTGGTGTGTTCCTGCAACTGTCCTTGAGAGCCAGTAATTGTAGGTTAGCCTGAACAACATCTTCGACCACAAAATGACTTACCATCAGGTGAGATAGTGGTCACATGTTAATCTATCAGGTATATAAAAAACAATGATTAGTAGACATAACAGCACTACAATAAAAATTTACAAGTGGTGTAACTTGTTTAATTTTTTTGCAGATTGTCAAGCTATTCTCGAATGATATCTTCAAAGCATTATCAGTAGAACAGGATAAATTAGAATTACTGACTATTGACTGAATTAGTGACTAAGTAGGTACAGCTGGTTGATTACATCGTTGAAAACAGGTGCTTGCCGTCTGATGCATTTGCAAAATACCCTCCATACAATGCCCTATCACCATGCAAGTAATAACAGTCATATTTAAAAACCACAAAATTTTATCAGATACATAAATTAATAATATAACCATCAATTTTGAGGTCTACCGCCATGGTCCGAAAATAGGTAGCCTGATTCCAGACATACAGTGTCTTCCCTCTTTTTCAGACTTTAGATTACTCAAGACTGTGCCACCTTGTCTCGCCGTTACCATGACTTCCGTGTTGGTGAGGAATAGCTAGTCAACGAATAAAAAAATGGATAGCTGGCAATTGCAACGCCGTGCAATAATAGTAGCACATCGATTCCGTGCTACTGCTGCCCATCACCAACTTACTGCATTTGACATAACTACATGTACATCTTTCACCATAGTCACCTTTTATGACATCTTGGTATCTCAAAAGAGGAACTATTATATAAAAGAGGTAGATTGTAACTGACAGTCATCTCATGATGCTCTTTATTAAAAATCTTATTTTTAGGCTGAACTAGCCGGTCACCTCTCCTTACAAATGTGGTAGGGTGATCACTTGCTTATTTGAGATTTTAGGTCATTAGGTTATAATTTCAAGAATTTATTGAAATTATTCTATATTACGCCCCGTGGGGTGTCGGGTTAGAATTACACCTCCCCATATTATCCCGTGGGTGTCGTAAGAGGCGACTAAGGGAAAAATACTGAAAGGAGGGCAGCAGCGCCTTCTAAAGAACTGCGAACTAACACTGCCATCCCCAAGACGCCTGCTAAGTGTGGGGATTATGGCAAATACCCCCTTAATAGGCGAGGCTGTGTTCAGCAGTGGACGATCCGGCTGTTATAGTAGTAGTATTCTATATCATAGCAATTTAAAAATGGTTTCATAATGAAAAATGAATAACATATACGAGTATATAGAATATCTGAATTCAAAAATAATATGCCAGTCTAATAGTAGATAACAAAGTTTTATAGGTCTGGTATATGTATTTTTGCGATAAATAACATTATGTAAATGAAAAAGATATTCTGTTTTTTTTTTGTATTGAAATCCAATACAATGCCCACTGATACAATACAACGCTCTACATCATGCATCGCCTTGGTTCGGACAAGTTTGTGAGCGGTCGTGCAAATGAGGCCTGGCGACGTAAATATCCGTCTGCGTTATAATGTTATGTTTATTTGTTTCTTATTGTACATATATGATGTTTTGCTATTGTGTTTCTTATGTTCAAAATAAACTATTTCTCTCTTTCTTTCTTATTAAGAACCCAAATATTGTTAACGTTTTACGCACGTAGATGAAATATAAAAAAATACATTGAAACATAAATATCTTATAATTTTATTCGTTTAATATGATTAACCTTTATTTATTTTGGGGTTAGTAGTAGGTAAACCTTATATAATTATAATGCAATTTTATATATTTCAAGTAATAAGCATCAAAGTATTTTTGTATTATTATTTAGTACTTAAATTGCAGAATGCATATTGAATATGTGACAATACAACTTACACATCCAATAAAAAGTTTCAAATCCAAAGAATAGTTTTTCCATAATATTAATTTGGGACGACTTATTACAAGGTCCAATGTTTCGTAGATAGTGGAACGAAATGTTCTATCTGTAAACAAAACACATAAAATATTATAGATGTACAGCCATTAATTGTGAAAACCTCGTAGCTGAGATTGTTTTGTATTTCTAATGGGAGCGTTATTATGGAAATTCCTAATGAATAGATTCAGGCGTTACTTTGCGGAAATCCATATTTAATATACACTCGAGAGCAATGAATCCGGGTCACTTAAAGAATGTTAAAAATCTCGGAAACTAAAAATGATAGGTTAATGCAATAAATTGTATTTAATAGACAATGTAATACTCCTTAAATGAAAGTAAAAAAAATATGAGTCACCATACATTTTATTAACACAAAATTACATAAAGAAAAAAACTGCTGATCTCTCCTTAAAACAAAAATAGGAAACATGAAATTTTTGAACTTTATTACGATTTTCTTGAATTTTAATACTTCGTATTGCCTCCTCGTGCTTCCATTACTGCGTTTACGCGGTTTGGCATGCTGTACACCAAGTTTCTTATACGATTTTGGGGAATATTCTCCCATTCCTCTGTGAGAGCAATTTTGAGCTCACGAAGCGTGATTGGGGGAGGGTTTCGTTGTTTTACGCATCTGCCTAGCTCGTCCCAAGCATGCTCGATCGGGTTGATATCCGGGCTGCGCGCTGGCCACTCCATACGAGTAATGTTCATCTCTTGAAGGTAGTCATTCACAATCCTACCTGTATGAGGTCGGGCATTGTCATGCATAAATATAGCATCCTCACCTAAATTGACTATAAATGGACCAACGTGATCATTGAGGATTTCTTCCACATGTCTTACGCTAGTTAAAGAGCCGTTTTCTATGATCACCAGCTCTGTGCGACTTTCAGAAGAAATTCCGGCCCACACAAGTACAGACCCACCACCGTAGGCTACTTTTTCTTCGATGCATGCTTGCTTGAATCTTTCCCCTGGTCTTCGATACACTCTGTGTCTTCCATCGTGCTTGTAGAGCATAAATTTTGATTCGTCGGAGAACATAACTTTTGACCAATCTTCAATACTCCAATTTACGTGGCTCTGGGCATATCTTAGTCTCGAAATACGATGCCCACGCTCCAGTTTAGGGCCGTTTGCAGGTCTAAGGGGTTTTAAGTTAGATTCAGCAAGCCGACGTCTTACTGTCCATGCACTTGGGTTACTTCCTCCGAGGCGTCGAAACTGATTGGTGAGTTCAGTTCCTGTGAGAAAGCGATTTCGAAGCATGGTGTTCACCAAGTATCGGTCTTCTCGTGCTGTGGTACACCTGGTTCTGCCCGTTCCTGGTCTGCGTAGGTTAGAACCAGTTTCTTCGTAACGTCGGAGAACTCTTTGTACTGTTGACAGCGACACACCGACAGTCCTGGCTGTATCGCGCTGACTCCGGCCGGTTTCCAGCATTGTAAGTATTCTCGTGCATTCTTCAGGCGTAAGCGACATAATTTCAGCTTGAATAATGAATATAGAGCACTATCAACATGGTTTATGTACCCACATAAATGACAGATTACAAACAAAAGCAAAACCAAATGCTGTAATTTCGTAGTTCCATCTTCGAAAGTGGCCCTTTTTCAAATTTGATTTTTTTATGATATAACTTTACAATAACTAAGAAGTTTTAATACCTTCATTTAAGGAGTATTACATTGTCTATTAAATACAATTTATTGCATTAACCTAGCATTTTTAGTTTCCGAGATTTTTAGGATTCTTTAAGTGACCCGGATTCATTGCTCTCGAGTGTATATGGAAATTCCTAATTGACACAAAAAACTTTCACTATTCGAATATTAATCAAAATATATAACTAATGTTTGTCTGCCATATTTAGCAATACTTAAACACAATACTATAAAACTAAACTAAATAATATCAAACAAATTATTGGAGTACAAAATTTTATGCCCAAGGCGGGAATCGAACCCGCGTCCTCCGATATCGCGTCGGATGCTTAACACCATCTCAGCCACCTGGACATTGGCATTTCTGCCGAAACTTTGTGCTCCATTTGTATTACTTTAACCGTCTGATATCCAATAATTTGTTTGATATGATTTTCGCTTAGCACGCGATAGTGCTTGTAATCATATTTATAAAAAAACTAAATAATGTTTATTTAATTAACAATATTAGGTATATAAGTTAACTTGTTTTTTATACATCTTTTTAATGTAATTGTTTTTTTCTATTTAGAGTTTTCTCTAATGTTACAATGTTTTTTGAACCAAACATTAAGCTAGACCTAGATAAACTCTCTAACAACGCGACAGTTTCCTGGGAATTTACGTGGGAAATGTTTGGTATCTACCAAGATATTTTCAACTCTAGGAATCTTAACACGACTAAATGCGAGGTCACCTTTATCTATAAGTTGATCTGCAATGATTTTTCTAATGTCAGCGTACTCCGCATCAGTCAGTTCCAACATCAATAATATGGTACATGTTGATGAAAACTGAAGCATGATCTCGCTAAACCAGCAAAATGCACCCAATTTATTCTGTAATGTTACCAAATTCCAGTATATGTATTTAAAAATTTGAAATACATAGAAGTTGATCGTTCTAATATTATGTACACAAGAATTTTGTTCATGATTCAGATGGTTTCGTCATTACTTTAGTTTCATCAGACTCGTGACTTTAAAATATCTGAACTAATTTTGACGAAATACTATAAGATGTTTTCCAAGCACGGCCCGTACAGTGCAATGCACACAGTGTACCGTCGTAGCTTGGCAAAAAAACCATACGGGTACCCAGCCTTGTGATTTAGATTTGATATTGTTGTCTAACTAACTAACAAAAAGATCTATCGTTTGGCCAATTTGTACCTTCATATTCTAGTCACTTACCTCAAATAGTACAATAGTACTGAGGCGATATGTCATGAACACGAACATTTTTAGAATTGTACTAACAATATTGTACCCAATCTGAAAAATACAGAATACGATTATCTTAGAAAAAACTAGTGAAAGTATGCGGTGATATGCTTTGTTAAGGTTTCGTAATTGATAACCCTTATTATCAATTTCTGTATCAAACTCGAAGCATTGACATAATTTGCTTATGGCTCAAAATATATTAAACGTAAGTTTAATATATTTTCAAAGTTATTTTTATTTTGTTGCTAGTACATTTTTATTTTTTTCACACGGACATGGTCTTTGGTCGCTGATCGGCCCGCTAGGCTTTCCTATCCCTAGTTCTAATTGTCTATACAAAAAAAATATCTTTCAGACATTCTGATGGCATTAAAATAGCTTCTCGTTTCTGGAACCAATGAGCGTATAAATCAGTCAAGTTAAACTTAATATCCCTGAATAAAATGCTGAAACATTTATTTTGGTTGTTAAATAAAATTCTATATAAGGTTACGTTTAACAAAATGTCTTACCATTAATTTTAACACCCAATTATTTTTTAAAACATAGATGTCAGCGTTATTATTCAAGTTTGATATGTTTCTTGTAAATGTTTTGAAAGGCCTTAACTTTTCACCTGCACTTAAATTTGACGATCTCAATTGACGATTTAAAACATTTTTTAAGTGCTTTACACAATTCCGGAACAATACAAACATTACCGTAATTCTATGAAATCCAAAACAGTGAGTAAAAAACATTGCAGTGACGATTAAAGCTGAATCCACTATTTTTTTCACGCCATATGTATAACAAGAAACAGATATAACTAAGCTGTATGCTCCCATCATAGCGGCGATGACAAAATTACTTTGCTGCACCGACAAAGTTAAGAGATTATTCTCATCTGAATGGTTTATTTTTGTGATAAAATTAAAGTAAAATTTATCTTCTAACTGTAACGGTATTATTACGACAAGGACGAATTCTGACGTTCTTAAAAAATCATGAAAAAACAGAGATATATTGAATTTAGAAGAGTTATGAATCATTAAAATGGTCAGCAAAGCGCAATAAAATACACAATATAACTTTATAAGTATCTTATGAATTTTCATGTCACTTATATTTTCGTATAAGCCAAAAAGTATTCGAAAGTATTTTAATTCCATGGTGAATCAACAGACTGTCCTGGCAAGTTCACAATCAGCACTAAAATAACGGTCACAGCGTATATAATATTGGTAATATTCTAATGCTGTCTACTTAGGTAGATTAAGAATAATTATGTCATAGTGGAATTATTAATAAGTAGTTGAACTCTTTGTAAATGAGTTCCTTCGGAAAAGTACTGCCACCATACCCATTTCTACTGTCACGCAGTAAGTTCACATATACTGTGATCCCAGTTTGAAGGGCATAGGTGTCCCGGTGAAATTGTAGGCACATGCAACTTACTTAACCTTATGTGTAAGGGTGATGGGTGCAGTACAGTTCGTCATATGACGATATTAACATCAGGTGGGCTTCGTGAGTTCCGTCACAATCACAAAAAAAATCATTTTCCGCTAAAAGGTCAAAAACTTTACTTAAATTTAGTCGTAATCGGTACTAATATTATAAATGCGAAAGTAACTCTTGTCTGTCTGTTACGCTTTCACGCCTAAACTACTGGACTGATTTGAATGAAATTTGGTATGGAAATAGTTTGAGACCCGGGAAAAAACATAGGATAGTTTTTGTCCAACTGCGCTAAAAGAGGTTAATGTTTTTGCGCAATAACCGACATAAACGCGGGCGGAGCCGCGCCCAGAAAGCTAGTATTAAATAAAATGATCACGACTAGACTCTAGTTTACTGGTTTTTGACTGGATTTAATAATTTATTACTGAAATTAGTCATTAAATCTGTCGTCAAGTTCTTGCAAATTTTCTGATAAAGGCCAGGTTACGAGTACCCTGATACAACAGGCATGTTTCGTGATCAACGTGGAGTAAAGGAAGACATGCTTTGTAGTAAAACTTCTCCCATGGAACAGGCGTGTATTGTAAATATAAAAAATATTTTCAACTTCCTGGCGAGTCTTATTCGCGCTTCAGCCTTTCATATTATTCGATCTTTTACTATAGACGTTTTTCTATTATCACACCTAGTGTGACGTTTGCATAATATACAAGAAAACTGTTATTTTTGAAGGTTTTTTGTTAATAGAATTTCTAGGTTAACCTAAACAACCTGACTAACAGCATCATGACTTACCATCACGTGAGATAATACTTAAAGACTATCAGCAAAAGAATTCTCAATCCTGGTTTGGGGCAGGAAATAAAATAATTTAGCCTAATTAGATATTATACCTATAATACGTCAGGAAAATATTGTATATTGATATATTTTCTGTTATAAATAAATTGTATTCTACTCTTTCCCTTAAAATGGAAATATTTACAAAATTTCAATGCGTATGATTACATATAAAAGTCTTAAAATAATATAATAAATGCTTAAAATTGCCAAATGCGGATCGGACTCATGCTACTGACCCCAAAAGTAATAATAAAAAATCTTTTTCAATGGCAAATTCAAACAGAGAGTAAATATTATTTTTAAACATTAGTAATGCTAAAAAAGACATGGCAATTTTGTATAAGACCACTTCTGACGACGCTTGAACCCAGACGAGGACAGAAGGGTACTCGAGGGTTGTGAAATAAATTTACTAGAAGTCATAAGTATTCCCCGTGGGGTGCCGGGATAGAATTGCACCTCCCCATATTAACCAGTGTCGTAAGAGGCGACTAAGGGAAAAAACTGGAAAAAAAAACTGCGATCCCCAAGACGCCTGCCAAGCGTGGGGATTAGGGCAAATACCCCCTTAAGGCGATTAGAGTCGCCAATGGCCTTGAGCATCTGGACCTAATCGAGCTTACTTTACTCGCGCATCGCCGCATACGTTCCGCGCTCGCTGCACAAATATAACGGTCAAAGAATATGCAGATGCGCGATGCGCTCCGGTATCATGGCACTTTATATTCCTACCGTACGATTCTAGTGAGTATCCGCAATTGCAACTGCGACTGAGATCAGTCGTCAAATGAAAATGTATAGTGTACCTACCTAGGTTGTTCTGGACGTCTTTATTCCTTTTCTTTATTTTTCAATGTCATCTGCCGAGTGAAGAAAGTTACTCAGATTTGTCTGATACTCGATATTTAGGCTGTGCTGAGAGTCATTATTCCGAATTTGGAATTATTTTTTCAATGTCATCTGCCAAGTGAAGAAAAATGCTACGGTTTGACTGAAAATTGATATCTAGGTTGTTGTAGACGTTATTATTCCATGTTAAGAATTTGTTTTACGTTGACGTCTGCCAAGTGAAAAATGTACTTCGATTTGGCTGAAAATCGATATCTAGGTTGTTTTCAGTTCGCACACAGACTCTTTAAAAAATCTGCAAATTTTAGTAATATGCTACATAAACGAGTTTTCCAATTAAAATAACCTGTCATTCGTACAACTTTTGCAAGAAGATTTAGCCCTTTTATTAAAACATATTTATATAATCAAGTCCTGAATTTTTCAATTTATATATCACCATATAGCATCATACATACAAACACGTTAATAACACAAATTTAGTTAAAATATAAATACCACCTGTGTGGATAATTTATAAAAAAATATGTATGAAACTGAACAAGATGTTATTTTATGGATAATTTGTAAGTTAAATTTATGTTTATAGCTATTTTGCGTGAAAAATTGTACTGAAGTCAACTGTGCACTGTACAGCTATCAATTAAGGTCTTAACGATACAAACTTCAACGTCGAAGTGTGAAGACCACCAGCAATACAAGATTTGGAAAAAGTGTTATTGGCTTAAATAAAGATTTATATTATTATTATTATTCTGGACGTTTTTATTCCAAATTTGGAATTCATTTTTCGATGACGTCTGCCTAGTGAGAAAAGTTACTAAGATTTGGCTAAAGTCAAAGTCAAAGTCAAAGTCAAAATCATTTATTCAATTTAGGCGTCTACGACGCTCTTATGAAGGTCAATTACAAATTTTAATATTGAAATATACTACATTGTACTGCCACGTTCAGCAAACAAAAATTATAGAGCCACTGCGAGAAGAACGGGCAAGAAACTCGGGGCCATTCTTTTAAACGTTTTTTAAAAATGTGTTTGGTACATACTATATAATAAAATTATTACAATACTTAATTTACATTACGTAGGTGTTAGGCGCTAGCTTGGTAGAGGCGAACCAGTCCAAGCATTTTTGTCGTTTAAGTAATCACAAACTGTGTAGTAAGATTTCTTTATCAAAATATTCTTCACATGCAACTTGAATTTTCTTTCTGTGAGCGTTGTAATATGTTTGGGCAATTTATTATAAAACCGCACACAATTTCCTAAGAAGGACCTTTTATTTGTCTTTGCTAATCTAAAACCTGGCACCGCTATTTTATCTTTATTCCTAGTGTTATAATCGTGAGTGTCACTGTTTGATTTAAATTTGCTCAAATTTTTACGAACATACATAATATTTTCAAATATATACAGACTTGGTAAAGTTAAAATATCAATTTCTTTAAAAATATTTCTCAGGGATTCCCTAGGATCCATTTCATATATGGCTCGAATTGCACGCTTTTGTAAGATAAAGATTGTCTCTATCTCAGCAGCAGCTCCCCACAGCAATATACCATAAGACATAATACTGTGGAAATACGCGAAATAAACGAGCCTAGCAGTAGCTACGTCTGTTAGCTGTCTTATCTTACGAACTGCATATGCAGCAGAACTAAGTCTTCCAGATAGATCATGTATATGTGGATTCCACTGTAAAGTTGAATCCATTTTAATTCCCAGGAAGACTGTCGCATTGTCAAAAGAGAGTTTTTCTAGGCCAAGCTTAATGTTTGGTTCAACATAAGTAACATTTGGTAAAGAAAACTTTAAACATTTGGTCTTTTTTGAATTTAAGAGAAGATTATTAGCCGCGAACCACTTAGAGATCATAGATAACACATTATTTACATGAATAAGTTCACTATCCCTCCTATCTACTTTAAAAATTAGGGAGGTATCATCTGCGAATAAAACTATATCGCAGAAATTTTTAACCATGCAAGGCAGATCATTTATATATGCTAGAAACAGAAAAGGTCCTAAAATTGATCCTTGCGGTACGCCTATTCTTACCAAAGACCCGGAAGAAGTATTGCCATTTATTCTAACCTTCTGTAGCCTGTCTGACAGATATGACTTTATAAGATCCAGAGCTTTTCCACGAATACCATAATGTGAAAGTTTTCGAATCAGAGTGCAGTGCTCTACACAGTCAAATGCCTTAGAAAGGTCACAGAATACGGCAATAGCATCCTGTGAACTCTCCCAGGCTTCAAGTATAAGTGACATCAATTGAGCACCTGCATCTGTTGTGGATCTGCTCTTTGTGAAACCAAACTGATTCTCATTCAATATATTATGCTCATTAAAATGGGATAGAAGTTGTTTGAGCATAATTTTTTCGAATACTTTACTCAGAACAGGTAAGATAGAAATAGGTCTGTAATTGCAAGGGTCAGATGTAGCCCCCGACTTCAAAATTGGAGTGATTTTACTTTGTTTCATTAAGTCGGGGAAGTTTCCTTTATCAATACAAAGATTGAATATTGTTTTTAAATATGGTGCAATAATGCATATTATAGACTCTGCCACTTTAACTGACATACCCCACAAGTCTTCGGTGCTCTTAATATTTAAATTTTTAAATGTCTTTATAATTTCAAATATTGTTGTGTGTCTGAAAGAAAAGTCCGGCGATTTGCAGGGGAAATTATGTATTAGCAGAGTTTCTGCTACATCGGGACATGCATCCAATGACTTAGTGACTTCTAGGGGTAAGTTAGAAAAAAAATTGTCAAATATATTTGCCACTTGTATTGGATCAGATATTTGATTTTTATCAACATTTAAGACATATGTAGAATCTCTAGGTTTATTTTTTCCGGTCTCAGTATTTATAGTATTCCAAATGGTTTTTATTTTATTTTTAGGCTTGCTTATTTTATTTCTAATAAAAAGAGATTTAGCACACAAGCAAACAGACTTAAACATTTTTGAATAGTTCCTAACATAATCACAAAACTGCTTGCAGGATGTCAAATTCTTCCTGCGATACAGATCATACAAATAATCTCTACTTTTTCGAATACCTGTAGTTGCCCAATCACCGAACTTCAACTTTCCATTTACTTGTTTCTTTATTTTTGGACAAACTTTTTGAAACTCAGTATTTACTAGAGAGAATAAACTATTATAAATGTCATTCGGGTCACTATGAGAAAAACTTGTAATTGCAAGCTTAGCTTCTATATTGGTACTGAGTATTTCTAGCCTACTGGTTGTTAACGGCCTATGTTCAATTTCATACCTTGCTGTTTCTCTGCTTCCATCAAATCTAATTGCCAGGCCCTCATGATCAGATCTAACACCCTTCATTATTGACTTTTGTTTAGTCTTACAGTTCGAGTATATATTGTCTATACAGGTAGCTGAAGTATCTGTTATTCTAGTGGGCTCACAGAATAGAAATTTCAAATTAAATGACTTAAACAATGGAATAAGATCAGTCTTATTTTTAGATTTCAATAAAATATCGACATTAAAATCACCACATACAAATATGGGTTTTTTACATTTAGAAATTTTTAGTAGTATACTTTCCAGAGTGGCTAAGAATTCTGTAAAATTTTGAGCACGACCTTCATCTGTTGGTGGTCGATATACACACAACACAAGATGCCTGTCCACCTCCACGCAAGCAACTTCACAGACACGTTCAACAGAAAAACCTAGATACGTAAAAATCGATATCTAGGTTTTTCGCGGCGTCCTTATTCCAAATTTGGAATTTACTTTCCGATGACGTCTGCCAAGTGAAAAACTACTTCAATTTGGCTGAAAATCGATATCTAGGTTGTGCTGGGCGTCATTATTCCGAATTAAGATTTATTTTTTTAATGGCGTCTGTCAAGAGAAGAAAGTTACTCCGATATCTAGGTTGTGCTGGGCGTCATTATTCTACATTTGGATTTCATTTTTCAATGACGTTTGCTAAGTAAAGATAGATGACGTATCTTTAAAACGCTAAGATATATCGGATAAGAGTAAGAAAATTATAATAATCAATCGTTTATTCAAATCTCCTTATAAATGAGATTATAGCCGACGCGGGTTTACTCGTTTAAAAACGACGATATAAAAGGAAGATTTGTATAATGGCGAAAATACATTGAAAAATAAGAATAGGGACGACTGTGTCGTACGCAAAAATACAAAATGGCCAACGTTTGTGCTATTGGACATGTCGGCCCTTGAGAAGGAAGTATTTACCTTTAGATTTTCCCGCCCATAGGTGGGAAGCAGTCTTCCACCCGCTACTCGCATCAAACAAACACTACTTTCCGGGTACGAGATATGAGATGAATAATTTCTTGTCTAGGAAATAATAATATGGGCAATTTATCTACAGCTATATTGTAAAGATTGGTTCCATCGTGAAAAGGTAACCGATATACTTTCTCATTTATTAGGAGATTTGAATAATTGATTTATAAGTACTTTTCTTTAAACTTTCGTGAACTAAACTCATGTTTCTAAATTACATTAACGAAAACCAAGCGGGGTAGATTTAAATCGCTCCCGCCGCTCCTCAAGACGATGACACCCGCTTCTTCAGTCTACTCGTGACCACGGTCAATGCAACTTGATCGAAACGTCGAGGTTAGTCAAAATATTATTTTGATGTTAATTCGTGCGTCTTTGATAAGTAATCATAATTTTCCTACTCTTATCGTACTGCGGCGATAGGGAACTGCTAATCATCCCACGGCCAGCAGGTAGGTAGGTTAACTCAGGGAGTAGGTTTGAAAAGTTTATTAGGCCAAGCCTTATCAGGTTGCACAGCCGCACAGTTCTACTGAAGTTACATAGACCGGAGGGAGACACTGGCCTGATAGTACACGTGATCCAGGTCCCAGATGTGGCGGTCTTGGCGTCAGCTGATAGTTCTGGATCTCGGTAGTGAGTGCTCGAAACACCCGTCCTCGGATTAAATCAGTGAAGTGGAATCCTGGAAGGAAGACACCGGCTTAGTAGCTGATATTCCTCAGCCAACTGTTGCCAAGCCGCGCCGACACGATCGTGGTACTGTTACCAGCAACTCACATTTAAAAACTCACAGTCTAGCGCGGTAGGGCAGCACAGCTGTTTACGTTACATAGGTTTTAGTCAGCACTATGAAATAACAATAATAAATAAGGAACTCACCCTACAGGGATTCACGCACTTCAAAACAAGTTAATAACAATTAAGATCGATAGTACGAATAGAAAAGCGTCCAGGAAAACCAAGATAAGTATCGATTTGTAGCCAAATCAAAGTAACTTTTTCCACTTGGCCGACGTCATTGTTAAATAAATTCTAGATTTGGAATTAAGACGTCTAGAACAACCTAGATCGATATCTAGGTTGTTCTAGACGATCGATCTTTTCAGCTAAATCGAAGTTACTTTATCTACTGGGCATACGTCATCGTAAACAAATTCTAAATTTGGAATAATAACGTCTAAAACAACCTAGATATCCATTTTTAGTCAATTCTGAGTATTTTTCTTCACTTGGCAGACGACATAGATAAAATTATTCCAAATTCGGAATAATGACGCACAGCACAACCTAGATATCGATTTTCAGCAAAATCGGAGGAACTTTTTCACTTGGCAGACGTCATCGGAATATAAATTCCTAATTTGGAATAAGGACGTCCAGAAAAACTTAGATATTGATTTTCAGCCAATTCAGAGTAACTTACTTCCCATGGCAGACGTCATCGAAAAATAAATTCCAAATTCGGAATAAAAACGTCCAGAACTACCTAGATTTTGAATGTTAGACAAATTGGAGTGACTTTCCTCACCTAGCAGATGTCGAAAAATGTATGCCAAATATTGAACAAAAACGTCCAGAAAAACCTAGATATCGATTTTCAGTACTGTAACTGTAACAGTCAGTTCGTCCACTGCTGAACACAGCCTCACTTTTTAAGGGGGTATTTGCAATAATCCCCACACTTGGCAGGCGTCTTGGGGATCGCAATGTAAGTTGGCAGTTCCTTAGAAGGCGCTGCTGCCCCCCTTTAAGTAGTTTTTCCTTAGACGCTTCTGACGACACCCACGGGATGATATGGGAAGGTGCAATTCTAACCCGGCACCCCACGTGGCTGCCCACCTTCCAGTAGTTTTCCCTTAATCGCCTCTTACGACACCCACGGGATTATATGGGGAGGTGCAATTCTAACCCGGCACCCCACGGTGCTAATCTCCCTTACCTATCTCTTACTATTTTCGAGATACGTTATCCATCTTCACTTGGCAGACGTTATCTTTATGTAGTATTAATTAACCAATATCAAAACACCTAATACAATTATCAAGAAAAGCTTAGAACTCCAAAAGATGTATGTAGCCCCATACAAACTCTAAATGTAGTAGAGAACCATTTTGTACCCTACAAACTACTAAAGCCGGAAACTATTTACCATAATATAAAAAATATATTATCTTTAGTTAACCAGTTATAACATGAGAGCGTATTAATTAATTTTGTACATATATTATAAAACTTTTCATTGATCTTATTGATAAGGCCGCCCATTGTAATTTACCCACAACATTGTCAATTTCAAGTTTTGATTCTTTTCATATGTGAGACAATTCGAATAAAATTTGTCTACAAAATACCAATAATAAAGCGTCACCGCGCATACTTCACGTCGCAATCAAGTTGGCCCTCTGCAGCGAGCGAATCATTGCACGCACACAGCTACGAATCTCGCGTGTCAATGCACTAATACAAAGACAAGATCGTTATCAGTCGAAAGCGCGAGCGGAGCTACGAGCAACACAGCCTCCCCGTGCCAACGCTTGCGCAACACTGCCGCCCGCGTCCGCGCAGAGCACCTCGGAACCGCAAGCGTTCTGAATCTGAATAATTCGACATTTTCTTAGGAAAATATCAATGGATTTACAAATGCTATGTTATAATTGTAGTATAACAATCTAGAAATTTAATGGTACAATTTATTTTTCAAAAATCGTAGCCGTTTAGAAGGAGTTCGCCATATAAGTCAAGAAATAGTATGTAGTTTGAATTTTTTTAAGGCAAATGTAATAGTAATACCGTAAAATCATATGTTGCAAATGTTGTGCTTGAATTCATCTATAAAATATATTTTTTTCTAATCTTCAACTTCAGCGGTTACGGAGGAGTTCGCTTTAGAAAGTACGACTTTGACGTACCCAAGGGCCTTAATAGGGGAGGCTGTGTTCAGCAGTGGACGATCCGGCTGTTACAGTACAGTGCAGAAGTCATATTTTTACTAGCCATATTTCCAAAATAAAAAAAAAGTTATAAGTTTGCTACGGATCTAAATTGCGATAAAAACATGTATATTATTACCCTCGACGTTTCGACAACGTTGACTATACTATATAATATGTTGAATAAAAAAAATAAGGCAATTTATTTATTTTTATTATATGTTGTTAAGCAACCATTAACATATTGAACAACTGTATGTATTTATAGTTAACACTATGGTACTTACAATGCTTCCAAAGTATAGTACCAAGGAGCACGAACGTATTAAATGATTTGATTCCGTATTCATTTAAGTCTACAACAAGTAGTTCCCTGTACACTGTGTAACATAGAGCAAGCGATCACATAAATAGCAGAATTTGTTCAAGTCCAATGGAATTGCTAGTGATTCCAGCTACTGGAATGTAAATCGTTTCGATCGTATGCACTGGACCATGTAATTGCGTTTCTAGGCAGCTAATCTATTTGTAAAACAAATGGAATTAAATTAAAATGTTATTACGTCTTTTTTGATGCCAACATGTAATTAGTTGATATTAAATTTTAAATTTGGAGCACTTTGAGATTGATTGAAGTAATAAAATAGGTTTGAAATTCAACGATACTTCAGTTGATGGGGTAAAAATAGATGTCTTTTGTTTTAAATTAGAATGATCTCTAAAACGTGTGAAATGGAATTAGCAATGAGTTTTTGGCAGAAACAGAACGCGTCTTTTGAATTAATTAAATACTACAAAATAATTGAATTTCAATTACAAAGTGATGCCTTAGAATCGGTGAGAGTATGCCAATAAGTGGATATTGCTAGCATAAAGGAATTTTTGTTGATTTTGAGCTCATACTATGAGACAGAATTTGACTTTTTGTCACTATTAATTATTTTACTTAATTAATTTAGTATCAGCAGTTCCTTAAAGTCTTTATTTTATTTTATTTATTCAACAAAATCCACAGCCCTTAATATATACCGTGTATATTAATTCATCAACAATACTGCGGGGGATGGTGTAGAATCGATAACTGAATGTGATCCACTCATAATTAATTTTCACATAAACAAAATTAATACTAACTATTGCCTAAGCTGTGGCGCGTTGACTTTGAGAATGATAGCGACGACAACACTCGCGGCCGCCGTGGACTAGACTCACACATACACACACGTTCTAGGTATTCTAACGCATTGCGAGGGCAATGAACTCGGTAGGTATATCTACGCATTGCGAGGGCAATGAACTCGGTAGGTATTCTAACGCATTGCGAGGGCAATGAACTCGGTAGGTATACCTACGCATTGCAAGGGCAATGAACTCGGTAGGTATACCTACGGAGTTCATTGCCCTTGCAATGCGTTAGAATACCTAGAACGTGTGTGTATGTGTGAGTCTAGTCCACGGCGGCCGCGAGTGTTGTCGTCGGTATCATTCTCAAAGTCAACGTGCCACAGCTTAGGCAATAATTTTGTAGGTATTAATTTTGTTTATGTGAAAATTAATTATGAGTGGATCACATTCAGTTATCGATTCTACACCATCCCCCGCAGTATTGTTGATGAATTTATATACACGTTATATATACAATAAAGATCAAACTTAACTTATCATACAGCCAATAACGGATTTACATTCTTGTTTCAAATATTGTCTTTTTTCTAGACTCGGCTCTCAAGCGTATCATATCATGTGCTAGGTAGTAGCTAGCATACGTCATTCCACCATGCGTATGTCTGAACCTAGGATATAAAATACATCCCTTCACACCTGATTCTGAATCATCGTGACATTGCCACGACGTACCAATGAAATAAAATGGCATTAACAAGTCAGATTTTTCGTCTGGTTGGCTTAACGTATCTTCCCTAGTGTTTTCAGCGAATGAGAATCCCAATAGCTTTTAGCCTCGAAAATCCTAATATCTTTTTCACAGACTTAGTCGACAAAAAAGTTTGTGGTATAAATATGTTTTCTTATATTATGGTACAAATGCTTTTAACAGACTTCTAAAAGATAATAAGGATCTCAATTGGACTGTACGTTTTTTTTATATTTCCTACGGGATTACTGGCCAATCATGAACTGGTTTTTGATGATTATTTATTTTTGGGTAGAATACCTCCAAGTTGTTTTTTTTTTTTTTAAATTTTATTTAAATTGGTTGAGTAGTGTTTAAATTCTGAGTTATAAACCTTGTTGCATTTTAACAATATATGTTAAGTTAACAAAGATGATATTCAAAATGGAAATAATTATACTAAACAATTTGATCACGTCTTCATTAAATCATAAGATAAAATGAGAAGTGTTATTCTTTTGTTATAGTAACTAAACACACTCTAATACGTTTCAATTTGAAATTTTTGATGTCACTATAAAAGCTAAGTCATATTAAAACTATCTATTTGTTTATAATTTTTCTCTCTATTACCTTATCACTTACCCATAAATTAGTTAAGTAATGAGTTTTCACAACAAATTTTTGTTTATTATTTTATACTTACTATTTTTAAGGAACAAAAATGAAACTGTCAGAATTGATTATATCAGATTGAAAGTATTTGATATTTCTTTTATTGGAAAGGAATCAAATTCACGCAATTTAGATATTTTGATTATCAAAAGGCAGAGGAAGTAGAGACACTACCACGTTTTGAGTCATATATGTTGATTCAATAGAAGTGTAACAAGGGGCGAGTCTATTGCCTATCTAAGCATAATTTAGAATAGACTTAGAAGTTGCATGCTGCTGCGGACATCACCTAAGGATTTTTGCGAGGCTTTACCCTCAATAGACCTAGGGGGTGAGTGCTCAAGGTACTGCCAAGACGGGGGCAGAAGGCGTCGAGCGCCTATTGCCTCATTGCCCTGCAGGTGTTAAGTAACGCACCGCTCGTTATAAATTAGTTAAAGTTGGGCTCATTGGCTAGTTGCCTAGATTATACGGGAAGATCGGAACTAGTGGTTCTGGTACAAATGAGTCGTACCATTGTAAACGGGCGGCAGATATTTGCTCAGTGGCTATAGATAGACTCTAATCGGGTCATAGTGTTTGCCTCGAGCTCACCGACGGGCTCGTTGTTTGATTGCATAATCTTCCTCTAATTACCTTAGATCTTATAAAACAGTACCATGGATACCTTTACATTGGACACAGTTGCAAACAATATTTATAAGTGACAAAACGTTCATTAAATTTCATTTTAACGTTTTAAAACAATGATGGCCGAACGTTTATAGCTATGGACTGCAGTGCTACAGGTACGTGGTTCAATCCCCACCGCCAGCCTGAGCTACACCGCATGGTAGAAGGGTATTTTGCGAATTATCGCCTGGCTAGCTACCACTTTCAAGTGTGAATCTGTCACCAAGCACCTAACATCGTGTTCCAGCAGCAGTCTTTGGGAGCCAGTAAAATATTCAGGCACACGATACTCAACATTTGTATGTTTACGGATGCAGTGCAATTTGTTACTTGAGAGGAAAGCATTATGTTATAGGCAGAGGTGACCGCTTACCATTAGGCGGGTGGGCCTCGTGCTTGTTCCGTCACAATAAGATAAAAAAGTTCTACTCGTCTAGCTTGATAGTGATCATTAAAGTGTCCTGATCAGATTTTCTTTATTGAATAACTGTGTACTTAAATATGGTAATAGAACAAAGAAGTTTCAACAGTTTGCCCATTGCGAGCGTTCAATAATTTTAAGCATCACTACTACATTTAGTTATGCTTAACTAGGAGATAAAATTCTAGGGTAGGTGGTCCTATAATAAAATAATATCTTCATGTATTAGTTAATTAACTAGAATTGCACAATTTACAGTTGCACCGGGAGTAATCATGGAAATATTATTTCATATACACTTTTAATACAAGCCATGCTTTTCATTTGTACAAAAATTCGTTATTTTTTAATTGTAGATCACATGGTTTTTATGCCTAGTTAGCCTAGTAAGGTTACTTGCAACAGTGCCCTTCAAGCTTCATTACTCTATTATAGCTGACTATTAGTAGTCTTTGCACAATACTGTTGAGAGTCTGTAGATTACCAGTTTTCAGATTTCGGCCATGATAGTCTCTAGCTAAAAAGTCCCATCACCTAGATCCTACATATTTAAAAAAGTCTTCTTTTACATAATCCTCGTATATGAACGCAAACATCTGATGGCTGTGTCATATTATGAAAGCAATGACGCGATCGATAGTCGAGATAGATCGAGGTGGAACATGTATATAAGGTTGAAATAAAATAGTTATTAACTACTTATAACATCGAAAATATTAAAACAACGAAAGGACAAAATATAAGGATACGAAATTCAATCAACTTACATCAACAAAAATCCCAGGTAATCCAAACACCCTTGTGTCTGGTTCTTCATTAGGGGTATACCTGTAGAACTCGTGATTCCCTCGATACCACTTGACGGAGTAGAGAGGGGCTCCTTGCATGTCCCTAGCGCAGATGAGGGCAGCAGTGCCTCCTCTGATGACAATCTCAGGCTGGACTAGAAGCATCACGTCTCGAAGGCTTGTTACACCTAAAACAAGAGAGATGTAGTAAAATTAAAAACTGTGTCTAAGTTTATACCCAAAATCGGCATCGAAGCTCCTCTGGGCATTTAGTGCCACTATATATATTAAATCAAATAAGCTTACATCCGAAACCATGATATTCTTCGTGGTTTCGGATTTAAGTGTATTCCGGTAGCCGTACTTGAGGGCCTTTTTTTTTTTTTTTTTTGAGGGGGGGAAATACCTTCGCACTACCCCTCCACCATGGGGGTGGTGGAAGGGGATGTGTGGGACTTGAACCCACTAAAACCCCCCCGTGAGCAGTCCTCCGCCGAGGTGGGGCAAGATAGGGTCGCGTTAGCAGTCACTATCTTGCCCCAGCGGTAGGCCCGAACTCGATCGGGCCTCTGCGCCTATGAAGGGGCGACCCGGCTCACCAAGGCCACCCCTCAAACGTGTGGGGCCGTGCTAGCTGGTGGAGAGTCCCTCAACTCTCCCCCAGTGACCCCACTACGGAGAAGGGAGGAGGCGGGCGAACTGCCGCCTCCTCGCTCCCGTTCGTCTGCGCCGGAGCGGGGCAGCATGGACATTATCCTCTCTGACCCGCTCCGCGGCCTCCTTCTGCGCCATTGCCGCTTCGCAGAAGGAGAACCGTACTTGAGGGCCTCGGTTAAGCTTGTCAACCATCTTCATCCAAAGTTTTTGTATCGTATTGCTGTTTTTACCGACAGTATGCCTTTATTAACAAAATACTACTAATAATAATAAACAACGCTACAGCTACTACAGCAAAACAATTTAGACAACATTCAAGCCATTGTAGGCTTACGGCAGTTCAAAAGCTTCAGCCCACTACTAATTGGAGGCATTATGCTTTTGAATGCTTATTCGTTGAACCAAATAGGTGCTAGCATTTTAATCACGTGTCGCATCGACTAAGACTGGTTAGTTTTGGAAAACAAGATGAGGGTCTGCCCCCGCAGATCCAATATCTAAACACCAAACGGCTCAAATATGTAACAGCATTTTTGCGCATGTTAATCCCGGTAGCAGTTTTCGGTTAAGTTGCTCCGCCGAAGTAACAACGGCACCAGTGCATGTGGGCGCTGGTGCCGTTTCAGAAAGATGTGACGGCGGTAAAGTATCCACACATGTCAGCCCGCACTTAGTACCGCCATGACTTCCACGGAACCATTATGGCATGGTGTCAGAGCATTTTTCGAATGCCTGCCAGAATAACTATCAACCTCAAGTAAAAAAATCTCTCATCAAGCTCCTACCGGTGTATTAAAATATTAACCTTGTTTAGCCTAAACAACATCTTCGACCACAAAATCACTTGCCATTTGGTGAGATAGTGGTTAAAGGCTACCCTATAAGCAATAATTAAAAAAAACTGGAGTATGATTCTTTTGTCTGTTCACCCATCAAAAACTCTTTCAATAGACCTCACTCCAGCATTTACAGGCGAGCATTGAACCCGTTCTTCTCGATCTGGCTCTATACCATTTTTGCTGACCTCGGCGGTAAAACATTTTAATAGTAAATTATGTAATATGTAAAATATGATCCTAAGAGCGTTGCAGATGCCAAAATTAAATAAATGATTTTGACTTTTAGCATGTAATGCTCTTCCTCCGCGCGGCTTTATTTATAGAAATAAATAAATATAATGTTTGTTTCACTCTCAGATGTCATTATTACGTCACATTGTTGAGATAGAACAACTAGTTTTAATAAGTGAAAGTTTATTAGTAATTAAATTAATACTTATTATAGTTCTACAATTGAACAGAACTTCTGCAAAAATACTTATAATTTATAATAAAACAAAATAGCGGACGGAAATTCGTTCGGAATCCTTCTTGTTGGACAAGACCCGAGACGTTTAGGCGTATTTCAGTCGAAACCTTTAAAAATGTTAATGGGCAATTTTAAAGATAAGACCCATAACGCTTTTATCTAAAATTGCCTTAATACCACATTTCTTTTTGCAATGGGAATTGCCATTTGCAACCTCGAGGCAGCAATACTACTTTATAAATTGTGGATGAGAATTATTTAGAAAATTGGAAACGTAACATAATATGTGTTATTGTGTTTAGTAATTCCTATTTTGGCTAAACTTGTCGAAAGGCACTTACCGTATAACTAAGGATTTTGTATTTCTAGGGGACCTGGAGAGTGTGAAGTTTGAAGTACTGATTGAAAAATGTTCAATTCATTATGTTACTAAGAAAATTACGTTTGCAGAAAGGTTAGATAAAGTTCCTCAAAGCAGAACAGCAGCCAGAAAGAATATTTAGCTGGCTGGGCTACGCGAGTGCGCTACTAAGTAAAACATTGTGGTTTAAGATTGGACTTGAAGACAATTTACGAGTTAGATTCTTTGAATGAGTGAATGCCAAAATAAATGAAAATATATTATCTGAACCTGTGAAGATATTAATATTGAAAAAGTGCTACAATTTGCTCAAAGTGTACACTGTACGAAAACGGTGGTGCATTTTGAAGAACGTACTGGCAACGGTGCCGTGGCTGAAGTATATATTTATTAGTAAGTATCCGTTGGTACAGGATATAATGTACCATTAATTATTAATATAAACCAACATTTGCAACTGTATTTGGAATTCTTTAAAACTTGCCATCTGAATCTTTTGGCTCCTACCTTATCCGATTAGATGTAACCGGTATTCATAACATCCTATATACATATATACATAATCAAATACTGAACATCCAACAAACGCTATGGGTTATGCGAATTATATGCAAAATGAGTGTGCCTGACTCATACTCGGGTATTTTGGCCACATAATCAGAAGAGGGGACGATTGTCAGGAAAAAGTGGTTATATTGCCTGTGACTGAAAAAATGAGATTGCATGGCCGGTAATCGACCAGGTGGCCTGACCAGATCAGAGACACCACATTGGTTTTTTATGTTATTGTGGTGGAACATTCCTGAGGCCCACCTGATATTAAGCGGACTAACCTCTGCCAATAACAGATGCATTTCGTCACAAGTCACGAATTGCACTGCGCCCGTTACCTTACCTTGCCCGTTACCAGTGAAGAAACCTTTAACCATGTCGAATGCAACTGTTAAGTTGTTAATGTTTCCATTGCAGTGGATCTCGGTTGCTTAATATCAAGACAAATTCAAGCAGAAGTCGTTACTTGTAGAATTATAGGATTGCCACCCTGATACGTTTCATGTTATCCATATAACATCACGTGATATCAAGAAAGGAGTTTTATACAAAATGTTTCTCTGTGCGAACAAGAAATAAGCCATAACGAATGAATCGAGATTATGTTGATTACTTAAATTATAAGCAGTATGATTTTTTTCATTGTATATCACAAGCTTTCTAACCTAGCGATCGTTGTCAAAATTCACAATGTAATTTTTTAACAAGTATAAATTTAGATAACTTAGATTCTACAATAACTAAAATTCTTATTGCCTAATAGATTGACAACGAGCCCCAAACTAAGCACTAAGCCCGTATCTTGGGGATCGAGTGCGTAATTTCAAAGGTTCATTGTGTTGTTCACGACAGAATTAAAATTGATACAGTGGCAATGTAAAATTAAGTTTAAATTTAAGTACAATGCGTTGCAATACCAAAGTAAGAGTTTAAATATATATATATATATATATATATATATATATTATTTTTTAAATGAGACTGCATAATATGTGGCCTTTATCTTCAATTAGGTGAATAGGAGTTTCCTTGAAGCAGTTTACAAGTAATAATTTTAATTTAACTAAGTACTTATAATATAGATGTAAAGTGTAGAATGTGTGTGTATATGTGTGTCGTAGGATGTGTGTAAGAGTGTGTATGAGAGAGTGGGACGCTGTGCGCGTATGTGCCTGAAGTGAGTGGACTCATATATACTCGTTCACTCGTCCATTAATTGGTTTCATACGTTCTTTGCGTGTGAAATATATTGAGCGAGTGTGCTGAGCAGTAGCGGTTTCATATTAATTCTTCTGTTTCTTTGTGGGAAAGTTTGAGCAGCCAATCCTTAACAGTTCTTTTGCAGGCATTGACTGGGAGATTTTTTATATTACACCTTTTTGCCACTTTGTTGTACGTATGGGGGTGTGAAAAAGAAGGGCAGCGTTTAGCTAATAAAGATGTAACAAACGGTTTTGGAATTCTAAAAGCACGTCTTGTCATGATTTTTTCGTTGTCTGAATGACTTCTTAGGTCAATGTGAGTTTTTATTGTAGCCCTGAAAATAAAGAGCTGGCGAACACGTAAAACTTGAAATTCATTGTAAAGAGCATCTGTTGGATAACGGAAAGGCTTCCGGAGTGTGACTTTTATTAGCGCACGTTGTGATCTTTCGATTTTCATAAAATAAGTTATACCTGCAGCACCCCACACCGTTACACATTACTGGATGATAGACTGACATAAGGCAAAATACACTTGACGTAACAGTGGAACCGGAGCACAGTCGCGAAGATTTTTCATTACATCGATTAATTTACGTGTCTTTGATGACAAATCAGCTATATGGTGTCTGTAGGATAAATTTTCATCAATTGATACACCTAGATATTTTATGACGGGAACGCGGTCTATGAAATTACAAGTGCACGTAGAATGATCTAAGTTTCTATCATCCTTTGAACAGTGATGAATTTTCAGGACAAATTCAGGTGGTGGCATAGAGATGACGGTCTTTGCAAAAGCAATATATTTAGTTTTTTTCAGGTTAAGGGTAAGTAAATTCCTGTCCAGAGCTTTGGCAATTTGGGAAAGACTGTTTTCTGCAAGATTGTACACAAGGTCCCACGCTTCACCATTAATCAAAATCGCAGTGTCGTCAGCATATGCAATTATTTCAGTATTGTTCAGCTGAATGTTAAGGATATCGTTGATATAAATTAGGAAAAGCGTAGGACCGAGGATGCTACCCTGAGGAACACCACAGTTTGTTAGTTGGTGGTCGCTAGAGTGGTTTAGCACTTTTACAAACTGTTCGCGATTTTTTAGATAACTTGAGAACCACCGCAACGGTATCCCTCTGACACCAATCGATTCTAGTTTCCTCAGAAGCAAGCCAACCGAGACCGTGTCAAAAGCTTTCGCTAAATCAAGAAATACACCGATACATTTGCTTCCTTGTTCAACATGTGATGAGACCAGGTTAGCTAGCAGTGTGACAGCGTCTTCAGTCGACTTACCCCTGCGGAAACCATACTGTTTTTCAGAGATAAGGCTATATTTCTCCAGATATTTGATGAGTCTGTCATTTACGATTTTTTCCAGAATCTTAGAGAAAACGCTGAGAAGTGCAATAGGCCTGTAGTTATCAGGGGTACTTTTTGGACCATTTTTGTGTATTGGAGTTATGGCAGCTATCTTCCAGTACTCTGGAAATACACCAGACTCAATACTAAGATTACATATAAAAGTTAATGGAATTAGTATAGCTTGAGCACATTTTTTGATGAGAGCAGCAGAAATAAGGTCGGGACCAGAGGCACTGTCGATTTTAAGCTTGCTAATAATTTTGGCTATTTCATTAGGGTCGGTGGGGTAGAGAAACAACGAGTACGGAGTGGATGAAAGGGGCATGTATGAATCAATAAGAGATGTCTCGGTAACAGCTAACTTTTTCAAAATATTGTCAGTAAGTAGTTTACCCACGGCAACAAAATGCTCGTTACAGTGATTTAGTGGGTTATTTGAATTTACTGAGTAGTTAAGCAGTTCAGATGGCACGTTGCAGTTTGAGTTATAGCAAATGGTTTTTATTGTCCTCCAGAGCTTTTTTGTGTCATCTTTGTTCTGGTCGAGTAGCTGACTATTATATTGAGCTTTAATTTTACGGAGAAGTTTATTGCAGAAGTTCCTGTACCTAGTGTAAATCCTATGCCGATTAATGTCACCAGGAAAAGCTCTACAATGGCGGTGTAATTTGTCACGATGATGCATACATCTAATGAGTCCTGGAGTGATCCAGGGCTTTATGTTCACCATTTTTCTTCCTATTCTAATTTGTTGTGTATGCCTATTGATAGAACTAGTAATGATCTCGTTAAACGTGTTCAAAGCAGAATTAACACAAGGTTTCGTCAAAACGTTAGACCATTCAGTATTATTTAATTCTGTTAGAACTGCGTCAACATTCGTTTTATTTCGCATTTTAGCCTTAACCGACTGTATACTAGACTGTCGAGAGATACCAGCTATAACGATAGCATGATCAGTAATTGAAGAATGGAAAATCAGCCCTGTGCTTGCCGTTGATGATTTAATGAAAATGTGATCTAAGCATGAACGTAGTCTTGTCGGTTTGGTAATAGCGGGAAGTAGGCCATGCGAGGCCATGAGGCACAGTAAGTCAGATTGTTCCTCTGATGTGTCACACAAATTAATGTTCAGATCACCAGCGATAGTGATAGTCGGTTTGTGTTTTAATTCACTTAAAACTATATCAAGCGAGTCTATAAACGAAGTAGTGTCTGTGATTGAGGGGGAGCGGTAAATGCCTAGAATAGATGTTTTATCGTCAACATTTACTACAATAGTGTCAGCATCCTTTATTTTAGATTCTAGTGCCAACGCGTTGTACGAAGACTTCACATAAATCACTACCCCGCCATTTTTATTTAGTTGTTTTTGCGTGCGAAAGACGTTATAGCCTGGGAGAGACGTAAGTAGAGTGCCCTCTGTAAGCCAGCATTCTGTTAGAACAATAGCATCAAAATTTAGTTCAAAACTTTTGAGTGTGACCAAGAAATCGTCGAAGTTACGTTGATAACTTCTAATGTTTAGTGAAATTACTTTAAAGTTAAGTGCAGTGCTGTTTGTAATAAATTGTTTACATAAATCGACCGAATAAAAATTATGACATTCGATTGAGATTGTTTCTTCAATTTCCTCTGTTACATCAATCAAACCCATTGTTATGAAATAAAAGTTGAGAAACGTGTAGTGAGTACATAGCCAAGTACGTCATATTTATTGTAATATAATTATTTATGTAAACTTTATTTTCAAATGTTGTATTATATAATAGTCTTGCTTCCAAGATGCTCTTTACATTCATGAAGGTGTTGAGTTCGGATAGTGAGGGAAATTGATGGTGAGTTTGTGTATTGAGTTTTATGAGTTTAAATTGAGTAGTGTAAATTAGTGAAACAAATATTATTAAAATTAGATATAAAAATAGAACCATTAAGCAATTCTTAGCTGTCCGGGGGGGGGTCAGGGTATGTTCATTGAGCAGGCACGGGGCCCAGGTGGCGTTCGAGGTCTTCGTATGTTTTAATAGGAATTGCTTGTTTTCCTTCCTGCCTGCGTAAGTGTATTGTGCCATTCTGAGTCCAGCAGAATCTAAAACCTGCATCTTTTGAACGCTGCCGGGCAGTCCGAAATAACTGCCTGTTTTCCTGGGTAAGGCGCTCATTAAAAAACAGCTTTCTGGCCGCCCCTTCGACTATGTCAGTACTTAATAGGTTTCCCCGGGATTTCGCAGCTTTCAGGAACTTCTCTCTTTTTTGCCGTCTCACAAATCTGACAACGAGGGGTCGTGGAAGTTTTGAAGGAATCACCCCATCCTCATGACCAGTCTCTGGGCGACGAGGGCCAGCCCGCATCACAAAGTCTAGGTCACAATCGTCGAGGGCAACTCCGATCTTTTGCGCCGTCACATGAATAATGTGCGTGAGGTTTTCATTTTTATTTTCAGAGAAGCCTGCTATTTCAATCTCGTTTTTGAGTCTTAATTGCGCCCCAGTGTTCAATTGCTCCCGTAAATGTATTACTGTATTTTTAAGGGATAGAATTTCGGCCTCACGTTCATTTCCACGGACTTCTAGTTCATGAATTTTTACTCCATAGTCATCCATTCGCTCTGTAATACGCTCCGCAAGAGACTTCATCTGGGAGTTCAAGTAAATTACATTTACTTTGACCATTTTTATATTTATTTTAACATTGTGACTTTGGTATTAAAGCTTGCTAAACGAAAAAGTTTACACGAATATAACTGGTTCTATTTTTTGGTCACGATTATTACTGGTTCCTTTCGTTGTGTTTTTAGTTAGATAAGGGTATATCATAAGGAGATATGAAAAATGTAACCCAAAGTGTATTAAGCACGAAGGTCGATCAACATATTTGCAGAAGAAGGCTGAAATTATGGGTGGACTGTGTAAATTAAAATGTACTGCGATGATACATGAAAATAAGAAGAATGTCAACAATAGAACAAAGTGGAAGAAACATATATAATGTGCTAAACAGTTATCAGGACACTACTAATTTGGGACAGAATATCTGCCACTGTGGCATGGCGGTACCGAAAATAATGGAATCTTACTGAAAAATCCTTTCACAATACTTGCCATACTGTTTATATTGTGATTATCAGTTAATTTATATTCAGAAGAACGATACGTCTATCTTAAAGAATACAGGCTTTTTCTTCCTTAGTTGAATACATTATGCGAAATAAGTAAGTTTTTGTCTTCAGGAAGGCAAATATGTACCAACTAAATAATAATATATCAAAACAAACAATTCGAATATGAGAGATACTTGGTAAGTAGATATTTTTAGAGATTGCTTAATTGGCTATCAAAGAATTTCTAGCTACTAGATACTCGAATTTCTTAATAAAAATGCGTAAATGGTTATAAAAATAATTCTGATATTATAAGTAAATAATTATATGTGTAGGTATATAGAAATATGTATATAAACACATAATTTGCGAGATGTATCAAAACGTATTATATGGAAGCCTATAGCCATATATTGTGGACAGATCCAAGACAATTCAAACTGACTAAGAAACTTCATGTCAGGCTAATCACAATCAATTGGTTTTGACTCAGAAATCAAACACAATGCTCACACGATTTGAATGAGTCATTCGTTCATTAAAATCGCTCATAGATCTTGTGGTTCTTAACTGATCACTTATGTTAAGTAATATTTAATTACTAATTTGGGTGTCCACTCGAGGCATTTAAGTGCTTCCGTGCATAGGAAGTTACTAACATTAATCCGTTGGGTCCAGTTGTCTTTGAATGGCAGTCGTTATGAATGTAGGGAAATTTGCTAATGTTTTCTTGATTAGCTACCACGCTCATGTATCAAAACTGTCACCAAACGAGGAACAGCTTTCCAGTAGCTGACCTTGAGAGCCATGTCCTATTCTAGGTTAAGGCTTTAAACCACTTTCGACAACATCATCACTTTCCATTAGATGATATTGTGGTTAATCCTTTCAGCAGTGAAAACTTAAAGGCATAATAATAAAATACCTATACTCATATATTTAAGGATGGGTCGGCCATGGATATATTTTATTTCAATCTCAGTTCAATACAGTCATTAGTCAGAATTACTATATTGAGGCTACGCTGAAGACCTACCGATGATCTGAAATCTCCAAAGTAGGGTTGGCTGCCACGCACCAGCGGGCCCCAAACTTATTTTGCTAATTGAGTAATAGGCAAATGGGCCTAGCTGTGGGAACTTTACAGTTAGATACGTGGTTATGAATAAGGGACAGATTCAGGCGATACTCTATTTTACTAATATAAAGAACAAAATAACATATGTATTTCCGCAAAGTAACCCCTGAATTAATTATTAATTTAATGTTTTCTTAAAATATTTAAATATAATATTTGTAATTATTAAATACGGGGTTTTACTTCAGTTCAAAACCCCATCTCAATAAATCAAATTCCAAAACCACTTAAAATCCATCGACGTTCATAATAAAACAAAGCTAACCCGATGTGAACATTACTCGAATACACCAGTTTTTTACTGATTCGTACAAACATATGGAATTAAATAAACCAATATACGGTTACAGAGAGAATACTCGAAATGATGTAATTATGTTTTTATCTTTGATGCTACATCAACAACCTGCTTCTTCCTTATATTATTTATTCAAGTATGTTAGCAAATATTACTTAGGGACCTAATTACAGAAATGAGAAAGCTCTCGTACAAATAAAAAGACTTGGTAAGTAATGTTTTTCTTGTTATTGTTTACAACTAGTAGCAAAGCTCTTTACGTGTTTTATGAAGCGCTCGTAGTGAAGCTTATCTAGTCGTTCTTAATAAATAGATAGATAACACTTTATTGTACCTTAAAAATTATTAATACTAGTGACAAGAAATATTTTTTTAGTAACATAGCGTCAGAAATGAAAGGCAGCCCATGAATTTAAACATTTGTTGTGAAATTTTGTTCAGAACAATGAAAAGCTGACATTGCCTTAAGGACATACAGCTGACATTATCAAAAGTACCTTGAAAATCATTTTCCTATTATAATTAAAGTGCATAATAAAATAATAAAGAGATACGTAATATGTAGGTATGTTACAAATCGAGCCATATCCAGAGCCGAAAGACGCGTAAATTATTTTGTCCATCGCAATGCGGCCGGCTGATTATAAATAAATAATTCAAAATTTCACATCTAATGATAAAACTCATGTTCTTCCCATTATTTCTGATACTATGTTATGTAGGAAAAAATAATCATTGTAATGAAATCTTTCGATCGGTATGATAAAACTACAGGCTGATTTTTTCTCGTGTAACGAGTTCGATTCGAGTTAATGAATTAAAATAATTTTCCAAAATGTTATCTGATAGTAAAAATATTTTTTCAAAATGTCATCTAATAGGGAAAGTGACAATTTTATAATGATGACGCCGCCAGAAAAAAAAATACAGCTCAAAAAGCCATAAAGAACTTACTTTCTCAGATATCTTTTGATAAATACGAGAAAATTTTTACTGATTTTATTTTCCCCGTGGGTGTAGTCTAAAGCACTACTTATCATTCGGGAGAAAGTACTATCACTGTTCGAGAAGCTTAAAGGAAAATTCGTTTTCTCCCCTCGGTGTACAATGTACTATTTTTTACTATTTGCTAGTCAATCCGCCATACACTTACACATATTCTGTGAAATATCAACTAGTTAACTATTAGGCTCCCGCGAAGACGCACGTATAATTCGCGAGTCCATGTAATAGAATATCATCTTTATAGCTTGCTCCAAATGTTTATTTACTAAAGAGTAGCAGTCATCAAAAATTCAGGAAACATTTAATAAAAGCGACTGTAAGTGTCGTGGGAACCTGTCTAGTCTTAATTATTTTACCATGTATAATTATTACGCTAGATATATGCGCCTGTAAGAGGTGTATACTAATCAGGCCTTGTCATGAATTTGTTAGAAAATGTTTATACAGGGCTATTAGTTACATAATTACAACATCTTAGGGTTGACTTCTGCTAATCCTAACAAACATAATGTCATGTTTTTTTTTGTTTCTTTTATGTGTTTTTGACGGAATAAGCACGAGGAATGTTAAAAGTCTCATGTGCGTGTAATGTATTATTTATATATTTTTTATTACTTTGCTTTGGCAGCACTGGACCACGCCGCGTTCCCTTTGAAAACAGTTTTGGATATTTACATCGAGCAAAGTAATAAAAAATATGAAATACTAGGTAACAGACAAGAGACTTTTAAAATCAGGTGGTACTCGTGTTTATTCCGGCAAAAGCGAATTAAAAAATGCGCATAAAAAAAATATGTTTAGGACTAGCAGTAGACAACCCTAATTGGTTGTTAGCATTTTACCAATAACCCTGTACAAATATATTTGAATGTGCAAATTGTGGATGCATCTTAAATAAATAAATACTCTCAAAATACCATTACATCTACATCTCATTAAAAACCCTTAACGTGAAACAAAAACAGTTCTCCGAAATCTTCTAACAGCGCCCCCATTATTGAATCTCGTAAGAAAATACGTATTTTACCTTTCATCGATAACATACCTACTCAGGGAAATTCTATTTTCCGGTACATTACATAGGCCAATTTAAAAGATTCTGTTCTCACCAAACCAGCCCTGAAAGGTTCAAGCAATTTTGATCTTAACGCCGTTAAACAGAAAGTTCTTATTCCTTACTTAAATATAGATATTGAAGTGAAACAGGGAGTTTAAATTATGGTCATTGGAGACAGTCGGCTTAAAAAATGAGGTTCTGTGGAATCTCAATAGTTAATAATGTTAAAAATTTCGTTATGAATTAGGTAATTTATTTTATGATAATTACTACTAAAAAGCTCATTAGTTAAGTAGAAGCTTTTATAGAGCTTTAACAAAATAAAAAAAGAAGAAACATTAACTTAACTGCTGTTATATGGAAGGAATACATCCCTAATTGTTACGATGTACCTTCACGGGATACAAAAAAACTTTGTTATCAGCATTTTGCAGGCTGGTGTTATTTTTATGTACGTGTGTGGTATTTTATGTGGATTTTTTTGAAGTTTCTTTTCTATTAAGATTTTTTTTATTAAGACTGAATTTGGTTTCCTGATTGTTATATAAAAGCTATCAAAATGTCCGAATTATAGAACATATTATATATGTAGGTAAAATATTGTGTTAATTTATCACAATAATTTGCTTCAGCCAAACTGACACTCGGCGTTCATAATTTTCTAGCTATCAAGCAAACTTATTATTCTTCACCTCAAGGGAAAAGTATTCATAGCAAATTCCACACTTTTTTATGCCTGATAGAGGTAAGCCTTTGACCACTATCTCACCTGATGGTACGTGATGATGTGGTCGAAGATGTTGTTGACTAACCTAAAATTACTGGCTCTCAATGACAGTTGCCGGACCACACCGTTAGTTACTTAGTGAAAGATTTTCTACTTGAGGGTGGTAGCTAACCAGGCGGGCATTTGCAAAATGCCCTACCACCATGCTTTAACGACTGCCACCCTAAGACCGGGACCGACGGCTTAACGTGCCTGCCAAAGCACGGAAGCGCTTAGAAGTAATGTCACCAGCGGTCACCCATCCAACTCATGACTACGGCGGACGTTGCTTAACTTTGCTGATCGGTTCAGAATGGCTTATCAAACTTCGCTACAAGCCTTTCACACAAACATAGTTTCGTCGTAATTTAAAAGCCAAGTTTTCGAAATCGATGAAATTTTGCAATCATGTCCTAGTTTGACAGTTTATATCTATATAATGAAAGTAAAAATTACCATACCAAACGACATTTCCAAATATTTATGTTAATTACATAAATTTACGCAAAACTGGCAAATAAGAAGGATAAAATATTAGGCTTGAGGACATGTGTTCAAAATTTCAAGAAGTTTGAACACTTATGTTTAAAATATGACAAAACGACGTTCGTATTGAAAGCGCGGTAAAATAAACTTCTCTCAAACGCAAGAACGAAATGGCCATTATACGCTTGTATAAACAGTGCAGAAACAAAGTGGAGCAGAATTCTATTATATGCTTCGCAGTTTCCATACGAAAAATAGTTTTATTTGCAAATCGTTATATTTTGTTTTGAAATGTTAGTTGACCAAGATTCATATTAAATATGTATAAAATTAAGTATGTGTAAAAATGTTTAAAAATAGAACAAATTATTGCCTAATAAAACAGTCATACAACAAAACAGATCCTAATTATGATATTATTTATCCTTTGAAAACGATGCCCGTTATGGAATTCGAATATCAAAATGAAAATCATTTTCATTACCATTAGAATTAGACAATAAGGTCCCTGAAATCTAGTTCTATAATAGGTAAGCTATCCATTGTAGATTGCGACAAAGACATACACACTTAGCTAGTCGCAAAAAAAATAATAACAACATGGCCGACCTTGATGTTTGTTTTTGAGTCAACTTTTCTCACGAAGTTGAATGAATGGCGTATATCGCTCAAATAACCTCACCTACAAAAACACCTACTTTTACACATTTTTTTGTATATAGTTTTATGCTTTCGCTCGGTCTTAGAATTAACTACGGCGCAACAAATTACTCTGCACTCTAAGAAACAATCTTACGTCTTTACCCAGCTTTGAATTTTAGAAGCTGTAGGTACCTACCTATTTTTTTCCAATGGCTATCAGCCATGCAGAGGGTCCATGTCTAAAATCCTAAAATATCTTCAATAAATGTGGTAGGGCATTCTGTTTGGACAACAGACTTGCCTACCATTGAAGTGCGTTAGCGGCTTTTCTTGAGAGCCAGAGATTCCTCATTTAGACTGTTAAACACCATACTACTCACCAACACAAGATATTCAGGTAAAAACAATATCAATCACCAAATCAGTAGATTAAAATGATAAAAATGAATGGTTCGGTCAACTTAACAGTTGGTAACACGCGCCCTATCATGTGCAGGACACGATAGTGCCCAATGATTTCATTGTAATACACATATTATTATGCCAATTTATCGTGAAGCAAATTATTATCCTAAAAGAAAATTCAACGCCATCTCTTGGATTTCGTGGTCACTACGTTCAGCGTCAGTAACGCGTGGTACAAGAAATTGTATGACATGGGTAACTATAATTTAATACGTGGTTTGTACGTCGCACCTCTAAAGCGATATGTAGTATTTATTAAAAAGTATTATTTTCAACTTGTTGATTTGTGTAGCAATGTTGAGAAATGCTACTTTATTACTCTTTTTAAATTTAGTTCGTGTAACCTCAATTTCACACAGTGCGATATTTTGTACAGAAGTGATTACATCGGACATATCGTGACGCAGGCTGAAAATTCACGAAATGCTATCCGGCCTGTCTTTGCAAAGTGATTCACGTAACAATGATAGTGCCCCATTATTAAATAAGGAATACTTATCAAAATAAATATAAATAAATAGAATAATTGTTGTACCTAATACCATTTATATTATACCATCACGCAATTGTATATCATGATCCATAGCTGATAGGCTGTACAATTCTCAACATAAACACTGTTTCAGAAGCTGCTGTTGAATGTCGTCACGGCTAAATGAAATAAAAAATAAATTGATCTATGTGTTACATTGCGGAAATCCATATTTTATAATATCAAGTGACAATTCCGTCTAATTTTCCTGTTAAGCCAAAATGAAGTCACAAACGCCGCCTAGCCAAGCCGTAGAATTTTCGATGCGTTTGGCTTCTACATGAAGCATCCTCATGAGGAATTAACTCTTCTAGGGATCGTGCGCTTGAAAGTCTGTGTGAAGTTCAAATCCCCCTATGCGAGATACCTTGTTCAATGGTGGATGATAGATGTATTTTAGTTTCATGCGGCAGAAAACATATTGTTTCGACCTCCGATGCAAGGGCTAAGGGTAGGATAGTGAGGATTTTGCCGTTTGCTTCAGGTTTTTAGATATAATGAAGTGTAGTTAGAGCTAATTAAATGCAATCTTCCTGGTACCTGGTAACAGAGTGCCACGTAACTTGGCAATTTAAGTTTTCAGAACTTCCAGTGCAGGCGCCAGTTAAGCGGTAGTTCTACAGCCCTAGGGATTTCCTTCACATAGTTTGGGCTAGAGAGTAAGGTAAAAGCGTTAATTATTTTATACCAGCCGCACCATGATTTCACCCGCGTAGACAATAATGAAAAGTGATTATGATATTATGTCATTTTCACGCATACACATTTCCAAAGAAGAAATCGTACATAATAAATAAAAAAAATATTGCTTGGGTTTTTGGTTGAAAAGTAACTAGTTGAAAAAATATAATCAACATTGTTTAACGAACAACAACTGACTTCAAACATAAAATACAACAAGATCACACATACACACACACCCTCACACACACACTAAAATACAGTAGAATTTAGAACCTCCTCCTTTTTGAAGTCGGTTATAAATACATTTGTATTGACCGTACCCTTATTTGTGATTGATTTGGTATTGATGATTATTCTTAAATGTTCTGTATGAAGTATATATCCTGAAAAATATTTACAAAACTTTGTGAGCCAGGTTAGTTTTAGTTTGTACTGAAAAACCGGAAGATGAGACACCTGTAGGCATGTTACGTAATGTAAGTTTAGTTGTATGATTGCGTGAGCTCATGTTACTACAATATATTATAGTATAGCTAACTAAGTTAGGAACTGCCCTTACGCCGAGCACCGTTTTCAACAACAAACGCATTGAGATATTACTATAGTACCATATCTCAATAAGCAAACGTGAGTTAAAGTTTTTTTTATTTATAATACTTAATTACAACATCATGATTTCACGTTTGAACATTGGCCTACTGTCACCAGCAAAATACTTCCAATATTCTGCTCCCTTTACCTGCTAGCTATTCTATGCTGCTGGTGTCAATGTGGAAGTCGCTCAAAAGACTCGGAACCCAAGCTGGTTGTTGCAAAAGCAACCTAGCTAAATGGGGTATAATAGATAAGTTACATGTGAAATGTGAGTGTGATGCTCCTGAGCAAAATATGGCACTTTTACTGTCATGTTCCCTGTGCCCGACCACTTGCACGCTAGAGGACCTCAAGAATGCAACTGACAGTGCTGTGGAGGTGGCCTTCAAATGGGTAAAAAATATCTAAGAGCCAATTATCTATTGATACGAAATGAATGAATGACATTACCTGCTGGTGATGGGCTTCTTTATAACCAAAAATAGTCTTCATTCTAAGTTTTTCCAAATTAAGTCAGCCGTTTCACCGCAAAGGAGTAACAAACGTACCCACTCTTTAATAACTCACACATAAATTTTCGCGCTTAAAAAATTAGTATGAAACAGTAATGTCAGAGGTTATCTTAACTGCTAAAGGTGTTTTTAAATATAGATTACAGCATGGTAGTTTAAGCATTTCGTTTATTAGCTTAACACGCCTCAACAATAAATAAAATATCAACTAAATACGTGGGTATATATTAGTATGTACTAGTATAATGGTAGGCAGCAGTATAAGCGTGCTGGTAGCTGTCTAAGAGTCGTATACTCGGAGGAAGATGGGTTAAGAATAATCTCCTAGTATAGATCTACGTCTTACCATATCATCGCTTACAGTTATGTGTTTTGAGTAGGTCCCATGATAGGTAGGAGGCATGATAAGGCACGACAACATTTTTGTCTATATTGTCTCATAGAAAAAATACAACCGAATAATTTATATTCGTCTACAAGGCGTCTTTCTTTTTATCGCATAACCACGCATAGCTCTAATCCCTTCTGATTAAAAAAAACAGTTCGGGTTGGGCAGTACTATTATTATAATTATACTTAGATTTAATACTAGTGGAGACCTTACTCAGAAAAGCAAACCTCACCAAAGTATATTATTGATGCTTCATACATACATAAAATCACGCCTCTTTCCCGTAGGGGTAGGCAGAGACCACAGTTTTCCACTTGCTACGATCCTTACATATCTCTTTCGCTTCATCTACACTCATCAATCCTTTCATACATAAGTGTCGATTTAGTGTAGTGTACTCCTGACCTGGCCTTGTTCAGAACACCTTCAATCTGATTTCAGCACGTCTGGCTAGGTCTTCCCCTTCCAACACTTCCGTTCACTTATCCCATGTATACCTGTTTAGTCAATCTCATTTCATTCATTCTCTCTACATTTTCAAAGCATCTTAACATGATTTTCTCGATTTTTGACACTACATCCTCATTCAGACCACATCGTCCCTTATCACACTATTCCTTATCCTGTCACTCCGTTTGACTCCAATCACAATATCACACTATTCCTTATCCTGTCACTCCGTTTGACTCCAATCAAAATATCACACTATTCCTTATCCTGTCACTCCGTTTGACTCCAATCACAATATCACACTATTCCTTATCCTGTCACTCCGTTTGATGCTTCTTGTATTGGAATAATACAAAATTCAATGACTGTCTAGTTATTTATTCCAAACATGAACATTGCTTTACATAAAAACTCAACTCGTTAAGGAAAAAGGATCTAGCCTAAGGCGTCCAACGTTCATAAAGTCGTTGACCAGATATTGGTCAGAACATCATAAAATGCTGAAATTCCAAAGAAATATCACTTTCTCGTAGGCTTATTACAGGTAATTGTACTACATACAGGCAAAACCCAGCTAGAGGATACTTATCTATATCTATACTAATATTAAAAGGAGGAAAGATTTGTACTTTTGTATGTATCGAATAAGCTTAAAAATTACTGAATCGATTTGAAAAATTCTTTCACCATTATAATTCTACACGATCACTGATAAACATAGACTATAGAATATTTTCAAAAAATTAGGGATTCATATGAAAACTTTGAGGATGTTACCCAGCGTGTGAAAAAAATACGAAAAATTCACCAGCATTGTATTCACATACAATGATGTGTATATTGTAAGTGAATACATTGAAGCAGTGACGGCTCAGTGGCTATGGACTGACGCGCAGCAGTTCCGTGGTCCGAATCCCGCCGCGGGATTGAGCTTCACCGCATAGTGGAAGGGCATTTTGTGAATGGCCTACCTTCAGTAGAAAATCAGTGGCCAAGCACCTAATGGTGTGTTCTGGCAGAAGTCCTTAAGAGCCAGTGAAATTACAGGCACATGAGACTTAACAACTATATTTCAAGGTGACAGGCGCGGTGCAATTCGTGACTTGTGACAAAATGCATCTGTTATAGGCTATTATTTTAAAAAAAATAAGTAAGTCCGCTCAACATTGTTGGAAAGTAATGTTCTTTGTAAACTCAATACAATAAGCATTCTCTATAAACTGTAGGTTTTATGTCAATGTCAAGTGTCACATCGTATATAGGTGACACAAATTGCTAGTGTATATCTTTCTCTTTTTTTTTTCTCATGTGGGCTGTGCTGTATAACTTTCGCTGTGTGAAGTGCAATAAATTATAATCTGCTTTCATCTCAAAGTATTTCGTTTGTATTGCCCCTAATCCATCAAACATCAGGTGGACCCCGAGTGTGTTCCTTCACAATAACATTAAAAAAATGTAAACGCCTCCAGCTTATCGTTGTACCACACATTCTAACATCAGACAGCTGATGACGCTTTTAACTGTAATATCGTCAATTTCAGCTTAGGCTTCCGACTTTAGAATTTGAACAATCCTTTGTTCATTACGTAAAATTTTCCAAAGCTTGCTGCCAGGAAACTTTGTTTGAAACTACCCGTATTTGTTCTAAGTATAAGTTATTGATGAAATTCCGAAAACGTCCGCAGCAGTTTAAGAATTGCCTTGAATTCTAAACAACTTGAACGGGACTTTAGTAAATTTATATTTACGATTAGGTCAATCCTGAAATTGATAATAAAATGGACTGATATTGAAGTTAAATAATAAAAAAATACTATAAACTATAAACAACACTACATCGAAAGTATTTAGGCAACCGCAAGAGCATTGTAGCCCCACAGGTAGTTCAAATGCTCGAGCCCACTACCAGTTGGCAGCGTGCCCAGCATTGTAGCAGCATTGCTTCTTTTTGTATAATAATAATAATAATTAATTTTCATTTCTATACTCCTATCTTTGACCGTAGTAATTCCATATTTTAACTATCGGCACAAGAACCTGTTGTTAAAGGTTTTGATTTGGTTTTACGAATAAGCATCGCAATACTACGGGCCAATGATGCCGGCACGCTAGCACGCTGCTAACTCCATTTTTTTATGCCTGGCAGGTTAGCCTTTGACCACTATCTCACCTGATGGTAAGTGTGAAATAGTCGAAGATATTGTTCAGGCTAACCTAGAATTACTGGCTCTCAAGGACAGCTGTCGGAACACACCGTTAGGTGCTTGGCGACAGATTTTCTACTTGCTGTGGTAGCTAGCCAGGCGGGCATTCGCAAAATGCCCTACCACCATGCTATAACGACTGCCATCCGAGGACAACAACCGATACCGACAGCTTAACGTGCCCTCCAAAGCACGGAAGCGCTCAGTAGTAATGTCACCAGCGGTCACCCATCCAAGTCATGACCGAGGCGGACGTTGCTTAACTTTGCTGATCGTTTTAGAATGGCTAAACAAACTTCGCTACGAGCGCTTCAAAAATTTTATTATCGACACAAGAACATATTGTTAAAGTTTGATATGGCTTGATGAATAAGCGTTACAGTACAGCGGGGCAATGATACCAGCTTGCTGGCCATGCTGTGAACTGGTGGTGGGCTAGAACACTTGGACTGCCTACAGATATACGAGAGATATGCCGACACCAATTAATTATTCATTACGTAATTTCCTTGTTGCAGTATCGCGTTTTTTTGCCACTTAATTTGCTCGACCCAATGCAAAAAAATAAACTCTTATCTTAAGGTTTGTCGTAGTCACCTTTATTTGTGATTTTCACTGAACACTTAAAGCTGTGCCACACAGTTGGAAAACAAGGGCTCCGCCCATTAGCTTTGTCGAGCGGCTTGTTGCTGACCACCATCAGAATTTGCTACTACACAGTTGCTCACCACAGTGTGTTGCGAACTCTCGCGCAGATAAAACGCATCGTACGAAAGCCAAACTGTACAAGATATCGCTTAATTTATACGTTTTAAAATTATTATCTTTGTATGAAATTTGAAAGAAAAATATGTCATAAATTATGCATTATATTTGGTCGTGGCTTTTATACCTACGTATCTCAAAGAGGGAAACACGTTATGCGTGTGCTTTCGCCGGCTGCAGCGGCATACTGCCCTCACGTGTTTTGCAACCGGCGTCCACACGGTGGAAAATAGTGGTTGCTGACCACGGATGACAACGCATGCTCGCAATTCAAGGGCGTTGGAAGGTCAAACGTAATTTGGTCGCAAACCATTATCTCCACAGTTGTAAACCATGGTTGGCGACCATGGTGGGAGGCTGGTTTCCAACTGTGTGGCAAAGCTTTAATCCATGGTTGGTGACCATGGTGGGAGGCTCGTTTCTGACTGTATAGCACAGCTTTTAGGCATTTTGTTAACAAACGCAGTGTCTGTTAAACAACTAAGAGGAGCTCATGAGCTTGTAAATATCAGGTCACTTTCACCGCGTGCTGGCGACCAGGGTACTATGCCCCAATGACATATTCCCCTACATCCATGAGATTGCCTATGGACCCCAATAGCCCTGAAGTTTCTTTTAATATAATTTTGTCAAGTAACTTTAGTGTTTTGTTGTTCGATGAAGCACTCGTAGCGAAGTCATTCTGAACAGATTAGCAAAATTAAGCAACGTCCGCGTTATATATAGGGCATTTTACGAATGTCCGCCTAACAAGCCACCACCCTCAACTAGAAAATCTGTCGCCAAGTACCTAACAGTGTGTTTTGGCAGCTGTCCTTGAGAGCCAGTAATTCTAGGTTAGCCTGAACATCATCTTTGACAACATCATCACTGGTGATGGGTGAGATAGTGGTCAAAGGATAACGTATAAGGCATAAAAAAAACAGTTTGAAGTTTTTTGTTATATTGGCATCCTTCTAAATCGTATTACTTATTACTTAGGATATTGCAACGTTGCAGTTTTTTAACTGTTTCTTGTTTTATCTCACTTGCTTGATAGAGACTTTCGCTAAGAAATACCTATCTGTATCGCCGATATCTGATCCGTCCATCGCTTAGGGCTCTTGGCCTTTTCGATTATCGTAGCCTTTAAGCGCAATATGGCCGAAGTTTTATTAGACTCGCTGTAGGTTCACTGAGGAGAAGCATAAAAAAGGACGTAAGGGCAAACCTGCAAAAATACATCTGTTAAAATAATCCAAACTTGAAAGAAGCATTCTTCTACAATGTCTCACGTCAAGGAAAAAAGATCAAATATAGCATAATATATACCAATCTAAAAAGATTACGTACCTACATCAAAAGAGTATCTAAAAAGATGGAAATGAGGAAAATTGCGAATACAATATCTGTCTCCGTCGATGAGCACGAAACCTCTTAGGGACTTAATGGTTATTAATTTCTTATAGAGTTGATTAACACTTGATGAAATTTATAGCTGGTAGGCTAGCCTTTACCACTATCTTACTTGAAGGTAAGTAATGATGTGGTTAAAGCTGCTGTTCCTAACTCTGCTACTGCTGTGACTAGTTCTCAGGAACAGCTCCCGGAACAAATCATTTGGTACTTGCTGACAGATTTTCTTGCCGGTGGTAGCAAGCAAGGCAAGCATTTGCAAAATGTCCAAAACACATGCTTAAACGACTGCCATCCTAGACAACAACTGAGACAGACGGCTTAACGTGTCTTCTAAATCACGAAAACAAGGGCATTTAGCGAAGGGGTACGTAGAAGTATCTAAACACCCAAGTTTAATAAAAGGCGAGCCTACTATATTATTATAAATAAATATAATTTGATCACATTCAAATAATGGGCAGTAAAATTATAAAGAAAATTCTGATTATAAGTGAAAATAAACATATGCATTAGCGGAAAAGCTTAACTTAACAATACTTTCTAAGTAGTAAGTACCTCTCGTTATAATCAATCAATAACTATAAATACAAAGATCAAGGATTCCGACGCCAATAACAACGTGATAATTCAAATCGAGGACAAAGGAAATAAACAACTATTCGTAACCATTGAAGCTATGCCTACGAGTCAGTTATAGCTGTCGAAATGATGGTGTTTTTGTTCCTTTTGTCAATATCATTAGTTTTTTATTTATAACAGATAAATACTCCATCTTTGCAAATAAATAGAAAATCATTTCATTTTATTACTGGATTGCGGCGTAACCCACGAGGCCTACCTGATATTAAACGGTAACTTCTGCCTTAAACAGATGCATTTCACATGCCTATTACAGATGCATGCAAAACTGCACTGCGCCCATCATCCGTACAGTTGTTAAGTCTCATGTGCCTATAATTTCATGATTACTTACTGGCTCTCAGGGAATGCTGCTTGAACACACTGTTAGATGCTTGGTGACAGATTTTCTACTTGAGCTTTGGCATCGAGCGATGAAGCTCGAACCATGGACCTGTGGCACGGCAGTCCATAGCTACTACCGCTCCGCTATCACTTATAGAAATTTTAAGTTATTAAAAAAAAATTTAATACGTTACAAGGTTGGGGGACAACAGGAATAACCGTATAATTGATATAAAATATATACCTATATATCTCTCCGACCTCTTAAGATGTTTATTTCTCATTTTTACGAATAAATATGTAGAGAAATGTAAGTCGAGCTCACAAACAGCAGAACGCTAACCTTACCAGGTGGTTTAAAAAGTGTACCGTCCGGCGCAGCATTTGCTTGACGCGGCCCATTGGATGCGATCATTGCTGAGCGCCACACCAATTAACCAATCCATTTTAATTTGATCTTATGGGGAGAATCAGGATCGCAGTTTAAGATATCTTTTCCTTAGAAGGCGCTGCGGCCCACCTTCCAGTATTTTCCTTTAGTCGTCTCTTACGACACCCACAGGTGTGGAATGGGAGGGTGACATTCTAAGCCCCACAGGGCAAAATTCTACTTAACAGTTAACAAACCTCCAAAATTCTCTTAAATTATTGATGATTAAGTCTTCAACTAAAGTCACGTACGTCCTCGAGTGAACAAGTCATTATTTAAGGGTATAAGAACTTATCATATCCAATGGGTTTGTATTTTCGAACTATTTTTATAAGTTGTGAAGCGCTCGTAGCAAAGTGTTCTTAGCTACTCTTAACCGATCAGCTAAGTTAAACAACGTCCGCCGCGGTTATGATTTGGGTAGGTGACTGCTAGTCACATTACTACAGAGCGCCTCTGTGCTTCACAGGGCACGCTAAGCCGTCAGTCCCAGTTATTGCTTTAGGATGGCACTACCTCACCTGGTGGGAAGAGATTTGCTCGAAGTTTTTTTTCAGGCCAACCTAGAATTACTAGAACTATCGGAACACACCGTTAGGTGTTTGGCGATAGATTTTCTACTTGAGGGGGGTAGCTAGACAGGCGGACACTACCACCTAAGACACTATAACACCTGCCATCTTAAGACCAGGACCAACAGTTTAACGTGCCCTCCAAAACACGGAAGCGCTCATCAGTAGTAATGCTACCAGCAGTCACCCTTCCAACACATAACCGCGGCGGACATGGCTTAATTTAGCTAATTGATTAAGACCAGCTATGCATTGCACTTAAGATAATTTATTATTTCAGATCCCAGTTATAACGCGCTTTTACCAGCTATATCTGAGCAATTATATACACCTGTTTTCACTCATCAAAGAAAAGCTACAAGTTAAAACTGTTTACAATTTAAATACAACCTTGAAGTAACCCGGATACCAATGTGACTTGTTGTTATCATAATGTCCAAATTCTATTTTTTTTTTTCAATAAAAAACTTCCTAAATAGGGAACTGAACAAAACCTGAAAACTGAAATGAACCTAACTATAATAAGTGGCTCAACTTGTTCAACCCAAATTGTTTAATTAGTGAATTATATGCGCAGCTTATTTTAAGCCACCTTCGTGCCTGGCAGTTGTTGAATGGCAATATATTATGATGGAAGCTACGTAAATACTTAATAAGGAAAATAAATTATTTTATATAAATCTTCATTACTACACTAAAATGAACAATGTTTTATCAATCAATTCGAATAACATTCCAACAAGATTCAAACAAAACCGTAAGTCATTTTAATTATTATTTAATGTAGACTAAAAATCTTTGTATAGTCAACGTAAATTAAATAATGAAAAAGGGTTTTTAATATTCAGTATTTAAATATTTTAATGTGGCAGATATCTTCACATATACTTTCATAATTTGAGAAGGAGATAAGAGTTGGGTATAAAGCATGACGCAAGAACTATCTGTTCGTAATCGTTGACCGCACAAGTCATGCCCGTGGCTCTCTATAAAGAGCTGTCAAGTATTTTTGAAATATTTTTGGAAGTCCAGTCATGCATAGGTGTCATTTATGGTCAGTATTTGAAAAATCAGCCAAGTGCAAGTTGGACTCGCGCACGAAGTGTTCCGTACCATTAGCTATACAACATTGGACTTCATATTTTAACCTTTTTTTGTTTTAACGTGCGCGAGTCCGACTTGCACTTGGCCATCTTTTTGTATTTTTTATTATAGCGACAATTATATATCTTCTGTGAAAATTTCAACTGTCTAGCTATCACCGTTCTTGAGATACAGCCTGGTGACAGACGGACGGAGGAACGGACGGACAGCGAAGTCTCAGTAATAGGGTTCCGTTTTTACCCTTTGGGTACGGAATCCTAACAAGCATTGTATGTAAAGGCCATAAGCAATAATAATGATTATTTCAATGCCAACATCAAGTCCTTGTGGAGGCACATCTACCTATCAAATGTACCGATGAAACTACTCCATTTACCCTTAATACATCAACACACACTGTTAAAAATAGTCACCAACTCCTACAGTTAGTTTTGATGTAGCCTCGTTCAAATAGTTATTAATATATTTCTCTGAATTTAAAAGTAACTACGTCCATTATAGCATAAGATTCTACCTTAATGTCAAGCTTTAATGCAACACATTCAGGCTATAACAAAGAGATTACTAAAATAGAATAGAGTTGAGGCGTGAACCTAATAGGGGCTTTGCAGGAGGAACAAGACGCGTAGAGGTTGTTCACCCCATTGTTGTTGCAATAACATTAAGGCTTTTAGAATTATCTAGAATAGGAGCTCGAAGCATCAAGCCACGAAAAAAAGGCCTTTGAAATTTTCTCTCAAACTACACACGTTACAATGTTGTAATGTAATAATTACTCCTGATATGTGCGGATATTGTACAAAATATTACATACACTTCTGTACAAACCTCGTAACGTTCTGACAAAAATATTCCGGCTAGTTTTCAGTTTTCAACTGACTTCCAAAAAAGGAGGAGGTTTTCAATTCGTCTGTTTTTTATGTTTGTTACCTCAGAATTCTGGACTGGGTGAACCGATTTTGAAAATTCTTTTTTTGTTTGAAAGGTGATGCTTGTTGTTTGATCCCATTTTAAATTATATCAAAATCGGTCAAGCCGTTTTTGAGTTACACAAAAATATCTGAAAAACATTTACTTATCTTGATGATATAGTTGTTAAAAATGAATGATAATCGATCCTGTAAGTAACAAGGGTCACTAAAAAGTGTGTTTTTTGCATAGAATGGACCGACTTCAATACCCAAAAGTGTGAAATAACTTGTCGAAGTCGGTACCATGCGCAAAGTTTTGTGATAATAGGTACTTTTGAACTATCATGGTACCAACTTCACACCGCTATTTCACACTTGTGGGTGTTGAATTCGGTTCCATTTTTTGCAATAAAAAATTTTTTTTGGTAAAAAAAAATTTTGTTATTTTTTTACCGGCGGCATGCTTTAAACTATAAAGGCTACAGTTACTACATTGAAAGTGCTGACCTACAGGTTGTCCAAATGCTCCAACCCAGTTCGCAGCGTACCCAGTAATGCTTATTCGTTGAACGAAATGGGTGCCAGCATTTTGATCAGCCGTCGCACCAGGCAAGTTAGGAAAAACAGTATGAAATACGTAGATAAAAAAAATAGATAAAGTCTTTGTAATTACCTCTTGGCATTCACGGTGGCCGATATCGTCCATTTCTGTTGTTATTTTTATTGTAATAAATATCGAAGATGCGCACCAAGCTTCATTCAAAAACTTACAAGCTAAATACAACTGAGATAAGCAATGGGCGGTCTTATTGCTCAAATCGAACTTTTCCAGACAGCCTAACAATACTGGATATATGTAAATATGTTATAGATATATATATTTTTTATGTTTAACATTGCAACGATACATTTTTTTCACGTTCCAGTGAACAAGCTGAAAAAGGCGTCTGCATTGAAACGATAAACTAAAATGACCTAGAAACGGTCAGAAATTGTGCATGGATTATATTAAAAAGGGGGATTTAAGGCAAATTATTGAAAATCGTATTACTTTCATTGGTCCTATGAAAGTGAACGGCAGTTCGTGTTTAGTTTTAATTGTTTATTCAAACGATACTAAACTTTATACTTTATTGTAATTATACGTGCTACGGTTTCAAACCGTAACAGTACGAGGCGGATGATTTATTTTTATGTAATCACTTTATCAAATTTTTAATTTGCGAATGCCCGCCGTTCAAGCGACCACCTTCAAGTAGAAAATCTGTCGCCAAGCACCTAACGGTGTGGTCCGGCAGCAGTCCTTGAGAGCCAGTGAAATTACAGGCACATGAGACTTAACAATTATGTCTCAAGGTAACGGGCGCAATGCAATTCGTGACTTATGACGAAATGCATCTGTTATAGGCAGTGGTTAGTCCGCTTAACATCAGGTGGGTCTCAAGCTTGTACCGACACAAAAACATAAAAAAAATCGAAACAAAGTTATCACGATAAAGCCCAATTTCACCAAACTAGCGATTAATTAATACGCAAATAACTTTATACTAAAGATCATTAAAATGTGACAGGCTTTTGCTACCATAGAACTTCAAACCTGGCAGTTTTTGAATTTGTTGGCTTTCTGTCTTGAAAACGAGACTCCTTGGTGTGGATTTTTATGACATTGACAGCAGCGTCGACATAGAAATAGTATGTTTTATGGAGCTATACCGTCGATCTTGGCGGTATAACTCTTATAAATTTTGAAACTTGGATTAGAATTTTTCCTATGTTACAGCCATTTACAGCATTTTGCTTTTTTGAAGCAATGATGGCCGAGTGCTAATATCTATGGATTGCCGTGTCGCGGGTCCATAGTTCGATCCACACCGCTAGCTTAAGCTTCACCGCACGGTAGAAGGGTATTTTGCGAATGCCCGCCTGGCTAGCGACCACCCTCAAATAGAAAATCTGTCGCCACCTAACAGTGTGTTCCGGCAGCAGTCCTTGAGAGCCATTAAAACTACAGGCACTTGAGACTTAAAAAAGTATGTCTCAGTGTGGCGGGCCCAGTGAAATTCGTGACTTGTGACAAAATGCATATGTTATAGGTACAGGTTAGTCCACTTTACATTTGCGTAATGTCAAAGTTAACACCCTGGTAAATTTAAAATACTGCAAATTTTGTTGGTTACAGAGATTAAAGTTACCTTCATATGGTTTTATCCTGATTAGGTGAAAAAATACCTATATGAAGTCAGTACCAAGCTGATTCAAATCCTTCTGAGCTCCCATTTTGATGGTCTGACTTCTTCAAGGCATTTCATACTTTTCAGTGTAAGTTACTTATTAACCAATGTTAATGAAATTTACCATTTATAGAATTGCACCTCCCCATATCATCCCGTGGGTGTCATAAGAGGCGACTAAGGGAAAAATACTGGAATGTAGCAGCGCCTTCTAAAAAACAGCCAACTTCCACTGCGATCCCCAAGACGCCTGCCAGGCGTGGGGATTATAGCAAATACCCCCTTAATAGGAGGCTGAGTTCAGCAGTGGACGATCCAGCTGTTACTGTAATGAAATTTAAATAAGACCTCTTCTGAAGTATGACCTACCAAACCAGAAGAATCATCGAAATCAACAAATCATTTGCAGATCTTATTAGAAATTTACAAAAGGAACAACACGTTGAATTGAAAACCTCCTGTTTTGAAGCTGGTTAAAAATGGTTCAACAGTTTAAAAGATACGTTGATACCTAAATATTGTTTGGAGGTTAGCAATATGGAAATGGAATTGAACACGATTTCATATTTGGTTAGAACCAATAAAAAATTGATTTGATAGTTTCAATATTTGATTGGATTGCAATTCAATGTTCATTTTAGCAAGCAATGGGCGGTCTTATTGCTCAAATCGAACTTTTCCAGACAGCCTAACAATACTGGATATATGTAAATATGTTATAGATATATATATTTTTTATGTTTAACATTGCAACGATAAATTTTTTTCACGTTCCAGTGAACAAGCTGAAAAAGGCGTCTGCATTGAAACGATAAACTAAAATGACCTAGAAACGGTCAGAAATTGTGCATGGATTATATTAAAAAGGGGGATTTAAGGCAAATTATTGAAAATCGTATTCCTTTCATTGGTCCTATGAAAGTGAACGGCAGTTCGTGTTTAGTTTTAATTGTTTATTCAAACGATACTAAACTTTATACTTTATTGTAATTATACGTGCTACGGTTTCAAACCGTAACAGTACGAGGCGGATGATTTATTTTTATGTAATCACTTTATCAAATTTTTAATTTGCGAATGCCCGCCGTTCAAACGACCACCCTCAAGTAGAAAATCTGTCGCCAAGCACCTAACGGTGTGGTCCGGCAGCAGTCCTTGAGAGCCAGTGACATTACAGGAACATGAGACTTAACAATTATGTCTCAAGGTAACGGGCGCAATACAATTCGTGACTTGTGACGAAATGCATCTGTTATAGGCAGTGGTTAGTCCGCTTAACATCAGGTGGGTCTCAAGCTTGTACCGACACAAAAACATAAAAAAAATCGAAACAAAGTTATCACGATAAAGCCCAATTTCACCAAACTAGCGATTAATTAATACGCAAATAACTTTATACTAAAGATCATTAAAATGTGACAGGCTTTTGCTACCATAGAACTTCAAACCTGGCAGTTTTTGAATTTGTTGGCTTTCTGTCTTGAAAACGAGACTCCTTGGTGTGGATTTTTATGACATTGACAGCAGCGTCGACATAGAAATAGTATGTTTTATGGAGCTATACCGTCGATCTTGGCGGTATAACTCTTATAAATTTTGAAACTTGGATTAGAATTTTTCCTATGTTACAGCCATTTACAGCATTTTGCTTTTTTGAAGCAATGATGGCCGAGTGCTAATATCTATGGATTGCCGTGTCGCGGGTCCATAGTTCGATCCACACCGCTAGCTTAAGCTTCACCGCACGGTAGAAGGGTATTTTGCGAATGCCCGCCTGGCTAGCGACCACCCTCAAATAGAAAATCTGTCGCCACCTAACAGTGTGTTCCGGCAGCAGTCCTTGAGAGCCATTAAAACTACAGGCACTTGAGACTTAAAAAAGTATGTCTCAGTGTGGCGGGCCCAGTGAAATTCGTGACTTGTGACAAAATGCATATGTTATAGGTACAGGTTAGTCCACTTTACATTTGCGTAATGTCAAAGTTAACACCCTGGTAAATTTAAAATACTGCAAATTTTGTTGGTTACAGAGATTAAAGTTACCTTCATATGGTTTTATCCTGATTAGGTGAAAAAATACCTATATGAAGTCAGTACCAAGCTGATTCAAATCCTTCTGAGCTCCCATTTTGATGGTCTGACTTCTTCAAGGCATTTCATACTTTTCAGTGTAAGTTACTTATTAACCAATGTTAATGAAATTTACCATTTATAGAATTGCACCTCCCCATATCATCCCGTGGGTGTCATAAGAGGCGACTAAGGGAAAAATACTGGAATGTAGCAGCGCCTTCTAAAAAACAGCCAACTTCCACTGCGATCCCCAAGACGCCTGCCAGGCGTGGGGATTATAGCAAATACCCCCTTAATAGGAGGCTGAGTTCAGCAGTGGACGATCCAGCTGTTACTGTAATGAAATTTAAATAAGACCTCTTCTGAAGTATGACCTACCAAACCAGAAGAATCATCGAAATCAACAAATCATTTGCAGATCTTATTAGAAATTTACAAAAGGAACAACACGTTGAATTGAAAACCTCCTGTTTTGAAGCTGGTTAAAAATGGTTCAACAGTTTAAAAGATACGTTGATACCTAAATATTGTTTGGAGGTTAGCAATATGGAAATGGAATTGAACACGATTTCATATTTGGTTAGAACCAATAAAAAATTGATTTGATAGTTTCAATATTTGATTGGATTGCAATTCAATGTTCATTTTAGCAAGCAATGGGCGGTCTTATTGCTTAAATCGAACTTTTCCAGACAGCCTAACAATACTGGATATATGTAAATATGTTATAGATATATATATTTTTTATGTTTAACATTGCAACGATAAATTTTTTTCACGTTCCAGTGAACAAGCTGAAAAAGGCGTCTGCATTGAAACGATAAACTAAAATGACCTAGAAACGGTCAGAAATTGTGCATGGATTATATTAAAAAGGGGGATTTAAGGTAAATTATTGAAAATCGTATTCCTTTCATTGGTCCTATGAAAGTGAACGGCAGTTCGTGTTTAGTTTTAATTGTTTATTCAAACGATACTAAACTTTATACTTTATTGTAATTATACGTGCTACGGTTTCAAACCGTAACAGTACGAGGCGGATGATTTATTTTTATGTAATCACTTTATCAAATTTTTAATTTGCGAATGCCCGCCGTTCAAACGACCACCCTCAAGTAGAAAATCTGTCGCCAAGCACCTAACGGTGTGGTCCGGCAGCAGTCCTTGAGAGCCAGTGAAATTACAGGAACATGAGACTTAACAATTATGTCTCAAGGTAACGGGCGCAATACAATTCGTGACTTGTGACGAAATGCATCTGTTATAGGCAGTGGTTAGTCCGCTTAACATCAGGTGGGTCTCAAGCTTGTACCGACACAAAAACATAAAAAAAATCGAAACAAAGTTATCACGATAAAGCCCAATTTCACCAAACTAGCGATTAATTAATACGCAAATAACTTTATACTAAAGATCATTAAAATGTGACAGGCTTTTGCTACCATAGAACTTCAAACCTGGCAGTTTTTGAATTTGTTGGCTTTCTGTCTTGAAAACGAGACTCCTTGGTGTGGATTTTTATGACATTGACAGCAGCGTCGACATAGAAATAGTATGTTTTATGGAGCTATACCGTCGATCTTGGCGGTATAACTCTTATAAATTTTGAAACTTGGATTAGAATTTTTCCTATGTTACAGCCATTTACAGCATTTTGCTTTTTTGAAGCAATGATGGCCGAGTGCTAATATCTATGGATTGCCGTGTCGCGGGTCCATAGTTCGATCCACACCGCTAGCTTAAGCTTCACCGCACGGTAGAAGGGTATTTTGCGAATGACCGCCTGGCTAGCGACCACCCTCAAATAGAAAATCTGTCGCCACCTAACAGTGTGTTCCGGCAGCAGTCCTTGAGAGCCATTAAAACTACAGGCACTTGAGACTTAAAAAAGTATGTCTCAGTGTGGCGGGCCCAGTGAAATTCGTGACTTGTGACAAAATGCATATGTTATAGGTACAGGTTAGTCCACTTTACATTTGCGTAATGTCAAAGTTAACACCCTGGTAAATTTAAAATACTGCAAATTTTGTTGGTTACAGAGATTAAAGTTACCTTCATATGGTTTTATCCTGATTAGGTGAAAAAATACCTATATGAAGTCAGTACCAAGCTGATTCAAATCCTTCTGAGCTCCCATTTTGATGGTCTGACTTCTTCAAGGCATTTCATACTTTTCAGTGTAAGTTACTTATTAACCAATGTTAATGAAATTTACCATTTATAGAATTGCACCTCCCCATATCATCCCGTGGGTGTCATAAGAGGCGACTAAGGGAAAAATACTGGAATGTAGCAGCGCCTTCTAAAAAACAGCCAACTTCCACTGCGATCCCCAAGACGCCTGCCAGGCGTGGGGATTATAGCAAATACCCCCTTAATAGGAGGCTGAGTTCAGCAGTGGACGATCCAGCTGTTACTGTAATGAAATTTAAATAAGACCTCTTCTGAAGTATGACCTACCAAACCAGAAGAATCATCGAAATCAACAAATCATTTGCAGATCTTATTAGAAATTTACAAAAGGAACAACACGTTGAATTGAAAACCTCCTGTTTTGAAGCTGGTTAAAAATGGTTCAACAGTTTAAAAGATACGTTGATACCTAAATATTGTTTGGAGGTTAGCAATATGGAAATGGAATTGAACACGATTTCATATTTGGTTAGAACCAATAAAAAATTGATTTGATAGTTTCAATATTTGATTGGATTGCAATTCAATGTTCATTTTAGCAAGCAATGGGCGGTCTTATTGCTCAAATCGAACTTTTCCAGACAGCCTAACAATACTGGATATATGTAAATATGTTATAGATATATATATTTTTTATGTTTAACATTGCAACGATAAATTTTTTTCACGTTCCAGTGAACAAGCTGAAAAAGGCGTCTGCATTGAAACGATAAACTAAAATGACCTAGAAACGGTCAGAAATTGTGCATGGATTATATTAAAAAGGAGGATTTAAGGCAAATTATTGAAAATCGTATTCCTTTCATTGGTCCTATGAAAGTGAACGGCAGTTCGTGTTTAGTTTTAATTGTTTATTCAAACGATACTAAACTTTATACTTTATTGTAATTATACGTGCTACGGTTTCAAACCGTAACAGTACGAGGCGGATGATTTATTTTTATGTAATCACTTTATCAAATTTTTAATTTGCGAATGCCCGCCGTTCAAACGACCACCCTCAAGTAGAAAATCTGTCGCCAAGCACCTAACGGTGTGGTCCGGCAGCAGTCCTTGAGAGCCAGTGAAATTACAGGAACATGAGACTTAACAATTATGTCTCAAGGTAACGGGCGCAATACAATTCGTGACTTGTGACGAAATGCATCTGTTATAGGCAGTGGTTAGTCCGCTTAACATCAGGTGGATCTCAAGCTTGTACCGACACAAAAACATAAAAAAAATCGAAACAAAGTTATCACGATAAAGCCCAATTTCACCAAACTAGCGATTAATTAATACGCAAATAACTTTATACTAAAGATCATTAAAATGTGACAGGCTTTTGCTACCATAGAACTTCAAACCTGGCAGTTTTTGAATTTGTTGGCTTTCTGTCTTGAAAACGAGACTCCTTGGTGTGGATTTTTATGACATTGACAGCAGCGTCGACATAGAAATAGTATGTTTTATGGAGCTATACCGTCGATCTTGGCGGTATAACTCTTATAAATTTTGAAACTTGGATTAGAATTTTTCCTATGTTACAGCCATTTACAGCATTTTGCTTTTTTGAAGCAATGATGGCCGAGTGCTAATATCTATGGATTGCCGTGTCGCGGGTCCATAGTTCGATCCACACCGCTAGCTTAAGCTTCACCGCACGGTAGAAGGGTATTTTGCGAATGCCCGCCTGGCTAGCGACCACCCTCAAATAGAAAATCTGTCGCCACCTAACAGTGTGTTCCGGCAGCAGTCCTTGAGAGCCATTAAAACTACAGGCACTTGAGACTTAAAAAAGTATGTCTCAGTGTGGCGGGCCCAGTGAAATTCGTGACTTGTGACAAAATGCATATGTTATAGGTACAGGTTAGTCCACTTTACATTTGCGTAATGTCAAAGTTAACACCCTGGTAAATTTAAAATACTGCAAATTTTGTTGGTTACAGAGATTAAAGTTACCTTCATATGGTTTTATCCTGATTAGGTGAAAAAATACCTATATGAAGTCAGTACCAAGCTGATTCAAATCCTTCTGAGCTCCCATTTTGATGGTCTGACTTCTTCAAGGCATTTCATACTTTTCAGTGTAAGTTACTTATTAACCAATGTTAATGAAATTTACCATTTATAGAATTGCACCTCCCCATATCATCCCGTGGGTGTCATAAGAGGCGACTAAGGGAAAAATACTGGAATGTAGCAGCGCCTTCTAAAAAACAGCCAACTTCCACTGCGATCCCCAAGACGCCTGCCAGGCGTGGGGATTATAGCAAATACCCCCTTAATAGGAGGCTGAGTTCAGCAGTGGACGATCCAGCTGTTACTGTAATGAAATTTAAATAAGACCTCTTCTGAAGTATGACCTACCAAACCAGAAGAATCATCGAAATCAACAAATCATTTGCAGATCTTATTAGAAATTTACAAAAGGAACAACACGTTGAATTGAAAACCTCCTGTTTTGAAGCTGGTTAAAAATGGTTCAACAGTTTAAAAGATACGTTGATACCTAAATATTGTTTGGAGGTTAGCAATATGGAAATGGAATTGAACACGATTTCATATTTGGTTAGAACCAATAAAAAATTGATTTGATAGTTTCAATATTTGATTGGATTGCAATTCAATGTTCATTTTAGCAAGCAATGGGCGGTCTTATTGCTCAAATCGAACTTTTCCAGACAGCCTAACAATACTGGATATATGTAAATATGTTATAGATATATATATTTTTTATGTTTAACATTGCAACGATAAATTTTTTTCACGTTCCAGTGAACAAGCTGAAAAAGGCGTCTGCATTGAAACGATAAACTAAAATGACCTAGAAACGGTCAGAAATTGTGCATGGATTATATTAAAAAGGGGGATTTAAGGTAAATTATTGAAAATCGTATTCCTTTCATTGGTCCTATGAAAGTGAACGGCAGTTCGTGTTTAGTTTTAATTGTTTATTCAAACGATACTAAACTTTATACTTTATTGTAATTATACGTGCTACGGTTTCAAACCGTAACAGTACGAGGCGGATGATTTATTTTTATGTAATCACTTTATCAAATTTTTAATTTGCGAATGCCCGCCGTTCAAACGACCACCCTCAAGTAGAAAATCTGTCGCCAAGCACCTAACGGTGTGGTCCGGCAGCAGTCCTTGAGAGCCAGTGAAATTACAGGAACATGAGACTTAACAATTATGTCTCAAGGTAACGGGCGCAATACAATTCGTGACTTGTGACGAAATGCATCTGTTATAGGCAGTGGTTAGTCCGCTTAACATCAGGTGGGTCTCAAGCTTGTACCGACACAAAAACATAAAAAAAATCGAAACAAAGTTATCACGATAAAGCCCAATTTCACCAAACTAGCGATTAATTAATACGCAAATAACTTTATACTAAAGATCATTAAAATGTGACAGGCTTTTGCTACCATAGAACTTCAAACCTGGCAGTTTTTGAATTTGTTGGCTTTCTGTCTTGAAAACGAGACTCCTTGGTGTGGATTTTTATGACATTGACAGCAGCGTCGACATAGAAATAGTATGTTTTATGGAGCTATACCGTCGATCTTGGCGGTATAACTCTTATAAATTTTGAAACTTGGATTAGAATTTTTCCTATGTTACAGCCATTTACAGCATTTTGCTTTTTTGAAGCAATGATGGCCGAGTGCTAATATCTATGGATTGCCGTGTCGCGGGTCCATAGTTCGATCCACACCGCTAGCTTAAGCTTCACCGCACGGTAGAAGGGTATTTTGCGAATGCCCGCCTGGCTAGCGACCACCCTCAAATAGAAAATCTGTCGCCACCTAACAGTGTGTTCCGGCAGCAGTCCTTGAGAGCCATTAAAACTACAGGCACTTGAGACTTAAAAAAGTATGTCTCAGTGTGGCGGGCCCAGTGAAATTCGTGACTTGTGACAAAATGCATATGTTATAGGTACAGGTTAGTCCACTTTACATTTGCGTAATGTCAAAGTTAACACCCTGGTAAATTTAAAATACTGCAAATTTTGTTGGTTACAGAGATTAAAGTTACCTTCATATGGTTTTATCCTGATTAGGTGAAAAAATACCTATATGAAGTCAGTACCAAGCTGATTCAAATCCTTCTGAGCTCCCATTTTGATGGTCTGACTTCTTCAAGGCATTTCATACTTTTCAGTGTAAGTTACTTATTAACCAATGTTAATGAAATTTACCATTTATAGAATTGCACCTCCCCATATCATCCCGTGGGTGTCATAAGAGGCGACTAAGGGAAAAATACTGGAATGTAGCAGCGCCTTCTAAAAAACAGCCAACTTCCACTGCGATCCCCAAGACGCCTGCCAGGCGTGGGGATTATAGCAAATACCCCCTTAATAGGAGGCTGAGTTCAGCAGTGGACGATCCAGCTGTTACTGTAATGAAATTTAAATAAGACCTCTTCTGAAGTATGACCTACCAAACCAGAAGAATCATCGAAATCAACAAATCATTTGCAGATCTTATTAGAAATTTACAAAAGGAACAACACGTTGAATTGAAAACCTCCTGTTTTGAAGCTGGTTAAAAATGGTTCAACAGTTTAAAAGATACGTTGATACCTAAATATTGTTTGGAGGTTAGCAATATGGAAATGGAATTGAACACGATTTCATATTTGGTTAGAACCAATAAAAAATTGATTTGATAGTTTCAATATTTGATTGGATTGCAATTCAATGTTCATTTTAAAAGTGATTCTTATTTCTGTGGTAAATGATTTTGAACAATTGCGTTACAGTGCGGGTGCAAATATTTTAGACCGTAGTGTCATAGCAGAGTTAAGTTAAATGTTTTAAGTACACTGAAAATAAAATATTCAACCAAGTAGTACTTTTTGCGTGCTTGACTAAATATTGGTGGTAATACGAAAGACACCACCCAAACATTCAAAAAAATCCTTGATAAAATTACAAAATATTGTTATTTTTATCTTTGGTAGAACAACGAAGGTTATATTGATGACATCAGTTTTCATAAGCTTGACCAAGGCAATAATCAACCTAAACCTAATAAGAACAACCAAGAAGATGATCAAAATGCTGGCACATATTTGGCTCAACAAATAAGCATTGCAATTCAACAATGTTGCCAGCATGCTGGGCACGCTACCAAATGGTAGTGGGCTGGAGCATTTGGACTGCCTGTGAGTCTGCTATGACTTATAGGTTGTCCAAGTGCTTTTATTGTAGAAGCTGTAGTGTTGTATATAGTTCGTAGTATTCTGTTAAACCAAAAAAGATTGATTACGACTCTATTATTCAGAGAAGTTACTGTGCACTATATTTGCGGACAATGCCACCTACCGTGTTTATTAGCCAACTTATGCTATAGTTCCTAACGAATCAATAGATATCATTTTCAAACAAGTTACGGACGGCTATATCGCGCTGACGAGATTATCTGGCTTTTAATTTTGTTTTCCTCGCTCGTATTACATCTACAGTATCGATCTACGTTTCAATCGATGGGTTATTATTTCAATCCTCTAGATAGATAGATAGATAGAAAACTCTTTATTGTTACACCACATATACAATTTAAAGTATACATCATAACATTTAATTAAATAAAAATAACATAGTGTTACAATGGGCGGCCTTATCACTAAAAGTGATCTCTACTAGGCAACCTTAGGATGGAGTTGAATAAACAAAACAGTTGGGGCGGGTGTAGCCTAACAATTAACAATGAAAAAGTACAAATTCATAAAAATATTTTAAAAATAAAACAAATTTTACTATAGTTTCTAAACAAATGTATAAAAATAGGATGTAAGTTTTTAAAATAAATAAATACATAATATATATACGCATAAATAAATATATACATAAATATATACACATATCAACATACATAAATAGATAATGATATTTATATACATATATACGTATATACACTCGAGAGCAATGAATCCGGGTCACTTCAAGAATGTTAAAAATCTCGGAAACTAAAAATGATAGGTTAATGCAATAAATTGTATTTAATAGACAATGTAATACTCCTTAAATGAAAGTAAAAAAAATATGAGTCACCATACATTTTATTAACACAAAATTACATAAAGAAAAAAACTGCTGATCTCTCCTTAAAACAAAAATAGGAAACATGAAATTTTTGAACTTTATTACGATTTTTTTGAATTTTAATACTTCGTATTGCCTCCTCGTGCTTCCATTACTGCGTTTACGCGGTTTGGCATGCTGTACACCAAGTTCCTTATACGATTTTGGGGAATATTCTCCCATTCCTCTGTGAGAGCAATTTTGAGCTCACGAAGCGTGATTGGGGGAGGGTTTCGTTGTTTTACGCATCTGCCTAGCTCGTCCCAAGCATGCTCGATCGGGTTGATATCCGGGCTGCGCGCTGGCCACTCCATACGAGTAATGTTCATCTCTTGAAGGTAGTCATTCACAATCCTACCTGTATGAGGTCGGGCATTGTCATGCATAAATATAGCATCCTCACCTAAATTGACCATAAATGGACCAACGTGATCATTGAGGATTTCTTCCACATATCTTACGCTAGTTAAAGAGCCGTTTTCTATGATCACCAGCTCTGTGCGACTTTCAGAAGAAATTCCGGCCCACACAAGTACAGACCCACCACCGTAGGCTACTTTTTCTTCGATGCATGCTTGCTTGAATCTTTCCCCTGGTCTTCGATACACTCTGTGTCTTCCATCGTGCTTGTAGAGCATAAATTTTGATTCGTCGGAGAACATAACTTTTGACCAATCTTCAATACTCCAATTTACGTGGCTCTGGGCATATCTTAGTCTCGAAATACGATGCCCACGCTCCAGTTTAGGGCCGTTTGCAGGTCTAAGGGGTTTTAAGTTAGATTCAGCAAGCCGACGTCTTACTGTCCATGCACTTGGGTTACTTCCTCCGAGGCGTCGAAACTGATTGGTGAGTTCAGTTCCTGTGAGAAAGCGATTTCGAAGCATGGTGTTCACCAAGTATCGGTCTTCTCGTGCTGTGGTACACCTGGTTCTGCCCGTTCCTGGTCTGCGTAGGTTAGAACCAGTTTCTTCGTAACGTCGGAGAACTCTTTGTACTGTTGACAGCGACACACCGACAGTCCTGGCTGTATCGCGCTGACTACGGCCGGTTTCCAGCATTGTAAGTATTCTGGTGCATTCTTCAGGCGTAAGCGACATAATTTCAGCTTGAATAATGAATATAGAGCACTATTAACATGGTTTATGTACCCACATAAATGACAGATTACAAACAAAAGCAAAACCAAATGCTGTAATTTCGTAGTTCCATCTTCGAAAGTGGCCCTTTTTCAAATTTGATTTTTTTATGATATAACTTTACAATAACTAAGAAGTTTTAATACCTTCATTTAAGGAGTATTACATTGTCTATTAAATACAATTTATTGCATTAACCTAGCATTTTTAGTTTCCGAGATTTTTAGGATTCTTTAAGTGACCCGGATTCATTGCTCTCGAGTGTATATATAAATAAATAAATTATATAAAGATGCATACATATCATAATATTATCCCATACAAAGCCTAGACATTGACAAAAATGTAGTACAAAATTAATTGGACAAAAAAACTTTTTAACTTGATCCTTGAACATTCTGAGAGTCGGTGCTTGTCTGATAGATACAGGAAGATAATTCCACAAACGAGCAGCCTGAATGGTGAAAGATTTGCTATAGAACGAACTAGTATGAGCATGGATTTCAAGTGTAAGATTTTCTGATGACCTTAAAGTGTATGAAGAACAGTGAAGGAAATCAAAACGTTCCTTGAGATAGCGCGGGGATGTAGGATTAAACAATATATTGTAAAGGAGACTAAGAATATGAGCATTCCGGCGAAAACGTATTGTCAGCCAATTGAGCTTAGAACGAAACTGAGAGACGTGATCATATTTGCGTAAAGCAAATATGAATCTAATACAAAATTTTGAAGACGCTCAAGTTTATCTAGCTGTTCCTCCGTGAGATCGAGATAGCAGGCATCAGCGTAGTCAAGAATTGGAAGTAATAGAGATTGAGCTAATGCAATTTTAGTGGCTGTTGGAAGAAAGTTGCGCAACCTTTTTAAGGATCCTCTACCATATGGTTACTTACAAAACTCATTCTATGCATCAATAGGATTAAATCTAAGATGCTGAATCAATAATCAGCCACTAACTTCTACGCACTATTTACTATAGTGTTGGAATAAACAGCTTATTCAAAGCACTCGTAGCCTTGTTTGCTTAAACCATCAGCTAAGTTAAGCAACGTCCGTTGCGGTCTTGACTTGGATGGGGGACCGCTAGTAGTAACATTACAACTGAGGGCTTTCACGCTTCGAAGGGCACGTGAAGTTGTGCGTCCCAGTTGTTATCTTCGGATGACAGTATCGATATAGCATTATGGAAAGGCATTTTGCGAATGCTCGCCTGGCTAGCCCCTCTTTCAAGTAGATATGTCGCCCAGCACCTAACAGGGAGTTCCGGTAGCTGTCCTTGAGATCCAGTAGTACTAGGTAAGCCTGAAAAACATCTTCGATCACATCATCACTTACTATCAGGTGAGATAGTGGTCAAAGGCTATCCTCATTGCTATAAATAAAAATATTGTACTGTAAGCCTGTGCCTGTGGTGTTGATAATAATTTATTTTATTTTTAATTTTTTATTTATTTAAATTTGGAAAACCAACAGCTATACTACTATCTATAACAATGAGTGAATACAACAGAAAGTCAATTACAGGTTTTCACTGATAGAAACTTAATGGAATTGGTATATGCAAACACTGAAGTCACCATGTTAACGTAAAACCTGCACATTAACATTATTACAAAAAAAACGAGTAAACAGAAATCTAAGACAAAACCTACCTAAATATTAAAGAAGCTAATGGTTATGCACCTCCTTGCCTTTGGAATACTAGTATTGAATAGATCGATATCCAATAATTAAGTGTATCGATTAAAATTTCTACTCGCTCGATAAGATACTCTCTTTAAAAAACTTTACAATAAGATACTCTCTTTAAAAATCAGGAAATGTTGTTGCTCTATCTTATTATCTATTTCAACCGAATATCATAGTTAGATTTCATCACAGATCACAGAATTGTCTTTATAACCACTAACTTGGTAAGGCCTACATACAAAACCAGAAAGTTCGTAGATGTTCTTTGGGAAGATAGAAGGGAAATACCCAAGTAACCGCAGTCCCACGCTACCAGGCCAAATCTGCACTACCCTTGACGACAGTGTTCATGTCGTCATTCACATCGCCAAATATAGGAACAAGTGGCGACAAATTGTCTAAAGAAAGGTGATTTCCACGGGGTATCATGACCCTCAGCTTTAAGGATAACAACGCAAGGAGGACGTAGGATGGTTTTGAACTCCAAAGAAGATCGTTTGGCCTACTTAGAAATACAATCAAAATAACCAACAAATCGAGTTAAAAATATTTTACGTAGATTGGACGTAGTTTATGGTAATAAACTGCTTGGTTTGCTCATATTTAACGAAGATATTTGGTTAATTGAGCCGGCGGCGTAATGGTCAATTTAACTATATATTTTTCTCAGTGTGTGAAGTATTTTACTTGCATGGAAGTGTGAATTGAGATGTCAACGCGACGTGCAACCAATCCTTTGAAAAGGCCATGTTATGTAAATAAAATATTAGTCAAATCTATCTAACGGTCATATCGCTTGCACTTCAAATAGATGAATTTGAAGTTCACGAAAGTGTAATTTGCGTGCAAGCGAATAAATTTATTCAGGCATACGACTAGCTCTTTTTTATCAAATCACCACAGATTTCTACAAAGAAACTTCTATAACTATCGGCCTAAATCTCACTTACGGCACTTCACTACTCGGCTGCACTGATTTGGATAAAACTTGCAGTATAGACAGTTCAGGTGCTAGATAAATACATAGGATACTATTCATTATAATAATATCCCTTTTCATCATTTTCAATGCGGGCAAAACCACGGGGCGAAGCTAATTTGCCATAAAAAAGTTTAACCTTTAATTAACCATTTTGACATTGCGGATATTATAGGGATTAGTAGCTGTTTAGTCAAAAAAAAATATTCATTGTCATGTCATTCGAGGCATATGTACATATATTTATGAATATTAAGCCTAAAACGCTTTTTTACTAAATGGCCCGTCCGCATTTAGTAAAAAAGCGCAACATTTTCACCTGATAGAATCTCAATCATTTTTTCAATTAAGTACACCAAACAAAACGAACTAAGCAAAGAGATAAAAATTAATAGCCGCTCCGGAGCTAGTGTGTGCAAAAACGAAAAATTGGAAAAATCTAATTTCGCAGTTTTTTCTTCTTTGAAAGCATTGCTGGTGTTTTAATCGTGGTTTGCAGGAGAAAATGTAAGCGGTTTTATGTGGTTTGTGGGAAAATGTTGTATTCAGTTATTGAAGAATTATCTATCCTGAAAATGTACTCATCTGTCTAGTTGACAGCTGTCATGATGATACATGTGTCATAAATTATATGATGATATGGTATACCGATAAAGTAGATCGGAAAATGAATACATTTTTCGCCGATTAATAGTTTCACGTTTTCACTATTTATTGCAGAAAATAAGGGATTACCCACTTAGATAAGCCGGATAAATTTTAAGGTGTATCATAGATTGGCTCGTGGCTAGAGATGCAGTATGATGAGCCAATGCATTGGCAAGTCCAGAAGTGAGTATATTCGCATAATCACTGATGGAAAACTGACTGGGGGGGACTGGGGAACTTTCCAGTAATTATCAATAGCCATTCTCCTAGAATGAATTTCCAACATGGCTTCCAAGAAGGTAGCAAGAACCATCCTCCGTTTTTATTTAAATTGGGACGTCTACTAATCTCAATGGTCACTCGGATTTTGTGAGGCACTTACTTATGAGAAGTTTTCTGGTGCCAAGGCACGAGCATACAAAAGAAGAAATTTTTCTTTAAAGAATATTGCTATGTAATGTCAATAATTTTCTCTAAATAATATTATTCTTAAATAAAAATAGAAAATTAATTACTTCTAAAACCATAATCAACCTCTCTTTCTTTTTGAATGGCAATATTCCAAGGCCGTGAATTCTTTAGCTATGTACCGTAGTCCATACTCAACTAGTTGCCTTCAGACGCACGCCACGCAGACTGGCAGACATACAGCCCAGAAAGTAATTTGAGAAGCAGCCCGACGCACGTCTGCGAGCCAAGCTACTTTTCATACGCACGTATCTGTGCCCACTGAATGCCACGTTGAACACGCGCGTCTGAACGCACCATAAGAACAAAGGAAAATAACTACTTTAATTTTGAATTTCATACCACGAACGCCATGAGTTGAAAGCCAAACTTGAAGGAATATAGTATATTTTTTTTATGTTATTGTGACGAAACAAGCGAGAGGCCCACCTCATGTTAAAGGGACTAACCTCTGCCTATGAAAGATGCATTTCGTCACAAGTGACGAATTTCACTGCGCCCGTCACCTTGAGACATAGTTCTTAAGGTCTCATGTGCCTATAATTTCACTGGCTCTCAAGCACTGCTATCTGAATACACCGTTAGGTGCTTGGCGACATATTTTCTACTTGAGGGTGGTCGCTAGCCAGGCTATTCACCGCCCTTCCACAAACCGCCCTTCCACCATGCGGTGAAGCTCAAGCCTAACCGGGATTCGAACCATGGACTGTACGGCAGCCCATAGCCAATGCCACTGAGCCATCACTGCTTCAAATTTGAATCAGATATTATGAATGTCCAAATATAGAATCATAATCTAAGTCGTACCATATACCTATATATCATATTTATCACAGAAGATTCTTGTACTCAACTTGGCAAACTTGGCATATCATCCAACATGCGCTGAACTAAATACCCATCTAGTGTGAGTGTCGCAACTTCAATCTGAATAAGCAAAACTGAAGGCGTCCTCATTAGGCGTCGTGTGCAGTATTTAACAACGTAGGTGCTGGATAATTGCGGTTGGCCATTTCCATTGGAGTTTTCTGTTATATGTTCTCTCATTATCATCTTCCTATCCATTTACCACTCATAACAGGGTCGATGTAGATATTTATTGTAATGTAAGTTAAGCAACGTCATCACTGACCATCAGTTGAGATAGTGGTCAAAGGCCAATCTATCAGGCATAAAAAAATAACGAAATATGTAACCGACTTCTTTTACTGAAGAGTATAAAATAACTTGTTGAAGTCGGCCCTGAATGCTGAAACAAAATTATATTTAACAAGTTATTTCATCATTTTCAGTGTTAGAAGTAAGTCAATCGGTTCCATATAAATAAAATTTTTTTTTTGACAATTTTTAGTGATAATTACTGGCTAAAATATAGATTTTTGCTCACCTCCAATACTGGTCACCATCGACAAAACTTCCAAATACCAATTCATCAAGACATATCAAACATTTTAAGTTATAGTGCTCGCGGAACTAGTTGGCCGCGCCTTAGGTATGTGAGAGGTGGGACGGGAGACGGGCGAGCTTCTCAGTGTACCTATATTATTTCAGTGTGGGTGTGTACTCAGCCACGGTAATATTATCATTACTATAATCAGTACTTTATTTTATAAATGCGAAAGTAACTCAGTCTGTCTGTTACGCTTTCACGCCAAAACTACTGAACCAATTTGAATAAAATTTGGTATGGAAATAGTTTGAGACCCGGGAAAAACAAAGGTTATCCAACTGCGCAAAAACAGGTTAATGTTTTTGCGATAACCTACATACGCGCGGGCGGAGCCGCGCCCTGAAAGCTAGTCTATAATAATATTACCTTAGTAGTGACTCAGCGTTGCGAGTTGTAGGCAGCACACCCCCTCGCCCCTGTCGCCACCTAAGGCGCGGCCAACCAGTTCCACGCGCACTATAATTAATGTACCTTAAAAACCACTTGATCGATTTTGATTGAATGTATATTGGACCATCTCAATAGAAAATAGAGCCTTTTTAATAAAAAAAGAATTATCAATATCGGCCGACTCTGCAAAAAGTTATGCGCGATCATTATTAAAAAAATATATACGTATCGAATTGAAAACCTCATACTTTTTTGAAAGTCAGTTATAAACAGAGAGTTGAAATACTTAGAGTTGTTATATCCGAACACCACTGCTCTAAAAGCTTACTAGAATTTACCTATGTACATACCTACGCACATCTATAAGCAGTTTGTAATGACAAGGAAAGAACGTTCAAATATTATGCGTCATATCTGTTGTTAGAAAGAGATAAATAAGCAATTCGTGTTACCACCGAACCGCCACGAGACGTTCCGATCACCATTATGCTGCATCTCTTTCACTCTCTCACACCAAACGATTCACATATCTCGCTCATCCATTTCATTGAGATTCGTTCCAAAGATAAAACAAAATAACGATATTTTCTATTTCAACAATAAAAGCAATAATTACGCGTGAAATGAAACAGTTTTCTTATCTCTCACAGTGCCTGTATAATTGGTGCAGAGTCTAAAGACACAAGGAAGGTGTATTGTCCACAGATTATTCCGAAAAAAACATGATTATCGGCGATGTATTCACCGGACGCTCGGAAGTGCTAGACTGGTAGTGACTCAGGCGATTACCCTGAATTCGTCTAGTAAATATGGAGGGCAAACAACTGATCTACAGGTAAAAAAATCTTAGGTTATAAATACGATTGTTGTAATATTTATCAGTTGGTAGTTCACTTTAGCAAGACTCTATCGTGGTGGGTACCAGCAGTAGTGTAAAAATATCGTATTTAGGCAAACTGTAAATGTGTAAAGTGAAATTACTATGCGTTAGAGTGAAATTACTATGCGTTAGAGTGAAATTACTATGTGCTAGAGTGAAATTACTATGTGTTAGTTGAAGTAGAAAAAGGTGTTAGTGAGAGTGGAACAAAAGTTAGTTCTTATATGTTTTGGTTGTCACTAGTACTGTCATGATTTTCAATGGATTTATAGATTATTTTATCTTAACCAATATTTTATTGAATATTTCGGTATTTTAAATAGTGGCAACACGCACAGGATCACGTGGTCGGTTGTTCAAATCGACCAATCACTGTTGAACTTGATCGACCAATCAGAAAGGTTTATTACTATCACTTTTTAGAGGGAAAAATACGGACTGACTGGTTTCTGTCAGTACATCGGAAGGTCATTCTGGCAAGAGACTTCGAAGCGAAAAGTACTAGTTTGAAATTATACAAGTTTGTAATAAATTGTATTTGGAAGTATTATCTACATTAGTTCAGAATTTATGAAAGTACTAACTTTTTTTATATAGCTGACAGGATACCACTATCTCAACTGACGGAAAGTGATGATGTGGTCGAGGATTTGTTCAGGCTAACCTAGTATTTCTGGCTTCCAAGTACAGCTTCCGGAAAACACCGTTAGATGCTTGGCAACATAATTTCTATTTGAAGGTGGTAGCTAGCCAGGCGGGAATTCGCAAATGCCTTTCCACTATGCAAAAGCGTTTTGAATTGACGAGGGCAGTGCAGTATAAAGTAGAACGTCTTATTTTTAACAGAAGGTATGCTCTCTATGTTTAACATTTATCGACAGCGGTTTATTAACACCTAAAATTTTCTATCTTCGTCACGTTAAAAAAGTTATTTTCATTTTCATATGTGTATTTTTAACCGACTTCCAAAAATTTAAATTGATTTAGATAAAAATATAAAAAAATTTGCTCGTAGCGAAGTTTGTTTATCCATTCTGAATTGATCAGCAAAGTTAAGCAACGTCCGCCGCGGTCATGACTTGGATGGGTGACCGCTGGTGACACTACTACTGAGCGCTTCCGTGCTTCGGAAGGCACGTTAAGCCGTCGGTCCCGGTTGTTGTCTTAGGATGACAGTCGTTACAGCATGGTGGTAGAGCACTTTGCAAATGCCCACCTGGCTAGCTACCACCCTCAAGTTGAAAATCTGTCGCCAAGCACCTAACGGTGTGTTCCGGCAGCTTTCCTTGAGAGCCAGTAATTCTAGGCTAGCCTGAACAACATCTTCGACCACATCATCACTTACCATCAGGTGAGATAGTAGTCAAAGGCTAACCTATCAGGCATAAAAAAAAAAAAAGAATGAGGTTCTCAATTTGTCTGTATTTTTTATTAATGTTTGTTACATAGACTGGATGAACCGATTTTGAATTATTTTTGTTTCAAAGCTGATGCTTGTCGTTAGGTCCCATTTTAAATTTCATCAAAATTAGTCAAGCCGTTTTTGAGTTACACTCCAATTACTGAAAACTATGTACCTATCTTGATGATATAGTCGTTGAAAATTAGTGACAATCGATCCCGTAAGCAGCAAGGGTCACTAAAAAGATTGAAAAAAATAATGTTTAACATAAAATGGAACCGACTTCATCATCCAAAAGTGTGAAATAACTTGTCGAAGTCGGTACCATGCGCACAATATCGTGATAATAGGTACTTTTGAACGATCATGGTATCGACTTCAACAAGTTATTTCACACTTTTGAGTGTTGGAGTCGGTTCTATTTATTGTATAAAAAAAATATCTAAATATATATACAGCTTTGTATTACTACAAACAACTTTTTCCTACGCCCAGCTTCTTCAACATTTGTAAATATATTATTAAATAAGCTTGCTACTACAACATTCCAAAGCATTCATAAGGAATTGTAAAAATATATTTTCCTCATATATCCCTTAGATCGTGTTTTAATGTACCACGATTTACATAATAGAAACGGGAAAGGCCTCTTTATTGATATTTCCTCGTAACGTTCAAGTCTATCGAGAATTTATCCTCAGAAAATATAACAAAAGCATTCTTATCTACGTTATTCTGACATTTTTTCATTGTTTTGCTTTAAAGGTTTAATCAATAAAACTCCAGGAAAATGAGTATTTTGTGTTATAAATATTGAAATTAAGTGCCAAGATTGACGTAAGTCGTTGACTGTATCATCTGGATTGTCCACTGCTGAACACATCCTACCCAATTAAAGTTTATTGAGACGGAACAAGCTTGAAGCCCACCTGATATTTTCTCTGCCTATAACCGATGCATTACGTCACAAGTCACGAATTGCACTGCGCCCGTCACCTTGAGACATAGTTGTTAAGTCTCATGTGCATGTAATTTCACTGGCTCTCAAGGACTGCAGCCGGAACACACCGTTAGGTGCTTGGCGACAGATTTCCTACTTGAGGGTGGTCGCTTGCTATGCGAGCATTCGCAAAATGCGCTTCCACCATGCGGTGAAGCTCAAGCCCGCGGCGGAATTTGAACCATGGACCTGCTGCGCGGCAGTCCATAGCCAATGCCACTGAACCATCATTGCTTCAAAATTGTTTGCCATGTTTCCCCACGCTTGGCAGGTTTCTTGGAGATCACAGATTAAGATATCAGTTCCTCAGAAGGCGCTGCTGCCCAACTTCTGGTATCTTACCTTTAGTCACCCCTTACGACACCCACAGATAGAAATGGAGGGGTGACATCCTAACCCGGCACCCCACGGGGCAATTCATTTACTAATTCGATAATTTTACCAGGTTAGTGTCTTTAGCAGTCTCAGATTCTATAATCGGACATCCAGGGATACTCAGAAGCGCCATCGCTATATGGTGGATATTTCTTGTACCTGAAAGAAGCGATTTGCTTCTTCGTTCATCAGGGAATGGAACACACTTTCTACGTCTGCGTCCAATTTAAGTACAATATCTTCTTCAAAACGCGAGTGAATAGGTATCTTTTGGGTAAGAGCGCATCGTCAATTGCATCATCAAGTGAGATAGTGGTCAAGTGCTATACACTTCAACGTAAAATAAAAAAACATACCTAATATGCTCGAAGCAGTAGGAGAATAGTTGTAAGTAAAATCACTGGGCGAACCGTCATACGGACTAACGTCCCAGAGAAATGAGCACAATGCAGTGTCAAGCAGAATGAGAAAATTGACACTGCAACTGTAATGGACAAGCTTATCAGGCAACTTGACCTACTCATTTTCTTTTTTATTCCTGATAGGTTAGCCTTTGACCACTATATCACCTGATGGTAAGTGATGATGTGGTCGAAGATATTGTTCAGGCTAACCTAGAATTACTGGCTCTCAAGGACAGCTGCTGGAACACACCGTTAGGTGCTTGGCGACAGATTTTCTACTTGAGGGTGGTAGCTATCCAGGCGGGCATTCGGAAAATGCCCTACCACCATGCTTTAACGACTGCCATCCTAAGACAACAACCATAACCGACGGCTTAAGGTGCCCTCCGAAGCACGGAAGCGCTAAGTAGTAATGTCACTAGCGGTCACCCATCCAAGTCATGACCGAGGCGGACGTTGCTTAACTTTGCTGATCGGTTCAGAACGGCTAAGCAAACTTCGCTACGAGCGCTTAAAAAAATCATAAAATCTAAAATAAAAAAAGCAAAATCAACAAACTTTGCAGACTTAAGAACTGACCGAATCCTTAAAATCAAAGAAAGTTAATGAATTAGATTTAGGACAAGTAAACTGTATTAATGCAGATATATTTAACATACAAGATAAAAACGGATTAAATAATAGCAAATATAGTTTAAAAAGACAATTTAAAAATATTAAATTAATATTTTAGAAAAACATTTTATAAAGTATTAAAATATAATATCTATGGGCAATGCCGCCTCTCATAAACGCCGCGCTTGCGCTTGAAGAGTCAAGCCATACAGATGCTGTAGAAGCGGCGGAATCGTCACTTTATAGTTTTTTTATAGTGGTTATCAAAATAATAATTAAAATTTTAATGTTTGCTTAAAATATTTTAAATATGAGTTATTATTAATTACGGATTTCCGCAAAGTAACGACTGAATCTGTTCATTGATTCTTTATTAATCATTTTGTACCTAAACGCTTTTTGTTTTTACTCTATCGTAAAACAAGCGTCAAACCCAGTATGATTATATTACAACATCGAATGTTCAACTAATAATAATAAAATTAGAGATTGTGTGGATTGGTTTCCGTTAAGGTTCTGGAGAAGTATTTAAAAAAATTCATCTTAATGTTGAGGTCGATCTTAAGATGAAGTTTTGACGCTTAATGTATAGGACAACTGTCAAAAACATCTTAAGACCGATCTCAACTTTGAGGTGTATTTATTTGTACAAGCAAGACGCTGTCAAATGCTGAATTTTCATCATTATTGGACTGTGTAGGAGTGAAAGAGAGGCAGCGATGGCAAAATCGCGATCAGTTCAGGTATAATCCGAAAGTAAGGTACGTAAAAAAAACTAGGAACGTAAATCGAAAATGTAACTTGATAAAGTTTTGCTATTTTATTAATATATTTTCATACACATTCATACGTAAATAATTAAGATATTTACGTTATAAGAATAATTTAAAGTCAACTTTGCAATTTTATTATATTGAAAACATTTTGAAGAAAGGTATAATGTACTTACTGCTAAGTGCTACAAACTTAATACATTTTGCTAAAAATCTGTTCAACTAAAGCTATTAAGCACTTGTCAGCGTCTTAAGTGTATAATTCCTACTTCCATTAAGCTATTATGTGTTTCAGTAAAGCTCATACAATATTATATACGTCCACACCATCACGTATCAAAACTCTCAGTTATGTCTAACATAAGCAAAAAAAAATTTGTCAAGCACGTCGCTATACTTATAATGTGTGAACGTCATTTTATTTATAGCTGATAGGCTAGCTTTTGACCACTATCTCACCTGATGGTAAGTAAAGATGTGTCAGCTGCCAGAACACACCGTTAAAAGCTTGGCGACAGATTTTCAACTTGAGCTAGCAAGGTGGGCATCCGCAAATTGCCCTGCCACCATTTTGTAACGACGGCCATCCTAAGATAACAACTGGGACCGACTTAACGTGCCCCGCAAAGCACGAAGCGCTCAGTAGTAGGTAATGTCACTTGTGATTAGGCAAACCATGACAAGGCAAACGTTCCTTAACTTAGCTGATAAGTTAAAATCGGCTAAGCAATCGCTAAAAACACTTCAAAACAAGAAAATGAAATAAAACTGCAACAAAAAGAAAATCTACACTGTAACCAAAACGGATTGGTAAAGCTTGGGTACACTTAGACAAGTACCAATTTGCTAGTAAAACAATCCGCTTCCCTGATACGTGTCTTCAACAACTCGTATAACTAAGCTTAAAAGCTTACGCCGGCACAAGGGTTCACATCGATAGTTCATCGGCGCTGAGTAACAACTAGAGTTGAGCTATCCGGACACTGTTTAAGGGTGCACCGAGCTTTTTAGGCGCGCCGCGTATGTGTGCGTAATTAAGGCACGCCAATAGCATCCGCTCCCGTCCGACGGCCGAAGAATTACTAAAGCGGATAGGGACAAAGCATCGCGGATCTTTCTAAAATGGGCGGAACATGTGTGAATTTGAGTATTTCCTTCGTATAGTAAAACCTAATAAACAAATACCTATTAGAAAAATGTAATGTGTAATACGTTATAGAAAACACGTTGTTTTTATTATTATTCAAATACATGCATTTATTTTATATGTTATTAAGCAAGCATTTACAAATGCTTGCTACCACCATGCTATAACGGCTGCCATTTTAAGACAACGTGCACTCCGAAGCATGGAAGCGCTAAGTATTAATGTTGCTACCGGTCACCCATCTAAGTCATGACCGCGGACGTAGCTTAACTTAGGTGATCGGTTAAATACTGCTAAGCAAACTTCGCTACGATGTTAATTTATCTTAAGCCGGATAAACTTAAAAAACCCCTTGACTAAAAATGAATTAGTATGTATATGTAAATTTTATTTTTACTCCTGCCTTTGGACGTAACATAAATATACATTTACAATATTGGAAACACTTCTGGTGACATTGAAAATCTGCAGAACCTTGGCTCTCCGTCTCACCGGCCAAATCATTATCAGCTGAGCACATCTCGATTTCCAACAATCAATACCGTAAATTATAAGGACCGAACTCAGTTCCTATAAATTACTTCGGAAAATTGAGAATCTTTGTCACACAATCCGCGCCGTAACAAAGAGGAACTTCCTACCCGCATAAATAATTACTGGATTTTCTCCTAAAGATAGGCTGCCGTGTTTTCCACATGCCAACAAGGTTATTACGTATTCCGTATTAAAGTCTTACATTATTTATTCAATTCGAGAGCGCGTGTGTTAGCTAAATGCACATAATCCTCTTAATCCGTGTTTTAAGTAGCTATGTAGAGCGTATCGTGTGTTATATTGGGATGTTGGTGAATACAAAATGCCATTGGTGATACGCGAGTGGCTGTATAATAAATGTGGTTAAACAAAGTTAAGTAAAATTATGGGAATTCGTAATTAAGCTTTGACTATATGTTTGGAAAAAATGGACCAATATTGAACAAATATAAACTTGCATCAACAAATTTATTTACAAGAATTGTTGAACTATCTAACTATATTTTTTATTTACAACTCAAATATTTTTAAAGTCAGGTATTCAAGTATAGTAACAATAAGAAAAACAATAAACTTGATTATAATTAGAATTCTACCTTGTTGTAAAAGATGGAACAATAATTGAACAAAATATAAATTTGCAACAACAAATTTCTACTTAGTGTTGAAGAAATTCATTAGTATTTTTTAAATAATTATGAAAAGCAGTGATTGTTATGGCGGAAAATTCATTTTTTTGTTACCTATTAGTCTAACGATCAAGTAATACGCGAGATTGGAAGATTTTTTTTTATGATAACTCATAATATTATTGTTTTAAAAGGTTACTATTCTTCTGGTAAATATAATCAGTACTAATCAGTAGTAATATTATAAATGCGAAATTATCTCTGTCTGTTACGCTTTCACGCCCAAACTACTGTACCGATTTGGATGAAATTTGAATTGGAAATAGTTTGAGACCCGAGAAAAAACATAGGATAGTTTTTATCCAACTGCGCAAAAATAAGTTTATGTTTTTGCGCGATAACTGACATACGCGCCCGGAAAGCTAGTTTTTAATATTTTTACGGTTTAGTTAAGGGGTATAATATCGAAGTGCGAGATACATTTATTTGAACTCGCAAATACTATAATTATGTAGAATTATTACCTCTTCATAGATGACAGTTTCCACCTAAAGTTAAAGCAGTAATGAAACCTTCAATATTATCAGATAAAACATGTGGACAAATAAATGCAAAGATGTTATAGGAAAAATTGCCATGTCTGACGATTATTATTGTATAACCTTTTCACAGGCTGAAACCAAGTAAGTTCATAATTTTATTCGTGACAGTTTCTCTATGACATTTATAATTTTATAATACGAGTAGAATAGTTTTAAGTAATACTGGGTTGTATAAATGAATAAAAATGTAATGGAGTAGGTAGTATACTTTGTATAGTTAAATAAGTATCATATGCCTGTTATTTTAAAATTACAGTCACATGAGACTTAATAACTGTATGTCAGAATATGATGGGCACAGTGCAATTCGTCAAACGAAAGGACGAAATGAATCTGTTATAGGCAGTGGTTAATTCGCTTAACATCAGGGGGGCCTCGGGCTTGTTCCGTCACAAACAAATAAAAAAAGTCATTAGACTTTTACGGGATCTTTATTCTGCCATTTATATACCTAGCTGCCACATTACATACCTACCGAAACTTTTATTTACCTTTGACAAAGCCTCCTTTGTCATATAAAATACTCTTCAAAGAATTTTAATTGATTTACAAATAATAATTAAGATCACCTTCGCACAGTTAATTAACGGCCCGCCAATTATCTTCAAACAAAACCAAAAGACCATAGACTAGAGCACTATTTAGCATAGACTTTGCATCCGCATAAATGCACCAAACAGCCAACCATATTTTGCCTTGGCAACTCTATTGTTTCGTCTGGTTTTTAATTAAGAACCCTCAGATGAAGCATCGTGGCCGCACTCTTTATAGAATATAAGAGGAAAAATATTTTTCCAAAAGCTACGCCGCTCGCGTTTTATGCTGTTTTTGTGTAGTCTATGCTAGGATGCAATAATTGAAAGAAAAAAATTATGTAGCCACTGAATATTTCCAACTAGAATGCGAATTATCCTCTTATGTTTATGCATGGTGGAAGGGCATTTTGTGAATGCACGCCTGGCTAGCTACCACCCTCAATTAAAAATCTGTGGGTAAGTACCTAACCTAAAAAGAAATAATATAATTATTTCTTTCGAATATAACCACATGCAACTAAAATCTTACAAAAAAAAAATACCTGCCTGTGAGTATTTTTTTTTTTAATGTTATTGTGACGGAACAAGCTCGAGGCCCACCTGATGTTCAGTGGTTTCCTCTGCCTATAACAGATGCATTTCGTCACAAGTGACGAATTGCACTGCGCCCGTCACCTTGAGACGTAGTCGTTAAGTCTCATGTGCCTGTAATTTCACTGGCTCTCAAGGACTGCTGCCGGAACACACCGTTAGGTGCTTGGCGACAGATTTTCAACTTGAGGGTGGTCGCTAGCCAGGCGGGCATTCGCAAAAAGCCCTTCCACCATGCGGTGAAGCTCAAGCCCGCGCGGCGGGATTCGAACCACGGACCTGCTGCGTGGCAGTCCATAGCCAATGCCACTGAGCTATCACTTGAGTATATTTTCAAAATGGTGTAATGTATTTTCTTTAATGTATGGTTAGGAGATTTTGAGTCCACATTTCGATTTCAGTTCGGGCATGAATAGTAGAGTAATTAGGATCCCGGTTGTGACAGATAGTAGTAGTAGACGTAGCGATTGCTGCTGCACCGAAAAATCAATCTTCAATCACATTATTTAAACTACTGCTAAATAAATTTTGCTTTATGATATGTCAGTACTTAATAAATTTTATTTCTCCTCTATTACTCCATAAATAGAAAAGTTCTCGGCAAGCTTCATAGTGTTTTGATAGGTATTTTTGAGAGCAAAATTACCTCTCCAATTGGACTTTTTTTTTCATATTTTATCTCGTCTGATGGTTAGTGACATGGTAGACTTTATGGCGGTATGCAGGCTAAGCCTAAAACCTGTTGAAACACACTCACGTGGTAGCTAGACAGGCGAATATTCTCAAAAGCCCTGCCATGCGGTTAAACTCAAGCACCCCGCGGGATTAAAACTATACACTCCCTGCAAGGAAGTCCATAGCTACAACCTAAACCATATAACACTGGCATGAAAATTGGATGGTATCATACCTTCTTGATGGATGTCCTAAAAATGAAGTTGAAAAATTTACGCCTGATAAGCTGGTTCAATGAGTATTAGTGGATTTTATGTATTAGTAGTTATTTTTCTTTTCTTGTTTATGATCCATTAATAATTTTATTTAGTCATGTTTTATTGTCCTGATTTGATTGTACCTTTACCTTATTAATGGTTGCCTGGAAAATATCACTATCGGTGATAAGGCTGCCCATTGTGACACTTTATTGTTAGCTTATCTTTTACTTGTATGTTTTTTTAGTATACTAAGTGGTATAGCGATAAAGAATGATCTATCTAAAAAAAACATAGAATAGTTTGTCTAATATTTAAACCTGTTTCACCTTAACGGAAAAAAACACATTTCCACGATTTCGAATAATCAGTACTAATATTATAAATGCGAAAGTAACTCTGTCTGTCTGTCTGTCTGTTACGCTTTCACGCCAAAACTAATGGACCGATTTGAATGAAATTTGGTATGGAAATAGTTTGAGACCCGGGAAAAAACATAGCATAGTTTTTATCCAACTGTGCAAAAAGAGGTTAATGTTTTTGCGCGACAACCGACATACGCGCGGGCGGAGCCGCGCCCGGAAAGCTAGTAAACAAGACTTTTCCGAGCTTGGGAGGTGAACATTATATTCTATATAGATTCCAACGTTACTTTTCCAAAATCCACATGATAATAATAACATTATTAACTGTTTCAAATCTCAAATCAATCCTTAAGAAAAACATTTAAATTTATCCAGTGGCAATGCTGCCTAATTTTCCCGCTAAGCTGACGTGACTTCATAAAAGCCACGAAGCCCAATTGGAAGATTTTTTTACGCGTTTCGCTCATGAGGACGACTTGACTCTTCGAGCGCACGATCAAGAATGAAGGAATTACAAAATTACAAATTTACGAGCGAAAAAATTATAGTCATGTGCAAGATTCGAACCCGCGTCCATCCACCCCTTTAGCCGGGGTATGCTCTAACCAATTGAGCTAACATGACACAATGACTCATAACTGTAATTCTTGCTCTCGTTCTTCAACCATCGTATCGGGATGGAGCGACACCTATAGTTCAACTTGCGTTGTACTACAAACAAGACCAATTTTGCAATTGGTTTTAAACTTGTAAATGATGACGCAACCTTATAATTTTAATATTGTTAAGTTTGCAATAACGCCTGCTAGGCAAATTACATTACGAGTACATTTCCTTCGTATCATTAGATAAAATATCTACTGACCATACCAACTACACTGGAGTAGAATAAGGGTGGGAAGGTGAAGGTTTCATTAGATATTGCCGGTAATATACACATCTTTTTTAATTGTTATATTTGTAATCCACAAAATTATTACGAATGCTATAGTTATCAATATACGAGTATACTGCCTCCATGTACACAAAATATTTCTCCGATATAAAACTTTGCAAGCAAATCACGCAGGTAGAAAGGTCGAAATTGGAAATAAATTTTCAATCGGATCGCAATAGTTTCACTACAAACCTATTTAAGCTAACAATGGCGCCCTAATTCAGAGTTATCTCGTAACTTTTGGCTGGATGGAGTAAAATCGCTGCTTATTTTGAAACATACAGAAATCAATCAACAGTAACTTAACTTCACCACGGGTTATATAGTGAAAATATATGTATGTACATATAACTTTGGTACATTTGACTTTATTACTAAATCCTTACCAAGGATTGATACCACTTTTCAGTAAGGTAACTTACGTACAATTTTTTTTAATTTTCTCACATGTGTGATATCATCGTACTAAACAGCTGTACTGTAGATTTAAAAATAAAACAAAGTGATGAATACTTTTTGTGGAGAAGATGTAGTTTAAATAATATTAAAGGAGGCCATAATATTATCTCTCTTTGAAGCGCTCGTAGCATAACTTATGCAGTGGTCAGAGATAACAAAATAGGGCAAACCGAAAATTTATTTATTTTATCAAAAAATGAAAAATATTTGAAGTAAGTATTTAGAGGACTTTTTAATCCTTAAAAATAACAACATTTAATCCTTTATACAAATAATTGACGTAACCACTAGGTCAAAGTCAGAAATTAAGATTTGGACCAATGTTTCACCATTTATTTTGGAATTCTCCGTCAAGCAATCTCCAAGACACCTGCCAAGCGTGGGTATTATGGCAAATCCCCTCTAATTGAGGGAGGCTGTATTCAGTGAAAAATCCGGCTGATACAGTATTAATTACGTGCAACAACAGTCCGCAAGATAAAAATATAAATATATTATACATAATATTTAATGATTGCAAACATGTAACTCAGGTTTAGTATTTTATTTCAGCATGCAAGTTATTTTAATAATTATAATTTTTAACTATTATATTCCAACATATTATATTAAGTTTCTGAGTAAGTAAGAAATTGTGCTACTGCCTCATTTATATAATGACAACTGCAAACAATCAAGGCGGCCGGTACCAAAAACAATTCAGAAGCGATACAAGCGATCGCCTTTGGAATAGTTTGCTCAAAATATACTGCAGTTAATATGCAATAGTCATTGAAATTATGCGTCTCCAAATTTCACAACCAGCCTTGGACCAATCTGGTCAATAAACAAATTATAAATGGTGTTCATTTATTAAGAGAGCCTGCAGTAATGAGATGTCGATGCATGTTGTAGGGGCCAACTCTAATGGCTACCTTTACTTCCCAGGTTCCATATGGTCATTCCTCATAAACCTATTAAAATAAGAGACAACCATTTATAATGAAAACATTATTATTAAATTATTATATTTATTTTTAAAACATCTTCAAACAAAATTAGACAACAAGTATAAATTAATTTTAAAAATCGGCCAAGTGCGAGTCGGACTCGCGCAGGAAGGGTTCCTTACCATTAGTTATGCAACATTACACTTCATATTGTAACCTTTTTTTGTTTTCACGTGCGCGAGTCCGACTTGCACTTGGCTAACTTTTTGTGTTTGTTGTTGCTGCCTGGTGACAGACGGGCGGACGGACGGATAGCGAAGTCTCAGTAATAGGGTCCCGTTTTTACCCTTTGGGTACGGAACCCTAAAAAGTAAAAAACCCGACAGCAAATTATTTAGTTTCGTTAAACATTTTGTCGTTCTATTGAAGTTAAAACTGAAAGTTATTTAAAAGTAAATCATCGTTTTTTAAATCTCTTTATTTTGATATGCTAATCGGTGGATTTATATGAAAAAACTATAATTTACGCACAATATGGCGTCTAATATCCCCTTGTTTCTCTTATAAGTTTTTTTATATCATTTGAATTATCAAGACAAATCTAACGATACCTCTTGCATTAAAATCGATTAAACCGTTTAGAAGTTATGGTGGAATACAAAAACCCATAAACATACATACATGAACCCTGAAAACATAACACTTCTTCAGGCAGTCGTGTTAAAAGGCTTGCTACAGTCAGTTAGACGAGTAAACGTTTTATAGTGAGAGTAGAGGCATATATACCTTATGAAATCGATTGCGATCCAGTGATCGCAATCGATTTCATATGGTATTCATTATCAAAACAGTACAATTTTGCTTCCACCACGCACACTACGACAGATTGAGAACGATCTTCATTACGTTCCAAGAAGGCGTCGATAAATGCTAAATAAAGCTGTTACCTGTTGTCGGCTTAGTGCTAGTTCTAAGGAAAAATATATAATCTACGACAACATACACGAAAATATTTAAATCAGGTGTTTTTTGACTTAGTATCAATATAATTATAATTTAGTTCAACTGCGATCACCGATTCATTATCAAAACAGTACAATTTTGCTTCCATCACGCACACTACGACAGATCGAGAACGATCTTCATAACGTTCAAAAAAGGCGTGGACGAATGAAGTATTAGCTGTTACCTGTTGTCAGCTTAGTGTTCGCTCTAAGGAAAAATATATCAAATTGACGATGTTTTATGACTTAGTATCAATATAATTATAATTTAGTTCAACACTACCAAGCCGTGCCGCGATCGGGATCAAAACTGACGTCCGGCCCTCACACACACTTCGATAGAACGGTACAGTTCCTCCTATTTATCTAATCGATTTTAAAATTCTTCAAAGTACGGAAACCTAACCAAGAAATGTTAGGCTAATGTACTTTGAAGACACACACACGGTATGATTACTCAAAAACCATTTTACTGCAGCAACATAAGGGTGGTGCAAACACTGAAAAATCATTATTTAATTATTTTTATTATTCTGTTTAATTTTTTGCTGTACATTTCAACTTTAATGATATACTTTTATTAGGTATAATATTACTAATCTGTTTATTTAATTTCAATAGGAATATTTTTTTTGTTTAATACTTTATTTATATGTCATATTTTATTTTTCTATTTGTCGAACTGTTGGGTGTATGTGTGTGTGATGTCACCATAATATGGTTCCAAAGGAAGACCAGTGTTGGCTACCAACCAGCATTGTGCTGATTTAGGACCAATTTGTTTGCACTTTACTATGTAGCTGTAATTTTTAATTAAGCATTTCAGTGTCACCTCATTGTATGTGTTACAAATTAAGCATTTTTCTTTCTTTCTTTCTACTTTATTTAATTGTACAGTTCAAGAAGCATTGAATTTTTTATATGTGTGGCAAATATGAGAGTAAACTTACATGACACTGATATTTAAAAATCGCTTTCCTCCTACTACTTTTCTGAAATTTGCACCGTGCTCTTACATCTGTCAAATTCTGTGTTCACAAGTAAAGAAAAAGGAAAGTAAGGCCTCTCGATCTACCGTCACCCATCACAATGTGTCCAAATTACTAGGTGTTACATGACTTGCGGATGCTATAGCTACTGGGCCACGAAAATAAAGCAAAATGCGAACCCTAGATAAGAGCTAATCTTAAAACATGCTTAAAGATTTCAATTATACTTATTGAATTAAATTTCATAGTGTGGGACTTATTCATAAATACATCAAATATATAGTAGGTATTGTTAATTAAATCTAATATAGTACTTATTACAATAATTCATTATAATTGCTTGCGTGATACCAAAAATTTATTTTATCCCATGTAAAAAAGGGCGATCGTATTGACACCACCAGGTTCATATCAATGGCGTGGCACTAAAATATTATTAGGCAAAATATGGAGAAAAAGGTTATATCTAAGAAAAAAAATTATAAATATGTATTTAATATCATGTTTGAATATATATATATGGAAGAGTAAACGAAAAATTAACTCCGGTTTACCACTTAGTTTCCAATTTATGATCAAACCAATAAGTATATTTCTATAGCAGTGTTGTTGCGATGCGGAATAGATAGAGCGAGGCCCGACGTGGACTTTGCTGGTTTATTCTTCTATCAACGCAGTATGTTTTAAACTTAACTTTTATACCGTAGTAGATGGTATGAAATTATGGATCTATATGCTTTAGCAATCAAAATGGCATCTATGGGTATATAAATTGCGTTACACAATGATTTTTAAAAATACTACATATTTTGTATCTCATTTTAAGTGAACATTAGTTCTGTTGAGAAATAAAGTTCTTTAACCCTAAACGTATTTTTATATAACTATCATTTATTTATATTTTTAAGAGCGCGCCGTTTATTTTGGTATATTTTTTTGGAATCCATTCGGAATTGACCCAAATAGATTGGATCCAAGGTACTTAGAAATTTGTCGCTTATGGCGATTTTGTCATGGCCCAGCTGTTAGAGAAGCCCACGGGACCTAAATAGGGTAAAGGGTCCGGATTCGGACAAGCAAATGAATCGTGAAATAATCTGAATAGAAAATCTGCAAGGATTGAATTCTGTGAAGTGACGCGTGACCTTCGTTTGGGAGGTTTTGATGGCTATAGTTGTGGGCGTTCCATTTGCCTTTGTGGAAGAAAGGATTCGGTTGGAGAACGGTTGAGATTTTCTTTGGAATTATTGCGGGCAATATTGATTGAATATAAAAACTTAAAGAAGAAAACTAATCGTATGCCGACTGCGTTCTTGGTGGATGACGTTGAAAAATCGTCACTGAACTTCGGAATTAACACGGGAAATATTTTTTATTTTAATATGCTTATATATCATTACTTTTGCTCAGGATGGAATTGTTTCATTAAAATTATAAAAATCATAACGATTACATGTTGATCATAGGATTAAAAAAGGAAGCCAAATAAATATTTACGATCGTAATATTGACAACAGGCAGTAGATTAGTCGATTCTCGATTTCAAACGTTGGTCAAAAACTTGTTTGTATACAACATTTATTATATACAAAGAAGGAGGAAGAGAGATAACTGGAAATAGTCAATATATTTTTACAGAACTATTCAGTAAAAATATAATAAATAGTCAATGGTATATTGTTGCCTAAGATATTGTATTAAAATACTTTTCAACTTACAATTTCTTAGACAGAAAAGAACAAAGGGAGCAGATGGGAGAAGAGAAGCTTCAACCACCACTAATTACTCGTACCCACCTATCCAGATAAGGTGGCTTATAATGTAAATGAAAGAAATTAAGTATGGATGATTCAATACATTAATTTTGTTTATGTACAATGTTCGTACATTGTAAAATAAACAAAGTTCTTACAACTAGCTAAAACAAGTTAAGTACATTTCCACTGAGTATTTTGTTGGCCCGGTTTAAGTTTATTCGTTACATACAAAAATACCAATCTTTCCTCTTTATAATATTAGTGTAATTGAATATTTACTGTTGCTCGTTAGCACCAAGGACAGTGTGTAAATTTATAATTACAACTTTTCAAAAAAATGCCTGAAGCAAAAGACCATTACTGAACTTAATTTTATGATTTTTTTAATATTATTCACCTAAATTACATTTTATGCGTGCCAGCAACGTATATCCATATAAGATTAATACATCAAAATATAGATGATTTAATATTTTATATAAACAAAAGTTAAACCAGTCTGCTCAGAAAAATTCTACATCGCAGGGGGAAGTTTGTTTGTTTAGGGAGGACATAGATGCTGGCTACCGCCTGTGCGGTCGTCCAGCTCCACCGGGTTTTGGGCGAGGGCCTGGCCCTACAATAGCCCGGGAGGGAGAAGTGCCGAAGGCACTTCTCCCGAGACGGGCGTAGAAGGCGAAAAGCGCTTTCTACCTCCGTCTCCTGCGGACGCCGAAAACGTGCCGCTACTATAGGAGGGGTTGACAGCGAGCTCAAGGGCACCACTGTGGTTCGGACCTCGGCTTGTCTAGCTGTCGAGAGACATGGGGGGGATCGGAGCAAAATGCCTCTGTGCAACTGCAGTGTTGCACAATTGGGCCCTACTGAATAATACTCTTTGACTATTTGGAGAGCAATTTATCGTGACCTTGTTTTTGCCTCGAGCTCGCCGGCGGGCTCGGTGTTTGATTGTGTGACCTCTAATTACCTCACACCTGGGGATTTTACCTCGACGACTTGCGGATAACGCTAAAGCTGCCAATGTAATGGCTGCGATGGGGTCATCCGGGTCGTCTAATACCTGCCGTGGTCGGCGACGGGGGGGTTTGAAGAATGGGATAGAAGAGGCAGTCGAGTAGTTCGATGCCTGGACAACCAATGGGTTCGGGTGGTGGGGCGCTCGATCAAAGTATCGGCGGGCGCAGTCCTTATTGAACTGCGCTAAAGAGGGAAGGTTTAAGTCGCAATGCAACTCGGTGTTCCGGATATACCACGGGGCGCCGGTTGCATTACGAAGAAAACGGTTTTGGATGACTTGAAGTTTATGAAGGTGGGCCTCACTAGCATGACTAAACACTACTGATGCGTAAGTCATGATGGGGCGGATGCAGGCAGTGTAAAGTGTCTTCTTATTACTAAGAGACATTTTACTCTCTTTGCGAATTAGGGGACCAAGGCGACCCATTACGAAGGCCGCTCTGTTACGGACGGTTGTTATGTGATCGTTAAAGGTGAGATGACGATCAAGGGTGATTCCGAGGTATTTTGTTCTAGGAACCCAGGGAATGGGTTCGTCGAATAAAATAAGCGGTTTCGGGTAAGGGGAGCGTGTCTTCTCAGTAAAGCACATAGCTGTGCTTTTGGCTGGGTTGACCGCGATGCGCCATTTTCGGAACCAGTCACCGATCTCGGTGACGGCCCGTTGAATGACGAAATAGGACTGTCTGTTGATATGCCACCCAGTGGTGTAAATGGCGGTATCGTCCGCATATTGGGCTAGGAATACTTTGGGCTGAGAGCGTGGGATGTCACTGGTATACAGTGCAAAGAGAATAGGTGATAGCACGGAGCCCTGAGGGACTCCGGCTCTGACTGGGTGGGGGGAGGAGAGGGTGCCTTCCACGCGATAGCGAAAGCTTCTGGCTTTAAGGAAGTCTTGTAGGATGAGCACAAGCCGTTCTGGCACGCCAAATTGGTATAGCTTGTAGATCAAGCCATTGTGCCAGACTTTGTCAAAAGCTTTCGCTACGTCGAGGAAGACTGCTAGCGTAGTCTGGGGTTTTGGGTACTTATTGAAGCCCTCAATGATGTGCTCCGTGAGGCGGTGCACCTGTTGGACGCATGAGTGTCCGGGTCTGAAGCCAAACTGCTCATCTGGGATAAGGTGGTGTTCCTTAGCATGGGACTGGAGACGGTTTGCAAGTAACCGCTCGTAAAGTTTGCCTAAGGCACTGAGGAGGCTGATGGGGCGGTAGCTGGTGGGGTCAGATGAGCTTTTGCCTGGTTTGTGAATGCCAATGACATTTGCACATTTCCAGGTGTCTGGGAATAAGCAGTGGCTCATAGCAGCATTGAAGATGCTGACTAAGAGATGGATGAGAGGAGGAGAGAGGGTTTTAAGAACCCTGTTGGAGATGCCATCGGCACCGGGGGACTTGCGCGGTCGGAGGGCCTTGATCAGTCTCTCCACCTCAGCGTAAGTCGCTAAGGTGATTGGTGGAAGTTCAGAGGTGACCACAGAGCTTTTACGTTCGACTTCCACATCCACCGAATCGAGGTGAGCTTGGTCAACGTGATCTACGTTAGGGGAACACTGAGCCTCTAGGCTATCAGCTAGGCACTCAGCTTTGTCTTCGTCAAAGAACGCTGGGACTAGTGGGACTGGTCTGTATAAGGGAGGCATGTCGTTGTGGTTACTTCCTTTCAAACCTCGCGCCAAGTCCCAGTAAGCATGGTGGCTTGGCACGAGGTTTGAAAGTTTATCGCCCCATTGTTGATCACGCAACTCAGACATGCGACTTTGAACCATGCGTTCAAAGTGGCGTTTCTTAGTTTTGTTCTCTTTACTGGGGTAAGAGTCGTAATGTCGGGTCACTGCTTTACTCTCCGTCACCAATCGTCTCACATCCGCTGGAATGACAAGGCGCCGGTCGTCCGGCACTATGACCTCCTTTGCGGATGCACCTACTACGGTGGAGAGGTGATTGGTGAACGAATCGATCGCAAGGGTTACGTCATCTTTTGTCAGGATGTCGTCAGGGATCTTGTCTAGGTCAGGTGAACTGATAGCCTTTAGGGCATCGCCTACTTGCTTCCAGTTCACTATCGTCTTAGTGGGGCGGGGGAGGTCAGTCGTTGGGTCGGGACCTAGTCGCAGTATAAAGGGTCGGTGGTCAGAGTGAAGCTCGTGAACCACTTCTATGGAGCGTAACCGGAGTGTTACGCCTCTGAATAGTGCCATGTCAAGCAAGTCAGATCGGTGGTCTTCCATATAAGGGTAGTGAGTGGGCTCAGTGGGCGCAATTATGTCAAAGTTAAGTTCTGCGATTAGGTTTTCAAGTGCAATACCTCTGGGATTGTTGACGTTACAATTCCATAGGATGTGCTTACTGTTGAAGTCGCCAATCAGAATGACGGCGCTTCCTAATGAGAATAGGGCTTCTAAGTCAGCTCGGACGATCGGCTTTTTGCAAGCTTGGTAACAGGATGCTATGACTATAGGTTGATGACCAGTCATAGCTAGGAGGCAACAAGATGCTTCCATATTAACAAGAGTCGGGGTAGGTAGGGGAATGCAGTGCAGGGACCTTTTGTAATAGATAAGAGTGCCTCCCCCACGGGAGTTCACTCTATCATCACGTACCGTTCTGTAATTGGCAAACCTAGGGTTCGCCTTCCCCGGTTTTAGAAAGGTTTCCTGCACGCATATGATATCGATAAGGTGGGTACAACAAAAGTCGTGGACGAGGTCACGTTGTCTGAAGAGGCCGTCAGCGTTAAATGACGCTAACGAAACTGAGTACGGTTTCGTGCGTTCGGTTGTACTACCCATAGTGGTTGTACTGGGGAGGGGCCTGGGGAACGAAGCGCTTAAGGGTGCTAAGTAAATTCGCGTGCTCCAATGTATATTGGATCACGTCCGCTGGGGATTGAGCGAAGTGCATCTTGTGCGCTAGCTCGCGGACTTCGTTGATGTCAATAGACATCGCCAGGTCGCTGACTAGTTTGATGTCCTCTTGAAGAGAGGCATCCATCAGCGGCATGGGTGGGGCTTGTGGCCGAGGAATGGCGCGGGGAGGAGGGGCGCGAACGGAGTTGGCAACGGGTGCCAGGAGCGCGGGGCGAGCCGGGGCCGGTGCGCGGGCAGGGGCCGGGGCGTGGGCGGGAGCGGGTGCGGGCGCGCGGGCCGGGGCGCGCGCGGGAGTGATGGTCTTTACCATACTGGGTGGTTTAGACCATGCGTTACGGGCGGGGAGCGGCGCGGGTATTACCTGTGAAGCAGGTATTACCGACAGCTTAGGGCTGACCCGTTGGTAACGGTCATGTGAGGGACGGGTCGGCCTATGCCTTGCCACCCTGTGGTTTATGCGTGGTGCTTTTGGGCAGCCGCGGTAATTCGCGGTATGTCCTTGAGCACCGCATAGAACGCAGCTGGGTGGGTCCGGCGAGTCCCGAGTGCGAGTGCACGCCGCTGTCGCGTGATCGCCTAGGCACTTGACGCACCTAGCGCGAGCGAAACAGAAGCGGGAGGCGTGACCGTATAATTGGCAGTTGTGACACTGCGAGGGACTTCCATTTTTAAATGGGGCTTGTACGTCTAACCCAGAGAGGCCGCAGACCTTTTTTAAATTAAAAATGGCCTTGCCCTCTGGTGTACGGTCTAGTACTACGAGTACTAGGTCATATGGACTGCGGTCCTTCCCGCTGTACATGCGGTGAACCGCATGCACTGGGAAGTCTTGTGCTTTAAGGTCGTCACATACCGCATCGGTATGTATCTCCTTAGGCACACCGCGAATCACAACGCGAAGGACTTTCTCCTCTTCGAGCGCATAAGTGTGAAAACTTATGCTCTCTTTACGGAGGAGCTTTGTTAGCGCTCTGTGGTCGCTACTAGTGGGCACTTGGACTTTAATGCCCTGCTGCGTGGAGCGGGCATTAGTATAATGGATCCCACGATCCGAAACTAAGCGGGACAGCATGTCCCATTTGCTTTTGTCCTGAATGAACAAAGGCGGAGGCGGTTTTTCGCGACGTGCGCTCGCGTCCTGAGGGGACGCGGTGGTTGAAACCGGAGCGGAGGGAGGAGACGCGGGGCGCGGGGCGGGGGTCGGTTTTTTGCCGGAGGCGGGGGCCTTTGCGGATGCCTTGGCGGGAGGGGCGGAAGTGGCGCAACTAGCGGCTTTGGGCGCGCGCTTGCGTTTGCGATCTACGACGGTGTAACCGTCGTTATCGGAATCAGAGTCCGTGCGTGAGGCGCCGGCCTGATCTACCTCCATGTCCGTTTCGGATTCCGAAACGGTCTCGACAATGGCGAAGGAGGGACGGGTACTCGCTGACCTCCCGATCGGTGAGCGAGAGCGAGACCGTTCACGGGGAGGGGCTGCCACCGTGCGTCTATTGTCGGGCCCGGGAGCGGGCGAAGTAGGACTATCCTCTGAATAGGATCGGGTCAAGGGAGGAACGCTGGCCTCCGGGTTTGAAGTCCCGGAGGGAGCGATGAGAGTGTCCGTGAGGCGGGCATTCTCTTCCTCTTCAAGGAGTTGCATATGTGCAACGTATAGATCGGGGTGGCGGAGGGCGAAGGTCTGAAGGACCTGCACCTCACCGTTAGAGGGACGGGACTGCACGCCCTATCAAGGGTTTGAATTCCCTCACACACCTTGTGAGCTCACTGTGTGAGAGGGAGTGTGTACCTAGGGTGTGCCCTAGTTGTGTACCCTCTCCGAGCTTTTTTCTCGGCGGAGAGGGGTGCTCCTAAGCGCTACTCCGGGGTTGACTAGGGGCGACCCCAAGGCCAGTAATCCCGGAGCCCAGCTTGCTTCGGCTGACCCGTGAAGCGGGAAAGGCCACGGTGCAATGTTAAACCAAAACAACAACAGTGGCCGTTGTCACCGTAGGGTGTCACACTGCGACCGCAGCAAATGGCGGATTTGATCGTTCAGACGGGTTTGGCTGACGCTACCCCACGCCTGAACGACGTCGCTTAACAGCACAAAGTGTGTTGTTACGCGACTGTTACTATGTTGTGTCGGGTAGTAAAGTGGTGAAATGCGCACCGAAAAGTGCGGTCAAAACAAGACCACCAGCCCGATATGATGTTGTTCGTCCGAAACAAGGGACTTGGGTAGGTGGTAATGCCTGACGTCTTAGAGCGCCTCTGCGCGCCGGCACGGCGAGCTCGTAGCTCACGTTGCACGGCGGTCGGTGGCTGCTCAGCTTCTGCACAGAAAACAAAACTTCGTCAGGACTGCGTATTCCAAGGCACTGGTCTGCAACTAGCGTCGGAACGATGACCCGAGTGAGACGGCAATAGTGCGGGGACTATTGCGGTCTCACTGGGAGATACTGGCGGAGCTGTAGACAGGTGTGCACGGCGTGGCGGCACAGGTCGGAATGAGTGATGAGTGTGTGTGAAAAAAGCGCAGGGGGAAGAACCAAAGTCACCGATATAGCTGTCAAAATGTGCAGCAATTAGCAATGGCAATAGACATGCCACATGGCTTGACGCACCGATAACTGATGAGAAAGAAAGCTTCTTGAGTGATTTACCACATAACACCAGAAGACGGAAATTTGCAATAGTGCGCGCGGAACTAGTTGGCTGCGCGTTAGGTATCTGAGCGGTGGGACGGAGAGCAGGGGGCGCTTGCTGTCATTACCCATTGCGGCGCCCCGTACTTCGCGAGTTTCGCGGCGTCTAATCTCATGTGCTTTGCGAGCAGAAGACAACCCGCCCCCTCGCCCCTGTTGTCACCTACGGCGCGGCCAACTAGTTCCGCGCGCACTATAGGCCCTAATTTAGATGAGCTTTCGACATCGTAAGAGTCACGGTAAGCCGATGGATCCAAGTGACTACTGATGAGTGGACACAAGTCATAGCCGTTCGTTTTGGTGTTCTATAGGGGAGGCTTGTTCAACTGATGGCGTTTGGACTGACGATGATTATGATGATAATATTAATATCACAAAAATCTGTAAATAGTCTTCAACAATTTTTATACATTTAAGCGGCATGCGTAAAAGCAAAATTAGATACTCGTAGCTTACTCTTACCAGCTTAATGCAACTAGGTCAAAAGTTATCTATGTAATTTATACCAACAGTATTTAATTTTTTTGTCAGAAGAACACAATATTCTGTATTAAGCCTCTTCATTGTTCCTTAGAGCAAGTATTCCACAATACCAGACCTTATAGTACATCGTATTATGTTGTCAAGGACCAATTACATATAAAGGAAGATGAGTATTTCCTCAACGACATTTGTGTTGGTGCGAGGAGGACAAATAGCCTTTTGTTGTGAAAAGAGCGGGACGGGTAATGAACCATTTTCATATAGATCATGAAAGGTTCATGGTATGGTAGTGACGGGTGGATTCCTTATTAAAGGTCTAAACCTACCGCATCATTCTGCTTATTAGAATTTTGTTTTTTTTTTTTTTTTATTCTTGATAGGTTAGCCTTTGACCACTATCTCACCTGATGGTAAGTGATGATGTGGTCGAGGATGTTGTTCAGACTAACCTAGAAGTACATTTTAATGCTGCTAATCTAGAATTTTGATGCATTGTAATGCTGTTATTCAAGAATTTTGATGCATTAAATTGCTGCTATTCTAGAATTTTTTTGCATTGTAATCCTGCTAATCTAGAATTTTGCTGCATCGTAATGTTGCTAATATAGTTCTTTTTTTTATTCTTGATAGGTTAGCCTTTGACCACTCACCAAACCACCTGATGGTAAGTGATGATATAGTCAAAGATGTTGTTCAGGCTAAGCTAGAATTACTGGTTCTCAAGGACAGCTGCCGGAACACACTGTTAGGTGCTTGACGACAGATTTTCTACTTGAAAATGGTAGCTAGCCAGGCGGGCAGTCGCAAAATGCCCTTCAACCATGCGGTGAATTTCAAGCCCACGGCGGGATTCAAACCATGCACCTGCTGCGTGGCAGTAATTTTTCATCCCACGTTGTCTACCAATCAAAGATACTGATAACATATGTTTAAATAGAATCTTCATCATCCCGCCTCTGTTGCAATCGTGAGAAAAAGATGATGTCGTTTTTCCTAGCAGCTACAACGAATGGTAATTGCAAACAATACTTTAAATTATTATTCCTGACTCCCACTGGTGAGCTTAAGTGAATATAAACAAAGTTTTCTGGTGTGAATCAGGAATACAAACATACATATTCTTTGCTCCCAAGCGCGGTCGGTTCTGAGCTTTCTTCAAAACTAAGACGGATAAGAAAAACTTTTTGGCAAAGCTTGAACATAAACACCAATTCTGAGGATGGATACTGGAAAGAAGGTCGTCGACTTTTGTTCTGCTATAATGCTCTATTTCTTCTTTACTTTCTCTCGTGGCTTCGCCTTCGAGCATTTTAGTAAGTTAGATATACTCGTACATCGTCCAAAGTTCGGAGTCCAGTTTCGTGCTCGTAAGATGACAAATAACTCGCTTTTTATTGAGTGATATCAAACAAAACTAAATTACCAAAACCAAGAGAAGAAAATAAACAAAATATATCGCTTATTTCATGTTTTTAAAATTCAGGTCCACGATACACCGTGCGATACAACCGGATCATTCACAGCTGCATAAGGCAGCTGCAGTCATTGGAGAAAAGGGAAGGGGGGATGTAATTTGTTCTTCAGAAAGTACTGCTGCCTACTTTCTGGTATCTTACTAACAGGCTGCAGGTTACTTTAATGTTGAGCTATTTTGCCTACCCATAAAAATAAGACCAAAAGTGTACCAGCTAACACAGGGTGTCATATAAAACAACAATCAAATATTGTAGCTTACTAAGAACAAGTTCCATATCCAACAAGACGTGTTTCTCACAAGGCATTAACCTTTTATTAGTATTCAAGGGCAAAGTTGACCCAGCTCAAGTTAAAAAATGTAAATTCAATGTGAAAAGCCGTCCTCTCATCGCGTCAGCCCTGCGTGTGTGCTCTTGCGTTGTGGTACAGTGGGTTTCTCTTACATTACATTTCCTTTCTGTCGCGCGCCGCTATAAGTGTAAGTCTTGTAAGGGTCAAAGTGACCAGATATAATTTCATTTTTTAATCCAGTGTTACCAGCGTCTCGAGATGCGACTAATAATTTCAGTCTTTCCACCAGTTTATTCGGATCATCCCAATAAATAAAGTCTACATCGTTTTTCCATTTTTTTGTCAACGGTAATCCTTTTCCCTTCGATTTATTCGCTACTTTGAAAAGGGATTTAATAACTTGAAAATATTTTTGTCCTTTATTACAAGAAAAAAGAAAGTGAATATTCATGAATTTGTAATCACTATAAGTATTTGGAAATTTAGTGCTGCCTTTGTAGTAAAATTATCATGTCACAATGTTGATCATGCCTTGATGATACATTTTACTTCAGAATTTATAAGCCTTTTTTTAATGGGATAGGAGGGCATACGATCAGGCAGCTCACCTGATGGTAAGTGATTACCGTCGCCCACAAACATTCACATTAAAAATATTTCAAAGAACAAGTCTTGACAGGTTTATAACTAAAATAAACCTCAAACTGCTGGCAGCAGAAACTTGCAAATTGAGGGTGTGTTTTTATGTGAAATCTTTTTTTTATTTTTTTATGCCTGATAGGTTAGCTTTTTGACCACTATCTCACCTGATGGTAAGTGATGATGTGGTCGAAGATGTTGTTCAGGCTAACCTAGAATTACTGGCTCTCAAGGACAGCTGCCGGAACACACCGTTAGGTGCTTGGCGACAGATTTTCAACTTGAGGGTGGTAGCCAGCCAGGCGGGCATTCGCAAAGTGCCCTACCACCATGCTGTAACGACTGCCATCCTAAGACAACAACCGGGACCGACGGCTTAACGTGCCCTCCGAAGCACGGAAGCGCTCAGTAGTAATGTCACCAGCGGTCACCCATCCAAGTCATGACCGCGGCGGACGTTGCTTAACTTTGCTGATCGATTCAGAATGGCCAAGCAAACTTCGCTACGAGCGCTTCAAATCATTCAATCTAATTGTGGAATGATGTATTTGGAGACTTAACTTCTTAGAGGGTCAATCAAAGTTGAATGAAAAAAAAATTTGGTTGTGTTTGGTTAGAGCATAAAACGTAAAATAATAGTGGTGAATGGGAAATTAAATGCATGACGGGGTGAATTTCCAATGAGTCAATGTTTCGATATGAAGAGTTTTCACTCTTAAGTTCTTCAATGCTGCCTGCAATACTGAATATTATTTTTAGCACAACTACATATTTCAAAAAACACACAAATATTTTTAGGCTTCAAGATACTTTACTACTTACTACTTACTAGGCTCTTCGTGGATTACTATATAAGCAGTAAGGACATGTTATTTTTAATATACACCCACCAAAGAAGATAACGTTTGCTAACGTATTATGTTATACATGTTATTTTAGACGGTTTTTGAGGTTTTGAGTTTTAAATCCGTTATTTAGAGTAAGCACTAATATAAGTCAAATTATGAAACTTACTTTACGGATATAAAATGTTCTTCGGCCTAGCAAAGACACTCAAGCTTAAAATCTGTCGCCAAGCACTAAACGATTTGTTTTTCACAGCTGTTATGAGACATAGTTTCAATCGTAAGTGTAGGCCGTTTATCATCACGAGATGGCAGGAACTCACCTGATGAAGGGCATCTGATGCCCGAAACCTAGGTCGACAATCTCGACGAATACGCGTGAGTACAGCCGGTTACGTTGTCTCATACTCACGGGAACTTTCAAACAAAAAAGAATAAGAATGTCCCCGATATTATGTTGCTGATGGTAAATTCTACTGATAGGGATTAAGGGTTACCCCTGGCAAGAATTCATGCAAGAGTCAGAGAGAGCAGAAGGGAGCAGAAGTGGAAGTAGGTTTAGGTAAGTGTGGGAGCAAATTTTGTGTAAGTGTAGCGGTAAGTCAAGGTTGGGGAAAGGTTTTTACGAGAAAAAGGGGTATGCAAATCATAAAGTCTACGCGAGCAAAGACACGAAGCCTATTTAGTAAATAACGTTCTAAGATAAAAATAGATTTTTAGTTGTAAGCAATATATAAGAACTCAACATTTTTATCAACGACAATCTGACTTAAATCAAATTGAGCAATTAGGTGATTGTTTTGTTTCTGTTTTATGAAGTCTTTGTAAGTTGAATTGAAATACTGAGAGCACAATGCCGTATCTAAGTACAATGCCGCCAAGTGGCAACTATTAATTATATAAGTTGAAGCAGTGATGGCTCAGTGGCATTGGCTATGGACTGCCACGCAGCAAGTCCATGGTTTGAATCATGCTGCGGGCTTGTTTTTTTTTTGGCTAGCGACCACCCTTAAATAGAAAATCTATCACCAAGCACCTAATTGTGTTATCTGGCAGCAGTTCTTGAAAGGCAGTGAAATTACTATTACATGAGACTTAACAACTATGTCTCAAGGTGACGCAGTGCAATTCGTGACTTGTGACGAAATGCATCTGTGTAGGCAGAGGTAAGTCCGCTTATCATCAGGTGGTCCGAGAGCTTGTTCTGTCACAATAACATTTAAAAAATGTTCTTTACAGATTGATTCACAGTGAAACAACAGATAATAGTCGAAGTCGAGTTCTTGGAGTTGGGTGTCTACTTAGACATTCTAAGCTTGTCTAAGCTGTCATATCCATAAACTGGAGAAGCATACATTATCTGATTTATTTAGAGCTGAACCGACTGAATATATCGCTAAAAGGGAGACCAAGCATTTTAAACTTATGTAAGGATTACTTTTATATTAGAATAATGTAAAACTTAGGTGCTTGGCAACAGATTTTCTACTTGAGGGTGGTAGCTAGCCAGGTGGTACCACCATGTTATAATGACTGTTATCTTGAGATAACAGCCGGGACTGACGGCTTAAGGTACCTCTCGAAGCATGAAAGCGCTCAGTAGTAATGCCAATAGCGGTCACCCATCGAACTCGTGACCACAGCGGACGTTGCTAAATTTAGCTAATCTGTTAAGAACGGCTTACCAAACTACGCTGCAAGTGATTTAAAAATGAGGTAAGGATATTGTATGAACGCGTTGGTTTACTTGAGTTAAACCCTATATTGGTAGGCAACATTGCCACTTCACTTTTTCATGCATTAATTAGTATAAGGGAAAAACAATTATACATTAATTTAAAAAATAAAAGATGCGACTGCGAGTTATTTATTTTCGTTAAACTTTTTATCGTCCCATTGAAATTAATTAATTGCAAATTATATATATTTATGTAATCGTTTTTAAGGCTTCATTTTGATACCACACTTGATGGTTTCGGGGAAATCTCTCAATATGGCGTCGGAAACCGTAAGTTTTATTTTTATGTACCTAGTGTCACTTCGGCAATCAGTAGCCCTAGCACGAATAACTTGCGAGAACGTAAACGTTACGTTAACGTATCGAAATGTCACCATTTTGTATAGGATTTGATCAGCGCCCCTACAGTGCGTAAAGGGAACTAAATTTTGGCAGATTGGAAGGTTTTGACATTTAACGCGTCGAGATATTAACGTGAACGTTTCGTCACGTAAAAAGTTTTGTATGAAATCGTGAGCACGAACCTAATTTTAACGTAAACTCGAAGGCTGGCTTTCGAGAGTCTGTCAAAAATCTACGAATGTTTGTCATTGAGATGGTTGACGTAACGTTTTGAATTTGTAATAAAAACATTGAAAGTTCATGTTTTTAATATGTTTTTTCATTCATATTTCAACTATGAAAAGAATTACAAACGTGGCAGCATGATTACAAGTTGAAATGTACTATTTCATTTATCAGAAACAAAGTAAGTGTTAATTAATTTATGGCACTGGAGGGGAGTGATGCTAATGTACGATGGACCCAAATCAGGACATTTTCTAAAACTACATCAAACAGCCTCTAAATTCCACCGTTCCAGCCCACATTTACAACAACTTCGCTCTTTGGATATGTCTCGCGGCGCTGCAATGTTGTTATGAAAGTCTTCATTGTGCATGGTCAAATCGAAAACAATAAAGCTCTCAGCAGATCGCCCATCATTTAGGTCAACAAATGCACCAGAAGAAGGCAGCAATACTAAAGGAATACCAACGGCTCGTCAGACTAACTACCTATACGAACTCTGAGGTGATGACCATGCTCAAGCCAACAGTCTAACCACTACGAAGAGAAGATTTTAATATGAAATGTTGAAGCTGTGATATTATAATATTATATTATTTATTTAGGTTCTTAATAAAAGTAAACGAAGTGCATTTGTGCGTTTTATTTATTGGTATATCGAAAAGTTCTTGGCTTACGAATTATACAATATCCTCTTGTTGGATGATGAGAAAGGCGACTAAGATAAGAATACGTGACGGCTGAGCCACTACTCAAGTCGGTGTGAATGGGGTGTTGCTACGCATTGGGCGTACAACAGTGTTGATGGAATGGATCAGTGTGCGCTCCTAATGGTTGGTGCACACTGTTCCATCCGACGCCATTCGCTTTAACCTTCAGTATTTTTCGTATGGAGGGTACTCCAAACTGCAACGCGCATATAACTATTCAACCTCGTCTACAAATTTCAACCATGCAATGTTTACCTACAGTGCTGTGTGATTAAGATTAGCCAGTGAAATTACCTACAGACACATGTATAAAAGACTATTGGGTGGCGAACTCATAGTAGAAGCATTTTTCTTCCCCCCTCTGATCGTGCTATGGGCCTGGGTTTACTTGATATCACGCTCTTTTTGCCACAGTATTACTTAAAAATACAGAAAAGGAGATGGATAAAAAACAAAGCTACACCAACAGTAGTAATTACTTTATTTTTGGCAAAGTAATAACACACACAAAATTATAATCCAACCATAAGCTGACTCATACAAAATAAACACGTATAGGTCCTAAAATTATTATAATTTCAAAACAACACTATCAATCCGGTTGCAAGTCACAGCACTCCCGATTTTTTGTATCGGTGCATTCATGGAATGCCAAGTGGTTTGTATCTGCGAAACTATTAGGTATATTACTATATACTCGCTCCAGTTTGTCACAGTATTCTTCTTTCCCAGAACAGACGGTAACAGTACCGCTGGGGACCAAAATTCTATCAGAAATCTCCTTCAGTGAACATTTAGAACCAAGAGGGTACACTGCTTGAACTCAATAGCCTTTTTCTGCTAAAACACCATCAAATTTAGCGCAAGCTACTCTTCACGACGGCTGACGACCCTTCAGGGTTTCATGAGACTCCTCCCTCTGATTGAAGGTGTAGATTCTGATAGTAGTTGTTTGTAATTAATATATAGTAGGTAAATTATCAGTGGCACAGATTCTAGGCTTGAGAATTCCTGGCTCATAACTATTTATATATCAAATTTTATATTAAATACCTATAAAGATGTTTTATTACAGTTTAGTTTTCACCAAATAAAACGCCAAAATTGACAAATAGCAATCATAGAGGACTTTGTATAGGCTGAAAACGTAGAAAGAGTATAGTAATAGAAGCGCTATGAGCGTATAATTATCTAAGGGATAGCAATAGTTTATGACGTTGTTTATGGAAATGCCAGTTGAAAGATTTAACCATATTGATGGGGTAAAAAGCAGCACCAGATTTAATTATATTATGATAAACATTAATACCGGCCCGACCTATAACCTATCATCACATACTCAAGTTGTTGCCAATCTACAATCACTATAAAACCTAAGTTATTGGTTTTGGATTTTTATGAATGTTTATAGAATTTAAACTAAAGTTGTAAATATAATTTTACAACCGAAGATATGTTTTTCTTTTGGCTTTGCTATCATAGTCTAAATATGGGAAATTATTACAATCACGTCATCTAAACAACACCCAGTAAACTGGAAGTATAGAACTTATAGGAATAAATAGTGTTGGAATTGGGTCCGTTCTAAAATAAGTTAGGTACATTATATGTTGTCTTGCGAAAACAAAGAGATTCAAAATGTTCGGAGCATATTCGAGCATTCTTTTTTTTGCCTCCGGTAAGCAAAATCCATATAATTATCTGGTATAAATTATTTTTTTAACTGGCAACATAGAAATAACGTAATTTTTATGTACATAATATTATATTAAGGTAAGTACGAAAGTTATGACAGAAATTTTTATGTTGCACCATTGTATTATTACTAAAATTGGCGTATTCTCGAATAACCATAAATTTCTAGACAACATGCGAGTGAGAAATGCAGTTAATCTTTACTTACCTTGTTGCCTAAGCTTCTAGTAGGTAATGATGATGATTTTGACCTGACTGTAACAGATTTTGACTGTTTCAGCACAGTCATGACTTAATTTACTATAGTAAATAATATACTTCAACACTTTTTATACTTGTTTTGAAAAGACAAAATGTAGGGAGTCAAAACATTAAAAATGTAAACCATTGTAAGTAATCTAAACAACGGTTTAAATGTATTTTTAATGCTAAAGTAAACTTGGACTGGAACAATAAAAATGGTTTAAAAATAAAAATACATTTATTAGTTATTTTCCGTAGGATAAGCTAAGTATAAACTTGTCGAATATATTATCGGCTGTGGTTTTCGTGAGATAAATAAATAAATTAGTATTTTTATGGGAACACTACTTTCTGTGTAATAGTTTACTAAATAGTTTCTAACTCGATGAAAACCCTAAGAATTAATGAAGATGCATGAAAATATTGGGGTCACGTGTCAGCCAAGACTATCTTCTCTAGTCGGTTTATAAGAGAAAAGAATGGCAACATTCACATAGATTAAGTAGGGTAGGGGAACCGGTCCACCGGCCGGCACCTATCCATCGGCCATTCCTGATCCTCTTGCAGTATTATTTAAATATTAGCTACTTACTATTGCAATATAGGAACGAAAGTCTTGTAAATACTCTTTGATTGAATCGCCTGATACCCTAAAACATTATTCGGTTGGGTTACTATAGCAAACGATTTTTAAAGAATTGTTTAATTTCACGTTGGCAGATGAGAAAGAGTTACGCACGCAAATACAAAAAAAAAATAGTGACTCGCCTCTCGTTCAACCGTAAGTTTTTTACTGTTATACTAAGTTTTTTTTTTTTATGCTTGATAGGTTAGCCTTTGGCCACTATCTCACCTGATGGTAAGTGATGATGTGGTCGAAGATGTTGAATTACTGGCTCTCAAGGACAGCTGCCGGAACACACCGTTAGGTGCTTGGCGACAGATTTTCAACTTGATGGTGGTAGCTAGCCAGGCGGGCATTCGCAAAGTGCCCTACCACCATGCTGTAACGACTGCCATCCTAAGACAACAACCGGGACCAACGGCTTAACGTGCCCTCCGAAGCACGGAAGCGCTCAGTAGTAATGTCACCAGCGGTCACCCATCCAACTCATGACCGCGGCGGACGTTGCTTAACTTTGCTGATCGATTCAGAATGGTTAAGCAAACTTCGCTACGAGCGCTTCAAAAGTAAATGTTGATTGTTGAGATGTTGAGTGTCGGTAGTGGGGTCTCTATCAAACCCGAGCCTGACATCACCCAACTGCTCCCCGACGGTTGGGTATACCTAAAAGCATTTACCCCATGACAAAAAAAAAGTATAAGATAAATATGATTGTACAGTTTCACATAGACGGATAAAAATAATTTATAGTGAATTATAGCTGATAGGCTAGCCTTTGACCACAATATCACCTAATAGTAAATTATGACGTAGGCGAAGATGTTGTTCAGGCCGCCCTAGAATTACTAGTATTACTATTAAAGTGTAACAAATTAAATCAAACATTAAAGTATAGTTTTAAGTATGTACTGCCAAAACTATGAGGATGTTGGAATAAATGGGTGTTGGGCTAGTAGGATATTTTAAATGGATACATACATACATATTACACATAAAAATGTTTTTTTTAAATTTATTGTATGGATACATTAATTTTAAATCAATATTAAATGTTCCGACCGAAAACTGGGACCGAAAACTAAAAAAAATGGCCGAAAACCGGCGATTTCGCTATATTTGGATTTATATATTTTTCTATAAATAAGGAAGCACTTGACTTTCTTTTAAATATTAAATACGTAAACTACATTATATAGGGTACCTACATATATCAATAAACAGCGCAGGGCTCAATCTGTATATTTTTTTCTAGCGTCTTAAGGTTGAATGTGCCACTAAATGGCCGAAAACTGAGTATTCTACCCTAGTCATCTTGCATCTGTTGGGAGCCAGGGACCACTGGCTCCCAACAGATAAAGGGGTAGGTATACGCGAAAAGGATAAACAATATTGATATCTGTCTCACTCATTATTATTGCGGTTATGGTATGTGCATCCTTCTCTAATAATTAGTACAATTCATTACGCCGATTCTATTACTATACTCTTTCTACGGCTGAAAAAGAATTCAAACCTCTTTTGGAATGAATCATTAGCTCTTAGAAAGAAGGTACAATTAATTTGATTTACGCCGGATGACGTCACTTTCGTAATCCTATCGAGTTCACGTTAGTCAAGAAACGATGCGTTGTGCTGTCAACCATCGCCTCCTGCGTAAACGTACTGTAAACTCGATACGTTTACGTTACGGACTATCGAAATGTTCGTGCTTGGGCTACAGTTCAGCAGCTTAGAAGTTATGAAACAATGAAAAAATTCTCAAACATACATGAACCCTGAAAACATAACACTCCTTTGTAACTAATTCGTTGTGTATTAATTCATTACACTTCTAAATTAAATAACTTAATATGAATTGGCCAGCAAATTCGCCTGCTTGAAGGCACGATTGGTGGTAATGGGATTAGGAATCGAATATTAATTTTAATTATAATATTCGTAATAAATATAATATTAACTACAATTATTACAAAAATCATTGTAACATATTTTTTTGTATTTTGAGTCAAGTGAATTGGCACTTATTATATAAATATATTCTACTCTTCTAGCCATAGATTAAAATAATGAAGAAAACTAAAATAAAATATCTAACAAGATTTCCTAACCTTTCCGATCCCTCCTAAAGTAAAAAAATCCTTTAAGAAAAATCCTAGAAACGGTAAACGTTTGGATATCAAACGTATCGTGTTCCCACCACATGCAACACATCGGAGGTCTATTGTGAGCAGACATTGTTGTGTTACAATGCAGAGCTTAAATTGCTATTCTGTACAATGGGGTAAACTGATAGCATGGGTTCAATGACATATATCCTTGTGTAGGTTTGCGGTCAATTTATTTTTAGAACAGACTGACATTTTAATAGCATTCATATACTACGGTATGTTAATATCAATGCTTCTAAAATGCACAATATTAATTCAGTTCCAAAATGCACAATATAAAATTAATTATGACTTATAGGTTGTCTAAATACTTTTATCGTAGTAGCTGTAGTTTTAGTAAAATTCACAAAATACTGACAGTATTTTGTGAATTTTACTAAATGCCAATCAATATACACTGTACTGTATCAGCCGGATCGTCCACTGCTGGCCTCCCCTATTTAGGGGGTGTTTGCCATAATCCCCACACTTGGCAGGTAGCTTGTGGATCGCAGTGCAAGATAGCATAGTTCTTAAGAAGGCGCTGCTGCCCACCTTCTTGTAGTATTTTTCCCTTAGTCGACTTTTACGACACCCACACGGGATGAAATGGGGAGGTGCAATTCTAACCCGGCACCCCACGGGGGGTATTAATGTAATCAATATATGATTGTATGTAATGAACATGATATATTTCGCATTGAGGTATGATATTTTGCGAATGCCTGCCTGGTAAGATACCACTCTCATGTATAAGATCTGTCGACAAGCAACTTAATGGTTAGTTTTGGCAGACAGTTGTCTACTGAGATCCAGTTTAATTTGTAGGAAAAAAAGAGGGTTAGTTCAATCAGACAACGGTGTCTCGTTCGTCGAAATCCATTTTGCTCGTTCTAGGTACAGAACTCTAAAAAGCACAATATTTTTGTCAGTACAAACAAAAATAGCAATATAATCTCATCAGACATATCGGTTTAAAAAAAATCTTTGAAAATGTGCGAGCTCAATTTTATTCATCATCAATTAATTATCATTTTGAAGAGCAAATGAAAATTAATTGTCAGAGAAACCTAATAATTGTCCAACCCGTGAATCAAATCGTAGACTTCAAGATCTCAAGGTGACCTTTTCGCCAAGCGATCAATTTGGCATTCATAACAACAAAAGCAACCAATCAGCATCTCTACTAAATCATTGTATTGGTAGACAATCTACGAAGTACTTTGGTAATCCCCTTGAAGTTTGGATATATGACGTGATTTAAGCCGAAACTAGCGATAAGTTCCCATATTATGTCAACTATTTTGATAAGTATTAGGTAATATATTGAGTTAATACATTGAAAAGAACTTTAATTGCATGACCATTAGACTACGTAGAAACAGGAATGAAAGATGCGGCGTTAGTAAAATCATGATGTGTTTTGCTAAGAGTGAAAGAAAAATCCTATCCACGTAAAACTATATAAACATGTAGGTTTTGCTCACTGAGTGATACAAAGTAACCATTTAATTTATTTTTTCAGATTGCCGCGAATATCTTATTCAGCCATAAACTTCTAAACATTCAAATTCTATCTTTCTCCCGCCATTAGAAAGGGAGAGAGACAAAAACCAGCCCTTTCGAAGTTCCGATTTTGAATTCGACCTATATTCGACCAAAGACAAACACGTTCGGAATTTCGTACTAACCAAAGAAATTTAGCAAATTAAGATAATTATGTCTTTTAACGTAATTTATTGAATTTATAACTGATTATTGTATTTACGAAAATAATTATTTACTGCAAATAAAACTGATATATTACCTGTAAATACAATATTACAAATATAAGAGAAGAAAAACTCAAGTCATGTTCGGGATTCTAACCCGCGTCCATCCACCCCCACCCCAGCCGGGGCATGCTCCAATCCAATTGAGCCAACATGACAATAAGTCCATAACTCAAATTTTTCCTATTGCTCCCTTAAACCATCGAATTGGGATGGAGCGATTGACATGGAGATTTGTAGTATGGTCCGCAGAGCATGCGTTATTGGAAACACAAAAATATAAAAAATTACCTGTAAATATTTAATTCTAGTTTCAAAAATGTTACGTAATATATTTTGAATAATAAAATATCGTGGGTGCTATTTCCGAACACGCCTTATTTTAAATAAAAGAGCGGGAATAACATTTTGTAGCTAGCGTAAAGAGTTGAATAAGTTAATAGTTAAACTCTTTTGCAAAAAAAATGGGCACTTTAGATTTTTTTCTCTACTTCAATGAAGAAGAACAAGAAATAGGTTTTGTTAATTTGACGATGTATTGGCATGTTTTTTGAAGCATCCTGGCATGATTCTTTACGTTCCAAATTTAAAATTTGAAATTATTAAAAGAAAAATAATGATTATTGTGGACTATTCTAAAATTGCTTTGCTAATGGCGCGAATTGCTGAAACGATTTTTAACTGTTTACAATATTTTAAAACTTTTTGGATATTTTCTGCACATTAAACAATTTAATCTTTCTTTTTACATTAAATACTACTTTTTGATATGAGTGATAAAGCGATAAGGGCCGGTAAAATTATAGCCCTACTTGAAGAAGGTTGTTCGCAAACTTACGTGTCTCAGCGGCTAAATGTGAGTCGTTCAACTGTCTTGGCAACGGTATCAAGAGACTGGTTCGGTCAAAAGAAGACCCGGTTCGGGAAGAAAACGATGCACAGAATCAAGAGATGATCGCTTTTTGGTGAGTCAGGCGTTGAGTAATCGTTTGGCGTCAAGTGTGGACCTGAAGAAGAGCCTTGAAGAAGTAAGAGGAGTAGAAGTTAGCTTGTGTACAGGTTTGCTCGGAACTGTGCTTCATGGACTCTGGAGGACTGGAATAAAGTATTGTTTTCTGATGAAGCTAGAATCTCTTTGTGTGGAGACAGACGCCGGCGAGTGCTGTTTTCATAGAAAATGGAACATTTAATCCACACCGGTAGATAATGGAAGTCCTAATTCCATATGCACAACCCACATTGACTGCACTTGGGGAAGATTCCATTTTTATGGACGATAATGCTCACCCGCAGTTCTGGCGACGTGGAAGCGTACATGCAAGAAGTTGGGATCCGTCGTTTAGATTGGCCAGCTCGAAGTCCTGACCTCAATCCAATTGACCATGTGTGAGATGTTCTAAAGAGACGGGTAAAATCAGTGCAACCTGCTCCACAAAACATCAGGGAGCTAAAAAGAGTCATTGCAGAAGAGTGGGAACGTATTCCTTAAAACGTTATTAAAAATCATCGTGAAATGCAGCATGCCCAGAAGGATTCAAGCTGTCATTTTGGCAAGTGGAGGTCACACTCGTTATTAGGTTTTTACTATTGTAACTTTATTTAATTAAAAAAAGTAAAAAAAAACTTGTCTTTATTGCCGACCACTTCTTATTGTTTGGGCGTGTACATCGATTTTAAAGAATCCAACGTTTTTTTTTCTTTTAATTGCTCGAATTCACTTCTCGCGCATTAATTTACACGATTATAAGTATACATACTACGTCAGAGAAATAAATTTCATTTAATTAACTAAAATCGACCTTAGAACGTAAATTTCCTTAGGTGCCCGTTTTTTTGCAAAAGAGTGTATTTCAATCCATTCCTGTTTATTTTTTTTTCTCCAAGTGTTCTGGCTGTTGAAGTGAAAAGTTATGTATGTTACACGAGAACAGTTTTTTGCATCTCAAGATTCAAAATCAGCAATGGCAGCAAAAAACGACTTTGCTCTCTTGTTGCATAAAAACTATTGAATAATATTTTCTTTTAAATCAATTTATTATCAAATTATCACAGGTTACCTAAAGTATTAAGTTATATTATCATCAAGCACGTAATAGTCATATCAGTTCAGATACAAAGTTTATTTGAGATAATAACTCTATTGAACGTTAAAGCGCCATGTTATTTCTTGCTGAGAATTCGAATAGTTTAAGCCAAAACCAACATAGATAATATAAAAGAATATAATCCTGCTAACCTTAATTATGTGCTTAAAACAATGATATTATGTAGGGTTATTGGTAATATGCTAACAACCTCTTAGGGATGACATCTGTTAGTTCTAGCAAACATTTTGAGATATTTTTATTGTTTTGAGAAAAAAAACGTGTTTTTTATATTTTTTGACGGAATAAGTACGATGCCCATCTAATATTAAAAGTATCTTGTGCCTGTAATGTATTATTTCATATATTTTATTACTTTGCTCGACGTAAATAATCAAAACTCTATTCAAAGTGAGCACGGCGCGGTCCAGTGTAGCCGCGGTGAACGCTCTTGGCTCGGAGTATGCATTAAATGACAAAAAAGATATATATTTTTTTTTATTTTTTTTATCTCTATGTGTTTGTTAGGACTAGCAGATGTCAACCCTAAGAGGTTGTTAGCATATTACCAATAACCCTGTATAGTTTTGAAGCAATGATGGCGGAGGGTGAATAGCTATGGACTACCGTCAGTATGTTTTTTTTTATTTATGCCTGATTGGTTAGCCTTTGACCACTATCTCACCTGATGGTAAGTGATGATGTGGTCGAAGATGTTATTCAGGCTAACCTTGAATTACTGGCTCTCAAGGACAGATGCCTGAACACACCGTTAGGTGTTTGGCGACAGATTTTCAACTTGAGGGTGGTAGCTAGCCAGGCGGGCATTCGCAAAGTGCCCTGCCACCATGCTGCAACGACTGCTATCCTAGGACAACAACCGGGACGGCTTAACGTGCCCTCCGAAGCACGGAAGCGCTCAGTAGTAATGTAGCCAGCAGTCACCCATCCAAGTCATGACCGAGACTGACGTTGCTTAACTTTGCTGATCGATTCAGAATGGCTAAGCAAACTTCGCTACGATGTCCCAGGGTGACGGGGACAGCGCAATGCAATTCGTCACTTGTGAGGAAATTTATCTGATATAGGCATAGGTTAGTCCACTTAACATCAGGTGGGCCCTATGCTTGTTCCGTCACAATCACGTAAAGAAAAAAAGTTAGTAACACTCCTCTGATATAGAGTTAGAAAAATACGCTCTATTTCTTTGTCAGCGTATTCTGTGCAGAATATATATAGCTATCCAAAGATACTGTGATTATCAAGAAGCTTTGAGTGGCGATTATGTCGAATCGCCCTAAGGGGACACCTAAATCAAAACAGAGGCCTCCCGAAGGGATGTTTTTTACTGCTGGTAATAGATGCTTTAGCTGATATGCTCGTGGTGATAACTTTATATAATAAAAATAAGTTTTTTTTTGTTACCATTTCACAAGTTCCTTAATATTTGCCATTAAACATAACCTGCTGCAATATTCCAAACATCCGTTGTAAAGCTATTGTAAAAGACAATTACCTTTCATTACAAAGACCTATTAGTTTTACAGGACTTCCGCAAGAGGAACAGTTACTTTAGTTTGTACAATATCAAGTCTTGAGCTATTGGTACATATCAATTTTATGGTAATTTTATGGAAACCAATTCTAGCTTCGTATAGTTAATCGTTTCTTTATTATGTCTTATATTATTTTACTGATTTATATCTATTTGGTTGCAGAAGAGGAAGATGTCAGTGATCATACTCTGACCAAATTCAAGACATTCTAGTGCAAAGCCAGGTCAAGAGTACCATAAACGGGACCGTTAACGATGCCTCTTCCGTTTCACGAGAACTTTTAGTACTGCATGTTTAAGTAACATTCATAGTATCTTAGTCGGAAACTGTGCTTCATTATTCAGAATGTGGTCGAGGTTTAGTGTCTGCAAATTGTAAAGCATCTTTTAACTGCACCTCATTAAAGACAAATGTTTACTGTATATATACAAACTTAGTGTATAGAATTTCCTACAACACTAGATGAAATATTAAAAAAAAATTACAAAAAAAAAAATACTGACTGCAAACATAAAGTATGCACTAAAAGGGATAGCTCAAATACTACTCGTTAGATCTCACTCAAATTTATTTGAAACCACATGACAAGTACCAGTTTTGAATGTAAAAAAATCGTCAAAATTGGTAATCGCTGTTCGATAGTTAAATCTCAAACTATTTCTATTTATTTAACAATTAATAGATCACTTAGTTGCAACCAAGAAGATTACAATATTTATGTTGTATTGATAGTTGAATTGCGAATGTAATATATGCTGACTCAACAACGGGTTATAAAATTAATAATAATAATAACTTTATTAATCATAAAACTATTAACATATAATGAATCTTTGTACATAGTTGTGTTTAATTTAATTTAATATCTATGTTAGTTAAAGTATTTTTTAATATTTATGTTAAATAGTCCTGATAAAAATTAAAGATATGTACCCGTGGGCCCCAAACTAAAACACCCACGTGATAAGTATTATTTTTTAGAGTTCCGTACCTAAAGGTACGTCCGTCCGACCGTCCTTCCGTCTGTCTTTCCGTCCATCCGTCCGTCCGTCCGTCTGTCACCAGGCTGTATCTCCAGAACAGTGATAGCTAGACAATTGAAATTTTCACAGATGATGTATTTCTGTTTCCGCTATAACAACAAATACAAAAAGTTGGCCAAGTGCGAGTCGGACTTGCGCACGTTTCAACAAAATAGGTTAAAATATGAAGTCTAATGTTGTATAGCTGATGGTACGGAACCCTTCGTGCGCGAGTCCGACCCGCACTTGTTCTAATTTTGACAGTGTTTGGAACAAAAGGTCGTAGCCACCACTTGCAGTACCTACGCATTGATATTGAACTTTTTTTTAATTAATATCTTGTTTTAATTTCCTTTAGAAGCTCTTGTGTGAAAGATAAGTATGCATTATTGATGCTAGTAAAGACGCCTTGGTGAAGTGCAAGCTACATCGTGGGCTAAGGTAATTGAAATACTAACTAAACTATGTAAGCCAGCTATACCAATGATGTCAGCTAAGCTAATTAAGGCTAGAGTGCACGTAGCTGTTTTCATATAAACGTAGTTTCGACATATTTGAAATATTAAGTGTTCCAACTTTGTGAAATTTTGTCTGCAAATCCCTGAGCTTAATGTTTCTAATTTTTTAATGGTTTCTAGTTTGCCAGTTTTTTGATTTAAGTATAATTTTTTTATCCTTGAATCTGAAAAAAAGAATTCCCATACAAAGCGATTTTTCCCAATATTTTTGAATAGTACTTTATTTTACGGAAAATTGCAAACCAGAAGCATATATTATAATAGACTCAAGCAATTATATGCTAACCTTCAACGAATTTCAAACTGTGAACACTAGGTATTTAGTATATTACGAAACTAATGAAGAAACACCGTTTGTATAAAAATCGTTACATACACACTTCAATTTACGCTTTGCGAGGGGTGTCGGGAGGCCCTAGCTCATAGCAATTAAATAGCGCGTAGTGCAAGTTTTGTTATTGTTTTTTTTTTCAGCGATTGTAACGGAATAAGCCCGATGCCTATCTAACCTATACCTATAACAGAACTATATATAAATGATTTTCACGTCTGATACCGGGTTATATAGCCAACTAGCCTTTCTTTGCTCTCATAGTTGAGAGTACGCTTAGATGTGCGAACTAAAATCTTATCGAAGTTTGTTTCGCTTAGCTTGGTATACCGCGCTTGACGCTCGTCGCTGATCTTTATGGCCCCGTTGTACTCGTACTTTGTCATTCTTCACAAACACACACACACATCCTAAATTTACAGAAACCCAACAACGGCAAAGCAAACCAAACGAGAACTCTTAAGTACATGGTTAGCAAACTTCCTAGTTTCTTTGTCCGAGACTGCTCTTTATTATTCAGGATGTGTTTATGCCACAGAGAGGCCGCAATTGTTCTTAGAAAGCACCTGTTTACTGCGGGGTAGTATTACAAGCGGAACTTAATGTATTATTAATCGTAATGGATATGTAGTTGTAGATGTTTATTATATGTAGTTGTTTATTTGGTGTAGAGACGTTGGGTCCGTGAAGACCGGGAGCTCATCGTATTTTCAAAAAATTATTTGAGCGCTTGGTCGATGCGACGCGTTATCAAAATGCTGGCACATATTTGGCTCAACAAATAAGCATTGCAATTCAACTGGGCACGCTGCCAACTGGTAGTGGGCTGGAGCATTTGGACTGCCTGTGAGTCTGCTATAACTTATAGGTTGTCCAAATGCTTTTATTATAGTAGCTGTAGTGTTGTTTATAGTTCTTAGTATTTTGTTTAATAAAGGCATACCGCTGGTTAAAAAAAATGTAGATTCGTGAACAGATGCAGAGGTTATTCAGCTCTAAATAATATGAACTATACGAATTTTTCAGCTGATGGTAAGTGATAATGAGGTAATTCATTTTATTCTTTATTTTATTTAGGTTAAAATGACCATGCAAGCTCCACTACGAGCGTTTCATTCATTATGTATCAAACTATTGTTTATTTACAACAATACAAGTTCTTGGTAATATGCTAACAACCTCTTAGGGTTGACATATGTTAGTCGTAACAAACATTAATTTATTTTCTTTAGTTTTGGAAAAAAAAAAAATTTTTTTTGTATTTTAATGACTACTCTAAGCCAAAAGCGTTCACCGCGGCAACACATGAATAGAGTTTTGAATATATACGTCTAGCAAAGTAATAAGAAATATATAATAATACATTACAGGCACAAGAGACTTTGAACATCAGATAGGCCTCGTACTTTTTCCGTCAAAAACACATAAAAAACATTAAAAAAAAATTACAGGACTAGCAGATGCCGACCCTAAGAGGTTATTAGCATATTACCAATAATCTTGAATAATACAACACCATGGATTTCAAGATCTTGTAGATAAGTCAAGTACATCATTCAGCCTGCAAGCAGACGTGCAAATATTATTTAACAATATTCGTGCTGTAATACATATATAAGGTTGATATTAATTCATCAACAATACTGCGGGGGATGGTGTAGAATCGATAACGGAATGTGTTCCATTCATGTTTAATTTTCACATACAAAAAATCAGTATTACTATTTTCTAAGCGCGGCGCGTTGCCTTTTAGTATGATAGCGAGAACTACGGTTTACTCCATTCTCTTTTCTCACACGTACGAACGCTACCCGATGTCAATTAGACGCTATCACTATCGGCCAATCTAGCTAGAATGCCGAATGCTTTGCATAATCGCCAATCGATTAAACTCTTCTATAGGATAAAAAAATTACTTACCTACATTATTTTTAATTTCAAGTTTACGTAGGTACATACTGTATTGTGTTGCAGCTACTTAGGTATGCCGTATTGTGTTAAACCGCAACCACGTCGCGCGTTCTTTTGTCGCAAGCCGCCTAAGACCGACTAGGCAGAATAGGTACACCGTGTTCATAAACCGCGGTCGTCATTGCTATTATTCCCAAAGCCAACGTGCCACAGCTTAAGCAATAGTACAGACTTTTTGTGTATGTGAATATTAATTAAACATGATTGGAACACATTCCGTTATCGATTCTACACCATCCCCCGCAGTATTATTGATGAATTAATATCCACCTTATATATAGACTAATACTATGCTTGACGATATAATACATATTGAGACAATCCGTTATGAGAAAATAACAAACTTTAAAGCTATAATTAAAGATGAGATACTCCATAATACTATCAAAACATTTGTACAAAAATCAGTCACTTCGTTGCTTACAAAATTTTAATAAATATGGTAAATTATTATAAATGGATAATGATATTGCTTAAATATTTTTTATAAGTTTCTGTGTGACAATCCAGACTTTTTTTAAATGAGCTAGTACACCAACCTCCTGGTTGGTGTACTAGCTCATTTAAAAAAAGTCTGGATGAACTATTGTCAGCCAACAAATATTTTAATGTCTATATAAGTTGTGGCAAGGAGATTGGTGGAGTGGGTTATTATACTTTGATCTTTGTACTTTGTACGATGTCCACAAAAAACATCCCTACGCATTCGAAAAATCTTTTGAAAATAATCTAAAGCTCTTAATGTACATACAAGGGTAAGTAAGACCATGGGAGGCTTTCAAAAAAGTAGTATTATTAGTAATGTAGTATAATAAAATCAACGGAAGTTATTAAATGTATAAAATTACGTAAGCATGTTTCATTAATATAAACTTATGCTAAACTATATACTAAACTTAATCATACAACTTAAGAAACTCGACAGCAAATTTGGGCAAAACGTAAAGGAAACCTTACAAGTACATGTTATGTTACCACAATAGTATAGGTTCCTTTGTCCGAGACTGCTTTTTGGAGTTCCGTAGCAAAATAGAACCCTTTTTGTTTCGCCATGTTTGTCTGTAAGTCACGGTTATTATATGTATATTCTGAGACTATTTAAACCTAGTAAGCAAGCTTGATTTATAAATTTAATAAACACTTCACGAGAAAAAATATTATTTCCTTCTCTCATGCTCGTAAAGTATTTTACATATCTCTTGCTCTGTAAGTACACCCTTACACCCCTGAATGCCGGGGTGTTATGACTATCATTACAACATAGGTTTTGGAATTCGAAAAAAGAACTGTCATACTCATACTGCACGAAGAATATTTTAAAAAAGTTAATATTTTTTTTCTCGGTATCGATTAATTACTCGAATCGGAATCTAGACAATTTATTTTATAAAGATTTTATTTTAAATATGGAACTATTTGTTTCCACATGAAAAAAAAAAGACAGTCTACTAGTAGGCGCGAAAGCATCGCGAAAATAATTAATTTTCTTGTTTGAATTCTTTTTCAAAAGTTTTAAACATGTCTAGTGACGAAGACATAGATCTAACGCCCGATTTTATTAAAGAAAGGGCAAAAACAGTTGTCGAAAATATATTACCGCCGAACTCGAAAGAAAGATATGTAAAGGCATACGACGAATTTATGAAATGGAGGTCAGAAAAAAAAGTGAAATCTCTTTCTGAAAGTGTTTTTATATCATTTTTGATGAATTATCTAAGAGGCTACAACCTTCCAGTTTATGATGCTTTTATTCCATGCTAAAATCTACAATGATGACAAAACATGACGTGAATTTGAAAGATTTTTCTAAACTTACTGCTTTCTTGAAAAGGCAGTCTGACGGCTTTAAAAGCAAGAAATCGAAGGTATTTACTGCAGAAGAAGTACAGACATTCTTAAATGAAGCTCCGGATGAAATTTATTTAGCAATAAAGGTACCTACGTATTTACTTGCCCTTTTTAATAAGTTTCCAAAATATTTCACAAAAATACTATGCGAATTTGGTGCCTTTAATACAACTTATGTCTTTTTTACAGGTTGTTCTAATTTTTGGGATATCGGGAGCCTGCAGAACCGTGGAATTGACAAACTTGACAATAGAAAATGTAGAGAAACATAACAAATTACTACTCATAAAACTACCTAACACGAAAACTAAAATTGACCGGTCATTTGTTGTGCATGAAGAATTTGCAAATTATGTTGAAAATATCAAGCTCTTCGGCCTGAAAACGTGGATACAAATCGTTTTTTTCTTAATTACAGTAAAGGAAAATGCCACAGACAAGTAATAGGAAAAAACAAATTTACAGGCATGCCAAAACAAAAAGCCACATATTTAAAACTGAGTAACGTAGAGTTATACACCGGGCATTGCTTTCGCAGAACATCAGCGACTCTATTGGCTGATTCGGGAGCCAACCTCACTCTGTTAAAAAGGCACGGCGGCTGGAAGTCCAGCAAAGTGGCCGAAGGTTATATCGAAGATTCGATGGCAAACAAAAGCAAAATTACTTCTAAAATAACAGAAAATATAAACTTGAAATCACCACGTCAAAGCACATCATCTGAGCCATTTTTTAATGAAGAAAATAGTACCAGTCAACTGTCGCCATTTACGATGCAAGAACCTCAAGTCACTCAAACTCAAGTCTTATCATCACAAACTCATATTCAAACTATAAATATTCCTAAATTAAACGTGACCATATCTCTTACAAATTGTAATAATTTTACTATTAATTTTAATTAAATACACATTTATTTCTTCTTAATAAATGTTCATTGAAACCTGCTGTCTTGTTGTTTACTTACCTCACAATCGATATGTAAAGCAGAGTGTTTATCTCGGGTGTAAGCATCAATTGCATACTCGGGTTAATTAGCGCCTTCGCTTCGCTCAGGCGCCAAAAACCTCGTATGCAATTGATGTCATACAGCCCTTGGTTAATAATCTACTATTATGCTTGGTGCAAGCGGATTTAAACGGTATTTTAGCTTTTGCTAAAATACTAGTGCATAAATATCATTTTTTTAAACATGAGTGCGTACATCTGATTAATAAATATTTAATTGTTCAAAGAGGTTCAGATTTTAATACAATTCATGTAAGAAAATTGCCTGGGTTGTTGCTAATACCTATAGATCGGGGACACCATTGAAGACACAGTTATTTTTTTCAAAAATGCAATGCGCTTGACTAGGTAAACATGTTCAAATATCACTTTACATTTTCATTAAAAATGTATGTATTACTAGCAATATCATCATTTATTTTCCACTCAATTAAAGATAATATCCTAGTCTCGTGGTAGTGTATATCTCGTACATAAAACTCATTTTAGCCTTGACCTAAGTACTAGGCCTCGCCCTTGGCTCAGGCTGCTAAAAACTTCGGCTTAAATGACATGTATTATGCACACGTTGTACCTTCTACTATTTTAGAAAAGAGTTCTATATAAAAACTTCAAATGAAAAAAACACCCTTCCACATCATAACTAGTATCGTTTAAAAGATATATAAGGGCACCACAAGATATCCAGTTATATTTTCAATTATATTTATATTCCTTTGTGATCACATTTATTCATTAAAATAGGATTCGTTGATAATCATAACGAAAATTTAAAGGGTGCTTCTATTTTGTATCTCTATTTGTGGTTCTCGTATTTTTGTTGTTTCTGGACGTCTTTGATCTCTGAAGCTTCTCTTCATTTGTCGTGTTTTTTTTATATCTTCGAGATTATCTATGTTCCCTAAAACTTCTTTTCGAAACTTTGGGTTTTTGTATCATGATCTACCGAAACATTTCTTTCACTACTCATGCTCATAAAGATCTTGCTTATGCCCAGCGGAAGCGGACACAAGCGGCGTTCTATGCTCTAGTGCATAAAAGTCGGCCAATTTAGCACAAGGGTATACACAATATTATTTACTTTGTTGTGGCATAGTCTACTTTCTTTTAACCTATCAAAATTGAAATACATATATACGTAATAACAGTGATAATTTATATATCAGCTCATCAAACTGAGTTTGCTATAAAAATATTTTAATTTGCAGAGAAAATTAAAATTACGAACATGCATTTTGAAGCAGTGATGGCTCAGTGGCATTGGCTATGGACTGAAGCGCAGCAAATCCATGGTTCGAATACCGCCATTTCAAACACATGAGACTTAACAACTATATCTCAAGGTGACGGGCGTAGTGCAATTCATGACTTGTGACGAAATGGATCTCTTATAGGCAGAGGTTAGTTCGCGTCACAATAACATAATATATATATATATGCCAAATTCATGTACATGCGTACAATATTATTATGCTGATGGGTTCAACGGTTTGTACATTCTGACAATATTTTTATTTCACCAGAAATGCAGTACCAGCGATGGAACCAACACGATATCACACGCAATGTTTAGTATGTTAGTACCTCCCCCAATACGAGTTTTCTTTACGCTAATCATAAACGTTAATGCTTTCTTCCTTAAATATTTTATTATAATTATATAAAGTTACATAAAAGTTTGTCGCGTGTGAAGTCTTGTATAAGGAATATTACACTCAAATAATAGTTGAATTTCATTTAATATATGAACATATATACCTGTATAGATATTTTTTTTTAGCAGTCAAAGTGTAGCTTGCGTTGCGGTCACGATTAGAATGGTTGACCACTAGAGGTATCACTACTGAACATTTCCGTATTTCGGAGGGGATGATGAGACATCCCGGTTATTGTGCATGGTGGTAGGGAATTTAGCAAATGCCCGCCTGGCTAGCCCTCAAGTAGAAAATCTATAATGAATAGATTCGGGCGCTATTTTGCGGAAATCCACTTTTAATAATAACATATATTTTTAAAATAATTTAAGAAAATATCATATAATCATTTAATAAAACACTTAAAAAATTATAAAAATATACATCTAGTGACAATTCCGCCTAATTTTCCTGTTCTAAATAAAAAAAAAAAACTATAGCTAAACACATAACGGTATTTTTCGGCAGCTGTTCTTGAGAGCCAGTAATTTGAGGTTAGTCTGAACAACATCTTCAAACACATCATGTCTAATTATCAGGTGACATAATGGTTAAAGGGTGCCCTATAAGCTTTGAATATTATAAGATAATATTTCTAGGTTAAGCCTGTTAACACCTTCGACCACATCATCACTTACCATCAGGTGAGATTGTGGTGAAAGGCTTACCTATCAGCAATAAAAAAAAGCACTTAGATTTATAGGTAACTTAGAACTTACTTTGTTGTATATTAGCATATTTTCCCGGCTAGTTACTTAGTCAAAGCAGTAAAAAATATGGCTGAAAAAATTGTGTGATTATAAGTTAACTTTGCGGTTGTTGTCAAAGATAACGATAAACAATCACAACAAAAAATAACAACAAAGTCTCTTCATTCTACTTTACAAATTGTGTACCGCAAAGGTTCAAACTAAGTCATCGAATACAAGTTCCTATGTAACACTCTCTGCACTAGCTATTTAAGAGGCTCTGCTTTACTAATGATGTTGAACAAACAATAGTTGATAACATTTTATGTAATAATTGATTAAAACAGTAGTGCCAGTGCCAGTGACGAAGGAAACAACGATGCACCTAAGCCGGCGCCGTCGGTGACGTCGTAGCGCGCGGCTCGGTCCGCGGCCGCTGCCGCGCGCCGGCGCCACCACCAGTGCATGTGTGGGCGCAGTCGTGAGCGCACGCACTCTGTGATGAAGTGACTCTGAGAGTCGCAAAACCGGTCGAGACGCCTTCTCGAAGTAAAAATACCGTCAGTTTAATTCGGTTCAAAATGTCTTTTAACATATTTTGTATCTTGAATCTACTAGATTAGTGACATTACTACACGTAACTTCTTAAGTAAGCCGCTTTTGTGTCCGACTTAAGTTGAGAATTATTCATTTAGCGCTGAGGTTACCTTTAACTTTGGTGATATTTCATTCTGACAAGGTAAAAGTTTCACCTAATTTGCTGAAAGTATCTTCTTAGGAAGTTTAAGGGTTTTAATTGCTTTACATAATACGCCGCTGGCTATCATCAATCAGCCTCTGTTTTGTCTGTAACTTGTCACATAAAAATGAATAACTTATTTTATTTTAATATTTTTATGTTTGCAATAACGCATGCTCTGCGGATTACATTACAAAATTACAAATTTACGAGAAGAAAAATTTAAGTCGCGTGCGGGATTCGAACCCGCGTCCATCCACCTCTTTAGCCGAGGTAGTACTAATTCAATTGAGCTAACATGACAATGAGTTATGACTCATTTTTTTCCTACATCTATAGTTCAACTTACGTTGCACCACAAACAAGACTAATTGCAACTAGCTTTAAACTTGTTAATGATGACGCAACCCTATAATTTTTATATTTTTATATTAACATAAAAATATTATAATAATAGGGAAATTCATTAAACTTTTTCGTCTCGTAAATTTGTAATTTTGTAACTTATATACTTTAAACTGTTACCTTTAACTTATGAGGCTAAGAAAACTTCTTCTACGATAACTATGTTAATGCGCCCTTTTACCGCACAAGCTTTCTCTTCTGCCCAAACAAATATGAGGATCCTACTAGTGTCGCTTTGGACTGGAATTCTAATTTAAAAATATTTTAAATGTAAAATTCAAAATAATCAAGAGCATATGAACCGCCACGCCCTTGCGCTTCACCGTGTGATGCTAAGCATTTTACGAATACTCACCAGGATAGTTACCATTATTAACTTACTTCAAAAAAAGGAGCAGGTTCTTATTCGGCTTTATGTTTTTCTTCTTTTGTATGTATTTTACGCTATTATTCCCCGAGTTATGGACTGATTTTGATGATTGTTTATGGTGGCTTGAGTATACACACCTTCAAGTTGGTTCTATTAAAATTTCATCGAAATTTGTTGAGTATTTACAGTCAATAATTCAATGGTAATTGCAACTTTTGATGGTACAGTATTATAGGCAAGTGAATGATCAAGTTAACGTGAATCACTAAAAATAAAGATAACAAAATACTAAAAAAATACGTAACAGACTTCCACACTAAAAAGTATGAAATTATTTGTGGAAGTCAGATCATAATGATGTAAGATCAGTTTTTTAGATCAGGAATGACTTCAACAATTATTTCATACTCTTTAGTGTCGGATGTCAGTTTTTTTTTAAATTATTTATTGAGTAGCTTATCCGTTTCTAAGTATCATGTGTGCCAGAGATGTCCCCATTATAGGTTTAAAGTATATAAACATATACTACTTGAACTAAACTTGAACGCGGATCGAATACAACTCAGCAGTCATTTATTTACAGGAAAAACCTACAGACGTAAGCTACACTCACGATTGTTTTAACTAAATTGGAGTAAATAAAGAATTTGACAGAACTAACTCTATTTACGCCGAGACACGGCCTCGAACGAAGCACTAATGACTCTCGCTAGAGTGCTTGTCAGTATTTAGCGAAATACGTTAAACAACTAACGGCTGCCTTGTTTTTTTGAAAGGAGATTTGTTAGTTCGGCGTATTTTGCTAATTAGGATGTTTAGAAAGCCTTAAGATTAATTATTAACAGAATTTATATTCTGAGCTAACGAAATTTGTTTTTTCATTAGTAAATAACAATTTGCTTTTGCTTTGAAATTATATTTTAAGTTTTAACTTAATATCAATGACTCGTATAGTTTGATATAATATTTCATGACTTGTAAAAATTCAAAGTTTCTAACAGTATAAGTGTATTACAATTGGTACAGAAATAGCGTGATTTCACAAGTTTTTCAGACTGCTCTTGGAACGCTTCTGATACCAATCTTTTTGAGAAGGTCGACGTTCAATATAGGGATGTCTTGATTTCATATTTTAATGTATCGATATATCTTTTGAGCAGTTGGAAATTATATATACATATCTAATAATATTGTTTTAGGGAAACACTTCTGAGGTTGCCAAAATCGACTTAGGTCTTTAAAAATATTATGTATTATTTACATTTTTTATACGTAGATGTATATTGTGTACTTATATGATATTCATTTAATATTACAAGTGTCGGAGATATTTAATTGAAAATAATTTTATGATATAATTTTAAGCAATTTACATGATTGAAATTTGGTATACTGCTATGATAAGGTGAGGTTAATTTGCCAATATAGGTTTAATGCAGTCTTGTTTAAATGTCAAGTTCGAAAAAAAAAATTATCGTAAAAAGTATCGAGTTTTGCCGAGTTCGGGTTTCCTTTTCAGTAACATGTATGTGCTCTGGACTCCATCTCCAATACAGACTCTTGCCTACCGTTTGTGAGAACATTTAACTCATGTTTAGCCTAAACTATATCTTCTACCTAATCATCACGTAAGCGTAGGTAAAATTTTAGTCTTTATTTGTCAAATTCAGTAGCGGTTTGGGGTATGGAATCTTGATTTACTGAAATTGTACATAGAAATATGAAAGTTTCAGCAACTATTCTTGTGAGCGTCATTAAATATAGTAGAGAAATGAGAAAGATTACAACGAGAATTATAGTCAATCCTTCCTTCCTCCTGTAATTTTGTAATGTATTGCAGAGCATGCGCTTTCGAAATTATCCATGATTGTGATGAAATTTTTATAGCACCACCTAAGAATACCCTTATACCCTTTTCAATATTCCAATAAAAATAATATAAAAATGGGACTACTCTGTAAAAAGTAATGCGTGATCATACATAAAAAATATTTACGCGTTGGCGTCAGAACATCTCACTTTTTTGGTGGTCGGTTAAAATATTTTAATGAAGGAAAATCTTTACTGCTGAATATGTAGACTTTCATCGTAAAACTTTTCTTCGAGTGGTGCACCACTACTAAAAGCGCCCGGAGTAAAGGATTTCAAGCCAAACATTCGGAGCGTAACTCAAAAGTTAAATCAATTATTGCCTTCAGTTCTGTTTCTTTAACAAAATTGCAGGTACGTGACTGCCATATTGCGAACTCTGGCTTTAGAGGACATTTTGCAACGTCGGGGTCATCGGTTATTGGCTATTTACCATAAGTGAGGTTTATCGGTTCGTTAAGCTGCAACTTGAAAAACGAGGGTAGCGTTCTAACTACGTAGTTTTGAATATAAACTTTCTTTGAACATTTTCAAAGATTATTTTTGTGCATTGTTCGCGTTACATTGAAAAGAAAACTTGAGTTCAAAGTGCAAAATGGTAGATTGGTTAAATCAGGCAATTTGATAAAAAAAAGGAAAGTCAACATGTCTTACTGGAAAGATATGGACGAGATTGGAATAGATGAGAGATTTCTTCAAATAATAGAAGAAGTTTTTTCTAACAGGTTTCAGACTAACTTAGAATTACTAACACACCGTTAGGTGCTTGGTGACAGATTTGAGGTTCTATTTAAGGGTTGGGAGTTGATCATGCTATAACGACTGCCATCCTAAGACAACAACCGGGACTGACGGCTTAATGAGCCCTCCGAAGCATGTAGCGCGCCAGCATCCCACTACCAGTAGACAGCGTGCCCAGCATGGTGGCAGCATTTCCCCGTTGGATGTTGCTAATTCGTTAAGCAAACTAAGTGCCAGCATCTTGATCACACGTTACAGCGACCTAGCGCTTTGATATGTGTTGGACAATAAGATGAGCTTCCGGCCTTCGCAGACCCATTATCTCTGGACTCCAATAAACATTTACACATTACAACAATTATGATATATGAAAAATACACATGACCCATCTTGAAACGAAATTCAATTGAAACTTTTAAGTCTGCGTCTTAGCTTTAAGGTTCTGAAAAGGCTCAGAAGTTGCAAAATTTCAGAGTTAGTAAACAATGAGAAAGCAATGGGCCTGTGAGCACTCAGCCGAGGCCAAATCTCAAGACCCCATTACAGTTCTCTAACAAAGTTTGAAAAGAACCAAAATGAAATTAAAATATTTATTCAGCTAATATCGTGGCCATTGTTAACCTAAACGAGGTATTTAGAATTTACCTTTTCAAACTGAAAATATGTTCGTTCTGACAATATCATAACATGCGGTTCAACTTAAACATTCTAATTTTGAGCTTACTGTAACGACAGTAGCCTTCCGGTCTATAAGTAATTAAGCAAAAATACTGTAACACTATTATGCTAACTTAATGTGCTATAAATATTACAGGAAAACAGTTTTTTTTGATTGGTGATAGGCTAAACTTTGATAACTATCACGATAAGTGATGATGTGGTCGAAGATGTTGTTCAAGCTAGCCTAGAACTACTGGCTCTCAAGGACAGCTGCCGAAAGACACTGCTAGGTGTTTGGCGACAGATTTTCTGGTTGAAAAATGCCCTACCACCATGCTGTAACGGCTTCCATCGTAAAACAACTACCGGGACCGACGGCTTAACGTGCCTTCCACAGCACGGAAGCATTCAGTAGTAATGTCACTAGCTGTGACCCATCCAACTCCTGACCGCGGCGGACGTTGCTTAACTTAGGTGATTGATTAAGAACGGCTAAGCAATCTTCACTACGAGCGCTTCAGAATAAAATTCAAAATAGTACTAATAAGACTAACAGAATTGATAAATGTGTTATATCTTACTTTATTATCTACTAGCTTTCCGGGCGCGGCTCCGCCCGCGCCGATATCGGTTATCGCGCGAAAACATTAACCTCTTTTTGAGCAGTCGGATAAAAACTATCCTATGTTTTTTCCCGGGTCTCAAACTATTTCCATACCAAATTTCATTCAAATCGGTCCAGTAGTTTTGGCGTGAAAGCGTAACAGACAGACAGACAGACAGACAGACAGAGTTACTTTCGCATTTATAATATTAGTACTGATACAAATGCAACTCTTAAAAAGTATGCAACTATTGGCCACGACGAGTTATTTATTGCATTAAATATTAATTAACGCTCCTGCAAAAAAGGAACTAAAGATTCATATACTTGAAAAACAAATTTATGTCCCTTAACCCTTCGACCGTTAACAAATGAAAGAACATTGCAATTAAGCCAGCAGCTAGCTCGTCACAATAAAGGGTTGATTATTGTTTATGATATTACTTACATTTATTATGTACCAATTCAATAACGTAATTTCATAGTATATTACTAAATTGATATAACAATTGATCACGCCCGCGCAGTCCCAAAACATCGAGAGAACAAAACCATCAAGTTCTGAAGCTATAATAACCGAGCAGTTATAGCATTGTACTGCGCTGCTGCAGGTCTATGGTTCGATTCCCACCGCTGGCTTGAGCTTCGAGCGTGGGAGGGCATTCTGCGAATGCTCGCCTGTCTACAACCCTCAAGTATAAAATCTGCCACCAAGCACCTAACAGTGTGTTCCAGCAGCAGTCTTTAGGAGCTAGTAAAACTACTCTAAAATAAGAGCAAACAAATGTACGTCTCAGGGTGACGGCGCCAGCGCAATTCGTCACTTGTGACGAAAAACATCTGTTAGGTTTCCGTTAGATATCAGATTGGCCTCGTGCTTGTTCCGTCAATATCACATTTGAGAACGTTATTGTAACGGAACAAGCTTGAGGCCCAACTGATGTTAAGCGGATTAACCTCCGCCTATAACAGATGCATTTCGTCACAAGTCACGAATTGCACTGCGCCCCTCGCCTCGAGACATATCTAGGTGTTAAGTCTCATGTGCGCAGGCACAACAATTTCTCTGGCTCTCAAGGACTACTGCCGGAACACACTGTTAGGTGCTTGGCGACAGATTTTTTACTTGAGGGTGGTCGCTGGCCAGGCGGGCATTCGCAAAACGATCTACCACCATGCGGTGAAGCGCAAGCCCGCAGCGGGATTCGAACCATGGACCTGCTGCGCGGCACTCCATAGCCTATGCCACTGAGCCATCATTGCTTTAAAATCATTGCCAAATTGTGTGCAAGTGACAGTTTAAAAGCTTATTTTATACTTGTAGGAAAATTTAGCGATAAACAGGGACTATTACATTGCTTTATTCCCCTTCAGTCAACACAATAAGCCCTTTAACAGCCAAACGGAAGTAGGCGCAAAGGAAGTCGCTAAAGGTCTTTAGAATCCATTCAGGAGCAATCACGGGGAAATCCTAGCTCTAAAAAGCTTACGGAGAAAATAAGAAAGTTTGCCCGAGATGTTGCTTGCCGATGTCAAAACAAATTCAAAATTCAATTAAGTATTCACTTATTTTTAATGCCAAAGTTTTATTGTTACCGAAAGCTCATTAGATTTTGAAAAAAACTGGAATATATCAATAAATGTCCGTTCCGTTACAAAACACCTTTGTAGTAGGTACATGATGTGATACGTACCTACTTGAGACTATGCGGTCGTAAATAGATAAGAGGAACGATGAATTAGATATAGACCAGCACGTATCTATTGATAACCTCTGTTTTTTTTATGTTATTGTGACGGAACAAGCTTGAGGCCCACCTGATGTTTAGCGGACTAACCTCAGATGCATTTTGTCACAAGTCACGAATTGCACTGCGCCCGTCACCTTGAGACATAGTTGTTAAGTCTAATGTGCCTATAATTTCACTGGCTCTCAAGTACTGCTGCCTAAATACACCATTAGGTGCTTGGTGACAGATTTTCTACTTGAGGATGATCGCTAGCCAGGCGGGCAGTCGCAAAATACCCTTCCACCATGCGGTGAAGCTCAAGCCCGCGGCGGGATTCGTACCATGGACCTGATAAACACCGTACCGTACATGTATCAACCACGTACTAACTAAGATAAGAACCAATTGTTGTAGTATATAAGGTATGCAATATGGAAGTTAGCAAGGTCTTAATACAGTCTCAATACACGATGGAACCTTAAAGAAAGGATATAAGGTAATGAATAGATTCAGGCGTTACTTTGCGGAAATCCATATTTAATAATAACAAATACTTTTAAAAGTATCCTAAAAAACATTTTTTTTTTTTTTCTTATTGTTGATAGGTAAGCCTTTGACCACAATCTCACGTGATGTTAAGTGATGATGTGGTCGAAGGTGTTAACAGGCTTAGCCTAGAATGACTGGCTCTCAAGGACAGCTGCCGGAACTCACAAAAATGCCCTTCCACCATGCGGTGAAGCTCAAGCCCCGCGGCGGGATTCGAACCATGGACCTGCTGCGCGGCAGTCCATAGCCAAAGCCACTGAGCTATCACTGCTTCGAAAACATTAAATAATATTTAAATAAAACACTTAAAAAAGCATAAAATTATATATCTAGTGACAATTCTGTTATGGGTATCTAATATATTCATACTATTTCATGTAACTTGTGGGTAGCTATAATAAAGATAGTTGTCAACCGGATTCCTTGTTTCATTGCACGTTACATGGTGACAGCGGTGTAAAAATATAATTCTAAGCGTTTAAAAATATAATCCTGTCTATATTATTGTTAAGAAGTGTTACGTAGTGCGTGATTTGTTGTGTTTTATAATGGAACACGCGCGACCACCGCACCAATTCAAGAGCGAGGGAGCCACTCGACAACTCCTGTCAAAGGTGTGGAGGTCGATGCAGTGCTGCTACTGACTGCCCGGCTATATCTGTGCAGTGTTATGTGTGTGAAAATTATGGTCATTTTGCTAGGATGTGTAAGGTAAACAGGAGTGTGAAAAAACTGCACGACATCGGTGTTTGTGAAAAACAATCGGACGAGGATGACTGTGAGTCGTTTTTTATATCTGTTTTGCATAACGTTTCTGAGGCAAACTGGTCTTCAGAGGACTGGGCTGAGGTTCTACGTGGAGAGTATGGCTTTGAAAAGTTTAAATTGGACTCTGGGGCTGATATTAATGTATTGTCGTATACACGTTTTATGCAATTGGGCTATGATTCTAAAATTATTAATACGAATCATAATATAAAGCTTCAATCATACAGTGGTGATTTTATTCCGATTCGAGGTATTTGTAATTTAAAGTGGTGGTACAAAAACGTGCAGTATGATTTAAAGTTTGCCATCGCTTCTATTGATTGTCAAAGCGTGCTGGGACTTCGAACATGTTTAACTTTAGGATTAATAAGCAGAGTTCACGATTTACATTTGGCAGAAAATAAGGATTTGTTTAGTGGGCTAGGCTGTTTACCGGGGGAATATCATATTGTGGTCGACAGGAATGTGGCGCCAGTGGTATGTGCTCCGAGGAAAGTACCGTTAGGGTTACGCGAACAATTACACAACGAATTAAATCGGATGATTCAATTAGGTGTCATTAGAAAAGTGAATCATCCTACCCCGTGGGTTAATGCACTTGTCGTAGTCGCTAAGAAAAACGGTAGTTTACGTGTTTGTTTAGATCCGAGGCCCCTGAATAAGGCCATTCAACGTGCACATTTTCAGTTGCCCACGATAAATGAATTAGCCACCAAACTTCATGGCGCTAAAGTATTTTCAGTTTTAGATGCAAATTCTGGGTTTTGGTCAGTCAAATTAGATAACGAGAGTGCTGACCTATGTACCTTTAATACACCGTTTGGAAGACACCAATATTTAAGATTACCTTTCGGTTTGAACTGCGCCTCTGAGGTTTTTCATGCCAAAGTCAAACAACTGCTCGAAGGTCTCGAGGGGGTGGATTCTTTTATCGACGATATTATCGGCTGGGGGGCCAATAGGCCGGAGCATGATAGACGTTTAAAGGAATTATTTAAAAGAGCGCGAGAAATTAATTTAAAATTTAATAAAGAAAAGTGTAAAATAGGTGTCAGTGAAGTGACTTATTTGGGTCATATTTTTAACAAGGACGGGATGAAAGTAGATAAAGAAAAAGTAAGAGCTATAATAAATATGCCCGAGCCATCTGATCGAAAAAGTTTAGAGCGATTTTTAGGGGCAGTTAACTATCTATCTAAATTCATACCTAACTACTCGGATCACATTGTTCCATTGACGAGGTTATTGAAAAAAGATGTTACATGGTGTTGGGAAATCGGGCACAAAAATGCATTTGAGAAATTGAAGAGTTTGATCTGTAATGCACCGGTTTTGTCATTGTACGATGTAGAAAAGCCTGTACTGATGTCTGTGGATGCAAGCAGCGTCGCTCTAGGCGCTGTGTTAATGCAGCAAGGCCGACCGGTCGAGTATGCCTCACGCACACTTACTGATACACAAGTCAGATACGCTCAGATCGAAAAGGAACTGTTAGCAATTGTGTTTGCTTGTGACAAGTTCCATCAGTATATTTACGGTAAAAAACAAGTCCTTATAGAATCCGACCATAAACCACTCGAAAGTATTTTTAAAAAACCTCTAAACTCGATCCCAGCGCGCTTACAGCGTATGATGTTAAAATTACAAGGATATGATTTAGTGATTACGTATAAACCAGGAAAGTTTATGTATATACCAGACACACTATCGCGTGCACCTCTGCCAGATTTATATGATGACAAAATAAGTATGTCAATATTAAACCAACTTAAAATGGTTATAGGTAATGTACCAATGTCGCAAAACAAACTAACTATTGTTAAGAAGGAAACTGCTAAAGACAATACATTAAATCGATTAATGTTGTATATAAATGAAGGTTGGCCGCCTAAAAATGATTTGAGATACTTTAGGTCGATGAGCGATGAGTTATATTGTGTAGACGGTGTGATTTTCAAAAATAAACAGGTACTAATTCCTGCCTCTTTACAAAATGATATGTTAAAAATTATTCACGACGGCCATTTAGGGATCGATCGTTGTAAAAGACGCGCACGTGAAGTGATATTTTGGCCAGGTATATCACAGGACATAGAAATGTATGTAAGAAAATGTAAAGTGTGTCAGGAGAATTTAAACAAACCCAGTAGAGAGCCCATGATACCGGTCACTATTCCGCGGTTGCCTTGGAACAAAATTGGAACAGATATATTCGAATATAGAAAGAAAAGCTATTTGATTTTAGTGGATTATTATTCAGGTTTCATCGAGACGGGATATCTAAAAGACACTTCTTCAAATTCTGTTATTAATATTATGAAGGAAAATTTCGCTCGGTATGGTATCCCTGATACAGTGATAAGTGATAATGGTCCACAATTTTCAGGCATTAAATTTCAGAAATTTTCGATTGAGTGGGGATTCGATCATGTAACTTCATCACCTTACTATGCCCAATCTAATGGTAAAAGCGAAAGGGCAGTGCAAACAATTAAGAGAATGTTAAAAAAATCTATTGATAGCCAAACAGATTTTTATCTAAACTTGTTAAGTTACAGAAACACTCCGCGGGAAAGTTTGAATTCTCCGGCACAGCTCTTTATGGGACGCCGATTAAAATGTAGGTTACCTGTTCATCCAGACTTATTAAAACAAAGTAGTTGTAACGATGAAATGCAACATAAAATATTGGTAAACAAACAAAACAAAAACAAAATGTATTATGATAGAGGTTGTAAACCATTGCCTGAGTTAAATGTGGGCGATGACGTAATTATGTTAGAAAATAATAATAAACGATTTCGTGGCACGGTTATAGGCAAAACGTCGACTCCACGTTCTTACATTTTAAAAAATAAGAGAGGTATTTATCGCCGTAATCGCCGACATTTAATTAAGACTGTGTCTAATAGTGAACAGGTCAAATTGGTAAATAGGAGACAAAGTACTGACAGAAATATAAATGTTGTATCCGATGACGATGAGATCGAAACGTTTTTGTCAGGTGAGGAAGAAGAGAGTATTTATGAACCAAGTAGGGAAGAGCATGATATTTCACAATATACTCCTCCTCTTACTCGTAGTAAAGTGAGAAAATAGATAATCAGGTAGGTACCTAATAATGTAAATTTCTAGGTGTTATAAACTTTGGTACTTTAGTAACCAAATATAAATATAACGTATTTTATGATTTTTACCTCCTATAAAAGATGTTTTTTTTGTTTAAAGGGGGGAGATGTTATGGGTATCTAATATATTCATACTATTTCATGTAACTTGTGGGTAGCTATAATAAAGATAGTTGTCAACCGGATTCCTTGTTTCATTGCACGTTACAAATTCCGCCTAATTTTCCTGTTATCCACGTGACGTCATAAACATCACGCAGCCTAACCGGAAGAATACCCGACTAGTTTCGCTTCTAAACGAAGCATCTTCAGGAGGTCTTGACTTACCGAGCGCACGATCGAGACTTGGTCTCGATCGTGCGCTCGGTAAGTCAAGACCTCGGTAAGTAACGATCGAGACTTGGTCTCGATCGTGCGCTCGGTAAGTCAAGACCTCCTGAAGATGCTTCGTTTAGAAGCGAAACTAGTTGGGTATATTAACCGGAAGAATACCCGACTAGTTTCGCTTCTAAACGAAGCATCTTCAGGAGGTCTTGACTTACCGAGCGCACGATCGAGACTTGGTCTCGATCGTGCGCTCGGTAAGTCAAGACCTCGGTAAGTAACGATCGAGACTTGGTCTCGATCGTGCGCTCGGTAAGTCAAGACCTCCTGAAGATGCTTCGTTTAGAAGCGAAACTAGTCGGGTATTCTTCCGGTTAGGCTGCGTAATGTTTATGACGTCACGTAGATAACAGGAAAATTAGGCGGAATTGTCACTAGATATATAATTTTATGCTTTTTTAAGTGTTTTATTTAAATATTATTTAATGTTTTCGAAGCAGTGATAGCTCAGTGGCTTTGGCTATGGACTGCCGCGCAGCAGGTCCATGGTTCGAATCCCGCCGCGGGGCTTGAGCTTCACCGCATGGTGGAAGGGCATTTTTGTGAGTTCCGGCAGCTGTCCTTGAGAGCCAGTCATTCTAGGCTAAGCCTGTTAACACCTTCGACCACATCATCACTTAACATCACGTGAGATTGTGGTCAAAGGCTTACCTATCAACAATAAGAAAAAAAAAATGTTTTTTAGGATACTTTTAAAAGTATTTGTTATTATTAAATATGGATTTTATTTAAATATTATTTAATGTTTTTTAGGATACTTTTAAAAGTATTTGTTATTATTAGAAAGGATATACTCGTAAATCAGCCCTCTTCAGGGGATGCTAGTGGTTCTCAGCAGCACGTATATGGAATGACAAAATTTTGGTATCCAAGATAACGAGGGCAATAAGATAATTTTATTCATAAATGGACGATATCGCCATGCGGATGCCAGTGGGTTAAGAAATGATATAGAGTGGCTATGCTTAAAAGACAGCTTGCTGCTGAAAATTTGAGACTAGGGTATGAAAAATGTTTGCCTTATTTTTCCTTTATAAGTACAGCTTGAATTTTCATTATTTTAATTATTTTTCCTTTATAAGTACAGCTTATGTTTACATAGAAATTCATTTATTGCATTAGAATGTTGGTTGTTCAAAGTTCTTATAATAATAAAACGTGTGCCGTATTCAATCTAATTCATGAAGAAGCGTGCAACATTGGTTAAATATATACCTATTCTAAATTCTACTATGATTTGTTTACTTTATAATATGAATTTCATACAAATTTCATCGAATTTAAAGATAATACTGCAAAATTAGTGATGCTATCTAAACAGAACGCTAAACATATATACATTAATATAAATTTTATGTCACAAAAGATATAAGTAAAAAAAAAATTATTTATGATCAAATAATGTCAATTGATTTTCATAAAAACCTTTTTTCTTACCGGCGGTATGCCTTTATTAAACAAAATACTATGAACTATATACAACACTACTAAAATAAAAGCATTTAGACAACCTATAAGTCATAGCAAACTCATAGGCAGTCCAAATGCTCCAGCCCACTCTCAGTTTGCAGCGTGCCCAGCATGCTGGCAGCATTGCCCAGTTGAATTGCAATGCTTATTTGTTGAGCCAAATATGTGCCAGCATTTTGATTAATAAGTCAATTGGTTATATATTATAACGTCATACTTGTGTTTTTTTTTAATTTATATCCAAATGTAAGCATATGAGCATATACATAAATACACACACAAACACACGAGATGAGACCTCACTTCATTTTTGCTTGTCGTGATAATTTATAACACTGTTAAATTATTTGTTTCATACACACTTACGTGATCCCATACCAATGTCCCACAGTCGCAATGCCTAAGGGAACGGGGATACCTAAAAATTTACGCAGCCTGGAGTTTTTGGTTCTTTTTGGTAGACTAATTCAGGCTGGCGAAAGATATATTTACTGTGACGCCCTTAGAAATATATAGAAAATAATTAACCTGATATTAAAAAATGATGTGGTTACAAATGTTCTTCAGGCTAACCTAGAATTACTGGCTGTATTTCGAAATGCACGAGATTACCTATCTCCGTATAATTACGGACAATTAATTACGCTTATTCCGTGTGAAGTTTTATCCAATATTAACTCTTTAATGAAAACAAGTTACAAAATTTTTAATCATTAAAGTTATTATAGACATGAGTAAAAAGATTCAAACTATTCTTTGATTTTAACATCTGTGTACATGAAGAGAAACAGATGTCTTAGCAACACAATTTTGAAAATTGCAATGTGTATACTTGTTTTTGCAGGCGACTATACATAGATTTTATATATTATTTCTTTAATATTTTATACTAAAAATATATATATAATATTGTGTAACTAAATTCTAAATGCTTTGTTGGCCGAGTGGTTTAAACGTCGTTTTGTAACCCCCAAGCTCTAGATTCAAACCCGGAAATAATAAAGATGAACCTGGAGACATTGGTTTATTCTGTTCAATACATTTTAAGTTGCAGATTGGAGTGAGGCAGTTTTTAATATACCAGCCACTTATACGTACAAGTACAATATCTTAATTAGATAAAAGTGAGTTGTTCGGCATCTTTGTCAGACACAGGAATAATATTATAAGATTGTTTAAAAATCACCAAGAGTTAAGTAAAAAATTTGCGAATTCGGTAAATATTTCACGTCATTTATTCGAAATAAGAGAAAATTTCAACCTGTAACCTTAGCAGAAAAGAACATAATTATGCCAAAGTGGGAAAACTGACACTAATTGGGGAGAATGGGACGTTTACCCAGAATTCATGTTCTTTTTTGTGAAACGAGTTTTAGATTGATGTATAATTATGTGGTTAATTGGAAGGAGCACATACATCTATATCTATAAAAATAAGAATCTAAATCCTGACTCACTGACTGACAGACAACGCACAGCCTAATCCACTGGTCGCAGAAACTTGAAATTTAGAGGGTGTATTAGTCTTGATTTGTAGAGGTGTACACTAAGAAAGGATTTTTTGTAATTAAACCCCTAAGGGGGTAAAAATGGGTGAAAACCTTTATATGAAAGTTCTTTGTTTTTTAACTTACAGATCTGAAAATTAAAAAACAGTATTAAGTTCTCCGTTTAAGTATTCCGATAGCTCATTCGAAATAAAAACTGATGTGTTCAAAATTTTGTTGTGACTTGATGTAGTGAATTTAGAAGATTCATATACTTTGACCGTGACTTGAACCCGCATCCCCCGAATACTGGGTGCAGATTTTTTTTCATCCGTTTCAATGCAACTTTTTGTATTTGGCGACATCTACCCAAATAGCAGTACACTATTTACTTAGACTGGTAAGTTGATATACGATCAACACTGAAACCATTTTTTTATACCTAAATAATTTCTATGTTCTTTAGCCTGCGTCAACTTTGATGATGGCCGATGGCAACCATTATGCATGTATAATAATAATGGTTGCCATGACACAATCGCTTCTCTGAGAAACATGGATCACTAAAAACAGCGAAAAAAAACGAAACCTAGGTACTTCTAACACAGAAATATTACTTGTTCAATAGAAGCTTAATTTCGTATTTTTTGGAATTTGCTAGAATTCTATGTCAGTTATTTATAACAAAGTTCACTCATTTCAATATTGCATGCTGCATACAGAATAGACTGTGTTTAAAATAAATTTGAGAAATGCTAGTTATTTAAATCTGATTGTTCGAAGAGAAATCATACGGACGCGGGTGTCCAAAACTCTCCTTTTTTATACTGAACTGGGTACTATTTGAACACTATCTCACCTGATGATAATGATGATGCGATCGAAAATGGAGCTCGCTTACCGAGAAGATACCTATTCACTCACGTTTTGAAGACACCCTTATTGAAAAAGGTCACTGGTTGTGATGATTCCTCTCTTATTTATTCGCGTAAATTTTAACGTACTATATACTTAAGTGGTGATAATTAGCAAAACCTATCTATCGAGTATTTCAACAAAATTGGCCAAAATTGGCCCCGACATAACCATAATAATTACACGTTCTCAAGAAGTTTTTTTTTAAACAAAATTATAGTATTATTAAATAAGGTATTGTTAAATTTACTGCGTTTATAATTTACTATTTTTTTTTACTCGTAACGAAGCCGAAATTCGTACAATAACTTGTTCCTCACAATATTCTACATAAAACAAATGTGGTTTCCACCCCGAGCTGCTTAAACCCTACCCAACAACCACAAAATATTCACTTTACGTTTTAATACCGAAAAGGTGCGCCTAAAATAATAAAACTAACAAAATTTGGATCGAAATAAAATGTTGGGAGGTGCCTCACCAATTAAAGCTAAGGTTACTTAGGAAATTATGAGGTTACCCAGAAAAGTGATTTATAGTCCGGTTGGTTTGTTTTCTTTGAAAATACAGAACAAAAAGTAATTTTTACTTCAAAAATGTTAAAAAAAATTGTGTATTTATTTGATGTACGCAGGTTCTAATAGGAGAGAAGGATTTGATAATAATAAGGAAGGACTATGTAATTCTGTTCTATATTTAATCCCCATATACACGACCCCTTTTTCGACCGAAACAATTTCAGTAGGAGAGGAACTGATAACAAGAAACCCACCAGGGCATGATTCTACCATATTCGTGCCCGTATCCAGCATCTACATGATTGTTGAATTGAACAACAAAAAAGTTCAATAAACTCTAAGGGAGATAACACTTGATGTTTTTGAATTAGCAAATCCGGTAACCTATGGTTAAGTTCTATTGTAATATTTATCGCTTCCTGAAAGGCGCTGACATTTTCTGTATCGTTTTCTTGACGAGGTAAAATTACCTCACATTGCACTTCTGCCACAGGGGCGGTGAATGGATTGTGTAAGAGTTGAATCCAATAAAAACCACGCCCGTAAGCAGTCCTCCACTGAGTTGGGGCAAGTTGTGCTCGCATTAGCGTTCTCCACTCTCACTGGGCTAGACCCGGCAACGACTGCTTTCATAGCATCACAACTCACATCAACGGCTTAGCGTGCCTACCGAAACACAGAAGCGCTTATTTTTAACTGCCCCTAGCGGTCTCTTATCCAAAAAAGTACAGCAGATAATGGAACTACGCGCACCAGAAGCAGCTTTTTACGAGCTCTTCATCAGTTTTATACATAAAAAACCTTTTTTTATTATATTATCGTGACGGCATAAGGTCGAGGCCCACCTGATGTTAAGCGGACTAAGCTCTGCCTATAACAGATACATTGCGTCACAAGTCACGAATTGCACTGCGCCCGTCACCTGGAGACACAGTTGTTGCGTCCCATGTGCCTGTAATTTCACTGGCTCTAAAGGACTGCTGCCGGAACACACTGTTAGGTGCTTGGCGATTTTCTACTTGAGTGTGATCGCTAGCCAGGCGGGCATTCGCAAAATGCCCTTCCACCATGCGACGCAGCTCAAGCCCGCCTGGGACACGAACCATGGACCTGCTGCGCGGCAGTCCATAGTCAATGCCACTGAGCCATCATTGCTTCATAACAAAAATACATTGCTATACCTATATTCACTCCATTGTTATACTCGCACTCTTTTAAATTGTAAGCCAATACTGATTTGCAAAAACATGCACAAAAAGCTTCTCGGGCCATATTGTACGAATCTGTCCCGAAAACATTAATAATCCTCTCCAACGACAAATAAAACAACACTCACAATTGTTCCATAAAAAGGCACTTAATGTAAAACGCTGAAACGCCTGTCAGACGAAAACAACATCAATCTCTTTGAGTTGAAAATTGAATACATCCGTTTGTATGAATCCAATGACTGCTGTGAATAAATAAGACAATACTAGTACTAACATGAAAAACATATATTTTTACGCTTTCTTTCTCTAGAAAAAATGGTGAGCACCCAAATTGCGCCAGCCATGTTTTTATCCGTTGTAATAAGTGTCATAGTCGCTTGTAGTACCGGGTACAGTTCCAGACATAAGAGTGCTGCCGATTTTCATTCCAACATCTGCTCGACTTGGGACTGAATCTAAGACCTTGAGGTTCCAAAGGGTTGCTTAACATTAGGTAGGCCTAGAGCTTGTTCCGTCACAATAACGTTAAAAAGAGTGAAGAATTAATGTAGAATATTTTGACTTATTTACTATAGTTTACTTGATATTTGTTTATGAAATCATTATTTAAATATAAAATGTACTAGAAAATGGCCAGTTCACGCTGAATGGAAGGTATGTGCTTTTGTATACAGCGTAGAAGTGACTAAACAAAACAGTATCTAATAAAATAACGAGGTACGGGCATGTCATTAGGAGAGATGAAAAACATATATCTAAATGAGACCCGCATATGAATGTGGGCGAATAAGTAGACAGAGAGGAAAGCCGAAGAAAACATGAATGCACTGCATTAAGAAGATATGAAGTATTCGTAGCCGAGCTTGCCTATTCGTTGTTAACCGAACTATTAGGTTAAGCAGTGTCTGCTGCGGTCTCTAGATAAATGGGTAACCAATAGTGGAATTTACTGTGTAGCTCTCCCAATCTTCTAGGGGCACGTTAAGCTGTCGATCTCAGTTGTTCTCTTAGCACGGTTGTCGTTAAAGCATTGTGACATACTACTATCCTCAAGTAGAAAATCTTAAGCCGTCCATCTAACGGTGAATTCCGGCAGCTGTCTTCGAGAGCCAGTGATTTTAGTTTTGTCCGAATAACGTTTTAGACGGCATTATCACTTACTATCAGGTAAGATAGTAATCAAAGGGCAGCCTATCAGAAATGAAAAAATCGGCCAAGTGCGAGTCGGACTCGCGCACGAAGGGTTCCATAACATTAGTTATACAACATTAGACTTCATATTTTAACCTTTATTTGTTTTAACGTGCGCGAGTCGGACTCGCACTTGGCCAACTTTTTCTGTTTGTTGTTATAGCGGCAGCAGAAATACATCATCTGTGAAATTTTCAACTGTCTAGCTACCACCTTTCTTAAGATACAGCCTGGTGAAAGACGGACGGACGGACAGCGAAGTCTCAGTAAGACGTTCTGAAAGAAGGCCAGGTCAGGGGTATACTAAACCGACGCTTATGTATGAAAGGATTGAAAAGTGTGGATGAAGCTTAAGAGATATACAAGGGCACGTGTAATCTGTGTTCTCTGTCTATCCTTACTAGCCTATACCTACTACCCCAGAGGCGTGATATTATATATGTATGTATAAAAGATGGTAGTACTAAACTGACAAATATGATGATATTTTGAAGCAGTGATAGCTTATATAGGCTTTGGCAATGGACTGCCGCCTGGTCCATGGTTCGAATCCCGCCGCTGGCTTGAGCTCACCTCGAGGTGGAATGGTATTTTTGCGAATGCCCACCTGGCTAGCAGCCACCCTCAAGAGGAAATTCGTCGCCAAGCACCTAACGGTGTGTTCCGGCAGCTGTCCTAGAGAGCCAGTAATTCTAGGTTAAGCCTGTTAACACCTTCGACCACATCATCACTTACCATTAGGTGGTCAAAGGCGTAAGCCTTAATACGAACACAATGGTGCGCGAGCCCGGAGGGCGAGCACTTGTCGAGGCCGCAGGGCGAGCTGTATAAGTATCTTGCGAGGCCGAAGGCCGAGCTCCGACTTGAGAGTATTTTCCACACCTCCGTCGGGTCCCCATGGTAACTACCCGCGGTCACCAAAGCACCTATAAGTGGGGTTCCTTATGTACGATTCTGACCGTACCACTTTTTTATGGCAGTAGGGTGAATCTGGTTTGGTGGCCACAGTTTGGGCCACACACAACCACTACCACTCTAAGTAATAAAAAAAAGTATGTATGTATGAGTAAAAGAGGAATGCTAGTTGCACTGACCCTACTTATCATGTAATATTGACAGGAAGATCAGTCTATCACAATTCCATCCTAAAGATAAAAACAGTGGTCTAGAGATAAGACAATAAAGCCTACCTTATAATACCGTCTATAACCTCAGCAAATTTTAATCTCGCTATTCTGTATTTACCTGAAACAAATGAAATGACATATTAATTATGTTATAGGTAATTTTGTCTAGTTTCTATATAGGTAACATGTTTATGTTACCTTCATATACTTATGTAGATAACAAATTTTGAATTAAGATGCAATGATAGTCGAGCCGTTTTAGCTATGGCTTGCAGAGCCGCAGGTCTATCGTTCGATGCCCACCATCGGCTTGAGCTTCACACCATGGTGGGAGGAAGGCGTTTGCGCTCGCCTGGCTAGCGACCACCCTCAATTAGAAAATCTGTCACCAAGCACCTAACGGTGTGTTCTGGCAGCAGTCCTTGAGAGCCAGTGAAATTACAGGTATAAGAGACAGCAACTATATCTCCAGGTGATGCGGGCATTGCAATTCGTGACTTGTGACGAAAAGCACCTGTTATAGACAGAGGTTAGTCCACGTAGCATCAGGTAGGTCTCGAGCTTCAGTTCCGACACAATAACATAAAAAAAAACTTTATCAATTTGTCTGGTAATTATTTTATTTTCAATTTTTATTTTATCAGTCGATCCTCTCGGCAAATACACCACGGCATCGCAATACAATATTTATGATTAATTATGTTTTTTTTTATCATATTCGTTGAGCAGTTAATTCTGTGATTATTTTGTGCATTGGTAAGTTTAAATTCTTGTTTTAATTTATTTGAGTACATTTTTTATGATTGTTATTAGTGTTAATAGGTTTTTTCCTCCAAGTTGAATGACTTTAGCATAGACAATGAAAGGTGTGCGCAAATTCTCTATATATGTCTGGCTCTTCATTCTCGTAGGGTGTCTCAAAGAGAGTTTTATATTAAAGTTTCAAAGCAAACATTCAAAGTCTAGAGGCGTATTATTATTTTTAAGTATATTTTTAACTTTATTTTGACAGCCAGTGAAGAGGCAGAATAATCTTTTCAAGTATATTTATATCTTTTTTTTAAAGTTCGTACATATTTTTCTCTGAGAATTCATAAATATTTCAAAATATTATGAATGGAACTTACAAGTAGGTACCCAATAAACACACAATATAGCAACGTTATATTCCAACAACTCTACAGCAAGAAAACGTATTATTGAATGGTCCGATATATTCTTTGTTGCGAGCCAATTATATTCCTTCTTTAAGAAAATGCAGGATCCTCCTCGTTTTCTGTCTTCCGGGAAAAGCATGAGGCTAATTTATAGTTTGAAACGGTGTAACATTATGTTCATCTCCCTTCACGATAAAATGTTCTGTAATACACAAGACAAGTCAATAATTGATTTCTTATGGTGCGGTAGTTCTTCCAGGCAAATTTATATTAAATCCATAACTAAACTAAAAATGTATTATAAATTATTTATTTGATGAAGAAACAAAATATTTAGAAGAAAAACTGATTATTTATTTGCTCAAATTCACATTATTGGAGCATAATATAAGCATATAATACATATTTGTGACTGAATGTATCGGAAATATGAATATATCGGTAAATTGCACGTAATCCTTTATTGTTTACTTTTCAGGATTTCATATGGAACATGTCGTAGATTAGGTGGCGATTTGTATCTATCAAGATATTGCTAAAGTTTTGTATCATTTGGTTAATTGTATCTATATAATGTACGTATTGGTAGGATGGTGTGCAAAATATGATATTTTGTAAGATAAGATAAACATTTATTTGCATAAAACATGAGTATTATACCATAACAAACGCATATAAAATGTTGTTATAATGAAATATAGTGTTTATCATGTTTTGCCCCGATAGGCGTACAAATTTTTTGAGAGGTGGCAATGAATTAATCAAATTAACAATATCAAATATTATAAAAATATGATTTTAGTTAAAAGTACTTGAACGTTTCACACAAGTTACAATATAATGTCAGTATTAAATTCAATTCTAGATACAAATATAAAAAAGTGGATATAATGTCAATAATATTAAATTAATTCAGATTTATGTCAGTCAAAAATTAGCTTACGTTATAATAACTTTTCTCCAATAATATTTTTTAAGCTTAATTTTAAATAAATTATTATTACGGGCCTTTAAAGAGCTTGGTATCTGATTGTATATTTTTGTCCCATACAAAAAACACTGTTATTCATAAGACTCTTTTTGGAAGGTTGTTTACAGGGCTTATATTTATCACGTCTATTACACTTGACTTTGTCAGATAAGTAGTGCTTGAAAGTAGTAATTTAATTTGACGAATAAACCTACTTCATATATATATAGAGAATCCTAACTGTTCCCTGTTAGGATTATGTGTTCAATAAAAAAGTGATCTACAACGGTCAGTTGTCTTTAGTCCAAACATTGACCTAACACAGCGTTTTGTGCCTTAAAGACAAAATCTTTGTGAGTTGAATTGCCCCAAAAAATGTTTGTATGAGTTATGTCTTGTAATATTTCTCTGATGTAAGTAATTGTTTTGAGGTTTTCATGTGATTCGTGTAAATATTCGTCCCAGATTAGTATGACACAATAGTCTTCTCTTATAAAATCAGAGAATTATGTGTGAAGTCCTATAAGTAACTGTTTCACATAGGAGTAAAGTAATAACTTGAATTGATTTTGCATAATACATTCTGTTATGAATTACACCTTATTCTGTCTACTGATAGTATTTGATAGTGATTAAGCATACTCGTATCTTGGATTTTTTAAGTCTCTTTTTGAGATTGATTTGTTTCTTGTATCTTGATAGATTTTCATAATATTGGTAATTTTCTAAGTCTTCATTTTTGCTCCTAAGTTTTGCCTTCTGCCTGAAAACAATCTTCCCTTGAAATGCTTTCTTTGCTAATATCCGTTACTATTTGGGTATATCTAATTTGCGAGTCGCGACTGCGAATGATACTTTTTCAAATGGCATTTCATTGGAATAATTCGAATGGCTCACACATTGTTCAAATAATTTTTCGAGTTTGGGCGAAAGCGAATGACGTTCAACAAGCGAACGATTCATTCATTGCTCAAGTCGCCTCGCGGCTATCCATAGAGGAAAGTAATAAAAGTCGACCCGAACTGAAATCACAGATTAGATAATAGTTACTACATAGCCGAAATAAGCTAGCACTTAATGGTATGAACAGAAAAATGCACAGTCATTGTGGTTGTTAAAAATCCTTATGTGACTTAGTTAAATTTGAATAGGGATCCAGTTAATAACTACAAACAATAAAATATAATTACACGTACCACCTAAACGAGAAAACGCACAGCACGCGTGACGAGGAAGTGAGAACCACCCACCTATTCGCGACTCACGTCTTAGCTTTAATTTCGTGCGAACGATTTCATTCGCATGAATTCAAAAAGTTACAGCATTTAAATTCTTGAGCCAGACATCACAAAAGTACAGAGTACATAAAACTATAGGTAAACAATCCTTCATTTAATATATGAGGAGTAACATGTCCCCATGTTTGCATATTTCAACCATTTCTGTACCAGGGTTGTGACATGTCTTTGAATCAAGTTGTCCTAACATGTTTTTTCCTTTACGTATTACTTTATTTTTTTATTTTTCGAAGTGCTCGTAGCGAAGTTTAATTAGCCATTCTGAACCGATCAGCAGAGGTAAGCAACGTCCGCCTCGGTTATAAATTGGATGGGTGACCGCTGGTGACATTACTACTGAGCGCTTCCGTGCTTCGGAGGGCATGGTAAGCCGTCGGTCCCGGTTTTCGTTTTAGGATGGCAGTCGTTATAGCATGGTGGTAGGGCATTTTGCGAATTCCCGCCTGGCTAGCTACCACCCTCAAGTAGAAAATTTGTCGCTGATGTCCTTGAAAGCCAGTAATTCTAGGTTAGCCTGAACAACATCTTCGACCACATCATCACTTACCATCAGATGAGATAGAGGTGAAATAAAAAAATTGTACATGCAAATCATTTTTTTTTGTATTCTGTGGAGTTTTTATTAAATCACGCTTGATTCATTTTACTGCTGATAAGGTAGCATTTGACTATACACTCAAGTGAAGATATGATCGAAGATGGTAATGTACAGTAACCTAGAATGGAACCTGGTAGTTAAGGACATCTGGCGGAACACATTGCTAGACAGATTTTCCATTTGAGGATGGTAGCTGGGTTGGCGGACTTACGTAAAATTCCTCACTACCATGCTATAACGACTGCCACCTAAGGCAACATCGGAGACCGACGGTTTCGCGTGTCTCACTAATAAATACCACAAACGGTCACCCATCCAAGTAATAGATGCAGCGATTCCATTACCTAGTTTATCGATTAAGCACGACGAGTGCTTCAAAAACCACTGTAACCTACGAATAAATATGGAGTAACAAACAAAATGAGCAAAAAATAATTTAATCTTGTTTAACATTGAATGATAGTTTCTACAATATATACCATTCAATTTCTTTTTATTTGTTATCCAATCATAGTCGACTTAACGATGTAGATTGTCACCAATCTTTGACTCGGTTATTTCCAAGTTCCAGTTATTGCCAATTTATGGTATCCGTTGACATATCGAATCAGTCCGGGAGACATAACTCGTCATATTTTAAGAAAGCTTTACATGCGATAGCGTGATGATCCTATATTTAGAAATATAGGAGAGCAGCGACATCATTTTGCCTAAGTGTTTGTAAAAGTAGTTGTTTTTGAAGTTCAGTAGTCTGGTTGATGGCTGAACCAGCTGACTTGAGGGTCAGTTTTTATTTTGTATATTATCGCGTATTTACATTCCCGAAAAAAAAATGTAAGTGTCTAAAAACCCCGATTCAAAAAAATTCATTTTGGTCAAAATTACTAGCGGCAAGTTTATTACTAATTACTGAGCTCAAAACGCGGTACTTGCTGCCAATGGGCCCCCACCACCTCCTGCGTACTGTGTACGCTTTCTACAAGTAATCCTACGTATTATCTATCCTGTACCCCTGTCCTGTAGCCCCGAAATGGGGAGACCCATTTCCCTAGTAGTCTATCTACCCTAGTATGGAAAGTCAAGATTTAGTTCAATAAGATCTTCGGCTACCTTTTAAATTATTTTGAACTCAAAGTACGCATCTAATTCGCCAATCTCGATGGTCGAGCGGTTAAGGCAGTCAATGCGTAGCACAAAAGAGTAAGGGTTCAATTTCCAGTTGAGTTAAAAATGTCATGTTCATAAAATTTATAAGTGTTCAATTGAGAGCTTAGAACGCGGTAGTGTTAGAAGACTAATTTAAGCAGAAACCACAGATATCCGACTAAAAACTCTATTAATATGACTATGATTTCGGCTTTTCGTAGACCCTAAAATTCACTTCTCTACATGAGCTTTTCTAATCAACTTCAATAAAGCTCTGCGTGAAGCCAAAGCTCTGATTATTTCAGTTATTAATCAAAGGCCTGTACTAGGTTATTCAATAATTACATTATTACATAATAACTAGAACTAGTTTAATGTTGCTGTTTCCCTTCAAGGACTTCAAAGATAGTACTTAGTGTACCTACGTATTATTCTAAGTCCTATGTACTAAACTAACTACAATTATCAAGTATTAGGTAACTCCTCGTATACAGGGTTATTGGAAAAATGCTAACAACCTCTTTATAGACTTATATATCTTTTTAGGATTGACTTCTGCTAGTCCTAACAAACAGTTTGAGATTAATTTTCTTTTTGGTTTGGGCAAAAAAATGATTGACCCATATTTTTTTTTGTTTTAATTTACTCATACGTTTTTGACGTAAAAAGAACGAGGACCACCTGATGTTAAAAGTCTCTTGTTCTTTTAATGTATTATTTCATACTTTTATTACTTTGCTCGATGTAAATAGTCAAAACTCTATTCAAAGGGAGCATAACGCGGTCCAGTGTTGCCGCGGCAGGCGCTCTTGACTCGGGGTAGGCTTTTAAACAGTTTTTTTTTTCTAAACAAAAAAATATCGTTTCAAAATGTCTTTTAGGACTAGCAGAAGTCACTCCTAAGAGGTTGTTAGCATTTTACCAATAACCCTGTATAACCAGTGGAGCGCCGAGCCATACCTTACTACACCCAAAATCTATCTGGTGATCCTTAAGTCACCTGCCAATCGTTACATCTCAAACTCCCTAATTGGGGAGGCCTTTGTTCAGCGGTGTTCGTTATGGCTGTTGAAGATGAAATATTATACATCTAGTTAGGATCCAATTAGCAACTGAATCGTTGTGTTCTAACAAACGCACAAACTTTAGTATAATGTATTACTAGCTATGTAGCTACGCAACGGATTTGATGTGTTTTTTAATAGAGTGATTCAAGAGGAAGGTTTTTATGTATAATACATGCATAATATACGAGAGAAACACTGATAATTTTAGAGGTTTCTGAAGTGATGTCAAGAGTAACCTCTTAAAAAACATTTTTGTATTGTCAAATGACAAAAAAGCTGTGGAAGTTGTAAAGACATTCTGTAATATATTTAGTGTAAGAATTGCACCCGTGCGAAGCCAGGACGGGTCGCTAGCTATTTATTTATAATGTAATTGCCTTTTAGCCAAACCGATTTTTTTTTTTTTTTTTATGCATTATAGATTAGCCTTTGACCACTATCTCACCTGATGGTAAGTAATGATGTGGTCGAAGGTGTTGTTCAGGCTAACCTAGAGAAAAATATTCGGATATAACCTTTGAGAAGTTATTAAAAAATAATATTGATCAAAAAACATAAATTTTAGAACATAGATTACATGTCACTCCGATGAAATGTTGCCCCCTAGGGAATGGAGTACGGTTACTGCCACCGGCATACGTTGAAAGGTAAGTGATATATACACGAAATTGTGACAGTAATTTGTTCAGAGCAAGCAAAAAGAAAATAAAAGCTTTGTTTTGATTGTTCATCTAAAGGCGTCTGCTGCGAATGCTTTGCCCCAATCACAATATTTTTACAAAAATACGAAGCTTTTGTCTGTGGTCAAAACATGCCTATGATCGAAAACTTTTGTCTATTGTCGGAACCTTTTGGCAGCGGTTGAAACTTTTTATCTATGGTCGGAACTTTTTATGTATGCTCGTAACATTTTGTCTACGATCGAAACCCTTTGTCGATGGCCGAAACTTTTTGTTTATGATTGAAACCATTGGTCTATGGTCAAAACATTTGTCTATTGTTAAAACCTTTTGTATATGGTTGAAACCTAGGACGATGTTTGTGATACATCGTCCTAGGTTGAAACCATTTGTCTACGGTAGTAACCTTATCTATGGTCAAAACATTTGTTTATCGGCGAAACATTTTTTTATTTAGTCGAAATCTTTTCTCTATGGTGGAATATTTTTATCTATGGTCGAAACAAAAATTTGGTTAGAGCTACAAAACACCCCATGCGTGGAATCTTGTTCTACTACTTAGTCTGTGATGCGTGGGAAGAGCAGGGCGGGATAAGGATATTTGAACTAATATAATGTACAGTGCGTGTTCCTGAAACAAAGTTGTGTATAGGCCCTTCCATTGCACGAATGACGCGAAACAAAGTTTTGTGTGAGGTTTCGTTCAACATTTTGAAGATCAAGTCGCAGCAAACTCGCCCTAACAATTACTTCGGCTCGATCAAGAACTGCAAGACATTTTTTTGCTGACGAGATCCTGAAACTAACCTCAAACGTTTCTACGTGGAGTAGAGTAACAAGCACTTGCATTCACATCCTTAATAATTTACATAACTTTCGCAATTATATTATTAACATAGTAAAACCATAAAAGTAGTTTGATTGGAAACTCGTAGGAGAATTAAATGCCTACTATAGTCTGGATACGCAGGGTTGACGGTACTTTTTTTTTTTTTTTATGTTATTGTGACGGAACAAGCTCGAGGTCCACCTGATGTTAAGCGGTTACCTCTGCCTATAACAGATGCAGTTCATCGTTCAAGTGACGAATTGCACTGCGCCCGTCACCTTGAGACATAGTTGTTAAGTCTCATGTGCCTGTAATTTCACTGGCTCTCAATGACTGCTGCCGGAACACACCGTTAGGTGCTTGGCGACAGATTTTCAACTTGAGGGTGGTCGCTAGCCAGGCGGGCATTCGCAAAAAGCCCTTCCACCATGCTAAAGTTTTATAGGTATTTATGTAATATGTTTAGCTATACTATATCAAATCATTTTGTAGATACCCACATACACGATTTTTATGATTGTTAATAATTATATTCTCTTTATTTATTTATTTTTGTATGTCTTTACTTAACAAAATACTACGAACTATATACAACACTACAGTTACTACAATAGAAGCATTTAGATAATCTATAAGTCATAGTAGACTCACAGGCAGTCCAAATGCTCAAGCCCACTACCAGTTGGCAGTGTTCCCAGCATGCTGGCAGGAATACCCAGTTGAGTTTTTTTTTGTTTTTTTAGGCCTGATAGATTAGCCTTTGACCACTATCTCACCTGATGGTAAGTGATGATGTGGTCGAGGATGTTGTTCAGACTAACCTAGAGTTACTGGCTCTCAAGGGCAGCTGCCGGAACACACCGTTAGGTGCTTGGCGACAGATTTTCAACTTGTGGGTGGTAGCTAGCCAGGCGGACATTCGCAAAGTGCCCTACCACCATGCTGTAACGACTGCTATCCTAAGACAACAACTGGGACCGACGGCTTAACGTGCCCCCCGAAGCGCGGAAGCGCTCAGTGGTAATGTCACCAGCGGTCACCCACCCAAGTCATGACCGCGGCGGACGTTGCTTAACTTTGCTGATCGATTCAGAATGACTAAGCAAACTTGGCTACGAGCGCTTCAATTGGTTTTGTTGCAAATAGGTGTCATGTGCTTATTCGTTGAGCCAAATAGGTGTCAGCATTTTGATCACGCATCGCAACGACCAAGCACTCAGATAAGTTTTATTAAATACGATAAGCTCCCGGTCCCCACGGAATCAACGTCTCTTCACCAAACGACTCAAATATGTAACCCATACCAGGATTAGCATACTTGCGCCGTTTGAGTTGAAAAGTCGCGGCGCCAACCCTCACGTTGTTGGTTTCAGACAGATGTGACAGCGCTAAAGTGTCTACGCAAGTAGTGTCCCACACTAAGAGCCGTCCTTCCACGGAACCAGAGTCATGCCGTCAGTTCGTTTACCATCGTCACGCATCACACCATTCGGTTCGAAAATAGCTGCAACATTGGCGCTGGTAAAAGCCCGGTGAATGATTACTATGTCTCGCGTTAAATATAACAACGCAATCTGAAAACGCTACATATTTGCCATAGTGTGTATTCTGTGGTACGTGTGTACATGTACACACTCATACAAGCTTCGTTTGGGACCCCTCTATGAAGTCGAAACTTCTTGTCCGGTTTTACTGTGATTATTCTGCTAAAGAGAAAATCAACCGTCCGAACTATAATTAGACGAAAACTATCTCTCATAGGGTCTTTTTTCCCTGCATATGCCATAGTTTCTCTCCCAAAACAAAAACGATAATTAATAACATATAGCAGTGCCGTTGACGGCGTTGTTCTGTTTTAGTGAATTGTTACTTCAGAACCATCACACTAACGACTTTTATGTACGTGAAACATGTTCACATAAAAGATCTTAACAGCTTCATAATGCCACACGATTCTCAGCTTTGTAACGTTGATCTACCGACGTTTTAGGCGTTATTTTTCCAGCAACATGTCGTAGAAAGGTCGTTTCACAGATTTAGCCTACACGCACGTACGGCAAACAAATTCAGAAGTAAATGTATGTAAATACGTGTGTGAGAACTAAGGCTATATTTCTTTGGCTCAGTTTGAACGTAACGTGCCATTGTGATGTTGGATTGGTTGTGGTGCGAAAATGGTTTTATTTGGAAATGGGAACAGTTAGTAAGAATAAAATATAATCTGAACAAGGTCGGGTTGGACTCGCACATCGTTGAATTCTGAGAGCTTTGTTTGACACACAATTTTGTGTCTTATGTACTTATTTGTTTTAAGGTTTCGTACCAAAAGGGCCAAACGGGGCTGTATTAATAAGACTCAGCTGTCTGTCCTTCCATTTGTCTGTATGCCACAGGTTTTTACATGACCATTTGACTGATTTGATATTTTGAGTATAACGTTGACCCAAATAATCGACATAGACACATAATCACGCCCGAAGGGTAAGCCAAACACTCAAATTTCGCCAATAAGGTTTTGGCCCCGTGTTATTACATGGGGGAGCGAGCTTATGGCCACTGACCGGGCACAGTTTCAGGGTTATATAAAATGTTTTCTCTAACACACTGGACCCAACTCAAGAACATAATTACGAATAATATGTTTACGCTGACAACAACAGTAAAGACAGGAACACAAAAACATAATGTATGAAACCCTGGCAGGGCACTAAGATGCTATACAGCTCTATTATGCATCTAATGACAACGCCCTACTCACATCCACGTAAAGTGGCAATAATATTGGACTAGAATTTAAATTAAACATCAGCCTCATTTTCAAACGCGGAGTAACCTGCGCGTAACTTTAATCCTACTAAACAATAATAATTTTAGAATAACGTAAATAAAAACACTACAGAACAATTACTTATTGGTAACACTACACAGTCTAGGTTGTCTCTATCCCCTACTTTCTTTGATTGGTCAGTAAACTACTCCTGTTGGCCAAAAGTCCGATGTCAAGAACGTTTTCGCTTGCGTAGCTAGATCCTGAAGCGCATACGACTTAAAATCCCTGGTCTGCTCCAACACCATAAGCAGTGTAATTTGAAGTTGAAGCGCTCGTAGCGAAGTTTGCTTAGCCGTTCTTAATCGATATGCTAAGTTAAGCAACGTCCGCCGCGGTCAGAAGTTGGATGGGTGACCGCTAGTGTTATTACTACCGAATGCTTCCGTGCTTCGGATCTTTCTCGGCTTTCCGTTCTTTTATCGATATATTTTGTAAGTTCAGTATTATACATATACTTATTACAATATGAAATGTATATTGTAATAAGTAATGTATTTGTAATGTTTGCGTGTAGTAGGTACATAGTAAAAATTAAATACTGAACGTAATGGTAAGTAATATATAAAACCGGCCAAGTGCGAGTGGGACTCGCGCACGAAGGGTTCCGTACCATTATCTGTAACATAATCTTGTAAGTTACAGACTTTTTCGCTGTGTCCGATTGAGCCGTTATTAGTATCGAGCAAGAAACGGCAAAAAAAACAAGTTTGTTGTATGGGAGCCCCCCTTAAATATTTATTTTATTTTTAGTATTTGTTGTTATAGTGGCAATAGAAATACATCATCTGTGAAAATTTCAACTGTCTAGCTATCACCGTTCTTGAGATACAGCCTGCTGATAGACGGACGGACAGCGAAGTCTCAGTAATAGGGTCCCGTTTTTACCCTTTGGGTACGAGACCCTAAAAATAAAACTATATGCATATAACAAATTGGCAGGTAGGTTGGTACTTACTTTTCCGACACTGGCAATCACTAATATCGATTCACTTTACTTTTCTTTTCAAAAGTCTGGTAACAAATTCCGTGACTGGCCAACACTAATGTGGGAAAACTAATCTGGCCTTCTAGGCTTTCCACAGTTCTTATTTTATAGGTTCTGCGGTGACATGGGATGATGAAAACTATTAATAATTATAGAAATACCGTTTTATTGCTCTTCACAATACAGCCATTTTTACAAGAGAGCGTACCAGCGATAATCGGTGACAATGTTGCTAGATATTAAAAAAACACTGCGTTCACAATATTTAACAATTAATATCACTGTTCAATATTATTGTTCTTTATGAAATTCTGGAAGCAAATGAGTAACGTTTATCCTTAACATTCGTGTTTATATTGGTGAAGAATCAAACAATTTCATGCAAGATTGCAAGCACATACACCACAAGTATTAATTTTTACGTCTGAACAAGCGTTGCGGACGGGACGACGGCAACGGCAAGTCTCAACGTGTTTTACTGAATATGGAATATGTAAGTTTTTACCAGTAATAGTCACTGAGCTTCATAAAATTTTATCTGCCCATATTAATAGGAGAAATCAAGCCCACATTTTAGTTCTTCACTATCGAAACCAAATTAATTTTCATGGACCCCCGCTTACGATTGTGAACCCCCATTTTTTGTCACACCCAACGTAGACCCCCGTTAAGTCTTCCGTGGACCCCTGGGGGTCCACCTCGACCATTTTGGGAAATACTGGTGTAGATAACCGCCATCGTACTGCAATATTCTGTATTAAAATCCGTCAGTTATCTGTTTAAAAGAATTAGCTCTTGAGAAGGAGTTTGAATGGACGGATGCCAACTGCATTTATTGAAGTGTTCCCATTGTATCCTAGAATAGTTGAGAAATGGAATCAGTTTCAGCGAAACAAATTAGTTTGAATTTCAAATACAAATACAAACAAATACAAATAATTTATTGGTAAATATAGATTTACATGTCATAAATTATAATTAAATAGCATAAAAAATCATAATTTACCACGAGTGGTAGTGGAAAAGTCGTCTTTTAAATATTCTTTAATATTATAATAAGCTTTACTTATAAGTAGCATTTTTAGTTGTCGTTTATATATATTGGCGGAAGCTGCACTTCTTAAATCTGCAGGTAGGTGGTTGTATAACTTCGGTCCGCCTACATACACGGACTTCACCGATTTAGCGAGGGAGTGAGCAGGTGTGCGCAGTTTGTCCCTGGATCTCGTTTCATAGCTATGAGAGTCTCCTAGATGGCTGAAGTGTTCGGGGTTGTTCCGTACAAAGAGACACGCCTGGTATATGTGGATGGATGGTACAGTCAATATCCCGAGTTCGCTGAAATAGGGTCTTGCTGACACATCCCATTTCACCCCTACAATAGCACGGACGGCGCGCTTCTGTAAGATCAGCGGCCGCTCCGACTCTGCCGCGTCTCCCCACAGCTCAGTTCCGTACATAAGTAAGGAATGGACTGTGGCAAAGTAGCAGCTGAGTACGGCGTGCCGGGGCGCTGATGTCGCCAGCCGTCTCAGTGCAAAACAAGCTTGGGTGAGTCGCGCACACAGCGCGTCTATGTGCAGGTGCCATTTTAAAGCTCGATCCACATGAAAGCCAAGTAGCTTCATTGAGGGTACTTGCTGTAGAACGGCATTCTGGACAGTTATGTCTATAGATTTTTGTTCTCTGTTCGAGAGATCGAAATGAATAAAGCAGGTTTTCGTCAGATTGAGCGCAAAACCGTTTATAGCGAACCATTTATTTAGTTGTGATGCAACATCTGAAAGATGCTGCTTGAGTACGGGCAGGTTCGGTGCAGTTACCAGGGCTGCCACGTCGTCTGCAAACATGTATACATCGGCACCGTGGATAGACGCCGGCAAATCGTTCATGAGCAATGAAAAAGTTGTGTTTGATAGGCAAGATCCCTGGGGAACGCCCAGGTCAGGAAAGCCCTTCTCGGATTTGACGTTGCCTGAGTCGCCGAATACTCTTTGACATCTTTCGTGTACGAAATCCATCATTAAATTTACGGCCGGCCCTCTCACACCGTAGTGCTCGAGTTTAGCCCGTATCAGGCTGCGGTCCGCCGTGTCGAAGGCGCGCGACAAGTCACAGCAGATTGCTGCGACTTGTTGCTTGTTCTCACGAGCTTGGAGGACCTTCCTGACGAACTCGCGAACTAGTGATGTTGTAGATCTGCCAGCACGGTAAGCATACTGGCGGTCTGTGAAAACGTCGCTACTGTCGAAAAATTTTATAAATCTATTATTAAGCCCTACTTCGAGAATTTTCGCTATTGCCGGTATAATTGAAATGGGGCGGTAGTTACTTGCTTCTGCTTTGAGTCCCTTACCCTTGTAGATGGGCACTATTTTTATATTTTTTAGTGCGCGTGGATAACTGCCAGTCTTTAAGCATCTATTGAAAAGTTCTGTCAAAGGAGAAGCGATTATGTGTGATATGTCACGCAATAACGTCATAGACATATCATAACTATCACGAGTCTTTTTATGTGCAATTTTTACATTAATAATATTCATTAATTCGTCATACGAGAAAGGTTTTAGATATATAGAACACAGATTATATGCAACTGCACGGGACAGAGCAGAAATGCTGTTCGTGATACATGCAGCCGGGGCGCCGACTCCGGAACCGGCTGTTAAAAAGGTGGCGTTCATAAAATCAACAACACCTTTTTTGTCAGGAAAGGGCTGGCCGTTGTCATCGCAAACCAACTCAGTGAAGTCCGTTCTATCACGCACGGCACGACCTGTCTCTTTATTTACTATGGACCACATTGTTCGGCACTTATTAGTACTATATTTTAATTGGTTCTCATAGAACTGTTTCTTTGTCAATGTTAATTTGCTATTATATAATTTATTTATATTATCCTTTAATATTTTAATGTCATTATTATCAGAAAATTTTATTGTCAGGGTATTAATGTCAGATAGTAGGTATTTTAGGTTAATTAAATCATTCGTAATCCAGCTAGATTCAGTTTTTTTAACAGGAACATATTGCATAGGAAAGAATATAGAAAACTGTCCTGTTATGGTGTTTATGATTTTTTCCGCTAGTGTATTACTATCCAGGTACTCGCAAACCATAGCTATCCAGTCGACATTGCCTAATGCATTCGCAAACCCCTGCTTACGAGCACGCGTCATGGCCCTGCATTTAATATGCTTAGGTTTACTATGTTCTTGGAAACCAGATACACAAGCGCGCACACCGAAGTGATCGCTGATGCTCGAGACTATTGAGCAAGCATTTACTCGCTCTGGCTTGAAATTCGAGAATATATGGTCAAGCAACGTCGTAGAAGTTCCCTCGATTCGGGTTGTAGTCTTTACATGCTGTGTAAACTTGTGTTCTTCTAAAATATCTTTTAGTTTTCTTCGTGATAGGGAATCAACGTGATAGTCTATATTAGTATCGCCGGCTATAACGGCATTGAGCTTGTCATCATTTATCTTTGACAACAGGTCATCAAATAAATTCAGAAATTCGTCAACACTTGATAAGTTTGATCGATAAAGGCCAAGTACCAGTACGTTAAAAGCTGGGATAAAAGTAGCACATAGATCAAACACCTGCTCACGGGACATATCGCGGTAATCATCTCTTGGTGTACTTTTTAGGCTAGAATTTACAAAAATGCAGTTGCCTCCGTGTTTTATAGTAGGCCTACAGTAGTAGGTGGACAAAATATAGTTATCTAAGTCAATACATTTTAGCTCGTCTGAGGTACGCCAGTGTTCAGTGAGTACTAACGCACTACAGTGAAATTCATTTTTTAGTAATACTTCTAATCGTTTACTTTTAATGTTCGTTAAGCATTGTAAGTTTTGGTGGCAAATAACAAGTTCGCATTCTTTATATCTAGCGTTATTCGAGCTAGTTGCTTTCGTCGTGCTGAGAACCGGTTGTGGAAGGCAAGGACTGGGAGTCGGCGGGGGCTGCGCCGGCGGTGGCGCTCCTCGCTGCGGCAGTGTGGTGATTGCGCGGCGGGCGAGATGCACGTCGCGCGGCTCCTCGAAATTTCCATGGGCTGATCTCCGTTCCCGGTGGCCAGTTTTTAGGTTCCATGAAGAATTCTAGTTTACTAGCGGGCACCGTTATAGCAAACGAAGCGTAGTACTCATGTTTCAGATGAAGTTTATTAGCAGTGTAGTTATGTGATATACTTTTTTTGTTCATATATGTGATTATCATGTCTTCGGTTGTGTCGGGACGAAAGAAACAGGCATGCAGCTTATGAACTCGCTCCACTGTCAAAACGTCGCTGTCTTCTTCACCCGAGCCAATAATAACTCCCCGCTGGGATCGTCTCTTCTTGTGTTGTACTACTTGCCAGTCGGAATGTGAGGGAGTGTCGTGTTTAGCAGATTTAGCTACTAGTGTACTTTGTGACGTAGTAGGCTGGTGTGCTCTTATCTCAGCTGACTCGGTGCAGGTGTTGTTGCTAGCTGCAGATGCAGGGGTACTCTGCCTACGGTGCTGCACGGCTGCGCTAGATATTGTAGTAGATTTTCGTACTATATTGTTGCGGGTGTTACTCTGATCTTTTCGTATCTCTCGAGATGAGGCTCGTTGCGTTCGCGCTGACGCCGACATGGCCGGTTTGACATCAGAATTTGTAACTATGGCCTTTGTCGAGGTTGTACAATTATTTATATTAATTTTAGTGGCCGCACACTCACCTTTACTGGTTATCTTCAGATCTGTTTTGCTCTGTAGGTGAATTGGAGCCGCCGCCGCCGCCGTCGTCGGTTGAATATTATTGCTGGCGGTTTGAATTTCGCCGTTGTTATTTTCGGCTAGTTTTCGCTCAATCCTTTGGACAGCTGCAGTTAATCCCGTTAATTGAGTATGTATAGGCGTAAGTAACTTTTGTAGTACCTTTTCGAGGCACTCCACACTAATATTCGTCATTATTATTTATAAAATTGCGCGAGTGATCAATAGCACAACCACGTCCGTTGACAGCTGACAGCTGATGTCAGCTGTTTCAATTTATAGTGCTGTTTCACAATAGTAATTACCAAACTTGTTGATTAAATTTTAACCTCACACTAATGGTTCCCAACATAAGGCTAGACTGCAAGTATTGCTTTCTACACAAACATAGTTCTGTTATATTTTAAATACCAAGTGTTCAATTTTCATAAACTTTTGTATGTATATTTTTGAGTCTAAAATGTATGCTACTAATTCGTCAGGTTTCCGGAAAAAATGTTTATATAAATAGTAGTTTATGCAACCATCTATAATAGAGGGTGTTAAAACATGACTGTAGTATTTATTTTTAATTATTTACTAAATAAGATTACACGAGTATTTTAATACCTAATTATATGCAGTTGCATACACTAATTTATTTAATCTCATGGTTGTACGCTTTTCTTGATTTTTCTGGCTGTTATTGGTCTATTGGCCCGGAACCAGCACGCAACGCATTCACCACAGATAATGTGTTCTTAAAGAGTTAGCTATACGTGGCTGTACAGTGCCAACACCGTTCTAGCGATGATTGCAGACAAATTCGACAGCACATATTCTACAACACCTCTGCGAGAGACACGTCGCAATGATACCCGATATAAAGTGACAAGTAATTGTACGTTTAGAAACTTGAAATAAATATATATGTTTATAAATGTATTCATAGTGACAAAAAATATTTCTATGACATGTTTTTATGTTGCCTTTGTGTTCGATGTTGTGTTTTCCGGCTCTATACACGTGGAATAAGAGGATGATTATAGATATGTCCATTCGGCCAACGTGGAAAAATTAATATTTTAGGGTTCCGTACACAAAGGCAGGCCCGTGGAGTGCCGGGCTAGAAGGTTACCCCTCATTGCTACCCGTGGGTGTCAGAGGCGACTACTTGTAAAAAAATACTAGAAAGTGGGCAGCAGCGTCTTCTGAGGAACTGATATCTCTCACTGCGATACTCGGGTGTTACGGCAAATATCGACTTTTTTTTGTGCATGATAGGTAAACCCTTGGCCACTATCTCACCTGATGGTAATTTATGATGTAGTTGAAGGTGTTGTTCAGGCTAACCTAAAGAATTACTGGCTCTCAAACACAGCTGCCGGAACACACCGTTAGGTGCTTGGCGACCGATTTTCTACTTGAGGGTGGTAACTAGCCAGGCGGACCTTTGCAAAATACCCTACCACCATGCTATAACGACTGCCATCCGAAGACAACAACCGGGACCGACGACTTAACGTGCCCTCCGAAGCAAGGATGGGCTCACCCATCCAACTCATGACCGAGGCGGACGTTGCTTAGCTTTGCTGATCGGTTCAGAATGGCTAAGCAAACTTCGCTACGAGCGCTTCAAAAACTAAGTGGGATGGCTGTGTTTAGCAGTGGAGAATCCGGCTGATACAGTACCCAATGGGCAAAACAGAACGTTAGTATCTAGAATCCTTTGTCTGTCAATCTGTCTATTCATCTTTAAGTATGTTAAGTGTAACTAGTTAAAATGCGAACTAGATACACTTAACAAACTGAAACGACTTGTCGAACCTGAAGATTAATATAAAACATCAGGTCAAAACCTCAAATGTGATATTGAATTAGAAATTGAAGTAAATTATGTTTCAGGGGTGCTCAAATATATGATATGTAAGCTGAAAGCCGTCTGTTAAAGTTGTTGATTTTAGGCCATATTTGTTATATGTATCGGTATTATATAATGTTCGGTAAGCTATGCAATCGGATTTGAACGTGCCTATTACAGCACATAGATCAGCTGGTCTACCTTTGATTTCCAGGAACCCAGTCGAATACGCCACGACGTACGTGATAAAGTTTAGGGTCTACGGGGGTTGAAAACGGCCCCTCGCCAAACATAAAAGGAACTCAAATTTCGTTACACGCTATGTTACCGAAAAAAAAAGTAAAAACGCTGATTTATAATGTGGTTTTGAAGATGTAACAAAAAATACGTTACGAGCTGTTTCAATAAGGAACTCTAAAGGAGCGCGGCCCGACTCGCACTTCTCAGTATTTTTAAACGATATTTTTAAATGACCCCGAAGGGCGAGCCAATCGCCTTCGTTTCAGCTTGGTGAAAATAAAAATTTTACCAAAAAAATAAACCGACTTCATCGACCCATTTTATTGCTGCCATGTAAGCCCTTGACCACAATCTCACCTGATGGTAAGTGATGATGTGGTCGAAGATGTTCAGGGTTCACCTAGAATTACTGGCTCTCAAGGACTGCTGCCGGAACGCACCGTTAAGTGCTTTGCGATTCGATTTTTTTTACTTGAGGGTAAGCTAGCCACGCACAATATTCCACCATGCGCTGAAGCTCAAGCCCAAGTTCGATTCCATTCGAACCATGGACCTGCAGCGCGCCAGTCCATAGCCAATTCCACTGAGCCATCACTGCTTCAACAAAAGTATCCCAAAAAGCCCAACCGCAATGCAAAAATAATGTAAAACCAACAGCGTATGGTCATAAAGTTTCGTGTTTTACATACCGCTGAAAGAAAATATTTATCACAAAAGAGACCAGCAAATATTCATATTTTACTTGCTTTGAGAGTGTCTCCCCCACCTGTCAGGCCGCTGTGTCACATAAATCATATTTTTTTTATTAATGTTTCTGGAATTTCAGGCCGCAGGGATCGGAAATTTGGAAAGTCCTGACAGAATTATTATCAGAACCAGCTTCTAAAGTGTACATCTGTTATTTATTATTTACTTTTGTAGGGTTTGTATTTGAAATGTACGTTTTAGTCAAATAAGGTTGTCAAAATGCTGGATTTATTTTTGACTGATATATAAAAAATCAATGGTAATAATTAGAAATGCGCAATATGTGTCTTATTTATTTTTGTTTAATATTCTTATCATGCACTCCAGTAACCGCAATATACATTTAATTAAATGTGCATCCAACGGTTGCCTGTGAAAATTACTCTTAGCGATAAAGCCGCCCATTGTACATTTATTTATTTGTGTGTCTGTATGAAAAATATTGTTCAAAATTGATGTTTAATAAAATATGTGAATCGTATATTGTATGTATTAATAAAGATGATAACTAGAGCTAATATGGGAACTGAACGTTTAGCATTATGGGTACCTTGACTATACTGTATATGCCGGATTGTCCACTGCTGGGGGCCAACTCCCATCTCTTAATTCAGTCTTATTTTAACATTTCATTTACAATTTTAATACGCACCGCAACATATCACTATAGTATACTTACATAAAAACTTCAACGTGAGAGCGGGATGCATGCATCGAATCAAGTAATTTGTGCGACAGAGGTAGCACTATATGAACATTAATGTTTCGTGACGGCCACGGTACTAACCTTAGTATCAATAATTTAAACTTGAAACAATGACGTTTGCATTCCATAATAGTTTATAAAAGGTGGGAGTTGGGCCCCTGAACACAGCCTCACCATTATGGGGGGGTTTGCCATAATCCCCATACTCGGCAGGCATCTTGGGGATCGCAGCGTAAGTTATCAGTTCTTCAGAAGGCGCTGCTGACCACCTTCTGTAAGTATTTTACCCTTAGTCGCCTCCTACGACGCTTATACGAGCATATAATATTAAATTATACAAATATATAATCTTATACAATCTAATAAATAATTAACACAATATATAAGAAATGAATGGTATAGTAACGCATTTTGTCAACGATTTTGTCTTGATTCTATCGTAAAAATAGTACCACGTGCAAGTCGCAATCTTCCTGTTGGCATTATAGTATGAACTCGGTTATAACATAAACTTAATCAGCTTCGTACTTGGGCTCAGGATCCCGAAATAAAAGAAAAAAATATTGTTACGTTTATACATACTGTATCAGCCGGATCGTCCACTGCTGAACACAGCCTCCCCTATGTATTTGCCATAATCTCCACGCTTGGTAGGCGTCTTGGTGATCGCAGTGCAAGATGGCATAGTTCCACCTTCTAGTATTTTTCCCATAGTCGACTTTTATTACACCTACACAGGAAGAAATGGGGAGGTACAATTCTTGCAAGGTTTATACATAGATAACTTATATTGTGTTTTGGTGCGGATGCCGTGTTGTGCGGGTCTGACTCGCACTTGGTGATATATGTTTCATAATATGTATATGTATTTATGTTGTGTATTTTGAAGCAATGATGGCCGATCGGTTATAGCTGTGGACTGCCGTGCCGCAGGCCCCTGGTTCAATCCCCACCGCCTGCCTGTAGACAGTCCGATTGATACAGCAATGAGCTTTGCATTCGGTATTAAAGTTTTTTTATGTAATCGAGTGGCGAACAAGCAGACGGCCCACCTTATGATACGCGGTTACCGTCGCCTATGGACGTTTGCAACACCAGGGGCGTTACCAATGCGTTGCCGACCCTGTAGCGATACATTCTTTCAACTACAGAATGTACTGGATGGACAGCACAGGCTTAACAATAAATAGATCATCACGTTCTCTTTTACGGATATTTAAAAATATTTTAGTTATACTAAACTTATAATTTAAATATTTAAGCATCTGCTATTCTAACTACGAGTATGTTATATGAACAACTAGCTTTCCGGGCGCGGCTCCGCCCGCGCGTATGTCGGTTATCGCGCGAAAACATTAACCTCTTTTTGCGCAGTCGGATAAAAACTATCCTATGTTTTTTCCCGGGTCTCAAACTATCTCCATACCAAATTTAATTCAAATCGGTCCAGTAGTTTTGGCGTGAAAGCGTAACAGACAGACAGACAGATAGAGTTACTTTCGCATTTATAATATTAGTACTGAATAGTACTGATTGTCAGAAAGTGTGATTCGCGTCCAACTAAAAATGTAACACACCATCTGTCGCACTGCTGCCAAATAAATCATCTCTAACATTAGTCCTTCGGGGCTGGAAAGAGTCCTGACAAAATTAATCAGAAGCAACATCAAGACTGCTGTGATGCTTGCGGTATATAGAAAAGATTGGAATAGCCGAGTGTTTTAAATTTGATTTTGTAACCGAGTATTTTATGGTAAGGGACTGAGCTTTTGTTTATTTGTGTTTATGTACGTGTCTCCAGTTAACAACAACTTGACGTTCGACAATTTGATGCAATCGTCTTTAAAAAGGAAGGGTCAAAGAGTAAAAAATAATTTTCAAAGCTATAAACGAGCATTTTGGTGAAGTTTCATGTGGGGTTCATAAGCGAAAATAGGTTTCTTCTAGGTAAGCGTGCTCCATCTTAGACCACACCAATGCGTAACATCAGGCAGGGTGTGGTCAAACGCGAACCTATCATGAATAAAAAAAAAATACACCAAGAAGTGTTAATCTTTACCACGTCTTTACCGAGCCAGAGCTCCACACGGAATGCCTCCAAAACTGCCTCCACCACCGAATTTTATCTTTCTTCGTGGAAATCAAATGGATTATAATTATGTAAGATGCAAAATTCGAGTCAAAACAGTTTCCGTCGATTGAACTTCTGTAAAAATAAATAGTATATATCCTCTCTTAAAATAAATAAACATTATTGTGACGAGCCAACATACTATTTTATTCACATCCACGCTAGACCTTTCAATGACGTTTTTCGGTGTTCTGTGGTAATTCTCGACGTTATAAGCCTTGCAAATTGAATTCGGGGCACGATTAAATACATATTACGTCACTAAGTATTGAAATGAGATCTTATCAAGAGCTTTATGTGTTGTAGCCCTTGTAAGACTTGCTATTGAACCAAAATAAATTGACTAGCAAAATATATTTTTAAGCAAACGTTGAAGGCGGTGAATTAAATTCTAAAAGTTTTTGATTTTGTTGCCGAGTTATATTACTGTTGTTCTTGACAACGTACGCGATATTCGGATAGTATTATTATTGTGATCTTATTTTTTTATCACTTAGATCCGTCGTGTCTCATGCACGATGCACAATCAGCTGGCCTATATAACCAACTCCAAGAAAATTATTCCATAATAATTTTTTTATTAACTATCAGTTGGTCCTTTATCAAAATCGATCAGTAAAGAAGTTTGATTTCAAAACATACATAGTTACATCCAAATAGATAAAATTATTATTCGTTTCCTACTTTTCAGGCATGGAAGTCGTTTTTATAAGTTGTTACGTCAGAAAAACCGATCAAAACGATTGTCTCTCCATTTTATATTGTAAAATGAAAAAAAGTAAATCGGCTTTACTCTGACCGTACATTATCCTCTTATCTATTCAAAGGTAGAATGTTCAACTCAATTCCAGTGATGACGGTTCATTTACGAAAGTAATAATGTTAATTGCTTTTAATATAAAACCAATTAACAATATTAAATTCATTGTGATTTTGTTAATTGAAACGCCTCATGAACCTATTGGAGTAACATAATTGATACATTATTTTTTAGATTGTCTTACGGGAATTGAGGGTGGTATTGCTAGATATCCTTGGCGGGTGTTGTTAAAATACCCTTGCACCACGCAAATGTATGCGGCTTTAATATCTATAGTTGATAAAGTTTTCACTGAATGTATGGTATGGTAAAATGCGAAAAAAAGCACACAAACTTTCAACACGGAGAAGTATGAAATAACATGTGGAAGTCGCTAGCTAATTTGGAGTCGGTGTTTTAAGTCAGCATAGTACTGACTTCCACAAGTTATTACAGTGGTGTTGGAAGTCAATTCCATATTTTTTTGTCAATTTTATTTTATATTATTTTAGTGATATTCTTACAAGATCATTCACTCGTCTCAAATAGCGTTAAAGGAATATATTTTTCAGTTATTGACTATACCTTAGTTATTACATACGCAACTTATTTTGATGCAGTTTATATGGGATCACATCGAAGGTATACCCTTCTCAACAAAAAGGTATTATCAAAATCAGACGACTCTGCAAAAAGGAATACGTAGTCATACATAAAAAAAATTTGCGCCGAATTGAGAACTTCATCCTTTTGTGGAAGTTGGTTAAGAAAAATGAAAAAATAGGCGATTGGTTGTTATACTTTTTCGTTCTAACTAGCTCTAACGTAGTATCGTTATACCTATACAAGTGTTATACTTAGGTACCGTTTCAGAATGTTCTAATAAAGATTCGGATTGCTAACCAACACCTAAAATAACTGAATGACAAAAATGACAGTTAACATGCAGCGCATTTCAAGCTTTAACCGATGGATAGGCTAAATTGTTGACTGTGTAACAGAAAGATAGTGTTTTATTTATTAAATATATTCTGGGTAGTATAACCGGAACATATTCGAACATTCTGAAACAGGCCCTTACTGTGATAATAGCTAAAACTCTGAAGTAAACCAACAAATATAATAACAATACTGTAGCTAAGTGTTATATGATACAGAAATTACATAAAATAGCCTTAATTCTTCAAATAAAATAAAAGTATCTAATTTTTAGTTCATTTTATGTCTTATATACAAAAATGCATTAAAAATTATTGAATTTCAATGCGCACTGAACGTGAAATTTAATTATTTCATAAATTAATACTTTATTCGGCTTTTTGCTTGTCCGAAATGCGTGAAAATTATAAAAAAAATTGTTTCCACATGGGTGCAATTGTCAGATTAAATATTTCAAACTGGATTTGTTAAGTATTTAATTAGTCACATTTTAGCGAAAAGTTAGATGTTAAGACCTCCTATTGATTTTTCGCCTCAAGTTCACAATAAGTTTTAAAATACCGCGATTATTACGAAAAATTACCGGACGGGGTTTTTAGTTCATATTTAGCTGTACATATCTGATGATTCCCAAATTATGGTCAATAACGTATTATAAAAACCTATTGTTAATTAATCATTAAACCTTGGTGTCCATGAAACGATGGAGTAGCTTTCCAACCTACTTTTAGTTTTGCGTTATAACGTACTAATATGCCAACCACTCAAGTCAACCACTCGGTTATGTTCTGGGGTGTAAATAATCTGTGCATATACGAATACGAGCTATACCTAGTAAAAAAAGACTTACTAAGTAGCATTTGTTAGTGAAAGAGTTGATTTGTGTTTAAGGAAAGCACCACCTAACTTTATTTTAAATGCAGCTGAGTACTTAAATATCGCTTAGCTGCACCTGCTCCGTAAGGAATTAACTTAGTTTTTTATTTCTTTCGTAATTACCACGAGGTAAGCACAGAAATGTGGAGCCAGAGGTGAGTTTTTACTTCTTACGAAATATTTTTAACATTCTAAATTCAAGTAATTTTTATAAGTTAATTTGTATATTTTTAAGTTAGATGGTTAATATTGCAGCATGACTTTATAGGATAAATAATTTTCTTGCTAAAGGAATACATTTAATATTGAAATTTTACACAATTGGGCGCTTATAAATTATTTTTAGCAGATTTATTTCAAATATAAGTTTTTTAAATACTTATTTTATATGTTCCGTTGTATATTTTTATGTCAGGTGGTTAATATTGCGAGTTGATTTGTAAGAGTATATAAATTTTGACTCTAAGAAATACTATATATATAAAATTTTAACTTGTTTTAAATAGGCAACCAATTTATGAGTTTATTATATTATTATGATTATTATTTATTTTTTGCCTTTGAGTCTGCTATGACGTATAGGTGTCTAAATGCTTTTATTGTAGTAGCTGTAGTGATGTATATAGTTCATAGTATTTTGTTTAATAAAGGCATACTGCCAGGTTAAAAAAAAAATAAAAAAATAATCAATAATAACAAAGTAATTAAACAACTTTAAACGGTTTAAATCGCGTATATTTGTCATTATTTTTGTCCCGACGTTTCAAACACTTTGCAGTGATCGTGGTCACGGGGTGACTAATTGGTTTTATTTGTCACATGAGTTATTAAGAAATTATTTGGTCTACCGTCAGAAATTTTTATATTAATCATAACGTTCCCTATTCACGCAGTATTCGCTCACGGTGTCCAGAGGTCTTGCAGATTTGTGTCGGCCATGAGATTTAATTAATTTAATAACAGGATCCCAAGCAGGTGGTACTTGCCAACCATCATCTCTATTGAAATTTGGGTACTTTTTGATTTCAATAGCCTCGCGTAACATTCTTGGCATAAACCGGGTCTCTCTGGCAAGGATTTGTGGGTTGTCGAACCGAATGTAGTGGTTGGGTTTGTCCTGGGCATGTTCACAAACCGCAGACTTGGTCGAGCGTCTGTTCTTCATGTCAGCAATGTGTTCTTTTACCCGGATACCAACGCTCCTCTTTGTTTGCCCAATGTATGACAGCCCACATTCACAATCAAGTTTGTAAACACCTGCATCTTGTAGGGGAATATTGCACTTAACAGGTCTTAAAAATTGGTTGATCTTCTTGTGCGGCTTGAAGTAAGTTTTTATTGAAGCTCGTCTTAAGATATTACCAATTTTGTCCGTGACACCCTTGATGTAAGGTAAGATGGCAGGTTGTCGCTCAACTGTGGAAGGCTTGGGCCGGCTTCTGTGACGCATACGTGGGAGCTTGTGATTATTGCTTCGCAGTACTTGTTTTACATACTGAAGCTCCTCCTTGAGATGGTCAGTGTCGCAGATGCCATGTGCTCTCTGTAACAAAGATTTGCCTACGGTAGCCAACTGACATGGATGGTGATGGGAGTTACCATTGAGATATTTACCTGTATGGGTGGGTTTCCTATACACTGTATGACTTAGGGAGTTGTCAGGATTCCTGATGACTAAAACATCAAGAAAAGCTAAGCATTTATTGACCTCAGGCTCCATTGTAAATTGAATTTTGTTATGTAAAGAGTTTAGATGGTTAAGAAATGCAGAAACTTTATTACTGGGGAGGATGGTAAAAGTATCATCTACGTACCGTTTATAGATCTTCGGCATAGCCACAGCTGTGGAAAGAGCTCTCTCCTCGAAGTCCTCCATGAAAATATCGGCAACAACGGGGGAGACTGGAGAGCCCATAGCTACACCATCAATCTGTATGTAGAACTTATTTTCCCAGAATAGATAGCCAGATGTTAGGCAATGTTCCAGTAATTCTGCATATTCCATGGGAAGGTCATTCTCACTAAGTCTTTTCTTGACAATTTCAATGCAATCATGTACAGGTAGGCTGGTGAATAACGACTGTACATCAAAGCTGACCATAACTTCATCATCAGTCAGTTGTAGATTTTTCATTTGACTGACAAAGTGGTAAGAATCCTTGACATGCGCACTAGTTTGACCGCGAAGTGGAGACAGTATCTTAGCAAGGTGTTGAGCTAGTTTGTATGTTGGTGAGTCAATTTGGCTTACGATTGGGCGCAAAGGAACGTCTGTCTTGTGTATTTTTGGTAATCCATACAGTTTTGGTGGTTTCACACACGAAGGTACCAGTGCCGTGACGTCTAACCCAAGAGTATCGGAGTATTTACAAATTATTTCCTTAGTTTTTGTTACCATTTTAGCTGTTGGATCGCTTTTTACTGGTTTATATGTGCTTTCGTCCGACAAAAGTTCTTTTATTTTTAGGTTATAATCCGACGTATCCATGATTACAGTGGAATTACCTTTATCTGCTCGAATAATGGTTATGTCTTGGTTCTTGCGTAGGTTGGTAAGTTCAAGATATTGTTCACGAGGTAGATTCGGTGTGGGCGCTTTACTTCGACGCAAAACAGCAGAGATATCTTGGCGTAACGCTTCCAAATCTTCCTTTTTTATACTGTTTTTGGCAAGACAATGTTCCACAGAGCAGATTATCTCTTCAAAAGGCACTGATCTTGGGGAAACCGCGTAGTTCAATCCATTTTCGAGGGCCTGAAGGGCGACCGGATTTATAGTTTGTTGCGATAGATTTATGACACTATCAGCTGTTTTTGACGGTCGCGAGGTTACGCTTCGTTCCAAATTTGGCAATTGCTTTGTTGCAAGTTTTTCATATTTTATGATTTTACGCTTTTTGAACTCGTCATATTTAGCGGCAGTGTGTAACAATCGCGAAAACCTAAGACAACACAATAATAACAAGCTCACGATACGTGTGTGTTGTCTGTTACTCCTTTAAGATAAAGCAACTGAACCGATTTGGAAACAATATAAAAAAAATTTCAAAAAATGTTGACTGCAAATTAAATATTTTCACTAAACGTTTTATCGTTCTATTGAAAATAACATTGCAAGTTATATTCATGGAATCGTTTTTTAAAGCCCTTCATTGTGATACCTCACTTGATGGTTTTAGAAGAATTTTTATTGATCTCACATAATAATATAGCGTCTAATATCATGTTGTTTCATGTTTTTTTATGTTCCTAATATCACTTGCAATATCAAATGTAATTTAATGATATCTCTTACATTAAAATCGATTAAACCGTTTAAAAGTTATGGAATAAAGAAACTCACAAACATTCATTATATATACATACATACATGAAACCTGAAAACATAACTCTCTGTTTTTGGGCAGTCGTGTAAAAACTTAGATAGTTTAGCTTCTAGATATTAAATACTATTCATAAAAATTTTTGAAGCACAATATTTTATGCCCCAGGCAGGAAGCGAATCCGAGTCTTTCGATTTCGCGCCGGATGCCTAATATTCGCTTAGCACGCGATAGTGCTTCTAATCTTATTTATAAATATTAAATACTTTCATAATCATCATTGTCTGTGCAGAGTGAAACCACAGAGCACAGTAAACTGTAAAGCGAGATATAACAAAACATCTGAAATGCCCATTTCACAATAAACACCATTGAATTCCAAGAGCAGCAAAAACTTTCAATTACCTTGGGATTAAATAAACACCGTTTATTACGCTAGGAAACATTCTCTAAACTTTATTGTAATTACACAGAACTACCCAACAAAACGGGGTTTAGAATAAAACTTTTTGGGGGATTTTTCTCTTTATTGTTTGAAACTTTTGCAACCCTTTCCGGCGTAGTTCGAGTTACGCGTAAGGACTGCGGGGAAGACATTTTCCAAAAGGAAGTTAATTAAAACTTAACTCTTTTATTAGTCCAGTTGCTGTTATCGCCGCTTCAAGGGATGTAACGCGAATTGTTTTGAAACTACCTTACAAATTGTTTCAGCAGCGTTTTTGAACAAGATGAAACAGTTCAGCACATAACTCACTGGAACTCTTATTGATACTAACGCCCATACCTACTATAATTTGTTAATATGCGCATTATTAGGTATTACTAATAAATTGGTGTTGTGAATTAGCATCAAAATGACAGTACTTTTTATCTAAGATTTTTAGGCGACGCAATATGTACCAATGCAACGTATAATAATATTCCAATTATTATATAGAAGACGCCGGAGAACTTGGTACTTGGTGTCACAATATTGATCGTGCAATAAAGGTCGAGAAGAAGATGCCAGATGATGCAGGGATAGTAATAGTAAATGCGAATTTATCAGTAAATTCAACTTTGAACAAATAATAGGCTTATTGGGGAAACAACGCAAGATACTATTTAGAAAGTAGGAAGACCGTGTCACTATTGCGCAGGACTACTAAAAAAATGACCATTTAGCAGAGAGGATCGAAAAAAAATTACAGAGGCCTTTGTCCGCATGGGGTAAACAGATAATGAAGAAACAGTTGCCATTTAATAATAACAAATATTTGTAAAATATTTTAGGAAAACATTACGATAATAGTTTAATAAAACACTTAAAAAATACATCTAGTGACGAATCCGCCTAATTTTCCTGCCACGCCGACGTGACGTCATAAATGCCACGCAGCCAAACTGGAAGAATTTTCAACACGTTTCCCTTCTACACGAAGCATCCTCAAGAAGACTCGACTTGCGTTATTATTGAATATGTATTTCCGCAAAGTAACGCCTTAATCTGTTCATTATCTTAGATGCCATTTCAAATTTATTAATAAAGTTAGATAAAATGCATAAAATAGCTAATATAATATTTATTACTTAAAGAAAGAAATGTGTTTGCAAAGTGAAAACTATCATTCAGCTCTAAGTAATTTATATATATTTTTTTATGCTTGATAGGTTAGCCTTTGAACACTATCTCACCTGATGGTAAGTGATGATGTGGTTGAAGATGTTGTTCAGGCTAACCTAGAATTACTGGCTCTCAAGGACAGCTGCCGGAACACACCGTTAGGTGCTTGGCGACAGATTTTCCCTTGAGGGTGGTAGCTAGCCAGGTGGGCATTCGCAAAATACCCTACCACCATGCAAAAAGTGGTAAGTTTTGAGCATATTACATTCTCTTGGAGTAACGAATGGAATGCCTTAAAATATAGAAAGATGCAACGATTGTTTTAAACTTGAATTACGTATGAAAGCATAGAGAATGTATACCTTGGCATTTTTTAAAATTTACCTTGGCAATATGATAAATCGGAGGTGTTGTAATGAAATAGGATGATTTTCTTACAACATCATTGTTAGTTATTATTGCTATTCGGCCAAGAATCTATCTGCAGACTTTTAACGCAAAAGGAAAAGTTAAATTAATTAAAAATTCAAGCGTTACTTTGGAGAAATTCATAATTAATAATAAGAAATATTTAAAACATTTTCCTGATATCGCTTTTACACGAAGCATTAACAAGAACTTTTGACTCTTGGAGCGAATTCTCGCCTGGCTACCATACCCTCCATTAGATCTGTTGCCAAGCACCTAACAGTGTCTTCAGGCAGCAGTGCTTGAAAGTAAATAAATAATAGCGAGCGCACCCAGACATACAGTAGATAAGTCTACTGTATGTCTGGGTGAAGGGCGCAGTGCATTTCGTCATCTATGATGAAATGCATCTATTACAGGAAAAGGCTTAACATCAGTTAGGATGAGAGCTTGTAACGTCAAAATCTCCATAAAGAAACACACTTGTCTGACAACGACATCAGTTTAGTTCGCGAAAGTTTAAAAAATACTACTTATGTAATTAAATCCCACATTTTTTTACATTTATTAACGTCAATTAAAGACAAGCGCACAGTAACTCTTGAATTTGTTGTTTATTATTTTAAAATTGTATAACTACGATATTAAAAAGTGTTTAAGTGTCAATTATTAATATCTAGCGGCGCGCCCCGACTTCGCACGAGTATTTTCTTCTCTCTTTGGATACTGACCAGATCAGACGTGTTTACACTAAATTCGCTATTTTTCTTTTAAATATAAAAATCATTGAAATTTGTGTGCGAAAAATTAAGTGATCTACTAGGAGTGCATAAACGTTAAAACGTATCTTACTAGTGCAACAGTGTACGTTACAACACACTAGCAGCGTCGGTGTATCAATAGGCGTACTCACACTACTGTATAGTGTACTGACTGGTAAGATAAAGTGAGCAGCTGTTTATAGTACAATGTCGGTTCAGCGATCCCCGCCAAGCTCAGCACAAAATAATTTACTGGATATAACGCCTATAATTACCCATTCTCACTCTGATCCTGCTTTAAGCACCTCGGCAAATACTAACTTTGCTGATCATCAGCTGAACATCACAAAGCGACAGAAGCGAAATTTTCAAGATTTTCTAGACTGTTCGCATAAAAATGTAGAAATCCACGCAGACGTAGACATTCAAACAACTCTCATGGATATTAAAATCCAGCAGGATCAAAAATTCGAGGTGTTGACTAAAGCCATGAGCCAGATAATCAATCAAAACGAGGGTATCTATAAATCTATAGAAATAATGTCTAGACAATACGAAGACCTCATGGTCAAATGCGGCTCCCTTGAGAAGGAAAACTCCGAGCTTAAAATGCGAGTTTCTTCCCTAGAAAGTCAAATGGAACTGTCAGAAAAAAACTCCGTCAAATCGACAATTGAGATTCGTAACCTACCAAAACAAGCCAACGAAAGCAAGGAGCTGACCGTCAACTTAGTTAAGACTATTGGCACTGCGATAGGCCTAGTAAGCCCAATCACAAGTTCTGATATAAGAAATATTTTTCGTAACAAGTCAGAAACTATTGTGGTGGATTTCATCAGCACAAATACGAAGGAATCATTCATCTCGGCATACAAATTGTTTAATAAATCACGACGAGATAGTAAAGATCCCCAACTCAATACTTCTGATATACAAGTAAGCGGGCCCGCTCGTACAATCTATGTATCCGAGGCGCTAACTATAAAAACCCGTAAACTACTCCACTTAGCCCGCGAGCTTGTGAAGAATAAGAAGCTCTGGACTGCTTGGACATCATATGGACAATTGTACGTCAAAGTAGAGGAGGGAGTCCCGCCGACCCGCATAGTCGAAGAAAAGGAATTACGTAATATGTACAAGTGACTAGATGGACTAAATAATTTCTATTTCTTTTTCATATGTTTAAAGGACAATTTATTACTAGGGCTTACTTTCTATCTAGTTATATTAGTATTAGGATTCACATTGTTGTATAATTTTATGATGTCATTTCACAGATATAACCATTTGATCAAATCCATTCATATGCGAAACTCACATCCACACACTTCTTCCAACACACATTGCACACATCACTGTTGGTGTCTAAGCACTGATCTTAACAATCACACAAACTCACTCAAACGAGCTGAGAAAGCCTTGAGCTGTTATATGCTTATCAAATCAATACCATTGACTTTGACCTCCACAACAAAAATATATTATCTGTCTACGTTAACGCCTACCATTAATCTGTTGCAACCAAATATCCTACTACGTCCAGTACCAAGTTCTGAAACCATATATTTTAGATATTTAAACTATCCTATGTTATTTGTTGAATGGACTAGATGTGAGTCTATCCATTCAATAAATTTGTATGGATTTTAATAGTATTGAAACTGGGTCTGGACTCCTTCTCGGTTGCAAACACCATAAGATGTGACATAGAAGAACTGAGCGTACACGTAAATAAAGACAATAATTGCCTCAAGTCACTTAACTTGATATCGCTAAATATCAGAAGCATTAACTGCAACCTTAATAGCTTCGTCACTCTTATCCATAGATCTAAAACGGACTGGGATATTCTGGTCCTTTCTGAGTGCTGGTTAATGGGTGACAAACACATCCCCCCACTAGAGGGGTATAACTATGTAGCTTCCACTATCCACAATACCCAAAACGAGGGAGTTGTCGTATACTACAAGAGTCATATAAAAATTAAAATCGATAGCTCTTCATTGTGCGACGCTAACTCTCTTGTACTATGCCTTGACTCTGATACATGTATTATGGCTACCTACCGACCATGGGGACAGCGCAATGTTACCAATTTTCTCAACTCCTTAGATAAGATACTATCGACACTTTCTGCATATAAAAATATAATTTTTTGTGGCGATATAAATATAGACATCGTCCCAAATACTTCGGATAATAAATCATATGAATACCTAAATATCCTAGCAAGTCATAGCCTACTTCCAGCGCACACAATGGTTACTCATGGTCAGACGTGCCTAGACCACATGTTCTTAAAAACAAAGTATGAAGCTACCTGCTATGTAATAGAGTCATCGATCACAGATCATGATCCTGTTGCCCTAACAATCAATCTTAAAATTCAGCCTAACTTCACTAATAAACCTATTACTTATATCGACTTTGAATCCCTTGATAGCTCCATGCGCATTTTAGATTTCCAACCAGTTCTAAACTCAATTGATGCCAATGAAGCTACTGACATATTTACAAACCTACTTATTACTGCAATCACGAAACACACTAAGTCTCGCAAAGTATCGCGTAGAAAAAAGTTGATCAAACCATGGATGACTAATGGCTTGGTTCGTTGTATGCGTAATAGGGACAATTTGCATAGGAAACTAAAAAGGGATCCAGATAATGAGGTGCTTAAATTGACGTACAAAAACTATAGGAACTTTTGCAATAGTCAACTAAAAAAAGCTAAAAGGAACTATGAGAAGCAGGAGATTGAAGCGGCAAAAAGAAACAAGAAACTTTGGGAAGTCATAAAAAATATTTCTGGTCAGCAAAAAGCGTCTGATTATGCATCTAGTCTGTTATCGGTAGAAAATCCATACTTAAGCATCAATGCAATTAACCATTTTTTTGCTAATGTAGGCAAAAATCTTGCAGAATCAACCCAATCAAGTTTGAATGTTAACCCTTCCACTAGTAACTTAGATCCTCCATACACAATACCAGTAAATTCATTGGTATTGCTCCCTACTGATGAACTAGAAATTTTTCAACTCATCCAAAGCCTTAAAGATAAATGTGCTGTTGGGGTAGATAATATAACTGGGAAGTTCCTTAAAAGATACTCTCATATAGTCATACCTATTATTGTGTATATTTCGAACTTAGCGCTTTCCACGGGAGTGTTCCCACTAGCTTTTAAAATTGCGCTCATCAAGCCTATACATAAAAATGGTGATAAAGACTGTGTCAATAATTTTAGGCCTATTTCAATTCTTCCTACACTATCAAAAATATTGGAAAGACTCATGAACAAGCGACTAGTAAACTATCTAGAATCTAATAAACTGTTATCACAAAGACAATTTGGTTTTCGTGCCAAACTGTCCACTGGGGACGCAGTTCATGAACTTATTAACTCTATTATTCAAAATCTTGATGAAAAGCGTAAATGCATCGCTATTTTCCTGGATTTAGCCCGGGCTTTTGACACAGTCTCTATTCCCTATCTTCTAACCAAGCTTGATCAGCTCGGAGTTCGTGGGGTCCCACATCAACTTTTCCGGGACTATCTGACTAACAGGACACAGCGCGTAAAGATCGGCACTTTGTTGAGTGATGAACAAAGGATCACTTATGGCGTGCCGCAGGGCAGTGTTATTGGACCGACGCTGTTTCTGATCTATATAGATGGCCTCTGTCGCCTCAAACTGCAGGAGGGTAGTATATTTACTTTTGCTGATGATACAGCTCTCTTTTTCAGCGGAAACAGCTGGAATGAAGTTTTTCTATTGGCACAAAAGGGTTTCAACTGTGTTTCCACTTGGTTGCGTAACAATATCCTAACTCTAAATGTTTCAAAGACTAATTATATCACATTTGCAATGAGATCAAACCACCTTCCACCAAAGAACTTAACCTTAACTGCACATTCTTGCAAAACTTTTAGTAATTGCATGTGCTCCACCCTTAGCAGAAATGAAATTGTCAAATACTTGGGCATAATTTTAGACCAGACGCTCACTTTCAAACCCCATATTGCAATACTGGCTTGCAGACTTAGAAAACTTATATACATTTTTAAATCATTAAGACATGTAGCTGACCACTATATTATTAAAGAAGTCTATACTGCCATTTGTCAGTCTATAGTTGAGTATTGCATAACCTCCTGGGGTGGGGCAGCCAAGACTCATCTCATTGAGATTGAAAGAGTACAGCGATCTGTTCTTAAAGTGAGTGCTTGTCTTCCTTTCCGTTACCCCACGACAGATTTGTACAAAAAGTGGGACGTTCTAACAGTACGACAAACATTCATTTTGCGCACAGTCCTTAAACAGCACTCCATGACTAAATATGATCCTGAGCTGGTGAAGGACAAGCGCCGTAAGGGCACAGTTTGCAGGGCACTACAACTCCATACGACTCTATCTCATAATTTTTTTTGTTTCATGGGTCCATACCTCTATAACTGTTTGAATAACGAACTAACTATTTACCCTCAAACTAAGTCTCAGTGTAAGAAAAACGTAACAGCTTTTTTAAAAAACCTCACCTATGACGAAACTGAAAACTTACTATCTGTTCCTTCCTGATTATACTATATCTGAATGGTAGTCCAATAATCTTTTGTGTTTCCTGAAGTTCTATAGTTAACAGGCACGAGCGGTCCACTAAACTTCAATTTCAATGAGTACTGTTCAAACTGATTCAGACCTCGGAATTATTTATTTTATTTTTATCTTATACCGTTCATATTGCTTTGATACAGTATATATATATATGTATATATATTTTAATCCAAAAATTGTAGTTTCCATTTTACCTTTGAAAAATGATTCCACCTCTCTGACTATAATCACACAGCAATAAGCACAATAAGCTCCTTACACAAAATCTCCCAACAACAACTCACAAACATTAGCGTCATTTACGTAGCCTACGTAGCTTGCGTGCACACACGCAAAAAATTGAAAGCAATACGATGTGTTCTTTTAATAAAATAATAACAAATTATTTATTATTTATTTATTTTAATAAAATAATAACAAAACAAGAACTGACACATTCATAACATAGAATATAACACATCATCACTTGAATATTTCATAATGTGTTTATGCTTAACGTTTTAGCCTATCTATATGATAAGCAAGCATTTGACTTAAAATCTAAATAAAAGTGACGACGCTGTCGACGGTCAGGACGGTCAGCATGCTTGCCTATAAGATACACTCTTTACTTAAAGATTCCAAGATTATATCTATCAGAAAATAGGGATTCTGGTATGGTGATCCACACTTCAGTCATATGAAATAAGTAGCTGTATTTAAATCGCTTTGTGCGTATTTTTGGTATATCGACCATGTACGAATGCCGCATTCCTGTGCGTCTTGTTGTCCAATGAAATAATAGAGACAAGGAAATAAGGTTGTATACGTCGATCACATATTGATCACATATTTCAAAGTGAAGCTTGTACTATATTGATGAGCTGAGAACTTTGAGGCTTTAGATACGAACCTTTTAAGATTGTTAGGAACTATCAATGGGGCAAGACTCCCATATTTACCGGGCACGATGCTGGCTCCAGGTTACTACAGAAAACTCAATAATTGTCTGAGGCGGCGTTCCAATCAGGGCCCATCACATTTTTAATAGATGATGGCTAATCTTAGACCACTATATATAAATCACTTATTGGTTCATTGAGGCTAACCGAGGTTTCAAAGCGCGTCGATGTGATGGTATTTTTTCTATAAAGATGCAGTTGTGTAATAAATATTTTGAGACAAATAAGGCTTTCGTCTATCCACAAAAAAAACGTGTAAAAAAACCATAGTACCCACATGCGAAAAGAATTCATTTTTTTTATGCTTGATAGGTTAGACTTTGACCACAATCTCACCTAATGGTAAGTGATGATGTGGTCGAAGATGTTGTTCAGGCTAACCTAGAATTACTGGCTCTCAAGGACAGCTGCCAGAACACACCGTTAGGTGCTTGGCGACAGATTTTCCACTTGAGGGTGATAGCTAGCCAGGCCGGCATTCGCAAAATGCCCTACCACCATACTATAACGACTGCCATCCTAAGACAACAACCGGGACCAACGGCTTAACGTGCCCTCCGAAGCACGGAAGCGCTCAGTAGTAATGTCACCAGCGGTCACCCATCCACGTCATGACCGAGAACGTTGCTTAACTTTGCTGATCGGTTCAGAATGGCTAAGCAAACTTCGCTACGAGCGCTTCTTACAGCTTCAGCTTCAGAGTTAGGTACGTTATGTTTACAGAACCTAATATATTTTATTACATGTAACGTAACTGTATTCTAAATGGTATATCATCATCTTATCAACAGCCATTACGTCCACCGTCGAACAGGTGCCTCTCCCATTACAGAACGGTTGCCGAATTGTCCACACTTGGCAGGCGTTTTGGGGATCGCAAAGGCACTAATGCTCCCTTCTTGTATTTTTCCTTCTATGACTCCTAGTCGAAGATATTGGGTGAGGGGGCGTTTTAGTTCTAGATCATTCTAACTTGGCTCCTCACGAGTATTTAATCTTTATAAATAACTGATTATAATAATAGTAAACATATAATTGTATGTGTTCTTAAAAATATATCAGGCGTATATATAATAATAATTCCACCTAATATATTTTATAATAATAATAATAATATATTGTCGGAATTATCACTAGAAATATTTAAAATGTTTATTAAAATAATATTTGTTATAAGACGACGAACTAGATTTTAAAACAAAATGGCGCCGTGGAAAAATATGAAACTAACGAGAAATAAATGAAACGCTGCACTCTGTTCCTTATTTCTTTGTACGCTTGATGAGAATTTTTATATTTTATACTACGAATTCTATTTAACTTTGACGAGTAGGAAATAAAACAGGCCAAATGTTAGTAGTCTACTCGAAACAAAATAGAAAATACTGAACATGTTGCAGTGCTATTTGTTTTTGAAATCCAGCTCAGATATCAAACAGGTTGACGGAGAAAAGGTTTTGGTCGTAAAAAGAGTTTTATTGTGAAGCTTGTGTGATGATTTTGCACAGCGTGAAGCTTAGCTTGACTACTAATTAGAAACTCAGTTGTCTACACTAATATTATAAGGAGGATAATTTTGTATTTTTGTATGTTACGAATACATATAAAAACTACTGGACCGATTTCAAAAACTCTTTCACCATTAGAATTCTACATTATCCCTAATGAACATGGACTATAGAAAATTATCAAACAAATATAAAAAAAAGTCAAGTGCGAGTGGGACTCGCGCACGATGGGTTCCGTACCATTATTTGTAACCTAATCATGCAAGTTACAGACACTTTAAAATTAAGTAAACGACGAAACCATCTTTTATTGTATGTATTGGAGCCACCTTAATTTTATTTATCAATTAATTAAAGAGATTTATATAGAAAACTAAATATTTCGTGAATAGTTAAAGCATCTATCTGTCACCGTTATTAGTATCGAGCATGAAACGGTGAAAAAAAATAAAGTTTGTTGTATGGGAGCCCCCTTTAAATATTTATTTTAATTTTATTTTGAGTATTTGTTGTTATAGCGGCAATAGAAATACATCATCTGTGAAAATTTCAACTGTCTAGCTATCATCGTTCTTGAGATACAGCCTGGTGACAGACGGACAGCGAAGTCTCAGTAATAGGGTTCCGTTGGACCCTTTGGGTACGGAACCCTAAAAAAAGAATTCCTTAAATAATAATAATAATAATAATAAATGCGTTTATTTTCCTTGCAAATAGGTCTACAATTCATAACACATATCATACAAGCTATACTTACTAATATTGCTGTAATGTAAACCCGCATTGCAAGGACTGGTGCCTGAAGTAGACATAGTCTGTATCACAGGTCACCAGGCCCCACTCAACGGATCTGACATCATAAGTATTAGACTATAACTCATAACTAGTAACAGGGTTTAAACAGAGTTAACATAACTATTTTCGTATTATTACTATGTTCAATGAAATTGTGAAGGTAGTTTTAAACAATTCTATCAGAATAATTTCACAGTTTAATGTGTATGTGTGTTGTGTCGGTGAACGTGTGTTGTGTTGGTGCTATTGTGCGTGAATATGAACTTGTATGTTTATCAAATGAAAGGAGCACCCAAGAATGTGTGAGTGCACTGCGGACTGCATTGTTTGTAGTGTGACGTATTGTAAGCGTGTGCGCCAATCGTGTTCAAAATATTGGTATATTGGTGATAATTGCTTTAGAGTGTGCGTGAACACATCGTATTGCTTTCAATTTTTTGCGTGTGTGCACGCAAGCTACGTAGGCTACGTAAATGACGCTAATGTTTGTGAGTTGTTGTTGGGAGATTTTGTGTAAGGAGCTTATTGTGCTTATTGCTGTGTGATTATAGTCAGAGAGGTGGAATCATTTTTCAAAGGTAAAATGGAAACTATATATATATATATATATATATATATATATATATATATATATATATATATATATATATGTATATATATTTTAATCCAAAAATTGTAGTTTCCATTTTACCTTTGAAAAATGATTCCATCGTTGTGAACCAAATGGGCGTTTTAGTTCTAGATAATTCTAACCTGGCTCCTCACGAGTATTTAATCTTTATGGTGGAATCATTTTTCAAAGGTAAAATGGAAACTATATATATATATATATATATATATATATATATATTATTAGGAGAAACCAGACACACCGAAGCTGGAGGGTATATAAGGCGGTGAAACCACGTGCGACGCCCTCTTTTTGCCGCCAACCACCGTCGAGTCAACATCTCTTTCTGCCATTTTGTTTTGTTATTTTTAAATACCAAGTAATTTTTGTCAGTAATATTTTTGCATTTTGAATTATTGTTGTGATTAAATTTATTTGTGTTTTTTTAATTAAAATCCGATCAAATTGATAATATCAGAAGTGGGATAGGATCTTTTGGATTCTATCCTGATACGCCCACTGGTTTTATCTGTTTGATCGAATAAAATTACGGTTAAAAGAGATGTCAGACCACGAACACCGTCGCAGTCGCGACGGCACACGCAATAGACAATCTAACAGACGACGAGGTCGCACTCCTGATGGTGCACTGCGGAGCACAATGGAGGCGATCTTATCTCGGCTTACAGAGTTGGAGGAACGATCTGCAACCTGTTCATTCTGCAAAAAGCCTGGCCATAAAATAGAGTCATGTTTTGCGAAAATGAAATCAGAATCTCGAAATGTAAACAACGTTAACTTTTGTCGTGAAAATTTGACTAGTTGCAATAGTGACGTGGTAGTGGCGGTTATTCGAGGTATTCCTATCGATGTCTTGATTGATAGTGGCTCGACTATATCTTTAATCTCAACGTCGCTTCTAAAACATTTTGATAGTGAACGAAAGCCAGCTTTTCGTATTTTAAAGGGGTTAGGTGGACAGGAAATTGAGAGCTCATGTTACGTAACACTGCCCATTGAATTTGACGATGTTACTATGGAAGTCGACTTGTTTGTCGTAAACTCGGAATTCATGAATACGCCGGTTATAGTAGGAACTGATGTATTGAATAGGGAGGGGGTCCGATACTTGCGAACACGCGATACTCAGTTACTTACACGGGAGGCGGTAGATGACGTGATGACTGTTCGATCCGAGGTTTCTATTAATACACCCCTTAAAGGTGAACACTTGAAGAAACTTTTGGAAATAATTGATGAATTTTCAAAACATCTCATAACGGGTACTGCCACATCTACTGTAAATACGGGAAGTATGTCCATAAAACTGAGCAGTGCTAGTCCTGTCAACTACCGCCCATATCGTCTTTCACATGCGGAAACCCTTCGAGTTCGGGACATTGTTAATGACCTTTTAGATAAAGGTATTGTGAGGGAATCGGATTCCGACTACGCCAGCCCTATTCTTCTCGTAAAAAAGAAGGATGGATCTGACAGGATGTGTGTGGATTATCGGAAGCTGAATGAGATCACAGTAAAAGATCGTTTTCCGCTTCCGAGGATCGACGACCACATGGACCGTTTAGGACATAACAAGTTCTTCACGAGCTTAGATATGGCAACTGGGTTCCACCAGATTCCAGTCCAGGAGGAGTCTATTCCCCTCACGGCCTTTGTAACTCCTGAAAACCATTTTGAGTACCTCAAAATGCCGTATGGGTTGGCAAATGCTCCCGTTGTGTACCAACGAATAATATCAAAAACTCTTCGAAAATACATGGAGTCTGGTGAAGCCCTGGTGTACATTGACGATGTGCTACTCATGAGCACATCCGTCGAACGGGGACTCGTGCTTCTACGTGAGGTACTTACAACTTTGACCGAAGCGGGCTTCTCTATTAATTTGCGTAAATGTTCGTTTCTGTGTACAGAAGTTGAGTATTTAGGTCGCAATATTAGCCAGGGTCAGGTACGGCCAAGCCATAATAAAGTTAAGGCATTGACTGAATCACCCGAGCCAAAGAATGTCAAACAAGTACGACAATTTATGGGTTTGGCAAGTTACTTTCGGCGTTACATCGCTAACTTTGCTCAGAAAACGGCTTGTATTGCGGCATTGACTAGAAACGGGGTAGAATTTAATTGGGGACCGGAACAGAAAGCTGCTCGTAGGGATGTTATCGATTGCCTTACAAGCGAGCCGGTGCTAACAATATATGACCCTTCATTGCCAATCGAAGTTCACACTGATGCGAGTTCGATTGGTTATGGAGCGGTCTTATTGCAGGTACACGAAGGGTGTCGAAAACGCGTTGTAGCTTATTTTTCGAAACTAACACAAGGCGCAGAATCTAAATACCACTCGTACGAGTTGGAAACACTTGCGGTGGTTAAAGCACTCCAGCATTTTAGGCATTATCTTGTTGGTATACGTTTCACCGTGGTCACCGATTGTAATGCATTGAAACTCACGCAGCGAAAGAAGGATATTTTACCTAGGGTGGCTAGGTGGTGGGTATACCTCCAGGATTTTGACTTTGGCTTGGACTACCGTAAGGGGACACTAATGGCGCATGCGGATTATCTTAGTCGGAACCCTGTCAATTTGTGCACGGTTCAAAAACCATTGAACTGGGCACGGATCGCTCAGGCTTCCGATGAGGAGACTCAGTCCCTTGTCCAAAAGCTGTCGGATGGACAGTTAGACGCAACTCGTTACGTTGTTAAAAACGATCTTCTATATATGAAACACACACCTATTGGTGAGCCCCCCAGATTATTGTGCTACATACCAAAAGGTCACCGACTTAGCCTTTTACGCGTCTTTCATGACGAACACAACCACCCCGGAATCGAGAAGACTGTTGACTTGATCTACAAACATTTTTGGTTCCCTGGTGTAAGTGCGTTTGCCCGAAAATACATAACACACTGCTTGGTGTGTCTTTCCCACAAAAAGGTTGCGCGATCCCCGCTACAGCCCATCTATTCTTGGGAAAAACCCAACATACCCTTCGACACGGTCCATATGGACTCACTCGGACCCCTACCTGAAGCGAATGGATACCGCTATGTTCTTGTCATTATTGACGCATTCACAAAGTTCTGCCTCATTTTCCCCATTTCTCGTCAAGACGCTACGGAACTTAAACGTTGTGTCACTACTGCTATCTCCTTGTTCGGAACCCCTAGACTGATTGTGGGTGACAGAGGTCGTATGTTCCAAAGCTCAGAATTTCTGGACTGGGTTAAAGCTATGGGTTGTGAGGTTCATCTAATAACTCCGGAGATGCATCAGTCCAATGGACAGGTCGAACGATACTGTCGCACAATTTTAAATATGATTCGCGTTGAATGTAACTATCGGCAGCAGAAATGGTCAGAGGTCATGTGGAAAATTCAACTTGTATTAAATATTACAAAACAAAAAACTACCCAGCGGTCTCCTCTGAACCTTTTGGTCGGTATTGACGCAGCGACCCCTCTTATCCGCAATCTGATACGCGATGTGGCACTCACTGGTTCGAGTCCGAATAGAGAGTCATTGCGTGAGATGAGCAGGCAGAGGGCTTCAGAACGACTCCAACAAAATCAGCTGAAGCAAGATTCTTATACTAACGCAAGGAGAAAACCACCTCGTGAATTTGAATTAAACTCCTTGGTTTTTGTTAGAAAACAGGCGCAGTCTACGGGCAAGATGGATTCCGGCATGCGTGGTCCCTACCGCGTGGTTAAGACACTTCCACATGGGCGGTACGAGTTAGAGCTCTTGGCCGGTTCTTACGGAAAGTCAACTCAAGCAGCGGCAGAGTTCATTATCCCATGGCGAGGGGAGTGGACTCCAGATGTATGTGCTGCTTACTTTAGTGGTGAGTTGCGGGCCATATTTGGATATGGCATTTCGACATCATGACAGCTCAGTGGACTTGTCATGGTGGGGCTGAGAAGTCACACACACTTCACAGCAGTGTTGCGACATCGTAACGTCAAGGTGTGTTGCGTTACGGTGGGGCTGAGATCGGATTCATGAGTGATCCCTTCACAGCGTTTCAAAGCATAGCGTCTCCAATAGCTTCTTGCTTTGTTTCCCCTGCAATTTATCGAAAGTAGTGTCTATGTATTCGATATCTTGTACGTGGTCCATACATATGGTGTCTTGTACGCAAGTCCCATTTGTATGTTAATGTTCATATTGTTACTGATTGTGTTAACTCCCCTTTTTGATAAAATGCATATGTGAGTGTGACTGCAGCATACTCATATGTGTATTTCTGAAAAAAAAAAGAAATGTTGAGTCTTAGCCTAATCGCTATTTTATCTTAATATGCACTTTTGAATACCAGCACTAACACTTGTCTATTTTTCTTACTGTTATATTACGCAGATGCAGACATAGACACTGAGGTAGAAGAGGAGTCCACTTCTGCAGTTGCTGAACCCTTGCCACATGCCGAAGAACCACTGCCCGAAGACTCAAGCTGGTCTGTGACCATCGACCCCAGTACATCAGCAATGCATACTCCTGTGGCGCAGCCAGAAAACCGAACAGTCTCCATGCCCATCCTAGAGACTGATTTAGAAAGTTAGTGGAGTCCGAGGACGGCCTCGCGTCAGGAGAGGCCGTATTAGGAGAAACCAGACACACCGAAGCTGGAGGGTATATAAGGCGGTGAAACCACGTGCGACGCCCTCTTTTTGCCGCCAACCGCCGTCGAGTCAACATCTCTTTCTGCCATTTTGTATTGTTATTTTTAAATACCAAGTAATTTTTGTCAGTAATATTTTTGCATTTTGAATTATTGTTGTGATTAAATTTATTTGTGTTTTTTTAATTAAAATCCGATCAAATTGATAATAATATATATATATTATATATATATATATATGTATATATATTTTAATCCAAAAATTGTAGTTTCCATTTTACCTTTGAAAAATGATTCCACCATAAAGATTAAATACTCGTGAGGAGCCAGGTTAGAATTATCTAGAACTAAAACGCCCCCTCACCCAATATCTTCGACTAGGAGTCATAGAAGGAAAAATACAAGAAGGGAGCATTAGTGCCTTTGCGATCCCCAAAACGCCTGCCAAGTGTGGACAATTCGGCAACCGTTCTGTAATAGGAGAGGCACCTGTTCGACGGTGGACGTAATGGCTGTTGATAAGATGATGATATACCATTTAGAATACAGTTACGTTACATGTAATAAAATATATTAGGTTCTGTAAACATAACGTACCTAACTCTGAAGCTGAAGCTGTAAGAAGCGCTCGTAGCGAAGTTTGCTTAGCCATTCTGAACCGATCAGCAAAGTTAAGCAACGTTCTCGGTCATGACGTGGATGGGTGACCGCTGGTGACATTACTACTGAGCGCTTCCGTGCTTCGGAGGGCACGTTAAGCCGTTGGTCCTGGTTGTTGTCTTAGGATGGCAGTCGTTATAGTATGGTGGTAGGGCATTTTGCGAATGCCGGCCTGGCTAGCTATCACCCTCAAGTGGAAAATCTGTCGCCAAGCACCTAACGGTGTGTTCTGGCAGCTGTCCTTGAGAGCCAGTAATTCTAGGTTAGCCTGAACTACATCTTCGACCACATCATCACTTACCATTAGGTGAGATTGTGGTCAAAGTCTAACCTATCAAGCATAAAAAAAATGAATTCTTTTCGCATGTGGGTACTATGGTTTTTTTACACGTTTTTTTTGTGGATAGACGAAAGCCTTATTTGTCTCAAAATATTTATTACACAACTGCATCTTTATAGAAAAAATACCATCACATCGACGCGCTTTGAAACCTCGGTTAGCCTCAATGAACCAATAAGTGATTTATATATAGTGGTCTAAGATTAGCCATCATCTATTAAAAATGTGATGGGCCCTGATTGGAACGCCGCCTCAGACAATTATTGAGTTTTCTGTAGTAACCTGGAGCCAGCATCGTGCCCGGTAAATATGGGAGTCTTGCCCCATTGATAGTTCCTAACAATCTTAAAAGGTTCGTATCTAAAGCCTCAAAGTTCTCAGCTCATCAATATAGTACAAGCTTCACTTTGAAATATGTGATCAATATGTGATCGACGTATACAACCTTATTTCCTTGTCTCTATTATTTCATTGGACAACAAGACGCACAGGAATGCGGCATTCGTACATGGTCGATATACCAAAAATACGCACAAGGCGATTTAAATACAGCTACTTATTTCATATGACTGCAGTGTGGATCACCATACCAGAATCCCTATTTTCTGATAGATATAATCTTGGAATCTTTAAGTAAAGAGTGTATCTTATAGGCAAGCATGCTGACCGTCCTGACCGTCGACAGCGTCGTCACTTTTATTTAGATTTTAAGTCAAATGCTTGCTTATCATATAGATAGGCTAAAACGTTAAGCATAAACACATTATGAAATATTCAAGTGATGATGTGTTATATTCTATGTTATGAATGTGTCAGTTCTTGTTTTGTTATTATTTTATTTGATTTTGCGCCGCCAAACGATTCTATAAGTATACTCTCGTAAAAACATTTTTGCTCCCACAAACGATAGACTTGTAATGTAGTTAAGTGCGGTTTTGTAATAGCTAAAATATTATTGAACGTGTACTTATGTCAGTATTCGTGTGATAAGGAAGAAGATTTCGCAAATCAAAATTAAGTATACAAAAATTTTACTTTCATTAATGTTCTTCAAATAATGAAAATTTTTCATTTATGTTGTTTGTCTTCCGCGCCATAAATTTAATCATAATTTATTTTCTCATAAATTAATTATAAATTAATCTTCATAAATTCTTCATAACATTCATCGTCCTTGATAAGAAAGATAAGGCAAGAAAATGTTATATATTATATTCTGTACTAATTTAAATACTTATTTTAGAAAAACATGAAAAAAATATCAAGTAACATTGCCTGATTTTCCTGTTAAACCAACGCTTTTTGCTTCTACACAATGCATCATGAAGAGTACTTGACTCTTCGCGCGCACAAGTCATGCGCTTCAGCGTAAATTTTTTTTAGCGTGAATATTTAAACAGGTCACGTCACGTCGGCTTAAAAGGAAAATTAGGTGGACCTGTCGCTGTATACTTATTAAATATTTTTCTTCAATATTAATGTTTTCATGAAGTATTTTTTACGAGTATTTGTCAAGAACAAATCATTTTGTAGATGTTTCATTTGAGCCCCTATACGAGAAAATGTACATTCAAAAACTTCTTATTTTTTCCTGCCTTACCTTTCCTTCTAGAAATGGCAATCCATCAAATGACCATCTTTACTAAACATTAATCATATTACACGTGGCCTGGTTAAGTAATTCTATTATATTTTACATAACGTAACAATAGTAGTTGTTGAATAGTTTTAGATATTAACACTCTTCTAAAACAAATAAACTGTTTATTCTTACGCAGGACTTTAAATTAAAACCTATGTTAAAAGCCGCTGTTTGCATGGTCGTAAGGCATTTTGCAAATGCCCGCCTGTCGTGGCGTTAGAGGCGACTAAGGAAAAAATACCGGAAGATGAGCAGCATCTCGGAGGAACTGTGATCCCCAAGACATCTGCCAAACGTGGGGATTATGGCAAACCCCACTTCATGGAAGAGGCTGCGCTTAAGAGTGAACACCCGGCTGATACATTGTACATGACTATGGCTGTTACATGGTAGTTTCCAGAACACACTCATAGTTGCTTGGCGATAGATTTTATGTTTGAGGGTAGTAGCTAGCAAGAAGCAATTCGCCATATGCCCTAATGCCTAGCCTGTCAGCAATAAAAAATGAAACTATATGAAATAATATTAATATGGTCAGAAACATAAATAGTATATGATAAGATAGTGTATCCGTTATAAGTGTATCCGTTTTATCCAGTCTGCGCCATTTCCTTTATACAAGGATAAGTGTAATCACAAGGTTTAAGTACCTACGCCGCGTACGTACCTACAGAGTCCTACTGTAATTTTTCGGTCCAGTGACAATCACCTATAGTTTACTTATGATGTTCGTATTTTTCGAAGCGCTCGTAGCGAAGTTTGCTTAGCCATTCTGAATCGATCAGCAAAGTAAAGCAACGTCCGCCGCGGTTATGACTTGGATGGGTGACCGCTGGTTGGGCATTACTACTGAGCGCTTCCGTGCTTCGGAGGGCACGTTAAGCCGTCGGTCCCGGATGTTGTCTTAGGATAGCAGTCGTTACAGCATGGTGGTAGGGCACTTTGCAAATGCCCGCCTGGCTAGCTACCACCCTCAAGTTGAAAATCTGTCGCCAAGCACCTAACGGTGTGTTCCGGCAGCTGTCCTTGAGAGCCAGTAACTCTAGGTTAGTCTGAACAACATCCTCGACCACATCATCACTTACCATCAGGTGAGATAGGGGTCAAAGGCTAACCTATCAGGCATAGAAAAAAAAAAAAAACTTTAATCAAGGTACTTTGAGCAATGACCAAGAGCTGGCCTTGGTGAGTATTACTGTAGTGATAGATATTCAGCCTCAAAGCAGTATTGCGCATAAACTAAGTATTGTGTTTTGGCGTGATGGGCACTGTAGGAACTGAAATTATTGGGTGAACCAAACATAAGAACAATCTTCTCGGACGGACGAATGATCGATTTAAATAAAAATTAAACATGAGTCAGATTTCAGTGAAAAATTTGTCATTTGCAAATTACATCATTCAAAATTAAAAAATAAACAATATCTGAAGTTCGTATTTCAATGGTTTGACTATCAAACGTATCTCAAGTGTTGATTCAGGACCTTTACTATATTCATTAGAAAATATTTTATACAAGTTTCATCAAAATCGGTTCAGACGTTTCAGCGTAAAGGAGTAACAAAGATACACACCCTTACGTTAAGAACGACTCCACTCCTCAGTCACCAAGTGACTGAAGCATTTGATTTCGATGAATTAAAGGGGGTATTAGTATATTACAAGATTACAAATTTACGAGAGGAAAAATTTCAGTCATGTGCAGGATTTGAACCCAAGTCCATCCATCCCTTTAGCCGGGGTATGCTCTGACCAATTGAGCTAACATGACAATGAGTCATAACTCATTTTTTTCCTAGATGGAGGATCATCGTAAGGATGTTGAAATATAGATGTCGCTCCATCCCAATACGATGGTTAAAGAACGATAGGAAAAAAAAAATGTTATGTCATGTTAGCTTAATTGGTCAGAGCATACCCCGGCTAAAGGGGTAGATGGACGTGGGTTCGTATGCCGCACATTACCTTAATTGTTGCTCTCGTAAATTTGTAAACTTTTAATCCGCAGAGCATGCGTTATTGCAAACATAAAAATATATAAAAAAGGGTCTTGGTACAGTTAATGTTGTTTAAGAATAATTTACCGTCTCCAATAGATCACGATAAGGTGATATTATGAAACTAGTTAGAACCAGATATTAACAGCTATACCTGTGGTGTGGCACCGAACGACGCGATGTAAACGTCGTAGGTAATGAGATCACTGCACCGGAGATAGTGCGAGACACGTCTGACGTAGGCACGAAGTCTACGTACCTACGTTGTAACTGAGTAAGAACAAAGAAATATAAGTATTATACTCTCGCTATGTCAGTTATCGCGCATAAACATTGAGCACTTTTTGCGCAGTTGGATAAGAACTAGCCTCTGTCCTTCCCCGAGTCTCAAACGATATCCTCACCAAATTTCATCCAACTCGGTTTAATCGTTTTATGTTTATTCGTTGCATACAAAAATACAAATCTTTTCTCTTTATAATATTCGTGTACATAAATTAGACAGTGAATTTTAGATATAATGCAGTATATTTAGTTCATGAAATTTTTCAAAAGAATATTTTAATTACACGATTTGATTGCCGGGTGCCGAGTTAGAATCGCACCTCCCTATATCATCCTGTGGGAGTCGTAAGAGGCGACTAAGGGAAATATACTGAAAGGTGGGCAGCAGCGCCTTTTAAAGGACTTATGTCTATCCCCAAGACGCCTGCCAAGCGTGGGGATTATGGCAAATATCCCCATAATAAGGGAAGCTGTTCAGCAGTGGATGATCTGGCTGTTAGAATACAGTACAGTAGAGGCTTTTTTTATGTTATTGTGACGAAACAATCACGAGACCCACCTAATGTTAAGCAGTAACCTCTGCCTATAACAGATGCATTTCGTTACAAGTGACGAACTGAACTGCGCCCGTGACCCTGAAACAGTTGTTGAGACTCATGTGCCTGTAATTTTACTGGCTCTTAAGAACTGCTACCGTGACAAACGCATGTGTTTTGCGATAGATTTTCAACTTGAGGGTGGTAGCTATTCAGGCGAGCATTCGCAACATGCCGTCACACCGTGCGGTGAAACTTAATCCGGCAGTGGGGATCGAACCAGAGACCTGCGGCACGGCAGTCCATAGCTATTACCGCTCGGCCATCATTGCTTCAAAAGAATCGTCTCATTGGTTAGGTGAGACACATCATCATCACATAATATTATTTTAATTTTGATGAATCTGTTTTGTTTTTTTTTTTATCTTATCTGATTTTAATTTTATCTCTTATATGTAATGTGATTTATATTGTATAATGTGTTTGTACACAATTAATTTGAAAATCGTGAAGATGTCCATGTAATTGTGGGTATATATATTTTTTTTTTTTGCTCTGCTTATATTTGTATGCCAATAATGGTGAAGCGCGCTGAACTATTTTTTAAATTTGACCAGAATAATATGTATTTACCGTGTTTCTTACAAATTAATACATTTCATTTCATTTCATGGGAATACCTGGCCGAGGAGGGTTTAGCTATAATCTACATGGTAAGCAATCGTCTCGGTGATTCCAGTGTAATATGGCAGTAACTCATACTTTGTATGTTTCAATGAATATGTTACATAAGTTACTATATGTAATAATGTTACATGTCAAAATAAAAAAACATTTATATTATTATCAATTTAAAAGGTGCTGATGCACACCTTCTGGTATTGTTCCCTTCATCGCGTCTTGCGACTCTCACGTATTATTAGGTAAAATTTTGCTTGGGATAGGTAGTAAAAATTGAATTGTAAGAATGACCTAATAACGCGCCTGATCTCAGTATCGAACCCAGGAGCTTAAAATTCAATACATCCACCAACGAAGCAGTCCAGCATCTGTACTGTATCAGCTGGATTGTCCACTTTTTTTTTATATATAAAATTAAAGTGGATATAAGAATCCCTATACAAAATGCTTTATCAAGAATAATTTTTAAAATACATAATTTCACAGAAGTATACATATTAAGCTCAATGAACTACATTAAAAAAAAATATATGACGAAAGTACGCTTGTTTGAAAATCGCTACAAAGTACACATCCCTTAAAATTTTGCCTCACGTTGTAATTTGGTAAATTCATTCCTTAAGCAGTCGTTAATACAACTAAAATTTAATGTAGAAGTATGTAGCTAATTTTTATCCTACAATATCGGAATCCCGAGTTAAAATGACCTCAGACAAAGACTCAAAAGACATTCTTTACAGTCCTCCCCTGTACATACACCAAACCCAATTCAGTCCCAAGTATATACAATTTGAAAGTTATATTTAAAAAAGAACGGCCAAGTGCTAGTTGGACTCACGCACCGAGGGTTCCGTACAAACTTGTAGGTATATCCGTAAAAGTTATGTTACTTTTATTACCTAAATGAAATCTATAACATTTTAAAATTATTTAAAATACGAGTATTTGATTCTTTTGCGGGTAACGAAAATTTGCGGCATAAATGGCTGTATCTTGCTATTGCATTGGCTTAGAAGTTTAATTTTTTCACGGCTCTAAGGGACAATAGTCTTGAGTATTTCATATGAATTTCAGCTTGATACTTCCACGCATTCCTGAGAAAAAGTGTCCAGACAGACAGACAGACGGATAACAAAGTGATCCTTTAAGGGTTCCATCTTTTCCTTTTGAGGTACGGAACCATAATAAGTTGTCAGCCCTAAAAAAATAAACCTCTCAACAAATAAACCACTGGTATTTCACACATTTTTACGTTAAAACATACAAACGTAACTCCACACCGCAAAATGTCCAGAACAAATATTTAAAGAATTTTTTTCGTTTGTAAATAAATTTAAACCCATCCCTTCGTCACTTTAAACAATATGACAGATGTCAGAATGCGTTCGTGTTTTATAATTCTTTATGAATATTCATTGAAATATCAACGCTGCTTTGCTAAGACCGCTAAAACCTCTGTCCCCTTAAAAATGTAAATTCCGTCTTTGTAAACCTCATCATTATGCAATTACCAGGATTCCCAACGTCATTTATCCAGGGTACTCGTCACAAATTTATTAAAAGTGACACTCTACACCGAAAAACCTTTAGAAGAATAGACTAAAGCCAAAAATTATTTTGAAACAACAACGAATTCGTATATTGAGAAAAATTACTTACCTCCAAACAGCATCAAAAACAAGCCAGCAAACGCTAATCCTTGCCCTGACATTTTTAATTCTTCACTTGCCACTGTTTACAATACACAAAACACTCATTTGTTTCTTATAAAACAACTCAAAAAGTTTTCATATTTATTGGCACTGGCCACAAGTAAACATTTTAAATAAAGAACGCGATCAAACGAATTTCAAGATTCGGCGGCAAAATTGAGAAATGCGACACGACTTCCCCCTCTACAGGCTTCGACGGAACTGAAAAAGCTTCACCTGACGCTACGCTGTGAGATTTCAGCTGCCGCGCACGACACATGCTATAAACATTTTACTTTATCACCTTGTATTCTGTGGTTTAGTGCAGAGATTCGTAGTGATTGTGTTTAGTCTGTGTCTGTATCAGAGGTTCTGTCCCAGGACGATTCCGTTTGAGTGAATTCAAATGGCGATTGTGTCTAACCACCCGCCTCCGGTCATAGCTCAAAATGTATTTGATTTCCTGTACCCTTTTTTATTTGTTTAGGTAATAGGTAATTGTATTGATTTTTTAAAGGCATAACTAATTTTCTTTGGAAGAACTTTTGAAATGATATTTTCACTATATTATATTTCAACACAGCAACTTTTATTTGTACTGTAACTTAAATTTGGGTGCATGGATAATTTGCATAAAACGATCTTATTTTGTTAATTTATTCATTCGTAACTATAACTACGAAAACATTAATAAAAAAATGTTTACGCTTGTGCTTTGAGTTCAAAATAGTAAGTTTGTTTGTTGTGTTGCTAGCTTTATTTTGTTTTTTTTAGGTTTTAGTTGGAATCGCAAGGTTTGTCCATTTGTCATTCGTGTAATGTTTAAACATACACAAGTTGTATTTGCATATAAACAGTCACGATCAAGTCCCAGTCATGTAAAAGTCTTATAAAAAAGTCAAAGCAGTCGTGCCTAAGTCATCATTTAAGAAAAATTGGAATGTATTTACTTGCTGTTTTTATACGATTTCTTCATGACTGGGATTTATGTTTATAATACATCATATATTAACTTATTTTATGTTTATACAATTTGTGTAAACATTATACGAATGACAAATGCATCAACCTCATGATTATGAATTAAAAATATTTATAAATAATTTATAGTAAATTAGTGGATACATCACTGAAAATTTACAGTGAGGTTGGTCAAGAACACGTAACATTATGTTGATATTTTTATTTATTACTTGTCTACACTAGTGCTAGTTACTTCGTGGGGTGCCGGGCTAGAATGTAACCCACCCATTGCTCCCTGTGGTTGCTGTACGAGGCGTCTAAGGGTAAAATACCAAAAGGTGGGCAGCAGCGCATTCTGAGGAACTACTATCTCTTACTGCCCAAGACGCTTGCCAAATGTAGGCATAAGGGTAAACCCCTCTTAATGTGGGGGGCTGTGTTCAACAGTGCTCCTGCTCAAATAGTACAGTACACTACTACAGGACTTGTAGTATTCGTGACACTTAATGGTATAGATAGATGACGACGCGATCTAATTGAATTTCGAAGACTGCATGTTTTGTTTTGATTGATTGACTGATTGTTTTGATTGTGAAATTAATGAGTCCGAAATTAAAGCGGTAATGTATAATAGTTACTCTTATTTACATATTTGTTCGTAGCTCATTTCTCAATCACCTGCTAAAAGTCCTTGATTTTGCTGTCTGTACTAGTATATTAATGATTTTGATACTTGGCAGGAACAAAGAAACGGGATTTTTATATTTTCACTTTGATTTCATCAGCAGGTAGTTCCCGTAGGGAATCATATAACGACATCCTACGCAACTCAAATAGACAAAAATAAACATTTTTACGTAATAATGACGCTTAATTAAGAAGATTAAGGCCTAGTTTCACCATACTCTGTTATTTATTTGACGCCTTGTTAATCCTATTAACGGACTGTTAACTGAACCGAGTGTCCCACCAACTGTTAATGGATGATTAATTCAGTTAACTTCATAGAACGTAGACTGATTTAACAGCTCTGTTATTTTTAAAGACCCATTAGCTAATGCCTGATTTAGCGTAAACAAACATGGTATGGTGAAATTAGGCCTTAATAACTGCCCACTAAGAAAATAAAAAATATACATGAAAACATTGCTTATTATTATTTTGGGATTCAGAAAGTAATTTGATACAGAGATCCATTTGAGACGGGTGTAGATATTAATTAAGTACATGTTTTATAAACGTTTGTACAAGAAAATAATAGTGAACGATATTATTATATTTAATTCTTTGTTAGTAAGGGATGATATCTTATAAACATTATGAGAGAAAATGGTTCAGTTTATTTATGTTCATAGAAGGTACTACTGTTCTTTTTAGGGTTCCATACTTCAAATAGAAAAAACCGACATCTAAAGAATCACTTTTTTGTCCATCTGTCTGTCTATCAGGACCCAGTAACGTGTGGAGGTCAAGCGGAAACTCATATCGAATACTCAGATCTATTGTCCCTTTGAACTGTGAAAAATAAAATTTCTAAGTCAACGCAATCAATAGATTTATGCGGCAAATTTTTGACCCGCAAGGGCATCAAAGCCCACAAGGTACTTCCTGTAAACTCAGAATCATAAAATTTGGTACAAAGCAACGTCTTATAGCACAGTTAAGGAAATTTGCAAAAAGCATACAGTTTTTCATATAATAAAAATATGTTTAGTAATTTTAAAATGTTATGTATTTTATTTAGCAATAAAAATACCTTAATTTTTATATACCTACAGCTTTGTATGGAACCCTCAGTGCGCGAGTTTGACTCCCATTGGCCGGTTTTTTCTAAGTTGGCCTGTTTTGCGGTATTACATTCAATGTATAATATTATGTTTTATTTAAGGTAAAAACGTTATAATAAACGAAAACAATACCATTATAAATAGTGGTCATTATAAATATTGAATATTTTACCTCATCATTTCAAAAACCGTAATGTTTACCGTTAAAAAAGGGCTCACCCCGTTCTGGGTTGCCATAATCCCCACTTTTGACAGGCGTCTTGAGGATCGCAGTGTAAGATGGCAGTTTCTCTCAGCAACTGAGAGCGCCTCCTGAGAAACTGCAAAAGTATTCCTGTGAGTCTTAAGAGGGTCACCTCTTAAGACTCACAAGAATACTTTTCACACTTTCGCAGCTGGAAATGGCGGGTGTAAGCCAGTAGTTTCAGTATCAGTAGCTGGGATATATGTAGTTGGCAGTGTGGTAATATGGACGATGGCATCATTACCTGTGATGACTGTGATGGCCTGTGGCAAAGGGTACTGTAGTCATCAGCCTACTGGTAACCTAGGTGTACGGTTACCAAATGCGGTTACCAAAAAAAACAAATGTCTTTTTTTTTCTCATAGGCCTTTGACTCCTGTATCACATGATGGTAAGTGATAATGCGGTCGGAGATGTTGTTCAGGCTAGCCTAGAGTTACTGGCTCTCAAGGACAGCTACCGGAACATACCGTTAGGTGCGTGGCGACAGATTTTCTACTTGAGGGTGGTGGCTAGGCAGGCGGGCATTCGCAAAGTACCCTACCACCATGCTGTAACTGCCATCATAAGATAACAACCGGGACCGACGGCTTAACGTGCCCTCCAGAGCACGGAAGCGCTTATTAGTAATGTCACTAGCGGTCACCCATCCAACTCCTGACCGCGGCAGACGTTGCTTAAGTTAGCTGATCGACTAAGTAAACTTCGCCACGAGCGCACCAGATTGTGATGAAACTTCAAGAGTGCCGCCTCGACGACTGATTACATTATTATCCATTGGCTATTTTGTAATGAATCGTTTTACTTAGCGTTATGGCTGATTCATTTTCGTTTCTTTAACTATGCGTCCAGAATTTTCCAGCTTTGAAGGAGTTTCGGGGATGTGTTGCTTCATTAGTAACCGGCATCTTAATGATGGACAAAAACATACTAAAATTAAATTCAGATCCCTTACGACGTCAGGTGGAATATCTTTTTCTTCTGTTTTCTTTAGGAAAATGAAGATGTTCTGTTCATCTTTCTTTCCACAGCCATCTTTTTGTCTCATAAGGAGCCGAACACTGCTTACAGCAGTATCAACCAAATTCTTTGCTTCGAAAATATGAGCCTCCGAATACGTAAAGAACAGACTTGCAATATGTTTTCAAATTTTGCTGAATGAAGTGAAGCTTTTCTTGCACGATGATGGGTTGAGCAGAGTATTTTTATATAATACTAGCGGTCCGCCCCGTCTTAGCACGGGTAATTATGACTATAAATTGAGATGTATGCTATCCTATCTTTCAATTTGGATCAAATTACACACGGTGTGCAAATCAAATTTAAAATTGGCTCAGTAGTTTAAGAGTCCATCGCGTACAAACAACGTGACACGTAATTTGTATATTGTAAATTTTTTTATAAGATTTTAGTTCACGTTGTAAACTGAGTCATGTTTCAAGCAGCCGCTGTATGCGACGGCTCTTGCCTATTTGGTATATTTAGGAAAAATGCTAGCCTATCAGCAATAATCTTTGCACGTGCCAGAAATCTGTCTTACCATAAAATCTTCAGTAAAAACCTTGGATGAAAATAAAACCTACTTAACGGACAAACAGGACCGATATCAAATACCCCGGACAGGTAAATGGGCACTGGAAACACATAATTCAATATCATCTCAATGTTTTACATAACGAAATGATAAGGGATGCTCTTCCTATCATTTTACTCATACAATGGAAGGGTCGAACCCTTCCAATTGTTTTTTATTCTATTGAATAACACATCATTCTGCTGTTTTAAAAGGGGTAAAATTAAATTGAAGTGTTTTCTCGTATAGGGGTATGTTGCGGATCTTAATGATATTGGAAAGGTTAATGTGGAAGGATAATCTGATGTTGTGGAGATCGAACGGTATTGGAAAGGTTTTTTTTTAATTTGATGCCGATGACTTGTATAGGTACGTCGAGTACTAACGTAAGCTGTATCTTAGTAATTTTAAATAGGTCATAAAGATCTTAAAATTATAATTAATATTTTTTATTTAGGAAAACATTAAGTTAATATTTAAGGGGAACGTTTAGATAAAATGAAATTATACTTACAAAAAATCCACTTAATTTTCCTTGAAAGATGACATGATGTCATTAATTCGATCAAGAATTTCCTGATTGTGCGCTCGAAAACTCAAGACCTGATAATGCTTCGTGTAAAAGCTAAACGCGTCGAAAATTCTTCTGAATTGCCTAGGTTGCGTTTAAAATATAAAGTCACATAACGTGAATTTAGAAAATTAGGCTGAATTTTTAATTTGTTTTGCTGTAGTGTTAATGTGATGGTTTCTTAAAATAAGTTTTGCAAAGTGCGCCGATTTGTACTTTTGTATGTAACGAATAAACTTAAAAACTGCAGGGCGGATTTGGATGAAATTTGGCATGGAAGTAGTTTGAGATTCGGGAAAAGATATAGGATATTTTTTATCTAACTGCGCAAAAAGAGGTAAATGTATTTGCGTGATAATCGAAATTCCTGCCGGCGGAGCCACGGCTGGAAAACTATTCGAATAATAAACAGGTTATATAATATATGCTTGTAACTAACACCAGTAAAAGTTGTCTCGTTCGAGTACCAATGCAGTATCCGATAAAATGGATACACTATCTATATCGATATTTTATCGCTAACACTCACAATTCCATCTCTAAACGACCAAACGTACTACAGCGATGCGCATCGTTACATAGCAGAAATTCTTACAACACGTACGAATAGCATAGCTTCTCTTTCGTTATACGTACTTCTAATATGTTTTTTTTTTTTTTTTTTTTTTTTTTTTATTGCTGATAGGTAAGCCTTTGACCACAATCTCACGTGATGGTAAGTGATGATGTGGTCGAAGGTGTTAACAGGCTTAACCTAGAATGACTGGCTCTCAAGGATAGCTGCCGGAACACACCGTTAGGTGCTTGGGGATAGATTTTCAACTTGAGGGTCGTCGCTAGCCAGGCGAGTATTCGCAAAAATGCCCTTGCACCATGCGGTGAAGCTCAAGCCCGCGGCGGGATTCGAACCATGGACCTGCTGCGCGGCAGTCCATACCCAAAGCCTTTATTGCATGAGTTTGTGTTTTCCTATACATAAACATGCAGTCGTCAAAAAATCGTGTGAAGAGACATATCTCTACTAATTGAGCATACCCATTGGGGTGCCGGGCTAGACGCCGCGGGGTACCGGGCTAGAATGTCATTCCCATCTCTACCCGTTGGTGTCGAAAGAGACAACTAAGGGTAACACACCAGAAGGTGGGCACTCTCTGAGGAACTGATATCTCACATTGCGATTTCTAAGCCGCCTGCCAAGCGTGGAGATTATGAAAAACCCCTCCATGTTGGGGAGGCTGTGTACAGCAATGATATGTGGTATGTGGCTGATACAGTAATAGAGTGTATAGCATTTTCCCTTCAAATCACGTCTTGTAGTGTTCAAGCACAAAATTGATGATTACTTACAAAAAAACGGCCAAGTGCGAGTGGGACTCGCGCACGAAGGGCTACATATCATAATCTGTAACCTAATCCTTGCAAGTGACATGCACTTTTTATTGCATGGGAGACCCCTTAATTATTTATTTTATTTTAACTAATTATATGTAAGGAGTACATAAAGCTAAATATTCTGTGAATAAATAAAGCGCCTACCTGTCACCATTATTAGTATCGAGCAAGAAACGATAAGAAAATCAAGTTTGTTGTATGGGAGTATTTATTGTTATAGCGGCAATTGAAATACATCATCTGTGAAAATTTCAACCGTCTAGCTATAACCGTTCTTGAGATACAGCCCGGTGACATACGGACGGACAGCATAGTCTCAGTAATAGGGACCCGTTTTTATCCTTTGGGTACGGAACCCTAAAAAAGAAAGTCTACTGTCAAGTGTGAAACGCAATTCGGTTATATTTACTATATAAGATGACTTGTGTACGTACTTTTTCAGTTTATTTTAAAACTAAACTAGTGAAGTGATTTTTATGAAAATTGGATGGTAGTAAACTGAAGATACCCTTCCAAAAAATATACCTCATGAGCAGCAATGCCCCTCCCACGGTTAATAATATAGCATGGTAAACTGGTGCACTTTTTCTCAAGTAACGGATAGATAATTTGGAATTTGAAGGTACTGTTCTTGTTTTCTTAAGGGGGCACCGAGCTTTATAGGCGCGCCGCGTATGTGTGCCTAAGTAAGGCACGCCAATAGCATCCGTCCCCGTCCGACGACCGAAGAATTACTAAAGCGGATAGGTACAAAGCATCGCGGCTCTTACTAAAATGGGCGGAACATGCGTGAGTTTTAGTATTTCTTCGTATAGTAAAAAAATGTAATGTGTATACGTTATAGAGAACATATTGTTTTATTATTATTCATATACGGATGACTCTCCGTTAAGTATTTACGCCGTACTAAGGGTTTATTTCGTTTTTTTGATGATCTTTTTCTATGGATTTTGTTTTACGAAATCGTGTTTCCAAAGTGTGTGATTTATAGAATGAATCCTTAAATATAATATATATAAATTACATAACTCAAAATTAAGAAATAAAGATACAGCAAGGGATGAAACGAACTACAATTACGTATCGCTGTCTCGTTGCAGGCTTAAGCTTGGGACTAGATTGGATTACATGTTATATAAATAGATACGGTAAATAAAACTATATGATAATCCTGAAAACGCAATTATTTTAATACCAATCGTATTACAAGAAAATAATCAGAGATTAATTTTCCCATTTCAATTAATATAATTGACGGTACATTGCAATTAAACATTTTAAGCTCCATAAAATAATAAAAAGCAATGAAACTTAAATGTTATTATGATTCGTTCGTGACCCAATTTTGTAGAAATAACTGTGGAGAATTAAAAATTCAAAAGAGTCGTAGAATTAATAAAAGTTTTTGAGCATTTAATCATATTTTACAGCCTCAAAGCATTATGATTTAAAGTATATTCCGGGAAATAATGAAAAGTAATTACGTTGAATGCTGACGCCTATAAAGGAAAATTCAAAATTTGTAATATTATTTGGTTATTTTGCCATCTTGTCTTAATATTGTTTATCATCACATAAAATGCCGTAGTAAGATTTTTTACGAAAATGTATATATTATAATTAAATACATTTTTCAATTTCTTATTGATACGGTTACATTTGATACAGGTAAACGTATTTTTTTTTTTACGGCTTCAGGGGTAAATATGACATGTTGTGAATTGGTATTTCATAATTCTGCAATACCTATAGTACTAGAAATATAATTAATAATATATTGCTAGTAATATGTTATAACTGTATTTTTTAAAATAACAAGTACTAGATGCACGAAACAACCTTAAATTGTTGTATCAAAATACAAATCCATATCATGCTCATCACATCAACCAGAACGTGTAACACGTTTAAACAAGATCTCATTGGGGATAGGGATCTCTAAGGAGTATTTAATAAAATCTCCACCCTTGGCAGGCGTCTTGGGACGCTATCAGTTCTTCAGAAGGCACTGCTTCCCACCTTCTGGTATTTTCCCCTAGTCGCCATATACGACAATCAGCGGTATAAAAATTAAAAATAGGGAGTGGTCACATTATTATCCAGCACCCTACGGGGAAATATAAACGATATGTATATTATACTCCCAAAATTTGTAATGCACATCTTACATTTGTCAAGAATCTTCATCAACACAACACATTTCTACCCTTAGCTTACTTAAGGGGAAGGGAGTGGGTACTTCTTCTCAAAATATTCAGAAGAAAATACAGAGGAACATATAAACACTATATTTTTGGTAACAATATGCAAGTGCTTCGGTTTCGGCTGCAGGCACCTTTCATCGCTAATATTCTCACTTCTATTTGGGTAGTCAGGACGAAGATATTAAGAAATTTTGGGCCCAATATGCAGCCTGACTGATTCAGAAGATTCAAAATTATATATTATTATTCCATAAAGAACGAGCCTACAATTGGTTCATTTACATAACAGAAGGAAACACTAACACAAATCCTTATAATTTCATAACAAATTCCAGGTAGACTTAGTTTGCACGAGCGCTCGAACGTAGCCTCTTTTGCTAATTCAACATCTATTAATTGTAAATAACGAAATAAAGGTAATATAGTCAAAACAAACAATTGGAAATATCTGTAAACGCACTTTCAAAATAAAATAACTCCTAATCCAGCCATCATAAACATCTTGTTAGAGGATAAAATATAAGATATTCGGTCTTAATATTGTATTTTTTTGGAGTATTAATGTATTTTTCAACACCCTTACTCGTAAAGTGAGCTTTATTATATCGTTCTTAGCGCCATAAACCGAACTATAACACCCTCGTGCATAATAATATTATACACTAGTGCGTAATAGAATTATCCCTACTAAGTTAAGTTAGTACCTAACTGTCGCGAAACGCGATTCTACTCTATGCACAGGTGAGAAAATGAGTAAATATATATTTTGTGTACTGGCAACATTATAAATTTAAAACTAGAGAGAATGTGGCGGTAAACTGAGCTTTATTATATCGTTCTTAGCGCCATAAACCGAACTATAACACCCTCGTGCATAATAATATTATACACTAGTGCGTAATAGAACTATCCCTACTAAGTTAAGTTAGTACCTAACTGTCGCGAAACGCGATTCTACTCTATGCACAGGTGAGAAAATTAGTAAATATATATTTTGTGTACTGGCAACATTATAAATTTAAAACTATAGAGAATGTGGCGGTAGGGGGAAAGAGGTTATGTAGTAGGTGTCACGAGGAGCGCGAAAATGTGTGGTTTGAAAAAAAGTAACGAAGGCTCGAGATATGGGGTAAGTCTCCTGATGTAATTACTATAGTTGTGTGAGAGTTATTGACAGGAAAATAAAGAGGATAAGAGAAAAGTTTCGCTTGGTGGAAAGGGAGGGTCGTATGGGGAAGGCTGGTGGACCCACCTTCGGGACCTTCGGGTCCTGAAGTGTAATGAGAGGAGTAATATCGCATTCAGTAATGATTTCATCCGTTGCGGGAGGATCCTACCACTCGAAGTGGGTCCCGGTTGACTTCATGGTACTGTGGCGGCTCTCATTTGTATAGAATGAAAGTCAATACATAAATCGTGACCTCTATTCCTATCAATAATTCTCCATTTTAAATTTAACCGGGTAATACAGATTTGATTGTCACAACAAAGAGGTATAGGAGGGCTAAGTATATGTTATCAACCACAATAAATTTGCCGCGCGCTAAAAAAAACTTACGCGCTATTGTCCATAATTTTCGTATGTTGTTTGTATCGCATTTGTGCAATTTTTTTTCCTCGCAAGGGTGTTGAAAAAGTGCGTATGAAACTCGTGAGCAACTCGGCTGATTTACGCCCTCACCTACGGCTCGGACTGCAACCCACAGCCTCGTGTATAATAAGTAACTTAGCTCATTTGTATCATTATATTTTATACTATATCAATTGAGTTTTAAGCATTTCCAAACGTGTTCAGTATACTAAGACCTAATAAAGTTGTAAAACGTAAAATAATGTTTTCTAATTTGTTATTATTACATTTATGCGCTATGCATGTCGTTCTTGTATTCAACAACCTTATCTTTAAGTTATGTATAATAATACTGAAAGCCCCAAACAAAACAATGGGATTTAAATTTGACGGCATTAGTTTTTCCATTCTCCCGTCGATTTTCTTGAGAATACAGATTATTTTCAAGAATAATAAGATCCCGAATTATAATTCAATCTGAACAACGAAAATGACAGAGCAAACGCGGAACATAACGATGTTGACTTAGGGCCGTAAACAATCTACGTCGGGAGCGATAAACGCTCACTGTTTTTAGGTCACCACTACAGTAATTTGATAAAAACAAAACAAAGATTAGCAAAGGCTTTCGGGTTTAACTGGATCGTTGTATTTATTAGTTTGCGTTGGTAATTATGCTAGACTAGGTTCTGCTCGTGTCTTAGTCCACGTGAATATGTGCGATATTACGAAATTTTACGAACAAAAGTTCCATACAAACGTAGTTCCTTCGATTTTCAATGCCAAGTGTTTAAGTAAAATTTTGCATATATATCCATGCGACTGTAAACGAAAGTACATTTGTATGGAAAGTACTAGATGCACTTATATACCAGCGTTAAGGCCTTCTAGATGCAAATTCAGGTTGTCTGGAAGAGATCGCTTTTAGCGTTAAGACCGCCCATTGTACCTTACTATTTTTATTGTTTCTGTGTATTTTTCCTGTTTTTGGTGTCAATAAAGAGTTATCGTATCGTATCGTATCGTATTCTCCATTAAAAATTATCTTGTTGGCAGTATATCTATATAGTTACTTTCATTTAGAGACAAAGCTATGTTGGTAAATTACTGCATTATATGCCTCATACTCCTTGCATATACCCCGTGCGGTGCCGGGTTAGTATTGCACCTCCCCATATCATCCCGTGGGTGTTGTAAGAGGTGACTAAGGGAAAAATATTGGAAGGTAGGCAGCAGCGCCTTCCAAAGAACTGCCAACTTACACTGCGATCCCCAAGATGCCTGCCAAGCGTGGGGATTATGGCAAATACCCCCTTAATAGGGGAGGCTGGGTTCAGCAGTGGACGGTCCGGCTGTAACAGTACTCCTTAGTTGTAGCAGAACTACTATAGTAAAACCAAGGCCCTTAATCGCTGTGACACTGTGTAGAATACATTTTTTTCATCGCATCTATCGTCTCGAAAGTGGCTGGCACGAGTAGTTGAACGTGTAATGTTTACCTATACTTCACATTACAGAAACTGTATAAGCTTTTATATTTATTTGAGGAGAGAGGCAGTACCGAAGAAAATGTCCTTAAACCGCTTTATTTTGACAGTTCTAATCACGCAGTTAACCTGCTCGTAACGTGCCGTTACGGTTGACATGGCATGTAGAACCCAAGTTCACGATATCTCCGTGGAAATCCATGGAGATATCGGAGAACGCGTTACATTTTTTGAATATACAATTTCAATACGAGTATGATCATAGAGAAAAAGTGCTCAAAAAGATTTACTGTTACTATTTTATTATATTTACTATTAAGTAATAGTATAGTACGACCTCAGAAAACTATTGTTTTTATCTCTTCAGAACGAAGAGAGCGATTTTGGAGTTTGTAAATACGCAATAAAATTGATTTTTGCTTCGAGCGATAGGTAAAGTGCTTACCAAACAAACATTACTTTTAATCTGCGCGGCAACAGATTTGATTATTAGAAGTACTTATTTTACAAAATTAGAAATTTACGAGAGAAAAAAATGTAGTCATGTGCGGGATATATGTATATCTTACAATAATTTTAAGACTATAATTCTAGACTATTTTTTTTTCCCTCGTAAATTTGTAATTTTCTAATGTAATTCGCCTAGCAGGCGTTATTGCAAACTTAACAATAATAAAAAGAAGTACTTATTGTTTATTTTTTAATTTTTAATGTTTGTATATTAGAATAAACTTAATGTTCAATATTCGCTTTAGATTGTTTCTTACCTGCAAGCTAATATTTTTCTTGCTAAAAAGTTTTATGTTCCGCACGAAACCATTTGCTTGTGCTCTGTACCACTAGCCTAATTACTAGATTTTCTCTGTATATAAGAATCACTCGACACTCACTAATTTATAGTATTGTTAACTAAGTAACAGGTACCTACAAGATAAAGATCGTGATTTTTACTTGAATGAGCTCCAGATAATTCATAGATCTTGCAAGCGCCATGATCGCAGAACGACTAAAGAATGCGCGCGAATTGATGACAAACAAATAAGTGCTGAAATATCTGTCTACCCTCTTTCATTGATTATTGCTACGCGCACTATTGGAACTCGATAGATTGTACTGCGCTAACGTGGGATGTTAAGTCGGCACTCGTATCAAAAACAAACTTTCTCACTTGTTGAACGGATATCAATTATTAAGCAAACGGTGCATTTCTTTATTTAATTCTGAGATAGTGTGAAGATAGAAATAACAAATTAGTTATGCTCCCTTTAATTTCTCGTAGGGTGGCTTCAAGGCGGTAAGTGCCGTATTTAATTTTGATGACTTTTGTGGTGATAATATTTAAGTAACCGTGTGATGCTTTTGGGTAAGAATGTAACCGGCCTATTTCTTTCCGTGGGTGTCATAAGAAATGACTATGGGGAAAATGCCCGTGTGGAGCAGCGCATTCTCAAGAACCGAAAACTTCTACGGTGATCTCCAAGACGCCTGCCAAGCATGGGGATTATGGCAAATCTGCACGAGGTTGATGTGAATTTTAATATTTTTTCTTCCGATTATTACTAGGTAATATCTTTACTAGGTGTATCTTTACATTACTTAGGTAGCTTGAGGTGAAGCCGAAACAGCATACTGTTAAACTATTTTAATTTCTAGAAATACTCTTCCATTGTCGATCAAGGGTTCATTTAACTTACCGATACATTATTTTACATTTTTATTTTATTTGTTCCTAATAGGCTAGTGTTTGACCTAGACCTACTACACAGTAGGACCTCACCTGATGTATATTGTTAAGAAGTTAAAAATGGGGAAGCCACTGGTTCCTGAAACACAGTTAAACACTAGTTCGGGAACCTATGGGTTTATTGTATGTACTGTAATTATATGTCAATAAAAAAATTGTTTGTTGTTTGTTTGTTTGGTAAGTGATGATGTGGTCGAAGATGAAGAAGTGGTGGATCGTTCAAGCTAACCTACAATGGCTCTCAAGGTTAGCTGACAGAACACACAGTTATGTACTGGCGATAGATTTTGTAGTAGAGGGCTAGCCAGGCGGGCATTCACAAAATTCCCTACCACCATGCTATAACGACTGCCATCCTACGAAAACAACTAATGACCGCGGTGGGTGTTGCTTATCTTAGCTGCTAGTTTAGAACGGCTAAGCAAACTTCGCTATAAGCGCAACAATATATATATAATAATTTAAATTAAAATATTACGTTTTTTATGCCTGATAGTTTAGCCTATGACCACTATCTCACCAGATGGTAAGTTGTTGTTCAGGCTAACCTAGAATTACTGGCTCTCAAGGACAGCTGCCGGAACACACCGTTAGGTGCTTGGCGACAGGTTTCCTACTTGAGGATGGTAGCTAGCCAGGCAGGCATTCGCAAAATGCCCTACCACCATGCTATAACGACTGCCATCCTAAGATAACAACCGGGAGCGACGGCTTACCGTGCCTTCCGAAGCACGGAAGCGCTCAGTAGTAATGTCACCAGCGGTCACCCATCCAACTCATGGCCGCGGCGAACGTTGCTTAACTTTGCTGATCGGTTCAGAACGGCTCAGCAAACTTCGCTATGAGCACAACAAAATATATTTAAAAATTAAGATATTTCGTAGATATGTAACAAATAAAACCTATATTTACATCCGAGTGACATTCTCAGCCATGTTACGGTAGCGTGTCGAGTGTTTTGTTCTCAGAACGGTAACTGAAGCTGGTTCCGCGGTCGAGCCTATTGTTCTCAAAACGAGAAATTGGAGTCAACACGACGTCACAATGTTATGTGATACAGAAGCCTTTGATCTGATGAGAATAGTTAATAGGTAGGTACTCTTTCTCTTTCGTCTATAACAGTAGTCAACGTAAAGGAAATGCTGACAAGTACTTTGACGTTATCATGTTAAGTAAAAATATTTTTTTAACATCTGTTGGTATTATTATTTCCTTGATTATCTTGTCTTGAACAAACACATTCTGTTTTTCTTATACAGGGTTATTGGTAGGCACGGCACGGTAAAAATTCCAATCGCAGCTCCTCTAATGAAACGATCGTCTGCTGTGCAGTGTGTGCTCTAGTGTTGTCTTCAAGCAGCAGTGGGTAGATATTGAACATTCTTCGTTGTTTAACGGCTAGCTTTTCCATCATTGTTGACAATATAGACCTGCCATTATCATCTGGTCAGATCTTCTTAAGAAGCTGTAGTGGATGACACCAGCACCAGTCTACTAGACACGAACCTTTTCTGAGTCAACTTTATTCGCTTGCGGTAGGATTTGGCCGGTTCTCCTGGGTGATAAGCGTTTTCGATTATTGTGAAAAGGATAAGATTTAATCAGAAGTACGATGCGTTTCAAAATCCTTTCGTTATTGTGCCGGTTGAGTAATGTAACGTAACGTAGCACGAGACTCGTATTTGTTAGTGAGCTTTTTAACTTTTACAATTTGATGCAAGTTAATTAAAATTGTTTTATCACTCACATCGAAGCCTGCTGCTAACTCTGACGTATTTTGCGATAGATCCGCTTCCACGATCACTTTTAATTCTTCATCGTGTCCGGCCGACAATGGGTTTTGTTCTATAGTTAAAATTATTCAGTACGAAAACGTTGGTAACTAAACCGTACCGTGTTTCCTTTTACGGTAGCTTCCTTGTACGCATAATTAAATCGAGCTGTTTCTGCAGCGCCGATGCCAAGGCGGAACTCGTATTCGTAAATAATCAGATATAAATTATTAAATTTTCCATAAAGTAAACAGATCGATGACAAAATAAAATAAAATCACGCGAAAACAAAGGAATCATCGAATTGCATGGACACGCCAATACACAAGGCCTAGTTTAAAATAAATTTAAGTTTGGAATGTTTAACCATACGCCAGATATTTGAGATCAAATTGGTCAGTTTGACAGAACGCCATTTAAATTGTAAGGACTCATTTTTTTTTAGAGATGACAATTTGATAATTACAGTGAGTGATCAAAAGCAAATAGAAAAGCTTCGCTGTGAACACTTTCTAAAACTTATCATAGACTTTGTCCACGCCACCACCGCCCGCACATCTCTCACCTATTATTTAGCAAGAAAGAGATACGTACCAATTCCTAAATTAGCTCGAACTACACTGTCGCGCTCCGATGATAACTATATGCCCCTAATTATCTTCAACCTACAATAAAACCGTTTCAACTACTTTTTCTTGTATCAATCGTATACAGACATTTAGAAAACTCATCTAAAATTATCATATTTGTCATAGTGGTCAAAATAATTGTCATTATTTTCGACAGGTCTTTACAGATTCCTAAAATATGACTGCACTCACTAATGACTGCAAACCATTTGTGATAAAATCTAGACGACGTGTCATTGTCATTCTCAGCAAACAAAATGTTCACAACGATCAAACACTAAAACGCGAATATCAACCTTATACTAACAGGGTTTCAGTTGACATTCCAGTGAATGCATTAAACAATTTTTAAAATCTCTTTCATCGTTTTGGTACACAATTCTGTATTTCATATGCGATTTTGTATTCAAATGGTTGTGTTATTTTTTTAATACAATCTAAAAACATGCTAAAATAGTAATGGTTCAAATTTTAACGTAGAACTTCTATGTAAGGATACGTCTAAAATTATAAAGAATACACTTTACAAATTTGGAGCCAAATGGCTCCAGATCTTAAGATTTGAATTAAACCAACCGTTGTTTATGACGATAACAGAGTTTCTTTAAATACGACGGATTAAAATTGGTCAACTTTCTTATATTTATGGTTTTATTTATTTGTTTAATACCTTATGCACAATAAACATAATATGTGCAAAATGAGGACTTAATGCCAAGGCATTATCTACCAGTCATCCAGTGATGGTGTTTAAAAAGGTGTATGTGCGCCAAAGGGTGAATAAATAGGCTAAGTATGCTAAATAGAAAACTACAAGAACTACAATCAGGAGAATAATAGGAAATAAGTTTCTGTGATAACCATAACTACATATATAGTAAATAAATTGCATAATATAATATATACAAATAAATTACATAGATATATTTTTGCTGCATATATATATTATAGCAATGTTAAAAATAAAATAAAATGATAAAAGCAGCGAAAATATATCTTATGCAACTACAACCACATCAAGGACCTGATCAGAAAATTTTACTTAAATAAAAATCGTAAACTAACACTATATTTTTTACTCATAATCATAGCGAGATTAGTTCTTGTTAATATTAATGATTTAAAGATAGAACAAAAACATGAAGTTAATAAAAATCATGTTCTTGCACGGGGTCCTTTTATTTTTCTCTAGTTAAGTATATATTATAATGATCAAGTTATAAATATAAAATTATCTAGAAAAGATAATTTTCTACACTAATACATATTCTATAGATATTACAGCTGGATAACTATCACGGTCCAAAAGATTTTGAAGACCTTTTATGGTTAGTTGGACAGCAGAAGCTTATTAATAAAAAAAGTAATAATACCTAACAAGTTATAGAAAAATTATAAATGTTTTATCTACAAATGGAACTTGCATGTAACTTTGAAAAGTATGAAATAACTGGAAGTTGATTCCATGCTCAATAAAATGACCCTGAGCTCCTATTCTCATAGTCCGACTTGTAACCTACACTAGCAAAAAGCTGAGCTTTATGAGGGCTCGCGATTATTTTACAATCTGATTCTAGTGATGTCATCTAGTATTAAGTTAATTAACTACGATGACTTTGAGTATTGATGATAACTTTTTGGTTTTCTAACAGATGGTGTTAGCAGTACATTAACATTATTTCCAATGAGTACAAAATTGTTTATGTTCTTTTTTTTTAATGGTTATAGAATATTCTTTTTTACAGATAACACATGTAGATTTAAAGTCAAATTACTGTGTTAAAGCGCAAATCTATAGGTGTGATAGTTTTTCAGTAAAGTGTACCACAAAATGCTCAGGTTGTGAGATAATGATAGGGCTCGCCTCCGCTAACCATACATTCATAATGACTACGCTGCGATTTCTACAAAAAAAAAATATCAACCTTTTTTACACACTGTTTACAAAGTGCTATAAGCTCACCCACATTACTGTTCACCACCGATAAGATTTTCAATTACCACGATAGAGGTATATTGGCAAATACTTTTTATAGTTATTTAAGTCTAACTTATTATTATATACTTACCGGTGTTGATGAAATTAAAATAGAAATTACTTGAAAGTACATTATCCTAAAAACAAAAAGAAAATTGAATTCATTTCCTGATTGGCGGAGTATTAGTATAACAAACATATAAAAAAACAGTCAAATTGAGAACTTCCTCCTGTTTTGAATTCGATCAAAAAACCAATTTTTGTTGCTGGTTACCTACCAGGTTTTTTTATTCAAATTGCTTGTTACGAAAACGGAAAATACGAGCAGTAAAAATTCCCATTTTCAAGGAATGCGAACAGCTTTGAAGACAGCCAGACGCGTACTTTACTGCCCGAACACCAGTCGGATATAACGACGAAATACTGTGAGTAATAACCGGAATATTTTGTTTAATTATGACAACTCACCTCTTTTCAGAGTTCCGTATCCAGAGGGTAAAAATGGGACCCTAGTACTGAGACTTCGCTGTCCGTCCGTCCGTCCGTCCAATCGTCTGGCCGTCTGTCACCAGGTTGTATCTAAAGAACTGTGATAGCTAGACAGTAGAAATTTTCGAAGATGATGTATTAGTTTTGCCACTATAACAACATATTATACAAAATGTTGGCCAAGTGCGAGTCGGACTCGCGCACGTTAAAACAAAAAAAAAGCCCTTTAAATGAACCGATTTTAGTGTCATAATGTAGTCTATTACGCACGCGTGCTTTTTGCTTACCGCACTAGTGTTTTCAATAGATAAAAAACAATCCACGCATTTCACTAAAGAGATTGTAGTTTGTTTCGTCCGTTTTCATATAAAATCAAACTTAAGTTTTTTTAAAGAGTTTTTAATATTAAAATATTGTACATTGTATTGCCAAAACTTTAGAAGATTTAATTATAAACCTTCTTAATCAGATTATTATTACTATCAAAAAGATCAAGAAAATATTTTCGAAATTTTCGTATTCGTCCCTCGAAAGCTACGAATAAATGCTTATCATTTATTCGTAGCTCGAAAGTGTGTTGAAAAACGTCGTATGAAACTCGTGCGTGTTGTTTATCACAATCTCTACTCCATTTAGGCCTGAGATCGAAGATGGGAGCGTAAATCAGCCGAGTGTATAATGAAGCCGAGTGTATTTTGAAGCAGTGATGGCTCAGTGGCATTGGCTATGGACTGCCGCGCAGCAGGTCCATGGTTCGAATCCCGCCGAGGGCTTGAGCTTCACCGCATGGTGGAAGGGCTTTTTGCGAATGCCCGCCTGGCTAGCGACCACCCTCAAGTTGAAAATCTGTCGCCAAGCACCTAACGGTGTGTTCCGGCAGCAGTCCTTGAGAGCCAGTGAAATTACAGGCACATGAGACTTAGTAACTATGTCTCAAGGTGACGGGCACAGTGCAATTCGTCACTTGTGACGAAATGCATCTGTTATAGGCAGAGGTAACCGCTAATCATCAGGTGGGCCTCGAGCTTGTTCCGTCACAATAACTAAAATAAAAAAAATGAGCAAGTTGCTCACGAGTTTCAGATGCACTTTTTCAACACCTTTTCGAGAAAAATATATATATATATATATATTGCACAAATGCGATACAAACATCATCCGAACATTGTCTTGAATGACACAATGTACTAATTATGTGTCAAAATATATGTAAAACATATATTTTGACACATAATTAGTACATTGTGGTATAAAATACCTTTGAGGTTGAGTAGTTTATAAGTTATTATAGCTTTCCAGCCGCGGCTCCTCCCGCGCGTATTTTGGCTATCGCGCAAAAGCATAAACTTCTTTTTGCACAGTTGTATAAAAACTATCCTCTATCCTTTGCCGGGTCTCAAACTATTTCAATGCCAAATTTCTACCAAATCGGTGTAGTAGTTTTTAAGTTTATTCGTTGCATACAAAAGTACACAAATACAAATCTTTCCTCTTTATAATATCAGTACAGATTAGTATAGATATAGATAATCATTCACATATCTGGATGATTGAATGACATTTGCTGTTGTCTACGATGTACACTGTTTTAGGCGAGAGAATGATCTTATGGTTTTCAAGCTTAAGGTGAAGTCGAGAAATGAGGTTGAAAAGGTTGAGAAATATCAGAGGGTATAGGAGTACGGAGACTTCGTTTTGCCTGCGAGTGAGCTAAAAATACTCACACAATATATAAATATTGTCAAAAATTTGTGAAAAAATGTTACAAAAAGAAATGCTTTAAATTAAACATTATTATCTAGTCCGTAGCAACGTTTTATATTTTTTCTATTTTAACTGCTTGTATTTCGGTTCGGATCTATAAAATGTTGGAGTGATTTTAATTACAAGCATCAATACTTAAACTTAATAATTATTCTGTTTCTAATGACAACTTTAATAACTTTTGTTAATTGTTTACAGTCTCCCCCATTAAGGGGAAGGGATGCCATATGTGCCATTGTGATGTAACAGTTCCTCTGAAAGTGCTGCTGCCCACCTTTTGATGCCTATAAGAGGGGGTGACATTCTAGCTCGGCACCTCTATACATAGCTCCATTATTTTGCATATTTATTTATTATTATTATACCCTTATTTCATTCTCAGCTATTTAATATAATATGATCCTGGAATCCTATCTTCATGATTTAATATTGTTCACCGGTCGCTTTTAATAACTTGCACGAGTATTAAGTTATTTTTCACTAGAAAATATGTGTTTTTGTTGTGTATTGAAGTTCCGAATAACGTATAAACAATTTTGAATAAAAATAAACATGTTTGTATTTCAACGACAAAAATAAATTGTAATCTAATTCCATTGAAAATTCTGAGAATAATTTTATTATATCAGTGAATAAAATTTGCCTCATCCCTGATACATTCTCAGAATTCAAAACAAAGCTTTTTTGTTAATAACAACTAGTAATTAGGAGCTACGTAGTATAATCAGTACTATTCAGTACTAATCAGTACTAATATTATAAATGCGAAAGTAACTCTGTCTGTCTGTCTGTCTGTCTGTCTGTTACGCTTTCACGCCAAAACTACTGGACCGATTTGAATGAAATTTGGTATGGAGATAATTTGAGACCCGGGAAAAAACATAGGATAGTTTTTATCCGACTGCGCAAAAAGAGGTTAATGTTTTCGCGCGATAACCGACATACGCGCGGGCGGAGCCGCGCCCGGAAAGCTAGTATTATAAATGCGAAAGTAACTCTGTCTGTCTGTTACGCTTTCACGCCAAAACTACTAGACCGATTTGAATGAAATTTGGTATGGAAATAGTTTGAGACCCAGGAAAAAGCATAGGATAGATTTTATTCAACTGCGCACAAAGAGGTTAATGTTTTTGCGCGATAACCGACATACGCGCGGGCGGAGCCGCGCCCGGAAAGCTAGTTTAAATATATATTGATGCAATGATAGCCCAATTGTTGTTGATTGTTGAACAAGGGCTTCATATTCATAATCCTTCTGCAGGTTTGGGCTTTTTTTCAATGTTTGCCTGGCCACCGAATAAAAAGAACCAGAAGGATTTCTCCGCAAAGCCATTCTAATTAATAAACGACCCTAGTTGCGAAGCAATAAAGTCCAATTCAGCTCGCAAAGCACGGAGTACCTAATATTTATATTCACCTACAAGTCATCTCTCTTTCTATCACATAGCTCTGATCTCTTCTGACGCGGCACGCAACGTACAATGATCCCGTCCGACACTGATATACCTGTTTTGTACCTAAAGTACGGGGTGAGCCAGGCTGGGCCTGGCTAGCTTAGTCACTAGAGCTTTAAATGTATTCCAGCAAATGTATATGTATGATATTTATCCATTCTAGATTAAGTTTACTAGCACATCAACAACCAACGAACTTAGAGGTCTGTTTCGAAACTTTATCGCATCACATCATATCAATAGACATTAAGCCCAGCATTGAATAAGAGCCTCCCCCATTAGAGGAGGTTTTTCTTTATCCCCGCACTTGCAGGCGTCTTGGGGATCAAAGCGTAAGATGGTAGTTTTTTAGATGGCGCTGCTGCCCACTTTCTAATATTTTTTTATACATTTTTCTTTTTCAGTTTTATTTGGTAGTAAATTTTGCCTATCCTACCAGCATTGGAGATATATATTCAAAGACAGTATTTAAGAATAAAAATATGAAAAATTACTCATTAATTCTATACTAAGCTTAATAAAATTTTACTTGGAGTACATATATTATGAACTTATTGCCCGTATAGCACCTGAAATCCGAATCAATATATATTGTTCTGGATAAATTAGTCCTGTGGAAGACCCAATCTACGGAACATTTAGGTATTTTACGGACAGGTCCTAATTTAAAGAGCCTACTTAGAGGTCCACGATCATTCCCTAGAGGCAAGGCACAACCGGGGCAGTACCACTCATAATATTGACGTGAAAAAGTGCCACTACGTTTTGATCGATTTATGCGAGATCCATACGCAGCAACCTCTCCCCTCTCCCTTTCCCCCAAAGAAATACGGCAGCACATTTTCAAGTGATTTTACATTAGGAGTGTACCAGCCGTAAAAGGAGAGGGTGATCACTTTCCACTAAGTAAGCCAACTGCTCACTCGCCACTGCTCATAACCAAAGGTAGAACTATATTACAAGCACGCAAGCTAAATGTCTGATTTTCGTGACAGAACAATTGCAATAAAGCAGCGGACATCTAACAAATATAAATCAAGTGGCATGATACAAATGTGGAGAGGGTGTGACAAAAGCGGCTTTAATAGCCATCGCATAACGGCGGCTTACACTGAAATTTAGATATTTCAGTGGAAGCGTGGTCACGATTATTTCGGTTAATATTACCTACCAAGTTTTTAGAAAGTCATTTTCTTGTTTGACTGTTGTTTCAGGTGAAATCTCACAAGACAAATTTTGAGCACTTTTCGATTACTTTAATTATTTTCAAGGCGCATTGAAACGTGGTTTTAAGCTGTTTTAATCTACATAAATTCTTGTTGGATAAAAAGTTATTTTTGTAACTTTTTTAATTTACGATAGGCCAGCTTTTGATTATAGTCTCACCAGATGTTAAGTGAGTATAATAATATATCTATATATAAGTCACCATTTTTTTGACTGTGTCTAAAAACATAGAATACCGTAGTAGTCACTACTTTTGATTTTGGAATTTTAGTAGATGTTTTGAAAATAGTAAAACGTCCATGTATAATACTACTAGTACAATACTATCTTATTCGTAGGACTTTAAAAAAAGAATGAAATATTTATTTTAACGTTTTTAAAATATTGATATACACCTTAATGGTTGAGAATTTAAATTAATTTAGAAACATGTCTTAGTCTAAGTAACGTAGAAAATTATTTCTTGGTGGTTCCCTCAGATGGTTTTCATAACAACGCAATTAAGTATGACAACAGAAAAAAAAAAAATTCTAAGCATCTGTCGAAAACCTACTTAGAAAGTTAGTGAAAATACAAATAAAAACATTACAATAACAATTTTAAAGTGTCTCATATTGAATACTCCTTTTTATTGAATTATGTTCATGTGGATGTCACTTCAACAATCATAAATATTATTATTGGAAAAAATATATATTTAAATGGCTTACATAAAAAAGCGATAATATTACAAATCAATTAACAATAAGTATGAAAATTACAACGTACATTTTCACATGCCACCAATCTTTTGCCAGATAAAACGACCCGACCTCCAGCACATTTAAGTTGTCATTAAAACCAAAGTGGTCTTTTGTCGCCACGATAAGACAATTTAAAGGCTTAATAAAATAAATCTTAATTAATTTTATGCTGCAAAGTTTAAACTCACCAGTAATTAGACCCGTAACCGCCTTCCCCAATGTCCACGACACTTATGTAGCGAAATATTCGAATTTGTGGTTAAACAAACTTCGTGTACGATAGATATTTAAATAATAAAACTGGGTGCGGTGGTAATGGATTACTTTATTCCCAAAGCTTCAATACGCGAACCATTCAATTAGACTATAATTGAATTTTGTAGTGAAAACATCATAATTCTAATAATGCGCCAAGGTTGGTTGGCACATTATATAGTTGGTACTCCTAGAGGCTTGGCAATATTTATTTGGATAGGCAAAACGTTGGTGTTTAAAAACCTACGCCTTCCTCTTCGAGGAATATAGACGTGGGAGTGACGATATGTGTCTTATTTATTCACTAGAATAAACTGGCAATTTTGTCTGATTATTTCACGGAATATAGATAACTCGTAATCATAACAATTACAAAGAAAAAAGAGTCCAGTATTAGGCAATATAAGTTAATAAAACGATTATGAACGCTGATAAATATATAGACGACTGGGATTTCTTATTGGAATATAGCCTGAAGCGCTGACTTCTCGATAAAAGTGCCACAAAGAAGTCAAAAACAATATTGGAGTGAGCCACACGTAGCAACATAACCCGAAATTTTTCTGAAAGGCGACACTACTGATTTAGTGTCAGACTCCTATCATAGTTTTGGTCGTATTTATACATAATACTCTTGATCTGATATCGCTGTTTTGTGATATTATACAACTGCTACCAAGTTCCCAAAAATCATATTGCTGACTCACTTTAATGTATAAGCCATTGTACTTACTGGGCCACCGAGATCTGTCCAAATTAAAAAATAAGAGTGACATGGGTTCTAATGATGTCCAGAATAGAAAATATATTTAAACTAATATTTTCCTGTGCATATATTTTGGTAATATTGAATTTCATTAAGGAAGGCATATCCGAAATGAATTCGAATCTTTATAGACATAGCAAAAGCAAAATGTTTCATAATCATAGATGTACGGAATTTCTACGATGTCGCATTGCGTACTGCAATGCAATCTGATTTATGGACGGAAATGAGACTTGAATGGCGGAATGAAAATTAAAATTATTAAAGGTATTGCATCAAATAGTGTTAAACTGGCTTCATTGCATATGGATTTAGTATTCTCAAGATTTTCAAGAAACACTAGTTGAGACAAGTCATCTCAATTAAGTTTGTCATGCACCGTGCCCACAATCGCTGCAAAGTGTGAAACTTTGCAGCGATTGTGAGACTTGAATGGCGGAATGAAAATTAAAATTATTAAAGGTATTGCATCAAATAGTGTTAAACTGGCTTCATTGCATATGGATTTAGTATTCTCAAGATTTTCAAGAAACACTAGTTGAGACAAGTCATCTCAATTAAGTTTGTCATGCACCGTGCCCACAATTGCTGCAAAGTGTGAAACTTCGGACAAAAATAACGGTAAATATACGTGATTTAAACCTTTGAAGTTACTAAATTACAAATTTACGAGAGAAATATTTAAGTTATGTGCCGAATTCGAACCCGCGTCCATCCACCCCTTTAGCTGGGGCATGCTCTGACCAATTGAGCTATCATGACAATGAATCATAACTCAAAATTTTCCTATCGTTCTTTAACCATCGTACTGGGATGTTTAATTACTATTATGGAGATATTTTTGTTGTCGTTTGACTATAACCATTTTTTGTTCTAAATTATATAGGACTTTATAATTAACAGTCTGGAAATATGTTATGTCCTTGAATTTAGCATAACAGTAACCATGAAGCAGTAAACATGACGATGTTTACGAGTTATACAGGCGCACCCTTTGTGTCATTAAAATAATTGCCTAATTTGTTTTAAAATTAAATAATATCATATCATTTGGACTGAAATGCTGTACTTCTTATAAATTCCACCAATTATATACTAGAAGCTTAGTAATAGGATGACCTGTACAGTAAATGTTGTTTTTGATCGTTGCCGACAACTGAGGTGATTCCATAGTACCTAATTCATTGTGAAGGGAAAATACTAGATACGAGACTTCTGTCAGCTTTCTATCAGTTGAAGTCAAGAGGTCACAATAAATATGTCTTTTAATACGTAACAAATGGAAATTCGAAGTACTATTTCACCTAGTAACACTAAGGGTATAGATAGTTTCCCTAGCAATCGACACACACTATCATACGCCGGCTTATTTTGAAACTATCAAAGTGTGTATGATTTTTATTAAGGATGACATAGATTTTGGCTTTCGCTGTCTGCCGTCCAACTCCACCGAACTTTGGCTCTCTTATAAACCTTTTATTTTGATGCACTTATGTACGTACATAACAAATACCACCTATTCAAAGCTGCGCCAGTGACATCTGGTATTCAATATTCATATATGAATTCTTAAAACATAACACTCCTTTCGTCCTGTCACATATATTGTAATACGATACGTAATACCATCATCAATGTGTCAGTTTCAGTACAGATGGTACATACAATCTGCAATAGACATGGTGGGCACGTTTCTGTAATAAAATAACGGATGTCCCGACCGGTAGCTTTTTATACTGCCTACGTTTGAGTTTCCGGGGAAATACCTATGGGTTTCATTGGAAAAATGTCTCTTTTTATGTTGCTTTACGAGCAATTGGCTTGAGTGTTAAGCTGCACTTTCCATTACAAGTGCAGACTTTTCAGAACATGACGGAGACTTTTTATTCAGAAAATGTTCCACGAAGGCCACATAAAATATGACATCCTCACGTGGAATTCTTGTAGCTTCGAATATGTAGAGTTTTTTTGCAAACACACCATCGCTTTTTGTTCTCGAAAAATTTGAAAAGACCATTATAACCATCTAAGCAACGATCGACTAAGCAGTATTTATAAAGTATTTTTTTTAATGTAGTTATAGTCAGATATCATTCCAAAATTTGACGTCAGATGGCAGCCGACCTTGTTGAGGACAGATCTGACTTTAGGCCTATCGTTTGGCTTTCAGTATGTGATTATTAACGATTGTGGTGGAGACTATCTAGCAGTTTTTACCGTTCACCCGGATTGAGCTATGTTCCCAGAACTTGGCTATCGGTAATTGCATATACTATATCGCTATTATATGCGCTGATGACATTAGCTTCCATTAGCTTCCGAGCATATTAAGCAACATTTATTTCGAATCCCGCACTTTACTTATAATTTTGATATGTAATCCGTAGAGCAAACATAAAAATATTTAAATTATAGGGTTGCGTTATCATTAACAAGTTAAAAGCTAATTGCAAAATTAGTTTTGTTTGTAGTACAACGTAAGTTGAACTATAGATGTCGCTCCATCCCAATACCATGGTTAAAGAACGATAGGAAAAAAATGAGTTATGACTCATTGTCATGTTAGCTCAATTGGATTAGACATACACTGGCTAAAAGGTTGCATGGACGTGGGTTCTAATCCCGCACATGACTTAATTTTTTTCTATCGTAAACTTGTAATTTTGTAACATATTAAGCCATTTTTCCGGTTGTTGTCTTGTAATAGCAATCTTAAAATAGTGGTAAAGTATTTTTTAAATGCTTGACTAACTACAGCACACCCGTCCCCTACACCCCTAAGTGGAAAATCTGTCGCCAAGCACCCAACGGTGTGTTCCGGTAGCTGTCCATGACATCTAGTTCCCATTCTAAGCTATGCCTACTTAACATTTTTGACTAAAACATCAGTTAAGATTGTGCTAACCTATGAACAGTTACATGCGAAAAATTTTACATATGCGAATAGGGCATAATATGTAAAATTAAAAGGTAGGTAAAAACGCAAGTAATTTATTTTCGTTTTGAAACAAATGAGGCAATTTATTTGAATGACTCATAAAAGGCGCGTTCATATTACTCGTAAAATGTAGTCTTGTTTTCTGCCTTCTGTTATTGTTATGTTAAATTCAAGGACAAAATATTATTACTAGGGCTTTACTTGTGACGTTACATTTTATTAACCGTGAGAAAAAAAAACGTTAAAGATAGAGCTGTTTTGATATTATTACTTCTTGGTTACTGATAGTTTAGCTTTTGATCTCTTCTTAGTGATGATGTGTTTGAAAGCATTTGCAGGCTTAACATAATAGATTGCAGCAGTGATGGCTCAGTCGCTTTGGCTATAGACTGCCGCGCAGCAGCTCCATGGTTCCCGGCGCGGGATTGAGCTTGGGCCGCATGGTGGAAGAGCATTTTGCGTATGCCGGCCTGGCTAGCGACCACCCTCAAGTAGAAAATCTGTCACCAAGCACCTAACGGTGTGTTGTGGCTTAAATAATCTCAAAGAAAAACAATAAAGGATCTTACACAATATCACATATAAATAATTTCCAATTCCACCACTAAAATTCCACCTTAATATTTTAAACATTCACTGCGTTGATCTATATAGTATATAAAAGTATTATTCGTTCATTCATATTCAAGCTTATGCAAGTAATGAAATAATACCATGAGACGCATTAGCTACACTTTGGCTGCGATACGCGGAAGTGCTACGGATTTAGCTACAATAGTTATCTCGTAGCTATGTAGCACTCTCGTAGACAATGGTGTATGAAATTAACTTTGATCAAACTAATCACATTTTAGATAGGTATCTACATAATTATTGATGGATTTCATAAAGTATCTGTCACTAACTCTAGTTGTATAGCATTTGCACGTGAATAAATATACGGTTACAATAATATACTTAAACAAGCCCACGCAAGTGATTAACCACGATGTTTTTGTATGTACTTACAAAAAAGGTTTACTATATTTTTATGACAATAATTTAATCTAGCTGACGCCATCGTTGATTGTCTTTCAAATTCAAGATGACATAACGTTGTAGTGAAGCGAAGAACTAAAGGTAATATAAACGTAAGTAAAGAAAAACGGTTGATCCTAAACTGAACAACTGAAATAAGTGAATATTTTGCTTTTATAGCGTCGCCGAATTTTAGAAATTATAATAGAATGCAATAGCTTTTTAACGGGGTTCGAACGATCGAGAAGAAAATGTTCTCTTAAATTGTAAAATTTAAGAAATAAAATATAAACATATTGTTAACAAACAAGATAGCTTGAAAAAAAATTTTAATGGTGAAATCATATTATGTACTTACCTTCATCGTTTGAATGTAAAAATAGATACCAAAATAATGAACTTTTTTTGTACAAATTTACACTCTAAAGAATCCAGGGTCCGAGACTTTTTTCTATTATGATTTTTTTTATTTAAAACAAGAAATAGGAAACATGCAACATTCCAACGAGGAACAGTGTTAAAAGAAAAATATTTTTTTCCGTTAATGTCATTGCACTAGCATCCAGAGCAGACCAGTATCCTCTACAAGCACCCGTTCACGAGTTGACGCATGTGCCAGCCATCGCCTTCCTCAACCATTTTTGAGGGAAGATGGCGACCCGACACACAACACCGCTGCTAGACAAAACATTACTGTGAGCATGACCGCTCCGGATATCCGTGCCAAAAATTACATGTTTAAAACAATGTAGTTTTAAACATTTAATTTTGTAATTTATCAAAATAAAAATAATAATAACTGTGAGCCAAATCAGCACGCAATACTCAGTTAAAGTGGTTCAAACCAAAACTCAAATCTTGAAGTCAGAAAAGCTCTACCTAAAAGTATTTTTGTCCTTTTTATACTAAGAGTAAGAACATTCTCAAACATTATATCTGGACAGATTCATACATTCCACACCCCGCCAGTTTTAAATGATGTAAATCGTTTTACCTACACAAAATAATAACTCATTTACATGTCGTTGGTTTTAGAAAACTTTCAAAGAATTGTGCTCAGCAGCTTTTAGTTATTTACAGCACTTAAACAAAAATCACCAATATTTGCTCATAGAAAAATTTTTCAGTATTCATGTATTAAATATGGTATAATAAAGTCTATTACACACCGAAGATTTATATTATAGTAATCGGTGTTCTTGTCAGTTCTAGACGATGATAACACAGGCAAAGGTGCAAAAACTTCTTTTTCTCGTACCTGCTCTCTAATGTATTGGATCCCCTTAAATAATAAACAAAAAGAAGTATTGCTGTTCTTTGGGTCAAAATTCTAATAAAAACTCATTTTGCTCACGAGCTAGAGACCCGTGATATATGGACGGACAGACAGTGGAGTCACATTAATAACAGGCCTCCATTTTTGCCTTTGTTTAGTCAGAGCCAGTGTTTTTTCATACCTAATAGTTTAGCCTCTAACCACTATCTCACCTGATGGTAAGTGATGATGGGGTAATAGATGTTATTATGGCTAGGTTAGAATTACTGGCTCTCAAGGACAACTGCTGGAACACACGGATTTCCACTTGAACTTGAGGGTGGAAGAAATGAAGGCGGATATTCGCAAAATGCCCTTCCATCATGCTATAATGACTGCCATCTTAAGACAGCAACCTGGACCGACGGCTTAACGTGCCCTGAGGCAAGCACTGAGGCATTCAGTAGTAATGTCACTAGCGGTGAACAATCACACCATCCAAGTCATGACCGCGGCGGACATAGCTTAACTAAGATGATTAATTATGAATGGCTATGCATAGTTTGTTACCGTTTCAAGTTGCTGTCGAGAATACTGGTAACCATTCCAACAATGCCAGTACCAACTCCGCCCGTCTAGTGCCGACGGGGGCTGTGTCCGAGGCTTTTTTTTGCCCTGTGGCAACACTATTTTGAACATGTCATAATTATAGCTCCGTATTTTAATAATAGTTTTAAATAGTAAATAAGGCTAAATTATAGTGTTATTGTTTTAACGTTAGTTAAAAGTAGCTTTATAGTGTGATTAAATTTATATCGTGACATATTCATTAAACAATGAATAAATATAATAGTACGTCATCCTGCAGCAGCGGTTGAGATTTCAAACATCTTGGATTTTACTGGGGAGTATAATGTCTAATATCTAACTTTAAGTACACATTTACCACATTTTCACTGTAACTCACTTGATTAGCTACGTTAATAATCTCACACTGGAAGTGTACTGACTCTCTTTCCTTGACAAAATAGTGGAAGCAAAGTTAATGATTTTTGCCTCAGACATTTCAACACTATTTGACTCCTAATCCTAGCTGCAACTCATTCTCAAAGTTTTATATTTGTAGTAGTATCCGTAGGCACTGGTATCCAAAGTGGTCGTGCTCACAGAAAGGTGTTGTCTAGTGGCGGTGTTGTGTGTCGGGTCGCCATCTTCCCTCAAATATGGTTGAGGAAGGCGATGGCTGGCACATGCATCAACTCGTGAACGGGTGCTGCTAGAGGACACAGGTCTTCTCTGGATGCTAGTGCTAATGACTGTGGAGTGTAGATTTATACAAAATTGTAGTAGGTAGTCAGGTCTACAAAAATTACCTATTAAAACATATGATAAGGTACCTATTACCATCAATCATTTGCACTTTTGTTATCAGATAAAAGTTTCATCCTTATTTCTCTCCAATCTGTTTCTAACCGTCATCTGTAAACTAATTTATCTGTGTTTCTACTGCTTAACAAATTTCCTCTTTCCTTTTTCCCTTTTATCTGTATATAGCATAGGTAGGTATTTAAATGTAAACAAATAATAGATATTTGTGTATTAATTACTGTTCTCAGACTTGATTGTTTATTTTGTTTGCAGAATTAGGTATGCACCATTATTGTAATTTATATAGAAAATAGTTGTAACTTTGAGTTTGAATTGTGATAAATACATAACTTACACTTAAAATACTTCTTGAAACAGTAACTTAGCTACTTTTATCTGTTTTCCAGATATTGTGCAGAGTTGTTGGTATCCAAATATGCCTGTAACTACTAGGAAAACCTTGGCAAGAGAACTGGAAGAGAAACTCAGAGTTGCTCTTCAGGACCTTAAAAAGTATAAAGACCTCTCTGATCAGCTCCTACAAGAAAGAGATGACAGTGAGGTTGAGGTGAACAAAATTGTGTCAAAAAACACTGACCTCAAGAATGAACTTGCCGGTCTATACACAAATTACTCAGAAGCGCTCCATCAAAATGAACAACTACAAAACATTGTACTATCATTTAAAGAATGTAGTGAGACTCATGAACAGGCCTTGAGTCGTATATCAGAACTAGAGTGTGAATTAAGCAAGGCACAACATGAAATCTTGTCTTTAAAATCAACAAAGTTTAATGAACAGACCGCTGACACCTTAAATTTATACCATGAGCTGGTCGGTAGTGGCATGGAATCAGCAAGCTCCCTGCAGCCTATTGAAACTATTGACTTGACTGATGAGAACACTATATGTAGTCAATTTCCAGTCTTTCAGAGCCATAAGAAAATTAAAAAGTACTTTAAACTTAAGAAACTGATGCGTAAGTGCGAAAAACAACTTAAAAACCGCAAATATTTCAAGAAAAATGTGAATTTGGTGAAAGATAAGCTAGTTTTACAGGAAAAACTTCAAAATTGTTTGGATGAAGTAGAAATTACTAAGCAATTGTATGATGATGATACTTTGAGTCTTCGCTCTGAGCTGCTAGATAAAGAAAAATTATTGCAAAATATTTTCTCTAGCTACTTATCAGCTCAAAACCATCTTAGTGAGCACTACAATGAAGCTATAAGTTTAATGGATCTTGTGACCACCAATATGGAGAGTGTGAGAACTACTGAGTGTGCATGCTCAAAGTCTCATAATCAGCAACCAACTAGAGATTCAATACCAACAATTTGTCATACAGTTCAGCCATTGAATAAAACATGCACTGAAGCAGTACGGAAGGAGAATCAAGGTATCACCTCAAACCAGGATATGGTTACCAAAGTATTAGTTTTTTCAGATGCAATAGGCAGAAATTTTGGTTCTGTGCTCTGTAATTCACTAGACTGCTCTGTTGAAAATTACTGCATGCCTGGTGCTTCTTATGCTCAAATTGAGAAAAAAATTATGTCTGCCGCAATTGATAGCAATACTATAGTCATTGTCTATTTAGGCCAAAGTTTAGGTATAGACAGGAAACAGGTTATAGCAAATGTAACCTCATTGTTAAGCCTTAATGCATTTAAAATTATGTTATGTGCTTTTCCTTACTCAGATGCACTAACTAAAAGTCAGAATGAGCATATTCACTGCTTAAATACAATTTTATATAATATGACATGTCGTCATAAAGACAAACTTTTATTTTTTAACTGTAATAAATTTATTACTAAATTTATGTTGACTCAGGATAGGATGTACCTACCTAAGAAATGTAAGAATTTAATTGCTACTTTGGTAGCTTATAATATTGAGTCGGTTGTAGGAAATATAACCATGTCTTCTATTGACGATACAGATTTTAGTACATGTACTAATACAAATGTTGAGTCAAACTGTTTAAACTTTTAAGTCCGACAACAGGGAAGTGTTTTGACATAGCACTGTACTACCAAAATACAAATCGCTTCTCTGGCAAAATACTTGAAATTGAAATGCTCTTAGATAAATATCCTTTTGATATATTATGCTTTACTGAAACATGGCTAAGAGCTGATACAATGTTATTTAATGTTAAGAATTTTAGTGTAGGCAGTGCGTTTAACAGATCATCTGCAGAAGGAGGAGGGTGTATTATTCTTGTAAAAAATAACTTTAAATTTAAAGAACGCCGTGATTTAGTCAGATGTTCTGTTGAACGTGTCTGTGAAGTTGCTTGTGTGGAGGTGGACAGGCATCTTGTGTTGTGTGTATATCGACCACCAACAGATGAAGGTCGTGCTCAAAATTTTACAGAATTCTTAGCCACTCTGGAAAGTATACTACTAAAAATTTCTAAATGTAAAAAACCCATATTTGTATGTGGTGATTTTAATGTCGATATTTTATTGAAATCTAAAAATAAGACTGATCTTATTTCATTGTTTAAGTCATTTAATTTGAAATTTCTATTCTGTGAGCCCACTAGAATAACAGATACTTCAGCTACCTGTATAGACAATATATACTCGAACTGTAAGACTAAACAAAAGTCAATAATGAAGGGTGTTAGATCTGATCATGAGGGCCTGGCAATTAGATTTGATGGAAGCAGAGAAACAGCAAGGTATGAAATTGAACATAGGCCGTTAACAACCAGTAGGCTAGAAATACTCAGTACCAATATAGAAGCTAAGCTTGCCATTACAAGTTTTTCTCATAGTGACCCGAATGACATTTATAATAGTTTATTCTCTCTAGTAAATACTGAGTTTCAAAAAGTTTGTCCAAAAATAAAGAAACAAGTAAATGGAAAGTTGAAGTTCGGTGATTGGGCAACTACAGGTATTCGAAAAAGTAGAGATTATTTGTATGATCTGTATCGCAGGAAGAATTTGACATCCTGCAAGCAGTTTTGTGATTATGTTAGGAACTATTCAAAAATGTTTAAGTCTGTTTGCTTGTGTGCTAAATCTCTTTTTATTAGAAATAAAATTAGCAAGTCTAAAAATAAAATAAAAACCATTTGGAATACTATAAATACTGAGACCGGAAAAAATAAACCTAGAGATTCTACATATGTCTTAAATGTTGATAAAAATCAAATATCTGATCCAATACAAGTGGTAAATATATTTGACAATTTTTTTTCTAACTTACCCCTAGAAGTCACTAAGTCATTGGATGCATGTCCCGATGTAGCAGAAACTCTGCTAATACATAATTTCCCCTGCAAATCGCCAGACTTTTCTTTCAGACACACAACAATATTTGAAATTATAAAGACATTTAAAAATTTAAATATTAAGAGCACCGAAGACTTGTGGGGTATGTCAGTTAAAGTGGCAGAGTCTATAATATGCATTATTGCACCATATTTAAAAACAATATTCAATCTTTGTATTGATAAAGGAAACTTCCCCGACTTAATGAAACAAAGTAAAATCACTCCAATTTTGAAGTCGGGGGCTACATCTGACCCTTGCAATTACAGACCTATTTCTATCTTACCTGTTCTGAGTAAAGTATTCGAAAAAATTATGCTCAAACAACTTCTATCCCATTTTAATGAGCATAATATATTGAATGAGAATCAGTTTGGTTTCACAAAGAGCAGATCCACAACAGATGCAGGTGCTCAATTGATGTCACTTATACTTGAAGCCTGGGAGAGTTCACAGGATGCTATTGCCGTATTCTGTGACCTTTCTAAGGCATTTGACTGTGTAGAGCACTGCACTCTGATTCGAAAACTTTCACATTATGGTATTCGTGGAAAAGCTCTGGATCTTATAAAGTCATATCTGTCAGACAGGCTACAGAAGGTTAGAATAAATGGCAATACTTCTTCCGGGTCTTTGGTAAGAATAGGCGTACCGCAAGGATCAATTTTAGGACCTTTTCTGTTTCTAGCATATATAAATGATCTGCCTTGCATGGTTAAAAATTTCTGCGATATAGTTTTATTCGCAGATGATACCTCCCTAATTTTTAAAGTAGATAGGAGGGATAGTGAACTTATTCATGTAAATAATGTGTTATCTATGATCTCTAAGTGGTTCGCGGCTAATAATCTTCTCTTAAATTCAAAAAAGACCAAATGTTTAAAGTTTTCTTTACCAAATGTTACTTATGTTGAACCAAACATTAAGCTTGGCCTAGAAAAACTCTCTTTTGACAATGCGACAGTCTTCCTGGGAATTAAAATGGATTCAACTTTACAGTGGAATCCACATATACATGATCTATCTGGAAGACTTAGTTCTGCTGCATATGCAGTTCGTAAGATAAGACAGCTAACAGACGTAGCTACTGCTAGGCTCGTTTATTTCGCGTATTTCCACAGTATTATGTCTTATGGTATATTGCTGTGGGGAGCTGCTGCTGAGATAGAGACAATCTTTATCTTACAAAAGCGTGCAATTCGAGCCATATATGAAATGGATCCTAGGGAATCCCTGAGAGATATTTTTAAAGAAATTGATATTTTAACTTTACCAAGTCTGTATATATTTGAAAATATTATGTATGTTCGTAAAAATTTGAGCAAATTTAAATCAAACAGTGACACTGTTTGATTTAAATTTGCTCAAACAATTATAACACTAGGAATAAAGATAAAATAGCGGTGCCAGGTTTTAGATTAGCAAAGACAAATAAAAGGTCCTTCTTAGGAAATTGTGTGCGGTTTTATAATAAATTGCCCAAACATATTACAACGCTCACAGAAAGAAAATTCAAGTTGCATGTGAAGAATATTTTGATAAAGAAATCTTACTACACAGTTTGTGATTACTTAAACGACAAAAATGCTTGGACTGGTTCGCCTCTACCAAGCTAGCGCCTAACACCTACGTAATGTAAATTAAGTATTGTAATAATTTTATTATATAGTATGTACCAAACACATTTTTAAAAAACGTTTAAAAGAATGGCCCCGAGTTTCTTGCCCGTTCTTCTCGCAGTGGCTCTATAATTTTTGTTTGCTGAACGTGGCAGTACAATGTAGTATATTTCAATATTAAAATTTGTAATTGACCTTCATAAGAGCGTCGTAGACGCCTAAATTGAATAAATGATTTTGACTTTGACTTTGACTTTGACTTTGGCTCCTGGAACAAACCGTGCTATGTAAGAACCGTCTTTATTTTTTCCTGGTAACAAACACAGGGATGCCCGTGTTACTAGGCTTAAAATAAATTCCTATTATTTCAAAAGTAATGAATAGTGATACTTTGAAATGTAAATAAAATGAATCGCCCACATTCAAATGATTCTGAGAATTATATCAGTTTGTGTTTCCTATTTAAGGTGTCTATTATCTTCATTCAGGATACAATGTCTTTGTGCTGGTTGTTAGAAGATCCGTGACTAGTCGTGCCATACTAGGAAAGCCTCCATGGCAATAATAAAGTTAAATATAAATATTTTCGTGGTATACCTAATTTGAAAGTATAATAAACAACCTTGTATAGGTATTTTATTAAAATAACTGAAACAGTATCTTCTAATTTAACCGTGGAAGGTCAGGCTATAATAGCAGCCGATATTATCATCGATTAGGCTATAATATTTTGAAGCGCTCGTAGCGATGTTTGCTTTTCTGCTCTTAACCGATCAGAAAAGTTAAGCCCGCCGCGGTCATGAGTTGGATGGGTGACCGCTAGTGTCATTACTACTGAGAGCTTCCGTACTGAATGGTCCTGATTGTTGTTTTAGGATGGCACTTGTTATAGAACGGTGGTAGGGCATTTGGCAAATGCCCGCCACCCGACAGTTTTTCAACTTGAGGGTGGAATCTAGCCAGGGAAATGCCCAACCAACATATGCATTCGCATATATCCATACATCAAAAAAAATATCATTATCTCAACAAAGTCTGATTACGAATCGTATCTTAAATCAAAACGCACGACAAATGTAACTACATTTGATTAAAAATACATTATTTAAAATACCAACTGCAAATCAAAATCACTTTTCAAGTTATTTCTTTTACGTTTTTGAAGAAGTGTAGTGAAATGACAAACTTAAATAGTGCAGTAAATAAGTGCTTACTTCAAAAGACACATTAACGGGGATATCCTTAGAAAATCTCTTCTTAGCAGTTTAGGTCAAATCTTAGTTACTTATTAGTCTGTATCAATAAACTAGATTGTAATTTTTTTTATGTTATTGTGACGGAACAAGCTCGAAGCCCACTTGATGTTAAGCGGACTAACATCTGCTGCTCTTTGTATAACGTATGCATCCCGTCACAAGTCACGAATTGCACTGCGCCCGTCACATTGAGACATTGTTGTTAAGTCTTATGTGCCTGTAATTTCAGTGGCTCTCAAGGACTGCCCCCTAAACACACCGTTAGGTGCTTGGCGACAGATTTTCTACTAGATGAGCATCGCAATAACTAGACTATAATTTTACGAAGAAAAACCTCCAAAATTCTCGGCTGCAAAGCCTCGAGGACTAACGTGGAGTCGCTTGACTATCAGTCATTTACCGGCTACGTCTCCGTGAATGTGCACAAAAACTGCACGACTTATTTCCGTTCCTTTTCATTCTCCTATTCTTCCATCGGAAGTCCAGACAAATGCGCCTCTCCCATCCGTATATAGTTCATATTCCCAGAGCGCGTCCAAAGGCGCTTCGCTTCCACTTTTCTCATGCGTACTGCGAAGGCGTGGAACTCCTTGCCGTGGTCAGTTCTTCGCGATTAGATTGTAGGTTAATAGATTTATTTTAGGTAAGTGTGCTCCATTTTAGACCACATCAATGCTTAACATCAGGTAGAGTGTGGTCTAACGCGAGCCTATAATAAAAATAACTAAAATAAAATAATAAAAAAATGTTCATAGTATAGTATATCTTGAGGCAGCTACTCTGTATGACGGATGAAGAAATATTTATTTTGATACTAGTATTTAAAGTAAAACCTTGATCACAGGACTGCTGATTAGTCTAGTAGGGGTGCTACGATAGTAAGATAAGGCTATCAAGGTACATTTAGAACAGCTAACCCGGCTCGCGGGTGGTCTGATGCTCCACCTTGCTTCACTCGTGGTGGCACCTTGCCCAAGTCATTAAAATTTATATTAACCTTTCAACATCACTTTATGAATGAGTTTCTATTGTTCTCGTTACTTATGATGCTGAAGGAAAAAATACGACCATAAAAGACTAGGAAGAAGGCGTAACACGAGTCTTTTTTTCACAGACTGGACTTAGCTGTTGGTACTATTGATTATATTTAAGAACTATATTATATTTAACACATTCTAACAATAAATAAATCTGAACCAGAATCTACGAGTAAATTTATATGAGTAATGATTTCGAAATGCCATTTTTTGGATGAAATACGTCTACGTTATCACATCCATTATGTATTTTTATTAATTGATCAGCACTTAAATATTCGTGCTCGTGGGGTGCTGGACTAGAATGTCACCCCAACATTGCTACCTGTGGGTGTCGTAAGAGGCGTAAAACTAAAGGTAAAATACCGGAAGGTGGGCAGCAGCGTCTTCTGAGAACTGATATCTTAAACTGCGATCTTCAAGACGCCTGGCATGCGTGGAGATTATGGAAAATCAATTAATGGAGGTTCAGCAGTGCAATATCCAGCTGATACTGTACAGTACAGTACTTAAATATCAGAATCAGTACTTATATTATAAATGCGAAAGTAAATTTGTCTGTCTGTCTGTCTGTCTGTTACGCTTTTATGCCAAAACTACTAAACCGATTTGAATGAAATTTGGTATGGAGATAGTTTGAGACCCGGGAAAAAACATAGAATAGTTTTTATCCGACTGCGCAAAAAGAGGTTCATGTTTTCGCGCGATAACCGACATACGCGCGGGCGGAGCCGCGCCCGGAAAGCTAGTTATCTATATGGGCCTGAAAACACAAACACAATACACAATGGTCTACATTAATCTGTATGACATCACATAACGCCGTTGCCGGTGTGGGTAACGAAGATTTGCTAACATCAACGTTTGGAACACACAACACGTTTGACAAGTGAAATGATCATTGAAACAGATGTATAGCCGCCCTCGGAGTAATGGCTGCCGGCACTTGAATGTAAAACATGTTGCGTTGAAATTGTTAGCACGACCAGTCAAAGTTTACAGTAGGTCAGTCATAAATAAACAAAGTTCGCACTTATTATGTAACATAAAAGTCTGCCATATGCACTGCATGCTGCCACTCACGCCAATGTAAGTAGGGTTCACGTCGGGATACAGTAGAGATTTTACGTAAATATTTAAGAAAAAATATTAATTATGTTATGTTTAATTTCTACATACTATAGCATGTAGCTAAAGGCACATGTGGTTGAAACGCAATAGATAGATATATAGATAGAAAACTCTTTATTGTTACACCACTTTAGAAATATAAAAGTTTACACATTAAATTATAATAACATAGTGTTACAATGGGCGGCCTTATCACTAAAAGTGATCTCTACCAGGCAACCTTAGGATGGAGTTGAACGAATAAAACAATAGAGGCGGGTGTAGTCCAAATACATAATCAAATTTCTTAAAAACATTTTAAAATAAAACGTATTTTAGTGTAATTTCTAAACAAATATATAAAAAATAGCATACATATAGGTTTTTATAATAATGAAACAGATACAATTATAAACATATATATTATATATATTATATATATATATATATATATATATATATATATATATATATATATATATATATATATATATATATATATATAAACATATACATAAACATATACATAGCAACATACATAAATAGATAATGATATATACATATACCTATAAATTATATAAAAATATAGTGCAAAATTTATTGGACAAATAAAACCTTTTAACTTGATCCTTGAACATATTGAGAGTCGGTGCTTGTCTGATTGATACAGGAAGAGAATTACACAAGCGGGCAGCCTGAATAGTGAAGGATTTGCTATAAAACGAACTCGTATGGGGATGGATTTCAAGTGTGAGATTTTCTGATGACCTTAACGTGTATGAAGAACAGTGAAGGAAATCGAAGCGTTCCTTGAGATAGCGCGGGGATGTAGGACTGAACAATATATTGTAAAGGAGACTGAGAATATGAGCATTCCGGCGAAAACGTATATTCAGCCAATTGAGCTTAGAATGAAACTGAGATACGTGATCATATTTGCGTAAACCAAATATGAATCTAATGCAAAAATTTTGAAGACGCTCAAGTTTATCTAGCTGTTCCTCCGTGAGATCTAGATAGCAAGCATCAGCGTAGTCAAGAATAGGAAGTAAAAGAGATTGAGCTAATGCAATTTTAGTGGCTGTTGGAAGAAAGTTGCGCAACCTTTTTAAGGATCCTGCTGCGGTAAATAGCTTGCGACTGGTGATTTGTAGCTGTTGATCCCACCTCATATAGCAATACAGCTGAACTTATATTTCATGTTGATCTAAGCTATAGATAATCTAAGCTAAGATATAATCTTAAGATAACATGCGGCACGTGATGGGGTTTATTATTAATAAAAAAAAATGTTTATGTATCGTAAATAGTAAACAATTTGTCTACAATCAAAATTGTTTACTTTACGTTATATTAATTAATTCTTACAAAGCTGGCTTTTTAAGCATGAGGAGGAGAAAAGTAGTCTGGTTTTGCGAAGAACCTACACTAAGAAAGCGATTTCTTGTGATGTTTTCATTTCGTCTTCAAAGTTGGTGGTCTTTGGGAGCAAGCTTTCCTGACTCTTTACCATTCCATAGCCTTGATCACTCGAAAGGTAGTGGTTATACTTACAAAGACAGCTTTCCTAAGGATAGCGGCAGGAAGCGCTTTTGAAGCGCTCGTAGTGAAGTTTGCTTAACCATTCCGAATCGATCAGCTAAGTTAAGCAACGTCCGCCGCGGTCATGAGTTGGATGGGTGACCGCTGGTGACATTACTACTGAGCGCTTCCGTGCTTCGGAGGGCACGTTAAGCCGTCGGTCCCGGTTGTTGTCTTAGGATGGCAGTCGTTACAGCATGGTGGTAGGGCACTTTGCGAATGCCCGCCTGGCTAGCTACCACCCTCAAGTTGAAAATCTGTCGCCAAGCAACTAACGGTGTGTTCCGGCAGCTGTCCTTGAGAGCCAGTAATTCTAGGTTAGCCTGAACAACAACTTCGACCTCATCATCACTTACCATCAGGTGAGATAGTGGTCAAAGGCTAATCTATCGATCATAAAAAAAAAAAAAAGGAAGTGGCTATCCATAAACCAAAGGTAAATCATTTTACAGTTACGTGAGGTTTACTCCTAGATGTTTACACTAATGCAGGAACACAGCCAGGTCTCGTCACCTGTCACGATATAATAGACAGCCAATGACTGTCATACAGTAAACTTTTTACCATTTTTCTGCACCACTCGCCACGCAGCTTGAACAAGATATTCAACCACATCATCACTTACCATTTGCTGAGGTAGGGGACAAAGACTAGCATATCAGCTATATTAAAAAATAGATTCTTAGTATAAATGGTAAGAGTTTGAGCTTTTTCATTTTGTCTATGAAACAATTAAAATAACGCCATCATCAGTTTTCTTTTGTATGTTTTTTTTACTATTATTAGTCTATGGGAACTAGGGTATGATTTTGAGGTCCTTGGAGGATCAATGACATTCCTTATAAGGCGTAGATAAGGTGTCTAAGTTTTGGTTCTTTTTAATTGTTCCCATACATGAAAACTTTCAAGCCGTCTTTGGTCGTCTGGCACGCAATATTTGACCTTCAAATATGACTAACATACAACGCACCGCCTAAACTTCGTTGATGTCTTGTCGTTTACGCCAAAGATTTACTTACTTACTTTTACCTTTATAAACAACCTTATTTAGTTTTTATTGACTATATGCATTCAGTGTATAATCAGCTCAAAGATAGCAAATTCCATAAGGGTTTGCTTAAAACATGATTATCATCATCAGCATTAGTCAGAAGATGTCCAATCTTAAAAATAGCCCTCCTCCATGTATAGCTATTAGCCATTTACATCCATCATCCATGTGCCAGGCAGGTTACAAAAGAACGTTTGTAATAAATAGCATTACAATTTTTGGGGTGCTTTTTAGAAATGAGAGTTCTGCTTAGGTTAATATTGGAACTTTTCCGTTTTCAGCGTATGTTTTTTTTATGTTATTTTGACGGTACAAGCTTGAGGTCCACCTGATGTTAAGCGGGCTAACCTCTGCCTATAACAGATGCATTCCGTCACAAGCCACGAATTGCACTGCGCCCATCACCTTGAGACGTAGTTGTTAAGTCTCATGTGCCAGAAATTTCACTGGCACTCAAGGACTGCTGCTGGAACGCACCGTTAGATGCTTGGCGACAGATTTTCTACTTGGTCGCTAGCCAGGCGGGCATTTGTATAATGCCCTTCCACCATGCGGTGAAGCTCAAGCCCGCGACAGGATTCCAACCATGGACCTGCTGTGCGGCAGTCCATAGCCTATGCCACTGAGTCATCACTGCTTCAAAATGTTCATGATTTGCGTTCCATAACCAAAAGATCCCTGATATATTATGCATTCCAAAATAATAAATCTCTGTTGTAAGGGACAAAATAAAATGGTAATTTACTGAGAAAAAAAAATGATCATTTATTGCCGCTAAAATAATAACATTTTTACACTAATCATTAACATACTAATCAATACTAATATTATAAATGCGAAAGTAACTCTGTCTGTCTGTCTGTCTGTCTGTTACGCTTTCACGCCAAAACTACTGAACCGATTTGAATTTGGTATGGAAATAGTTTGAGACCCGGGAAAAAACATAGGATAGTTTTTATCCAACTGCACAAAAAGAGGTTAATGTTATTGCGCGATAACCAACTTACGCGCGGGCGGAGCCGCGCCCGGAAAGCTGATAATGAATATATACAGTTCGCTAATAAAGGGCAGCAATGATTGGCTTGAATTAATAGCTCTTTACATCTAACTGACCAACTTCAAAAAAGGAGGAATTTCTCAATTTGACTGTATTTTTCTTTGTGTCACCTCATAACATGTCTTCTTTTGAAGCGCTCTGAACCACCGTTCTGAACCGATCAGCAAAGTTAAGCAACGTCTGCCTCGGTCATGAGTTGGATGGGTGACCGCTGGTAACATTACTACTGAGCGCTTCCGTGCTTCGGAGGGCACGTTAAGCCGTCGGTCCCTGTTGTTGTCTTAGGATGACAGTCGTTATAGCACGGTGGTAGGGCATTTTGCGAATGCCCGCTTGGCTAGCTACCACCCTCAAGTAGAAAATCTGTCGCTAAGCATCTAACGGTGCCTGCACAACAGCCTGAACAACATCTTCGACCACATCATCACGTAACACCAGGTGAGGTCAAGAAGCTAGCGTTGACTAGCGTATCAAGAATAAAAAAAATTTTTACGGTGTGTACCGATTTTAATTTTTTTTTATTTTTTATGCTCGATAGGTTAGCCTTTGACCACTATCTCACCTGATGGTAAGTGGTGATGTGGTCGAAGGTGTTGTTCAGGCTAACCTAGAATTACTGGCTCTCAAGGACAGCTGCCGGAACACACCGTTAGGTGCTTGGCGACAGATTTTCTACTTGAGGGTGGTAGCTAACCAGGCGGGCATTCGCAAAGTGCCCTACCACCATGCAAAAACTTATATTATAAAATTATATTTCGTATAATTCGAAAGCTCTTGATTGTTATTTGGTTCCATTTAAATATGAGTGAGATCTGACGAGTAGTATTTGAGCTACCCATAATAATGCGTATTTAAGTGGCTTCGATAAAATTAACAAAAAGAACTGGTTTCGTTTATGTATTCATTAGTGCATTTTTGTTGTAGATTATTTTGTACTTTGAAGTTGTTGTTTTTTGTTTAAATTAAATTTCTACGTAAAAATGTTAGCCTCCCATCAGCAATTTAATTAGTCCTATTTGGAATTAAAATAGATTTTATTTAACGGTAGGGTCCTCAATTACATAACCTATCCGAAAGGACAGAAATACATGTGACGGAGCACAGAGCTTCTTAAATATTGCGTGTTTTCATAGAAAAATGTTATAAGGTAAATCGTTATGGGAAGTCGCAGCTGATATGCCGAAATTGATCTTATAAAAGTAGGCAATTTGTGTACTATAGTATATAGTATTAAATATTCTGGTAAAAACTTTTGTCAGTGACAACTATGAACATATTATAAAATTTTGATGAAAGCGGTATTAGGTGTTTTAAATGGAACACCAAACAATTTTAAATATTTTATGAGCACAATACAAACTAAATATTTTCGCTCTGCTGCTAAACCTCCTGAGACAAATAACTAATTTCACTGAAAGTTCCGCTCGCCCACTCCGCTTAGTCGCGCCAAGCTATAAGCTATTACCCGTGCTATTAGTATAATAGCCTTCATAGTCGCAGACACGTAGCACTTACTGATATTCATAGACTATTTGACGACTTTATATATAGAATCACTACGTAGGGTGCCGTTGGATTTGTACCCCCATATTTTCTTGTGGTAGTCATAACACATTTTCCCCAATGGGGAGATCTTTGAAGAATGATGGATGTTCTGGATATGATATGCACTGAATGAAATATTATAACAATTCTTTAATTTCTTTATACAAATCTTTATATATAAAAATTACGTGTTACGTTGTCGTCCGGGATGGGCCACTAAACTACTAAAACCAATTTTAAAATTGATTTGCACACCGTGTGCAATTTGATCCAAATTACGGTTAGGATAGCTTACAACTCAATTTATAGACGGAATTACCCGTGCGAAGCCGGGGCGTGCCACTAGTACGTATATAAAGAACTGAATACTACAATGCATTGGAAGTAATCAACGCCGTACTAACATTGATTGGCTCGACTCGGTGAGAATGAGGCAATGGAACGACGATGAAACAGCCAGCGGCATTACGTTTGCGCAAGCGTTTGTATATTAGGTGACTACTTTCTCATCTACAATCCACATACATGCAGCTGACTGTGTATTCTGATTTACTCCAAATATAAAGTTCACCATATTGCCACACCAAATTTTAAGCTTTTTTCGTTCTGTTAAAACAATTAGATTACTAGGTTTTATCATAATAAACCATCGTCGCTATTATCTTTCCATTATCTTAAGTTCCTACAGTCCTTTTGGTACATTGCTACTATATTCATGTGCTGCTGCAAAGCCAGCTGTCCATTAATCGTTAATATAATAATAATAATAATAAATTTTATTTGGCAACTAAACTTATGACTTAGCTTAAAATTACAGATTCGTAACATAAAGCTAACACTTCAATTCTAGCCGCTGCGAAGCCATTTGCAACTGTGGTTGTACGCGGCACTCACTACTTTTTACCGGACGAACTTTTTTGTGTATTAGCATTTGCCGGCCGTACGTTAAGCGCAGCGTAATGTAAACAATTGTCTCTTGTGACTCAAGTATTTATATTGGAAGGGTAAATATTTTTGTACAAGATAGCTAAATAAACGATTAATACGAAAAATTAACATTTATGATGTATTCATAATGATACCAAATCGTTCGGAGGTGTACTACAAAACTACTAAATTCTATTGATTTTAAGAAAAATACTACTGTTTTATTATTGAATTATATAGAAAAGACACATGTCAAGCATATCACAAAATATCATTTCAATATTCATGAGAAAACCATAAAAAAACATGTTTAATAATACCGGTAGCCCGCCGGTTTCGCAAAACGTAAACAAACAACTGAACTTTTTTATTTCATAGATACATTTTACTGCAAATGTACTAAATACAATACTGCAAAACGAAGAGTAGCTATATTCTATTGTCTATTATGGCTAAGTTCCGTCTCGCAAAAAAGGACCCAATTTACGAAAATCGATAAAAATACGCTGACGATATCCGTGAAACCACAGTTGCGCGTGGCAATTACTGTTTTCGTTTCATACAACCGTGGTTGCACATGGCTAACACTCGTATATATGCGAACCTATGGCGACGCAATCGGTAGGTAATGCACTTTGGTCCCCACACTAGGATTCCCTGTGTCGTGAGGACCATATTATATTATAATATGTTAGACGTATTGATTCCACGAGTATTTTAATGTTGTAAATCTCGATAGATAGTAATTTTTGTGTACACGGACTTATCCACTATTAGTGACGCATTATGTATAAGTAGGTACGCTTTAGAATTTTCAGGTTGAATGTAAATGGTAAAAAGTTCACGATTTTTCAGAATGTTTTTCTTGTCATCGTCTAAAACTTAGTAAGTATAAAACAAATATAATAAGTTTCTTAATGAAATTTATAGACAAATATATTTTAAAATAATTTATATATTTATGAGTAACAATATGTTTTGTTACATGGCTTGCTTCAAAACCTAAACTTGGTTGATGTCTTGTAATATTTATTTATCATTAACTACATTTTATACACAAACACACATGGCGCTGGTTCTGAAGTTATCAAGTTCTAATCGAAACAAATTATTTTATCTATTGCTGCTATGCAGAACTCTATTTGCAGAACCAATCCTTACTCGCACTTGGACGACCTAATATAAAGGGTCATTGACCTACAAGTTTGTAACGTGAAGATACATACTATAGAGATAGGATGTCCGATCTTTTAGGTTGTACCAATATCAGAGTACGCAAGCGTCGTGCTCGATGTAGGTATAGCTACATCATGAATAATGTTCTACCGTGATATCTAACTAGTTTAGGGTGACAACAGTTTATTTTTTCTAGGACATACTACTTTAGCATGCCATCGAATTCCTGGCTTTAAAATAGAGGCACTGTTCCATTCTCCTATAATATGCCTGAATGCCCTCATTTACTGAAAGGTACTTACTCATCTAGCCGGTGTAGAAAGTGAAAAGGAACCAAGCTAGCAAGAATAAATTTTAAGCAAGAAGTTTCAATACCAAAGGAGGTTGGTGACAGAGACGAGCGGATAAAACGGAAACCTTAAATTTGTACACTATGCACTTTAGTCGTTTTTAGTAGGTATTTACAGAAAAATAATTTATATTTTAACATGTTCTTGTATAGAACTGCTACAACAGTTCTATACAAGAACATGTTAAATTGTTTTGCCGATTCTACATACCTTGGGCTTCCTTGGGGAAGAAGTTTTTTTTTTTATAGCTGATTGTCTAGCTTATCTCAACTAATGTGAGATCGACCACAAAACCACTTACGATGGTGTGGTTAAACAAGATGTTGTTCAGACTAACCTACAATTACATACCGTTAGGTGCTTCGCGATAGATTTTATACTTGGGGTTGGTAGCTAGCCAAGAGGATATTCGAAAATGCAAGCATACATCAATACTTGCTATTTGCTTTTTTTATAATAATACTACGAGTAGCTTACTGAGTTTACTTGTAGAATTTCGTCTCATCTCCCTTTCAAACTACTCAGAAAATCGGGATAAAAGTTATCCTTTGTATTGCAAAGAATCTATTTCCAAATATAATTCAAATAAGTACTTTCAGCCCTTTCAGATATGACTGAATGAATAACAAACATACAAACACCTACTCTCACGTCAAATAAGGTGGTCACACTGCCCTTGAAAATTAGTAGTGACCTATGAATATTTTTTTGTATAGGAATTAGAATTGTACACATTTTTTTGTTTTATAAAATAGATTGGCATACGTTTTTTGTTATGACATAAATGTAAATTTTTCTACTAGCAACCAGAAATTTTCATTTATAGTTATTATGTACACATATTAGTTCATTACGTTTTTGAGCCACTACAATTGACGGGCTTAGAAGACCAATTAAACTGGTACACTTTGAGTGTTAACTACCAAAAAGGGCAAAAATCATATCTATTTAGGTTTTTTCCTAGAAACGTACTCGTATTTTTGGTATTTTCAATAAACTTTTTAATGTAAGCAAATTGTCCTTGTGTGTACTTCTAAATGCAATTACAAGGATAGTCACGTGCGAAGCAAAAATCACATTTAAAATGAATAGAGCATAGATTCCCAAGCGAAAATCAAATACGCGTACCCGCACCGTCCCCTTCGATGGTTAGGTACATTATGAAATTAAAGCAGAAAATTTGGCTCAGTTGGTCGTGTTAACAGCCTAATGCTCAGGACACTCTGCGTGTATCTAGGGAGATCCAGGTTCAACTCCCACTCAGTATCAGATATTGTTCCAAATTCTATTAAGTAAATATTATTATCAAAAACCAACGATTTTCATATTTCACAAACAATAATTTACTTACATAGTAATTATTCTAGTATCGCATATTATGTGTAGTTATTGTAGTTATTTACTATATATTTTATCGTGTATTAAGAAAAAGCTTTATGACAAATGACTTCATTTTATTAATTTGAAATTGGTCACCCTAATTTTTATATCATACCGTATAAGACTATTTTTCTTTGGAAGTGAAGTTCGATTTGATGTGAAATGTATGAGGCTACTATTGATACCACCGAGTGTATCAAATGTTTTATTTAGCTCTGATAGATGATTATGTGACTGCTGCTCGTTGGTCATGTGATTTTTACAGAAACCTTTGCTTAGATTTCTGGAACTGGTCAGAGATATTGATTTTTCTACCAAGAAATATGCAATATGCAATATTATTTTTAAATATTTTGAAGCAATGATGGCCGAGCGGTAACAGCTATGGACTGTCATGCCGCAGGTCCGTGGTTTGATCGCCAGCTTGAGCTTAACTGCGTTGTGGAAGGGCATTTTGCGAGTGCGACCCTCAACTAGAAAATCTGTCGCCAAGCACCTAACAGTGTAATCCGGCAGCAGTCCTTGAGAGCCAATAAAATTACAGACACATGAAACTTAACAGCTATGTCTCAAGACGACGGGCCGAGTGCAATTCGTCACTTGTGACGAAATGCATCTGTTATAGGCGGAGATTAGTCCACTTAAAATCAGGTGGGCCTCGTGCTTGTTCCATTGCTGATATAAGTTAATTACATAGTCTCTAAGGTGTTCCTGCTGCCTTTATATATGTTTACAAACATTCCTTATTTATGTTCTAAATTATGTGGTAACGCTCATTCCCCTATGACACCCACAAATAAAACTATAAATATAAAACTAAATGTATACAACTCAAATTCAATTCTATGATAAACAATATTTGTAACCGAAACTGCAATGCAGCGTCATAAACATGGCAACACATTCGTCCCCGAGACTTATGATATTACATAGCACAGTGCAATTTTCCGGACTGGCAATATTTTGACGTCGGACTGATGTGTTGCAACTTCTCAAAACTTCCCGCTGGTTTCCACCATACCTACTGCGAATGTAAAATGTCAAAGTTAAAACGTATCGTTTGAAAAGTAATAGGTAGTACAACTTTTCAGTTCTAAATCTAAAACTTTACTTCGTATTTGTCAACTGTGTAAGGGAAACTCTGACGTACTTCAATTTAGTCTGAAATAGAACTCTGCTTATAATTATTGGTAGTTAAACATCTCGGTAGTAGTCTCTTAGCCTCTAGCTCCTCAACAAATTCTTGAAATGTGGATATTTTGTGTGAGATTTACCCAAGAGCAATATTGAGTTAGGATTTTTACAAAAGTAATCCAATACATACAAAGAGAAGTAACCGTCTTTTTCTACCATCTTAGCGTGAGTCTTTGTGAATCTTCTTGCTTAAAAAACGATATATACAGGGTTATTGGTAATATGCTAACAACCTCTTAGGGTTGACATTTGCTAGTCCTAACAAACATTTTGAGATTAATATATTTTAGTTATGGAAAAAAAATTTTTTTAAAGTGTTTTTTTTTCGTATTTTTTATGTATTTTAGGCGGAATAAGTACGAAGTCCATCTAATGTTAAAAGTCCCCTGTGCTTGTAATGTATTATTATATTTTTCCCATTACTTTGCTCGACGTATATATTCAAAACTCTATTCAAAGGGAGCAAGGTGTGGTCCAGTGTTACCGTGGTGAACGCTCATGAATCGAAGTAAGCATTAAAAAAAATCATTTTTTTTTTATCTCAAAATGTTTGTTAGGACTAGCAGATGTCAACCCTAAGAGGTTGTTAGTATATTACCAATAACCCTGTAGATATATATAAATACACATATTATTAGGTGAAGATTATACCACAATTAAGACAATTAATAATAAAATATCAGTTTCCTACAAACTGAGGGCTTTGTCGCCTATACCACAGTTTAAATACTATGTCAGGTGACGCAGGTTCTTATATGTATGTTTATTTTTATATGTTTTAAAGCAGCGATAGCTCAGTGGCTTTGGCTGTGGACTGCCACGCAGCAGGTCCATGGTTCGAATCCTGCCGCGGGCTTGAGCTTCACCGCATGGTGGTTGGGCATTTTGCGAATGCCCGCCTGGCTAGGCACCACCCTCAAGTAGAAAATCTGCTACATAGGCAGATGTCCTGGAGAGCCAGTAATTCTAAGTTAAGCCTGTTTAACACCTTCGACCACATCATCACTTACCATGCTATAAATCATTATTATTTATACTAAGATAGGATGGTAAGTTTATAATTAATTGTGTCAAACAGTATATCGATGTTGTCGATGACCAAGTTCTGACACCAATTCTTTCATTTCAAAATTAAACAATCCTTCACGGCTATGAACTTTAAGGCTTAAAATATTTTAATTACAACGTGTGTTCTAAACGTTTTTTTTTATTCTCAGTCACGGGGCCATCGAAATGACCGGCGTGAAACAGTCTCCCCGTGATTACGATCACTGCGATGTGTGAAATGTCATTATATCGGTCCCGGTTATTGCCTTAGGATGGCAGTCGTTATATGATGGTGGTAGGGCATTTTGCGAATAACCACCTGGCTAGCTACCACCCTCAAGTAGAAAATCTTCGACCACATCATCACTTAACATCTGGTGAGATAGTGGTCAAAGGCCATATCAGGCATAAAAAAAATCTTTATCTTACAATCGCGTGCAATTCGAGCCATATATGAAATGGATCCTAGGGAATCTCTGAGAGATCTTTTTAAGGATATTTTAACTTTACCAAGTCTCTGTTCGTAAAAAATTGAGTAAAGTTAAATCAAACAGTGACGATCCCGATTATAACACTAGGAATAAAGATGAAATAGCGGTGCCAGGTTTTAGATTAGCGAAGACAAATAAAAGTTCCTTCTTAGGCAATTGTGTACGGTTTTATAATAAATTGCCCAAACATATTACAACGCTCACAGAAAGAAAATTCAAGTTGCACGTGAAGAAAATTTGGATAAAGAAATCTTACTTCACAGTTTGTGATTACTTAAACGATAAAAATGCTTGGACTGGTTCGCCTCTGCCAAGCTAGCGCCTGTCACCTACGTAATGTAAACAAATATTGTAATAATTTTACTATATTTTATAGTATGTAACACATCGATAAAAAACGTTAAAATTATGCCCCCGAGTTTCTTACCCGTTCCTCGCGCAGTGGCTTTATATTTTTTTTGCTGAACATGGCAGTGCTATGCAGAAAATTTAAATATTTAAACTTGTAATTGACCTTCATAAGAGCGTCGTAGACGCCTAAATTGAATAAATGATTTTGACTTTGACTTTGAAAGACTATCTGTAACAATCGCGAAAAGCTGAGAAAAAATTCTACAACATTCATTTATTTTTGAAGATAACACGAGCTATCTTACTTTATACTCACGAATTCCGTGATCTTGTGGGTGCTGGTGTGGCTACAAGGTGCTTACGAAAACTAGCTAAATTGTGATATAACTCTTAAAAACTGCCACAGACGTGAGATTCGACCTTAAATGTTGAATAAAAAAAATACAGAATGGGTACCTAGATATTCAGTGGTCTGAATACGTTACATCCACTAAAGAAAACGCCGCTAAGTATAGCGATAAGCAAAATACTTGCATGTTCATTTACATTCCCAGATACGAAACTAACTAACATATATTCAGATTTATCTCGCAAAAGAGAAATATTTCTTTAGGAGGGAGCTTTGCAGTTTCCACTTGACGTGGGCTTTTGTATTTGTGATTTGAAAACTTGGATAGGTAAAACGCCGTAATAAATCGCAATCTCTGATGATGACATAGATATAGATAATAAAAAAGGTGATATGGTAGATTGGAAAATAAGTGCGTATATACAGTCATTTTACCAAGACGTATAATCGATATTTAAGTAAGAACGAATGGTAATATGCACTAGTAACATATAATATCCGCCTCATCTACGTGCGCTGCGCTTGCTTAACAATGTTACTCATCAATACCAAATTTATTTCACTGTACATTGAATGAATTTCTAAGAGTGGCTCAAGAGTATTGGGAGTTGTTTCCTTCTAGATAATTAATAATAATAAAAATAATGCTAATGTATATTTTACTATAATGTTATCATATGTGGTCTATAATATTGTGAACCAACATTAAGCTTTGGGTGGGCAAATTGGGAAACTGTAATGCTCACCCAACAGTCATCACATTCTTAGTGATATCTCTTTTGAAATTGAAACTTTTATTTAAGAAACGTTTCACTTTTAATGTTATTATTTAGACAACATTTATGTATTGGTCTTTAATAATACATGATCTATGAGTACTTTTACTGTGATTAAAATTTTTCTAATCGTAAATTTGTAATTCTTAAATAATTCGTTATTGCAAATATAAAAAAATATTAAACTTATAGGGTTGCGTCATCATTAACAAGTTTAAAGCTAATTGCAAAATTATTCTTGTTTGTAGTACAACGTAAGTTGAACTATAGATGTCGCTCGCTCCCAATACGATGGTTAAAAAGAACGATAGGTAGGATAAAAATGAGTTATGGACTTATTGTCATGTTACCTCAATTGGATTAGAGCATACCCCGGCTAAAGGGGTGGATGGAGGCGAGTTCGAATCCCACACATGACTTAAATTAATCCTCTCGTAAATTTTTAATTATGTAATGCTATCCGCAGAGCATGCGTTATTGCAAACATAAAAAATATTTACTGCCTACCGTTGAGATAAATAAGTACATATTGTGTTTTATTTGTGATATTTTACAATAGTCACGCATGAGTTGTTAAGATCAAATACGATTACCTAATGAACGTTGTAAAGACGCGTGGTCTACGTGTTCTATTTACTGATCATATAATTTCCGACTCAGTAAGCTATAAAACTTATAACTCAAAGATTCGTAATATAAAATCAATACGCATGAGTGTTTTTTAAATTATGTTTGGTATTTTTTTTATTTATTGATCACATCCATATATGGGCCTATAGGCATATCTGGATTATAATAATCACTTTGCAACGTGAAAATACTTATTTTTCTTTAGCATTGATTCTGGTAGGTAAGCTAACTCTAAATGTTTAATTATATATGCTTAAGTTTAACCTGAACAAAAAGTGACCATGACACAATGGCTTCATGAGGCTCAGCAGGGGCCTTGAGCCGAAGAGGACTGATGATCAACATGATGATGGCTTAAATATTACGTCAACACAAAAAAATGTGGTATGAGAAAATCACATAAATTTGAAAATTTTGGAACTTTGTCCCTACTGCTCCTCGGTACTGGCTAGCGCTCAAGTCCTAGTATCCTACGATTACCAATATAGCATTTAACCCACAAACAAACAGGCAGTTATATATACGAAACACACGTAAACAGTTCCAATATCACAAACCCTAGACATAGACCATAGAAATTTTTAGGCAGTAAAATTCACTCGACAATTTCAACACAATCAAGAAAACATTAACTAGACTCCAAATTAGAGCTGCCTTACGGAGCTTTTTCCCGAAATCCTTTTAAAGGGGATTTTTGTTTTTGATTTTACTTACTTATCGAAACAATACTTTTTTATAAAACAATCCAAACCCCTTGTCTATTAAAAAAACCGTAGACATCGTTAAAATTAAAATTCACAACTTAGGAGCCGAGTAGGTACCTACTATAAAGTAACTTTTTAAGGGCAAGAACCAGGGGATTAAACTAAGGGATGAATGAATCCGGGACCATCTGACGAATATTTATTTATTTATTTATTTTAGATACACAAAACAAATTACAATCAATTTTCTTATCTAAAATACAAATGCTATACAAATTTTGACCTGGATTGTAATTCAACATATGTGTATACAGAAAGGTAAGATAAATTCCGAGACGATGTAAAAGAAAGTACCAATCCACAAAACAAACTAATATTGCAGATTGGCAATCTTAAACTGGCACAATATACAATTAGAACTAATAATAAGACGGATCATCCAGACACAACATGGCTGTTGTGTCTGAATTGATTGGAATAGATGAATAAGTATGTCCAAAAACAAAGCAACGCTCCATTCAAAAGGTCAGATGATTTTTTTTTAATTTTACTATCACTCCTATCTCGAGAGTTGTACGAAGCTCTAGTACATACCTACCATATTTATTTGTAACCCAACAGATCCTCAAATTTCAAAATTTTCAAATTTCACACAACAACATTCATGATTAATTTGCGTAGGGTCCATGCGTCCGGCTTCACAAGATTCTGGAGAGTGTATTCCCAAGTTACAAAATACCCAAACACTTTACCCATAAACTTCGCAATTCACAATACAGTTTTCATCATATTCAAAATCGCCTCTGGAGTAAACAAGTTATATCGTATTATATATTAGCGTGGGATCAGTAACTATATTCTATTAACAGTAAGGAAACTTCACGAAGTTTATTTCTTGTACGTAAACGTGTGTTGGGCAACTATGATTTTCAATGAAAAACAACTCTAGGCTATATGCGCAATTCGGAAAAGAAAACAAGGTACAGCTACTTTCAGCTATGTAGTTCAACCTATTATGTTGTCATAATAGGTTGAACTACATTTGTGCTTAAATGACATATGTGACAAAATAATTTCTGAGCACATAAAAAAATTCTTCTACAAGAGCTTCAATTATTATTTTGTTAGAGTTGCAACCACAAAGGACGTTCCTAAATAATCGAATAGATAAGTTGAGCTATGAACGTATCATCTTCAACGCCTCCATATTGCGTAAAAAGTCTATTTAATATCAGATACTACGATTTTATTTTAGTGTTATTCCCGAATGCAAAAGACACATTTGAGAACTATTTCGAAGTTTCATGTAAAAAAACCTTCTCGCTTCTCTGTCTTCTGTAATCGCCCGTTAACGCTTTTCAACCTCAAGAGTTTTTTTTATAAATAGATGACGTACGTTTATAATAATCGCGGCCTCTATACGCTCTTTATTATTTATTATTACGCTTATTAAACTCATTTAGTAGCTTAATTATATAAAATAATTTATTCAAATATTATCAGTTTAATAATAACAAATATTTTAACATGAAAATTGGGGGGAATTGTCATTAGATAATTTTTTAAATATTTGTTAGTCCATTTTTAAAATAATAATTTAATGTTTTCTTAAAATATTTTTTAAATACGTGTTATAATTAAATATGGATTTCTGCAAAGTAACGCCTGAAACTATTCATTATTATCAGTTTATTTTATAGTCGTCTAATATACCTATACTGTCAGTACGTTATGTCAGCAAGTTTGTAGCAAACACTTTATTAAACTTATTCAGCAGCTTGGTTATTCAATAAATATTTGTGTAAAAGTTCTGTGAAACATTTTCATTGCAAATTTTATGTTTACTTCTTCTGTTTATGGCAAAGATAGAAAGAATATGTTGATCGGGCAAAACTAATAATGCATTTTCAGTGGCTCTCAAAAATGTCTGAATACACTGGTAACTTAGAACGGCATATGTGACAGCCAGGAGAAACTAAGAAAATTATCCTGCCATATATATTTTTTATACCACTTAAGTAGTGGTTTCCACTTAAGTAGTGGTCTCCACTTAAGTAGTCTTTTCCGCAAATTATATGGTAGTTCCGTAGAATTCGCTCTAGGCTAAAGTGCTTAATGAAAAGAAGCTCAATATCTTCTGACGAAGAAAATAAAATAAGTGAAACTTCATGTCACGGTTTCACATATGCCTATTTGCTAAGTACATGGTTAGTTAGAAACATAGGTAGATGTGCCTATTAGTGCAATACACCCAAAATACTGATAGGTTGTCTTTTTTTATACCCGACAACTATTGTCGCAGAAGGCGGCATAACCTTAGGTTTCGTCAATTCCACACACGCCAAGTTCAACGTTATCTAGTAAATATGATATAGTTTTGTATGAATGGTCCGATAACCGATTGACTGTCGGCTAGCCTGGTTTATTACGAAAGAGATAGTTCTTAGTATTTTATATTTTTTTATATATCTTGAAAATTACATAATGTATTTTTCTTTTAAATATTAGATAATCTTCTGGCTACTATGCCATCCCCTACCGAAGGTGGGCGAACATTATGGGGACTTGAACCTTGATAGCCTGAATATGATAGCTTGAACCAACTATAGCTCGAAACAAAGATCAGCGCGCAAGTTTTTAAGTCAAGGTATTTTTCATTTGCCTAAACTTCTCGTTCCCTGAATTATCAAAATTGACAAATTGTACTTTGAGTTTCTCATAATATTGCCCACATGCTTTTTATATTTGATAACGTTCAGCATTTCACCATTCCTACCAACCCGTTGCAGCACCGCTGCATTCGTAACTTTGTCTTTCCCGACGTCCTCGTCATTCTTCCATACACCCACATTTCGAAGGCTTATAATTTGATGCACATAGATTCTGTGTTCACGCTTTTGCTCTGTATGGAAAAATAATGATACAAATTATTGACAGAAAATACATTTTAAAAATATACTTTAAAAAGTTACCAATAATATTAAGGTAAACGTTTTTCTTGCATTTATGTATAGTTTTTTTTGATTATTTTGTAAATTTTATATGTAATTATTACAATAAAAATTAAATGCTTACATACAAGTTATAATAACTATAATAACCTTTTTTAATTTACTTTATTATATATTTTATTTGTATATAACCATAAGGAAATATCTAAAATAATGTACGTTGGTACATAATCTATTTATAAGTCTGAGTTACTATTGTCTAAACTACCTATGTAAAGTTTGTTGTTCAATAAATATTAGTATTAAAATTATTAAAACATAATTAATTATCATGTTAAATTAATTTATAAATAAATAACTTCACACACCAGTTGATTGTTTGTCCTTTCTTTTGTATATCTCAAAAAAATATGTTTCTTACTATCGTTTGAACTAAAACAATGATTCATAAAACCTGCTATAATACTAACGCTGGATCTATCATAATTCTATATATTTTCCTGTATGTGCTTTGTATACTAGACCAAAAAGACTATATTTGTTTCAACATATTAAAGTTTAACTAGATGTTCATATATCATTAAATAACTCCACATTCTTCTCGGTTCTTGAAATGTAGAGCTCTGAGCCGTTCATTTATCATCAGAGCACCCTTATCAACGATTTTGTTGCAAACATTTACCACGTCAGATGTTCTAGAAATGTCCAGTTTTATTTGGTCCTTCACTTTGATTGAGCGGTCCTTATTCAGTTGTGAATGCGCCGATGAAATATTATTTTTTTATGCTATCCTTATGGAACAAGCACGAGGCCCTCTTTTAGTAAGCCGTGACCTCTGCCTATTAGAGATGAAGTTTGTCACTAGTGACGAACTGCACTGCTCTTATCACCCTGAGACTTAAAAAAAACTAGCTCTGATTGATGTAAAACTAGCGGCTGCATTAGTAACATAAAATAAGTATTATACATATAAGAGGTAAAACGTCGTTCATATGTTCAAACTGTTTCTTGGATCAGGAAGCGAATGCGTTGCTTTCGAATCTAGAGTTTGCGGATTCGATCCCGAGTCGTAGAGTTATTGGGGTTTTCTGACAAATAAATTTTCAGTTACAGTTCAGAGTCTGGAATTGAACCTGGTAGATGGTGATAGACCAATCTCCTATTACTCGAAACCACAACATAATATAACATATGTATATATATATATAGTATGTTATTTATACCAAGCGACGCATCTATTACAAGTAGCTCTTTGTATTTGACTGTAGTTCATTAATCTATGATATATTTATAGCTAAAAGGCTAGCTTTTGATCATCAACTCACCTGATGGTAAGTGACGATGTAGTCAAAGATATTGTTCAGACCTATAAAGAATGACTAACTCAAAGACACCTGCCGGCGCGCACTATTAGGTCTTTGGCGACAGATTTTTTACCTAAAGACGCAGCTAGCCAGGCAGACATTCGTAATATGACCACATACCAACATACTATAACGACTGCTGACCTAAGAAAATAATTAAGACCGACGGCTCAACGTGCCCTATGTAGTGCCCTTAGTAATTAAACAACTTTAAACGGTTTAAATCGCGTATATTTGTCATAGGTCGCGGGGTGACCACGATCACTGCAAAGTGTTTGAAAAGTCGGGACAATAATAATGACAAATATACGCGATTTAAACCGTTAAAAGTAATTTAATTACTATGTGTAACAATCGCGAAAACCTAAGACAACATTACAGAGGTTCCTGTTAAAGTAATGCCACTAGCGTGTAGGTAGCCATCTTAGTCATGACCGCAGTATAAAATTACATTATTCTTCGTATTATTTGACACCAGCTGTACAAAAATCTTTGATTGGGTGCTCAGAATGAAAAGTCGAAGTAACTACATCGTCGTTCCGTTTGTAACGGTGAAGAGAAGTGGGTCGATGACTTTAATGAAAGGGCTTCAATTTTCTCTTGGAATCGTCGCGAGAATGGATTCGTATCTGATTTTCCTTCCAAAGCCTTGGTGGCGCAGCTGTTGAATGTTACCATTTTATTAATGTCACTGTAGAAAAGTTCTTAATATCGTAAATGTTAATATACTTCAATTAGCCCTAATGTCCTCTCCAAAGAAGTTTAAGTGTTGCCAGTTATTATTCTAGTATGTAAAAAAACGTATTTAGAACTTTAATTAAAGTTATAGCGTGAATTAACTTCAATTAAGGCATTTTTAGTGATAACTCCGCCGAGAAAAGTCCTTATTATTCAACTATAGCGTTTTGTACGCAGTTCACTATCTATTTTTTTGTATTTTGCTGCTCAAGCGTATTTAAATATATTGTTATTTCAACGGTTAAAAACAGACAGCGTATTTTTGTATTGTAAAATGGTGCGTAAATTGTTTATTTTCACACGAGTAGAGTTTACTGAACTGTGGGAAACACACGTAAAAACAAAAAAAATACTGATACGACTTCCACAAGTTCATACTTTTCTGTTTACATAATTTAAAGCTCTCGTAGCGAAGTTTGCTTAGCCATTCTGAACCGATCACAAAGTTAAGCAACGTCTGCCTCGGCCATGACTTAGATTGGTGACCGCTGGTGACATTACTACTGAGCGCTTCCGTGCTTCGGAGGGCACGTTAAGCCGTCGGTCCTGGTTGTTGTCTTAGGATGGTAGTCGTAGCATGGTGGTAGGGAATTTTCCTTCAAGTAGAAAATCTGTCACGAAGCACCTTACGGTGTGTTCCGGCTGCTGTCCTTGAGAGCCAGTAATTCTAGGTTAGCCTGAACACCACCATCTTCGACCACAACATCACTTTACCATCAGGTGAGATAGTGGTCAAAGGCTAACCTATCATGCAAACGTAGTTTCGTGATATTTTAAATAGATACTATTCGTGCAAACTATGTAAAATTTTGGATGCACATCCCTGAGGTATGCTTATGTCAGCTTTCAGTTCATCATTTATTTTGTCCCTAAAAGTGGAGATAACAATTTTCATACAAAATTATAATACCTGAATATTTTTGAAAATACTTAATTTTATGGGAGAATGGCAAATTAGAAGCATATATTATAGGGGTTTTCAACAAGAACTTTGGTTTCTAAAACAAAGAATTTAGATGCAGATGATCCAAATTTTTATTGTATTTCGGAGAGAAAAGTTTTGAAATTATGAATGAGAAATGATATGTGGCAAATGTCCACCACGAGCACACTCACAGATGTTGATTCTTTCATCAATGATTTAATCACTTTTTGGCAAAATTTCAAATTGCATCCGTCATTTGATTAACGAAATAGACCCCATTTCGATAATCAATTTTTTTTTTTATTTCCGATAGGCTATTCTTTGACCACTATCTCACCTGATGGTAAGTGATGATGTGGTCGAAGATGTTGTTCAGGCTAGCCTAGAATGACTGGCTCTCAAGGATAGCTGCCGGAACACACCGTTAGGTGCTTGGCGACAGATTTTCAACTTGACGGTGGTACCTAGCCAGGCGGGCATTCGCAAAATGCCCTACCACCATGCTATAACGACTGCCATCCTAAGACAACAACCGGGACCGACGGCTTAACGTGCCCTCCGAAGCACGGAAGCGCTTGGTAGTATGTCACCACCGGTCACCCATCCAAGTCATGACCGAGGCGGAAGTTGCTTAACTTTGCTGATCGATTCAGAACGGCCAAGCTCACTTCGCTACGAGCGCTTCAAAATGACGGATTTTGAGATTTAAGGCTGCAATCGACTCGATTGGGTCCGTATAGACTATGTCTCTAACATAACTCCACAAAAAATAATCCAGTGGTCTGGCTGGCAATCACACGATCTGGCTGGCCACCTGAATCGCTGTATTTCATGAAAATATGCGATCAGGAAGTTACGTTTGCAATAAATTGATCGATCAACTATGTGACATGTGGCACCGTCTTGTTGAAACCACATGTCAGTGATATCCACGTCATCAATAATAGGCCAAAATTGAGTAGTTATACATTATTCAGTTACTTGACTAGAAAATGTATTTTGAACTCATAAACTATTCGGTCAATTTTGATGAAACTTAAATAGGACCGGACCATCTTGGACGATTCTATCCAACAAAAAAAGGATAGTCAATATCAGTTTAATTCTATTTGAAATATTTCAAATAAAATAATCATGATAATGCACTTGTTGTACGCTAGAGCTTAAAATGCAGTTTTAGATCACCTACAACAAGCCTAACACTCAATTTAAAAATATTTCCACTCAATTTACATACTAGTTTGAAATGTTTCATGTAGTAAATGTATGTAAATATCTAAAATTAGCTGAAAACCAATAAAATATAGACCATCAAAATTGAATCCTTATACCGCTACTTCAAGAGTGGAAAATTTGTTTATAAATTATAATAAAATAGGTATATTTTTTTCCACTTCCTTCGCATTACTGTTTTTAAATTATTATTAAATAAATAAATAGACCCGGTTAGATCCTCATCTGTTGGTTTTGACTGTTTTCCTTCCGTTCTTATCCACCATATGGGGATGGGGATCTATAATCAACTTACGTTTCAACAAATGTTTGGGTAATTTAGTGTCGTGCAAATTCAACAGATGTCACTATTCCTTGTCCTTGGTAGTTTCATGTGTGATTGTTAGATGTCACTGTACGGCCTTAACACACGCAAACATTTGTCGCACACGGTTAGCTAGTAAGTTTATGCTGATAAAATAGAGATTTTGAGTAACGAAACAACAAACACGACTATTTTTTGCAATTTGCTTTAAGCTTGGTAATGACAACACAACCCCATAATTATTATAATATTTTATTTTTGCAATGACGCTTGCTCCACAGATTACATTACAAAATTACTACAAGGAGAAATAATATAGTTATGTGCGAGTTTCGAACCAAGATCAAGTATTGTTTATATCATGGTATTTTACGATCTGTCTACTAACTGTTACTGAAGTTTTCGGTCGATGATTACGTGTAATAAACAATTTGATAGTTGAAATATTTGCGTTTAAACGTTTCGCGTATTTAACATATACCTATTTATTGACATTATTATTGACATTAATGTATATATTAAAATATGACTATTTAACTATAGATAGGAATTATAATATGTATGACATGTGATGTAATTCAAAATCTTAAAATTTTTATTTGCAAATGCTAATTTAACGTGTACAATATGGATTAATATCTGAAATAAATGCATTTTATTTATTTATTATTTATGTATTGAACGTTCTGCGTTTTGAATATTCTGCAAATAAAACAATTTTGTGAACATTCTGCGCGTTTTGCACATTGTGCATTTTGAACAAACGCAACTTATTCAACGCTTAGTACCTAAATCGTTTCGCAATTCCACATTATCCCTTGTTTATGACAAAGTGTTATAACCCATTTACATGCTGTTGGATAACTCTCAACTGAAAACGTTAACACTGAATTATTAAGCGTTAAATAAATGCTTCTAGATTGGCAATGTTAGCGAATGGATCGCAGCATAGATTAGATACCAGTTACTATGCCCTCTGGCCGTAAATGTGTCAATGTTTAGCAACAAATTGCTCGCGGTTTTGGCATAGCCCCCAACTCATAATAGTAGTAGAATTGATGTTTGTTTTATAATTTATAGGGTGCGAGTTGCGCAATCATAACTTTGGAAACTATACGAATAGAAGAGACCATATAAATAGAAGTTGGGATGAATAATTGAACTCGAGTATGGATGTAGAGAATCACAAACGTAGGGAAAGCCTAAAATAGGTATGAGATAATGCGTGAATAACGTTAAGTATCCAAATATGGTTTCAAGCTCTTTTTTAACCGACTTTGTAAAATGGAGGAGGTTCTCAACTCGTCTGTATTTTTTTTAATATTTGTTACCTCAGTACTCTTGACTGGTTGAACCAATTTTGAAAATTCTTTTTTTATGTGTAAGCTGATGCTTGTCGTTTAATCCCATTTTAAATTTCATAAAAATCAGTCAAGCCGTTTTTGAGTTACACTTCAATAACTGAAAAATATTCACCTATCTTATAATCGTTGATGTCCTATGATATAGTCGTTGACAATGAATGACTATCGATCCCGTAAGTAGCAAGGGTCACTAAAAAGAGTGAAATTTTTTTTTACCAAAAAATGGAAACGACTTCAACACACAAAAGTGTGAAATAACTTGTCGAAGTCGGTATCATGTGCACAATATTGCGATAGTAGGTACTTTTGAATTATCATGATACCGACTACAACAAGCTGCATATCAATGACCTATTGTCTATTAAGAATATTCACTGCTATGCGGATGACAGCACTGGTGACGCCAGATATACTGGTCGTGCAAATATCCCCCGGCCGCTAGTAGAAGAGAATCGGGTAAGACTTGTGTCTGAAGTAGAGAACTCCCTGGAGCGAGTCTCTGAATGGGGACGACAAAATCTTGTCCATTTTAACCCCACGAAGACACAGGTCTGTGCGTTCTCTGCGAAAAAAACCCCATTCGTCCCTGCGGTGCAGTTCCAAGGAACACCCCTGTCCATCTCTAACAGTATTGGGATCCTTGGAGTCGACATAACAATTGATGTGCAGTTTCGGGGTCATCTGGAGAGCAAAGCTAAAATTGCCTCAAAAAAGCTTGGTGTGCTAAACCGGTCCAAGCTGTACTTCACCCCGCGGCAACGTCTTGCGCTTTACAAGGCGCAAGTCAGACCGCATATGGAGTACTGCTCACATCTATGGGCTGGAGCTACTGCTTACCAGATTGACCCACTTGACTCTATACAACGTCGCGCCGTTCGTATTGTCGATGATCCCATACTGACAGATGGTGTAGAATCGCTTAATCTCCGTAGAGATTTTGCATCTCTCTGCGTTTTCTACCGTCTGTACAATGGGGAATGTTCTGAGGAACTGTTCGATCTGATGCCAACTCCAGAATTCTATCACCGCACCGCTCGCCATCGGCGGGATGTTCACCCTCACTACCTCGAGACACTGCACTCTACTACGCAACAGTTCGGTAGAACTTTCATACCGCGTACTTTAAGGATTTGGAGGGAGCTTCCCGCCGAGGTTTTCCCACTGCGCTACGATATGGGGTTGTTTAAAAAGGGGGTCATTAAATTTCTCAAAGGTCGGCAGCGCGTTGGTAACACCCCTGGTGTTGCAAACGTCCATAGGCGACGGTAACCACTTCCCATCAGGTGGGCCGCCTGCCTGTCTGCCTACTTAAAGGCAATAAAAAAAAAAAAAAAAAAAAAGCTATTTCACACTTTTGGGTGTTGAAGTCGGTTCCATTTTTTGATATTTTTTTTGTAGCTGATAGGCTAGAGAGTGAATACGATTTTGCACGGCAAAAACACAGTGCTCTTTGCGGCGTGGAAGTGAATCAAGCATTTTGTCATACAAAATCTTGTTCACTCGCTCGCGACGTATCACGAGTAAAAGGCACACGATATCATTGTTTTATTAATTTACTTTTTTTACACACTGTACAAATGTATCAGCCGGATCGTCCACTGCTGAACACAGCCTCCCCTGTGTAGGGGGTATTAGCCATAACCATCACCTCACATGGCAGGCGGCTTGGGGATCGCAGTGCAAGATAGCATAGTTCTTAAGAAGGCGCTACTGCCCACCTTCTAGTATTTTTCCCTTAGTCGGCTTTTAGCTACCCACTAGGTGGCGAGCTTTTTTGATAGGTATCATCATCATCATAAATTATGATGTAAATAATTATTAAAAAAAACATTTCATTATAATACCAAATTTTCTGTAGTATATGGCGATGAACATCTTATGCGAAATAAATATTGAAAAAAGCCCGGATACCAAAAAAATTTCATAATAGGAGGTAGCCAGGGCCAAAATCGCGCCTAAAATGTATATTAAGCAGAAAAGCGTAAACCATATATGAGTAATATATATTAATAATTCTTATAGATTCATAAACTAGGTTTATTCACCATTGCGATAGGTTTCAGGCCTCTTTCTTCGGTGTATATGTTTATGGAACTAGATACCACTTACAATTTATACATATGTATAAATTGTATGTTTATTTATACATATGTATTAATTGTACCTAGTTATTTCTAAGAAGGCTAGTCTGACTAAGGCCTAGTTTCACCATACTCTGTTATTTATTTGACGCCTTGTTAATCCTTTTAACGGACTGTTAACTGAACCGAGTGTCCCACCAACTGTTAATGGATGATTAATTCAGTTAACTGCATAGAACGTAGACTGATTTAACAGCTCTGTTATTTTTAAAGATCCATTAGCTAATGCCTGATTTAACGTAAACAAACATGGTATGGTGAAATTAGGCCTAAGCCCAATGTTATCGAGAATATCATTGTAAAAACAAGATATGAGGCAGGGAAATATTTTTGTGTCCTACGGCTTTAAGACAAACTTTTTTCTATACCCATACCATTTTTTCCCATTGAACTGATAAAGTTATGAATCTCGGGTATAATTATGGCTATGATGGCCGTGTTCAGTGAGGCAGAGACTAACTTTTGCACTTATCGGAAGCTCTACACATATTTCGTCGAACAACGATGTCGTTTATGAGAAACTTGATTTGATGTCATTATATGATTTCTGAAATTTCCTCAAAATATCAGGTTTATTCAAAAACAAATTTAAATGAAACGCATTATGTAAGCAACTCCTGTGGCTTAAAATACTGGGCTATAAATGACCTGCTAAAATGAAATGCATCATCATCATCATCAGCCGGAAGACGTCCACTGCTGAACAAAGGCCTCCCCCATAGATCACCACAAAGAACGGCTATTAGCCACTTGTAGCCATTGGCTACCCGCGACTTTCACGATATCGTCAGTCCACCTAATCGGGGGCCTAAGTCTTGCGGTGTAGTGTGGTAACCACTCGAGAACCTTTCTTCCACATCGGTTATCAGTTCGTCGGTATCAGTTCGGATTTTATCGCGCAAAGAAACTCCAAGTATAGCTCTCTCCATAGACTAAGACGTAGACTAAGGGAAAAAATACTGGAAGGTGGGCAGCAATGCCTTCTAAGGAACTGTCAACTTACACTGCGATCCCCAAGACGCCTGCCAAGCAAGGGGATTATGGCAAATAACAAATAATATAATAGGGGAGGCTGTGTTCAGCAGTGGACGATCCGGCTGTTACAGTATACATTGTAGTCATTCGTATTTTATATATTCTTGCGCAAATGGATAGGTTAGATCTTCGCTTTACATAATCAATATTTAAAAACCGATAAAGGTACCTACTCCATACTACGTACAAGACGAGCTACAAGTGTCTATCTGCAAATAAACGCCCGTTCAAGTGGCGGGTAAAAGGCTTGTTGAGGGCAAAGGAGAAGAAGGAATGCGCAGGACGTGGCTACTCGTAAAAAATAAAACGCGCTACTTAACACATACACTAAATAGAATTAATAAGCAATAATCACTAATCAGGTGCTGCCCAAACGCGTTTAGTACTAAGCACTTAACACCTGCACTAAACTCTTATCATTGTGCAAACAAGCCATTATGGGCAGCAAACTATAATAACATATAGGTATAATACATATTACTTGGTTACATTTTAAACATCAAATTCAGCTTTTCTTAGTATGTTCCGATTCTCGTAAAACACGAACTGAGAGAAGGCAAAACATAAAACTGCGGGGCCGATAAATATTTTCAAATAACATTTTTACGGGAATATAACAAATCGCTACACGTTTGTTTCAAACTGCCAGACTGTGAAATATTTACCTAACCTAGATAGTCACGCTACTGTAAGTCTCACGTAAAATTACTTGCAAAATAGTGCTAACTTTATATATATATATCTTATATTTGCTTGCAGAGACGTGGTCATTGTTACTTTGTAAGCAGTAAAATTCAAATCAAATAAAAAAAATGTTTAAACTTAAATCCTGCAGAACCCAACGAATTGAGTGATCAATGATGACCGAGCGGTTATAGCTCTAGACTGCCGTGCCGCAGGTACCTAATTCAATACCTACCACGGGCTTGAGCTGCACCGCATGGTGGAAAGGTATTATGCAAATTAGCTAACACCCTCAAGTAGAAAATATATCGCCAAGCAACTAATACCTACCATATTCCGGGAGCAATCCTTGAGAGCCAGTAAAATTACAAGTACAATGAGACTTAATAGCTATATTATCTCAGTGTGATGGGCGCAGGGCAATTCAACAGGTAAAAGAATTTTGCTAAACATCTACTGGGGCATAGTGCGCGAACTGTCGCATTCACATAAATAAAATAAAATTAAATTGAAGAATCTATGTAGCTATGCTACATGATACACTTTGCTGTGCGAGGGCTTTACTTGTAACTTAGTAGTATTCATTTGAAAAGGGTTGAAATATTTATCAAAACACCGATAGATCAATAGCCGGATACATTAAATTGAAATCAAGAAACATCATAGAAATTACTTTTAGCAGTGCAAGAATCCCACGAGTCAGAACAACATACACGAACACAGAAAAATAATTTATATATTATGATGATAGCAAATATTTTTAAAATATTTTAAGAAAACATCAAATTAATATTTTAATAAAACACTTACAAAATACAAAAATACATCTAGTGATAATTCTGCCTAATTTACCTGCTAAGCCGACGTGACGTCACAAACGCCACGCAGCCTAACCAGAAGATTTTTTCGACGGGTGTCGCTTCTACACGAAGCATCCTCAGGAGGTATTCACTCTGCGAGCGCACGATCGAGAAAGTCATATATTCATAAATTCATATATGCACATATTACATATATGTAACAACGGTAAGAGTCAGGGTTTGGCCGTCGGGGTCAATCATCATCATCATCACCACATCAACAGGAACGTCTATTGATGAACAAAGTCTACCCCACTGGGTGGTTCTGCCATAACCCGCTCGTTGGTCAGGCGTCTTTAGGATCGCAGTAGAAGCTGTCAGTTACACAGAAGGCGCTGCTTTTGTCCTTATGGTATCTTCCCTTTAGTCGCCTCTTACCCCTTACAACCCCCATGGAAATAAAGGGGGAGGGTGATATTCTAAACCAGCACCACACGGGGTAGTCGGGGTAAAACATTGCATTTTTTACAAGGATTTTTAACGTGTGAGTGTAAAAACGTTATTAAAAATAATGTTTTTTAAAATCTTTGCCTAGCCCAACGGCTCAATATACTCAGATAAGATGTACATATATATATATAGATTTTGCTAGAAATAATTCCAACTCAACGAGCAACTAATGAGGATATCCTTACATAAACTATACTGTATGTATCTAACAAGCTAGGTTACTTGTATTTAGGTAGGTATCTTACATAAGACAAATAGCCCACAGTCACGCTCAAAATGCTAGTTGAAAAATTTTAGATAATATACCAACGTTTCAAATGAATATAACCCTTATTCTTTATTTTAGGTACATATAAAAACATTGCTTCTGTTAATAAGTGGCTATCACACCGCACCAGAAGATATATTGAATAAGATATATTGCCATAACGGCTCCAAAGATACAGCACTTCAAAGGTGGGATGGAGGGACCATAAGGACAGGAGGACAGCTGAGGTTTTTATAAGTTGTTGGAAACTATACGAATTAACGAAAAAAATATACCACATTAGGGTCTTCAATCGCTTAATAGGGTTAAAATTAGAACTAAAGGAGTTTTCAAAGAAATACCAAATTGTACTTACGTGGAATATCACAATTTAATGGGTCACTCACAAAATATTTACTATCAATATAACACTTATTGCTTCAGCACATTGAAGAACCTTCCCACTCGACGGCAAAGCAAAGACTGACTGTCAAATGTAACTGGCGTTAACAGAACGCCTCCCCCCTACCGCACTCGTTTGTGGTAGGGTACACGTGACTAGTCATTACAAATACTTTTAACCATATAAATATTCTTAAAACATATTACCTAGTATTTCCTTAATACTTAGTATTTCCTTATAATTATACTACCCTAAATATGATTACTATTAATTTCGCTAACACGATATGGTCCCATATTCTAATAATAATTCAGACATTATAAAGAAGCAAAGATAGCTTATGGACTGCCGTGCCACAGGTCTATGATTCACCAACGACAGCTTGAGCTTCACCGTGGAGCGGCATTTTGGGAATAATCGCCATAGCAGCACAATTTTAAGGGACCATCATTGTCCCATTGAATGGCAATGCTTATTCTTTCATCTAAATAGGTACAGCATTTGATCACGTGTCGCACAGACCTAGCGCTCTGTTAAGTTTTGGAAAAAACAATCAGCTCCTGGTCCCCACAAACAGAATGACCCAAGTCATGTTTTAGGGCATACAATACTTAGAATCCCAATTTACTTTAAATTGCCATGCAGGTGAAGCCGTGAGTTGTAGCTACATAAATGTTAGTATTATTAATGACCAAGGTTAGACCTACTTTAATCATATGTATTGCCCTATCGGAGTTGAATAAGTACTGGAATATAGGAATTATAATTCAAGTAGATACAGGAAGCGCTTTCAATACTACCACGGGCTTGAATGCAGCACAACTTTGCTTATATTCAAAGGATGCTTCAAACATTGATTTATTCCGGATATGCAATATTCTCATATGATTCGTACATTCATCTTTTTTGTGAAATCGAAGTTTTATAAAGAATACTCAAGCGTCATTTGTAGATTCAAATGAAATACACAAACATTCGACGTGTTGTTGGGAATACTTTTCCTGGCTCAGAACTATACAGGGTTATTGGTAAATTGCTAACAACCTCTTAGGGTTAACTTCGGCTAATCCTAACAAAAAAATTAAGATGTTATTTTTGTGTAGAAAAAAAATTATATATATTGTGTACTCGTATAATTATTTTTTTTTTGTTTTTTTTTTATATGTGTTTTTGACGGAATAAGTACGAGGACCACCTGACGTTAAAAGTCTCTTGTGCCTGTTATGTATTATTTCATACTTTTTATTACTTTGCTCGATGTAAATCTGCAAAACTATTCAAAGGGAGCACGGCGCAGTCCAGTGTAGCCGCGGCGGGCGCTCTTGGCTCGGAGTAGACATTTAAACACAAAATAAAAACAAAGATTTTTTTCAAAACCAAAATCAATTGTTTTCAAAATGTTTGTTAGGTCTAGCAGAAGTCAACTCTAAGAGGTTGTTAGCATCTTACCAATAACCCTATATATTCCAAATATGAAATAAGGAATCGGCACAACAGATTAACATTATAACCTTTTCTTTAGTTTTCACGAAGGGTACCTGCGGAGACCTTGGTGCGCGAGAGCGACTCACACTAGGACGGTTTTTAGTATTTGTATATCAGCATCAGTTAAATCGGTGTCTGTAAAATTTCAAGTGTCTAGCTATTACGGCATATACAGCATACAGCTTGGACATATGTCCAACCACCCTCAAGTTGAAAATCTGTCGCCAAGTACCTAACGGTGTACTCCGGCAGCTATCCTTGAGAGCCAGTAATTCTAGGTTAGCCTGAACAACATATTCTACCACGTCATAACTTACCATCAGGTAAGATAGTGGTCAAAGGCTAACCTATCAGCATAAAAACCCGTTTTTATCCTTTGGGTACGAAAGGCTAAAAAGTAATTCGCCAAATCGGCAAGATTACTACTGCTTAAGTAGTATTTTTCCGCTTATTTTTCTCCCAACAGGGCGTATCATTATGTTTTTCGCTCTTAGTAGCCAACGTGGTCACAACCGGCTAAGAAGAAATCCTATAAATAATATGGAGGGTAGGCGTCATGAACGCGGCAGGCCATTAAACTGAAGCCAAAACTATTACAACCTGTGTTGTGTTACATTTTTTATGGTGGTAGAGCATTTTGCGAATGCCTGCCTAGCTAGTTACCACCCCCAAGTAGAAAATCTGTCGCCCAGTTCCTAATGGTGTGTTTCGGAGCTATCCTAGAGGATATCCGGAGCTATCCCTCCTATTTTTTATTTTTTTGTCTTTGAGAGCCAGTGATTCAAGGTTAGCCTGAACAACACCTTCGACCACATAATCACTTACTATTAGGTGAGATAGTGGTCAAAGGCTAACCTATAAGGCATAATTTTTTTTTTTTTGGGAGATCTGTAGTTTACATGCTTTGCAAAAGTAAGATGACGTGACTAAGATAATGAAAAGATTCAGGCGTTACGTTGCTAAAATCTATATTGAATAATAACAAATATAAAAAAATACATCAAATTTGTTACCACTTATACATAAAAATAATTTGTGACAATCCCACCTAATATCACCGTTAAGCCGACGTGACCTCATATACGCCACGTATCCAAACCGGAAGAGTTTTTGACGCGTTTCGCTTCTATACGAAGCATCCTCAGGGGGTCTTGACTCTTCGAGCGCACGATCAAAGAATCATGCTTTATTTTTTTAAATATATTTTTATTATAATGATGGAAATACTAAATATGCCGTACCACCACACCACTCATAGGTAACCAATTTTCCGCTGGATAAGTAAAGTTGTCTAAACGCATCGTCATAAATTAAAATTTCCTTTACGCCATAAATACCAACACCTAACGGTGCCTGCACACTGGCTGTGAAGGCCTGAAGAGCCTGACACAAGCAATTATCCGCCTATTTCACACTCGTGCCAACAAACGTACCTCACACATGCATATGCATACTATGTTAATCTCTACGTGAAGTTATGAAGAGTAAGTGTGGACAGGCCTTTATCTTATGACGTAATGGCCTCAATGAAAATTATGACCGTAACATTCCACGCTGCATTGTTAAGATATTTTGAATTCAAGTACAGTTTTTAATGTATGGAAGGAATTTACACGGTCAATATTTTGACTTAAGCTTTTAGTAACAAGACGTAAATAAAAACATTACTAGATAACTAAGGCAAAGCGTTTTTAGTTTATTAGTAGATATGGTTTGTTGTAAGACACGCAACTTGTGTGACTTATGTGAGTTACGATAAAGAAAATGACAAAAATGTATTACATTTTTATATAAAGTTTCCACTCGCAGAAGTTAATGATATCGCGTTTCCTTTTGGGACCATTCCGTTAATCGCTACCAATAAATATGAATTGATTCGTAGGTTAATCGGGATAAAAGTATTGTAGGTACGTATCCTTAACTTACGAACTTTAGAATGTTACCAAAACCAAAATTCATATTCTAGTTGAGAGTACCAATAAACACACACAAACCCACACCCAACCAACATACCCTTTACTTTCCCTTTACACACACTTACATACCCTAAACTTCAAATTAATAATATTTGGTGGCCATTGCCATCTCTGTACTCAATTTAAAAAAAAAGAAAATGTAAAAGTTTTATAAAATATATAAGCAATTTACGTACCTATAAAACATACACATATACACATTTATTTATTTCAATGCAATTATAATTAGTCACAAAATTTCTATTTTTTATTTTATTTTGGGGTATTTCTGATTTCGACGGATTTGCTCAGGTTTATCATCATATTATTTTTTGATTTCGTATCAAATCAACCTTTTACAGGCGGATTTAATTTTACGTTATTTTCTTCCTTTTATTCGAGGATTCAACAAAAATGTTGAACCCACGCTTACATCCGCTGTGAGTTAAAAAAAGATTTTTTAATTATAAGTTTTAAGAGTTACTTTCGTATGGTATCGATACCTCACTATTGTTAGGGTTCCGTACCCAAAGGGTAAAATGGGACCCTATTACTGAGACTTCGCTGTCCGTCCGTCTGTCACCAGGCTGTATCTCAAGAACGGTGATAGCCTCACAGTTGAAATTTTCAGAGACGATGTATTTCTATTGCCGCTATAACAAAAAATACTAAAATTAAAATAAAATAAATATTTAAGGGGGGCTCCCATACAACGAACTTGATTTTTTACTATTTATTGCTCGTTACTAATAACGCTGACAGGTAGACGCTTAAACAGAATATTTCGTTTTATGTCCTCTTTAAATATGATAATTAAAATAAAATAAATTATTAAGGGGACTCCCATACAAAAAAAGAGTTTTCGCCGTTTATTTGATATAATGAAAACAGGTAGAAACTTGAAATATTCACCGAATATTAAGTTATATATTTACTCTAAAAATAAACAATTAGGTAAATAAAAATATATTAAATGGTTTAGGAGGGCTCCATACAAACCCAGCTCAATCGGACACTACGAAAAGTGTTTGTAACTTGCAAGATTAGGTTACAGATAATGGTACGGAACCCTTCGTTCGCGAGTACCACTCGCACTTGGCCAGTTTTTTTTGCTGAACGCCTAATGGTATTTATTTTAATAGGATGGCCAAGCACTGCTTTTTGTCTACTACCCTAAAATGTAGCGACTACCGACATCATTCGTGGAAAAAGAATTCACATTGGTACGATGAAGTCAATGGTGACTCGGTGACATGAAGATAAAATATAGTATTCATCTGAAATACAGAACCTGATAAGAGCTATAACTTATGTAAAAAAAATAAGTAGTATAAGTTCAATCATTTTGAAATTTGAATTGTCTTTTGACAGCTTCACCTGTCATTTTTATAGCTGTCATATCTATCTCCCGGTGTGGTAGATATGACAGCTATAATTTGTTGGTATTTGTAGTTTGTTTTTTCCTAAACGTGAAATTGTTTTATCCTAAATATGATATTAAAACAGAAAAAAATATTAATTTGTCACTTTGACAGCTGTCATACTAATCTTCTATGAACGTTTTAATTTTTTATTAGTCCCATATCAGTCCAAATGTTTTGAAGATAAATGAGAACATTCGTTGTGAGAAGACCTCAGGCACAGTAATTGTTATCTCTACAGTATTTCAACTTCATAGAAACGGACGAAACGCGAGTTATACCTACGCGCCTCGATCTCGGCCTGCGCTCGGTACGCAGACAGTCGCGTCTGTGCCGCAGTGACGAACGGGCGGTGTGTTACATTTTTTACCAATAAACGCGCGATACTTTCAATAAAAATAAGTTTATGTACATATTACATATTTATTATGACGAGTAGGATATATTGTGCTCTTTTTGGTTGCATGAATTCGTCAAAAACGCATCCAGAGATAACTTTTTTTAGATAACCTGGAAACTGAAAGGTAATACTATAAAATAATTTTACTTACTAGTAAGTTGTTTTTATGTATTACTAGCGACCCGCCCCGGCTTAGCACGGGTGCAATGCTGATACTGAAAAAACTGTAAATATCTTCGAGAATAACATTTAAATAACATGTTGTAAAAGGCCATATTGATCTATTTTAAATGCACAATGTATTTAACGTACTTAATTGGATAAAGATTAATGCTGTATTGCTTAAAATGGCTTTGTAAATAAGCTATAACTTCTCTTAAAAGTAAAGAATAAAAAATGGTTATTGTGGGTTATCTCTTAGATATAGACATATACCTTATGAAATTATAAGTAATCTTAAAGTCTTAAAATAAATTAGTATTTACATGAATATATATAAAAATGTATATGAAAATATATATCTAAATATTCCGGTGGGGCGCCGTGCTAGAATGTCACCCCCCCATCTCTATTCGTGGGCGTAGTCAAAGGCGACTAAGGGTGACACACCAGAAGGTGGGCAGCAGCGCTTTCTGAGGAACT